>OY728164.1:575040798-577540798 GCA_963277665.1 Viscum album
GTAGGATAACCCCACTCAAATAACATAGTATTAAATTATAACCTATCAAACACCATCATAACATAGAATTGTTAAAAATATTATATCTAATAAATAAATCACAATTCAGTAAAAACTTTATAACCCTTCAGTTTTTGGTTTCCAGAAATTGACTATTAATTCTAACATTGCTACAATAAAATTTTTTTTATCATTATTTAACAATTAGTTACTCCACCCCATAGAAATTATATGTGAATCTAATATCTTAATATTTATTTCTATATTCAAGGTGATGTAATTTTTAATCATTAATGATATATAGTGTAATGTACATGATCTAAATATCTAAATAACACCCAATACATATCCTGATAATAAATTAGGCACATCTCTTAGCCACAATAAGATTTCATAAACACTAATGTTTTAATAATACACATCTAGGAAATATATTCCCACTAGGAGAAAAAATAATTATGACTATTTTTTAGCCACAATAATGGAAGAAATTCAGGAGCTATCAAACTAATGGATTTGAAAAATGATTACTCGTATTTTATTTTTTATAGTCAAGATAAAATGATTGTAAATGATGCAAGAAATCCATGGAACATGAATTAATAAAAGAATAGTAAAAAATCACATAAATTATATAAATATTATTATGTAATGATTATGCACCTATAAACATTAATGAAATCCCAAATATGGCATGATGTACCAAATAAGTGAGGTTTGATATGTTGAAATAACATGGGATGCTTGTGTAAATTCCATATTTAAATACTTCACACATCTAATAAAATCAATAAATGACTTTCTAGTATCATTGATCATAGTGAGGATATTAATCCCGAGTTACAACTGACCAATAGTTATATGAATATCCTACCACTATGGTTGTAATATCGATAAAATAATTAAATCTACATGTCCACTAAAGTGTCCCAAAAATTTGTGGGAAATTTTAAACATATTGGGAAACCTCCAAAACTTTGTAACAAACAAGTGAACGAAATATTTGATACATGGTATTGTAAACTCATTTATCGAATTATTTTATAGAATATGTTTTATGTAATAAAAACTCACAAAAATGAAATTTTAAAAATGACCATATGAGCCTATCATAATATTAAAATCTATATAAACTAATTCTCAATACTATAAATTCCATAATTAATATTCCAATATCAAGATAATATCACTAAATCTAGAATTGGTAGGGAAGGGTGTTTTAATGGATCATAACCTTTATAAAAATATTATAGTAACTATACAAATGGATGTCCAGTTGAAACATCAATCCTATATACATGGTAAGTTTTATACAATAGTGGGAGATTTAGAATATTATATATAAATGGAGAGGGGTATATATATTCAAGGTGTAACACCATTCCCATTAAAACCTATAAATCATTGACTAGAAAAAATATTTAATATATATATAATTTTTGAATATATATATATCCCCTTATATTATACTTATCATTAATATACATACTCACCGAAATATTACAAACAATTAAATATAATGTTTGGAGTATCTAAAGATAGACATGATTTTATATGGTGTACAAGATATCATGTCAAAATATCAATGATATATATATCAGCGTGTAATTCATTTATAACCCTTGAATAACCTATAATTTATCCTCAATATAAATAATAACCATAAAAAACATGACACATGTTATAAAATAATATTTCCCAAATAAATTTTAGGAAAAACCTAGACATATCATAGAATGAAATTGGTTTTTCTTATATAGAATCTTAATCTCTGTTTGAAAAAAAAATGTTGTTGGGGACATGAAAAGGAAATATTTTTAAAACTTTTAAGTGATTGATGATGTAATTGTTCACATCTAATAAATTCATATAGTTACCTATGTAAGTAATGTCAAAGATATATAATGTGTAAATAAATCAATAATTTAAAAATAATTTACATTACAAAACTAATTTCCCAATTCGTGAAATTTAATATTTAAAAAAAAAATATTATATATATAAAAAATTCACTATGATAATAATTATATAAATAGAATCACACATAACTAGAATTTAAATTTTTTAATTATGTTAATTGAAAAAAGGTAATATGTTACAAAAAAGGTGGTTTCATAAAACCAATAATCAAATGAAGGATTTGATTATAGTAGTAATATAAATAATTCACTATATAAATTAAACAATTATTTATCATCAAAAAAATATTATTTATTATATAATAGATTTTCATTTAAGGAAGATTGAGTTTGTATAAACTAAATCAGTTCATTTCTCTGGACTATAACAACCATTATATTTCCACTTAAGCTACTATAAATTGGGCATAAATTTGGATAATGGTTTGTAACTCTTCTATACTACAGATAGAGTAATGGAAAACCATATATTAACATGGTAAGGGTGACCTATTATATTACTAATTATAAAAAGGATATATATTTAAGTCATTAATATCAAGATCATATCATATTTTTAATTAGTATGAAATTAGAGCATTACACATCCAACACCAATTTTGTAATAATTTCAAAAAAACATAATATTACATCTACATGAATAGAATCATTGAAATTAATTTAATATAACACCCATAAATGTTTTCCTAGATACATGATAATTTAACATTAAAGAAGTGAATAATAATTTTCAAACAACACATAAGAATCTACAAACACAACATAATGTATACTAGAAAAAACTGTATAATTAATTTATTTGAAAAATAAATTCTATATAAAACTATAATTAATGGGATTTAAAAATGTATAAATAACTAATGTATATAACTCATGGAAATATAATGAGTCATCAACTTGTTATAATATTATAGCATTAGAAAACACAATGTTACACTTAACAACACTATTTATCTAATGGAACCGTCCATTAATGACCGTTCCGTCACATCATTTAGATTTTTAATGTGGTTAATGAGAGTTTTGGAGGTAATTTGTAGGTTATAGGTGTAATTTTGGGATATGGGGATCAAAAAAAACCATTTGGGAAAGGATATGGATGTTTTGGTATGTGTAAATGATGTTTGGGAATATTATATGATTTTTTCATGGAGAGATGACAGGTATTGGAAAAAAAATTCTATAGGAATTTTGGTTGTATAAAACACGGTGATAGTCATATTATGGAAATTTTGTCTAGAAATATCTTGGTAAATCCTTGTGAAAATTGGAGAGAAGCATAAATCTCAATTTGGTATTTATAAATATTTTATGTCCGGGACATTGGAGTTCATAGCGTGGTTGGTTATAGGAATAGAATGAAAATGGTTAGGTTGTTCCTTTATAACATTAGTAAAAATTTAAGGGTTACAAAAGTGATATCGATATAGTCATTCTATGAAACTCCATATCATGGAGGTAGTCATACCTATTTTTTAATTATTTTAAATTTCTATGATATTTTTTAGGATATAATTATTTTAAATAGTTGAAATTTTAGATTTGGATTTCACAAAAGGAAGATTGTAATTTTTTTAAAACCATTGTAAAGCCCTTATAATTTAAAAAAACTAATAAGATTAATATTATATTTAATATATGTAGAACCACAATGAATTAGTGAATAACACAAAAAATCAAAAAATTGTAAAAGATTCAATAAAAAAATTAGAACTACCGAAATATTTATGCTTTCAAAAGATTTTCCATAAAGGAACTAGCTTTTATATACGATTTTGAGACAAAATATATACTGTCTAACGATATACATTTTCTATTCTCTAAATATTATAAATTTATAATATATAATTAAAAAAATTGCATATATTCATTTAGTATATATATATATGTTTCAAATCATCCATTCCCCCCATATCAAAGGGTTTAATTTTATTATTATCAAAAGATTATGGATTATATTCCTTAAAAAAATATTTCACAATATAAATAAATTAATTTTCTATTCAATTTATTTATCAATTAAAATTTTTTGAAGTAATAAAATTTTCTCAGCTCACAAATTATGATATTATTCAAATGATTTATTCACTGTAAAAATTACACTATCTATTCCCTATCTCTATTTTTAGGGATCTCCATAAAAAACAACGCACTAAATATTACATATTCGTCATTCCAAAAAGACAAAAAATATTATGTATCATTACATTATGTATCGAATTCTATCCCCAAACTATTTTCACTATAATTATCTAATATTGTTTAGGTATTTTAAGATAAATACCTTTGAAATGTGTCTATTAAAATGAAAAACCATCGTTTTTAGAATATCTATATGAGTAACCAAGCTAGGTTCTCTTTATCCCTAATAATAATAATAATAATAAATTATGAATAATTATATAATTAATCATACTATTAATGATAATAGTATTAATGATTTTTAATCATTGCAAATATAAATTTAATTATAATAACAGAAATATCTTTTCAATGTAAAAAATTTAAATAATCATAAATGAAAACTTTTTGTAATGAAATTACTAAATTTAATTGTTTAAAAATATTTAATTATATTTCCATAATAACATTCAAAGTGTCTCAGGATGATTTTAAACGAAATATTAACGTTCAAGAATCAATAATTGTCTTTCAGAAATAAATATTAATTCTAATAAAAATAAAAAACGTGATGAAATATAATTCAACCTACCATATTGCTTTTAAACATCATGAATTTTCCTTTAGATATTGCTATTTATAGTTATAAACATATTTAAATATATAATGGATAAACATTTATATAATAAAAAAATAATATGTTTTATAAAATAAAAATCATCTTGATAAAAGAAAATTCATAAAATAATACCTTCATTCTCATGATTAGTTCCCCCAAAAATAACAAATGATAATACCATAAACAATTCACATAAATGATACATGTAGTGGAAAACCATTATCTAGGTGGATTATCCAATAATAATGTGTTATCATACAATCAGTGTCCCGATATAATTAATCAATTATGCAATTTACTTTTGATATCAACAAATTATCCATTATTGAAATTACAGGGGGTTTTATGAAATCAACTGTATTCATGAGAGAAATCCCTTGGGGTATTTTTTCAATATTTAAATTCCCAAATTATTATTCAATAAATAATTTTTACAAAAAATATTATAAAAACATATATTTACAATCCAATATCAATACCATAAGAATATATAATTTGTTTCAATAAGATCTGTAATTTGTAGAGGAATTTCCCTACTGAAATTTTGATTTGAATACCTTTAAACTCAATGATTAAATTTTCTAATTGTGTATGGGGATCCATGGGGGTGTTCTAGATGTTTGGGACACTACTGAAAATGGAAAATGTACATTCCATTCATGCTACATAATTGGTTCAGAGTTCTTGTAAATTGTCTGCAAAACTGTGCTTTCTAGGGAGAGGAGGTTCATAGTTGTGTAAATCATTTAAGGGGGAGATCCAAATCGTATGAAATTTGATATTTTCATTCATCATAGTTTGAACATGGTAGACAAAACCATATAGTACATATTGGGTAATTGTGAAAGCTCTCTCTCATTGGAATGTGGCTTTTTCACAATATTCACATGGTTTGGAAAATCATGTGGATAAACGGTGAACTCCTTTAAAAGTTGAAAATTTACAATTTTTCCGTCATAGTATTTTTATATTCTCACATTATTTTTCTCAAAATTTTCTTTCCTCCAAAAATTGATTGAAATCTAAACAATAATGATCTCCCAAGGACGGATCTCCATCATTTATAGGCTCTTTAGAGTGATTTTGTATATAAATCAATGCTCCTAGTAATTCTAATATTCTTTTTGGTTATTCATTTTTTATTAGATCTTTTATCCTGGAATGTCTTATTTTAAATCCCTAAAAACCTCCTTCTTTGTTTGAATTTAGGTGGAAGCTTCATGGGTTTTTTGGATTTTGATTGTAGTCCATGATTTAAAGTGTGTTCATCATCGAATTTGAGGTAGGTGGTGTACATGTTAGTCCTATAGTCCAAATTTTGATTTTTGGTTGCATATTGGTGTGTTTACCTTCCACATGAAGTTATATGAATGCCGTTAAAATTTCATGATAAAATAATTATAAAATGAATATTTTATCCCATCGTGATCCCCATATGATTTATTGAGTATGACCTGGGCGATTTATACCACCCTTGTTGTACAACAGAATTTTTTATGACAGAACTTATGATGTTAAGAACATTTATTACAAGAAATATAGTATACCCCATAGTGCACAATTAATATGATGGTTTGAGAAAAAAATGGGGTTTTTGTATGACTATACTTTTATAACAACATAATAAATTGTTTGGAATAATGTGAAAAGGGATTTAATGGATCATTGTGAATGTGAAAATCATCCTATGAACATGTAATGGAATTTTATTAATGGAATAAGGGAAATGAATTTTTCAATAAGATGAATGGGATAATGTATAATTTTTTTAATTTTCATAATGTGTTATGGAATGGGAAAGGGGAATGGATTAGATATAGTATTAAAGAGGAATGATAAATATTTAAACATGTTATGGTATAATGATGATTAATATGTGGAAATGAAATATGAAATGTGAATGTTATGATTATTGATGGTTATGGGATTTTCATATGGTATATATTTTAAATGAATAAATATTCAAGGTAACGTACATTGGAGGTGGGATAAAGGAGTTAGTATCCTCCTATGGGTCGGGTGGGATTGATTATCTAACCCCACCTTAGAATGCGAGAGTTTGGGTGTTAATGTGATGCTCTATGCCCTAAATGGTTTCATTTGATTAAACTACAAGTACTGAGGCTCGAAGGTAAGTGTGATGTATTTCCATGAAATGGTCATCCCTAGTGATATAGGGAATGCAATCTATACCCTTATTAATAATAGATGAGTATTATAGGATTTTATGTATGTAATTTAAATGTGCAACCCATAGGGAAAGAGAAAAAGATAAATTTCGAAATTAAGATGGTATGTGGGAGGATAATTATATTGATGATATAAATAGTTAAAGTGTTCATTGATAACTAATAGAACCTATTTTTTTGTTTTATTAAGTTTTTATATATTTCATACTCAGATAAAATATATTTTTAGACTAGATATCATGTCGACATTGTTGGTGGGGGCCTACAATGTTATACTAACACCATTCTCAAGAAGCCGTTGGGTACCTGAGAGAACTTCATTATTGAATATTTAGATAAGGGTCAAGGCTCGATGTTAGTGAGTTGAGTTGTGGGTGATATAATAATAGATTAGAATCCATGCATATAATTGGTCTATATTTTTGGATTCAACAATTATATTTTGATTGAGATTTTCCCAAATATTGAATGGTGGCATGGAATAACATATTAAAAGTTGGGTTATAGATTAATCGTTTTTTCGTGAAATGTTAGTTAAACATAGTTACAGGTTATTTTCCATTGATTCCTCTATTTATTGATATTATCTTGTATGGGATACTCAAATAAAGTAGTTATTATCTTCCCACATGTTTCTTCAGACAATATCTCTTAGTTCAAATCCTTTTACATATGGGGAGGCACACTTGAGCTCCTTTGGAGACTTGACTCGGAGCACCAGTTTAGTGTCATCTGAAATGGGGACGTTACAATTTATTCGAAATGTAAAACATAGCTTTATAGGATATCAATGAATATTTTGAAAAATGGAAGAATAGTGTTGTGGATCCCCAATGTGAGACATCATATATCCTGTTAGAATATTAGATTCAACGCCTCTTAGAGATCAAATATACACTGAGATAAAATATTATGTCCATTTGATGTTTTACATCCATTTCCAATATTTATAAAAAAATTAGAAGTATCATGTTCATAAAAAATGTCTATAGGTGTTTAAAATGTTAAATAGGGTAAAATTAATCTTTTTTATGTTTTTATATATATTTTGTGTAATGTGAATTGGTTACGGACCGTGCGTTGTTGCATTGGAACAACATGTCCCAGAAGAATGAATTTTTTGGTAGCTGGATAGGTTTCAAGAAATCCCGTACATGTTACAAATAAAACCCACTTATTTGTGGAAATATACTTCTTCTTTCTAAATAAAAAAATTGTACACATGCACTATAATCATGTCTATCCTGTGAAATATCAAATTTTTCTGGTTTGATGATTTTTTTCCATATTTCAACCATAAAAATTCTCAAGATATTAAGTCACTAAAATAAACCTAATAGTGTTGATTTGGAATATGTAGAAATGAATTTCAGTTTATTTTATTCATTCTATGATCAGTTCATTTATTAAACCTATCAACTATTTTGTTATATTGAATCTTATTCAAGAACCTAACATTTAAAAAATAAAATCCTCATACTTAATTCCTCAAAACACTTCCAAAATACCTATTTGGGTATACTACACGAGATAAAAACATTAATGGAAGGTTTTGGATCCACATGGTGGTTAAAAGACCCGTACCCATCAATAATATAAAATAAATTCGATATAACGAGTTCAATGAAAAAAAGCATCTGAACATGTTGTAATTTTAAAACATCATCATGTATCATTATGGTAACCATTAAAATTTAACACTATAATCGAAATATATTTATTTACTAATCAATACAAGTAATATAAATTTTTAATATTTTTATAATATTAAACCATTTTGAAATAAGCACATCCATGAGAAATTTACTGACCAGAAAACCCCTCACATGAAGTCACTATAATTTACCCAAATTACCATCAACTAAGAAAAATAATATTAACCCATTTTAATAAAAACATATATTCCCTAGAATAAATCATCATATAGAAAAAATTGACACCCCCCAAAAAATCGAATCTCTCGTGGATCTAAAATCGATAAAATTTTAATTTTCTAAAAACATTTAAATAACATTTAAGCCAAAGAAATAGAATCTTTAATGACATTACAAAATCTTATCAATAATACAATCATCAAATTATACAATAATAAATTCGTAATTATTTATCTATTTATCAAAATAGACTTAACTGATGTATGATACGATTAGTTTTTAAATTGAAAAAAAAACATATCAAACCCTTTTAAATTAATATTTCATTACATCACATTAAAAAACCAACTTATATTTTATCATAGATGTTCCAAATATAAAGTTACAACATTGAAACTCCATAATTTCATATATGAGACCAAAATTATTTATATAATTAAAGACCCCAAAATCATAATAATTAAAAAACCAATTGAAAAAAATAAAACACTCATTAATAAAATATCAAGAAACATTTATTAAAATTAATTTTGAATGAAATTATTCCCAAGTATACATTATGAATCAGTTACATCCAAAGAAACTACACCCAAATCAGATATTTAGTACCCTCATAATAAAATTTAATTCCTTGAAAATGGGTTTTATATAATATTTTAAAACACATTGAATTAATGAATATAATTATTTAAAAATGATATTAATCAAAAAATATTTAAATTATAATTCAATTACAATCTATTAATGTTTAAATGTAAACAAATAAATAAGCTACAAAAAATAATAATATTTAAAAGGACACTTTTTTATGAAATTACATAGAAACCATTTATAAATTTGATTTCCACTAAAATAAAAAATTCATCATAATAAATATTATTTGTTTAGTGAAAAATATCCTGACAAATTACTCATGATAATTCCCGGTTTCTTACAAAAAAAATCAAACCATTCATATAAAAAACTTCAAAATGACACATTTTAAAAAAACTCAAATATTTTAATTATTCAGCAAGCAACACATGAATTCAATTAAAATATATAAAACAATAGAAAAAAATTATAATATTATTAAATAAAAAAATAGGACATCAAAGTTCTATATCCCCTTATAAAAGAAAATCAGGATTTTCAATTCTTTATGTCTCTGAAAAACAGAAGTTATAAACCACATTTCTTATTGAAATATTGATCAGTCCCATGGTTGTCAAAGAAATATTCTTACATTGATTTATTATAAGATATATATTTATAATAATGTTTCAATTATTGATTTCACAAAAATTAATATTCTTCCAATTCACACATAATTATATATTAATAATCACTACAAAACCAATCAACCACCCAATCATAAACACCATAATAAAAAAATAAACTTTTTTTAATGCTGGTATTTATCAACTAGGCCCATAATAATAACTAACTATATATAAATGGAATAAAGTGTGGGGTATCATATTAAAATAAAATGATCAAAAATCATGAGACTCAAGATGATATGACTATTATTTATCAATAACATTCAAGAAAATCAATACAAAATAAATAATAATAACATAATAATTGAAAATGATTAATGGGTTTATGAATGTAACTAAATCCTGGACTTATCCTTTTAGAATGAATTTACACAATGAGAGAGGTGAATCAGATGTCCTATGGGTTTATACAAAGATTTTAGGAACCTACATCCACATACAATTGACCCAACTACTTGTTCACACTCTAATTCAATTTGATCCCAAACTAAACAAGCTATATATAATCTATTCCTAAGAGATAATAGATAAATTATTGAGGAATATTTCTGGTCACTCTCGATTGAAAATAATTTCCAATGTATCCATGTTCTTGATAGTAACAATATTCAATTTATTTAATAATAAATAAATAATATTTCAATAATAGGATGAAAAAACGAAAATAATCCAAAGTCTATCACTACAACATATATAAATAATTCATACGAGTTTATATATCTAGGAAAAAAACATTAAAATAGGATTCACTTTTAACGCATCGTGTCACATGACCAATCTACATACCACCTCTTCCACAACTCCGGTCCTAATCAATTTCACTCACATACAAATATAAATAATCTATTATACCTAAAAATATTGTATAAAAATATAAGGCTACAAACATTGTAGGTTGTGTATGTAGGCTATGTTCTAAAATATAGTATGACAAAACCATGAATTTATACATTCCTTTATAAATCGATATACTCTATTTTTAAATCAATTTATGATTATATTATTTTACATTATAAATAAAAAAATTAAAGAATAGGAATATCATGTCAAACATAACATTAATTTAACTGGTTACATACTTTTTAAAAGAAGCAAAAAATAATAAGAATTCATATTTAATTAGAAAACATCTCATAATTCATGGTTTTAACATCGAATTATAAGGACTAATTTTTATTTTAAAAGGACAAATAATAAAATGATATTTAAAATAAGAATACATATAAATATTATAACTATCATGGGATGAAGCTTTTTACCTAATTTGATGATCCATGATATACATTAGAGGACATATAAATTAATTTCCTGTCAAATTACAATTGAAATAATTTCAAGAATCCTCTTCGAAGTAACTCCCTAAATGAAGAGTCTCATTATCATCGATGGGATAGAAAATAGTATGGAATAATAACCCATTTAGGATTATATATCACAATCATCCCCTAAGACACAATGGTTGCCCATGAAATATACTAATGGTTAAGTGGGAATATAATATCACATGTAAAATATTAAAACCATTAAAAATATCATTATAAAAATACTAACATCTCCACCAAATATCTTCCCAGAATTTAACCCCATCTAATGAAATAAATAAGATGAAAATAAAATTATCCAATATACATAATAAAGGCTATCTAGAAAATGACATTTAAATGTATGGCACATTTTAAAAAGGGGAATGAAAGGGTAACTAATTTCATGAGTATATGAGAAAAAAATATGAGTAAAAATTTCATAGCACATAATGTACTACTCACTATATGAAAATAATGAGTTAAAACATGATATCCTCATTTTTACCAAAAATTTATTTCCTTATAATCATAGTGATAGAAATTTAAAAATCATTTTTGTTAACATAATAAGTCAACTCCTTGGTGACTAAATCAGTCATTAGTTATTAAATAATTATATAAAAACATGATAGTAATTATTTTTAAATCATTAAATATTTAAACATCAATGATTAAATAATTTTATTCATGAAATATATGGTTTATTTTTTTTTGAAACAACATGAATAGTAAAAATAAATGTACAATATAATTTTTTATAACGATGAATTTAACAGCTTTAGAATCAAATAAAAAACTACAAATCATAGAAAAAAATTTGTATTCATTTATCAAAAATTTGTTTAGAAATTTGTATTGGTATAAAATCACTTTTAAATAATGCATCAAATATATTATTTCCAAACAAAGGGATATGTAATGAATCATGCACCATAATGTGATCAAACATTAACATCTTCAATAAAAGGTTATATATTCAGGGTATATGGGGGGGGTAAAACCCTTAGTCTAAAAATGGAAATTCTGGAGAGGTTTTTATTTGATAAGGGAAAACCATAATACTTACATTGACTCTATGTAATGAAATATTAATCATGGGAATAAGAGGAATTTGGAAATGATGAATAAAGGAAGGTGTAGAGAAATACCATTTCCTAATGTTTTCATTAGTGTATTGATACGAATCTCGATGAGATGGGTAGATGAATGGAGTATTTCTCCTCCCCCCATTATAATAGAATCATTCATATTGGAAAAGTGGAGGGCGTTTTTATTATTCAAATAAATACCAAAATACATTTTTCAATAATATTATAATAATAAAATAATTTTCATCCAAACGAAAACACTACCCCCATTTAGAAATATCTTCAATAAAATTCTAACCATTATAATCACCCACTCAATAATGATGATGATAATATTATTATTATTATTCCTAATGATAAAAATGTATTATTAATAATTATTATAAATTATAAATTTAGTTAATATATCATATATACATCGACTTTGTTTAATATATACTAAGATAATTTAAATAAAATCTATTAATAGAATACATATATTAAAACATCATAAAACCATTTTTAAATTCAAAAATAATATTAAAAAGTTCTCATGAGGACCATATATGAAATTTTAATGCTCTACTATTATATATGGTGTTATATAAGTATATATTATATCTATTTTAAATAATAGTGGTTGGAATGTGAAAATGACCATTTTAATGGAATGGTTTCTTAGAATATTTTGTAGATGAAAGTGTATTTTGAAAACCGTGAGATTGGATATGCCATTTTTGTTGTTTACAACATGGTGATAGTTATCATTAGAGGTGTAGTGTTTCAAAATTCATAAAGAAATCCATATATAACAATATTATATGAATAACCCCAATTTTTACAATCATGTAGTCTCTAGATCATTGTCTCGATTTCATTTCAACGTGATTGAAAATTTTTTGAATGCTGAATTGTCAAGGTGTTTCCATTAACATATATTAGATACCCAAAGATGGTTGGGTTTGAGGTTGATGTAATTTTTTTGGGTACTGAACACACACATATTATAGTGCATGGTAGAAGAAAATTATTTTCATAGTGTAGCATAGAGGTCAATTAGCGACTTCTCACCTCACGATCTTCTAAGCCTATTCAGTAACTAATTCTACTTCAATTAAATAACATTTCTGGTTTGTTTATCTAAGTTAAGAAATCTATATAAATTTATAAGATATATAACACTCTAAAATTTATATGAATATGAAATGAAAATATGTGACTAAAAAATTAATTTGGCCTTCATAGATTGGTTAATGGGTTCCATCATTATCTTTGTTGGTGTTTAAATTAGGTTTTATAATTCAATAATGAGATATCATGAATTAATTGATATTCTTTTATTTAGTGGTGTGAAATAACTAATATATATTTCAATCTAAATTCCACCTCCTCTAATAATCATGTTTGATGAACGCATCAATCGGGAATGGGGAACCATTCCAATACCTGAATTCATCATATGTTATTTTATCTACTAAATATCTCAATATCATTGCATGAATAGAATTTTTGTAGTATACGGGAGGGAAAATATTTAATGAAATAATAGAATTTATTTTATGTAAAATTATATAGTGAAAAATCCCCATACTCGTTCACTTCCCAAATGCTAACAAAAAACAAAAATGAAAAAAATGAATTAATATATTGAATGAAATTATATAACCTATTACCTCCCCCAGGTCGTGCCTCTGGACAACCACTGATTTTTATGGGTAAGAGGTCATGATGGTATAATGATAATGAAATAAAGATATACACGAATGAATAATAATAATATAAATGACATTAAAAAGAATAAGTATGAGATAAGAGGAAGACTAAAACACAAACATGAAATAACCAAAATAACAATTGAAGAATAAAGAGGAGAGAGAGAGAGAGTAAAAATTTAAAGTCCAAAAAAAACTAAAATTAAAAAAATTATAATTATAAAATTCTATGAAGATTACGAATAAAAATTGTAGAAGAAGATGATGAAAAGTAACATGTGGAAAAAATTAATGGTTGGATAAAAATGACTTCAATAATTTATATTAGAAAATGAATTATGATAACATGTAAAATGAAATAATACAAAAGAAGAAGAAAATTAAAAAAAATTGAGAAGAAAAGAGGAAGATGTAGAGATTCAGACATCTCTAGTAGAGGAATTTTAGGTGTTCATACCCCATAATGGGTGGGATGCAACTCTTTTTGGGATAGGGAGGGGGATCCTATATCCTCGATAGGATCTTCAAAATGTCTCAGAATACCCAAAGGGTCTTCAAATTAAACAAGTGGATCTCAGGATTTTACTTATATGTTATGGAATAAATACAAGGGGCTGTATTGTAGATATTATTTAGATGTGCTTGGGATGAATGGATTGTTCCATGAATGGAGTTAGTTGATGTTGTAGGGAAATGTTGAATTTATGAATAAAAAGAATATGGATTTGATATAAATAGACCACCTAACTCGATAATGGAGTTAACATCCCATCCAAGATCATTTCAGCCCCAAAAAAGACCATCTGTGCCTCATATTGGACCACATGTCATACTATGCTTCTATATATTAATTTGAATAAAAAATAAATATTTATAAATATTTTTAATTAATTATTAAAATAATAAAAATGGGAATAATTTTAAAAATCTCACATAGAACTTTTCTACCTTAAAATCATCAAAGAACCACACATATATAACCTATGATACTACCCTTAGACTATCCTATAAATAATTTGTAACCATCAGCACCTAAAAAAATTACAAATTTATCCAATTTTGAAAACAAAAATTAAAAAATACTTCCTTACATATAGTCATTGAAATAGGGATAAATATTATGAAAAAATAATCTTGATTCCCCATATAACCACTATACATTAAAGAACCATTTTTCTCATTCAATTCCAAAAAGCTCCAGATGAATCAACTCAAAAAACAATCCCAAAATCAGTCCCAAAATAAATCTGCTGACATGGAATAAAATATGAATGGTAGGGGAGGACCAAACTAGAATGGTGAATACGATTAATCCCATAGAATATAGTATTTAAGGGAAGGTGCATCTAGATGATTAAGCTCTCCCATGTTGATATCCCGACCTAGGATAAGTGGGGGGGGATAAAAGGTAATCATTAATTTTTAATCAAACACCCAAGAAAAATGATTGACTTGACATAGAGTTTTAATATATGAATAATTTGATTCTTATGGGTCTAAAAGATAAACATAATAATATCATGGGATATACCCTATGTTGAAAATGTTTAGTGTTTGAGAAAAGGGAAATTTAATTTTGATAAACATATTCATGTAATGAACCATAGTTCACAATGTCAATGGGAATAATTTAATAAATTTTAGTCTCCCAGGAATCTCAATTGATCCATGACTTCCACATTAGTTGTTGTATGACCAAAGAGTCTTGTTACTCCTCAAAAACATTACATAAGGATATAAAAACACACAAAATCCAAATTATGTCTCAATTCCTATAATAAACCCCTCAAAAGTTCAAACATTTAATCATTATCTCAAATTAACTACACAATACTCTATGTGTCATTATAAAATCCCCTATATAATAATAATCATCCCAAGGAGTCATAATAATTCAAGAACCATGTCTCCTAGCATACCATAGATAATAATTTTTGAGAAACTTACTATGATCCATCTCCAAGATATCAATACGATTCCTTTTCACAACGCCAACAAGAGAACATAGTTGAATCGAATCAAATTTTCATATTAACCATAATGATAATACTGAGATGAAACTCACTTGACTTTTCATTCCTAATAAATTGAGGATTTTTCATACAATTCTACCAGATCCTTATGGTTCCCCAGACTATATGGATATACTGATACTGGACAATTATGATCCATGGTAATATTCCCAATGTGGTTTCACAACACTTAGCATTAACATCACTATGTGTTTTGTCTATACAATCTATCATAAAATCCAAACCATATCTCACTTATAGTTATACAACCATATGATCTCACATAATTAGAATAATGTTGGGGTATACAAGGTACTCAAGTAAGTGCTTTATATGATTCTGGTTTGTTACATCCAGATCTCCATCACACTTATTGAAGATTGACCAACACCATATCAATCATGGAATGGCCCGTCCATCTTTTCAGACTCACAAAGATGACAAGGTATCAAAACACATCAAATTACTCCTAGTTGGAATATTTTTCACACACAAATAGACCCCATCACACTGATGGAAGTCTGGTTATTACTATATCACTTGTTGTGGGACATTGAATAAGGATCCATCACTCACATCATAATCTATCACCTCTCACAAGAAGAAGAAAAAACTTCACTTAAAAAAACACAAGGATAAAAAGCTATCACACAAACCCTTAATTGATTTTAGGGAACTAGTCACATGAGACCTAGTGCATCATTGTAGTATATATCATCCGACAAATTACGAAATCCACTATGTCTTCCATACTAATCAATGTATAAAATTTTCTATGCCATATTTTACCAGTCCACTATCTTTGACACAACTACGTTACGTATCTATCATTACCATTGAATCGATGGGAGTAGTTAAATTTCCATCCAGAACACTGTTGAATTTCCAATCCCTTCTCCCCAATAGTTATTGTCATGTATAATGGGGCATAATCTTAAATATCCCATGAATTATCTCTCCACTCATCACATAGAGGTATCCATGAATGTAACAACTAGGAAAGCCTCATAAAACACACACCCCTCACAATGCTTACAATGCCTCAATATACAATCATGACATTGTAACTCATCATGTGAGAGATGAATAAATGTCTAAACTATTATATCAAGAACCAATTCACTTTCGCATACCCAACTAGCACTAGGGAAACCATCCAAGGCTGCCCATATCACCACTCGTATACTAATATATACAATAGAGATCATGTAATCTCAACATATATGAACACCCTATGGAGACATTGTCCCTTGGTTATCAAAAACACTAGAAGTTGCAACATGAACATAACATGCATATAAAAGACCTAATTCCCCCTATACTATTTTTCCATGGAAATTATGGTTTCTAATCCACTTTTAAATCCTATTATACATTCATGAAACATAAAATAATTCATAATAATCATCTAGACTTATTTTTAAGGGAATCCCTATCTTTATAGGGGAGTAACCATTAAAAACCAAGATCCTCTCATTCATATATAGGTACATATACACTTTATCCATGTTCATACTGAAACCCAAGATCCTATCTCACGCCATACTATATAAATAAATAATTAGATAAATTTTTAATTAATTATATAGCATAATCTAAAGACTAATAATCATTATAATACACATTGGGAATTACTATACTATTAAAACACCGATAAACTAGCCATGGAAGGTCTATAGAACACCTTTTCTCACAATCATGATGTAAATATCTAACCATAGGAACCAGTAATAATTCAAAATACTAAAATTAAGTAGAAAACTACAAATAAAAAAACAAGGAATCATATATTCATTAAAAAGATGATAAAATACATTTATACATCAACTGAAGTCCTCCTAAATCTCCTCATAAGTCTTGACTGATCATGATATGACTTGGATGTATAAACACAAATAATACACTAAAATATAATGAAAATAAGGTAATGCAATAGAGAACATGAAAATAAGGTTGGGAGAGGAACAAATCATTTTGAATCACCACCAGTAAATATCCAATAGAATAGAGAACTAAATATAGTGGAGAGCCAACCAATTAATCCCCCATACATGTGTCTCTGAATGTGTTATACAAATGGGGGTCAACCCCTATGTGTTTTGATACTTTTTAATAGTTCCACTAATTTTGAGTACGTGATATGAGCCCATGGTCCATGTCCTAAACCATTCAATGTTGAAATATCATATATCTCATATATACCATTTCACAATGTGAAACTTTGTTCGTAAAGTGAAATGTTCGAGAAGAGTGAGTGTTCCCTCAAAAAACACACATTGAATGAAACATATATGATAACATTAATTAATGTAGGATGATAATGTTCAGCCTATCCTAAAACCCAATGCTTCCTTGACCAGTACCCATATACACATACTACAAATTATTTTCCTTTTGTAATATAAAATATATCACATAACAATTTCTAAACACTTGCAAAACAAATCCTAGAGATTGAACCGTTTTATAAATTATCAAAAGATAAAAAAATAATCTTCCTCTCAATATAAAACCAAAAAAATATTTGGTTCATTACTCATATAATCCATTGTTTTACCAACATTTTAATTACTTATATTTATTCATCAATTGATGTTTGTGATATAAGACAACTCGTTTTTATTTACGTGTAATTATATTATTTTCATGATACTATATCCCTTCATATAAAGATATTTATTGAACTATGGAATTCATGGAAATAGTTTTTCATATTTAATTAAATAGTTATAATTCACATTTTCTCATGATTTCATGTTATTATTCATATAATGATTCTTCTTGGTTAATTGTTTTATTTCTAAAGTATTGTATTACCCCATTATGATTAAATGATATCCTCTCATATTTGATTAATCATATGAAAGAAAGAAAAATTGGTTGTTTTGAAATATTTAATTTCACTATCAACATTTATAATGTTAATAATAATTTACTATGTATTCATAATTAGTAATAGGGGCCTTAAAAATATTTTTTCAATTTTTACTACTGATTGAATATCTATTTTTGTTGTTGTTAGAATGGTGTAGGTTAGTGGATGTTTTTGGTTGATAATTATGAAGTGTAGTTATTGTCATATAAGTGGGATATCTACTCTATGTGTAAAAAAGTATGGAATATTGTGGTCATATAATGGTTTTGATTATCATGGTACATATGACGTAGTTGTGGGGGATATTTTGAATTGGAAATTGGGTGGTTTATGTGGTGTTTTAATGGGGTTTCATTATTGCATTATATTTTCTTTATATCAATTTTAATGAATAAATAGAGAATATAGTATGTGGTAATGTTATAATGTTGCATTATAATGACTGGAATTCATAATCTTTTTATGTAACGGATTAGAACCAACAAGTTTTCCCTTAAAAATGCAACAAGGGTATTTATATGATATTTTATTGGCTGGGGTAAATATTACTTATGAATAATGATTGGATTGATATTAAAAATTATAAATTAATGAAATAATTATTGTCATGAATAATCTTATATTAATCATATACTGGATAAATAATGGGATATTTAATTATTATTGTTAAATTTTTAAGTAAATGTAGACAATAAATAATGAATGACTTGGGAAGTAAATAATGTTGCTGTAGTTGTCTCTTGGGAATAAATAGGCTAATTTTATTGACTAGTTGTGGATATAGTTGATCATTAGTGGATGTAATTATGTAGTGGTTGTTTTTTGGGTGTTTAGAGATTTTTTAGATTGATACTATTTTTATTTTGTGTGAATATATACTCATTATATTTTCTTGATGCACCACAACATAATTTAGGAAAATTGAATGATTCATATACAAGGAATTTTGTTATGGTTTATTTTTGAAATCCTATTTATAGAATAGGCATAAAACCGGATTCTCCATATTCTACACAATCCCATTATATATATAATGGATATTTATTCTTCTATAAATTATATATATATATATATGAATATGTAGTTGCAATATATTGTATATAATAGCTACTATTTTTGGTAGTTCTATGTTCGATACATTAAGTGTGTCGTAAATAGTAGGATGAAGATTTGGGATTGATTCCCATTTTGTTCATGATACCTCACTTTGATTTGTAATTGATATGTGTATTTTATGTGGTGGAGTTTTATATAGATGTATATAATTGGATATGGATGATATGTGATTTGGTTGATATATGATGATAGAATGATTAATATCACATGAATTTTGTTATTAAGGAAAAAGAATTACTAGATTAGTGATGTTACAACTACGTGGTACCATCACTATACATGATTTTGATAATATATTATCATACATGTTAGAGACATATGATGATTAATCATCAGTGTGGTTTGGTTATAGAGGATTTGATATCATTGTAATTTTTTATGTTTATTTACTCAAGATTTAGAATGGTTCAATAACATAGCAGTTAGTGGTCACGGGGAGAATCCAACCGAATATAATTATTTCTTTATGCTGATATATATATATATATATATATATATCTGTGTGTGTGTGTTTCTAATATGAATATTTGATGGTGTTAGTGACTGAGCTATATATTACTATCCCATGGTATAGAGTTGTAATTAGAGTTTATATTGTAGATATTATTTTATCCATATATATTAAAGTGATCTGGTTTATGTTGAACATTTATATTTTTTGTAGATTGGGTCTTATTTTATTATATGGTGTTGAATCATGGTTTATAATATTTTTTTTGATTATGACGGTGAAGTCTATAATTTATGAGTTATTAATCCATCAGAGCTATCCACAATGTTATGCCATATTGAGAGCATGTTTTTTGTGTCATGATAATCATTTTGTCCAGTCCATGAGGCGGTCCTAGAAGGAAAAAAATTATAATTAATTGACTTTTCATTAATTTCTTTTGAAATCCATTAGCATACCTCTCCATTGTATAGGTTCAAATTACATAGTATATTTAATAATTGGAAACAATATTTATTTGTTATCTTTAATGTGTAAAAAATTATTAATTCATGATATAATCACTATTAAACAACCACTATAATACAATAAGAATAATTCTAAAAATAATGGATCCAACAATTATTATATATCCCAACATAAAAACCACTAAACGTAAATAAAAAATATCTTGTAACATCCAAAAACCATTAAATATCATAATAACAAAATTAAAAAATTAATTCAATCAAAACCTAATTTACTCCAAAAAATATAACACAAAATACAGAAGGCAAGTCCAACCTAAATCCATTTATAATGATAAAATGATAAAAAAAAATATGTAAATAAACTCACTATAGATTCCACTAGACATGTAAATGGAAATACCTTTGATTTGAGTTGATTTTACTATTTCATAGTGAATTTAACATGTAGATTCCTAGCTACGGGAGAATAAAACAAATAATAAATGATGAGAGGGATATATAATATGAGAGGGAAAGATTCAACATTGATTCATCTAAATAATGAACACTTGTATCTCCAAATATTAAAAGAGTTTAATAGAGGAAAATAAAATCCCTATATGATAAAATGATAGATACCTTTGTGGTTAAAAATGAAATTCCTTAAAAAATCCATTAGAGGAAAATGTGAAGAAAAAAATGATCAAAATAGCCTATTGTAAATAAAAATAGTACCTGGTCCAATCTGGTACCTAATAGAACCCTCTAGTTCCCCTCCATTCAAAGTTATGTTCAGTACCTTTTAATAACCCACATAATACCCAATGACACCTATAATATTTAAATTATAGGTATGAAACCATATTTGCATACCAAAATACCAAAACTAATGAACAAAGAAAAAATTACATCCCAAAACACTAAATAATTCATATTCATGTACCCATAATCAAATTTCAATTCCTTATATTGATAAAAATCCTCCAAAAATAGATTATTAAAATATACTTATCCCATCATTTCCTTAACTTATTAACATTTACTAAATTGTAAAATCACAATGATATAAGTATTTAAAACCTCGACATTATATCAATTTTAATTCACGATACCATAAGACAACCATTCATCTATTTTATTTAATTATAAATAAGTGAAATTAAATTATCATACTAAAACATCAACATTCCAATTTTATAAATTCCCAATCAAAATACTAGTATTTATCATATAGAACAACAATTATTCTAATGGTAAACCTCCAAATCCATCCAATATTATCAAATAACACATGATTCCAATACACTCCAGTCGAAGAAAATATTTAAAAACCAGTTCACATCCCAAAAACTTCATTATGCAAATGATGTTAAAATTTTAAAATAATTTACATTCAAATTTTCAAATTAAATCCTCACCATAACCACAAATTCTCAAATGAAGTTTTTTTCATACCATGATGTAATGTTTCCTAGATAAATAAATATCACAATATACCTATGGTTATTTAAAATCTAGTGTACCAATAATATTTTTATAAAAAAATGTTTATATAATATTATCCCACTCATATGAGATCCCCAAAATAAAACTTATACATGTTTTACTCGTCTATTACATTCAATAATGTTTAAAATAACCACTTAAAAATAAAATTACACAAAAAAAAATTCTATTTTCCAAATGAAAATCATTATCTTATTCTAAAAACCCAAAATAATACAAAATAATTTTACCATACAGATGAAAAATCTCCAATACATTATACCAATTTACATTAATAAAAATTCCCCCTTTTCATTAAATTTTATAATCCTAAATGTATTCAATTTAAATAATTTATTTATGAAAATATTACTAACCTTATTTTTTAAAGGGGTAATCTTTCCCATTTAATCCAAAATTTGCAAAACCACATTATTTGTTTTTTTAATTATAATACATTTCCCCCTACACAAAATGTAATAAATAATTCAATATAATATACTGATGATGTTTTCATTTGGTTGTAATAATATGAAATGGAAATAAAATATGGAATGGCTAATAAAAAATGACAAATGTTTAGAAAAAGTATTATAATGATAACACTCACTATGCATAGAAATAAAATATACAGAATATGTCATCATTCATGTTTAAATAACAACAATAAAATAATTCAACCATTAAATAAACAGAAAGGTAAAATGTGTAACACATGTAAATCAAAACAATGAATAAAATTATATATTTCTTAGGAAGATAAATTGTGTAATAGTTATATAATATATTATCAGTAACTAATAAATAATAAATCATAATATATGTCCACATGTGATTGAATTTAATTAATTAAATAGGATCAAAAAAAATATAGGAAAAAATTCAATATTTCATATAATTTATTTAAATATTTTCATTAAAATTTGTTATTTAAAATAACATACATGATATGAAATTTTTTTGATGTGATATTATATCATTTGATGAATGTGAAAAATCAAGGATTTATTTTCAACCAAGCACTATATGCTCAGACTTATGTTAAATTAAATTTTACTTTGAGATACATTAGATAATTTCTCAATCAAAATAATTGTTCTTATATTTGAAACCCAAAATCCAAGGACATGGGATTTTACAATATATTTTACTTAGAAAAATATGTTTGATGGAATTCACCACATGAAAAACCAAAATAAAACACGACATAATATGTTGTATTGAAAAAACCATGTTATTATAATTGTATATATTAATATATTCCATCAAATTAAAAAAACATAGTGATGTATATATATATATATATCATTTCAAAAAAAAATTACATGATTAACTATAGTGTTTAGGAATCTATAATTTTACGAATTTTATTTTTTAAAATAAATCCTATTATATTATATTTAAATTATGAATTAAATATAATCTAATTTTGATGGATTAATTCTATATTTATTTGTTTTTAATATAAATTATATATAAGATATCTAATTTAAGAGGGAAAATTTCTTATAAAAAAATTCCACATTAAATTTTATTATTTAATTTATATGTTAAAATATAAAATATTAGAAATATAATTTTTGAAAATAAATATCATTTAAAAAATTGGAATTTATATATTATCATGGGGTGACATTTTGAGATTTTTATGAAACATTTGATTCTAGGGGAATACTAAAAAATATTATTTCTACCAATAACATGAATTTAATAAGATTATTATTATATAACTATTAATATGAAATTAAATAAAATTTTTTGTAATATAAAATATTTTTTGTAATGTATATTTAAATTTTACAAATTATTCGTTCATTTTATAATCATAAATTTGACATTTTTAAACAAAATTAATATTTTTTTAAATTTTTTAGTAAATTTTATATTTATTGTTTTATTTCTAATTTTATTCACTTTTTTAAAAATAATATAATAATATAGGTAAATAATGTTTAATTTTTTTTCAAATTAATAAATAAGGCTAATTTTATTTTTGGTCTTAAAGGAAATGTTCACATAGGAAAATATAGTTACCACATTAATAATTCAAATAAAAAAGATGAAATTATAATTGAAATTAATTGAAATATTTTTAAAATGGGTGGTTAATGGCTATTTCTTTCTTATATCAATCTATTTTGTTACAAAATAGTATATTTTTCATTTTTAATGCTACATTCTATGAGAGACACTTCTATTTAATGAAATTTTTTTTGAATATACATGGAAATCCAACTCTTATCACTTATAAAAGGGAAAATTATATCCTCTCCTCACCTCTTAGAAAAATCCACTTACGTTATCCCAAAATCCATCCATATATCTCATAAAAATTTCTATAAACCGTATGTAGTTAATTATCTTCTAAATTGACTATCACCCAATGGATTAACACATTTTTCCAATGAGGTAACACATGATGTGTGGTAAAACATTATAAACACTTAGTTATCATTTTTATTTAATTATATTCACTTACATATCATAAAATTATATTAAATCATTTTAAAATTATAACATGATTATACCAAATCATTTCCTTTATGAAAAAATAATACAACATTTGGGAGTTGCATATATTGAGGATTGCACTACGTAACCAGTTTATTTTCATTAAAAACCTTACATGTATTGTTGAGAAATGGAATTTAATATAAAATTATTATATTTATTAATTATTTAATAGTTCAAAATGATATTTTTACTCCACTCTCTAGTTCGGTGAAAATGAAATCTCTAACAATACATATGCATAAACCTCTGTATTCATAGATTAGTGTATTAGATTTTACATTAAATCCATTTATGAATGGTTCTTAAAATGGGTTTAAAGGTTAAATGTAATGTTTTTGAAATAACTAATAGGGTTTTAAGGTAAATATAATATATTATTAATGATATGAAAAAATTATCATTATAAAATAACATGTCTTAAATATGCATAATACAAGGAAGGAAATTTTATCATTTTGTGTAATAGCTATATATGATTCATCTGATTATTATATTTGATTCAGTTTGTTAAATATCTTAATAAGTAAAATAGATAATATCTTTATTCTTCATTTATAATTAAATTACATCTAAACCACCCCGCAATCCTCGATTAATCTGGGTGACTTCATGATTTTGTAGGTTTGACCACTAATCTGATCAATATTTTAAAAATATATCATAGAATAATTTAAGAACACAATTAAAAGTATAACATGATATAAATATGTGAATAATCATATCTATTTTTTCTTCATTATATCATTCATATTGTAGTTATAAATAATGGAACCACAATTCATTTGGTAAAAATCATTAAAACATTCTCATTTATGATTCTATCTTAAAAGATCCTGACTCAAACCCTAATGGAATGAATTTCTAAAATTTTAAATTATCGCATAATATAAATTTTTAACTATGAAACATATTTTAATGATGAAAATTTGTATATGAATGAGTAGTGACAATTCTATTATGAGACATATTTAAAAAAACGAGACTATTCACACTCGACAATGAAAATGGGAGAATAATAACATATATATATATATTGATTATAAATTACGTTTATAAATGGTTATTTTAATGAATAATGTTCATGGGTATGAATTTATGAAACACAATTTATTTATTCCAGTTGATTTTTGTATGTGAAGAATGTATCAGAATTAATGTAATTGTTTTCTTCTCAAATTCCTCTATTTGAGACATGTTCTAAATTATTCACGGGACTACATTTATGTAGACTATATACTTACTATTTTAGATATTATGTCATGATTATATTTTATTCATGTAAAATTATGTTCAATTTAACACTCTCTCTTTTATATGGATTTTATTAAAATAGTCATGATGTTGTAATGGTTTTTTAAAATTAATTCACATTTGTTGAGTCTTGATAGTTCTTATTCAACATTGTTCATATATATTGGTTAAATTATACCCTATTAATGAATAATTTGGTATATTTTCTTTTATTTAAAATATTTATATTTTTACTACTTTGAACCATCTTCAAAAGTTTCTTACATTATAAAGTATGTTTCCCGTAAAAGGTTTTTGGTAACTACAACTTTTTAAGTAATAAGATTTATTCCTTATCATGGTTAGGCTTTGTTATATTTTTTGTTTTATTAAAAATTTATACGATATAATATCTTTTATATCAATGGGGAAAATTATTTGTGATAAAAATATCATTCCCTAAATTAATTGTTTTTACTGAAATTATAACACGTTTTAACATATTAACATCTTCTTTATATAGTTATTTCTCATCCACATGTAATTTTAAAATCCAAAAATTGTTATCATTTAAATTTATAAAATAATATTATTTATTATCTCCTGATTCTCTAATGTTTTAATTTATATATTTTCAATATAAATTCTGATTACAATAATTTTGATGTTGTCCAATACAAAGCTACTATCAAAATATCAATAGTTTGTTACCATATATGATATAATGATTTGACTTCCAAACCATAATCCCATAGATACCATTAGTTTTTAGGGAACTATATAATGAGAGTATTTGTAACACAATTTTTTTTAAATTTTTTTATTCCCCCTTTTAAAAATGTCTTCTAAAAATGACCCAAAACATCATATCCATTTGATGTTTCAACAAATGTTTTTTAAAATATTATTATTATGTTATTTACATAACAAATTAAAAAATATTGTTAATTATTAGTCTTATATTTTATGAATCACTGTATAAATAAATTTTTGAAATAATACCTTTTTGTGATTGAATTTTTTTATTAATCAACACAATTATTTATGTTGTTTTAAAAGATAGAATTTGGAAATATTGAAAAAATTCATTATTTTCAGGACTTCATTTTGATATGAAGAAGTATATATATAATATTATCATGAAATTTCTTTTAGATGATAAATTGGTTCGTAAATATCCTCCCAATTTATTTTTAAATATTTAATATCTTATGATCTCAATAAGGTACATTTGTTTTAGGTAAATTCCAAAGGGGAACAAGGGTTGTTTCCCATGACTAAGGGGGTACATTTGAGTAATATAATAAACATAATGATATACATGAGTTGCTATCGAATTCAAAATAGTGTAAATAAGATGTTCTCCAATGGTTATTATTATATGGGAATTGGTATGGGATTCCAGATATACTAAGAGATTTTATTTAAATGTCATCATGTTTATAATGGCTTTCACAATTAATCCAAATTATTATCTTATTGTTATGAATTATCAGTATTACTATATTCTTTAATGATTTTATTTGATTGGAATGAATCATTTTAGGAATTATACATGGTGTTATTATTCATTTAAATTTTTATCACGTATTTATCAATTAATACATATAGTTTCACATTATTATGTTCTTACCCATATTATTCAAGGAAATTTCATTTCTTGAGTGTTTGAGTTCACCTATTTCTTATTTTTTTCATTCCCTATATTGTAATGATAAAAAATTTATTAAATCACTAGAGGTGATTCTTATATGGAGAGTTTTTTATAAATATTGAATACTTTTAATGGTTAATGATGTTTATATTAGTATGGATTATTTTCAATTTAATTAAACACACATTGGTTTCATTTCCAATTTCTCCCTCATACGTATCCAAAACTGTAAACATAAAATTTATTATAGACATGTTTTAATTATATATTTTATTCAATTTGTGAAATTTTATAGGCATGTATGTGGGTTATTATACAAAACACATATAAGGAAATAATCCCACATATTTATAAATAATTTGAATATTTATTGGTCACATGCATTGTTACAAACATTCAATATAATATATTCTTTGAAACTCATATAAATATGAATTGGTGTTATTTAATACTATTTTATATTTTTTTAGAGTAGAATACTATACTTTAACAGTGACCACATCATCACAACACCGACGGATACATCCCAACATATAGATGATTGTCTCAATATTGGGGGATTAAAAAAAACACACATGTGGGATTGTTTTCCAACTAGTTGAAAAATTAAATATAACTATTTTATGGACCAAATATAAGAAAGGCCCATAGGTACATCTAACACATGGACCAAAAGAAGTCAAACATTTTTTGATGTACATATTCTTTAATAAACATGGAAAATAAATGAAAAATTATAAACATAGAATGTGGGTGTAATCCCCAATAGTTCATAATGTCACATAGAGTATATAAATAGATACAAAGTATAAAAAAGATTATGTAAAATAAAAACCCAAATATGATTTAAATGAAAAATATGGGAGGAATCATATGTTTAAACCCTATGATATTATTATTGGATCTGAAGAGTTATAATGGTTGCAACATAGGGTATTTCTGTTTAAAACATTAATCAAATTTTAATTTTTACTACATTATTATAGTTTCTTATAATGATGTTGCATCCAATTATGAGAGTAATATTTATAAAATCTATGTGGTCTAGGTAAAATAAATATATTGAGTAGTTTAGTAAAACAACCATTATTTTTAAATGCACAATGGAATTAAAACAAGTTGTTAAAATCTGTTAAATTGAAATATAAAAATTTTCATTATTAAAATAATAAAAACAATATAAAATATATGAATATAATTTAACCGTAATTGTAAATGATATAAATAACCTTTAATTATGGTATCCATATCTTCATCCAAAATATGAATTCTATCTATCTATAGTATAATTCCTCAATTACACAGATCACTATCAACTATATCTTTCTACTCCCAGAAGATATTGGTTATCCAAATCAGATCCATCAATCTTCTTTCCCTAGAAATACTCAATTATAATACAATAATAAATGTCTAATAAGAATTTAAAAACAATTAAATAAATATTACAATATTTATAAGGAATATTAAGAAGAAAAAAAATCTATAAACGATTACAAATAAATCATAACAAGAGGTTACCCAAAATATATCACTAGAAAAGTTAGTTTTGAAAAACCATCACCTCCCTACTCCTCTATTTCACGTATATTTATGGGAACTCCTTCCACAGATATATTTCTAGGATTTTCAATTATTTCTTTAATGACCTCAAATGTTGTTCACATTAAATACTCTATAAAAGTTTTATATTTCACACTATTATATACATGATTCTATAAAACCACTGATTTTTATTTTATCATAATAATAGACCAACTTCATTCATTATGATAGATTATATTTTTTCATACTTATGTGAGAAACATTAGTCAATAAGCTAAAATATCGATTATTCAATCATATAAACTAAACATTGGTCAGTCATATGGACTAGATTTTTCTCAGTCATATAGATCAAAATATAGATAGTTTAATAGATTAAAATAATTTGTTATGATTACATTATCAGTTTATAAATAAGTACACATTGGGTATAATAAATTAGTATTGAGGAAAACTATATAATAACATGAAAATTATTAATTTAATAAAACTAGAATTTTAAGAGTGTGTTTTTATTTTAAAAACTAAGGCTAGAAAGTTATTAATGATTAAATTTCAACTCACCAATATACCCCTATTTAAAAATCTATAAACACAAAACATAAAGATAATAAAATAAATTTGAAACACTTTCATCCATTTTTTTATTTTAAAAATCATTAACTTTATCATTCTTATCTCCCTCATTATATATGATTCCCTTAATTTATCATGCGTTGTATGAATGAATAATAAAATATATCCACATAAAAAACCATCCATTTTTTACTTCTATTATCCAAACAATATACTTCAACAAAAATTCATCCCCAAAATCAAAATTCTCCAAATATGTCTCAAAAAAATACATCTTTGAATACATATCCCCATATTTGATTTTAAAAAAAATATATAGAAGATATATTGTTCATGAAAAGAATGGAGTAAAATAATATGAACCTCTTTTAAAATTTAAAAAAAATAAAATAAAAAAATATTGAAATACCTTTCATCTAACTAAAATTTGATAATGTTCAATGATAATAGATGTTTTTTGTGAACCTGTATTCAATTAAATTTATACTTTATAGTAAAATTAACCATATTGGAACGACCTTGGGTTGATCATAAGAGGCCACATCAAACACAAAATAATTTTATTATCAATATTATTATCTAATTAATATATGTCAATATTATATTGTATTTATGTGGGAATTTAAATTACGCATGAAATTTATATATTATATATAATATTTCAATGCATACCCAAAAGCATGTTATATGAAATAATTGGGGAAATTGTACTTGGTAGTTTGTGGTGGTTTAAATAAATATTTAAATGAATTCTTAGTATTCTATTCAGTTTTTTTGATCCATAAATTCCAAACTACACCATCTCATTTGAAAATTCATTACCCCATACTAATAACTCAACATACATGGTAATTATCTTTTATAAGACAAGTAAGATAACTCTTTATTGACCATCACAATCAAGGACATGCTCCCCCATATGAATGAAATAAATAATATAGGTAACGAAAATGAAAAACAAGAAGAAAAATTAGGAAAATATATAATGCTATGTGAATACTCACAAAATCAATTTAACCATCGCCCAAATTTACAGAATTGAATTAAGAGACAAGAAATTAAATAATAAAAAACTCAATCAATCCTTTATTACCTTTATCAAACAAGATCCTATTTTAGTTCTAAATTTTTAAGGGAGTTGATAATGAAACAATTGTGGGAGAAATCATAAAATAAATAAAATAAATGAAAAGATAGATGAAGAAGAGATTACAGTATAAAATAAAATAATTTTCTACAAGATAAAAAAAAAACAAATGGTCAGAGAGAGAAAGACAAAAGCTATCCCCAAATCGGTGCACCCAAGAATTATTAGAAAGTGATGTTGTGGGATCAACATATTTGAGAATTCATACAAGGAACCTGCAGTGTCACATTTAATATTACATGTCCCGAAATTGTCATAATGTTTACATGGGGTACTGATCCTATACTAAATATCTGTTTTCTCCTCTGCATCGTACTAAATCCACATACATTGATTGGACTTTTTAACCAAGTACACAACATGTAATGGAATATCACATCATGTATACCCATTTAACAGTTGAATATCTCTGTTGACTCTTCTAGAAATATGTTCCAAGACAATTTATTTGCTGACCCTAAAAAATTCAAATCATTTAGAAACAGAGTTATATTGTTTTGATTTAATCACTGTATAACATTTTTTCTATAAAAAATTTGGTAAATTTACTCCTTCTTAAACTCATTTAATGGATTCTGTAATATAAGATTTTCTATTGGAAATTTACCATGTAAGATACTCTATGTGTTTTGATTCTAAAAAATGTATAATGAATTAATGTGGACATGTTGATCCGGATTACTGGCTTCATTAGTTATGTGGGGTCCACCATAAAGTCTATAAATCATCCCTTAATGAAGGATTTATTTGGGGCCTTATATATTCGATTCATTATATGGTCCCCCTGACATATATTTTGAAAACAAATTAGTGATTCAAAAGAAAAATTATTCACATGATATGGATTAAAATAGAAGAATATATAACCCAAATACTGATTCCAAAAAAATAGTTAAAAATAAAAAATTAGGCTACATTGCATTTCTGTTCAAAATAAGTGAAAACCCCAAAAAACATGAAAACTGCCCAGTAATTAAAACTATGGTGGATTATAAAATTTGGAATTAAATAATTAAAAAGGTGAAAATTTGAGATTCATCAATCCCCCAAACTATATAATTTCACTCCTTAGAAAATATCATATATTCAAATTAAAATAAACATGATAAAAAATGAGAAAAAATATGTGATCTTATCGATAATAGAAATCCATCATTTCCCATATATAGAAAACCATTACCCAGCATATTCATTCATCGCCTTTAAAAAATTTCAACCACATAAATCCATCCATGGACCAATCACAACACACCTCACATTGAATTTTGTGTCACTCATCACTCAAGGGAAATTAATTCTCGAGTTATGATCACACGTGGAAGTTTCATGTATCACCATAGGTTAGCGATAATTCTCATTTCATCATATCGTTAAACATGAAAATGAATTCAATAGTGATGGATTTAACAAAATATTAAATTGGATTTGTGTATTATGGTTGGTGGGAAATTGATTAAAATAGATTTCAAGGCCCGAAAGATGAGGTTTGACTCTTAGGTATAATGTATGAATAATCATGTTAAAATAGAATATATTCATCACTCAATATTTTAGGTAATTTGAAACACAACAACAATGAATTTTTAGTGACATGATACATGATCCATGAAATTATTGCAATTTTGATATTATCTATGTTCTCAAATTTTTTTCATTTTTTTCATTTCCTTGTGATGCTCAAGAATATAAAAAAATTATTTATTTCCTTTATTTTTTCAGGCTAGATGAGCTGACTATTGAATATAAATAATGAATGAAAATTCAATCCCTTTAATTTTCAGAGGGACCACAGTCATATAATAATTTATAATGTGTAATTCAAGATTGTATCCAATTTTATATTTTATTTTTTTAGGAGAACCATATGATACAGATAAACAACAATGAAATAGTGACTATATCCCAATTTTCATAATAACACTGTAGACAAAAAAATAACACACACATCACACTACCCAAAAAAGTGTACACCTCCCAAATAAAGCACATGAATGCTTCTTACCCCTCAATCAAATGAAAAATATCAGTGAAAAATATACCTAAGAGTGCTGGTAGATTAGGATAAATCATATTGTAATTTCACGTAAAACCTATAATCTATTCATGTAATTTATATTCTTCTGAAGAATAAAAGTAAAAATGGGTCTATGGATAATGTGTGTCTTTGGAAATTAGTTCCTCAATAATATTAAAAACATTACATGAATTTCAATTATTTGAAAGAGAAAAATAAAAAATTTGGGTTCTCACACAAAGTCATTGTTTACCCCATGTTTGTTTCTGTATTATGGAGAATATTTAATAGTGGTTTAAAATAACTCAGATAAACAAAAAACTATTCTGAGTCAGTGTTTCATGGGAATGGATTTAAAAATCATTTAAACTCATGAAAAATATTGAAAATAAAATTCAAATAAAAAAGTTCTCACATCAATAATCATTCAGAATACATTATAAAAAATTTGTTTCTATTCTCTGAAAATTAATTGATATATGAATAAGTGATAAAAATATTCATTAATGAATAAGGACTACACAATGAAAAAATAAAAAAGAAAATTCAAAAAAACTAAGCTACTTGAATATGCCCCAACAATTAAACTCAACCAACAATCAATTTAGTTCAATATAAATATGTGCAGAAAAAATAAATTAAAGGAATGATACAAAAAGACATTATTTTTTATTGGTGGTTTTGAGTTACACACATAGCTACTTCAAAATATTCATACAAATAATGAAATAGAGAAATTCATAAGAAAACAATAAATTAAAAGGTAATGTAAGGGAAAATAAAGGGGATAGTTCTTGGTTTGACCCCAAGCATGTGCTTGGTGTTTATTTCCTCTAGTAAGAATGTTGTAGTAGGTTAACCCCAATATAATGGTGTATGTGTTTTGTTCTCATGAAACACCGCATATTATATATTCTGACATCCATTTATTGATAGCATTTGTGAGAACCCCCAATGAAAACAAGAATGTCCCCAGGCCCCAAAAGTGATGATGGAATGAATTTGAATTTAGATGGGGAGGGATAAAGATAATGGGGTTCTCCCTGGATTGTTCAATAGGAAGAGTGCAGTCTAATGTTGTAGAATTTAATGAAATAGGGTTTGGGTTCCCTTCTAGAGCTCCTACATAAAATAATTCATCAGTGATTTCTTGTTTTATTCCCTCATCCCCATTTGTAGTACTGTACAACTCGACAAGAACCTCTATTATATGCTTAACATGATGATGTTTATCTTATTCTACTAGAGCCTGCAATAGTGGAATTGAGTCTGCAAAATAAATCCAAGGGATTTATTATTAGATTGATATTCCAAAATAATAATATTTTTATAAAGAGAAGATTAAGAAATTAAATATCCCCCAAAACATTCATCTTCAAAGTACTTTTCATTTAGAATGGTTGTTGGGAATTCATTTTTTGGAGGGGGAAACTGATCATCACGTTTTTTTTTCAACATCAAAAATTTAATCATAAAATTATAGTTGAAAATTAAATTAATTCCATTCATCTTGTATTTTTTGTTGTTCTATCAATGAGACATTAATCTCTAACACATCGACAACCTGTAAGGCCATCATCATGCATGATTTTTATAACATTTTGATATTATCATGGATCATCATGGAATTTTGTTTCATTATTATATTCATTTCCGCTTCCCAGCATGGATCACCATAAATGTTATAAACATTCTAATTATTATAATAATCTCCATAAAAATCATAATTTTCCCATATAATGGAATATATGAAATGACATTTTTATTTTTTGAAGTATTTGAATTTTCTAACATGTTTTTGATAAAAAGTGTGTGGAATCTCATGGCCTCCCCGACAATGGATCAAAATTTATATCAATGGATTGTTTTGAATTTAAAATCAATTAAATTATTATATTTCCTAAAATTATACCATAGTGTCACAACCTAGGGTCGATCACAAGAAGGCTACTTACAACATAGAATCTTTCTATTTTCACAAATATTATTTAACAAATATAAAACAAACTTATATAATATTTATGCAAAGACTTAAAAATATGCATGTAGTATAAGTATTATATATAATAATTACATGAAAACGCAAAATAATTTTATAAGAGTGAATGTTTTAAATTGTTCTTGGTTGTTTATTTTTAATTTCCTTTTCTGAAATTAATCATTCCCTAAAAAACAAAATCATCATCTTTCTCCCATTGAGTTGTAAAATATAATATTTCATTGGTACAATTATTCAATTCTATTTATTCAGTTTCATAATCTGATTTATATTCCTTTCCCCCACCATTAAAAAATCTGTCAAACTATCCACTAAACATTTCATCACATTTCAATTCATTTTATTCATGATTCTTTATAGATTTTTTTATTATTGGTATCTTATTCTAAAATTTCATTTTTACCTTCATTGAATTTTTCTTTTCCTCTCTCAACAAAAATAGTAACATTAGTAGTTTGAACAACATATATTTATGGAACCAACTATGAAAAAACGAATGAAGGAGGAATGGGTAGGATAACTAATTGTGGGGAATTGAAAATGGCCATTTTTTCCTTCCACTTCTATAGAATATATATCTCGACGATACTTTTATACACCTTTTATCTAAATCTAAACGATCTTAACAAAATAATTTTACTCATTTTTATCCTTATATTGTCCAATTATTTGAAGAGTTAATAAGTATTCTATATAAGGTCACAAAACTCAACATTTTCAAATACATACATCAAATCTGTAGATTTTTGTCTTTCCTTTTAAAAAATTAATGAAAATCATCATAATTCATGGAATTCATTTTCTTTTTTATCCTTCGAGGTGAAGTATAAATTCATTTATTTCCATGATTTTTTATTTATATAGTTTAAAATCTATATCAGACACACAATTTTCTAAATAATAAATAAACTTATTCAGTTATTTTATAAAAAGTTATACCCTTTTTGAAATAGTTTCCTATCTTATGAAATTTTTTTATCATTATAATAGAATTTTTATTTATCATAATTATTGACATAAAATTTATCACCATGTAGTTGATATAGAATGGGAGTTATTGTATTATAATCATTATCATACATTCCATGATATCATCAAATAATAAGAAAACATACTTTATGAAATATATTTTCATCATATACATTAATAAATGTAAGGAAAAGATGTTCATCAATTTGAGGGTTTCTCAATCACCATTCCTCATTATTATGTATCCCTGCATAAAAAATGTGACAACCTTTGGATTACATTAAAAATTGTAAACTATATTTATATTATCATATGATGAATATAATGATGTTTTGGAAATATGATTCTTTGAAGATATAATATTTTTATATCGTTATAAGTTACAAGGAATTGTTATCTAAGGGACCTTAAACATGTTCTAAAACATTTAGAATAATTAACTTATAAGACTCAAAAAATGCATGGTTGTAAATTCCAGACCATGATCTATATTTAACAAAAATTGAGTAAAACTACTCTACAATAGATGGATAATGATGACCTCTATCTTTATTTTTCCATGTATATTTTTTCCAACCATGAAACCTAATAATTTCACTTAAAAAATAATCAATCATACCATATAATTTTGTAAATATGACTCATTATTTTACAATGACATTATTATAAATATCATTAAGTGTATACATATATCTTAGTACAAATATTTTCAAAGTTATACTATGTCATTAGATTTAATCAGACAATAAAAATTTAGATCAGATGAAAAAAAATAATTATACTAGTAGAGAATTTGAGACGTGTGAGTCACCAAAGATATGATAAGTCAAGGTGGAATGTGGTTACCCAGTCATTTATTTATATTGTCAAGGTGATTATCCAAATAACATAGATCAGAAGAATTATATTAAATCCCAAAAATAATTTTATTATTGATAATTTCCTTCAAAAATTAAAATATATTTTTTGAACACTTTTTACATTCTTGGAATTAATTTTTACAGAAATAATGTTTTTACTAGAAATAAAAATTAAATGTTTTGAAAAGGGAATAAAAAAATGAATAATATATAAACCACAATCGGTCAAATATATATAATCATAGTAAATATTAATGATTAGAAAGTACCTTTCATATTGAATATATAACTTTGTATTATAAAATCATGGTGGTAATATGTTTTTCTTATTTTTGGTGAGTAATTGTTTATTAAATATGTTGTTTTAGAAAATATATTTCTTCAATTTATAATGATTTTACTAAATGTAGATTATTTTGAAAAACTAACATATTTGTAAATAAAAAAAATTTAAAAAAAAAATTTCGAGGATATAATTGTTTAGATTTTTTGGAAAACCAATACATATTTACTCAGACTTTAAAAGGTGTTCATTAATGTATAGTGATTGGTAACAAGAATAATAAATGAATTATCACTTTTTAAGAATCATTTGAAGGTTATATGTAATATATTTAAATATATATTACTTAAGGGGTTTATTAATAATATAATTATGTTTTTATTCACTATTAATGAATTATAAAATAATATCTTATTTTGTGTGTGATATTGATAAAAATGGTGTCCTATATATATTTTCATTGACCACAGATCATGAAATGTGTATTTACATAACAAAATGGAACATTTTTATCCACAAAATTATTGTTTTTACTAAATCACTTTCAATATTCAATGTGTTTGTGTTTTATCCACGAAACATGAGAACAAGAACATAAAGATGAATCATATTCAACAATAGTAAGTTAAGGTTCTATTAAGTGTTGTTTCTTACAATACCAACTGACTATATCTTCTCAAAATAAAGAAACAGTTTCATAAGTACATTTTATATCCATTTTACATCCCCCAATATCAAAATGTGAAAAAAAATTCAAATCATTACTAGAAGAATAATATAACTATAAATCCAAATATCCCTTTATATAATAAAAAAATCATTTGAAATATTTTATATGGGAATATTTTTTATAAAATTGAAATCATTCAAAAAATCATAAAATGATATTATATTTGGTTGAATTTTATTAATTATACTAAACATCCAATCATTCCAATAAATATTGATTGATTAACACATTTTCATGATTCATAAATATCTAATGAATTTTTTGTTCCATTATGATTATAAATAAATTTAGTAGTTTCAAATCCAAAATTTCAAAAAAAAAATTGATTTTAAATAATTCTGTCATGATATAAATGATTTTTCTATTTTGTGAAATTTTAAATAAATGGATATAATTAATTATTCTCATCATGATCATTTAAATAATATATTTCATAAGGTAAAAAATTGAATAAATTAATTTTTTTTAAACCAGTTATGGTTTCATTATCACAAATTTTAATAAAGATGATATTTATTGAAACATATTTAATAAAAAATGCTCGATATGCATACCATCACACAATGTAGTTTTATAAATAAATATAGTTAACCTACCATACCAAGATAAAGGGTCTTATTAAATTTATTAAAATAACATAGTATATTTTAAAAAAATATCTATAAAAATATAATTTTCATATCCTTGGGGATGTTCTACTTAAACTCCCTATTGTACATATATATATTATAAAATGCATTCTGAACAACCATTTGAAATCATTTGATATTATGAATTGTAGTATATGATAGAATATTATAAGTATATTCTATTATTTATGACACATCATATGTTCCATCATAATATACTCCATATTGTTTATTAAATCCTTTATAATTATGCCATAATTTATTTGTACATATAATTCCAGTTTCATCACAATTATTCATGAAACCCCATTTACACCACTAATATAAGTATCTATGGATTTTTCATCCAATGTCTAATCCTTATTAATTTTTATTTTTGGTGTTCATATTATATATATTGTATCCATTATTAATCACATAAATATTCATGAGATGATATGGGTTCTGACTGTGTTAAAATGGAATGATGTATAAATTAAATTATATGGAAGATCATGAAATAATAGATTAATCTACATCAATAATGTTGTTATAAATATAATGATTCATTGTATCATTTTTTCATGTTTTAAAAAATATTCTATTAAAATTATTTTGAATGTATTATTGATTTTCAAAATCAACAAATATTATTTAATTATTCTCCCATGAGAATAACATTTGAAAAGTGGTGAAAAAAAAGTTTTTTTAAAATATCCAATGTTTTGAGTTGATATTTGTATTAAAAGAAAAATATAGATTATATAATATTTAACATGTGATGGTCCATCAATAATACTTGTTTTTGTTATTAAAAAAATCTATATTCATTACTAGATAAAGAGTAAATGAAAAACATTCTTTCATAGGATTTTGGAGAAATAAATATATGATTGTTATCGTTATTATTCAGACTAAATACTTCTCATCCCAAAACATTGAACAAATATAGTTTTTTCTTCATTATATTCCATATCTCATAAATAGTGTTATTATCAAAATGAATTATTAAAACGTAATATATAGTATAATAAGAATTATTAATTTTTCTATATCAAATATGTCTACAAACTGATTATGCCCTCAACATGGTTCATGAAATATCATGAAAAATTATACTTCTCCTATCAACTGTACTATTTTTATATATACTTCTAGGTTTCTAAAAGATATATATTATCCATTATTAAATCAAAAAATTATAAAATCATAATTAAAAAATTCTCTAACATGATTATTATGAATTGTTTTGAAGGATATATTTTTCTCATTTTGTACTCATGCAATAAATGTTATTAGACATCAAAAGTCATTGGACATATTTTATAGAAAATTTTCTAGTGTATATCTAGTGTAATCATAAAAAATATATACATAGTACAGTTGACCAATATATCTAATTTTTGTTACACCAAATAAGTCCATATTATCTACATGCAATGAATTAGAAGTTGAGACTTGACTAAAATATTTAAAAAATAACAGAAATTACTTTAAAAATTGACAAGGATGAAAAAAATTCAATTTTTTGATAATAGGTTCTAGTAGATCATTACATAGTCTTTTTAAGATAGTTTTTCTATTTTTGTAAAATTAAAATATCATAATATTATATTCTATATACATGATTTATCTTTCATGTCACTAGGGAAATGATGATCTTGGTTCATCAGGTTTTTATATGTTTACTGTATAATCATACTCATAGTGATTGGATGAATGAATAAATTTATATTTTAAATTCTAAAAATAATATTTTTTCATATTATTGTTCACAAGATATACCTCAAAAATTATTTTACTAATTCTAATATGGTTTTGTCTATGTCATATAACAAATAAATTATTTTAAATTAAAACTCTAAAATAATGAAAAAGATTTCATATTACAGTGATTTCTCCTTGGGAATTATCACCAATACATTATTTGCAACATTTCATTTTGATAATATTTTTTAATACTTATTTATATAATAAAATATATATAGAAAAACCACTATCCATGTACAATATTTTTTGGATCATTTCTCATTTTATTTAAAAACAAGAATAGAGTTTCTATAAGAAAAACTTTTTAGTTTTGGTATAATTAGAAAGTAAATATACTAAAATCCATAATTTTAAACTTTTCTATACCGAGTAAATGTTATATATTTTGATGTATTATATTTAAAAAAACCTAGGGACTATATACTGATTAAAATAAATTTATATTTCCAATGGCCACCAATTTGAAATTTCATGAAAAATTGAGAAATTTTTAGAATAAGGACGTTATTTTGGAAAATTGGTTTCATATTTATAGAACCCATTCCAAATACATCACTCTGAGTTATATTTTCTTTATACATATAATCAAATATTTACTTACAACCAGTATTTTTTATTCTAGATATCTTATAATATAATATTACCAACAATTTATTGTCATTAGTTTAAACTTTACACCACATAATTTATTCTATATATTTTGATAAACTATATATTATTAACTTATATATTTCTATATCATTAGAGAGATAATAATTCATAAATTTATTTTTATTAAATTATTTTTAAAGGAAATGTTATATCATTACTACGAAATGAAATGATTAAATTTTATATATTCTTTTAATTACCAATATAATTTTTAGTAATTTTATAATTCTCCATTTCTTATTGTTTAAAAAATATAGTACCTATTAAACAAATAAAATGTAAAATTTTTCTCATATTAAAAAGACTCTTACAATAATGATGTAGAACTATTTTCATCATTATCAGTTTCAGAATAATTTTTAATTATTGTGTGTTTAGTTATAGGTTCATCATTTACCCTTTCTATATTATAATTGTCAATCATAGAAATCTCTAAATAGTAACAAATATCATTCTCATCATTTCTACTACCATGAAAACTTTTGTATGATCAACCTCAACAAATTTCACTCCAGGGTAAAAAAAACGTTAATACATTTTTTATTCTTATTCATGAATTACTTCTTATAATTTATTTTTTATACTTACCCTTCTTATTTTTCCTTTTTCACCATTAGAAAATCGAATCATGAATGTAATTTTTTTTAAATCATAATAGATAACTTCTAATGTATAATTATTATCAATTATATCTTTATGAATCTTCTTATAATTATTCCAAAATTAAATTTTACCTATAATCTTATTCATCCAATTTTTATGATTGGATAAATAAATTTTTTATTTTTCTGATAAAAAATTATTCGTTTCAACTATGAGCATATTTTTATTTGAATATATTGAATCATTCTCAAATAAATTAATATTATTAGAAACATTATATGTTTTATAAAAATGAACTACTATATTATTTTTCTTCATTATCTCATTATCCCTTATTAATCATCTCTTACATTTCATAAGAGTACATATAAGATCATCTATATATAGATTTTGAATCCTTATCATATGGGACTAATATTTCATTTTGGATTCACAATCACTTTTTATAATATCTAAAATCGATTCATAAAATATTTTATATGCATAGAATTTATCACCAAATATTTTATGACTATTTATCCCTATCATTAGTCTCTATCGCATCATTACAACAAATTCATTCGGTATGAAATTAAATTCTTCATATTATTCTTTAATAATTTCTCTTCTGGTTTCAATAAACATTGATGTTTCAATATATGTAACTTTCAATTTTATCAAAATATTATTATATTATTAAATTGTACATTACAAACTAAATATATTACTTTTCAATGAATACTTTAATGTATTCCTTATTAAATAACCCAATTAATATTCTAGATTCACGTGATTAGTAAATTTCAAAAATTATTTCATAGTAATATTGAAATTTTTTGTTAACATAACAAAATATCTACATTGGTATTAATAATTATTTTCTTTATTCAATATATCTTGTATTCATAATAATTACTATCAGGGAATGGTGATGATATTGGATTATGATTTGTTAGGTGTACTGGTGTTTCCACCTTCCATATTATAGAAACAAAAACACTTCTAAAATTTACCTATTACTAAAATAATATTTTATAAATAATATTTTATAAATAATATTTTATAAATAATATTTTATAAAAGTCATTAGAAAATGTTGTTAGATAACGAAAGTAACAATATGTATTGATGTTGAAAATACCATGATAAAAATTTTTTGATTATAAGAGTTATAAAGGAGACATGAGTGGGAGAGGGTTAATTTTTGTTAAATACATTTACAATATGATAAAATATACTAATTTATTATTATTTATTATAATAATATTTCATTAGATGATTATATTAAATAGTAGTAACCTCTGTGTTTTTCTTATAAAATAAATGTATTGAAAAGTTTAGTAAAATAAATATTCATGATAAATGCACAGAAGAATTAAAACAACTTGTAAAAAAAAGATAAATTTTATCATTAAAAATATTCTCTTGCGAACTAAAATGATCACTGTAATGAAATGGAATAAACATTAACCATCATCAAAAAATAAATCTATAACCTTAATATAATGTATTCATATTTCAATAAAAATATTTTCGATAATTCATTAGCATAAATCCATCCATCACAACGACAAGAATAAACACTTTATTTCAATCCCTAGATGAAATAGATAATCCAAATTGGATCAACCCATACGTCCATCTTTGAATGAAAATGAACTAAAACCAAATTGGTCATAATATATAAATGGAAAAACTATTCTATGGAATTTAAAATACTTATATGGAATCCTTAAAAAAAATCTCTAAATAATTACATTGAAAACAATAATAATATTTCATAATAAACCAACATGTAAAATGGTTAATCTTGAAAAATAATAATCCCCCATCTCTTCAAAAGAACCCTTATTACTATGTTCTACATCATTGGTCGTATATTATTGATTCTGAATGATGGATACAATTTCCTCATATGATCATCACATTTAACGATCAACATGATCTGTAAATTTCTGTATGACATCATTTTGATTCAACCATTACAATGCTATAAAATTATATTCTCACTGAAATAAATAATTAAATTACGACTATAAAAATTAATATTCCAATGGAATAAAACAAATTAGATATATTTAAAGAATGAAGTCACATAGAATGTCAAAACATAGTTATAACCCTAGACTCAAATTAGTCAAATAATTATACAAAATAATGTTATACTGATAGAATATATTTTTTCACATTGATGGATTATATTTAATCATACTAATAATATAATTATTATTATACCAATATACTAGATTTATTCATATTTTCATATTATATTTTTTTCCTACTAATGTATTGAACATAGGTCATTTTTATGAACTTGACATTTGAAAATTTAATGGACCATTCATTGGTTATTTTGATGGAATAAACAATTTCCAATCTAGTAGATTATACATTAGTCAGTTATATGGATAAAACTAATATTAAATGATTATATATTCATTCAATAAAGATATATATTTTTGGATGTTTTCTATAAAAAATTATTCTAATAACATATGAAATATATTGTTAGTAAATAATGTCATTTCAGGGTGTTTTGTTATAATCGAATATATATAAAAACATTTAGAATATAATATGTTATACTGAAAAATTAAATTATACAATCCTTATTCATCCACTATTCCATGAACATCCCACTTATATTGATCAACACGAAATACATCGTATAAAGATGCAAGACCATGTAAGTATTGTTATATGATGTGAATAACTACATACTCACTCGAGAAACACCATTGTGATTGGAGAAAATTGTTGATGACTATGTTTACACAAGGTCATAGGTTATCATTTAAATACCAATATAGATGTTCTTACTAGAAAACAATATCCACAATATAGACATATTAACAATGATAAAATCAGGGATTTATCTAAATAAAATCTATAAAAAGATAACACAATAAAAAAAGAAGTTCAAATAAAAGATAAATGTTTTGTGACCCAATTCATCTGAGTCATTCATTTATAGGGAAATGTATTTCATTAGACCTGTCTGATCATATCTACCTCAAGTGATCTATTCCAATTGATGTCTACAAGAGAATCATCACAAGAAAAGGGAAATGATTATTCGATAGATAATGAATCATCTCATACCATGTAAAATATAAGCAATATATAATTGTTAATGTATTTATTTGTTTCCATTAATCCATATTCATTAATGAAATCCATAAATAAATTTAAATTTTATAATAGTTGAATAAATATATACACCATTTCTAGAATACATATTATCAATCAAGTCTACAAATAGGGTTATTTAAATGTTACAAATAAAATATTATAATATTTGGGAAATAAAAATATAGACAAAAATAACTTGTATATACTACTTATCATGTCATCATAAAGAAATTTCATGATTCTTATAGTCATGACTGGAGATATTGATGATCGATGAATACCTTATATGGTACCTTTAACATGTATGCATCCCATAAAACAATGATGAAACAAATTTTGAATGAACATTTCCCTCAATATGTATTGTGAAAAGTCTTGACTAAGTAACAAAGGTCATTAATACTTAAATTTTTTTAATATTTATTTATTTTTACTCATATAAATATATATAAATATATATATATATTTATTTATTTATTGAGTGTAACATCCCATTATCAATCCATCAGGTTTTCCTCATTCTCGTCATGCATTTCCCTTTTTCCTTGATATCATATGGATGAGATTGAATTGGGAGGATACCTATAATTGTGATGTCCTATAATTTTTGACGCTTAGATTTAACCAGAGTTTTCTGTAAGCTATAAGAGAAGATAAAAACTTATTACTAGTTTACACAATGTATTAGTGTTTCTAGAGGCATGTCATTAAAGGCTTCACACTGTGAATGGTTACACGTAGTGAAGGTGTGATCCTTTTCATGAATTTTCTAAAAAATGGATTTTAAAATCTATGCGATGGGTTTTTAAGTGTACTTCAATAACATGTATCTAAAAATGTGTATAGGAGTTACACATCAGGTAATTCTTCAATCATGGAAAATTTAGGGTGATTTTGGTTTTATTAGATTCTCTTTAAAACACATGTTCCCCTCCATATGGTACCAAATCGCCTCTCCAATGAGTTTTGGAGACACCATTTATTCCTGATGATTTTTTTAGCATTTTATCTTAATTTTAATCTTCTTTCTCCTCTCTTATTAAGTAGTATTTTGTTTTCATCAATTTCATATATCATTTTAGCACTGTTGGATTGCATTATCATATTTTTCAATCTGTGTTGGTGTTCTGTATTGTCTTCTTCCATGGTCTATCGTGTGATATCGTTCTTGAGTCCATTCCATTATACATCATGGTGTTGTGATAATTCTTCAACATGTTATGTCGGTATTCCCTAGTCTACCAGCCATTTTTTTCTAAATTTGTTCAATCTTTTATTGAGGATCAAATTTTAGGGCATTCTCAGTCGATGCTAGGTTTTTGTTATTGGTAAATCCTATTATGGGTGTGTGCAACCTGAGTTTTGGCATAGCTGGTCTTGTATGTAGTCTATTTTGATGAAAGAAATTGTTAATTCCTTAAAAATTAATTTATATATGTTAATTGAATGATTTTTTGGGATTTATTGGATGTTTTTTAAAATAAAAATAGTTTTTCCATAGTTCATGGAAAATGAATAGAAATGTTGTATTTTTAATGCATCAATATAGATTTGTAAAATTATTTTTAAATTGTTTAAATAAATGGGATGAATTTTAAAAATAAGCACATGGGATTCCTTGATTACATAGTTGTACAGATAAGATTTAGTGCATTATCCACGTTGTCTGATTATCAATATTTTTCATTAGGTTCATTCTTATAATTCATAGGAATTTTGTTCTGGTGGACTGATATTAACATTATTGGGGGAGGGGGTTACTCATAGTGTATTTCTCTACTTCAATGTTCGATGTTCTAATAACTTGAATGTGAACTTGATTTATTGTGGTATGATTAGTCTGGTAGTTTGTCCTATAATGATCCTTGGTACTAATGCTAGTTCTTCTATTTTTTATGGTTTTATTGTTTATAAATTATATACTAATGATATCAAAATAGTGATTTGAAATTTATATACCTTCTTTGTTTTATAATTATTCTAATGAGGGATATTTTTACCATATAATATATAAAATTTTATGTGCTACTTATAATTCAATGTTTTTCTTAAATAGAAATACAAAACTATTATAAAGATAATTTTTATAGAACATGTGGGTGGGATCCTACTGAGCATGACAGATCACACCATATACACCTCTTCGGTTGGGAATATAAATTTTAATGTCATCTAATGTAGGTATTGGAATGTTTCCATAGTTAGGCGATATGGTTTCATGTTAGGTGATTTGGGTAACTAGTTTAGAGATAGTGTGAGTTAGTTCACTATTCCATGGACTAGTAGTTATATTCATTTGTTGTTTAAAATGTCTCTTGGAGTTTTGTCTATTTTCTATTTTTGGTTTCCACTTCCTTTTTCCGATTAAAAGATATAATTATTAGTCATCTATTGCTCCTTATTGTTCTAAGTGTATATATGTTCCATGTTTTTATTCAGTATGGGAAAAACATTCACTATGGTTTGTTGTTTGATGTCCAGGAGTTGGTCAGTAACATATGGGAACTAGGAATGTCCTTTGAGTATATGGCAGATGAAGTCAGTTCTGGGTTATAGGGTAACCTGGGTTGGTTTGTTAAAACATGATATTATAGTGAGGTAGTCTCCAAGAGTTCATGTCATTGTATGTTTGTTAGATATGAGGTATGATTTTCAGGACATGAGGGGAATGTGGTGATATGTTTCTCGCCATCACTTTTTTGTGAAGAGACGTATAGTGTTTGAATGTTTAAACTGAGATTTTTCCTTCTTTCTTGTTATTATTTCAAATTTTTTTGTGCAACAGTATGCCATTGAGTTATCTTACATGAGTCCCTTAAGGATCTATAATTGATACTCCACAAGGGAATCAACAGGTGTATCAGAATCTCTTTGAGACTATAATTCCGGAAAATCATTATATTGAACTCTATATTCCATGAGTTCATAACATAGTTGTTGACATATATTTAAGAGTTTGATCAGAGAGATGAAAATCAATAGAATTCTTTCATGAGAAGCCACCGTATATTAAAGTGAAGAATATAAAACAATAGGTTTCATGCTCTCTTGATATGATGGATCAAATCTCCAAATTCCTAAAAAACATGAGATTAATAAGGTGAAGTTTGCATGGTTTATTCAAAAGAGTTCTAGAATGTGATGGTGGGATTCTATGGTCTTGGATATCCTACGCAAACCTATGTTGGAGGGGTATAAAGGCACTATTATTTTAGTAGAATTTCCCATAGTCTTGAATGTTGAAAAAAACGATGTTCTTATAATTTTAATAAGGATAGAGTCTAGTCAGCGTAAATTAATTGTTTTTTTTAGAATTCCAATTAATCTCCAGACATGGTGATGAATGACCATGTGATGAATCAGAAGTACCTATAGGGTTTGTGACTAGATAGCATATTGAAGGTGTTTAGGCTGAATATTTCTACCAACAAAAAGATGGTAGAATGATCTGTGATGGAATATATTGTTATTGTAGGGATGTTTTTATGTACCACCTCTTCTATTTCATTGAGTATTATCTATAGTGCCATGCGTGGGAAGAAGAGGATGTGGTAGGATCTTTGTAATAGTGGTGGAGGTGTGTCTTAGTTTTAGGCCTCCTCTAAAACATATGTTATGGAATGAAGTATACCCCTAACATTATATCAATGTGTAATTGTAAAACATACCATATTTTCATTTCCAATTCCCAATAAGATATGGAATGGTCATGGATGTATTGGACCTTTTTAATGCTTCTGTTAAGATACGACAACACCTAATTTTGGTTGTGATCTATCGACACCAATGGTTACTATGGTAATGTCAGAATATTAAAATAATATAGTAATCTTTCCACACTCTCTAAAGTAATGAAATTTAACTTATTATATGAGTTTCTAATGAATTTCCATATAGTTTTGACCTCAGTGATAGGTATTATCAATATTGATTTTCTAGTGCAACTACTTTATTTGATATTGGTGCCTCCCACTTTATTATATTTGCATATTTTTTTAATAATACTTAACATCTAATAGATCATATGTTCATTATAATGCAGTTCATTACACCACTTAGAAATTGAATTGATAAGGGGTATCTATGTCCATATTATTCAATAAGAATAATCGATACATATTTGGCCTATTATTTTAATGGTATTGATCTTGGAATATTTGAATCCATCAGTAGTATTGCTATTTTTATCTTCAACATGAGGTTGCTTTTTATAATCAGTGTCTCTCCTTTTTTCCATTAGAAGGGAGCTATCAATTTTTAGGGGGATTGGGATCATAGATAACACTGTACAAAGGCTTCCCAAATAGAGATTAGGTTTTTTCAATATTCTATTGTGTTTAAGACTGATGATGTTTATTCTATCATACACCATCACATTTTTGTTTGAGAATTTCCTAAATAATCCCAGATGAAATTTTTATTCATCCTCTAGAGTGAGAGTAAAATTTAATGGTTGACCTATTTCCAAGAAGAAAAATATACTGATACATTCTTATTGTAAGGCATGAATGATGTTGAAAGAGATTATAGTTCAGTTGGACAATCTATTAGAAATATGTTTTGTTCACCACCAATGATTTTCCTCTTGAATACACTGTGCTCTTTTCTAAGAAATAAAACGGTTCACTTTATATGTGTGCGAATTATTAGAAGATGAACTGGGAATTTTTTTTTGAAAAAATATCATTTTCCTCTTATGGATGATTTTTATGGTCAGATAAAGGGTTAAAAGTATTTCTTAGTGATTAACTTCTTGTTGGGTTATCATCATCTAGTAGTTGGAGAGTATGATAGAATGAAGATATATTTAAGAAGAATGTATGACCATTGTGAATATGTTGTGTTGCATTTTGTTCTAACATACACTCCAGCTATTTTATGGCATTGATGAATCATATATTCCATCAATACCTTGATAATATTTTAGTGGTGTTCATGGATGATATTCTACTGTATCTTATATCTGAATGTGAGAACATTGACCATAAAATTTTAGTAAAGTAAATTCTTATAAATCACCATTTGTATGAAAATCAATCAAAATTATGTTTCTGCATTCACAAACTTATGTAAATAGGGAACATGATTTCTAAAAATGTATTATCAGTTGATCGAGAGAAGATGTACGTTGTTCTTTCTTGGAAGGAACCAACAAATTTATTTGAATGTTTGAACTACCATTTTCTTTCGAGATATTATTGATGGTTTGAAAATGATTTTTCTAGGATTGAATTATATTTAACTACACTTACCATGAATGTTGTGAATTTTACATGGGATGTGAACTGTCAATCTTCTTTTGATGAATTGATACTAGTTATGTGATTAGATCCTTTTCTGATCTTACCTAATCCTGATAAGGGATATGTGTGGTTTTTAATTTCTTTTGGTGTTTTTTTGGATGTGTTCCTATACAGGATGAAATTTTGGTGGATCAAAACTCTCGTTTTCTTTATCCACATGAAAATAATTAACCGAACCATGATTTAGAGATTTCATAGTTTTTCTATGCCAATAAATGATAGCAACCCTATCTTTTTGAATAGAGGATCACATTATTATACAGTCATAGGATTTTGAGTTATATCTTCTTTTAGAAAGAGAGGAATCTCATAGAAATATGATGGTAATAATAACTTCAAAACATTGAAATTAACATTGCCTACACCCATGGGAAGGGAAATGTTATTGCATACACTCTTAGAAGGAAATTACCATTGTAGGATATCCTTGAGTCAAAGAAGGTGTGGAACCTTATTGTGATTTTTGATCAGATGGACATGTATGATCTAGAGGATATTTCTGGTATGGTTTAGAGTAGTGGTTAGATATCATCGACTCCCCTGGAGTCGGTAATGTAGATTTAGATGTAGGATGACCAGTTCACCAAAATTAAAAAATCCTTTGTGGTTGATAGAATGTTTCTAATTGGACTCTCTCATCAGATTGTATTACTCAATTCAGAATTATGGGTTTTGTCCTATCATTTATAAGATGTTTAGTCTGGTTAAATTATCATTGAACTTTGTAGGCCATTAATCCAGGTGTAATGAAGATTTTTCGTTATGTGAGACGATGATTATGGTGTCTAGGTATGAAGCATGACATTAAATTATATGTATCTTGCTATTACACCACCAAATAGGTAAAATTATCTCCCTTTAATCCCACTGGTTTTCATTAGCCTCTTTCAATTTTGATCTACAAATGGGATGAGTCATCAAGGGATTCATTTAATTAAATTGGACTCCTTGCATGAAAATTTTATTTAGGTGATTATTAATATGTTTAAAATGTCTACTCATTTCATTATGTTCAAGGATACCAATATGGTTGAAGACCTAGTTAAGATGCATATACATGAGATTGTGATATTACGTGAGATTCCTTCTGCCATAGATTCAGATAATGATCATATGTTGCCCTTGTAATTTTAGAGGAGTATCCAATATGAGATGGGAACTCGTATCATGTTGATCTTGGCTTACCATCAACCAAAATATGGTTATATGCAGTTCATGATTCAGGTACTAGAGGATGTGTTTTATGCCGGTGTCTTGTATTTATGGTATCATGGGATACCATCTGAGTCTGGTTTTGTTTTTTTACAAAAACAATTACCAGAAATCAATATTATTGTCTCCCTTTGGAGATCTATATGGTAATCAGTGTAGATCACCGATTTTCTGGGTTGAGGTGCGTGAAGTTTCATTATATGGACCATGTTTGGTCTGGGTTTCATCCCCAATTAATTAGGATGTCAATAAACATTTGTAGAAATCTTATAGTTGAAAGAATGTAGGATAGAAATAATGATGAAGATGCTCAATATACAAGAGGGGGGTTAATTGTATACTTTAAAAATTCCTTTGGAACCTTTAAAGTTAGTTATGAATAACAATGTTTTCCTTAAGCAAAGGAAAGTGCTATGTTTGACAAAGTTAAACTAAGAAAATTCACAACACCTATAACACCAAATGAAAACTTGGAAAGAGATGTCGAAAGTAGGTTCCGGAAATATGGTTCCAGAAATTGATACTTTAACAAAAGATTACAATATGTGATTTTACCATAAAGTGTATAGAATCTAAAAGAAACAGAGTAAAAGTAAGGATGTATAAGAATGTTATACATTCCTTATAATAAAAAATTCATCCGAAAAAAACAAGTAGTAAAACTACAAGTAACAAGATATAAGTCTTTTAACCCAAAGAGAAGGGTATCCAAAAAACTTGGATAAAGGTCCCTTGATTTATAACTTCAAGAATGTCTGCCTTACCCACACTAGGGTAAGCTCTCGATACGAAGATTGGAGTCTGTGTCTTGTCATGCCCACAAGCCCTCAACTTCAAGGTAGTTGGAAACCTCTGTCTTTCTTCAGCAAGGAAGCCCTCGACTTCAAGGTGTTGGAAACCTCTGTCTTCCTATCCCCGGAAGTCCTCAAATGTAATCACCATCATTCGGAGTCTCACGAAGCTATGAGAGTTAATAAGAGCCTCTCTCTCTAGAAATCACTTCAACGGCATGTATAAAAAATGTCGAAGAAGTCATTTATCAGTCATCATTTCATCTTTGAGCTCTTTCAAATGAGCTCTTATTTATAGGCACGGTCGGCCTCCTTTCCAACGGTCATATTTTCCTAAAAAATCATAGGGACCTGTACATGTGTAACTTAACCAACAGTTAGTTTATAACAGAATAGATGGCATCGTTTTATAACAAAACAAGTGTAACAGAATGTATGACATTGTTTTAAATATTAACTAAAAATTTTGGAGTTATGATTCGAAGTGAAAGTTCGGAGTGTAAAAAAGATATTAAAGAGTAGAAAAATTATAAAAGCGTAAGAAAAATGAATGATCAGAGTCTAACAAAAAATAATTTCCCGAGTCTAAATAACTTCGGAGTGTATAAAACAAAGATGATCAAATTCTATTTAATAGGTGAATTCGGAATGAGAATTCGGAATGAGAATTCGTAATGAGAATTCGTCATCAGAATTCGTAGTGAGAATTCCTCATCAGAATTCGTAATGAGAATCCATCATCAGAATTCGTAATGAGAATTTGATGTCGAACTTCATAAGGATTCTTATCCTGAATTCGGAGTAGAACTTAATCAGAGTTCGTATCCGGAATTCGGAATGAAACTTTATCACAGTTCTCATCTGGATTTCAGAGTGAAACTTTATTACAGTTCATATCCAGAATTCAGATCCTAAAACAGAATACTTCATATCAATGTTTCAAACAATTCCGAGAATATTGAAATGAATCTGAATATTATACTTAAGAAAAATATGGATGAAAATATGATAAGGATAATTTTTCTAACAAAACCGATTTTCCTTACAAAAGAAATTTTCCTTATAAAAGAGATTTTCATAATGATTAGGTGTTTGTGGTTTTCAAAATAAGAAGGAATGGAAAAGTCATAAGTAAAACCTTATTGACTCAACAATCTCCCCCTTTTCGGAAAGCACAAACATCCTTACGAAAACGAAATTCTAAGAAGAAAGAAAAACATTCAGGCTTATCTCCCTTTGCTTTAAGGATACTAATGAATACGACTAACTCCCTCTTAGTCTTTGAAACTCTAAGGATCGTATTCTAGATTTCCGGAGTGACATTTCATTACGAATACGAATGCCTTCTTTAATGAAAAACTCACCCTTAGATAAACTCTAATTAGAGTTTTTTTCTTTCTCACCCTTTGTTAAGATTCTTTTTCCCTTTTATTAGGGTTATTATCTTTCTCCCCCTTTGTGATTTTGAAAAATAATTGAAGGAAATGGAATATATAACAAAGTACATGAAATATTAGTAGCAACAACAACAAAAACGAGCAAGCACAAATTTCATTAAGTTTGAAAGATCAGCAACAAAGAAATTTAGATATAACAAAAGATCAGATCTGTCTATTTAGGATCTTTTTCCATTTCCATGAGACCCTTAGGAATAGTCTTTATCTTCTTCAAGTCATTATAGTCTTCCTTGGCTTGCATCTCTAACACAACAATTCTTTCACTTTGAGCTTCATTCTTTTCTTCCTAGGCTTTAAGCTTTTCTTCCTGATCTTTAAACTTTTCTTCATGTGCCTTCAATTTCTCTTCAAACTCAATCCGATGATCCCTTTCAAACATCCAGTTTTGAGAAACAGAATTTAGCTTCCCATTCAGATCTTTGACTTCTTGAATCTGGATGTTCTTTTCATCTGTAAACATTTCTTCAAATGATGAAGTAAGTTCATTTATCTTCCTGTCTTCTGTCTCAAAGGCTTCCATCACATTGTCTTGGAATTCATCAAAGAGCCTCATCTCTTCCACAGTCTTCCTCGACCAGCTAGTCATCCTCTTTCAAGATCTTTTGTGGGTTTCATAGCCGACAAAGAAAGTTTTTAACTGAGCCTCTATCTCAACACACTTGCGCATAACAATATATACAGAGTATGTTTTCTGATTCAAATCATATTGGAGCATCTGGCATCTTGAATCAATACTTGAGAAAGTCTGAATAGTACCTACCAACTTCTTTTAAGACTGAACAACAATGTCATGACCCAACGAAGATGATTCTGAATCCGAAACTTTTCTTGGAGAATATTCTTCTTCAAAATTCTAAACCTTCTTCTTAGAATCGTCACCAACTTCCCTACTCATTACTACCATAGAGCTCGGGGTATCAACAACAAGTTGATTTCCCATGTCCTTTTTCGGAATTGAGTCTTATTCCGGAGTTCTCTTTTCACTATTAGATACTTGAACAACATTGTCTTCCTCATCAGCAACATTCTGAGCACCAACCTCTACATTCTCCATTTGAGAAATATCATGTAGAAGTTGTTCTTTGTCTGCATGATAAGCTACTTCTAGTTCTCCTTTCTCCTCATCCATCGCTGGAGTGACTAACTTAGAAGACTCAGCTTCTGAGGTTCGGAGCGACAAAAGTTCCAAAGGTGTCCTCTTTTAATCATCTACTTGCTTTATAACATCTCTGGTTTCACCACTTCATTCAGCAACAGCTTCTTCTTCTTCCACTTGCTCAATCTGCTCTACTTCCTCAACATGCTTAGCTACTGCCTCTTCCGAAGAAACAATGTTTCTTCCTGGAGTCTTAGGTAGAGATTCAGAGAAAAAGATCTCAGAATAGGAATGTTTGCTAAAACCATCTCATTGAACATCAACAAAGCCTGAGCTACCTCATCTTCAATCATCTTCTTCTTAAACTTCTTTTCATTAAATTGTTTTTCTAGCTCATCTGCAGTTCTTTCCTTCAAGGCCTTAGCCTCTGCAGGATCCGAGCCAAACTGAGGCTCCCCTTGCACTCTCTTCTCTTTGATTTCCCTCCATTTAGAAACTAACTCATCAGGGTAAGCTTTCTTATTCTTCGATTTAGGAGGTGCAGAATGAACTTCCTTAGATTTGGGATTCTCAGCATCAACTTCAACTTTTTTCAACATTCTCTTCGTCACTGGCTTAGAGGATTCCGGATCAGCAACTTTCGGAACTGCTTCTTCTTGAGAAGGTAAATCAATAAACTGACCAGTCTTCTTGTCGAAGACTACATCCATCCTTTTAAGAGTACCATCACTCACAAACATAATCTTGATAACTCTTGGCATTGACTTGAAAGCCTCCTTGAAAGACTCAAGGCACCAAACTATCAACTTTGAGAGGATTGCTGGGTACATTATAATCTGAGCTCTCAGATTCCCTTTCTTAACATTTTCAAGAGTAATAAGAATGTGTTTCATCAGATTAAGCTTCCTCAGATTTATCAGAAAATCTAGGATGTAGTTCTCACTCATCTTCAAACTATCTTTTTCACCCATTCTCGGTACGATAAGGCCTTGTACTCATAACTCTAGAATACGGAAATTTGTAGACAGTCCGAGAGTCTCCAAAGCCTTTTCCTTGTCGAAGCTTCCCTTTAAATCTGGAAACACATGAGATATGAATTCGGCTTCTCCTTCATTGTTCAGCCCTACTAAGATGGATTCCTTGGCATAAGAATGTTTATAAGTACTTCCATAAGACATAAACGACAACTTCTCCTTGACATCTTCCATATAGAAGGAAACTATCTCATAGAATTCTATAAGAAAATCTGAATAAACTTCATCTTGATTCCTGGGCTTTGACACCGCAACATCTTCCCATCCATTGTGCTTAATATTCTTGGATATGAGAGAATCATATTTGTTGAAGAAATCAGGATGAACCAACATTTCTCTATAAACTAACCACGTCGAAATCTGCTTAGAGGAAGACATGTCTTGAGAAGCTACTTCAACAGACATTCAGATCTGAAGACCTCTGAGAAGTTCGGAATGGAGAAAGCTAATGTTCGGAATAGATTTAAAATGGAGAGGCAGAGCTTCGAGACGCTAGAGCTTGAAAACTGATGTGGGACAACCATTTGGGTCCCCTTTATATAGGCAATGAGAAGACGGTTCAACTTCCTAAATTGATTGAATGGTTGTGACAAGCTGAGATCAGATCTGATGGTTGAAAACCAATTCTCAAGAAAACATGAATCCAATATTTTGAGGTTTTTTAAAACAAAGATTTAAGAAAACTGTAATCCGAAAACAAAAAAAAGGTAAAGTATGATTACGAAAACTTTGAGTAAGGAAATCATACCTTTTGGATTGTCTTAGGAGGATTATTCGTAATGGGTAACATTCTAGGAAAAAAACTACAAAAAACAAACTCAGTACGGAAAACTCAGTATGAAAATTTCATTATAAGAAATTGAAAAAAGAAAAGCTCATTATGAAAGTCTCGGTATGAAAATCTCATTATGGAAATAATAGTACGAAATATTCATTCCAGAAGTTTTCAATATGAAAATTTCCATTCCAGAAGTTCTCTATATGAAAATATCCATTCAGGAAAATTTTAGTTCCGAAAATTACAATTCCGGAATTGTAGTTCCTAAAAGTTTGAAAACAAACTTTGAAAAACTTAGTTACTCTAACAATAAAATTTACTCCCCCAATGAAAAGGATTTTATTACTGTAAAAAGACTTTTTCAAAATAAAGTTAATTAAGAAGGATTAACTTACGGTTATCATTCCTAACTTATATTTAATGTATTCAAATCTATCAGAAGGCAAAGATTTTGTGAAAATATCAGCAAGTTGATCTTGCGTTCCGATAAACTGAAGAATAATATTTCCATTTTTTGTATGATCCCTAAGAAAGTGATGCATAATATCTATGTGTTTTGCATGAGAGTGATGTTTTGAGTTCTTACTAATGGAAATGGGACTTGTGTTATCACACAAAATTTGAGTTTTAGTAAAACTCAAGCCATAGACTGTGAGTGTGTGTTGCATCCACAATACTTGAGCACAACAACTTCCAGCTGCTACATATTCAGCTTCAGCAGTGGAGAGTGCTACAGAATGTTGGTTCTTGCAGGACCAAGAAACTAATGAATCTCCTAAAAAATGAGAAGTTCCAGATGTACTCTTTCTATACATTCTACATCCACCAAAGTCATCATCAGAAAATCTTTTTAGAACAAAATCATTTCCAGAATTATAAAATAATCCTAGATCCATGGTTCCATTATGGAAGCAAAAAATTATTGTTACTGCCTTTAAGTGAGTTTCCTTAGGATTGGATTGAAATCTTGCACATAAGCATACTGAGAACATTATGTCTGGTCGACTAGCTTTTATGTAAAGTAAACTTCCTATCATACCTCTAAAAGATGTTTGATCTACTGGTTTACCAGCTTCATCAAGATCTAAAGAGTTTGAGGTACCAATGGGAGTACTTATACTCTAAGTGTTGTCATAACCATACTTTTTAAGAAGATCATTAATATACTTATGTTGAGATATGTAGGTTACTTCTGGTTTTAGAGAAATTTGAAAACCAAGGAAAAAAATCAACTCACCCATCATACTCATTTCAAACTCATATTTCATTAGACTTGGAAAAGAGTCGGTCAAAGATTGCTGAGTTGAACCAAATATGATGTCATCAACAGAAATTTGATCAATCAAAACATTTTTCTTATCATTATTTATAAAAAGTTTTGGATCTGTATTTCCCTTAACATAGTTATTTTGAAGCAAAAATCCAGTGGGTCTATCATACCATGCTCGTGGGGCTTGTTTAAGGCCATACAGAGCTTTGGTATGTCTAAAAACATAATCAGGATGTTTTGTATCTTCAAAGCCAAGAGGTTGTTCAACAAAAACTTCCTCTTGAAGATAACCATTAAGAAAAGAACACTTCACATCCATTTGAAAAAGTTTAAAATTAAATAATGCTGCAAAGGCAAGTAGAATACGGATAGATTCATGTCTGGCTACTAGAGCATATGTTTCTTCATAGTCTATTCCCTCTTGATGATTATAACCTTTAGCCAGAAGTCTAGCTTTATTTCTTACTATGACTCCATTTTCATCACATTTATTTCTAAAAACCCATTTTACTCCAATAACAGAAGTTTCCTTAGGTCTTTCAACCAAGGTCAAGACTTTATTCCTTTCGAATTCATTTAGTTCATCTTGCATGGATTTGATCCAATCATCATCACCTAAAGCTTCATCAGTGCTTTTGGGTTCTAATTGGGAGAGAAATGATAGATGTTATACTTCATTTCATAAGGTACTTCTAGTCCTTACAGGTTGATTTACATCACCAATGATACTATCACTGGGATGATTCTTAACAAACACCAGATTTGGGTTCTGAAAAGCCTGTTCATCAACATAGGGTAGAAAGCCTTCCAGGGTAAATGATTCAGAATTATCTTCTTGAACATTATCCTTATCAGAAGGTTCTTTTGTCGATGGTTGACAATCTATTTTTGAAAACACATCTGAGGATATAGGCTGGGATGGTTTTAAATCAAAAGGATCAGTCTCATCAAATTTTACATGTACTGTTTCTTCAACAGTACAAGTATTTTTATTAAAAACTCTATAAGCCTTAGAAGTTATGGAATAACCTAAGAAAATTCCTTCATCAGATTTTGGTGTGAATTTATGTAGGTTATATTTAGTATTCAGAATGACTACTTTGCACCCAAAAACCTTGAAGTAGGATAGTCTTGGTTTTCTACCATTCTATAACTCATAAGGAGTTTTATTAAGAAAAGGTCTAATCAAAACTCGATTTATAGTATAGCTAGCAGTACATACAGCTTCAGCCCAGAAATGTCTAGCTATAGAATATTCACTCAACATGGTTCTAGTTATATATTAAATAATTCTATTTCTTCTCTTAACTACGCAATTTTGTTGAGGAGTTCTAGGTGCTCAAAAATTGTGAGTAATACCTTTTTTACTACCAAAAGTTTCAAAATCAGAAATTTGAAATTATCCTCCATGATCACTATGAATAGTTTTCAATGGAAGGTTTTTCTAATTTTTTACATGAGCTCTAAAACTTTTTAAATAAGAAAAAGCATCAAATTTCATTTCTAGAAAATAAACCCAAGTAAATCTAGTGTAATCATCAACTAGAACAAACACATAGTATTTGCCTCCAATACTTCCAGTTTGTGTTGGACCAAAAAAATCCATGTGAACTAACTGTAATGCATCAGTTGTTGATACTTCACCGATTGATTTAAAACTAGATTTATGTTGCTTGCCATATTGACAAGGATCACAAACTTTAGAAGAATCAAATCTAATCTCCGTTAGATCCTTAAATAGTTTCTTCTTAGAGAATTTACATAGGTTTCTAAGGTTACAGTTACCTAGTCTTCTATTCCATAACCAGGAATGATCTTCCATTGCACTTAGACAAGGTAAATCTTGACTCCTGAGGTCATCTATGTTTACGGTGTAAACATTCTCATGCCTATTTGAGGAGAGAATAAATTCTTCCTTATAATTATGAACTAAGCACTTATCATTCCTAAAATTCACAAGTTAACCTTCATTACATAACTGACTAATGCTAATGAGGTTGTCCTTAAGATGCTTAACAAAAATAACATTTGAAATCAATGTTTTACTTAAACGAACAATATTACCAATACCAACAATCTCACCCTTAGCATTATCTCCGAAAGTTACCTTTCCTCCTTTCGTTTTGATAATCTTTTCAAAATAGCTTTTGTTACCAGTCGTGTGCCGGTAACATCCACTATCCATGTACCATGTATTGTTGCTGGTACATTCTTTATTTTCCTGAAATCAAGAAGAGAATTAGACTTTCGGAATCGAAACTTGTTTGTATCCGAGATTACCAGATAACAAAATTTTAGTAACCCAGATTTTCATAGAAATGTAAGCTTTGTGAAATCCTAGAGATTGGGTTTTGTTTAAGGAACCATTCTTTGCCTAGTGACCACCACATTGACACTTAGTACACAATGTGTCACTTTGAGGAACAAAATAATTATTACTAAAAATTGGTTTTGCATGGGTATAACCAAATCCAGATTTATTTCTTAAAGGTCGTATTTGGGAATACATTTTATCAAAATTTTCCTTACCATGGGTAATGTTTGATAAACACTTCTTTAAGGAAAAAATTTCAGACTTCAGTTTTATAACCAAGTTTTTATCCTCAAAATAATTAGTTTTAGAACTAGATCTAGGCTCAAAAACATTTTTCTTAGAAATTAATTATTCTAATTCTTTAGAAATCTTGTTCTTCTCAGAACTTACTTCCTCTAGATTTTTTGAAATTCTTTCAAAATCAGCATTTTTCCTATCAAGATCTTTAGAAAGATCTGATATCTCTTTTGTAAGAATAGAATTCCTAGAGTTTTCCTTATCAAGATTTTTATTGAGTTTGGAATTCTCAATTTCAAGAATTTCACCAAACCTATAGTCTTCTACATTAGTAGGTAATGTATTTTCTTCATCACAAGAGGATTGTTTATCAAAAGAGTTATAATACTTACTATCAGTAGAATTTAAAGAAACATTGGTCAATGATTCAACATTTCGTACCTTATCCATAAAACAATGATTATCAATAGGTAATCCATCTATAAGACCAATATTATTCTATCCTAAAGATTCGTAATCATAAGATTCATCTGAAAAGTCACCACCACTGGCACTCTAGGTATCATTAGCTTTCATAACATGCTTATCTATGGCTTTATAATACTTATTCATGTTCCTTTCTGAATACTTTTCTTTCCTTTTTTTCTTTTTGAGAAAAGAACAATCTGGTCTAATATGTCCAGCTCTCTTGCATTCATAACAAGAAACTTCTCCATCTTACCTATCTTTCCTTTCCTTTTTTATATACTTGGATTGGAAATTTTCTGGCTAGCTATCTTGTTCATCCTTCGAGCAAGATTTTCTAATTTACTTTCAGAGATTTCACTTCCACTAGAATCTGATTGAACAACCTTCTTCTTAGACTTGGATCTGGTTACTCTCTCAAGAGTCTTAGCTTTCATATGATTTGATGTTATTGTAAAAGCAACAGTACCATTCCCATTCTTCTTTTTGATGTTGTCAACATCTCTCTTCATTCTCGTTTTATGTTGGAGAAGAGTTCCAAATAACTCATCAAGAGAAATTTGAGTGACCTTCATGTTCTCATATACAGCTATTCTTTTGGATTCCCACTCATTGGGCATAATATCAATTATCTTATCCACAAGTGCTTCATCATCTAACCCTTTTTCTCCCATAGACTGTAGGCTGTTGACGATAGTCATAAATCTCTGTTGAACTTTACACATTGGTTCACCATACGGAAAATTGAAGCCATCGTATTCAGCTCTAAGCATAGCTCTCCTAGTCTCAACCACTTTAGAAGTTCCAAAGTGTGTACCCTCTAAATTATTCCAGATACAATTAGCTACCTCATAAGAAAAAATTTGTCTATATATATTTCTAGTCATTGAACAAATTAGAGTATTGCGTGCCTTATAGTTAAGTTGATACTCTTGCTTTTCTTGGTTAGTGAAAGTTATAACTTCCTTATCAAGAATTTTATAATCACCAATAAGCATAACAAAGTTTTCCACTCCAATATTGATAAAAAAGTCTTCATTCGATCTCTCCAGTACTCATAGTCATTACCATCAATGATTGGTGGTCTTGTAGGATTTAGATTATCAATAGAACCAACATTAAATCCTGTCATACATAAAAACCTATGGCACACAAACTTGTTAGTAGAAAAATTCGTAATAACAAAGTTCGGAATGAGAATGTTCGGAATGGGAATGTTCGGAATGATAAAGTGAGCAAGAAAAACTTATACATGAGTACAAGTATTTCAGATTCCTACTCTGATACCAATTGTAGGATAAAAATAATGATGAAGATGCTCAATATACAAGATGGGGGGTGAATTGTATACTTTAAAAATTCCATTGAAACCTTTAAAGTTAGTTATGAATAACTATGTTTTCCTTAAGCAAAGGAAAGGGATATGTTTAACAAAGTTAAACTAAGAAAATTCACAACACCTCTAACACCAAATGAAAACTTGGAAAGAGATTCCAAAAGTAGGTTCCAGAAATATGGTTTCGGAAATTGAATCTTTAACAAAAGATTATAATATGACATTCTACCTTAAATCATATAGAATCTAAAAGAAACAGAGTACAAGTAAGGAAGTATAAGAAAGTTATACATTCCATATAATACAAAATTCAGCGGAGACAAACAAGTAGTAAAACTTCATGTAACAAGACATAAGTCTTTAAACACAAAGAGAATGGTATCCAACAACCTTGGATAAAGGTCCCTTGATTTATACTTTAAAGAAAGTCTGTCTTACCCACACCATGGTAAGCCCTCGATACAAAGATCAGAGTCTCTGTCTTGCTATCCCCACAAGCCCTCATCTTCGAGGTATTTGGCAACCTCTGTCTTCCTCAGCAAAGAAGCCCTCAACTTCAAGGTGTTGGAAACCTCTGTCTTCCTATCCCTGGAAGTCCTCGAATGTAATCACCAATATTCGGAGTCGCATGAAGCTTTGAGAGTTAATAAGAGCCTATCTCTCTAGAAATCACTTCAACAGCATGTATACACAATGTCGAAGAAGTCATTCATCAGTCATTAGTTCATCTTTGAGCTCTTTCAAATGAGCTCCTATTTATAGGCAAGGACGGCCTCCTTTCAAACGGGCATATTTTCCTAAAAATCGGAGGTACCTCTACACGTGTAACTTAACCAATGGTTAGTTTATAACAGAATAGACGACATCGTTTTATAACAAAACAATTTTAACAGAATGTACGACATCATTTTAAATCTTAACTAAAAAGATCGGGGTGAAGATTCGAAGTGAAAGTTCGGAGTGTAAAAAAGATATTAAATAGTAGACAAATTATAAAAGCGTAAGCAAAATGAAAGTTCGGAGTCTAAAAAATAATAATTTTTGGAGTCTAAATAAATTCGGAGTGTATATAAAAAAAGATGAACAGATTCTATTTAATAGGTGAATTCGGAATGAGAATTTGGAATGAGAATTTGTAATGAGAATTCGTCATCAGAATTCGTAGTGATAATTCATCATCAGAATTCGTAATGATAATTCGTCATCAGAATTCGTAATGAGAATTCGATGTCGAACTTCATAAGGATTTGTATCCTGAATTCGGTGTAGAACTTAATCAGAGTTCGTATCCGGAATTTGGTATGAAACTTTATCACAGTTCTAATCTGGATTTCAGAGTGAAACTTTATTACAATTCTTATCCAGAATTCGGATCCTAAAACAGAATAATTCATATCAAAGTTTCAAACAATTCCGAGAATATAGAAATGAATCTGAATCTTATACTTAAGAAAAATATGGATGAAAATATGATAAGGATAATTTTTCGTACAAATGCGATTTTCCATACAAAAGAAATTTCCCTTATAAAAGTGATTTTCTTAACGATAAGGCGTTTGTGATTTTTAGAACAAGAAAGAATTGAAAAGTCATAAGAAAAACCTTAGTGACTCAACAAAGAAATCATACAAAGTTTTTTGGTGTAATCTTAGGAAATTTTTTATAGGTTTAGGGGTTTTTCATAAGGTTTCTCCTCGATTGTGTCATCATTACCTTGGAAAATAAGGGAAGGATGGATACGAGATATTAGGGACCATTTTAGTTAATTGATCTACTCAGATATGTTTCTTATTGATTATCATTACCAGTTCATTTTAAATATATTCATGATGTTTTTCTCATATCTCATTTCATGAAGTACCATACTGACCCCGCTCACATTATATGTTGGGAGGAAATTGTGTTATATCTTGATACTTCTATTATGGATAAACTAGTTATAATTGTTTTCTCATAGTTTATTTTATTGTGTTGGAAGCTGATTTAATTGGTTATCCTATTACGGAAATGTGGGTCAGATTATCATGAGACAAGGGAATGGGATATGTTGGTGTGGGATCAAGGGATTTATCAATTTATCAGGACTACATCTCATACATAACTTACCTTCAATAGAAATTATTTATGGTGGGGAGCTTGTAACATCTCATTACTGATCCATCGGTTATTTCTTCACCCTCGTGATGGATTACCTTTTCCTTATAACTATATAGGATTGAAAATGAATTGGGAGGACACCTATATTTGTGAAATTATAGATTTTTATGACTATTAGATTTATCAAAAATATTTTATATGCTATATGATATTCTCACAAAATGTTACTCAGATTCACGAATGTAAGAGTTATTTGATGAATGTCTTAAAAGGTTTCACACTGTGAACGGTTTCATATCATGATGGTGTGATTCATGTCGTGAACGTAATAAGTAATGTATTTTAAATCCCATGTGAATGGCCTCTCAAATTACTAAAATAGAGTGTATCTCATATCATTTATTAGAGTTAAATGTCGTGAAATTACCTTAGAAGAGAAGATTCAGGGAACCAATTGAATTTTGTGGTGCTCATCTTTCATCATGTTCTCCCATTCTCTCGAACTGTATAACCAAACTATAGATTTTGTGTGATACCATTGCATATAGATCAATCGTTACATAATTAAATATTCATATTGAATTTTGTTCTTCTACTTAGGTGAGTAATCATTCAATTGATCAAAAAATCACATTTGGGTTTCATTATCAGATATGGTTATTTACATTGGTGTTATATCTTGTATTTTTCCAAGATCCATTGTGTGATCTCATTTTTATGTACATTATATTTTAGGTCATGTTGTGGTGAGATTTCATACCTGAGGTATGTTTGTTTTCTCCTTTACATTGACCCCATGTTGTCTAAATTGGATCAATCATTTGATAAGGAATTGATTATATGGATTTAATATAAATTTTAGGTTTTCATGGTTGGTGGATCCCATTGTTGGAGTGTGAGACATGAGTATTGAGGTAGGTGTTTTTTATGAATCCTATGTTGATGAACTATATTCTTATTAAAAAAAATTAATTTATATATTTATTTGGAAAGATTGTTTGGGTTCATTGAAGAGTCCTTATATAAGAAATTATTTTTCTGTAGTTCTTGATAAATAAAAAGACAAGTGAAATTTTTAAAGCATAAAAATAGATTTCTGTACAGATTTTGAAATATTTTTTAATGAAATATAATTAAATATAAATATAAGGGAATGTGTTACCTAGATTACTTTTGTCGATGGTATAGAATGTTCCCATCAGCCATGTCTTTTGATTATCGTGGGGGTTTATTATGGGAATTGCCACTATTTACCAGCCATATTTTTCTAGGAGACTGATATTGACATTAATTGGGTGGGGGGGGGGGGGTTACTCATGGGTTATTACTATACTACATTGTCTTGTTTTCTAGAAACAAGAATGTGTACTTTATTCATTTTGGTATGAGTAGTCTTCTATACTAACGTATATGGATCATTGGTACTGAGGCCTTTACTTCTGGTTTTTTCTTGTATTTTTTGTTTATCCATGACATACATATGATATAGAAAATGGGTTTTGAAATTGATATACATTATTTGTTTTAGAGTAGTGATAAATGGGGAAATGTGGACAATGTTTTCTATAAAAACTTCTTTACTACTAATCACGCCTTGTTTGATTTAAAATTAGCAGAAATGAAATGTTACATATAGAGTTGTTTTAGAAGACAATGGCGGGATAATACTAAGACTTTTAGCATACATTAAATGCACCTATTTAGGGGGGGGGGGGTGGGTTCGAATGTTGTTTTCCTTCCAATATTTGGAAATTAAAGGAATTTTAGGTAGGTGGTGAGGTTTCATGTTAGCTAAGTCAGGTAACTAGTGGTGAGATAGTGGGAGATCATTCAAATCACTGTATGAAGTAGTTTTTTTTTTGTTCCATTATTTTTAGAATTGTCTATTGAGGTTTTGTATAATATTTCATATATATTTTTCAGTTGTCTTTTTAAAAATATTGAATATATTTATTAGTCTTACATTGTCCTTTCCCCTTCTGTGAATATATATGTGCCCAGTTTGTTTTCTCAGGTTGGGTGGAATCACCCCCTCTGGGTTATTATATGATGCCCAGGTGCCAGTAACCATCATATGGTGATCATGATTTCCCTTAGTGTATATGGTTGATTTGGTCATGATCCAAGTTTGAGGGTACCCCAAGCCAATTTTTTACATTTAGTTTTATTATTAATTTCAAATTATTAATTCAAAATATTTTATACTATGAATATTTTTTAAAAAAGGTTTCATTATTTATTATATTTACATATTAAATTTTGTAATGGATTTATACTAATTATTCATTACCATTATATTGTGAAGGATTATTGAATGGAATTTGACATTTAACGTCATTCGTAGAAATAATTTTTTTAAATGTGGAAATGCTTAGAGAAATTTGATAGATTTATTCTCTCAAGAAATTCATGAATAAATGTACATGTTACGAGTGTGTATGAGTAAATTTAGCTATTTTAATGTGAAATTTAAATCATAAATTTGTGTTATCTCAACCAACAAATTAATAATTTTATATATTTATGTGTCAATCTACCTCTGCATATGTTTCATTTAACCTTACATATGATTGAATTTGCTCACCTTTATCTATTATTTTCAACCTTTTCTATGTGTCATATTCGAGCCTGTAGGTTTCATTCCTTTTGGAAAATTGGATGATAGATGATCAAAAGTGTACTTCTAGTGACACAACATTTATTATATAAAATTCTTTGGGGTCTATCTTTAGAAATCAAGAAACTTATCATAGTTAGTCACATGGAACATAATTTGTAAATCATTTTGACCAAGAACCTGGAAAAAATATATATATTGTTATAAAGGATATATGACATTTAGATCAGGATATATGAAGTGTAACGAAACACTATAAGAATTAAAAAAGAAAATATTTAAGGATATTTGATAAGTGTATGATGAAGGAAGTAGAGACTCCATAAAAATAAAGAGAGGTAGCATGTAGATGGATGGAGTTCTGTGAAAATTTTGAACCAATGAATTGAGTTTTTGTGTCTACTGTTTGTTTATTTTATTTTATTTTTTTCATTTACATATATATTAAAATATTATTCTTCATTATTTAACTTCATCAACATTCGAATGAATGTGTAAAACATGAGTGATTAGAGAAGGGATATATATTCATTGAAATTCATGAGTCTAATAACTAATGAATAAACCCTATTCTGTTCATTGATCTAATTTTTGATTGTCTATTTGAATCATTTAATAATGTTATTTTTATTTTTATTATAATTTTAATTGTTTGTTTATTTGGTATATAATTTTTAATCACCCTCTATATAGTAAATATTTACATTGAAATAATATGTATTATTTGGTGGTGAGTGTACTGTTGTTTTTGTAATTTGTTTGATGGAAGTGTCTTACATATGAATTTACCTTGAATAAAAAAACTAAAAAAATATTTATTTTATAGTATATTAATGATTTTCTATTTTTTTTTCTTTGATAATTTCCAAATAGATAATAAAGAGGATTGACTAAACATTAATTACTATAAGATCAGTCCTTTTTAGAATAATTAAACGTGAGTGTTTATGAAATTCATTAATTATTCATTCAAATATCAATTTGTAAGAAGAGATGTAAAACTATATAAATGAATATAATATAATTTTATATTTAAATAATATAAAAACACAATAACCCATTCACCATCATATTTTTAATTATTGTTACAATTAATTTACATGTTTAATTTTTTTTTAAAACTAGCCATTTCTTAAGTGAAAGCTGATTGTTCAGAAGGCATTTGTAGAGGAAATCCTATATATTCCACTTGTAAAAATATTACCTAATAAAAAGTATCTTTTGACACCTGAAAAAATAGTTTTATTTCAAATCATGGTACAATATCCTGGGTGGATAGACCAAAATATAACTATTAACTTTTGATAACAATATCTTATATTAGAAAACCCTTTTTTATTATAAATATTAATAACATTAATAAATAAATTTAATGATATAAATTTAATCCCTAATAATAAGGATCATTACTTGATATATTAATATTAATCTTCTACTTCCCCCTAGATCCTTCCATTGCAGTATCTAACCACAACTACAACCTCTGAGGCCTATGCGTACCCCAATTTATCAATCTGAATAATAAACTTTATACACATAGTTTATAAGCTGATATTGAACTAAAAAAATAATCTAATATATCTGTAAAAAGGTAATGGTTTTAATGTAATGAAATAAATGGGCGCATAAAAATGTTTACATGAGTCTACTCCAATATTAAACAAATAGTAGTGGCCAAAAAAAGTCACATAGATGGAATAAACCTTTTCACTTGAAGGGGAAACTACTTAATGGTTATAAAACTTATTAATAATTTATTTATGTGACTAGGAAGACCAATATTGATCATTCAATTAGATATCCTTCCCTATGTACAAAAGTAAATCCATTTGGAAGGAGTTGTATACCCTCAGAAAACTCTCAAGATATAATCTCTAGGAATATCAACTGCTGTTTAAGAAACAATATAGAGTTTTTCCAAATGATGATAAGAGTAATAAGAACATGATTGTGTTATTTTTTAAATATTTCTCTAGAAAATATCATAAACACACATGGTGCATCATCTTGATGATCCATGATTTAATAATCTATAGTAGAATCCATGTTACTGATACATACTATTTCAAAAATATCACAACAATTTTGAAGGAATGGTAAAATTAAAAAGGAATACATGAGTTATGAACTTTTGAGTTATCTATATTATTATAATCTGAACATGTTGCGTGAACAACTATCATATGTAAAATTTATTTTTTGAAAACATTTATGAAATAAGTACCAAACATGGATTATTTTTTATGTTTCTCCCCACACCTTTTTACGTAAAATGATTTGAGGTGTAATAAATGTAATGATGTGTATAAACATTATAGTCCATGAGTTTAAACAACACAGTAAATGATGGAAAAAATATTCCCTAGTACAATATTGATTCTGTAACCAACAAAAATAATTTAGAACACCCTACCAAAAAAAAATTCCAACAAAACGTCACTTCTAGTAGACAAAACCCAAATTTCATTATCCCAACACTTATTCAAATACCATAAAAATATGCCCACAATCAGCCAGCTTTCCATACATGAACATTAAATTATATAATAGACTATAATAAATTTTAAAACAGGAATAATGGATATGTAAAATATTTATGAAGATCAGAATAAGAAAAATTTATAAATGAACTAAATCAGCTATAAAATCTACTTGAAAATATGATATATATTATATAAAAAAACTTGGGAAACTATCATACATATTAGTCCTTAAAAAATGAAATATGTGATAATTGAAACAAATATTAATTTAAAATTTATTATTTCCCCATCCAAATCTATACTAGAACCAAATCAATCCAAAAATAATGAAATTTATGTTGATAATTCATAGAATATTTATAAAAACCTTTTCTAGGGAGGAAAAAATATATAATAAAAAGTGAATGTTTCACCATGAAGAAAGATTCATGATTCCACACTATAAAAGAGAATAAGGTATAACAAAGGCCTTTCACTCCCATTTTCATCTAATATTGTCCATTCACATAATATCCAAGAGAAAGTGATTCTGAAAGATTTCTTGAAAAAATTGTAAATACCTATAAATATCAAGGAAATTGTTTTTTCTTAAATTATTTTAGATTTTACGAGTACGCAGTTTCTGGAGGCACCTGATTCCAAGGCCCATTGTGACTGGAATAATTTTCTGAAGTTTAGCTTGGTTACTTACAGTGAAAAAACGAGCAGGTTTTTGTATCATTTGATATGGTGCTCGGAATTAAAATTCGAGGGCACCAATGAACTCGCAGCGCTGATAATTGCGTAGGGGGACCTTTACCGTAATCGTGTTTGCACGAGAGGGGAGGTTAAATTTTTTGGATTAAATTATAAGTGAATAAAAATTGTGGATATTTTTTTTATTTATATCTACGTGGTTATATCTTAAATGAGGTAGTGGTGTGGGACCTACTAGTTCTTAACTACCCATGTGAGGATAAATGTGAGGTGGGGTCCACACGATCCCCAACCCTTCACAATCTCTAAAACTCATTAAACCCCCTCTTAATTTGGTAAACTCCCCATTACTTGTGAAACCCATCCACCTCCTCTCTCTCTCCCTCTTAAACTCAAGCCAACACAAACATTAATTAACTAATTTAAACTCTTCCATAAATTAATTAAGTGTTTGAAATTTTAATTTTGAATGCATGGAATGATTAAATAAAATAAGGAAAGGCCTTATTTTATTTATATTTGGGTTGTTGTGTTGAGATTTTGTGGAGAAAGCGCTTGAGTTTTGAATAACGCTTTGTCTCCTTTGTTGAAGAACGCCAACTCTCCATTGAATAACATCGACTCGGTGAACCCATATTCACCATTATCTTCTTCCTCCGCGACAATGGAGGAGACACCAAAGCCGGAACTTGCCAATGACATCATGCCTTGTTTTCTTCATTCAGTGATCAAAAGAGGAGATGTCGCTTCCTCCTCAGGAGCACTCCGTCGTCGCTTGCGGAACCTCACCCCATGACACTGTGTTCCGTGACGCCTGACGTTCGACATATTTTGTTGAGGTAGGTGATTATTCATGAAAATTGATGTTTACGTACCCCGTTCTCGTTGGATATCATTAATAAATATGGCCGATTTATATTGTTTTACGCAGAGGGTACGAGCCGCACAAACACGGCCCGTCAACCCTCTGTTGTTCTTGTTTAATAATTTAGAATTGGGAATTGATGGCGGAGGAGGCATGATGTCGTCACACCATGCTGGGAACGTGGAGAAGGGAACCGACACCATTGCGACGGTTGTGCGAGAAGAACCACAACCCGCTATACGGGCCACTTCAGCGGAGGAACAGGTCGGCCCGTCTGCCGAATGGGCGGAGATAGACCACGGAACTAGGAGGGAGACACGCTGGAAGACCAGCGGCACGCCCATGCGGGCCAAATTCACATTAGACCGTTTGATCTAGACTTCTGGTTTGGGTAAGGGCGGCACCGCCGATGCGTAAAACAGGGGGGCCTTGGAACCAGCTCGTCCTTCGGCTAAGCCGCTCACCCAGCCGACCAAGCCAGCTGGGCCGCGTGCCCAACAGGGTCGCGTCGGTCCGGGCCGAGCCGGGCTGGGCCGCACCCCACCGGGCCGGGCCGAGTCGGGCCACGCCGGGTAGGGTCGTGCCCCGCCGGGCCGGGCCGGGCCGGACCACTTCGGTCCGAGCCATGCCCCGTCAGGCCAGGTTGTGCCCTTCGGGCACAACCACACTTTCCTTTGGACTTGTCCGACACACCTGCCTGGTCGGACCCACCAAAACAGGATTGACCAGACCCGCCAGCCAACTGGGCTTAACGGGTCGGGCCCGTATTCACTTAAAGTGGAATAACATAATGACTGCGCAACTGATCGATGTTTCGTCTGCAGAACTAGGACCCTTTTGATGAGACGATCGTTTTGAGATACTCTAAGTGAGTTTTGGATGAATTTGGTTATCGTCTGGGTTAGGAACCAGCATATTTCTAATAGGGGCCCTAGAACTAAAAAGCCAATATCTCTCAAACCGGGCGTCCAATTGATGTGTCATCTGTCGCGTTGAGTTCCTATTGACGAGATAGAACATTAAGATACATCAACTCTGTACTTCGTGATAGTTTATGTATTGACCCCTTTTACTCATGGAGTGGACCCTCCCAGAATCGAGTACGCTGTGTGAGGGAACCCTAGAGCTAGCTGCGACTGCAACAACGATGATGACTGTACTAGGATCCAACATGGGTTCAACAGTGTGGAGACTATACATGGATCCTTCGTGGGTTCGATAGCAATGATGACTGTACTTGGATCCTACATGGGTTCGACATTAATGGTTACTATACTTGGATCCTACGTGGGTTCAGCAGCAACAGCTTCTGTACATGGATCCTACGTGGGTTCGAAAGAGGAGATGATACAGAGGATACATCTAATAATCTCCATCCCTATTTGAAAGTAGTATACCAGTGTGAGATGAGTCTTGACTTTTAGTCATTATCATTTTTATGATTGACTTTCTTTCTTGTGTGGACTGGGTTGTACTTTCCTGTGTGTAATGGCTTGTTTTTGGGCTCATGAGTTGGAGGCGAACTGAATTGATGACTTAGGAATATGTATGGGAATATACCTATATAGAGTTGGTTGATACATTTTGTTTGTATATTTCCTTGTGGTTTATCCTTTGTGGACTCTGGGAGGCCTTCGACAGTTTAGGGTCCCTACTGAGTATCATATACTCACCCCTACATGGGCTATGCCCGCACTACATTGTGTTGAATGCAGACGACAAACCACATTGATCATGGTGGAGTCTTATAGAGAGGGACAGTAACTTGAGGTGGACCACATGGTGGGATCTTCAGGGAGCGGACAGCCAGACCCGGGGAGCGGAGGATACCTTTTTTACTCACCCTTCAGCTGGGATATCTGAAGGACGACATAGTGGTTGCTGGTTTACTTTAAAGAAGTTTTTATTTCTTTATTTTTGTTCTGTACTTTGAGTTGGGTTTGTATTTTGGCCCATTTACATTCCAGCACTGTCGTTTGTACTCAGTTTACATTATGTTTAATTCAACTTGTGTATTCTGTTGTGTGATTTTTACTTTTATAAAGGGAATTCCTTCACTTTATCGAGAGTTACACCTTTGGTGCTAGTCTCCAGCCCCTGGACAATGGAAGGCATGCTTGGGGTAGTCATGGCACGGACCCCTAGGACGGGTCATGACAAATTGGTATCAGAGGAGTCGGTTCTACCGTGAAACTCAGGAATCTGATAATTTCTTCTCTATGAAGCCATAATGTTATGATTATTGAGTGTGGTTATTAGTCCAGGGAGTCTAGTGTTGGTGTGGCGGCCGACAAATCCGTACACCAGGACCTTGACTTCTGAGATCCGACTCAGTTCGCAAAAACATTGATTGCATGTGTGTTTCAAAAAGTTTCTTTATGATTACTTTATGTTATCTCACCATGTCTACTATTTTAATTGTTGCTCACTTGTTACTTTTCAGGAAGGCCCCACGATGGCACCCAGTTAGGGTTTCTAGTTACGTGCGAGAAGGCAGCCCACCGAACGATGAGGCCTCAGTGCAGGGCCCCATTAAGGTGGAGGCACCGGCGGTACCTCTACCTGCTGGGCCACCAATACCAATATCCCCAGCAGCAAAGTGTGCATGCCTCTTGAGTGTGTTGCACGAGTTTCAGCGATAGAGGCCACTCGGGGCCCGTGGAGAGATGGATCCTCAGGAATCCGAGGATTCCTTGAAGGCTATCATCAGAGTCTTCAGATTGGTAGGTACACCAGCAGACCATATGGTGATCCTTGTCAGGATTCTACTGCATGCAGCAGCAGGTATATGGTGGAGGCTGATGCTCAAGGTGCATGATGAGGCATCACTACTTTGGACGGATATCAAGAGCCTTTTACACTCGGAGTTTGTTCCAGCCACCCTCTATGCGGTGCGCATCTAGGAGTTACTACAACTGCGGTAGGGCAGCATGACAGTAGCCCAGTACTCAGCGTGATTTACCGACCTCTCACACTATTCCATGGACATGGTACGAGACCAATTTTTCCAGGCCCAAACCTTGAAGCAGGGACTGAGGAATGAGATCAGGTCTTCGATGATTGCCCTCATCATTCCCATGCAGGGAGGACTACTAGAGAGAGCCCTTTATGTGGAGTTCTTCCTTGCTAAGCCTACTCCAGCAGCGAGGTCTACCGTAGAGAGATACATAGCAGAGTCTTCTACAGGAGGAAGTAGACAGATGTCGTAGAGGTCCAAGAGGACCAGGTCATCTGGTGGGAGACCTAAGGATACTAGTTCAGAGATGTGCAACACACGCAGTAGAGCCAGTCATACGAGAGGCAGACAATGCTATACAAGTGACAGGAAGGGCTACATGGCCCTTGACTGCCCGGCCTGCCATGCAGAGGAGCAGCAGACAGTTGAGGGACCACCCAGGCAGAGGAAGTGGTTCGACCGGGTTGGTCCGTAGGGAGCTGGCAGAAAAGGCATAAGAGCTGGTCGAGCAGTAGGTGGTGGATGACGCTTCGAGGCTCTACAACCACCACCACCACTAGGAGGACCACCCCGACCACAGGGAGCGGGCAAACAGTGGCAGGCTCAGCTACCGGCAGTCGAGGCCTACGACCACGGTTCACCTAAGATGATTTGAGGTACTATGTGTTTCTATTCCACCCTTGTTGCAGTTCTTACTGACACAAGAGCGAGTCATTCTTTCATTGCCACATCCCTTTTTTAGAGCTCGAATATTCCGATAGAGCCGTTTGCTCGATCCTTACGGCTAGAGACTCTTACGGGAGCAGACTCGACAATTACGCACCGGTGTTGGCAGTGTGATCTTACTCTAGGATGAGAGATCATAGGCTAGGATCTTCTTGTAGCGACGTCGAGGCCTTACGACATCATCTAGGGCATGGATTGGCTATACATAGTTCATGCCCAGATTGACTGTATTAGGCACAAAGTGCGTCTGTCCCCACAGATGGAGCAGGTTAACCTTCACTGGCGAGATGAGATCCTTTGCAGCTTAAGATGGACTTACGTAGAGGATAGGGTAGCCGATCACATATCATTTGGATAGTCTCATCCTCGGAGCGGTGGATGTGCGGAGTCCGAGTTTTCCTCTTTTGGTGGAAAAGTATGCTGACGTTTTCCCTAATGACATTCCTGGACTACCTCCTCGCAGAGAGGTATACTTCTATATTGACATGTACCTCGAGACATCACCGATATGTACTCCAGCATATCGGATGGCTCCCGCTGAGCGGCGTGAGCTGCAGGTATATCTAGAGGACTTTTAGGGCAATAGATTCATCCGACCCAGTGTTTCACCCTGGGCTTCTTCGATTTTATTCGCCAAGAAAAAGGATGGGAGCATAAGACTATGTGTCGACTACCTTCTGCTTAATTAGGTGAACAAAAAGAACAATTATCCACTTCCTAGGATAGACGACCACTTTAATCAGATAAATGGTTCATGATGGATCTCAAAGATATACCTCAGGTCAGGCTATCATCAGCTCCGTGTTTGAGATGAGGATTTTTAGAAGACGACCTTCAGGTGTCGGTATTGACACTATGAGTTCGTGGTTATGACTTTTAGCATAACCAATTCTCCATAAGTATTTATGAATCTCATGAATACGAAATTCCAGCCTTATGTAGATCGATTTGTCATAGTCTTCATCGACGACATACTGATTTACTCGACATTTGATGAGGATCACACCAACCACTTTTGGGTTGTACTGGACACACTCTGAGAGAACCAGCTTTATGGTAAGCTCTCAAAGTGTTAGTTATAGATTCATGAGTTCCACTTCTTGGGGAAAAACATCTCTGAGGTGGGAGTTGATGTGGATCATGTGATGTTTGAGGAAGTACTTTATTGGGAGCCACCTAAGAGCGTGAAGGAGGTGCGGAGTTTCCTAGGTATGGTAGGTTACTATCGGAGATTTGTTCCAGACATCTCTAGAGTAGCAACACCACTTTTAGCTTTGACGAAGAATGGGAAACCCTTTTTGTGGTCAGATAGATGCCAGTAGAGCTTCCAGGAGCTGAGACAGAGATGGACCAGTGCACCCATCTTGAGGCTAACAGAGGAGGACATTGGATATGTAGTTTACTACGATGCATCCAAGACCAGACTCAGGTGTTTCCTGATGCAGGATTGAGTGGTGATCACTTACGGTTCAAGACAGTTGAGGCAGCACAAGTAGGACTATGCTACCCATGACCTAGAGTTAGAAGGAGTGGTATTTTCCTTAGAGATGTGGTGTCACGATCGTATGGGCGAGCACTTTACAGTCTATTTGAACCACCAGAGTCTTAGGTATATCTTCACACAGAAGGACCTGAACCCAAGACAACAATGATGGATCGAGTTCCTCTAGGAGTATGACATTGAGATATTATATACTCCCGAGAAGGGGAACGTAGTAGCTGATGCTCTCAGTATGAAATCAGGTATTCAGCTACTTGGAGTAGCGATGGAGCAGCTAGTCGTGTTTTAGATATCCTTTGTGGATAGAGATGAAGAAACCATTCTATAGTCGCTCACAGTCACTCCTACACTACTTCAGCGGGTCAGAGAGGCACAGTGTGGGGACGTTGACTGTGAGATGTGACGTGCACAATTATCTACAAGATAGTCACCTGTTGGATTTTCTGTAGGAGGAGAGCACATCATCCTCTTCAGGGGCCATACCATTGTACCAGTTGCATTACAAGAGGATGTATTGATGTAGTTTCACACTCCCCCTCTGGTGGTCAATCCAGGAGTAGCGAAGATGTAGCAGGATCTCATACCATAGCACTGGTGGCTGGGTATGAAAAAGGTTGTGGCAGAGTTCGTTTCACGATACCTCACCAGCTAGCAGGTGATGGCGGAGCACCAGGTACCAACATGTTTGGTACAACCCTTAGAGGTCCCGGAGAGGAAGTGGGATGGGATATCCATGGATTTCGTGATGGGGCTCCCTCGTACATCCAGAGGACACGAAACCATCTGGGTGATCATCGAACGACTCACCATGTCATCCCACTTCTTAACTATCATAATGTAGGGATCATTAGAGAGTTTGGGAAACCTCTACATTCAGCATATCTTATGGATTCATGGTGTTCCATCGTCTATCATTTCTGATCGAGATTCTCTATTTACTTCTAGGATTTTGAGGGGGCTCTAGGAGGGTTTTGGGACGCAGCTGTGCCTGAGCACCACCATTCATCCACACATGGATGGCCTGACAGAGAGGACCATTCAGACACTTGAGGACATGCTCTATGCATGTGTCCTTGACTATGGTCGTAGCTAGGAGGATCTCCTACCCTTGGTGTAGTTTGCGTACAAAAACATCTACCACTCCATCATTAGGATGGAACCATATGAGGAACTGTACGGACGAACATGCAGATCACCTCTGTGCTGGACTGACCCTGGAGAGTAAGCACTCATAGGACCCGATATGGTTCAGGCTACTATGGAGAAGGTGCAAATCATCTAGGATCAGATGATGACTACACAGAGACGACATATGTCCTTTTCTAATAAGAGGCGGAGACCACTAGAGTTGGAGGATGGTGATCACGTTTTCTTACGGGTCTCACCTCAACATGGATTACAAAGATTTGGCCATGGCATAAAGTTATCTATGTACTTCATTAGACCATTCCAGGTCCTTAGTAGGGTAGGTGAGGTGGCTTACCACCTGGCCCTTCCACCACAGTTGCACCGGGTGCACGACGTCTTCCACGTATCTCAGCTGAGGAGATACGTGCATGACCCGATGCATATAATTGAACATGGGGAGCTGGACATCGATGACAGGGATATATTCATGGAGGTCCAGGTGGAGACTGAGGATTGAAAAGAGTGGGCCCTAAGTGGATGGTCGATTCCTCTGATGCACATTCTTTGGCAGAACGGGAACCTCTGGGAGAGAACATGGGAGCGGGAGGCTCAGATGCGTGCACAATACCCTCATTTGTTTCCCTAGTTTGTGATGTATCTTTATGGGGACATAAAGCTATTAGGTGGGGGTAATGTAAAGACACATAAATTTCAAGGGAATTTTTTTCATAAATTGATTGGGATTTTACGAGTACGCTGTTTTTGACGGCACCTGATTCCAATGCCCGGTTTGCTCAGAATAATTTTCCAACGTTTAGCTTGGATATGTTCAGTGAACGAACAATTGGGTTTTTATATCTTTTGAACCATTGATTGGTATTGAAATCCAAGGTCACCGATGAACTCGCAGCACTGATAATTTCTTAGGGGGATGTTTAATGTAATCACGTTTTCATCTGAGGGGATGTTAAATTTTTTCGATTAAATTAAAAGTGAATAAAAATTGTTGAAATTTTTTTAATTATATCTAAGTGGTTTTATACTAAATGTGGGAGTTCGGGTGGGACCCACTAGTTCCTAACTACCCATGTGAGGAAAAATATGAGGTCGGGCCCACACAATCCCCATCCCTTCACATTCTCTAAAACTCTTTAAACCCCCTCTTAATTTTGTAAACTACTCGTTACATGGGAATCCTTTCCACCACCTCTCTCTCCCCCTCTTAAACTCCTGCCAACACATACATTAATTAATTAATTGAAACTATTCCATTAATTAATTAACTATTTGAATTTTGAATTCTGAATGCATGGAATGATTAAATAAAATAAGTAGAATCCTTATTTTATTTTTGGTTGTCTTGTTGTGTTGTGAATTTTGGGAGAAATCTCTTGAGTTTTGAAGAATGCTTCATCTCCTTTGTTGAAGAATGCCAACTCTACGATGAAGAACATTGACTCGGAGACCCCAAATTCTCCATTATCTTCTACCTCTATAGCAAGGGAAGAGACACCAACGTGGGAACTCACCAATGATGTCACGCCTTGTTTTCTTATAACCATGATCAAAATAGGAGACACTGCTTCCTCCTCGTGCGCACTCCGTTGTCGCTTACAGAACCTCACCCTGAGACGATGTCTTCCGCGACGCTAGACATTAGACATATTTTTTTGAGGTAGGGGATTATTAATGAAAATTTATTTTTTTTACCCCGTTATCATTGGAAATCATTGTTAAATATAGCAGATTGCTATCGTTTTACGTGGAGGTTACGAGTCGAACAAACACGGCCTGTCAACCCTCCATTGTTCTCCTTTATTAATTTAGAATTGGAAATTAATGGTGGAGGAGGCACGATGCTGTCGCGCCATGCCGTGAACTTGGAGAAGGGAACCGGCACCGTCGCGCCGGTTGTGCGGGAAGAACCGCGACCCGCTACACCGGCATCATCAGTAGAGGAACCGGCCGGCCCGTCGGCCTGCCGGGAGGAGCTGCACCACGACGATGGGAGGCCACCCCGCTGGAAGACCGGTGGCCCGCCCATGCGGGCCGCATGCATAGAAGACCTTCCTGTCTAGCCGGCCGGTTTGGGGAAGGGAGGAACCACCGATACGGAAAACCACCCCCCCTTGGAACACTATCGGGATTCAGCCGAGCCAGCCGGGTAGCACCCCGCCGGGTCGGGAAGCACCACTTTGGGCCAAGCCTCGCCCCTTCGGGCCACGCCGGGGCGTGCATTCCTTCGGACTGGTCTGACACCCCTGCCAGGTCAGACCCACCAAAACAATAATGACCTGACCCGCCAGTCCATCGGGCTTAACGGGCCTGGCCCGTATTCAATTAAAGGTGAATAACTTACACGTGGCTTAACGGGCCTGGCCCGGAATAAAGTACGCTGGCAGCGGGAACCCTAGAGCTGGCTGCAATTGCGACGACAATGACGACTGTACTTGGATTCTACGTGGGATCGGCTACGAGGACGACTATAGATGGATCCTTCATGGGTTCGACAGCGATGACGACTGTACACAGATCCTACGTGGGTTCGAAAGTGATGGTAACTGTACTTGGATCCTACATGGGTTCGACAACGACGACTTCTATACTTGGATCCTACATGGGTTCGGTAGAGGAGATGATAAAGAGGCTACTTCTAATCATCTCCATCCCTCTTTGGACGTAGTATACTTTTGTGAGCTGAGTCATGACATTCAGTCATTATCATCGTTATGGTTGACATTCATTCGTGTGTGGAATGGGTTGTAATTTCCTGTATAGACTATGTTGTTCTTGGGATCATGAGTTGGAGCCGAACTAAAATTGATGACTTAGGTATATGTATGGTAATATACCTATGTATAGTTTCTTTATAGTTTGTGTTTGTATCTTTCCTTGTGGTTTAACATTTTTGGATTCCGGGAGACCATCGAGAGTCTTGTGGTCCCTACTGAGTATCATATACTCACCCCTACACTGGCTATGCATGGACTACATTGTGTTGGATGCAGATGACAGATAGAACTGATCATGGTGGAGTCTTGTGGTGTGGGATGGTACCTGGAGGTGGACCACATGGCGGGATGTACACAGAGTGGACGGCCGGACCCGAGAAGCTGAGGAGACCATTTGTACCCATCCTTCAGGTGGGATATCTGGAGGACGACTTAATGTTTGCTGGTTTACTTTACTACAGTTTTTCATTCATTATTGTTGTACTGTACATTTTTTTGGGTTTGTATTATGGCCCATTTACTTTCTAGTACTTACTTTTGTACTCATTTTACATAGTGTTTAATTCATCTTTCGTACTCTGTTATGTGTTGTTTACTTTTATAAATGCAATGCCTACCCTTTATCGGGATTTAAGCCTTTGGTGCTAGTCGCCAGGCCCTGGCCTATGGAAGGCGTCTTGGGGTAGTCACGGCATGGGCCCCGAGGACAAGTCATGACAAAAATTATTAAACATTCGAATTAATATAAACATTTGGAAATATCATTAATAATCCCTAACTATGATAAATTCCATTGGAATAAAAATTAAAATAAATAAAGTTTTTATGTAAAAAATAATCTCAATAAGGGTATGAGTATCGCATATTTGATCAAATGACTACATTAAAATAAATCTTTCTGACGTGAGGAAATTTTCAGTACCTTTAAATATTGGACCCATGAATTTTTTTAATGTATTAGGTTGTTTAGGTGTGTATATAACTATTATTCCATAGTTAAAAATTAAATTTTATATATAGGCGAACTTAATCCAAAACTATTGGTGGAAACCCTTGTAAATAGAACTAAATCCTTCTTCGTGTGAGTCTGGATGTCATGTTAGTTATAGTTCAAAATATTATCTTATCAAAAATATTTTATATAGTAACAATATAGTAATATATAAAATAATCTTATTCAACTATATTTTTTGTATACCCATCATGAATAAGGTAGATATAGTCATCAATTTTAATGGAGGAACCCTTCCCTTGGAAATTGGAGAAAACACTATCCAAATAAACAATTTGTACTTTTTGTGGCCCCCATCTGATGATAATCCCTTATAACACATTCTATCATTGAATAGGCTAACCGAAACATATATATATATATATATTAGAAAATAATATTCCCTCAAAAACACTAAATTGTTGACAACACTATGTATAATGATGATTTTAAGGAATCGAGATCAACTATTTTAAGTATGGTGTTTTTGGTAACCCCTTAATTCATCAATGTGTTTTATTTTTTATTTAATATATATAAATAATGTTTGAAAATTGTGAATACGAAATACATGATATGGTTTTGAGAAACAACAAACTAAATGAATATTTAATGAATCTTCTAATCTATAATTATAATAATTACCCATTGATTTGAAATATTCATAAGTAAGGGAAGGTTAAAAATATATAGTAATCATTTATAACAAATTTAACCATAAAAAAATTAAATTTTAACATGTATTGTGTAATAAATGGGTTATAGATTATGAGATATCATTTGAATTAATGATAACATTTTCATGCATAGTATTCTGAATGAGGGGAATTTAAATGTTTTTAAGAAACCCCAGTGAAGGATTATATAACGATCTAAGAAAGACAAACATATATATTGCATCATATTAGATGAATTTTCAGTATATTACAAAAATAAATTCCCAATGACTGTAATAGTTTAGTGAATTTAGAATCTTGGGAAATGATATTCTATCCTGTTGAATGATCTTCATCATATCCAAAAAATATATCCACCATTATTAATTATACCTAAAACCAATCTTCATAACCCGGGGAAAGGGAATATCAGAAAGTGGTGACCTTGGATTCATCGTACAGAAAAATAATGGAAATCTTTTTGCATAAAAAATAGTATGGAACATTAGCATAACATTGGAAGATCATAATCTGGATATTATATATCATAATAATTATTGGCATTTTTCATAATACATGAATCATAATGAAATAAATTACATAAGACGTGAATGAATAATATAGGAATAAAACATGGAAATGTAGAAAACTCATATAAAAACCCTATGTTTAGGGTCCACCCAAGGCCTTTATAACCTGTTAGTCATGGGTTAATCACCAGTTTACCATCATTAGACATGAGATGCCTTATTCTGTAATATCATGTTTTGGGATTGGGATGTACTCTTGTGTATCCTTTTGTTTCTAGATTGATATGTCCTCCCATATACCATCATTTTCTATGCTTAGGATATCTTCCCATATAACCTATATTTCTGGAATGAAATTTTCATTGGTTTACACTCATGTTTTTTGTATTGGACTTACTATCATATAACCTATTGTTTTGGGATAGGGATGGATTCCTTAGTAAACTCTTGTTTCGATATTGGGATGTTTTCATGTGTACCCTTTTGTTTTGGGCTTGTGAGGTCCTCGCATTCACCCAATTTTTTGGATTTAGATATACTCACAGTTACTCTCTTATTTTGGCCTTTGTATGTACTCCCATATACCCTCCTACTTCATTATTGGGATGTCCTCCATTTTACCTTCTTATTTCAAGAATCGTATGTAATATCATAATCCCTCTTATTTTGGGCATGGGATTCCCTCTAGTGTAACAATTGATTTCCTAAATGATTTATCAGCACCAAATGATTTAGAGTGATATATAGTTCCCACACATCAAATTATAATAGCATTCATTCATGTTCTATAAAATAAACCATTCATCATATCATTTCCTTGAAAAAACATAGGTTTTTTAATCATCAAATCATAACACAAGAAATGAAATGGGTAACAAATATATTTCCTCAAATAACTAACAATGAAAATATATATGTTTCATAATCACATCATGAATGCATAATCATTGAAAAGAAGCAATTTTCAAAGCATATAACTCATGTATGATAAACGAGTATATTATTCTTCTTCGCTTCAATAAATGATCCAATCATAGAAAGAATATGAATGAATGTTGTGAATTATTTCCAAAAAAAGACTGAGTAAAACGGTTGTTTTTGTCATAGATGGAAAATATTTTTGAAATATGTTTTGGAAAAAAAAATTAGAAAAATATTCTATATAGTTAATAAATGGTTTTTTAAAACATTAATCCTTTTAAAAATAATTTAACATAAAAATATATAAGCGATTTTTGAAAGCTTTTTAAAAACCATTTTCGTTGAAAATATGAGGAAGAGATATATATAAGTATATTTATCAAATACTTTTTTTAAAACAGTAAAATTAAAAATATTTAAAAAAATAGTAACAATGTTCAAAAAACTTATTTCATGAAATCATATAAAGGATTAGTGAATGTATTATTGAAAACAATTTTCTTTTAAAATATAATTGAATATTTATAATGGAAGCTTTGAAAACCAAAATAAATTTTTAAAATTCTTTTTCCTAGAAAATGTTATTTAAGGGACATTTGTCAACATTATTGGAAATTTTTTTATTATATTTGTAAAAACATGGGTTATCAAATAAATTATATTTCTAAAGTAAGAGAAAAGTAGAGTAAAATTTTCATAAAATAATTTTCAAATTTATATGATGTAAAAAATAGTGGAAATATTATAATAAAATATGTTTATATATCAAATAAACAGAGGATATGTATACTCATGCGTATTCATGATATTTGGATCATAATATTTCGTTAAATAAGACTAATAATTAACAATCTTAAGAAGTGATGAAATCGTTTCAATAAAATAGTTTAACTTCCTAATATGGGATCATAATATTCATATAATAAAATCAAATGCAATTAAGATTAAAAAATCATTAAAGAAACTAAATTAATGACATAGTATATATAATTAAAATATATACACATCAAACAAGATTTATGTACAAAACAAAACATGATTCTCAATGAAGGAATATTGAGATAGAACTATTTTACAGATTTGATACCTTTTGATTAATAAAACACATGAAATAATGGTCATAATAATAATATTATAATACAAATACATTTAATTATAAGACACATTTAATAAAATAATCACAACTAAATACACCCAAAAAAGGAAATAGTGGTGAATATTACATGTATCTCATGGAATAAAATAGATCATATCTCATTACATTGTGTCTTTAATCGTGTCATTCTCGTTCTAAAAACCTATATAATACATATAAATTTATTATATTCTTTTGGAAAACCATATCATAATATCTAATAAAATATATGATTTTTTAATATCCTTGTATTACCCACTTCTTAACCATCAATTGTTATGGTATCACATAAGGTAATATTTGCATTCGTTTTCCTAAGTGTATTAATTTTTTATATTTTTGGTACATACAATTATATCATGATGAAAGTATGTAATTAATGATATATATATCTTTCATAAAAATTATATTTGTATTATAATAATTTATAGAGTATATATGAATCAAACAGAATACACCACTAATGGAGATGGTAGGCCTTACGTAAGAAAGAACACTATTTATGTTAAATTGTCTATTAAGAGTAATAATGTAAATGGTATATGTATTCGTATATAAAATTATTAGATTGTAAATATTTTATCAATTTTATCATATATAATCACTAAAACTTATCTTCATAAAATCCATGTAGTGTATGACCAAGAAATGTTGAATTGAGGGGGATGTTGTTCGCGCTCCCTCTAACAAAATTATCTTATTTACATAAGATAGAAAAAATAAATGTATGTTATAAATAAAAATTATAGAATAATAAATATAGTTTGTACATAATATAAATCATATATAAAAATAGTTTCCATCATAATTTCTATAATGATAGGTGGTGATGAAAAAATGAACAATCATCACTTCCTGAATTAATAGTTCCCCTTACAATGAAACAATATGTTCATCTACCATAAGATAGAGGTGTTTGTAATCTTAATAAGAATATTTATTAAAAAACCTACAATATTTTGGATACTGGTGTTGTTACAGAATCATATAGTAGGGAGAGTTGTAGTGGTGGAGAATTAAAATAAAAGTATGGTCTTGAGAGATGATGTTTCCTCTTAATCAGGTATTTCTTTTTGGTTTTTGAAAATAGGATAAGCTGGATGAATTTTAACTGAAAGTGGAGTATTATAGTAGGATGGGTTGATTTATTAATGTTTATTGTGCTTTTATTTTCAAAAAAATAAATGTTTTTAATGTTTTTTTAAGTATATGAGGTGTTTCTCTTTTATTCGGATGGAAAAGGACTCTCATTTATGTTTTGAAAACAAGTTTGGTTTGTGCTAGTTCATCACTAAAAAGATCATAAAAAACCCAACTAAACAAACAATGGATTTTTTATGTATGAATAATTTCCATTCAATTGGTTTTGGAATAGTGTATAAGTCATTTTATTCCATGTGATTACGTTTTAATCCATAATTACGTCTTATTTGACATTTATTGCAGTGATTAATTTTATTAGCTTATGTTAACCATTGTTGAAAAAAATAATCATGATATAATAAGAATATAAATAATAATACTTATTCAAACATTTTATGTAGGTTAATAAAAATTCAACTCACTTAGGAAGATAATTTCTGATTAATGCTAATCCCACAGATCGGATGAAATTACATGTTTTTATAGTTAAAAGAAGATCAAAAGTTTATTGTTTTTTATACTCAGTTGTAATGTGAAATTGATTATCATGACCTTAATATTATTTATATATGTATAATATATCGAATTATCCCTTATAAAATTATAATATATTATTTATCATTTATAATTATATTAATGAAAATGTAGTTTTTAACAATAAAGAAGTAGTTTTCACTATTCATCAAAAATGATGTTTCTCTAAAAAATATCAAAAATTATCCCTATGAATAGATTGACATTATAAATTTTAAAATTAATCTAATTTTGTCATCATATATTTCAAAATTTTATTAAAATGTGATTCATAATATTTTTAGTGAAGGCCACTAACAGCGGTTCAATTGAGAAAATTATATTTGAAACATAAAAGGACTTCTACAGAATGATTATATTTAACTATCAATATGTTTTATCTATATACAAAAAAACAAATAATATTTAAAAAGTAGTTATTACTACTAATATTACAAATTTTAACAGGTAGGTTATAATTATCTAATTTGAATAAGTATATATGAAAAATGATGTTTTGAAGAAACGTCGGTGTAGCATGTAGCTAAGCGGAGTCTGTGTTTTGGGTAGAAAAATCCAAGTTAGAATTTTTTTAATAAAAAAAAATATGATATTTAATGTATTTTAATTTACGTTAGTGCTATATGAATTTAATTTTTAACAATGTGTTTTAATATATGTAAATATTTTTAAAGAACTGTTTTGAGTGTCTCACTAAATGAAAGATATAATATATATATAAATTAATTCAAAAAATAATTCCCAAATATTGTTGGGCTATATTCTCCCCCCATCCATTAAATCATTTTCACTATATAAATTCTTCTTGTTAATTAATGGTTTTATAATATATGGTTTTATTAATGAAAACACTCTTTTTAAAAATTAATATTAAAACCTCCATTAAATATCGATGTTTTGGAGAATACAGTTACCCAAAGTAGCATATAACAAGGTTTACACATATGGGATCATATTTCGGAAGTAAAAAAATTGAAATGGAATAAAGATTTAATAATCATGTTCTGTTGGTGGGTGATAGAGAAAAATCCCACAAGAATTTTAACAATTAGAAAGCCCTAAAGAAGCATTGAACTAAGGAACATTCTTATTCCTAAAAAATGAATGTACAAGGAAAAATTATTTTTAATGAATATCCATGTTTCGTATGGATAAATAATTTTACAGAAAATATAAAATTTCATGATTTTTGGAAAATCTTTCCCCTTGTTATTCTATTTATAGACATTACCTCTTTCCTTAAAAAAGATTTTTCCTTTTCATTCACAAAGTACTAACAGATCAAGAGACTGATGATATGACATCTAATCATTTATCATCAATATAATGTATTATTAACAGGTTATCCAATATGCAAAAATCCTTATATTGTAAGATAAATCCTTAATCGTAATGACATCAAAGGAAATTTAAAGTAAAAATTCCATAAATGGTGAACCATGTTACCTATCAAAAATATTATCAACCATTTATTGTTTAAAAAATCATATATTAATCAAAAAACACATTTATTCAAAACTTGTGTCCACAACAGTATTGATATAATATCAAATGTGATTTAATTATTCCATAATCTAGGTGGGGAAAGAGATTCACATGAAATCTCTCTAAAGGATTAATAATAATACATTCATAGGGATTATTCATACAAAATCAATCATAAAATTTCTAAATAAGGAGATATGGTTTAGTAATTCTAATTTATATTGGTTCAAATCATCCATTATAATCTCATATAATTTCCCTTTTCTATATTTCATTAGTGGTTTTTGTGGATTATCATTCACAGTAGTCGTTGGATTTGGACACATGTAGCCTAATGGCCAAACTCCATGCAATTGAAACACTAAAGAATAAGTGGTTAATTCAATGGGGATTTATCATTATTTTCCACATTTTCAAACTTCTTCACATACGTTTTACATTCATCCACTCAAATACCATACCTCCACATATAATACAATTATTATCCCTCTTAAGACAATTCAATCCATTTTTCTTCCCAAAATTATTCCATAATAAAATGTTCCTTTTCTATACTCCGTGGTTGTTATATTTTACTTTGAACCTCGTCATAAATTTCATTTAAAAAATGTATGATTTATATAAAAATCAATACTCCATTTACACCATTATTTAACAATTTACCAATTCTTCATAGCATCAAATGTATCTTATAGACATGCCCTTTCGAAGTGTATGTTTTAGTATAACAACCCTAATCATTATTTCACACATAACAATAGTTTATTACATAAACAATTTACTATATACAACCCATATGATTGATAGGTCTAGTGTGATTGGTTATTAGGAACATTACATAACAACTTAAGTCATCATACACACAACTTTATTGAAAACATATTTTTCATGACCACACACATTGCTTCATACATAGAAATACATGGGATAAACTGCGGTCATGACTATGAAAAGGGTTATCTATAATGATCAGTAAGGGAGTAAAAAATTCATAACATGAAGAATATAGTGCATGTTATAAAATATGTATGTCACTAGAGAATAATACATATATGATCATATAGGCATTGAAAAGATTTATTGTTATAACATGGAAATGTGGCATCAATATTTAACATGATATTAGCATGATCCAAGTCTCCTTTCTCTTTTATCATGATTTAACCCTCATTGAACTTCTATTATACTTAGAAAACCCTCATTGAAAATCACATACCATGATAATAATCGCTATATACTGAATTGGATCACTATCAGGGCGCACCCTTCTTAATCATTTCATTTCATTTATAAGTTTGTCACATGGATCCTGTAACATTGATTCATTCAACATAATAATTTATTATACGATAAAGGAATGTGGGATACATAAATTAAACTATATATTCAATAAAAAAAATTTTGTATTGGTGAATACCATTGATAGAGAATTAGGAATTGTATTCACTATACAATGGGTTTGTATTCTAAAATCGAGGTGAAATTTCAGCAGCAGAATAATGTGCCATAAGAATTCATAAAGATGGTTTATGAGAGTGGATAGGGATATATCATAATATTCTAATTGAAATGGATGGTATTGGGGTTATATAGATACATGTACAAATATAGGTAATGGAATTTGAATTCATAAATCCAAATAATTCCTAGAATGTAAATGAGGAGAGGGAAATCCCATACAAAATTTCAACATTGTAACATGTGTACATGGGAGGAATTAATGAGAGAGACATGGATCTTGAATAATTCAAATATAAATATGATAGTATAGGGGTGGTTTGATATAATACCAAAAATTTTAATTGAATATACAAGGGTATTAAAAGTTAAAAAAATATATACTAAAATGATAGAGGAAGAAATCCTTTACTGGGAAGTGTGATCCCAAAGGAATGGGTGAGGCTTGGGATATTCTTCTTGTGAGCTTAGGGTGCCTTCGGAGGAATCTAGAGAGAAGGGGATAGGGGTTGGTCTAGCTCTAAATGGTTTTAGTGAAGTGGATGTGGTATATTTTATGGGTTTATATAGGAAAAGAGAGGGAATTCAATATTATTGTAGTTTTGGACACCACACATTAAATATTCAAAACCACAAACCATAACATTGTTTTTTCCAATGGTTTTTTTAAAATTTGTAGTGGAAAACATTTTTTTATATGTACAGTGGCCACTATTTTTAATGTATTAGGCTTTCTTTTGTGTAAATGAGTCACACTCTCAAGGGAATCAATTTATGAAGTTAGAATCCTTGATATACCTTGGAGTGTCCACTAAATTTTCGTATAATAAATAAGAAAAACCTAAAATCACATTATTTTAATGTTAAAACATATATTGGATGATCATAACATTAATAATTTTTTATTACATTACTATTGGTTAATTATTATATCAGAAAACAAATTATATAATTAAACAATAATTTATTTTTAACCATAAAATAAATTATCTTAGAAAATTATGATACAATCACTAATGGATAATTTAGACTTCTTGATTACAATAATAATATTCATTTTATATCAATAAAATTTTAAATATATGTATTTTTAATTTTAAAATAAAAAATTATATCTATTGAAAATTCATGGGTTTTGAAAATAAGAACTTTCAAACCTTAAAAAATCACAATGGAATTCAAAAAATTACTCAATAATTTATATTGAAAAAATAATAATTTAGTAATAATATTTTATTATAATTTTATTTAATTAAAAAAATTCTTTTTTCATCCACATATATTTCATAATTTAATAATATCTAAAAATACTATTTGTGCATTATAAAATATTTACAAGGTCAAAATAATTTAATGAATGTGTATTCTCTATCCAAAAATAATGTACAAAATCAATGTTCTAGGGTCCTGTTACACATCCCCATACAAGACCTGCATAAACCATGGGGTTAGGTGTGTAATGGTGATATACTTTTGGAGAGGCTTAGATAACATCGCTCGGGTGGTAATCTCTATTAACATACACTTCTCCCGTAGGTGGATCAATTTGTTCTTAATGTGTTGATGTTCAGCTTGGGCTTGGTCATGATCAAATCATAGTGATTCCACCTCCTTTACAGGCTCCCACAAATGGGCTTCATATAATTAAATTATATAGTATGAGGCCATCTCTTCCTTTTTCTGAGTAAATTTGATATGTTAATGCCCTGTATTTATACTAATCATGTGATCATAGTTCAATGACTATATAAGAACAGTCACAATTCATAATTATATATAAAAATCCATAATAATAAAACCAAGTAGGTGCATATGTTTTATATATCCATTACATATAATAAAATAGTTAACTAGATCATGCTTAATATTTATGAATAAATGTTTATGTCATTACAATCATCCCCTAATGAAAATTCACCATCAAAATTTCCTTTTCCCAAATTAACACAAATATGGGTAACTCAACATAATCACTTCCTCTGATTCCCACGTTGCTTCTTAAAACATTTGGTTTCACCACAACACTTTGAAAAATGGCATTTTTTTGTATTGTATTGATTTTTCCCTATGATCAAATATCTTCATTTACTTCTCTTCATAGGAGTGGTCATTCTCCAATGGTATGACATCAATAATGAGTACGTGTGATGGGTCAGTTATGTACATTCTCAAGAGTGATACATGGAATACATCACGTACTTGGTATAGGTTTGGCAAGAGTTCTACTCAATAGGCCACTGCTCCAACGTGATCAAAGAAATAAAAAGGGCCAATATACCTTGGAATAACCATTACATTCAAGAAAAATATCATAACTCTCTTCCAAAATGATATGTAGTGGAATATTATGTCTGATACATCAAACACTAGGTCTAGTCAATGATTATCCGTATAGAACATTTTTTCGACTCTGATCATCTTTAATGTGTTGTAGTATTGTCTTAAACTTATCCACCATATATTTGACAATTTTTGGACCTAGGAATTTTAACTCCAAAAATTCATCCTAACATGTTGATGTTCTTCCACTCTTCCCATAATGGTCATCATACGGATCCCTTTGGATGCATGAGTGGAAACTGTTGTGGTATGAGAACTCAATTGGAGGGAGATGTTGATCCCAAACTCTTTTAAAGTCCATTGAGCATGGTCTTTACATTTACTCATGTGATTTTATAGTCCTCTAAAATTTTCCATCAGTTTGAGGATGATAAGACGTACTAAAGTTCATCTCGGCATCCGATGAATGTTGAAGACTTTTTCAAAACATGGAGGTGAATCTTGGTTCTCGATCGGATAAAATATATAGTGGTACTCCATGCAGCCTTACCACATATATAATGTATATCTATTCCATTTGATCTAATGATATATCTTCTCTAATTTCAATGAATTTTGTAGTATTTTGAAAACATCCACAACAACCCAGATAGAATTTATTCCATTGGAGGTATTTGGATGTCTGCTAATGATGTCCATGGTGATGTTCTCCTGTTTTCTTGTTGTTATGGGTAATGGTTGAAGCATCCCCTTTGACTTTTGCCTCTTAGACATCACATTATGACATATCAGGCACATTGATATATACATTGTTATCTCCATCTTCATGTTATCCCACCAATAATTCTCTCAGAGATCTCAATATAGCTTTCTGTTTCATGGGTGGCTGTTGAAATTTAAACTATGTGAATCATCCAAAAGATCATTATATATCTCCTTACATTATGGAAAATATACCATTGTTCCAAATCTCACAATTCATTCTTCATTAACATTGAACTCCAAGGATTAATAAGTTTCTGTTATTCTTCACATTTTTCTAAATTCCCACATAATCTTATGGAGCATCCATCAACCTTTACAAACGATAATGTTGAGCAATCAAATGTGAAATGAATTGTTTTGTTCCATTATTTATTATTCCCATGTCCATATTCATCAAATCTAATAAGATTAGAACCTTTTAAATTCTCGTCAATTATTGAATTGTTGGGTCCTCTCTACATAGATCAGCTGCAACCTGTTAGCTTTCCCAAGATGTTAATAGATTGAACAGTTTTAATCTTTGATCAGATCTAAGCATATTAATTGGTGGATGGTCAACTCTTTCTGTGTGAATGTATACCGAAGGATTTTGTGGTTTGTATAAATTTCAAACTTCTCCCCAATTATTTAATGTCGCTGAATATTCAAATATAATATTACTAAACCAAAATCTTGATCATCTGTTGGATAGTTTTTTTTTCTGAAATATAAATTTCCTTGAAGCATATGAAATGACTTTGACATTTTTCATCAATACTCTACACATTTCATTCATGGAAGCATTAAAAAATTCCACATGAAGTTATCCACTTCTGGGTAGCATGAGAACATGTTAAGTTATAAGCCTCCTTGTCTACTCCTTGAATATATTTTTGCATTTATCATCCCATGAAATCATTACTCCCTTCCGAATTATCTTGTTACGATGGTGGTATAATGCTGAGAAATTTCTCAGAAATCGGTGATAACTTCAAGCTAACTCCAAGAAGCTATTGATATTCATTACTGATGTTGGCCTCATTAATCCCCCAATTGATGATGTCTTAGATGGATCCAAAAATATTCCATTTTATGTGATGATATAACTTAAGAATGATGCCTCCTTCAAAATTAACCCACACTTGATGTACTTTTCATAAATCTTCTCCTATAGAAAGGTCTCTAGTACATTGATTAGATTCTCTTCATCCTTATCATTTGTTTTGGAGTGTATTAGAATATCTTCAGTAAGGATTACCACAAATTTATCGAGGAAAACATTAAAGACCATATTTTTCATGTACATGAAGATTTATGGAGCATTAAAGAGTCCAAAATTCATTATAATGAATTCATAGTGATTTTATAATGTACGAAATGTAGTCTCCGAGATATCCTCCTTCATTACCCTTGCATGGTAATATACTGACTGCAAGTCCACCTTGGGGAAGTATTGTGCTCCACGTATCTTATCATTCAATGAATCAATTCCAGGACGAGGATATTGTATCATTATCGTGATTTTGTTGAGAAAAGGATAATCAATGCAAAGGTGCATTGACCATCCTTCTTCTTGATAAAGAGGATTTGTGCACCCCATCGTGAAGCACAATGGATAATAAAACGTTAATCCAGATTTTCCTTTAGTTGTTTTTCATATCATCAATATCCACAACAGCCATTCTATATGGATTCTTGGATTTTGTAAACTCCCTAGATAAATAATCGATTGAGAATTCAAAATCTCTTCTAGAAGGAAGACCGTACAATTCATCATGAAACACATCAATGAATTCCCTAACAATATGAATGTCATAAAGGATGGTTTCATACTTAGACTTAATAATCATAGAAAGACATGCATGCTCATAGGGTTGTAATATACACACTAGAGATGATGGCACTAAAAATGATTAATAATACTCGTTGCACTTTTACAGAATTGGGGGATCAATTCTCTATATGGAAAGTGATTACAATATAATGATAATTTATGTTTTATCTATATATTGAAAGACAATACATATGATGAATTGTATATAATTACACAAGAGGTAGTACAAAGTGGTTCTCCGGGAATATCAATCCAAAAATTATTATTGGGGAGGAGTTATATTCATGGGATGAAATGATTTCCCCATTTTCCGTTCTCACTGACATATTTACATCTATGATTTTTCATGGTTGGGATTTTTGTACTAAACAATTAGGATATAAATGAATTCATAGAACCATAATAACGAAATATGTTATCTATTCATGAATGAATTACTAGCATACCTATCCCCACGTCATTGTTAGAGTTCACTTTGACAGTAGTGATGGAAAAACCTATCCTTTCCTGCAATAGTGGTTTTTGGTTGCCTCTGGAAACCCATAGATTAGGGAACTGGTTTGAAAAGGTCACTGGTTCTTTTTAGTTGAAATAATTAACAATGTGTTGAGAATAGAATGGATTGTTCCATTCCTCAGACACACCTGTGGGTTTATCTTTTCGGTAGTTAGTGGCCCGATTCACTTCTCTTCCACACCTAAATCTATTAATTGTATCATTTAGGCAATTTATAGGGCTCTTGTTTCCATACCATTAGAATTTGGGGTGATGTATTTTCTTAGAACCATTGTATTTATCCATCAGAATGCCAGAATTACTGTCCACCTTACGATTGTTATCCTCATGATTCCCCTGAGAAATGCCGAACTCTATTTCATAGTTGAGAACATATCAGAAATCTTCTTCATAGATCCCAAAGTCGTGTATCACAAGGGATGAACATAGGCTAGGTTTTATACCACCAAACAATCTATCATCCATGCATTCGAGGTAACGACAAATCGGGAATCATATTGTGAAAGCATATAATTTTTTACATTGTACACCCTAATGGATTCGTTTCCATTTTCTAGAGGTCATGTAAGCCCCCTTTCCATCTTAAGTCCGAGGGTGTAGGGAAAATACTTGTTGATTTTTTTTCTAGAAATGCATCAATTCCAATGCCTTGGTCTACTCCTAAGGCATTGAATTTTTAATCAATGTACTCAATTGATAAGATTAACCCTCTATAGGGTACGCTACCAGAATTGACTTCTCTTGTTCAGAACATTGAAGGATAAATATGATCATCTCAATTGAGTTGATACATTGTTCGATGATTTTGGTATCAGATCATCCGTTAATTTTTTGAGGCATGTGTCTCATGAATCTCTCTATTGTGACTTGGACATTCAATGGGGGGGAGGGGTTTAATATTCTTCTTGACCCATGATTTTATTCAAAAAATGAGTTAACTAATATTGTATCAGGATAATGTTTTCAATTCTCACTCCCATATGATTGGGCATCTTATTAAAATAGACATCGCATTGATCTTCTACATCAATAGTTATCTACAGTTTTTATATTAACGCACAATGGCTGGAATATAAGGATAGTTAGGGGTAACAACTAAAGGGAAATCATATGTAAAAAATAGATAAAATATAAATGAATTTTATTTCGTTAAATTATAAATTTATATGCTGAAATATATGTTATCCATGATCTACTTCCCAACATATATTTGTAGGGGAATTTTTTAATTTTTTCACAATGGTTCATACAAAGATTTTGAATTTACCTAAGTCTATCCCGTAGGAGTTTCCATACTAGGAGTCCATCAAGGCCCATTATCGTGCACCACTTCCTCTTCATGTATATCTCAATGTAGTGTTACTGGGTTTTAAAACTAAATAATTCTTTTCCAGAGTATCCTCTACCTTCTAGTTCACGAAATATATGTATTTTGTAGATAAACCACTTACTCAATACTCAGAAAAATTGCATGATTTTTTTTTCATAGTCTTAACCCTATGGCTTTCATTAGGGTTTTCTTATCCTAATCCCAAAAATAGCTAAGTGTATCCTCTAATACCAACTATAACAACCAATCTCTATATTTCATAAATAAACACAATTTAATACATAAAACATTCAATTGATACAACACAGAATATTGAGAGGTATAATGATGTCATAGATTAGAAAAATTACCTAACAATATAAAACATGAAGCACACAAATTTATTGAAATGATCTTTTATGTTACCTCACACATTCTTTCATAGTTATCATTTCATGTGATAATATGAGGGCATGCATAAAAAGGGTGATATATAATTCCCGGTAAGGGAGTAAAAAAGGGATAATAATAAAAATATATTATATGTTAGGGAATAGAAATATCAATGGAGCTTATGAGATACATGAACTTAAAAGAATGATATAGCATGATTATCAGAACATGGAAATGTGGCGTATAAATTTAACATTATATTAGAAGGAGCCAAGGATAATTGCACATGGACTATCATTAGAACCTCATTACAAATGAATTAGAAGTTGTAAACCCTCATTTCACTTGATGTATCCTGATACTAATCTTAACTTATAACAACGCTTATCTTTATTTCACACTTATACATTATTTATTACATAAACTCTTTACATGATAAAAATTGGATGATGGGGAGTAATAATGTTTCTTAGGCTTTGTAACATTACATTGTGACATAAAACATGTATCAAAACGTATTTATTTAAAACATCCTTCACATGGCCACTAATTTCCCTCATACTTAACTTTACATTGGATAACGTGAGGACATGTATAGAAAATGGAGAGTTGTAAAGCCCAGTAATGGAGTAAACATGGTGTAACATGATGAAATTTTTTAAATAAACATAAAAAATACATGAATAATAAAATACATGTTAGGAAATAAGAATATCAATATGGAAAAAAGAATCATGATCATAAAGTCACTATAATGCATGATTATCTCAACATTGAAATGTGGAAACAACACATAACATGGTATTAGCATGAGCAAAGTCTCATTGCACATGGATCATGATTAAACCTTAATTTGGCTTCAATTAGCATGATTAATACCTTACTTCACTTGATGTATCATGATACTAATCTTTACCCATTTAATTTTGGTTCTATTAGGGATGACCATTCTTAATCATTTCATTTCATGCATAATAGTGCCACAAAATCATAAAACATTGATTTGTTGAACATCTTAATTTATACCATTGTTAATGAATGTGGAATTCATACATGAATCCCTTTCATAAATAAGTAAATGTGAATAATAGTGTATAACCCTGTTAGAGAAAAGGGCATGGTCTTCACTACAAGGTGGATTTGGCTTGGAAAATGAAGGTGCAATTTCTACAACATAATAGGGTGACATATGACTCCATAAAAAATGTTAATGAGAGAGAAAAGGGTGACTAATCATATGTAATTGGAATGTACATAAGGGGGTCATATATATATATATGTCCCAAATTATGTAATTATATTTCTATTCGTCATACAAATGAATTTTTTGAATGTAAATGAGGAGGCAGAAATTCCTTACGTAATTTTGGCATGGTAACCGGTGTACATGGGATGCAATAATGAGAGAGAAAAAGGATCTATCATAATTAAAACATAAATTGGAAAGAATGTGGGAGGTGAAAAATCAAAACCCAAAATTTATAATTAAATCTTAATGTGCATAACAATATTAAGAATCGTGGATAAAATGAGAAAGGATGAAATCCCTTACATGGAAGGGTCATCCCAAAGGCTTGGGAGGGGATTCAGAGAGGACTCATTGCAGCATGGGGAACCATGTAAGGATTATAGAGAATGTAGGGAATATGTTGGTCTAGCTACAAGGGCTTTTAGTTAAGAGGAATTGGGGTCTTGGGAGGGTTCATATAGGAAAAGTTATGGTATTCTTCTTTATTTTGTTTTGGACCGTATACATTAAACAATTAAAAACTAAAAACCATCCTATGGTTTTTGCCCATGGTTTTTATCTAAAGGGGAGTAGAAATCAATATTTTATATGTAAAATGGCCAAGATTTTTAAAATATTAGGCTACCAAATATTGAGGAGAGTCACACTCTCAAAGAAATCATTTCAAAAAGGATTTATAAGTCTTGGGGTCCACTAAGGAATTTTAAATAAAATAAAATAAATATAAAATCACATTATTTTATAGGTAAAACATATATTGGCCGACCAGCACATTTATAGTGTTCTATTACATCACTTTTGGGTCATTATAATTTCATAAAACACATTATATAATAAAACAATAATTAAATTAATTATGCAAAAATTCAACTGTCTTAGAAAATTATGAAAAAACTCGCCGTTGGATAATTTTTAATTCCTGATTCAAAAAATAATATTTATTTTATCTAATTTTTGTAATAAATATGTGAATTTTTTATTTAAAAATAAAAACTGATATTTATAAAAAATTCTTGGGTTTTTACAAAAAATAGATTTCAAACCATAATAAAAATTACAATAATATTCCTAAAATTTATACGATCATTTATATGTAATAAATATTAATTTAGTAACAATATTTTATCAAAATTATTTTTAATTAAAAAATACATATATTCATCAAAATATATTCCATAATTGAATTTTAAATAAAAATATTATTATTGGTTAAAAAACTATTTACAATGTAATAATAATAAATTGAATGTATATTCCTTAAAATATAAAAAATAATTCACATAATCATAGTTCTAAGGACATGTTACATATTCCCTTATAACACCAGCATTAGATAGAAAGGTAAGGTGTGGTTTGGTGAAAAACTCTGGGTGTAGGTCACATAACATCGCTTGAGTGGTAATATCTATCAACTCCCATAGCTCCAATAGACGGTCCTGTTCGAGCTTAATGTGTTGAATCTTGGATTGAGCATGGTCAAGAGAGAAGCCTAATGATGACACCTCCTTTCTGATCACTGAAAATGGTCATCCTATGGGGAAAGGCTACTAGATGAGGCCACTTCTTATGTTGTCTGAGTAAATTTGACTTGTTAAAGATCTATATTTATACAAATCATGTGATCAAATTACAAAGGATATATTAGAAAAGAAAATAATTCATAACGGTATTTTGAAATCCAAAAACAAAAAAACAATGAATTTTATATTTTATATAACTATTTTACATAATGAGACAATTAAATATATCAAGAAGGATTTTACTTAACAAATGATAGTTTTGTTACATTATTCCCCCTTATGAAATTTCACCCTAGAAATGTACTCTTCCCACTATAAAATTGATGTGGGTTTCACTACTTCATCACTTCCTCCAATTCCCATGTTGCTTCTTCATACATGTGGTTCCACCGCAACACCTTCTCGAGGGGAAATTAATTATTTTGTAGAAATTTTTCCCTATAATCAAATATCATTACCATCTTCTCTACATAATATAGGTCATTCTCCAATGCTACTACCAATAGATTGATTTCATGTGATGGGTCAGGTATGTAGTTCCTCAAAAGTGATACATGGATTACATCGTGTAGTTGAGATATGTTTGTTGTAAGTTCTAGTCGATGGGCCACTTCTCTAATGCGATCAAGGATAGAAAAAGGGTAATTTTACCTTGGACTAATATTTTCCTTCTTCCTAAATCTCATAACACTATTCCATGGTGATATATAGAGGAGTACCATGTTTTTGACATCAAAAGATAGGTCTCATACAAAATTGTACGCATAACTCTTTTGTTGAATAAGAGTAGCTTTAAAGTGTTATAGGATGGTCCTAACCTTATCCACCATTTCTTCGACCATCTCTATACCTAGGAGATTTCTCTCCCCAAATTCATTCCAACAAGTCAGTGTTCTGTACCTCTTCCCAAATAGGGATTCATAAAGATCCATTTGGATGCATCAGTGGAAGCTGTTGTTGTATGAGAACACACCGAGAGAGATATGTTGATCCCATTCTCCCTTGAATTCCATTGAGCATGCTCTCAACATTTTCTTTTGTGTTTGGTTGTTCTGCTCATTACATAAATCAGTTTGATGATGATAAGATGTACAAAAGTTTATCTCTATATCCAGAGCATGTTGAAGACTCACAAAAAACATATAGGTGAATCATGGATCTCGATCGGGTAAAATCTATAGTTGAACTCAATGTAGCTTTACCACCTCTCTAATGTATATATGTTAAATAAATCCTCCCAAATTGCAACACTGTGTGTAGTCTTTTTAAGGCGATCCGCAAAAACCTATATATCATTGTTTCCATTAGGTGTCTTCGAATATCCATTGACAAAGTCAATAGTGATGTTCTCAAATTTAAATACTGGTATGGGTATTGTTTGCATCATCCCCTTAGGCTTATACTTCTCAGGTGTCACTTGATGACATTCCAGGAACATTGATGTATACTAAGTGATCTCCTTCTTCATCTTTTCCAACCAATAATAATCTTTGAGATATTGATATATCATTTTTGTTTACAAGGATAATGGAGAAATTTGACCTATGAGCATCATCCAAACGTTCTTTCTTAAAAATCTGATTTGATAAAACACATAGTATTAACTGATATATCTCAATTACATCTTCATTAACATTGTACTCTGAGGATATCTCTTTTTTGATATTTTCCACCTACCTCTAAATTCCCCATCATCCTTTTGACCATCCATTAACCATTCCAAAAGAGATGGTTGAGCGATCATTTTTAAATGTATTTATGCTTTTCCCTTCATTATTAATCCCATTTCCATCTTCATTAATTCTAATAAGATTAGATCATTTTCAATTCCCATCAATTATAGAATTGTTGTGTCTTTTATACTTGGGGAATTATCCACCTTAAATGTTTTCCCAATGTGGTATTGAATTGAGAATTCATAGTTATTAATCCACTCTAAACATTTTTATTGGCACATGATCAAATCCATATGTTTTATTATATACATGAGGATTTTTTTGTCCGTATATAACTCACACTTATACCAAAGGAGGTAATTCCACCATATTTTAAAATCAAAGATCACTGATTACAACTCCAGGTTATCTATTGGATAGTTTTTCTCATGAACCTTAAATTTCATTGAAGCATAGGCAATTAATTTTTCATTCTACATAAACACACAACCTATTCCCTTCTTCAAATCATCATTTAATGCACAAAAAGTTCTCCACTTTTCGGTAATGTGAGAAAAAGCATAGTGATATGTCTCATTTTCCACTCCATGAATCATTCTTCACATTCATCACTCGAATAAAAAACGACTCTTTTATGAGTTATCATAGTAATAGGGATGGGAAATCGGCATACATTTCTCAGAAATCAGTGATAATATCCAGCTTACCCCAGGATGGTATTGAAATCTATTTCTGATGTTGGCCTCAACCATCCATCAAATGAAGTTGTCTTGGAGGGATCTGAAGATATAACATCTCTTGTGATGATGTGACCCAAGAATGAAATTTTTTTCAACCAGAACACTTACTAGATATACATTGCATAGAGCTTCTCATATCAAAACGTCTTTCGTACAATGCTTAGATAGCCATTATGATCCTCCTCGGTTTTGTATAATATTATAATATTATCTATATTGAATACCACATATTTGTCTTAGTAATCTATAAAGACTCTAATAATCACACCAATGATGATTCTTGGAATATTATTATGTCTAAATGACATTACTATGAATTTATAGTGCCCGTGCCTTGTGTGAAAAGAAGTCTTAGGGATATCCTCCTTTTTCACCGATACATGGTAATAACCCGAACACAAATCCACCTTGGATAAGTATTGGGGTACACATAGCTGTGGACACAAGTCATCAATTCATGGTAGAGTATAGTGGATCTTTATCATGATTATGTTTAGCACACTATAATCAAGGAAAAGGCACATTGACCCATCCTTATTCATGAAAAATAGGACTGGTTCACCATATGGTGAAGCACATCGGCTTATAAAACCATCAACTAGAATCTTCTATGGTCTTTTCATCAACTTCTCAAGCTATAAAAAATCAATTCTATATGGAGTCTAAGATATTTGAATCTCCATAGCTATAAGGTAAATTTATAATTCAACATCTATACTAGGAGGAATACTAGGAAATTCCTCCGGAAACTCTTCAGTAAATTCCCATGGAATGTGCATGTATTCACAGACTGTTGATTCCTTAGACTTAGTCATGTAATCCAGATACGCTTGTTTATAAGTCAGCAATATCAACAATTGATATGATGCATCTATAGAATATTCATCATCCTTCCTTCACTTTTATTGAATCGGGGGTCGGTATCCATATGGAGAGTGATTTATCTCTCATGAATATTTATGTTGGCTCTATATAAGAAAAGCTAATCCATGTTGATAATTGCATCAAATTCCACAAATGGGAGTATGATGAGGTTTTTCGGAAATTTTAGTCCAATTAATTTGATTGGGAAGGAGTTATATTCGTGGGATGCAATGATTTCCCCATTTATCTTTTTCACCGAAAGCATAACTTCAATAATTTGTGGTGGTGTTGGGATTCTTCCACAAAACATTCATGATATAGAACAATGTGTAGTACCAAAATAGTAAATCATGTGATCTATTCTTGAAATAGGAAATAGCATACATGTCACCATTTCATTATTGGGGGTCACTTATGTGTCAGTTATAGAAGTAGCTCACCCTAACTACTTTGGAGGTTGTTGCATTCCTCTGAAAACCCTTTTCATAGGGCACATATTTTCATGGTGACCAATTTATTTTCATTTGAAGAAATGAACAAGGAAATGAAGGTCAAATGGAGGGTTCCTCTTCTCTGTCATAGCAGGTGGTTTTTCGTGTTGGTAGTTAATATAATGTTTCCCTTCAAATCCACACCTAAAGCATTTCCTCACCCCCTTCACGCAATTTCTATAGTGACTTTTTCCACACCATTGGCAAAGTGGTGTGCTGTATTTTTGAAGAACCATGGGATTTATCAATCGGAAATATATAATTTATGTCCACCATAAACTTATTATCCACATGTTAACCATGATATTTGATGATCTCCATTTCACCTTTGAGGGAACATCAAACAATTTCTACTATCTATTGAAGTCATGGATCGATGGGGCTTTTTTAATGCTTGGTTATATCCCACCAAATAAGCAGTCAAACTAGCATTTAGGGGTAATGAAAAATCTGATGAAATATTGGGAATGCCTTGTGAAGTACTCTATGTAATATTCAATAGATTTTTCATATATTTTCCTGAGGAAAAATATGTCCCTTTCCATTTTAAGTTGGAGGGTGCGTGGAAAATATTTATTGAAAAATACGTTCATGAATTCCTTCCATTTGAACTCATCTATATTCTCCTCAGGCGTGGAATTTTTTATCAATGTCCACCACTGATCATCTTCACCCGTCATATGAAAATAATCCAATATAACCTTCTCTTGTATAGAAAAGTGAAGGATTGAGATGATATTTCCAATGGTGTTGATCCATTTTTTTGGTGATTTAGGGATCATATTATTCCATAAAAAATGTGGTTGTTGTCTCATGAAGCTCTTGATTGCGAAATGTTCTTTATCAGGGGGTTGAAAATTACAAATGACCCATTTTCTATTCAATGATAGAGTTAACTGAGAGTGTATCGTGAACAATTTGGTGAATACATCTCCCATCAGATTGTACATCTCATTCGAATAGTAATCACAATGATCTATACATTGGTTGTTTTCCTGATCCCTCTTATTAACTTCCATTATCTGGAAAATAAGTAAAATTACATGTAACACATAAAGTTTAATCCATGGAAAAAATTATTACTTATAAATAAAATTTATTTCTTCAATATATGAATCTATAGGCTTTGATCTCTGTTATCCAATATAAACTTTCTATCATATATTCCTAGGGGTATTTTTTTATTCCATTTTAAATGGTTCTTACAAATCTTGAGAATTTACCAAAGTACATCTCTCGGGAGTGTAGTATCCAAGGGTGAATCAGGGCCCATTTTCATGCACCAGGATACTTGGGTCATGCCTGAAACTCCTTGTCAAAGGTTTCACTCTTAGTTACATATGTGCCAGAGCAACCTCTACCTGTTCTTATGCAAACAAGGATTTATTTTTTATGGTAAACCACTTACTCAATAATGAACCAAATTTAGGTATGTTTTTATTATTCTTATTATTATCCTTAATAATTTCACTCGGGTTTTCTAATACTAATTCCAAAAATTACAAAACATGTCCTCTCATACCAACTATAAAAACATAGCTCTTTATTACACACAAAAAAATGATTTATTAAAAAAACTATTCCCTTGAAAAAACATGGAATATTCAAATGTATAGTGTATTTATGGATTAGTAACATTTAATAATGACTTAAAAAATGAAACACAACATATTTATTGAAAATATCCTTTACATGTCCACTATATTCTTTCGTACATAGCATTTTGTGGGATAACCTATGGACATGTATAAGAAAAAGTAGAGCTATAAAGCCCAGTATGGGAGAAAAAAATGTATAACATGAAGAATACAATACATGTTAGGAATTAGGAATATCAATAGACCATAAAAAAAACATGAACATAAAGGCATGATAAATCATGATTATCACAACATGGAAATATGGCAACAACCCTTAACATTGTATTACCATGATCCAAAACTAATTGAAAATGAAGCATGAGTGAACCCTCATTGCACATGAATTACCACTAGTAAACCCTCATTTAAATTGATGAATCATGATACTAATATTTACTAAATGCATTGAAGTGCTATGAGGGCTCACACTTATTAAACATTTCATTTCATGCATAAGTGTTCAAAAATATCATACAACATAGATTCATTAAACATCATAATTTATTCCACGATAATGGAATGTAAAATTAATAAAAGAAATTAATACATATATAAGTTAATGTTTATAATGGGGAATACCCTTTATATAGAAATGGACATCGTATTCACTACACAATGAATTTGTTTTGAAAAATGGCGGTGCAATTTTGGTAGCATAACAGTGTGACATAAGACTTCAAAAAATGGTTGATGAGAGATAAAATGGTATTTCATTTTATGTAATTGAAATGGATAGTAAGGGGATCATATATATTCCTATCACATCATAGGAAATGAAATTTTGATTCATAATACACTATAATTGTTTGAATATAAATGATGGGGGAGAAATTCCACACAGAATTTTTGAATGGTAACGGGTGTACTGGGGAGGCATTTTTGAGTATGAAAATGGGTATCATATCATTCAAAATTAAAGAGCCAGTATTAGGGAGGGGATAAATCATACCCTGAAATTTATAATTGAATCAAAAAGGGAATTACAATATTAATAATCATTGATAAATTTTGAAGGATGAAATACCTTACATGGAAGTGTGATACCAAAGGTTTGGAAGTAGTTTGGGAGAAGCTTATTTAGGGCCTGGGGACCTCGGGAGGATTATATATAGAGGATGGAAGAGTTTTGTCAATCTTCAATGTCTTCTAGTAAAAAGCAATTGGGATCATGAGTGGGATTATAAAGGAAAAGAGAGGGAATTCATTATTATTTAGGTTTTGGACCCTATACATTAATATAATCAAAACCATAAACCATCCCGTTGATTTTCCCATGGGTTTTGAAAATGGGGACTACAAAAAATATATTTCATAATGCCAATAGATGTACTTCATAAAATTCTTATCTTCATTATGTGGAGATGAGTTCCACTCTCAAGGAAATCATTTTAAAAAGGTAAAATGTTTTATAAGACTTGAAGGGTCCACAGAGGCTTTGTAAAATAAATCAAATAAACCTAATATAATATTATTTTAATGGTAAAACAAATAATTTTTGAACATCCCACTTATATTAATTTATTACATCACTATTGGTTCATTATGATTTCATAAAACAACTTATATAATTAAACAGTATTTATTTTTTTAACCAAAAAATCAATTTTCTCATAAAATTATGAAACAATTAACCATTTCATAATTTATATGTCCTTATTTAAAAAATAATATTCATTTGATCTAAATAATTTTATAAATATTTGAATTTTTACTTGTAATATAAAAACATACATTTATCGGAAGTTCATGGGTTTTGAAAAAAATGAATTTCAAAGAATAATAAAAATTACAATGGTACTCGTAATATTTATATGATCATTTATATTTTATAAAAAGTAATTTAGTAAAAGAAATTCATTAAAAAATTATTTAATAAATAATTCAATTAATTCATAAAAATATATTTCATAATTGATTATTAACATAAAATACAATTTGTTATTTAGAAACTATCTTCAACATAAAAATACTAAAATGAAAGGATATTCATTATTATATAAAAAAATAATGATCATAATCATAGTGATAATGTCTTGTTACATAGCCCCATATAAAACCCACATAGGGCAGGAGGGTAAGGTGTGAGAAGGTCATAGACTCTTGGGGTGGCTTGGATAGAATCGCTCGGTTGGTTATCTCAATCAACTTCCACTTCTTCTATATGTAGATCCGCTCGATCATAACGTGTTGAATATCATCTTGGACATGGTGAAGAGTGAATCCCAATGATTCCCCTAACATTCAATGATCCAAAAAATGGGCTTTGTATTTGAAAATTCTACTAGATGGGGCCATTTCAACCTTTTTCTAAGTAAATAAGATTTGATAAAGCCATATATTTATACAAATTATGTGATCACAATAAAACAACTATATTGGTAATGGTAATAATTCTTATTTTTATTTTTAAATCCATTAACACAAAACCAACAATGTTAATATTTTATATAACCATTTTACATAATGAGACATTTAATTAGATCGTGTGGGATTTTCATTAACAATAGTTTGGATCATTACATTACCCAATGCATTAGAGTAATATTAATGTGCACCATTCAAAATCATTTTATTTCATGCATATGTATGCCACATGTATCATGTAAAACAGTTTTATTCAACCTCATAATTTATTAAATTAAACAATAATATGGAATAAATACATGAAAATCTATAATAAATAAGTTAATGTCTATAATGTTGAATTCCCTTGATAGAGAAGTGGGTATTTTATTCACTAAACAATGACTTTAGCATGGAAAATTGCGGTGCAATTTCAGTGACATAATGATGTTACCAAAGAATTTTTAAAAATGTATGATGATGGTTGAAGTGGTATATAATAATATGTACATTACATCGAATTTTAGGGTGTCAATTATATAAATGTCTTAAAATATTTAATGGAATTTAGAATCATAAAACAAAATAATTGCATGAATGTAAATGAGGGGAGGGATATCCCTTACAAGAATTTTTGTATCGTAACGAGAGTTCATGGGAGGAATTATTGACATAGAAAGTGTTCTATAATAATTAAAACATAAATAAGATAGTTTTGGGGAGGTGATAAATAATACTCCAACATTTTTAATTGAAATGAAAAGAATATAAAAACATAAATAAACATCGACAAAAATAAGAGGGGAATAAATCAAATACTCAGAAGTGTGATCCCAATGGCCTGAAAGAGGGAATAGAGAGACATCATCGGTTCTTGGGGAACCTTGGTAGGGTTATATATAAATTAGGGAAGGGTGTGTTCTAGCTGAAAATGGTTTGACTGATGAGTAATTGGGAACATGTGTGGGTTTATATAGGAAAATAGTGGCCATTATTTATTATATAGGTTTTGGACACCACACATTAAACTAATCAAAACCACAAACCAAACCATGGATTTTCTCTTAGTTTTTGACATGGGGTTTTGGGAAAAAAATTATATTTTTAATGTCCGATCTTCTAACGATATTAGGCTTTCATATATGGAGGTGAGTCTCACTCTCAAGGATATCAATTTAAAAAGTTAAAATGTATTTTAAGTATTGGAGGGTCCACTACAACATTTTAAAATAAATAAATAACCCTTAAATTACATTATTTTAAAGTAAAACATGTATTTTCCAAGAATCAGATTTATAGTATTTTATTTAATCACTATTTGGGTCATTATTATGTCATAAAAGACATCATATAATTAAATGGTGTTGAATGTCAGCCGAAAAATTCGACTATCTGAAAAAATTATGAAAATTCAACTATTGTAATATTTAGACATCTTGATTCCAAAAATAATATTCATTTTATCTAAAATTTTTTTAAATATGGGAATTTTTAATTATAAAAATAAAAAGGACATTTTTAGAGAATTCATAAGTTTTAACAAAATTCACATTCAAACATTAATAAAAATCATGATTCTGTTCATAAAACTAATAATATCATTTATATTTAATAAAAAGTAATTTAGTGACAATATTTAATTAAAATATAATTTAATTCGAAATTTTCATTAATTCATCAAATATATTTCTTAATATAATATTAATTAAAAATATTATTTGGGCTTTAAAAACCATTTACAATTTAAAAATACTAAATTGAATATATATTGTCTATAAAAAGATGTACATAATCACAGTGCAGATTTATTGTTACATAATCACATTTAACACCCACATAATACCAATGTTTAATGTGTGTGATGGTGATAATACTTTGGGGAGGCTGAGAAAACAACACTAGGGTGGTAATCTCTGTTAACATCCAATTCTCTTGTAGGTGTTTCTGTTTGAGATTAACATGTTAAAGAATAGCTTGGTCTCGGTCAAGAGCAAGGCTTAGTGACACCACCTCCTTTCTAGGATCCAAAAAATCAGCATTTATGGGGAAATTATACGTGTTGAGACCATCACATCCCTTGTCTGTGTAAATTGTATTTGTTAAAGTTTTATATTTATCTAAATCATGTGATCACTGTTCATGGATAATATTAGCAATGGTAAAAATTCTTAACTTTATTTTAAAATCTAAATACACAATACTAAGGAACTTCATATAATTTATATAACCATTTTACTTAATGAGACATCTTATTAGATTAGTAGGAATTTTAATTAATATGATTGGGTCATTATATTCATAATACCAAAGAATCAATAATTTGATATTTCATGTGAAATAATAATACTCGGAGAGTACCCTACAAGCCTGGTAAATGTTTCATTATAATAATAAATATATTCATCATCCTTCAGCATAGATTCAATGAAATTACTTTTCGTTAATCATATAATGAATCAGACTAGATTACTTATTAAAAATATATGTTTTCAAACTCATCCAATACCAGTTAGTCAATTATGTCATTCCACCATGTTTTCATGATTACATTACACTACGAATCCACCTCACCATGTAACCAATAAAAATTTGGAATGAATTTCTCATGTTTCAAACATTATTGAATGGAAAATATATTTTCAGTTATACAAATGCACTGTTATTAAACAAGTGGATAAGGAGAAGAACTAAAACAAGGGACATGAAGCCTCATAATAGACTTTATATAATTATATTCTGTAAGTTTCTCATTTGGGAATCTATCCTAGTTTATAGCATCATAAATTTCATTGAAAATATAATTGAGATAAATCATTCCTATTCCATTGAATGATTGGGATTTTTATGTATAACTATTTTTTTGGTAAAAAATGTATTTAGTAAAAAAATCAATGTTAAACTGATAATGTTTATTCCCTATATATGAATTTTAATAAATTATTCTATGAAACAATTATCAAAATGAAAGGTTAAGGAGTTACATTCAAAGATAATTATTAAGGAATGAATTTTCGTATAGGTAATATTATTCTTCTTTTAAAACATTTAATTTCAAATGTTTTATTTGTTAATGGTCTAAATAAAATAATTAAAATCATAAGTCAATTATATTATGATGTTTTCACTGTGAATTTTAATAATAAAAAATGTTTAGTACAAAATTCAAGGGATGAATTAATTATTTTTGACTTTCAGAATGAGAATCTATACACAATTAACATATAAGACCATATGAACCACAAATTACCTTGTCTCATTTCAATTATAGATCAGTCATGTTAATAAAATATGTGTTCAAGAAATTGTAACCATAAAAATATATTTAAATTAAATAATAAAAGACTTGTGACAGATCTATCGTTACATATATTTTATTGTTAAAATGAATGTAACACATATAATTATTGAATGCAAAAAAGTCAATCATTGAATATATTATTTAGGTCTCAAATACATCTTCTTTATATATAATACACATGGATTTATTCGATCCTCGAAAAACATGAATAATTTGGGGCCATTATATGTATTTATTATATTTAATTGTTAGATTAAATATGCATGGGTATATTTTCTGCCTATGAAGCATGAAGCCTTTTTCCTTTTCAAAAGTTCTAAAGAAAAATATAAAATTGTAAAAATCATTCCATGGAAAATTATTCATAGTGATCGTGGTGGAGAATTTGAAAATTATAATTTATAAATTTTTTCTATTAAGAACGGCATTACACATAACATTTTATATACCAAAACTCTCCAAATAATAGTGATGTCCAAAGAATATATCATAATCAATAAGAAATATCAAGAAAAATTTTGATTGAACCCTCAATTGTTAAAAATATTTGATCAAAATATATAATTAGTTTTTGTTATACTATTATTTTAGTTTAAACTCATAATTTTATTATTAAATCTACTTATGAGTTATTGATAGGTAGAAAACTAAAAGATTCATACCTCAATGTTATTAGATGCAATGTCATCATTTGGAAAATAAATGAGAACATACAAAAATTCATCCAAAAATAGGATGAAGGTATACTCAAAGGCTATTGAACCACTCCTACGACACATATAGTTTTTAATAAAACTTATTTTATTATTAAGGAACTAATACATTTTAAATTTTACGAAACCAATATTTCTATTTTTAAAAAATGTCAACCTACGTATTCTGATGTATTTTACAAATGTTATTATCATCCATTTATTAAACACTCTTATAATAATGAAAATACAAAATAAATTATTTCTAAAATATCTACTCTCGAATATTTTCTACATTATGTTGATGAACATGCTTTACAAATCCCATGTCACTTGTTTATTAGGAATCAACTTATTAATTATATTATTGGTGATTTAAATTGACCATTTAGAACTAAATATTGTTTGATAAATAAATTATTACATAAGGAATTCATTTCTCAATTCGAACATAAAATTCCTCATGAGTCCTCAGGTGATAACTATTTGATTAATTTCATGACAATTAAGATAATGGAATTTGAAAGAAAAAACTTATCTACCATGGATGAAATACAGAATGAAACATTTATAATTTGTGTAATTTTAGTTTTCAAAAACACATCTAATCAAAATCGAATAATTATTATAAATAAATAAATACTTGTTGAAAAAGTTTATAATCAACAAGAGGGAATATATTATGAGAAACCTAGGTATTAGTAGCAAGACATTAATCTAATTCTATTTTATTATCCTTTGCCATGTTCATTAATTTCAACCATTTTAAAGTTATTTGAACTACCCATTCCATAATAGGTATGTTTAAGAGGATGTTTTTTTTAACATCCTCCAAGTTTTGAAGATAAAAAACATCCTGAATAATTGTATAAAAAACAAATGATTTATCTGGTCTCAAATATGACCCTAGAGACCAGTATTATAGATTAATATGATTATTATTACAAAATAATTATTTTACTGAACTGATGATCCGTAACTTTTTATAATGATCAATTATAAGTTTTTTTATTATCCAAAAATATTATGATGACATTATATTTAGATCAACATTGAAATATTTAACAGATTACTTAGTGTATCTATTGAAATATGAGTTTGAAATGAGTTTAATGAGTGATTCAACTTTTTTATTTAATATGAATTCGCTAAAAACAAGAAAGAGAATATATGTATATTGAAATATGTATATCGAACATACTCGTAATAGTTATGGATATGAAAAAACATAAAGTATTAGTACTTTAATTGGTACCTCAAATACACTTGATATTGATAAAGTTAGGAAAATATTTGAACAATCATATTTTCTAGGTATTATAGGATATCAACTATACTTAACAGAAAGTCATCCATAAACAACATTTTCAATTTTATTATGTGAATGGTATCAATAAAATACAAATGAATCCTATTTAAAATCTCTAATGAGCTTTTTTTACATTAGGGGAACAAGAGATTTATGAATTTTCTATATATCTTGAAATAATTTTTATTTCAAAATATGTTTAGAGGATGAATTTAGAGTTCGTTGAATGGATAAAAATATAATTTTTGAACCTATCATTTCATTGTATATTCATTAGTATCGTTTATCATTCAATAAAAAAACTGAAAATAACTTTCCACTGAGTTAGCTGAAAATGTGGATTTAGGAAGTTGTTGTGCATGCAACACAAACTCACTGACAATGGAATGATTTTTTTAAAAAATATATATTACATTGATACAACACATATTCCATTACTAGTAGTAAAAAAAATACAAATCACTCTCATGAAATATAAATAGATATTATGCATCATTTTCATTGTGATCACTCACCAAAAAAGTGATATTATTTCACAAATTTCAAGAACGAAATAAAAATTGATAATATTTTTATCAAACCATTACCTTTTGATAGATTTGAATATATTAAGTAAAAGCTTTGAATTATTAACGTCATGTAATCATTCACATTTTCAACTTCTTTCAACCATATCATTACATTATGTTACTCATTTTCAAAGGAGGAGTATACATATTTTTTAATTTTAAAAATATTATACAAAATTTCATATATTCAAATATTTTCTCAATCATATTTTTCATAATAATATTTTTCATATTTTATTTTTTAACCAAAATTTATCATAATAAAAAAATATCACAATCATGATTTTTTTTACTTATATTTATCAATATCATATTTGAAATTATAAAAAAGTTTGTAACCAAAATTTTTAATACTCCAAATTTTTGATAATCAAAACATTTGAAAAAAAATTGTACTTACTTTTTTAAGAAAAAAATATTTAAACATATAGATCTATATTGGAATGTAAAAAAACAATATTCTTTATATCTAAAAATATTTTAATTAATTTTTAATAGATGTTATTATTTATAAAACCATAATCAGATTCATATTTAATATGATAATTTTTGTGTTTAGTAAAATCTAAACAAAACACTCAAGTGTTCTATTTTTTAAACCGTCAAATATTTTGGATGATAAATTTTCTTTAGCATTTGAAAAATCACCGATATTCGCCTATATAAATTGGAACCTTGACCATTTCCCCAAATTATTTTTCTCATATATTATGGAGAATCTCTTCCTAAATTAAAATCTTCAAATTCAAATATTTTCTATTCTCAATAAATTTTTTTACTCTAATGTAAGAATCAATAGAATCTTCCCCCAAGGAAATGGATCCTAATGATTTCCAAACCATGGATCTATTCCAATAATGTTTAGTAATTACAGGTTTTATGATAATTACAATTCATCATTGAAAATATTTATTGTATTTAATGTTTGGTAATCATTTTGATTAGAACATCCATAATCTAAATCGTAACATATCCATGTTGATGACTTAAATAAGTTTTATAGTTCTGTGAAAACTAATGAGGATTTCAATATAGATTTATCCATATACATAAAAAATATTACCATGTCTGTAAATCAAGCCAGATATTTTTTCGGGTGTACCTTCAAAATGTGATACATGATTCCCCTCTTATAAGTTGTACAAAAATGTTACTTTTAATAGTAATTGAGCAGATGTATCTATTTTTTAAATTCATGAGGACAAAATAATAGCTACTCACCTCAATTCAGGAAAGTTTCATATAAACCATTGAATTAAAGTTTTTTTTATTCCTTTAATGAGGGATAGGAAAACCCTAAATGTCTTAGATATGTACATTCTATGTTAATTCTTTTGACACGATGTAATTATATTTTATGGTTTATATCTATTTGAACAACAATAATTGAATTCCTATAGCCATTCAGTGCCAATTTTTTATTTTTTTTCTTGATTTTAGGTATTTTAATTATAATGAGATTGAATTTATACAATAAATTATCATATTAGTACCAATGAAATTAGAAATTACCATTATTAGTGAGGATATAACAAAAAATTGATGTTTTTTATATAGAATAAAATATGTTTTTTAAAAATACTGATTATGAAACCATAAAGGAAGTCATTGGAGGATGTAACAATGTTTAAAGGGAAAATTTGATATAATTTTATGAGAATAATATAAATCCATTTCCATTTCATCGATGAATATAAATAAACATATAAATGTATCTAAGGAAGTTTTTGAAAAATATAGAAAATGGAAAGTGGAATGGAAGGATGGATGCACTTAGTTTAGTCTCTATTCTACTGAAGCCATTGTAAAAAGAATTTGTACTAAATAATATTTTATATATACAGAGAAGAAAAGAAATATGAAAAAGATATTTTATATTTATTTTTAAATTGTTAATTTTTTAAGATGTGTTAATAGTCACATGCATGAATAATTATCAGGCAACCCATTCATTAATTTTTAATCATGCCCTCTGTCTAATGAAATAGAATGGATAAAAATATTGTTGCTGATAATTTGGAGCCTCAAAATATTCTAAAGAAATATCATCAAATGAGGTAGAATTCATTGAAATGGGTATATAAATGAGAATATTGTTGAAGAGGATGAGAAATAAAAAAAGGATGATGAAAAATGATAAGTCTAAAAAATAAATGGAAATGGAGGAAGATGAGAATGTAAAAGAAGATGGTAAAAGTTAAATATATCACTATGATAGAATACCGGTGACATATTTAGAAGAAACTTTTTTAAATTTTCATCTCTCTGATTATAGTCATCTAAGAAAGCTTCAAAGTGGACTAAAGGCAATAAATTCACTCACATTATATGTAATGATAAAGTGAAAAGGTATGATGAGATTCTTAATAAAAATTTATTTAGTCGGAGTATATGAATCAAGAGGGGGGTGAATTGAGTATCGATAAAAATTTCTATTTAAAGGATTCTTTACAAAATTAAAACCCACTTTAAAAAACACAATGTTATTTTTTAGTGAATTTATAAAAGTCTTGAAGGTTCAATTTGATTCTCCGAAGATTGATTAATTCTCATTTTTAATAACCTATTGATTAACAAAACTTTTGAAGAAAACATATTAATTCAAAAATGATGTAAACACTTGATAAACATACTATCAATGCTTAGGTTATCATAATGCAGGAAATACATATCACATAATAAATATATGATAATCAACACAGTGGATAAAACAAGAGGTTCAGTCTCAAGCTGAGACTTAGTCCTCTCCACATGGGGATCACCTACCACCAAGCTGTTTATATTAAAAAAACTTTTGATCCACAGCATGGATCAGGGTTTACAATAGCACGCTTGGTTGTCTAGGTCACACTGGACCTCTACTATAGTTATTTTTCAGAAAAATATAAACAAATCACACATGATCTCTTCCACTGTTTTTTGTGGGATACATGTGTAATATGTGATTAATAATGAGGATTGCTTGATATCATCATGTTATTATTAGAAGACAGTGTGTGTGATAAACAAAAATACACAAACTACTCAATTAGTGAAGATAAGACACAACAATGTTAAGAAAGATAAAAGAGTTAAAAATTCTCTGTGTGTTGTGATGTAATGCTCTAGACTAGACAGATGTTGAGAAAATGGTATTTGAGTACTCTTCTTGAGGTTCTCTTCCAAACAAAGTATCGTAGTTTCTGTATTCTAGCTTCGAGGAGTGAATATGATCATCTCTTCAAGGTCTCGATGTACTCTAAGCTTATAGGAGAATGTATATTTCTACAATATTCTAGTAATCTCAAGCACTTAGTTCCTCTATTTTCATATTCCCAGAGTCTGTGTCTTAGTGTGTCTTAGCATGTAATACTCCATGCACTATGCTTCTTTAATGTGAATGATGAGGTCCTTCTATACTCCAAGATCCTCTAGGAATGAATATCTTTGCAATTGGATGTACCTTGTACTATGTATGGATTGTCCTACCGACAACATTAAAAAATGTCAAAAACATTAATTTGTCCAAATATGAGCATTGGAAATTAATTTTAAATAATAAACTCAAAATAGTTATTTATAACAATCAGTGAGTCATCTTCGGTATGTTATCTTCAGATTGATAACATCGGTCTATCATCTTCAATGTGTCGACTTCAGTCTATCGGACTTCGGGGTGTCGACTTTTGTGTGTTGAATTCAGTCTGTCGAACATCGGTGTGTCGACATCAGTGTGTCATACATCGGTGTGTCAAAATTCTGTTTGTCGACTTCGTTTTGTCATACATCGGATTGTTGAAATTCATTGGGTTGACTTATGTGTGTCATACATCGGTTTCAGTTTGTCGAATTCAGTTTCGGTATGTCGACTTATGTTTTGGTGTGTTGACATCGGTTTCGTTGTGTCGACATCGGCTTCATTGTGTCAAATTTTGTTTTTGTGTTTCGACTTCGGTTTCGGTGGGTCGACTTCAGTTTCGGTGTGTCGGCTTGTGTTTGTTGAACTTCAGATTGTCGATCTTACCACCTGTGCTAGGGATTCTTGAGAGATTACAATGTGTCTGTCATAACAGACTATGTGTTATGAAAAGTATTTTATATAAATACATTTGTAAAAATATTTATTCAATAATATATGTGATTGAATTTTTAACGTATTTGTTGTTGCATTATATAATTGATTTACTGAGAGATATTAAACAGGCATGACATATTAGAATCTATATATTGACATTATTTGTGATTATGAAAATACAATATCTTGGAGGGTCCAAAAATATCCTCCTTTTTGATAATCACAAATTATGTCATACATGAAAATATCGAGAATAATGATAGCTCAACATTGATGAATGTAATTTTCTATTTTGACTGAATTTTGTAACATCTAGAAATTTTATAAAACAATTCTCCCCCTCAATATAGGCCCTTATTTTATCCCAATTTTGGGATAAAAAAAGTGAAAAGAAGAACAAATAAATAATATTAAAGAAACATACCATAAGAATTCTTATTAAAATACATATGAGTAAAGATAAAACAAACAGATCAAATACCTATCTAAAGATATAATCCATCCTTATGGGTTTGGATGGAGAGGAGTATTTCTATTGTCTGAAGGATCAATTGGAGAAGGATATTGTTTGGGAGTTGCAGAGGAAGGAGGTCTAAGGATAACATCAGGTAGGGACACACTACTATGAACAGTGGCTGCAAGGCTAGACCTTCTATTGGAATACACATGACTTTGAGACTGCTCAGTAGTGATCAGTTTAATCTGGGTAACAGCTTGAGAGACAGTCATTGGAGCAGGAGGCCGAGAGGCAGTACTAATGGATGCTGCTAGAGGGACGACAATAGCCTCGGCCTGATCATGCAGATATGGTTTGAGCATGGTGATGAAGTTATTAATGATTTCACCACCTTATTGCATTGTCTTCTCAAAGTCATCCTTATTTTCAAAAAATTTACTCAGCAAAGGTGTAAAATCCTTTCATTGATGAACATGATTTTTTAATGCTTCTGTATCTGGAGGAATTCCATAATTTCTACCAGAAAAATGAAACAATTTATGAGGTCATTCATGTTATAAATCTTAGTGAAATACTTATCCACCTATTCCAAAATTTCATTCTGAGCTAAAGAGGCTTCATTTGTACACTTCCAGACCATGTTGTATAAAATATCGGTATTTTGTTTTAATTTTTATAGGGTATTTTTTATCAGAAACAATCTGGAGTTTTTCAATTTTCTCTCTCATCACAGCCTTGAGAGACTCCAAATCAGTAACAACACTTCTCTCACTCCTGAAATTAGATGGGTCAATCATCATTTTTCCAAGATCATTATTTAACTATTTCAGGTGAACACTGAGTATATAAGATACTAAGTTCCTAATAAATTACAGAACACCATTAAAGGGGGCCCCGAAGTCAGAGGTTAATTAATTTAACTCATTTATCATATTTTCAAATTCTTCTTTTAGCATGTTTTGTGTCTAATAATGGTTTCTACTGTAGTAAAATGATTCAATTGAATCTCCTAAATCACAATTCTATCAATTTTTAGTACATCAGGATCTAAGATACTATTGTAAGTAGAGTTTTAATTTCTAGATCCCACTGATGCTTTCACGGACTCACATAGCTCATTCCAAAACTTTTCCAAATTAGCCTTAGTGATATAGTCACTGGGAACATACTGGTCTATAGGTTCTTGTGGTGGATATTCAGCTAGTGGAATAGGTGCAACATATTCTGGGTCAACATGAACTTGTGTAATAGAAGGAGGAGGCACCCTTTCTTCATCTGAGTCATAATCTAAACCGAACAGAATTTAGCCTTGATCCCAATTCCATTCTCTAGTACATGTAAAACAACTTGAGTCAACATTATCAATTATAACCATTCTTCCCTGAGGATCAGGAATAACTTCAATAACATCAACTTATTCATCCTGGACTATGGCCATAACAACTTTTCTTAAAACAGGAACCAACTGAACTTCATGTTCTGCCTCATCTTCATCTAATTCAGTTTCACCAGGTACATACTCAGTTTGAGGCACTAGTACTACAAGTTAATCATTTTTTCCAACAACCATAAGATCATTTAATTCTTGAATGAGCTCTTGGTTTTCTGAAATAGGATAGACTAGTTGGTCCCCATATTCCGCATCTCTGTGATAAATAGTTTATTGATCAGTGGGCTCAATTTCATCACCATCTCCATGAACATATTCTTCACTAGATATTTTAACCACTAGTTGTACCACCATTAGAGAGTAAATCAAATCCTCAACACTTCCTCCATCATTACCATTATCATCATCACCATCATCATCATCATCAAATTTCTCATCTGAATTTCTAACATAACCTTCAACTCCAGTAATTTCAGTTTCTTCCTCTTCATCATCAACTAATAAAGATTATTTTGAGGGAAATTCCATAGGTGGATGAGAAGGTCCATAAGTAATATTATTGGAACATTCAAAAATATCAGGATCACTCCTATCATCAAAAGGAGATCTTTCTTCCCTTGGAACCTCGGTTTCAGTAACCTCATCAAAATAAAATGGAACTTATCCAGGTTTCAGAACTGGATCAACTTGGTACTTTTTTCTAGAAGGATGTTCAACTAAATTAAAATTTCCATTCACCCTTTCTTCATATCATACCCAACAGATTTTTCATGGGTTCTAGGAGATTTTCATTATTTTACAAATGACTTTATGAAGAAAAAATCCACACCAGAAACTTATCACTTAATCTTCATCTTTTAAACAATCTAATTTTATCAAATTAACAGAAATCGTCATTGGATAAAATAAGTAGGTTTCCTTTTTATATGGAATAATTAAATTAGAGATATGCACCATAATATTTCCACACAGATTCACCTCTATTCTATGTTTCAACAAAATGATCAAGAAGACATACTGATATTTCATTGTAGGGAAGTCTACCACTCTTGGGCAGATTTGATGTTGTATGAACATAAAAAAAATCTCACTTCTCATTTTAATTCAATTGAAATAGTTCTTTTGGATCTTCATTTATAGTCAACTCTTTCAGAGCATGTTCATAGAAAACAAATTTGAGGAAGGTGTAATATTACCAGGATAGTCAGCATAGACACCTTCATGTAGAACATCTAAGTATTTATCCAATTCCATATATGAAAAAGCCACATCCTTTCCATTTATCATTGATTTCATCTTTGTTTCCTCATCTTCATCTAGTTATATAATCTAATTTTTATAGAATTCATGCAAAAGATGATTATAATAGGGTATTTCATTATTGGTGAACCAACTGAGCCACCCTTGAGATTCTAGTACCATTAACAGAAAAGATTTGAATGACAAAAGCCATAGAGAAGACACCTCCTTTTCAACTGTAACTACTTGGCTTTATAAACTCAGTTTCACTATCCCATTGGTCTCACCTTTCAAATGATTACCAGATGTATATTTTCTATGTTCTTTCATTGCACGCTTAGACTTATCCATGTCTAAGACTCTGATTCTAACGATGTTGAGAGGTCGACTGTTGAGAGAGAGTGTGACTAAATGTAGAAGTCTTCATGGTAGGGGAAAGGGTGAAAGGTGAGGGTGGATTTTACTAAATATATAATTTTGGGATTGTAAATCTAAAAACACATAACTTAAATAGGGAAAGTTAAAATAGATAAACCAACATCCTGTCATTTAAAGCAAAAATAATTTACAAATCAGTCCTTAGATATAGCATAGTAAATGAATCAATTTTATGAAGATCAGTTTCAAAAAAATTAGTTTTAGAATGATCGGTTTCATAATGATTGGTTTTATAAAATCAGTTTTAAAATGACCGGTTTCATAAAGATCGGTTTTACAAAGATCTATTTTATAAAGATTGGTTTTACAATGATTGTTGTCACAATGATTATTTTTAGAATGATAGGTTTTAGAAAGATTGATTTTAGAATGATCTGATTAAGAATGGTAAGTTTTACAATTAATGGTTTTAGAATGATTTGTTTTAAAATGATCAGTTTTAGAATGATCGGTTTTTAAAATATCAGTTTTAAAATGATCAGTTTCAGAAAGATCAATTTTAGATTGATCAGTTTTAGAACGATAAATTTTAGAATGGTCAGTTTTCTAGTGATCACTTTAAAAAGATCGATTTTACAATGATCATTTATATAATGATCAGTTTTAGAAAGATCAGTTTTAAAAATATTTGGTTTAGAATGATCAGTTTTACAAAGATCGGGTTCACAAAGATCAGTTTTACAATGATCGGTTCCACAAAGATTGGTTTTTACAAAGATTGGTTTTAAAAATTTCGGTTTCACAAAGATCGACTTTAGAATGATCGGTTTTAGAAAGATCATTTTTAGAAATATCGGTTTTATAATGATCGGTTTTACAAAGATTAGATTCAAAATGATTGGTTTTACAAAGATCGGTTTCACAAAGATCGGTTTCACAAAGATCGATTTTACAATGATCGGTTTTACAAAGATCGATTTTACAAAGATTGGTTTCAAAATATCTCCTACTAATTTGTCATTCCCAGTTCGTGTATCATGTAATTCATTTACTCATAGTTTATGGGTTTAGTGAATATATCAGGAAGGTGATTTTCAGTCCAAATAATCTCAAGTGTTATATCACCTTTTTGATAATGGTCTCTCAAAAAGTGATGTCTCACATCAATATGTTTTGATCTAGAATAAAAAATTTGAATCCTTGAAATATAAATAGAACTTTTTTGTATCAATTTATGGGGATATGCTGAATTGAAATAAAAAGTCTAATAAGGTGTGTTTCATCCTTAAAATTTATGCACAACAACTACCAACATCAATATATTCTGCTTCATCATTTAATAATGAAACTAAATTTTTCTTTTTTACTACACCATGATATTAGTGAATGTTCAAAAATGTGACATTTTCTAGAGGTACTCTTTATATGTAATATACATCCACCAAATTCATCATCTGGATAGGTAAATAAATCAAAAGGTTGTCCTTTAGGATAGAACAATCCTAAATTAGTTGTATACTTGAGGTATTTAAAAATTATTTTAACACAATTTTTGTGTGACTCCTTTGGGTTTTAATGAAATATCGCACACATACACACCTTGAACATAATATTCGGCCTACTAGTAGTTAAGTACAACAAACTCCCAATAATTTCCCTGAAAGCAATTTGATCAAATCAAATTCCATTTTCATCATGATATAACATACATGTAGAAATCATAAGAGTTTTAATACTCTTAATGCTATCAATGCCATACCTTTTCCAAATATCTTTTGTATACTTAAATTGATTTATGATAATAACTTCTTTATTTTGAAATATTTAAAATACAATAAAATATTTATGTTCACCGATTAAAATCATTTCAATCTAAATTTTCATTATATTTGAAATGTCATTACATAAATAATTTTTAGAGGATCCAAAAATAATATCATGTACATATATATGAGCTATTAAAACTTCTTTTGAAATTATTTTTGTAAATAAAGTGGGATCTGCAAGTCCTATTGTAAAACCATTAAAAATAAATAGTTACTTAATCATTCATACCAAGTTCTTGGAGCTTGTATCAAACCATATAAAGCATTTGTTAATTTGAACAAAAGATTTGGAAAATTTAGATTTGTAAAACCAAGGGGTTGTTCAACAAAAACAACCTCAATTATATGACCATTTAGGAATACATTTTTGACATCCATTTGATAAATTTTAAAATACAGGTGTGCTACATACGCAAGTAAGATCCTAATTTCCTCATGTGTAGCCATAAGAGAAAAAGTCTATTCATAATCAATTCCTTATTATTGATTATATTCTTGTGCAACTAGTCTAGCTTTGTTTCTAAATATATTTATAATTTCATCTGCCTTTTTTATAAACACCAATTTGTTTCCAATGGTCAATGTATCCTTATATCTATTTATAGGTATCCAAACATTATTTCTTTCAAACTGATTAAGTTATTCATGCATGTCCATTACCCAAAATTCATCATTGATAGCATCATTAATATTTTTACATTCAAGCTGTGAAAAGAAGGCTTGATGTTCATCCGTGATTCATAAGGATGCATTGGCTTGTGTTCCTCTATCTAAATTTCCCACAAAAACATATATTGTATGATTCTGAAGAGTTCTAGTTGGTCTGGAGAAATTAGGACTAGATATTTCAGGTTGGTCAGGTTGATCTGGTTCACTATAGATAAGATGAAATGAAAATTTATAACTAGATGTTTTCACCGGATCCTTCTCATGATGATTTGCGATTTTATCATTAATTTCCAGATTGGACATATCCTCATAAATATTTCCTAGTGTGGTCTTGGGCTCATGTGGATCTGCTTCATCAAAAATTATGTGTAGTGATTCATCCAATAATTTGGTCTTCTTATTAAAGACACTATAGGATTTTCTTGATGTATAATAACCAATAATTTTTTTTATCAGTTTTAGTGGAAAATTTATCTAAATAATCTTTTTTATTTAGGATATAAAATTTACATCCAATAAATTAAAGGTATCTTACATTAGGTTTCCTATTATTCAACAACTCGTAAGGATTTTTCTTAAGAATGGGTCTAATTAGGACAATGTATATCTGTAGCAAGATGTATTAACAGCTACAACCCAAAAATAAATGGGTGGATCATATTCAATGAGAACAGTCTTAGCAATTTCATGTAATGTTCAATTCTTTCTTTATTCAACACCATTCTATTGAGGTGTTTTAGGTGCAGATCAGTTATGATTATTGAAATTTTGTGAGAAGAAGGCTTCAAAAACATGATTCCCAAACTCAAGGCCATGATAAAATCATATGTATTTAATCTCAAGTCAATTTAGACTTTCTACAGTCCGAGCATACTTGGTAATGTGAGAACAGACTTCACATTTATAAGCGAGAATAATGGTCCATGAGTATGTATATAAATCATCTAAAAGATCATTAACATAGTTCTTCCCAATGAGACTCAAAACTCTAGAAAGTCCAAAAAATTATATGTGATCCTACTCAAGAGGTTCAGAAGTATTTACTTCATTCTTTGGTTTGAAAGATATTTTATGTTGCTTTCCTTTTTTAAAATGATTAAATACTTTATTGTATGGAAACTCTAATTTGGGTAAATCTCTAACTAAGCATTTTCCAGTTAACTTCCTAAGAGTGTCTATATTATAATGTCCTAGTCTTTTATGCCAGAGCCATAACTCGTTGTGAATGTCATTCTGACAAGAGATATTATGTGAGGATAGTGTGTCTAATTTTATAGAATATACATTATCATTTCTAAAATCAGTAAATACCAAATTATTTTTGACATTGAAAACATGGAATGAATCATTTTTAAACATAACATTAAATCCATCATAACAAATTTTGGATATGATGAGAAGGTTATACTTAATTCCATCAACATATAAAACATTAGAAATTGAAATATAGTTTGGGTTACCAATCTTTCGTAGCCCTGTGATTTTTCCTTTACCATTGCCACCAAATGTGAAATGTCCTCTATCAACCTTGGTATGACTATTAAAGCTTCAAAAATCCCCTGTCATAGGCCATCAACACCCACTATCCATGTACCACATCTTTTTATAGTAACTCTTTATTATGTTTACCTACAAAACAGTTTAACAAAGAAATGATTTTTGTACCCATATTTGTCTAGGTCAATAAACATTAGTAATAAAAGATTTCAATACCCACTACTATCTTATGGGTTACCTATATGAAGAATATAAAGTATTTGAAAAAAATACAATTTATCTGGTCATATGAAATTTGATAGAGTAAACTAATTTGAGGGAATGGAACATACAGTACAATTTTGTTTTTTTGAAAATAGTTGTAGATTTTCCTGATTTGTCTAAAAAATGCAATTTAGATAATTTTTTTGAAATGGTTGATATCCTTGACTAGTTGTTTAATTTGTGGAAATTTTTTTCCAAGAAACATAGTCAAGGAATATTTACCTGCAATAATCTTCTCCAAATCTCCCTTTAATTATTCATTTGATAATTTGAGTTTAGTATTTTCTTTTAATAGCTCGACAGATTTTTATTTCTCAATATCCAGATCAAATTATCAATTAGCATTTAGAGCATTATGTGTTTTTAATAATTTATATTCATTCTTGATCTCATTAAATGTAGCCTCAAACATTCCACAATATTCATATAATTCATCCGTAGTCATTTTTTTTTATCATTTTTAGATTCATATCATTCATTGTATAATAAACATGATGTATGAGAGAATGAAGTGTCACCTCAGATGTTTTTGTCATGAAACATATTTGGGATTGATTGTTTTGTTCACTATCAAAATCATCAGATCCACTAGAGCAGTCCTCTGAAGCACTCTAAGTAGATTTCATATCCTTTTTATAACCCTTTCTCTTATCTTCGTATTTCTTCTTGAATATCAGCTTGGGGAAGTCTTCCATTACATGAACATTTCATTTTCACTCAAAGGAGATTATTTCATTTGATTTTTCTTTCCATTTTCTATCTTTCTTCAATTTTTCTTTACTTATTTACTTTTCCATGTTGTTTTACTTCTTAATGAACTTCATCTTTCGGTAGAATGTATTTAACATTTTAGCAAGATGATCCATTTCCTCATCACTGTCTGAATCTGACTCTTTAATAGTGGAACTGTCTACAAGAAAGTAAATCTTTTCTTTATCATTTCTATTTGAAGTTGAAGTCTTTAATGATATTTAATTATTTTTTGGTTCCTCATCTACTTCTATATTTTCTTTACATTTTTCTTCATACATCATGAGATTTTAGATTAGATCCTTATTTTTATTTTTTTCTATGTCACAATTTTCTCAGATAGAAACAGAAGTAATTCTCCATCTGTTAGGAAGGCATCATAGCTTTCTCATGATTTGTTACTTTCTGTCCACTAGTTTCCCAAGCAGACTCATGGTATTCACTATTTCATTGAACCATAGATACATTTCAGAGATAAGTTCATTAGGCTTCATTTAAAATTATCACATATTGTAGTGTATGTATTTAATCTCATTCTGTTAACATTAGTTGTTACCTCCTGAGAGATTGCTAAATTATTCCAAATTTCATATGTAGTTTTATAGGAAAAAATATGATTAAATTCTTCACCCCTAGAGAAAATTAAAGAGCATTCATTGCTTTATAGTTATTGTTATAAGATGATTTGGTAGGTTCATCCCAAGTGCTTCTAGGAGTTTCAGGTATTGTATATATACATTCAACAGAATTCCATATTTGGAATCCCATATTTTCTAGATGTGTCTTTATTTTATGTTTCCACTAACAATAGTTACTTCCATTAATAAATGGTGATGTATTAGTAACAGACCCTTCTACTATATTTTCCATTATAATGATTGAAAAAAATTTCAATGATATAAAAATTTAGAAATAAAAGACATTTGAAGATCTTTAAAACACAACTAAAATAACTGTTGATACAATTTAACAAACTGATAGTAACTTTAAAAATCCTATAATACCAAATGTTTTTTGGAGCAGATTACTCAAGAGGGGGAGTGAATTGAGTATCTATAATTTTTTTTGTTAAAAGTATTCTTAACAGAATAATATCCCACTATAAAAATAAACACAATAAAAGTTTGTAGTGAATTTATAAAAGTATTGATGGTTCAATTTGATTATCATAAGATTGATTAATTCTTAGTTTTACTAAACTATCGATTAAAAAAATTTCAAAGAATACCTACTGATTCATAAATGATGTAAACACTTGTAAAACTAACTATAAATGTTTAGGTTATCTTAATACAGGAAATAGATATCACATAAGAAATATAAGATAATAAACACAGAGGATAAAATAATATGTTCAGTCTCAAACTGATACATAGTCATCTATACTAGATGATCAACTGCCACCAAGCTATTTATATTAATAAACATTTAGTCCATACCCTAGATTGAGTTTCACAACATCCCACCTGACTGTCAAGGTCCCACTTGACGTCTACCGCATTTATTCATGGGAAAAAGATAAATAGATCACATAGGATCTCTTCCACGGGTTTTCATGGGATACAAGTGTTAGAAGTGATTGGGTATGAATATATTTTGATATAGTCAAGTTATTCTCATTAGACTGTGTGTGTGATAAAAACTAATATATACACATCCCAATTAGTGAAGGAAAAACACAATAGAGTTAAGAAAGATAATAGAGTTAATAATTCAATGTGTGATGCGAAGTAATGATCTCGACTCAATGGATGTTGAGAAAATGTTATTTTAGTCCAATTCTAGATGTTCTTTTCAAAACAGAGACTTGTAGTTTCTCTAATTTATCTTCATGGAGTGAATAGGTTCAGAAATTCAAGGACTCTATGTAAACTATGATTTTAGGATAATGTTTCTTTCTACAATCTTCTAGTAATCTCAAGGGCTTAGTTCCTCTATTTTTATATTCATAGAATCTGTGTATCAGTGTGTCTCAGTATGTAATACAACAAGTATTATGCTTCTTTAATGTGAAAGATGAGGTCCTTTTGTACTCCACGATACTCTAGGCATGAAGATCTTCGCACGGCTATGTACCTCGTACTGTTTATGGATTGTTCAATAGAAAACATTAAAAAATGATAGAAACATTAATTTTTCCAAATATGACTGTTAGAAATGGATTTGGATTAAAAAACATGACACATTTATTTATAAAAATCTGTGAGTTATCTTAGGTCTATTGTATTCAATTTGATGACATCTCTCTGTCATCTTTAGTGTGTCGACTTTGGTCTATCGGACATCAATGTGTCGACATCGTTGTGTCGACTTCTCTCTGTCAAACATTGGTGTGTTGACCTCGGTGTGTCATACATCGGTCTATCAAACATCGGTGTGTCGACTTAAGTGTGTCATACATCGGTTTGTTGAACTTCATTGTGTAAACTTCGGTGTGTCATACTTTGGATTTGGTGTGTCGACATTAGTTTCGGTGTGTCGACTTTAGTTTCAGTGTGTCGACATCGGTTTTGGTGTGTCGACATCAGTTTCAGTGTGTCAACATATATTTGTAGAACATCAGTTTTTCGAACTTACCAACAGTTCCAGGGTGTCTAGAAAGATTGCGAAGTGTCTTTCTTACCAGACTAAGTGTTATGAAAAAGTATATGTAAAAAAACATTTGTAAATATATTTATTAAAGAATATAAGAGATTAAATTATTAACTTATATGTTGATGTATGAAATAATTTATTGATTGAGAGATATTAAACTGGCATGAAATATTATAAATTTTATATTGACATTATTTGTGATTATAAAACCTACAATGTCATTGAGGTTCCAACAGTGAGGATACTAAAAATTCTTATGGAGAGTGTCCTTCTTTTGTGAAGACGTTGACTATGAAAAAACAATATTTATACAAATATGTTACTATATTATAAAATCCATACAAAATATTATAAATGACTATTCCATATTTCCTATAAATCGAATGAATAATGGAGTTTGTTTTTAAAAACCAATGGAAATGATCGTATTCATTCAGAGTATTGAAGGATAGACTGATCAAGAAAGAACATGATTTCAATGTTTCTAAAGAAACTATTTTCAATAATTAAATGGAATATATCAATGTTTTTATGTTTTCTCACAATGATGGTGAAAATATCAAGGATCATGAATAATAAATTGAATACAATAGAAATATTGTAAATAAACTCACAAATACCATTAGTAAGTTATCAAGTGAATCATATTGAAATGGATGTATTTTTAAAAAATTCAAAACTCCAAAAGATAAATATATATGTGAAATAAATGATTTAAAAATTATTTTTAAATATATATGATTATAAATTTCAATAATAAAAATTTACAAGGATGAGAAAGTTGATCTATAGAATCAATTAATTTTAATTAATGATAGAATATAAGTACAATTGAAAACTTGTATGTCTCCTATATAGAATATTAAAATTCAGAAGGAAAATATTCATACATAAGAACTGAAATTTTATTCATAGAATGATGAGATTTATATCAACAAAGAAAACCAACACTACCAAGAAGAATTTACTCATAATAACCATTAGGTATTCTCAAAACAGAAATAGAAGATTGAGAAATTTTGGAAATATATTTAAAAGATGTATGTGTATAGACTAGAATTCATGAAGATGAAAATAATCATCTTATGTCTCATAGAGAAGAATTTTTTTAAACTATTGTTGAATTTTTGAAACATAAATGAATGTCCTTGTCATCTATATTATGAATGATTTAATTTCTTTTAATTTATTGTTGATATATCTTCATTCATTTATAATAGATAATCAAGACCATTATTATTTCATATATATTGTTTCTCTAAGACATTTTCAGTTACCTCAATGACTATTCCCATTCCTAGTAAAAACTTACAAATGTGTAGAGTGATGTAGACAGAAAAAACTTATATAATAGTAGAGATTGATATTGTAAGGGTTATTTTTTATGATAATGGTATCCTTAAGGGTATTTTATTCTAAGGATGAGTTATCTATATTCATCATTATATTTATAAGTGTAATAAACTCAAGGGGAGATAAGAATGAGTATACAAAATATATTTAAACGATTTTTATATATATTTTTCAACGATATCTTCGATTTATGTCTTATAGTTTGTGAATTCCAAAAATGGGGTATATTTGTTAACTAGAAATTAATTTAAACCTTCAACTCTATTTGTTTTTAAAACCAAAAGATTTTTATTCAATTTAAATTTTCTGATTTTTTGATTACAAAAGTATTTTTACATGTATTTAAAAAAATACAAATTTTTATCATATATACACCATGTCTTTTGTATTGACAATATATATTTTTACCATTATATTGTTCATAATGAGTAAAGAAATGATAAATACCATACTTAGGAAAAATATTGTATGGGAAACCCTCCTTGGTCATAAAAATGATGTTGGATGTGATTTATATCATAGATATCATCTCAAAAGAAGTTACCAATCAATATGACAGGTCATACATACTGACATGATTTTCATAATCAAATGATATTAATAAAAAACATACAGACACTCTTAATGCATATAATTGGAATAATTATAATATTGTTTTCTTATCTAGAAAACATAATCATAATGATGTCTTGCATTATGTTTTAATAAAAAGGATGTCATTATTTCATATATCATATGACCATTAGACTTCAGGGTGTCCAAGTACACCTGCAAATTATGCACAAAATTTTATTTTCGGATATCAAGATGACTATAGTGATGAGTGAATATAAATACTAGGTCATTTGATCACATCAAAAATAATGTTGAGTGAAATATATGAGAAATGACACTATATATGAGGGCTCTGTAAATTTTTTTTCCTTGTACGATAACAATGAAGTTTAAACAAGAGAAAAATTAATTTAATGTCATTTTAATCATAGTTTTCATACTTTATTTTTACGACATTTATTATTGTTAATGTGATCGAGGGCATCCGAGGCTAAGGAGAGAGAGGATTCGATCACCTTTTTGATCAATGGAATAAAAGGATAACAAGATAAAACCAAATCATTGTATCATATGATTACCCAATTATTAGTAGACAAACTTGAATGTGGACCTTTATACATGGTTACAATATAGATTCTCTTTGGGTTAACTGTATTCAAAATTCATTAACTTTTACTTTTATTTCCACAAGAATTGTAATAGAATGTGAATTCTTGTTATATTCATTTTTCTATTTATATTCAGTTAATGACATTCTTATAAATTAAGATATATTATTATTACTCTTAAAATGAAAATTTGTGATAATGATTAAATCATTATTGTTATTTAAATTCTATGTGGTTTAATATAGAAACATTTTGACTATAATAAATTTTATTCCCTATAATTAAAATATTTTTTATAAACACACCTATACATCATTTTTTTAATGTGAGTATAATTATAACACACAATAAATAAGATTCCATTCATTAGAATCAAATAAATGTAATATATATTTAAATCAACTTGATTACGATATTTATATCATCAGATCCTTAGCTACAATATGATAACTGTTTTAATACAAAACTGGTTTTGTAAATACATTATTATAATTATGATAAATAAAATATCAGTTTATATAAAAAAACATTTCTTTTTAAACATACAATTTAACCCCTCTTTTATTTGGATTTATGTATATTTATTTCAATCATATAGTTTTTTGGTAATCTTATAGCCAAACCAATTGGTTTTAATGGTTTGAGGAGATGAGAAGAGGGGGTGGTGAGTGCACAATTGTATTTTTTGGATATAAGGAATTCCACCCAATTTTTTTCTTATCACATGGATAGAATAATTAAAAATAATAAATAATATAATTTATATGGTCAAAATATTACAATGCATAGTATTTTAGAAATTATTTCTCCCTTTTTATCTTTTACTTTTTTAGTTTAATCCACAAATAAAACAATTTTTACCACAATTGGGGTAAATAATTTGAAATTTTTTCATAGTCGTTTTTTTTAAAATATACTGAAAATATGTGATAATATAAATTATTATTATTAAAAAATATATAATCAATTTTTTCCAATATATTTCCAATAGTTGAAATTTTAAATTTCTGATTAATGAAATAGATGGGATGAAAATCGGGTTTACAGAGAGAAAATGTTTAATAGTTCACAATGTTTTAACATAAACTCTCAATATAAAATTTATTTAAATTATTAAAATTTATTAATTGAGATATAATTTAAATAATATAAATTTTTTTTGGAAATTAAAATATATATTACCTATATAAATAAATAAAATGATAATTTAGTTTTCCTTTAAAATAAATTATTTTTCACTATTTTTTATAAAAATAACATTTTTAGAAAATTATAAAAAAACTCACCATAATATGATTTTTATATGATAATCTAAATAATTATTTTCATTTTTAATTTTTTATATATAATTGGTAATAATTAAATTTAATTCAAAACGCGCAAATGCGATGAAAAATTTGGTTTTTGAGAAGTGTAATTTTTCAAGCCCATGATTATTCTATATTAACATTATATATAATAATTATAATATATTAGTTTTTATTTAAATTTAATTTAATTTAATAAATATATTTCACTGATGTATTTCTCTTTAGTGATTTTTTTAATAAATGAAATTGTAGAATCATTATGAACATTAAAATTATTTTATGTAGAATCCCTTTTTTTCCCAAAACAAACATATAATAAATTTAATACAAACTGAACATTAAAAATGATAGTAATTGTATTAAATATTAAATATAATATATATTTTACTATAAATAATTTTTAAAAAATATGTTTATTTTTAAATTAATTAATTTTATGAATAAAAAAGAAATTTAAAATGAAATAATTATTTGTAATTAATCCCTGAAAAAAAATAATTTTCCAAAAATCCAAAAATTTCACTCAAAATAAATATTAACATTCTCATTTCATTTTTTTATTTTATCATAGAAAATTTATGAAATTTCAAAAAACCATTTTTATACTTGTTAAATGAAATGAAATAAAAATCAATATTCCTGAAATCATATTTTTAATGAGGAAATTACTTTACGAAAATTACATTGGTTATTTACAAAATATTTTTCAATAATATATAATTTGTATTAAATATTTCTAAATATATATTCATCATAATTTAGTTAATACTATTGATACTCTCTAAATTATCACCATGAATATAACTTTATTATTATTATGAGTTTTTTAAGCTCAATTTTTTATGTTGAATACACTATATAATATAAAAATATCAAGTGTGTATGTACGTAAAGATATCAAAGAGTTTATATATATCAAAAAATAAATATATCATAATGTTATTGGAATTTTTATACTCGTATATGCTCAGTGATCCATGATTTTTAATCAATCGGTCATACCATTCGTCTTTTAAAATCACATGATGTTATAGAATTAGTAGACCACCTGTGTTGATTTCTAAACATAATAGTGTTCAGTATTACAATCAAAATATCGATTAATATTCTAGGAATTTTGTTGTACTTGATAGAAGTGTTTGTTCCCTGATATACTAACATGATAAATTATCTCGTAGCTCTCTATTCCAATCATCTAGGGTCTATGGATTTTCATACACAGATATTACATCATACAAACACATGACTATGGATCATAAACATATAGTTCATTTAGATACATGGTAATATAAAAAATTAGTTCAAATGGAAATTATATTATCTTTCACTATGTTCTTCATAAATAGAACCCATCATATACCCAACATACATAAAAAATTTCCATATACCGATTGCAATGAAGACATAAAAAATTGTGATCTCAAATGATAAATATAGGTACGCAAGGGATATATTTGCGATCATCATTATAGTAATGGAATGAAAACATGGGAATAACTTATGAAAAATGCACCCTTCATATTAATGATTATAATATTGAGTCATGGAATTATGATCGATCATTCATAAATAATGATTAATATCTAATTCAATTAACATAAGTTACTTACGTTTTAAATGCACACAATTGTAAAAATAATTTATTAAGTAATCACGGATTAATTACCAGTATTTCCAAGTAGAATGAGTTCACTCCCCAGCCTATCATATTAGAATATGTTTAGACCATCATTGAAAAAAAGGACATTACTAAACTGAGTTCACTCCCCATTCCAATACCATTTATATCATATGAAATAAATCAATACTAGTGCATTTGAGGGATATATACGTACCAAAAATCTCATTATCAAAATTATGTGTCTGCGAAAAAAACATAAAAAAAACATTTATCATATCATAACCAATTAAATGAAATGGGTTTCACAAGCATTTCACCATTTCATAACCAATGTTAAAGACCTAAATTTTTTAATCCTTTAATCATTTCATCATGTAATAACACATAGAAAGAAACTAGTTTGATATAGATTTTATAATTGTTCTCCCCATGGAAGAGAAATAGGTTTCAAAAATAAATTTCATCATGAAAATAAATAATTTATAGAAATAATATGAATGGTACCCTCAGATCATATTTCAAATAATGAAAAATTAAAATTAAATTATTTCATATTATATGGAAAATAATTTTTAAATGACAATTGGACAATTTCATAAAAAATGAAATTTCATTGAAAATTTCTTTTGTAAAACTAAATATTATTAAAACATTCTTGAAATCTTTTTCATTAAAAATAAAATTTAAAACATATAAATTATTATTTAAAATCAATTAAATTTTTATTGAGGAAAATATATAGTCATATTTTAAATCACATTTAAAATAACTAAAAATTCTTAAAATAATTTTTTTTTGAAAATAACTATGTATACATTTAATTAAATCTATAAAAATAATTCAATTAATTTCTTAAGGAATAAATCAATTCAAATAAGGAAAAACAAATTTTCAAATAGAAATCATTTTTCAATCATTTTCATAAAAATAAATATTAAAAATATAATGTAATATTCAATTTAAATAATAGTTTCCATAGTGTGATATTTTATTCATTCCATACATTTTAAAAAACATTCTTTCGACATTCTCGGTAAAATAAAAATGGGAAATGTTTTTAAATCAACTTGAATGCTATTTTGATAAAATTTTGAAAATAGAATCCAACATGTGTACAAATTTCTTTTTAAATTATTTTAGGAATTTTAAAATAATACTTAGAAACATGTTTAGAAAACATGTGTTCAGAATAATAATGGGTTTTCCACTAAAAATATAAATAAAGATTATTTTTTCCAGAAAATATATTTCCAGTTGATTAGTATATACTAATTGTAAATGAAGGGAAAATATTTATACTATCTAAATAAATATAGGATAATAAAATAAGAGATTATATTTATATATACATCATATGGCAAAATCATTTGAAGAATAATCAAGAGCAATCCCGATAGACGACGTGATTGTGACATAAAATACTTATGAGTTTGGTAAAATTTAATAATAATCATTAGGAAACAAGAATGATTAATTAATGATAAAATAACCTGAGAATAAATAAATTAATGATATTATATGTCAAATGGGACTTTATATGAGTCTCATAATTGAAGATAGGTTCATAAGATAACATATGTGTAATGGATAAAAAATCGGTGCAAAAATCCCTTACCATAAGTATTGAGATCAATCATACAAATTTAAACAAACTATATAATAAAAAAAAATTAATAATATATCAATTGTAGAAATAATTATATATACTATACCATAGGTTATTTTCTTATGACATTTTATTAAACATTTATTAGCAATTCTCAATTAATTTCACATTTTGAGCAATAATAGCTTTATTTCTCATGAATTATTTTAGATTTTTTATTTTTTTGAATCATATTATGTTTATCAAGAATAAATAATCTCATGAATTTTATCTATGATATAAATGAAATATATATTCAGTATGTATAATTATAGTACTTCATTAATGATACAGATAAAAAATGAAATACATCGTTATTGGGGAATGTTGGTACTACATACCCTTAAGCACTATTTCTGTTTTCATTATGGATGAACTAATGAATGTTAAATAATATATTACAATTATATAATAATTTTTATGTCATATATATCACATGTTTTCCTTAATCCCCTCTTTATCGTCTTTTATGTAAGGAGTGAATGAATCACATAGCTCGGTGAGGTGGTAGTACATCGTACAGGCAAGGGACATTATCATATTCCCAAAAAATGAAAAATAAAAGTTATATTTGATATAATAATAGATATTTATAATAATTTTATAAATATCACATATAAAAATTTAATCCATAATTATGTACAATAGTGGGTGGTGGTAATGAAAAAGAAAATTCCATGGGTTTTTGAGGAGGTGGTATGTGCACACATGATAGATAATTTCATAACCAAGTTATTAGAAGATAATATGTTTGTATTTCAGGAAAACAAAATAAAATAATTAAAATATGAATATTTGTATTATAATGAGTTTATTATATCCCCATGTTTTTATAAAAATTTACATTGGGGGAGGATGAAATAAAATAAAATTTATGGTTGAATTATGTTTTCTATTCTTCCGGTAACCTCATTTTGTTTGCACTGAAATCATTTCATGGTAGGTTTTTGAAATAAAATTATTCTATGATGAAAATATGAAATTGAAGAAGGTATAATTTTTTTATTTATTCTCAATTTAAATGTTTTATTTATCTACGATGTGGAGAGGAGTGGGGTAGTATTTTTAAATTGGGGTTAGTGTCAATCATGTAATTTTTAAAAAAAAATAATTGAAAACATGTATTTTAAACCACAAGGTTGTAAATAGACCATTATAAATAGTATATATTTTATTGTTTAAATGTTACTGTAAAATGGTTTTTGGTTGGGTTTTGGTTTATTTTAAATCAACATATTTTTTGATTAACGCCCAATTAAATCCATTTTACCTTAAGCCCTGTATTTTTAACATTAATTATTATTCATTAAGTTGAAAAATTAATTTCAACACATTATATAATATAAATTTTCGTTTTTTAATATATATACTTCATTTTACTGTCTTACAGTCACAGAATAATCTAAATTTATTTTTAATATAACCTCGTAGATGAGAAAAAAGTTTTCGAAACAAAAAATTGTACAATGTCATAATGGGTTTTATATTAAAAATAAATAATAAATTTATTACAATGACATAAATAGTATTAATATATATGTATATATGTTTATTATTTCAATTTTAAACTCATATTGTGATATATTCTATTTTTAAATTCATTAATATAAATTTTAATTCATAATAAAAGTTAGTATTTTCATTATTTATACAAAATTTATCATCTCAGAAAAGTATCAAATATTCACTATAATATAATATCGACATGATAATTTCATAAATGTAGTTGATTTTTAGAAATATATTTTATATAATAAGAAATACTTATTTTGTTATTGATCACAAATGTAAATATTTAATGGATAAATTACTATTTTAAAACAATAAAAATAAATTACATGAAAATAATATTTTTATGGATAATATCCTATAATTTTATTAAACCAAAATACACAATATTTAAAGTGTTGTAATTAATATTGATCTCACTATGTTTATTACAAAGGTGATTATATCCGAATTTAAATAATATTAATAATATATCAAGGTTTGGTAAAAAAATTGTGTTGTGTGTATTGAATCAAAATAAACGTGTTACGTGTAACACAAGCTAAACTTTTTATTTTGTGGAATGAAAAACAAAATCTATTTTTCATGTAACACAAGATAAAAATAGTTTTTTTTGTATCACATTGTATTTAAAAGATAAAATTTATTTTAAAAAATATATTTCAACATATAATATGGGGTATATTGAACTTCTATTAAATAAATTGTTCCATAGAAATCAAAACATGTCCTTGGTATACAAGGTTTTAAAATTTGAAAATTTATTTGCTGGAATCCAAAATTATAAATATTATAAATACATATTTTACATAAAAATAGATAAATGTATTTTATAAAGTCTTCTAAAATAGCATATAATAGATTTCCATGTAGTAGAAGATTGTTCAGAACTGAAAATATAAAAATTAAAGAGAAAATTATCACCCAAATATTGATGGTGAGTGATAGAGATAATGGACAGAAAATTTGAATGACTACAAAACCATAAATATAATATTGTTTAATAGACAATTAATTCATCATAAATTTAAGTAAATTTATAATATGTTTTCTAGAACCTTTTACTAATGTTTTATATTTTTCAAAAGACGGTATATTAACATAATTTAAAACAATTTTATAAGTATTGTATCATTATTTGGTGGTGCTTCAGTAAATTTCATAATCAACACATACATTTTTAAATGAAGAGGAATTTGTATGACTAAACCAATAGTGGATAAAAATATCCCTATATTAATCACTATTAATTATTTTTTTATCTAGTTACCATCAAATCATAATTTTTATCATAAGTTATCCAATAACATGAAATGTCAAATGTAATCCATTCCATGAATATTTACCATTATGTATCCCTTATGTATGAAAGAAATTGATATAAATAAATTTACAAATAATTATCTTAATTATATAAATTGAATCTATCATTAATCCTCCAAAAAATATAATTTAGCTCTGGATGTCACAAAAATATTTTCAAAATACATTGATCATGCATTCTCCTAACAAATAAAAATATTTTTAACTACCATAAAATAATAATTAAAACGTAACTACTTTAATATATTACTCCAAACACATTCCAAAACTAAAATTAAATTTTATTGAATATATTCTATTAATCCAATAATGATATAAAATCCATCATTGATAATGTAATAAAAATTCAACAATTACCTTATTTGTACAAAGTTAATAAATATGATAAAATTTAACTTTTCCAAATCATCCATATCTATATCAATACTAAGAACCATATTATAATCATTAGATCGATATTAAGGTCTATCTTCCATTAATCAAAGTATCACCTTGTTATTAAATAGTCATTATTGTCCATTGATATTAAATAATATATTCTTGAAACACTGTAATTTCAAACTACTTTAGAACAATCCATTTAGGATTCATTATTCTAGATATAAAAATAGAACAGATAAATATATAATTATTTGAATCCTAATACATAAACATATAAATCCTTACACTTTCATCGAACAATGTTAACCAATCTTCTTTTTCTTAATCCATTACACTTATTTCCTTTCATATTACATTTTTTTCCTATACTCATCATAAATATAACTTTTACACAAGAAAACTTGATTAATCTCTATATGGTCATTCAATTTAAGATATTTAATTTAATAATGCTCATAATTTTATTGAATTCAAACATTCAACCATTGATGATCACTTATATAGGCCATTAATCTCATAAACTACGCTAACTGAAATTTACATTCTTCCTCCACAATTACATTCATTATGTATTTATTTTACACACTAGAAACATCTTCAACTTCTTTTAAGATAACTACTTGGATTATTCTCCTAACATTATCGAAATATAGGAAATAATATCATTATTCCTTCATTGTTTCCACAACCAGAACATTCAATGAACATTATCCTTCACCTCTTTGGAATGTCTAAGAGTTGGTTAAGGTGCGTGTTGTTGTTAATACATCATGATAAATAAATTTCTTAATCAAAATATATTCCCCTTAAATCATCAAAACATTTTGATCACTATGAATACATTTTCAATCACATTGAATGTTAATCTTGTTTCTTCTAGTTCTATCTATTCTATAAAACCATAAAACATAGTATTGGAAATGGTAATCATTATGGAAAACCAAATATTCATGAAATTTCACATATAGGATTTATAAATCGTGAAAAATTATTTTTAATATTTGAACCCAAAGTTCTATCCTTGGTTATTTAATTTCATCATCAAATTAAATCCATCAGGATGTTTTGTAATGATTTTGTGAATTTTCAAACCATATCCCCCATGATTGTCAAACATGGTTTGTAGAGAGGCCCATTTCCATCCACCGGGTGATGATTGAGTCTATCTCAATAGGTTATATTTAAATTAATTAACCATAATTACCTATGTTCTAGAGCCACATAAATTTATAATATCCATATATGGATTTAATTTCAATGAAACAACTATTTGTATCCAAAATTCCATGAAATTTTCTTATACATTGACCCATTGAAAGAATTATACATAGATATATCTGCAAATATATCCCTATAAATATCTCTAGTAATATCGCTAGTTTTTTATGTCCTATTTTACAATGGTTAAATAATCCTATCATTTGATTCCAACTATAAAGACCCAATATTTTCCTAAATATAAATTAAATCATTTTTAGATGATCATTCATTATATTTTATAAAATACACTTAATAATCATAAAGGTATTGTGAATTTTTTGAAAAGAAAAAAATAATAAAATTGTTCATATGTGAATTATATCATCCCCAAATAAGTTTTTCATAACTACATCCCTTATTAGATATATCATATAAAATATATTTTTGTATAACATAGTGAATGTGAACATAACACACGGTGAGATTAAATGAATAGTAAGGGTAAAAAAGGTAGGTATGTTGGTATAACATGAACATAAGGATACTTGAACAAAATAAATCCATTAAAAATCCTACCCTCTATATAAAAGGTCACAGTATTAATCCATTGTATAAATATTTAATGTTCCTAAGACATTAAACTTACATATATCAAATAACATAAGTCACAATATTCTGGCATAAACTTTACTATAGAATAACATTAACATAGGTTCTTTGGATCACTTTTATGGTTATTAGAGTTAAATGTGTTCCATCCCCAAACTAACATAATAGTAATGGGTCACTCCTATGATCATCAATGTATAAAATTTTAATTGATGAATTAGGTTCACTCACTCTTCTATTCCTATCTATCTCATGATATATAAAACAATTCCTAATGCATTAGGATGAAATATATATCTCACCCATCACAGAATGAAAATCGTATGTATTTGTTACATTATAACAAAGAAAGATCATCATATCATAACCCTTGAAAATAAATGGATTTCATAAAACTTTCACCATAGAACAACTTAAGGAAAAATTATTTGATTCATAATTCTTTCATCATAGAATAACCAGTGAAATGACTCTAGTTTTATAATTATTTACCCATTTTATAACCTAAAGAAGATAATCATATTTCATAAACATAATGTCATCATAAAAATAATTCTTTCAGATAAATAATAATAATTATACCCTTTGATTATATTGCCCATAAAGTAAAAATAAAATCAATTTTTGTTATCATAGATCAAAAATAATTTTAAAAAGACACTTGGAACATTTCGTGATGAATAAAACATTTCATTGAAAATAATGTTTTTATAACAAAAAATTCATAAAACATTATAGAAATTTATTTATATGAAAATGTATTTTCAAACATATGTGGCAGACATTAAAATCAACTAAATCATTTGTGAAGGAAAATAACTCAACCAATTTAAAAGCAAATTTAAATTTTTCTGTCATTTTTAAAATCTATTATTTTCAACGAACGGTGAAATTTTTAAGGGAATAATTAAATAATTTAAACAATTTCATGATGAAAATATCATTTCTCTTACAAAATATAATATAAAACCTAAATTGATATGAAAATATTTTTTGGAAAATTAAAATTAAAATATATGAATGGATGTTGTAATTAAATAATATTAATTAGATCAGAAAATTTTATTCATGTCACACACATTAATGAAAATATTTGTTCCCCGTTTTTAGTAATATCCAAAAGTGCATCATTAAAAAACGACATAATGATCCCCATCATTGATCATTGTAAAAACTAAAAAATGGGTAAAATTTTATTTAATAAATATTTATATGAATGTAAAAATCTATTTTTTATAAAATTTTTAGAAGACATATTGTTAGAAGAAAATAGGTTTTTGACCAAAGAGGGAAATAATGATGACTTTTTTAAAAATATTATTTTGAATATATGACTACATATAGTGAGTAAAATGAAGAGAAAAAATTAATTCTTGAAATAAATCTAGAGAATATGAAAATAAATGATCTTATTGGGTATTGTTGATAATATTTCATCATAAAAAGCATAATCACGAGTAATCTCGGTAATCGATGTGACCATATACAAAAATATTTACCACTTTTATAGCACTGAATAAGAATAAATATTTAATAATAACATTAAATTAACAATAAAATATAATGATAATATATATTTTAATTACACAACATGTCAATATTTGATATATATAGACATCCTAAAAATGATAGGCCTATAAAATAACATGTCAATTCCTTGGTCTCCCCCTCAGGCATTGTATTTTTTATCAATGTACTCAATTGAAAATATTAATCCTCTATAGGGTACGATACCGAAATTTCCTTCTCTTTTCAGAACATTGAAGGATGGAAATTATATCCTCAATTGAGTTGATACATTGTTCGATGATTCTGATGTCAGATCATCCATTAAATTTTTGATACATTTGTCTCATGAATCTCTCGATTGTGACTTTGTTATTCAATGGGGGGGTTTAATATTCCTATTGACCGAAGTTTTTATTCAAAAAATGAGTTAACTAATAGTGTATCATGATAATGTTTGCAATACCTTCTCCCATCTGATTGGGCATCTCATTACAAGAGACATAGCATTGATCTTCTATATCAGTTGTTATCTAGAGTTCTTATAATAATTTCCATTGGATGGAATACAAAGATAGTTAGGGGTAACACATAGAGGGAAATCAGAAGAAAAAAATAGTTGAAATATAAATTAATTATATTTCCTTAAATTATAAATTTATATGCTGCAATATATTTTATCCCTGATCTACATTCCAACATATATTTCTGAGGGAAGTTTTTAATTTTCTTAACAATGGTTCATAAAATGCTTTTGAATTTACCTAAGCCTATCCCCTGGGAGTGTCCTAACCAGAAGTGCGGCAAGGCCCATTATCGTGCACCCGTTCCTATTCCTGTCTATATCAAAGAGATATTACTGGGTTTTATAACAAAAAAAAATCTTTTCCAGAGTAACCTCTACCTTCTCGAATCTTGAAATATATGTATTTTGTTGATAAACAACTTACTCAATACTAAGAAAAATTTATTCATGTTTTTTACATAATCTTAACCCTATGGATTTCATTAGGGTTTTCTAATCCTAATCCCAAATGTAGCTTAACATATCCTCTAATACCAACTATAACAACCCATCACTTTATTTCAAACATAAACACAATTTAATACATAAAACATTCACATAATACAACATAGAATATTTAGAGGTATAATTACATTTGAGATTTGAAAAATTACAAAACGACTTAAAACATGAAACATACTAATTTATTGAAAATATCTTTTACGTAACCTCACACATTCATTCATACATATCATTTCATGTAATAACATGAGAAAATTCATAAAAATGGTGAGATATAATGCTAGGTACGGGAGTGAAGAAGGACTTACATGAAAAATATATTATATGTTATGAAATAGGCATATTAATGGAGATTATGAGATTCATGAACATAAAGGCATGATATAACATGATTATCAGAACATGGAAATGTGGCATATACATTTAACATTATATTAGAAGGATCCAAGGATAATGGCACATGGAGTATGATTAGAACCACATTACACCTGAATTAGAAGTTGTAAACCCTCATTTCACTTGATGTATCCTGATACTAGTCTTTACCTATAACAACCCTTCTCTTTATTACCATCTTATACCTGATTTATTACATAAACTCTTTACTCGATAACACATGGATGATGGGGAGGTATAATTATTTAAAGCATTGTAACATTACATAATGACATAAAACATGAATCAAAACGTATTTATTGAAAAAATCATTTATATGGCCACAACATTCCCTCATACTTAGCATTATATTGGATAACCTGAGGACATGTATAAAATATAGTGAGTTGTAAAGCCTAGTAAAGGAGTAAAGAAGGCATAACATGAAGAAAAATGTTTAATAAACAAAAAATACATTAATAATACAATAAATGTTAGGAAATAAGAATATCAATAGAGAAAAAAACAAACATGAACATCAAGTCATTGTAATGCATGATTATCACAACATAGAAATGTGGCAGCAACACATAACATGGTATTAGCATGATCCAAGGATAATTGTACATGGATCATGATTAAACCTTAATTTCACTTCAATTAGCTTGAGTAATACCTTATTTTACTTGATGTATCATGATACTAATCTTTACCTAAGGAATTAGAGTGCTATTAGGGTGGACCATTCATAAACATTTCATTTCATGCATAATAGTGCCATAAGATCATAAAACATAGATTCATTAAACATCATAATTTATTCCATTGTTAAAGAATTTTTAATTCATACATGAAACCATTTCATCAATAAGTAAGTGTGAATACTATTGAATAACCTTTTTAGAGAAATGGGCTTGGTATTCACTACACAATGGTATTGTCTTGGAAAATGAAGGTGAAATTTATGCAGCATAATAGGGTGACATAAGACACCATAAAAACGGTTAATGAGAGAGAAATGGGTGACTAATCATATGTAATGGGAATTCACATTATGGGGTCATATATATATACATATAAAGCCCAAAATAGGTAAGGTAATTTCTATTCATCATACAAAAGAATTGTTTTAAGGTAAACGAGGAGGGAGAAATTCCTTACGTAATTTTGGCATGGTAACAGGTGTACATGGGAGGCAATAATGAGAGAGAAAATGGATATATCATAATTCCAACATAAATTTGGAAGCATAAGGGAGGTTAAAAATCAAAACCCAACATTTATAATTAAATCTAAATGCACATTACAATATTAAGAAACATGGATAAAATTAGAAAGGATGAAATCCCTTACATGGAAGTGTGATCCCTAAGGTTTGGTTGGGGCTTCAGAGAGGACTCTTTACAACATGGGTCCCCATGTGAGGAGTATATAGAATGTAGGGAATAGGTTGGTCTAGCTACAATGGCTTTGAGTTAAGAGGAATTGGGATCTTGGGTGGTGTTATATATGAAAAGTGAGGGGATTCTTCATTATTTTGGTTTTGGACCCTATACATTAAACTAATAAAAACTACAAACCATTTTATGGTTTTTATCCAAAGGGGAGTAAAAATAAATATTTTATTATGAAAATGGATAAATTTTTTAAAATATTAGGATTCCGTATATTGAGGAGGGTCACACTCTCAATGAAATCATTTAAAAAAAATGATTTATAAGTCTTGGAGGGTCGACTAAGGAATTTTAAATAAAATAAAATAAATATAAAATCACAATATTTTAAATCTAAAACATATATTTTCCGACCACCCCACTTATAGTGTTCTATTACATCACTATTGGGTCATTATGATGTCATAAAAACATTATATAATAAAACGAAAATTAACTTTTTATGCAAAAATTCAACTGTCTTACAAAATTAAGAAAAAACACACCATGGGATTATTTGGAATTCCTGATTCAAAAAATAATATTCATTTTATCTAATTTTTTTTTATAAATATGTGATTTTTTATTTCAAAAATAAAAATGATATTTATAAAAAATTCTTGGGTTTTACAAATGTAGATTTCAAACCATAATAAAAATTACAATTATATTCCTAAAATTTATACGATCATTTATATGTAATAAATATTAATTTAGTAAAAAAATTTATCAAAAATTTATTTATTTTGAAAATCCATTTATTCATCAATATATATTTCATAATTTAATTTTAAATAAAAATACTATTACTGGTTTAAAAACTATTTACAATGCAACAATAACAAAATGAATGCATATTCATTAAAATATAAAAAAATAATTAACATAATAATAGTTCTAAGGCCATGTTACATAATCCCTTATAATGTAAGAATTAGATTGAAAGCTAAGTTGTGCTATGGTGAAAAACTCTTGGGTAAATTCAGATAACATCGCTCGGGTGGTAATCTCTATCAACTTCCACATCTCTCATAGACGGTTCTGTTCAAGCATAATGTGTTGAATCTTGGATTGTACATGGTCATGAACAATGCCCAATGAATCCACCTCCTTTCTGAGCACTGAAAATGGTCTTCTTATGGGGAAAGTCTACTGGATTAGGCCACTTCATCCGTTGTCTGAGTAAATTGGACTTGTTAAAGCCCTTTATGTATACAAATCATTTGATCACTTTATAGAGGGAATATGATAAATGATAACAATTCATAATTGTATTTTGAAGTCCAAAAACATAAAAACAAGGAATTTTATATTTTATATAACTATTTTACATAATGGGACAATTAAATATATCAAGAAAAATTTTAATTACCAAATTACTGGTTTGTTACATTATTCCCCCTTAAGAAATTTCAACCTAGAAATGTAATCTTCCCACTCTAAAACAGATGTGGATTTCTATACTTCATCAATTCCTCCAATTCCCATGTTGATTCTTCAAACATGTGGTTCCACCGCAACACCTTCTCAAGGGGAAATGAATTATTTTGTAGAATTTTTCCCTATAATCTAATATCATTACCATATTCTCTACATCAAAGAGTTCATTCTCCAATGTTACTACCTATGCATTGACTTCATGTGATGCGTCAGGTATGTACTACCTCAAAATTGATACATGGTTTACATCATGTACTTGAGATATGTTTGATGAAATTTCTAGTCGATAGGCCACTACTGTAATGTGATCAAGGATCTCAAAAAAGAAAATGTACCTTGGACTAAGATTTCCCTTCTTCCCAAATCTCATAACACTATTCCACACTTATATATAGAGGAATACCATGTGTTCGACATCAAAATCTAGGTCTAATACATAATTGTAAGCATTACTTTTTTGTTGACTATGAGTAGCTTTAATGTGTTGTTCAATGGTCCTAACCTTATCCACAATTTATTCAACCATCTCTATACCTAGGAGTTTTCACTCCCCAACATCATTCCAACATGTCAGTGTTCTGTACCTCTTCCCAAACAAGGATTCATAAAGATCCATTTGGATTCATCAGTGGAAGCTGTTATTGTTTGAGAACTCACTAATAGGGATATGTTGATCCCATTCTCCCTTGATGTCAATTGAGAATGATCTCAACATTTCCATATGTGATTTGTTAGTCTGCTCATAATAGAAATTGGTTTGATGATGATAAGATGTACTGAAGTTTAGCTCAGTATCCATAGGTTGTTGAAGACTCATCACAACCATAGAGGTGAATCATGGATCTCGATTGTGTAAAATATATAGTTGAACTCACTGTAGATTTACCACCTCTCTAATGTATATATGTGACACTTGATCTCGTAATAAATCATCCCGAATTGAAACAATGTGTGTAGTCCATTTAAGGCGATCCACAAAACCCTGATACCATTGTTTCCATTGGGTGTCTTCGATTTTCCAGTGATAATGTCAATAGTGATGTTCTCAAATTTCAATGCTGGTATAGGCAAGGTTTGCATCATCCCCCAAGACATATACCTCTCATCTGTCACTTGCTAATATACCAAGAACAATGATGTATACTCAGGGATCTCCTTCATCATGATTTCCCACATATAATTCTCTCAGAGAAATCGATACATCTTTTTGTTTCCAAGGAGAATGGAGAAATTTGACCTATGAGCATCATCCAAAATTTCATTCTTTAACTTCTAATTTGATAAACTACATAGTATTAACTAAAATATCTCAATTCCTTCTTCATAAACATTGAACTCTGAGGATTTATCTTTTTTTATATTTTCCACCTACTTCTAAATTCCCACATCATCCTTTTGACCATCCTTTAACTATTCCAAATGAGATGGTTGAGCGATCATTTTTAAATGTGTTGATGTTTTAACCTTCATTATGATTCCCATTTCCATCTTCATAAATTCTTATATGATTGGATCATTTTTAATTCCCATCAATGATATAATTTTTTGGTCCTTTATACCTAGGTAATTTTCCACCTTGAATGCTTTCCCATGGTGGTATTATATTGAGAAGTCATATTTACTGATCCACTCTAAACATATTTATTGGCACATGATCAAATTAATATGTTTTAATATATACATGATGATTTTTTTGTCCGTATATAATTCACACTTCTACCCAAGGAGGCAATTAAACCTTATTTTAAAATCAAAGATCACTGATGCCAACTCCAGATCATCTGTTGGATTGTTTTTCTAATGAACATTCAATTTCCCTGAATCATAGGAAATGAATTTGTCATTCTTCATAAATGCACAACCCATTCCCTTCTTCAAATCATCATTTATCACCACAAAAAGTTCTCTACTTGTGGGTAATGTGTGCAAAAGCATAGTGATATGCCTATTTTTCATCTCCTTGATGATTTATTCACATTAATCACTCTAATAAAACATGACTCTTTTACAAGTTATCATAGTAACAGGGCAGGAAAATCAGGATAAATTTCTCAAAAATCATTGATAATATCCAGCTTACCCAATGATTCTATAGAAATCTATTACTAATGTTGGCCTCAACCATCCCTTAATTGAATTTGTCTTGGTGGGATCCAATGATATACCATCTCTTGTGATAATTGGACCCAATAATGACAATGTTTTCATCCAGAACACTCACATGATATACATTTCATAGATCTTGTCTTATCGCAATGTCTTTCGTACTGTGCTTAGATGGTCATTATGATCCTCCTCGGTTTCGGATTATATTATAATATCATCTATAATGAATACCAAATATTTGTCATGGTAATCCATAAAGACTCTAATAATCACATCAATGAATATTGTTGGAATATTATTTAGACTAAAAGGCATTACTATAAATTCATAGTGCATGTACCTTATAAGAAAAGAATTCTTAGGGATATCCTCATTCTTCAACCAATACATGGTAATAACACGACCAATAATCCACCTTGGAGAAGTATTTTGATCCACGTAGATGATGAAAAAAGTCATCAATTCATGGTAGAGGATAGTGGATCTATATCATGATTATGGTGAGCACATGATAATCAAGGAAAATGAGCATTGACCCATCCTTATTCCTGACAAATAGGACTGGTGTGCCCTATTGTGAATCATTTTCGCATATAAGACCATTTACTAGAATCTTATGTGGTTGTTTCTTCAACTCCTCAATCGTGAAAAAATAAATTCTATATGGAGTCTATGATATTTTAAAATACATCGATATAAGGTAAAATGAGAATTCAACATCTCTTCTAGGATGAATACTAGGAAATTGCTCGGGAAACTCTTCAGCAAATTCCCATGGAATGTTCATGTCTTCTTGAACTGTTTCTTCCTTAGACTCAATAATCTAATATAGATACGAATGCATACAAGGCAGTAATATCCACATTTGAGATGATGATTCTAAAGAAGATTCATCATCCTTCCTCCACATTTATTGAATCGAGGGGCAATTATCCACATAGAGAGTGATTTCCCTCTCCCGAATATTTATGTTGGCTCAAAATAAGAAAATACAATCCATGTCGATAATTGCAACAAATTCCTCCAATGTGAGTATGATGAGGTTTTTCAGAAATTTTAGTCCAAATAATTTGATTGGGAATGTGTTATATTCATGGGATGCAATGATTTCCCCATTTATCTTTATCATCGACCTCATAACATCAATTATTTGTGGTGGTGTTGGTATTCTTCTACTAAACATTCATGATCTAAAATAATGTGTAGTACCAGAATAATAAAGCATACTATCTATTCATTAAATATGAAATAGCATACCTGTCAGAATTTCGTTATTGGGGCTCAATTATGTGTTATTTAAATAAAAATTTCGCCCTGGCTACATTGGAGGTTGTTGCATTCCCCCTAAAACCATTCTCATAGGGAACTGATTTTCATAGTGCCCAAGTTATTTGATGTTGACGCAATGAACAAGGAATTGAGGGTCAAATGGAGTGTTCCTCTTCTCTATCACAGATGATGGTCTCTCTTTTTGGTAGTAAATAGAATGTTTCCCTTCACATCCACACCTAAAGCATTTCATCATCCCCTTCAAGAAATTTCTACAGTGCCTTTTCCCACACCATGGGCAAAGTGGTGTGCTGGATTTTGATAGCACCATGGGATTTATCAATTGGGACTATATAATTTATTTACACCATACACATATTATTCCCATGATACCCATGAGATTCAACAATCTCCATTTCGACTTTGAAGGAACATCAGATGATTTCTCCTACCTATTGAAGTCATGGATCGGTATGGATTTCTGTATGCTTAGTTATAGACCACCAAATAAGCAGTCAACCTAGTATTCTAGGGTAATGAAAAATCTGATGAAATATTGTGCAATCCTAGTGGATTACTCTACATACCATTCAATGGATTTGTAATATTTTTTCACGAGGAAAAAGATTTCCCATTCCATTTTAAGTTGGAGGGTGTGTGGAAAATATTTATTGAAAAATATAGTCATGAAATTTTTCCATTTTAATGCATCTATCTCCTCCTAAGGCTTTGAATTTTTTATCATTGTCTACCATTGATCATCTTCACCATTCATATGAGAATAATCGAATAATATCTTCTCATGATTGGAAAACTGAGGGATGGAGAAGATCTTTTCCATGATGTTGATTGATTTATCAGTGATTTTGGGATCAAATTATTCCTTAAACAAATGAGGTTGTTGTCTCATTAAGCTCTCGATTTCAATATTTTCTTTCTTAGGGGGTTGAAAATTACACATGACACATTTTATATTCAATTCTATAGTTATCTAAGAGTGTATCGTGAACAATTTGGTTATTACATCTCCCATCGGATTGTACATCCCATTCTAATAGTCATAAAATTGATCTCTGCATCAGTTGTTTTCCTGACACCTCTTATTACCTACCATTAGCTAGAATAAAAGTAAAATTACATGTAACACATAATGGTTAATCCATGGAAAAAAAATGACTTATAAATAAATTCTTTTCCCTAAACATATGAATCTATTGGCTTCGATATATGTTATCCAAGATCAACTTTCTATCATATATTCTTAGGGGCATTTTTTATTCCATTATAAATGGTTCTTACAAATCATGTAAATTTACAAAAGTATATCCCTCAGGAGTTTCATAACCAAGAGTGAATCATGGCCCATTATGATGCACCAGGATACTCAGGTCAAGCCCAAAACTCCTTGTCAAAGGTTTCACTCTTAGTTACATATGTGCCAGAGCAACCATTACCTATTCTTATGCAAACGGGGATTTGTTTTTTTGGAAATCCACTTACTCAATACGCAACCAAATTTTGGTATCTTTTTATTATACTTATTCTTATCCTTAAGCACATTACTAGGGTATTCTAATACTAATTCCAAAAATTACAAAACTTGTCCTCTTATACCAACTATAAAAACAATTCTCTTTATTACACACAAAAACATGATTTATTACAAAAATAGTTCACTTGATAAAATATGAAATATTCAAATTTATAGCATATTTTTAAATTAGTAACATTTAATAATGTCTTAAAACATGAAACATGACATATTTATTGAAAAAATCCCATACATAACCACTATTTTCTTTCTTACTTAGCATTGTGTGGGATAACCAAAGGACATGTATAAGAAAAATGAGAGCTATAAATCCCAATATGGGAGAAAACAAGGTATAACATGAATAATACAATACATGTTAGGAATTAGTAATATCAATATAGAATAAAAGAAACATGAACATAAATGCATGATAAAGCCTGATTATCACAACATGGAAATATGGCACAAACATTTAAAATTGTATTACCATAAACCAAAACTAATTGAAAATGGAGAAAGAGTGAACCCTCACTACACTTGAATTAGTACCAGTAAAAACTCATTTAAATTTATGTATCATGATACTAATCTTTACCAAATGCATTGAAGTGCTATGAGGGCACACCCTTATTAAACTTTACATTTCATGCATAAGTGTGCAACAAGATCATACAACATAGATTTATTAAACATAATAATTTTTTCCATGGTAACGGGATGTAGAATTAATAAATTAAATTAATAAATATATAAGTAAATGTTTATAATAGGGAATACCATTTATAGAGAAATTGGTATCGTATTCACTACACAATGATTTTTTCTTGAAAAATGGTGGTGCAATTTTGGAAACATAACGGTGTGACATAAGACTTCATAAAAATGGTTGATGAGAGATAAAAGGGTGTTTCATTATATGTAAATGAAATGGAATTTATGGGGGTTATACAGATTCATCTAACATCATAGGTAATAGAATTTTGATTCATATTACAATATAATTTTTTGAATATAAATGAGGGGGGAAACATGACACATGAAATTTTGGATTGGTAACGGGTGTACATGGGAGGCATTATTGAGTGTGAAAATGGGTATCTTATAATTAAAAATGAATGATACCAGTATGAGGGAGGTAAAAAATCTTACCACAACATTTATAATTGAATCTAAAAGAAAATTACAATATTAATAAACATTGAAAAATTTTGAAGGATGAAATCCCTTACATGGATGTGTGATACCAAAGGCTTGGAAGGGTTTTGGGAGAGGCTTCATTGGAGATTGAGGGCTTTGGGAGGATTCTATAATGATCATGGAAGTCTTTTTTCGACCTCCAAGAGATTTTAGTAAAATGAAATTGGGATCATGAGTGGGTTTATATAGGAAAAGATAGGGAATTCTCTATTATTTAGGGTTTGGATACTATACAATAATATAATCAAAACCTCAAACTATTAGAGAGATTTTCCCATGGTTTTTTCAAATAGGGATTGGATAAAAATATTTCATAATTACAATGGATGTTCTTCATAAAATTTTAGTCTTGATTATGTGGATATGAGTTCCACTCTCATGGAAATCATTTCAAAATGGTAAAATGTTTTATAAGACATGGAGGGTCCACTGAGGCTTTGTAAAATATATCAAATAAACCTAAAATCACATTATATTAATGGTAAAACTAATATTATCTGAATAACCCACTTATAGTTTTTTATTACATCACTATTAGGTCATTTTTATTTCATAAAAAAAACTTATATAATTAAACAGTATTTAATATTTTAACCGAAAAATCAACAGTCTCAAAAAATTATGAAACAATTAACTATTGGATAATTTAGATGTTATGATTTCAAAAATAATATTTATTTGATCTAAATAATTTTATAAATATGTGAATTTTTACTTTTAATATAAAAACATACATTTATCAGAAGTCCATGGGTTTTGACAAAAACGACTTTCACACCATAATAAAAATTACAATTATACTCTTTATATTTGTATGATCGTTTATATTTAATAAAAAGTAATTTAGAAAAATAAATCCATTAAAAAATCATTTAATAAAAAATTCAATTAATTCATAAAAATAAATTTCATAAGTGAATATGAACATAAAATACTATTTGTTCTTTAGAAACTATTTTCAATATAATAATAATAAAATGAAAGAATATTCATTATTATAAACAAAAATAATGATCACTATCATAGATCTAATGTCTTGTTACATAGCCCCTTATAAAACCCACATAGGACAGAAGGTTAAGTTGTGAGATGGTCATAGACTCTTGGGGTGGCTGGGATAACATTGCACGGTTTGTAATCTCAATCAACATCCACTTCTCCAATAGGCAGTTCCGTTAGAGCTTAGCATATTGAAACTCGTATTAGACATGGTGAAGATCGAAGCCAAAATATTCCCCTAACTTTAAATGTATCAAAAAATGGTATTTTTATGGGGAAAGTCGACTAGATGGGGCCATTTCTTCCTTTTTCATAGAAAATTAGATTTGATAAAGTCCTATATTTATACTAATCATGTGATCACCGTAAAACAAGAATATTAGCAATGGTAATAATTTTTAATTGTATTTTGAAATCCAAAAACACAAAACCAATGATCTTAATATTTTATATAACCATTTAACATAATGAGAAACTTAATTACATCAAGTGTAATTTTCATTAAAAATAGTTTCGGTCATTGCATTACACAATGCATTGGAGCACTATTAAGGCGCACCATTCAAAATCATTTCCTTTCATGCATATGTTTTCCACAGATATCACGTAACACTGATTTATTCAACCTCATAATTTATTAAATGAAAATATAATATGGATTAAATACATGAATATATATAATAAATATGTTAATGTCTTTAAAGTTGAATTCCCTTGATAGAGAATTGGGTATGTTATTCCCTACACAATGACTTTAGCCTGGAAAATTGCGCTTCAATTTCAGAAACATAACGATGTGACAAATGAATTCTTAAAAAATGACGATGATGGTTGAAGAGGTATATAATAATATGTACATTAAATAAAATTCAAAGGGGTCAATTATATGAATGTCTGAAAATATTTAATGGAATTTACAATCATAAAAAAAATTCATGAATGTAAACGAGGGGAGGGATATCTCTTATAGAATTTTTACATCGTAAAGAGAGTACATGAGAAGAATTAATGAGAGTGAATGTGTTCTATAATAATTAAAAAATAAAGATGATAGTATTGGGGAGGTGATAAATAATACTCCAACATTTATAATTGAAATGAAAAAATTATAAAAACACAAATAAACATCGAAAAAATAAGAGGGGAATAAATCCATTACATAGAAGTGTGATCCCAAAGGCCTCAAAGAGGAATTAGAGAGACTTCATCGGTTCTTGGGGCACCTTGGGAGGGATATATATAAAGGAGGGAAGGGTATGTTCTAGCTGAAAATGGTTTGAGTGATGAGTAATTGGGAACATTTGTGGGTTTATATAAGAAAATATTGGGAATTATTTATTATATAGGTTTTGGAAACCACACATTGAACTAATGAAAACCAAAAACCAAAGAAGGGTTTTTCCATCAGTTTTTGACATGGGGTTATGGAAAAAAAATTATATTTCCAATTTCCAATATTCTTAACATATTAGGCTTTCATATTTAGAGGTGAGTCACTCTCTTAATGAAATCAATTAAAAAAGTTATATAGTTTTGTAAGTATTGGAGGGTCCACTAAATCATTTTAAAATAAATAAAAAACCATAAAATTACATTATTTTAAAGTAAAACATGTGTTGTCCGAGAATCACATTTATAGTATTTTATTAAATCACTATTTGGGTCATTATGATGTCATAAACCACATCATCTAATTAAACAGTATTTAATGTTTACCCAAAAATTCGATTACCTCAAAAAATTATGAAAAATTAAATATTCTAATATCCAGACATTTTGATTCCTAAAATAATAATAATTTTAGCTAAATTTTTTTTTAAATATGGGAATTTTTAATTATAAAATTAAAAAGGACATTTTTAGAATATTCATAAATTTTAACAAAAATGACATTAAATCAATAATAAAAATCATGATTGTATTCATAAAACATTTAATATCATTTATATTTAATAAAACGTAATTTAGTAATTATATTTAATTAAAATATTATTTAATTAAAAGTGTTCAGTATTTCATCAAATTGATTTTTTAATTTAATATTAACTAAAAATATTATTTGGTCTTTAAACACTATTTAAATTGTAAAAATAATATATTGAATGTATATTCTCTATAAAAAAAATACCTAATCATAGTGCTAATGTATTCTTACATAACCACATAGTACTCCCATATAAGACCAAAGGGTAAGGTGTGCGAGGATGAAATATTTTTAGGGAGTCTTAGAAAACAACACTTGTGTGGTAATCACTGTTTACATCTAATTCTCCTATAGGTGGTTCTTTTCGAGCTTAATCTGTTAATTAATAGCTTGGTATTGGTCAAGAGCGAGGCCTAGTGACACCACCTCCTTTCTATGATCCAAAAAATTGGCTTTTATGGGGAAATTCTACTGGTTGAGGCCATCACATCCCTTGTCTGTGTAAATTTGATTTTTTAATGTTTTATATTTATACAAATCATGTGATCACTTGTAAAGACCCGTAAAATTCAAGGTAAATTTTTTCTTAATTTTCTTTGGAATTTTACAAGAGCGCGGTTTCTGACGGCACCTGATTCCGAGGCCCGGTGTGCCCGGAATAAATTTCCAAAGTTTGGCTCGGGTACGTTCAGTGAACGAACGAGTGGGAATTTCTAACTTTTGTTCCGGTGCTCGGAATTGAAATCCGAGGGCACCGATGAACTCGCAGCGCCGATATTCGCTTAAGGAGTCCTTTTCCTAGGTTGCGTTTATTTCGGGTTGAGAGTTAGTTTTTGGGAGTTTAGAATAAGTTAAATAAAAATTTTGGATTACAAATTTTTATTTAAACTTGTTGGTTAACTTCTCTCAAAGGAAGTTAGGGGTGGGACCCACACCCACTTAACCTCCCTTGATAGGATTAAGTGTGGTGGGGCCCACACGAACCCTAAACTTTTCATCTTCCCCCTTTAACTCCCCTCTCTCCCTCTTAAATGTTTGTTAACTTAACATCTAATTAATTACACATGAAATGTATAATTAATTAAGTGTTATGTTTTGAATTTTGAAGTTTGAAATTCCTTGGTTTGGTAAATAAAATAAGGAGGAACCTTATTTTATTTGGTTAGTTTTGTTTAGCCAACTTGTGAGGATTTTTGAGAGCTCCTCCTCCTTCTTCTTCAACTTGACGAAGAACGCTCAACTTGACGAAGAACGCTCAACTTGACGAAGAACGCTCAAGTTCCGACGAAGAACGCTCAAGTTCCGACGAAGAACGCCGCTCCGCTCTTCTTCGTCTTCCGTGTCAACGAGAGGGAACACCGCTTCCTCCTCGGACTCCCTTCGTTGACATAAGAAGATTCGCCAACGACGTATCTCTTCGGGCGTATCTCTTCGTCATCGGATTTGACGAACGACGACCGCGACGCCCGACCTCCGCGACGTTGTCTTCCGCGGGACGTTGACAAATCTTCGAACCTATACCCAAGGTAGGGGTTGTTGTTTCTTTTGTTTAATTATTTTATTCTTGCTCGTGGTTCACATGACTAACGTGAGGATTTTGATTATTTATGTTGTGTTTTAACGTGAGGGGGCCGGACCGCATGAACACGGCCGAACCCCCTCCTTCGTTCGTGGTGTTTTATTTTGCGGATAAATCAAGGTGGCGTGGTGCCGTCGCACCACGCGGATATTCGCCGAATCTTTTTACGCGACGCCGTCGCGCGCGCGCCATGGAAGAATCATCAAGAACGCGACGCCGTCGCGCCGCGTCAAGGGGAAAGGAAGGCGCGGCGAAGGGGCGCGGTGCCGTCGCACCACGCCGGACGACGAACACCGCGGTCGGTTCCGGGCCGCGGCGAGATGGGAAGACCGGCGACACGCCGGGCCGCCGGCGTCGGAAGCCGGAAAGGGGACCGGATTTTCTGGTCCGGTTGGAGAAAAACCGGCCGGCCAGGTGGTCGGCCGGAAGGTCAAAGGCCGGGGGAATTTAATTCCCCCGACCAGCTCAAAAAACCCCCTCATTTAAGAGAGGGGGGCGGTTTCCTTGAGGGGGGCAGGCGGCCCCCCGGTTGCCTTCAAAGCAGGCCCCCACGAGGGGGGGCCGGTCTCCAAAAAGGCGCGGCTCTTAAGCCGCGCCGCCTTGCTGGAAGCGGGGGCTTAGCCCCCCGCGCCGGTCCGTCGCCGGCCGGGCCGGGTCGGCCCGGACCCGGACCCCCCCGTTTTCGAGACGACTTCGGTCTTTTGGCCATAACATGAGCCACGGACCTCCGATCGACGAACCGTCTGCGGCAACGCGATCCTTGGATCGAGACGGTCGTTTCAGTATACTATACTCAAGGCGCACCTTCATTTTCGGGAGCCTACGTGGTTAAAACTCCGTAGTTAAGCGTGCTTGGCTTAGTGTAGTGATCAGGATGGGTGACCTCCTGGGAAGTTTCCCAGGGAGGGTGTGAGACGGAAAGGCTGATATCTTTCAGACTGGACGTCCGATTGACGAACCGTCAGCGGCGATGCGATCCTTGGATCGAGACGGTCGTTTCGGTATATCGCAGTCAAGGTTTCAGATTACTTTGAGTTCGGCCGGGTTGGTTCGTACACGAAACCAACCGGACCTTCGGAGCGGAAACGCTCATTTCTTGAGCTACGGACGTCCGATTGACGTGCCGTCATCTTTGTTGTATTCCTCTTAGTGAGACGGATCTTTTGGCATACTCCGCCCGAGGTTTGGACACAGGTGGAGTACGGTCGGGTTGGTTTTGCCTTAAAAACCAACCGGGCCCCGGAGACAAAAATGCCAATAACTCTCAAACCGGGCGTCCGATCGACGCGCTGTCTGTTGCGTTGAGTTCCTGTTGACGATACAGAACTTTTGGATACATCAACTCTGGACTTTGTGACAGTTGATGTATCAGCCTCTCGGCTCGTGGAGCGGACCCTCCGAACGAGATTGCTGTGTGCGGGAACCCTAGTGCTGCTACTACTGCTACTGTGACTGCGACGACGACAGTACAGAGATCCTGTGTAGATTCGACGATGACGACTACAACACTCAGCGATCCTACGTGGATCAGTGCTACAGGTCCTGTGTGGGCCCGATCCTGTGTGGGTCCGATCCTGTGTGGGTCTTTGCGCTCAGCGGTCCTGTGTGAACCAGCGCCTACAGGTCCTACGTGGGCCCGATCCTCTGTGGGTCTTTTGCGGGGGTTAGTTACCTATCGATCCTTTGTGGGTCCGACGACTTAGATGGATCAGAGATCATCTTTATCGTCTTTTGAAGAAGTATACATGTGTGAGCTGAATCCTTTTGCTTTCCTGTGTGGATTGTGTTGTGCAATCCTCTGTGGATTACGTTTTGCTTTCCTGTGTGGAATACGTATACTTTCCTGTGTGGACTGAGTCGTACTTGGGCTCGGAGGTTGGAGCGTATTTGAATTGATGTCTTAGGTATATGTATGGGCATATACCTAAGCAGTGTCGGTTGTTACTTCGTGATTGTACCTTTCATCATGGTTTATCCTTTGTGGATTTGAGAGACCTTCAGGGGTCTCGGGGTCCCTAATGAGTAGCTTATACTCAACCCTGCACGGGGATTTTCCCGCACTACGTTGTGTTGGTTGCAGACGACGGACAGCGTTGACCTTAGCTGAGGCTTGCAGAGCGGGACGGTACCCGGAGGTGGACCACTGGGCGGGACGTGCTCGGAGCGGACGGCAGGACCCGTGGAGCAGTGGAGCTATCTGTACCCACCCTTCAGGTGGGATTTCCGTTGGACAGCTCGGTGTAGCGGCTTTTACTTTTCAGTTTCTTTTTTCCCTTTCGAGTTGTACTTTACTTTCAGTTTGGGTTTGTATACTGGCCCATTTACTTTTCCGTACTTTCAGTTGTACTCTACTTTTGCTTAGTGTTTACTTTCCGCTTGCTACTCTGTGGTGTTTGTTTACTTTACAAAGGAAATGCCTTCCCTTTTTACCGGGATTTACGCCTTGGTTCTAGTCGCCAGCCCCTGGCCTATGGAAGGCGGGCTTGGGGTAGTCACGGCACGGACCCCGAGGGCGGGTCGTGACAAATTGGTATCAGAGGAGTTCGGTTCTACCGCGAACTCTGATCTTTTCTATGTGAAGCAATAATGTTTAGCGTATTGAGTGTGGTTATCAGTCCAGGGAGTCCAGTGTTGGTGCGGCGGCCGACGTATCCGTACACCAGGACCCTGACTTCTGATTTCCGACTTAATGCACGAAAACATTCATTGCGTGTGTGTTTTAAAGTTTTCTTTGTGATTTCTTTATATCAGCTCACCAGGTATACTGTTTGACCGCTGCGCACCTGTTTCCTATTCAGGATGGCCCCACGACGGCAGCCAGCTAGGGTTCCGAGAGTCGAGTGTGATGACAGCCCACCGAGCGACGAGGCCTCGGTGCAGGGCCCTTTGTCAGCAGTGGCACCGACGGTAGCACTACCTGCCGAGCCCCCGATGCTTCCAGCGCCAACCACTAACGATGCACGTCGCCTCAGACCTCATGGTGATCCTCGCTGCGAGCCTACTACACACAGCAGCAGGACGATGGTGGAGCTTGATGCACCAGGTGCACGATGATGCATCTCTACTTTGGACGGACTTTGAGAGCCTCTTCCGCTCAGAGTTCGTCCCAGCCACCCTTCGTGCAGTGCGTATCCAGGAGCTTCTTCAGCTACGGAAGGACAGCATAACGGTCGCTCAGTACTCGGCGAGATTTACTGATCTCTCGCGCTACTCGACCGACATGGTACGGGACCCATTCTTCCGGGCCTGGACCTTTGAGCAGGGTTTGAGACACGAGATCAGGGCATCGCTGATCTCCCTCAGCATACCGACTCAGACAGGAGTACTGGAGCGGGCTCTTTTGATCGAGAGCTTTCTGGCTGAGGTTCAGAGTTTCTTGGGACTAGCTGGATACTATCGGAGATTTGTTCCAGACTTTTCTAGAGTTGTGGCATCACTCACATCTTTGACGAAGAAGGGGAAACCCTTCGTGTGGTCTGACAGATGTCAGCAGAGCTTCCAGGAGCTGAGACAGAGATTGACCTGCGCACCTATCTTGAGGTTGCCTGAGGAGGGAGTAGGGTACGTAGTGTACTGCGATGCATCAGGGACCGGACTCGGATGTGTTCTGATGAAGGAGTGGGCAGTGATCGCCTATGGATCACATCAGTTGAGGCCGCATGAGCAGAACTACGCTACCCATGACCTGGAGTTAGCAGCAGTGGTCTTCGCTCTGAAGACATGGCGACACTATCTGATGGCCAAGCGCTTTACAGTCTTTTCTGATCATCAGAGTCTCAGGTATATCTTCTCTCAGAAGGACCTGAACCTGAGATAGCGGCGATGGCTCGAGTTCCTCCAGGACTATGACTTTGAGATAGTCTATACTCCTGGGAAGGGGAACGTAGTAGCCGATGCCCTTAGCAGGAGGACGGGCATTCAGCTACTTGAGGAGGCGTTCGGGACGCAGCTACGTCTGAGCATAGCCTTTCACCCTCAGACAGATGGTCAGACGGAGAGGACCATTCAGACTCTCGAGGACATGCTCCGCGCATGTGTCTTCGACTTTGGTCGTAGCTGGGAGGACCACCTACCCTTAGTGGAGTTCGCGTACAACAACAGCTACCACTCCACTATCGGGATGGCACCGTACGAGGCGTTGTACGGCCGACCATGTAGATCTCCTTTGTGCTGGACAGACCCTGGGGAGTCAGCACTTGTGCGACTGGAGATGGTCCAGGCCACGACAGAGAAGGTTCAGGCCATCCAGGAGCGGATGAGGACAGCTCAGAGCCGGCAGAAGTCATATGCTGACAGGAGGCGGAGGCCACTAGAGTTCGAGGATGGCGACCACGTCTTCTTGCGGGTCTCACCTCGACTTGGTATTCGGAGATTTGGCCGAGGCGGCAAGTTATCTCCGCGTTTCATCGGACCCTTCCAGGTCCTCAGCAGGGTTGGCGAGGTGGCTTATCGCCTGGATCTACCACCTCAGTTGCACCGGGTGCACGACGTCTTCCACGTGTCTCAGTTGAGGAGATACGTGCACGACCCGACACACATCATTGACCATGGGGAGCCTGACGTTGACGATGGGGCGAATTTTACAGAGGTTCCGGTGGAGATAGAGGGTCAACAGGAGCAGGTCCTGCATGGGCGATCGCTTCCTCTTGTGCGCATCAGATGGCAGCACAGAAACCTCCAGGAGAGCACATGGGAGCGGGAGGCTCAGATGCGTGCTCAGTACCCTAATTTGTTCTCCTAGTTTTTGTTGTATCTTTACGGGGACGTAAAGCCCTGAGGTGGGAGTAATGTAAAGACCCATAAAATTCAAGGGAAATTTTTTCTTAATTTTCTTTGGAATTTTACAAGAGGGCGGCTTCTGACAGCACCTGATTCCGAGGCCCTGTGTGCCCGGAATCAATTTCCGAAGTTTGGCTCGGGTACGTTCAGTGAACGAACGAGTGGGAATTTCTAACTTTTGATCTGGTGCTCGGAATTGAAATCCGAGAGCACCGATGAACTTGCAGCGCCGATATTCGCTTAAGGAGACCTTTTCCGAGGTTGCGTTTATTTCGGGTTGAGAGTTAGTTTTTGGGAGTTTAGAATAAGTTAAATAAAAATTTTGGATTACAAATTTTTATTTAAACTTGTTGGTTAACTTCTCTCAAAGGATGTTAGGGGTGGGACCCACACCCACTTAACCTCCCTTGAGAGGATTAAGTGTGGTGGGGCCCACACGAACCATAAACTTTTCATCTTCCCCCTTTAACACCCCTCTCTCCCTCTTAAATGTTTGTTAACTTAACATCTAATTAATTACACATGAAATGTATAATTAATTAAGTGTTACGTTTTGAATTTTGAAGTTTGAAATTCCTTGGTTTGGTAAATAAAATAAGGAGGAACCTTATTTTATTTGGTTAGTTTTGTTTAGCCAACTTGTGAGGATTTTTGAGAGCTCCTCCTCCTTCTTCTTCAACTTGACGAAGAACGCTCAACTTGACGAAGAACGCTCAACTTGACGAAGAACGCTCAAGTTCCGACGAAGAACGTCGCTCCGCTCTTCTTCGTCTTCCATGTCAACGAGAGGGAACGCCGCTTCCTCCTCGGACTCCCTTCGTCGACATAAATAGATTCCCCAACGACGTATCTCTTCGGGCGTATCTCTTCGTCATCGGATTTGACGAACGACGACCGCGACGACCGACCTCTGCGACGTTGTCTTCCGCGGGACGTTGACAAATCTTCGAACCTATACCCAAGGTAGGGGTTGTTGTTTCTTTTGTTTAATTATTTTATTCTTGCTCGTGGTTCGCATGACTAACGTGAGGATTTTGATTATTTAAGTTGTGTTTTAACGTGAGGGGGCCGGACCGCATGATCACGGCCGAACCCCCTCCTTCGTTCTTGGTGTTTTATTTTGCGGATGAATCGAGGTGGCGTGGTGCCGTAGCACCACGCGGATATTCGCCGAATCTTTTTACGCGACGCCGTCGCGCGCGCGCCATGGAAGAATCATCAAGAACGCGACGCCGTCGTGCCGCGTCGAGGGGAATGGAAGGCGCGGCGAAGGGGCACGGTGCCGTCGCACTGCGCCGGACGACGAACACCGCGGTCGATTTCGGGCCGCGGCGAGACGGGAAGACCGGCGGCACGCCGGGCCGCCGGCGTCGGAAGCCGGAAAGGGGACCGGATTTTCCTGTCCGGTTGGAGAAAAACTGGCCGGCCAGGTGGTCGGCCGGAAGGTCAAAGGCCGGGGGAATTTAATTCCCCCGGCCAGCTCAAAACCCCCCTCATTTAAGAGAGGGGGCAGTTTCCTTGAGGGGGGTAGGCGGCCCCCCGGTTGCCTTCAAAGCAGGCCCCCACGAAGGGGGGCCGGTCTCCAAAAAGGCGCGGCTCTTAAGCCGCGCCGCCTTGCTGGAAGCGGGGGCTTAGCCCCCCGCGCCGGTCCGTCGCCGGCCGGGCCGGGTCGGTCCGGACCCGGACCCCCCCCCCCCCCCCCCGTTTTCGAGACGACTTCGGTCTTTTGGCCATAACTTGAGCCACGGACCTCCGATCGACGAACTGTCTGCGGCAACACCATCCTTGGATCGAGACGGTCATTTCAGTATACTATACTCAAGGCACACCTTCTTTTTCGGGAGCCTACGTGGTTAAAAATTCATAGTTAAGCGTGCTTGGCTTAGAGTAGTGATCAGGATGGGTGACCTCCTGGGATGTTTCCCAGGGAGGGTGTGAGACGGAAAGGCTGATATCATTCAGACTGGACGTCCGATTGACGATCCGTCAGCGGCGATGCGATCCTTTGATCGAGACGGTCGTTTCGGTATATCTCAGTCAAGGTTTCGGATTACTTTGAGTTCGTCCGGGTTGGTTCGTACAAGAAACCAACCGGACCTTCGGAGCGGAAACACTCATATCTTGAGCTACGGACGTCCGATTGACGTGCCGTCAGCTTTGTTGTATTCCTCTTAGTAAGAAGGATCTTTTGGCATACTCCGCCCGAGGTTTGGACGCAGGTGGAGTACGGTCGGGTTGGTTTTGCCTTAAAAACCAACCAGGCCCCGGAGACAAAAATGCCAATAACTCTCAGACCGGGCGTCCGATCGACGCGCCGTCTGTTGCGTTCGGTTCCTGTTGACGATACGGAACTTTTGGATACATCAACTCTAGAATTTGTGACAGTTGATGTATCAGCCTCTCGGCTCGTGGAGCGGACCCTCCGAACGAGCTTGCTGTGTGCGGGAACCCTAGTGCTACTACTACTGCTACTGTGACTGCGACGACGACAGTACAGAGATCCTGTGTGGATTCGACGACGATGACTACAGCACTCAGCGATCCTACGTGGATCAGTGCTACAGGTCCTGTGTGGGCCCGATCCTGTGTGGGTCTGATCCTGTGTGGGTCTTTGCGCTCAGCGGTCCTGTGTGAACCAGCGCCTACAGGTCCTACGTGGGCCCGATCCTGTGTGGGTCTTTTGCGGGGGTTAGTTACCTATCGATCCTTCGTGGGTCCGACGACTTAGATGGATCAGAGATCATCTTTATCGTCTTTTGAAGAAGTATACCTGGGTGAGCTGAATCCTTTTGCTTTCCTGTGTGGATTGTGTTGTGCAATCCTGTGTGGATTACGTTTTTCTTTTCTGTGTGGAATACGTATACTTTCCTGTGTGGACTGAGTTGTACTTGGGCTCGGAGGTTGGAGCGTATTTGAATTGATGTCTTAGGTATATGTATGGACATATACCTAAGCAGTGTCGGTTGTTACTTCGTGATTGTACCTTTCTTCAGGGTTTATCCTTTGTGGATTTGAGAGACCTTCAGGGGTCTCGGGGTCCCTACTGAGTAGCTTATACTCACCCATGCACGGGCTTTTCCCGCACTACGTTGTGTTGGTTGCAGACGACGGACAGCGTTGACCTTAGCTGAGGCTTGCAAAGCGGGACGGTACCCGGAGGTGGACCACTGGGCGGGACAAGCTCGGAGTGGACGGCAGGACCCGTGGAGCAGTGGAGCTATCTGTACCCACCCTTCAGGTGGGATTTCCGGTGGACAGCTCAGTGTAGCGGATTTTACTTTTCATTTGTTGTTTTCCCTTTCGAGTTGTACTTTACTTTCAGTTTGGGTTTGTATAGTGGCCCATTTACTTTTCCGCACTTTCAGTTGTACTCTACTTTTTCTTAGTGTTTACTTTCTGCTTGCTACTATGTGGTGTTTGTTTACTTTACAAAGGCAATGCCTTCCCTTTTTACCGGGATTTATGCCTTGGTGCTAGTCGCCAGCCCCTGGCCTAGGGAAGGCGGGCTTTGGGTAGTCACGACACGGACCCCGAGGGCGGGTCGTGACATCACTGTTCAAGGACAATATTAGCAACGGTAAAAATTCATAACAGTATTTTAAAATCAAAATACACAATACTAAGGATGTTCATATGATTTAAATAACCATTTTACTTAATAAGAAATTTTATTAGATTATGAGGAATTTTAATTAATAAGCATGGGTCATTATATTTAAAATTCCAAAGAATCGATAATTTGATATTTCATTTTGAATAATAATACTCAGAGAGTACCGCAAAATCCTTGTAAAATATTCATTATAATAATAAATGGATTTATCATCCTTCATCTTAGATTCAATGAAATCCTTTTTCTTTAATCATATGATGAATCAGATTAATTACATATTAAAAATATATCTTTTCTAACTCATCCAATACCAATTAGTAAATTTTTTCATTCCACAATATTTTTATCATTACATTAAACTAAGAATCAACATCACCATGTAGCCAATATAAATCTTGAACGAATTTCTCATGTTTCAAACATTGTTGAATGGAAAATATATTTTCAGTGCTACAAATGAAGTATTATAAAACACGTGGATCAGGAGACAGACTAAACCAAGGGACACGAAGCCTCGTAATAAACCTAATATAATTATATTCCCTAATTTTATCATTTGGGAATCTATCCTAGTTTATATCTTCATAAATTTCAGTGAAAATATAATTGATACCTTTCATTCCTATTCTATGGAATGATTGGGATTTGAATGCATAACTAATTTTTTTAGGTAAAAAATGTATTTTAGAAAAAAAAAATACATGTTAAACCGATATTTTTTCTTCCCTACATATGAATTGTAATAAATTATTCTATGAAACTGTTATCTAAAGTAAATGTTAAATAGTTACATTCCATGATAATTCTTAAGGAATTATTTTTCATATAGGTAATATTATTATTCTGTTAAAACCATTAATTTCAAATGTTTTATTTGATAATTGACATAAAAAATCCTTAAAATCATAAGTCAATTATATGATGATGGTTTCATTGTGAATTTTAAAAATAAAAAATGTGTAGTACATAATTCAAAGGATGACTTAATTCTTTTTTATTTTTAGAATGAGAATTTATACACAATTAACTAAGAAGACCATATGAGCCAAAAATTAACTTTTCTTAGTTCAATGATAGATCAATCATGTTAATAAAATATATGGTCAATACATTGTAACCATAAAAAATATGTAAATTAAATTAAAAAAGACTTTTTACGGATCTATCGATACATAGATTTTATTATTAAAATGAATTTAACCCATATAATTATTTAGTGCAAAAAAGACATTCATTGAATATATTAGTTATGTATCAAATAATTATTATTTATATATTGTACACATGGATTTTTTTGTTCCTACAAAAACATGAAAAATCTGTGGCCAGTAATATGTATTTTTTATATTTATTGTTACAATAAATATGCAAGGGTATATTTTCTACCTATGAAGCATGAATCCTTTTTTCTTTTCAAAAGATCTAATGAAAAAGATAAAATTGTAAAAATAATTCATTGGAAAACTATTCATAGTGATCATGGTGGAGAATTTGAAAATTATGATTTATAGTTTTTTTAGTAATAAAGTCATTGCTCATAACATTTAATATTCCAAAACTCTCTAAAAAAATAGTGATTTGAAAGGAATATATCATACTCATTAAAAACTATCAAGAACAATGTTTATTTAACACTCAGTTGCTAAAAATATTTTCATCAAAATTTATAAGTAGTTTATGTTATACTATTATTTTAGTTTTAATTCATTAATAAAACTCCTTATGAGTTATAGATAGGATGAAAACCAAACGATTCATACCTCAATGTTTTTAGATGCAAAGTATTCATCTGGAATACAAAGGAGAACTTACAAAAAAATCCACCATAAATATGATTAAGGTATACTCAATGGCTATTGAACCACTTCTAAGACACATATAGTATTTAATAAAACTTCATTTATTGTTAAGGAACAAATACATGTTAAATTTGATGAAGCCAATCCTTCTGTTTTTAAAAAATCCAACATGCGTATTCTAATGTGTTTTAAAAAAGTTATTATCATCCTTTTATTAAAGAATCTTATAATAATGAAAATACAAAATAAATTATTTCTAAAATATTTACTCTAGAATATATTCTACCTTATGTTGATGAACATGTTTTAAAAATACCATGTCAGTTGCTTCTTAGGAATCAACCTATTAATTATATTATTGGTGATTTAAATTGACCTTTTAGATCTAAATGTTGTTAGATAAATAAATTATAACATAATGAATTCATTTCTCAATTCAAACCTAAAATTCCTCATGAGTCCTCAGGTGATAACTATTTGATAAATTTCCTGATAATTAATATAATGGAATTTGATTGAAAAAATGTTTCGACCATGGTTGAAATACCTAATGAAACATTTATAATTAGTGTAATTTTAGTTTTCAAAATCACATGTAATGAAAATGGAATAATGATTATAAATAAATAAATACTTTTTGAAAAAGTTTATAATAAAAAAAGAGGGAATATATTATGAGAAAACTGGGTATTGGTAGCTAGACATGAATCTATTTTTATTTTATTATCTTTTGCAAAGTTCATTAATTTCAAACATTTTAATGTGTTGTGAACTTCCCATTCCATAATAGGTATGTTTAAGTTGAATTTTTTTTGAACATGTTCCAGGTTTTGAAGATTCAAAACATCATGAATAATTGTAAAAAGAAACAAATGATTTATATAGTCTCAAACAAGACCCATAGAGCCTAGTATTATTGATTAATATGATTTTTATTACAAAATAATTATTTTATTAAACTGATGATCCATAACATTTTATAATGAACTATAATAAGTTTTTTTATTATCAAAAAATATGATGATGACATTATATTTAGATCAAAATTGTAATATTTAACATATTACTTAGTTTATCTATTGAAATATGTGTTTGAAATGAGTTTAATGGGTGATTAATATTTTTTATTTATTATGAATTCTCTAAAAACAGTAAAGAGAATAAATGTATCATGAAATATGTATATCAAATATAATTTTAATTGTTATGGATATGAGAAAACATAATGTATTAGTACTCTAATTGGTACCTCAAATACACTTGATATTGATGAAGATAGGAAAATATTTGAACAATCATCTTTTCGAGGTATGATAGGATGTCAACTATACCTAACAGATAGTCATCCATAAATAACATTTTCTATTTTATTATGTGAATGGTATCAATAAAATCCAAATGAATCCTATTTAAAATCTCTAAGGATAATTTTTTGTTATATTAGGGGACCAATAGATTTATGAATTTTCTATATACCTTGAAATAATTTTTTTGAACATATTTTTAGATGATGACTTTATAGGTTGTAGAATGGATACAACAATAATTTTGTAACCTATAATTTCATAGTATATTCATTAGTATCTTTTATCATTCAATAAACAACACTCAGAATAACATTCCACTGAGTCAGCTGAAAATTTAGAAGATGGAAGTTGTTGTGAATGCAACACAAACTCACTGACAATGGAATGATTTTTTAAAAAATATAAATTACATTGAAACAACACATTTACCATTACTAGTAGTAAAAACCATACACATAACTCTCATGAAAAATAAATTGATATTAGGCATCATTTTCATAGTGATCAGTCACCAAAAAAGTTATATTATTTCACAATTTACAAGAACTAAATAACAATTTTCTAATATTTTTATCAAACCATTAACTTTTGATAGATTTGAATATATTAAGTAATATCTGTGAATTATTAACATCATGTAGTCATTAACATGTTCAACTTCTTTCAACCACATCTTTATATTATGATACTCTATTTCAAAGGGGGAATATATATATTTTTTAATTTTAAAAATATTATACAAAATTTCATATCTTAAAAAATTATCACACTCATATTTTTCATAGTCATATTTTTCATATTGTATATTTTATCCAAAGATTATTACAATCCAAAAATATCACAATCAATATTATTCTTACTTATATTTATAATTATAATACTTGAAATTCTAAAATAGTTTGTAACCATTTTTTTTCATACACAAAATTTTTGTTAATCAAAACATTTGAAAAACTTTTATATACATACATTTTTAGGAAAAACATATTTAAACATATAGATCAAAATTAGAATTGAAAAAAATAATATTCTTTATACCTAAAAATATTTCAATTAAAGTTTAATTGATGTTATTATTTATAAAACCATTATCGCATTCATATTAATATGACAAGTTATGTGTTTATTAAAAATCTAGACAAAAATCTCAACTGTTCTATTTTTTAAACCGTCAAATATTTTTGATGAAAACATTGATTTAGAATATGAAAGATAACCGATATTCGCCTATATAAAGTGGAACCCTGACTATTTTCCAAATATATTTTCTCACCTATTACGCCAAATGTTTTCCGAATTTAATATATTCAAATTCAAATATTTGCTTTTCTCAATAAATGTTTTTAAACTAATGTATGAATCAATAGAATCTTCTCCCAAGGAAATTTATCCATATGATTTCCAAACAATGGATCTATTCCAATAATGTTTAGTAATTAATGGCTTTTATGATAATTACAATTCAACATTAAAAATATTTATTGTTTTTAATGTTTGGGAATCATTTTTTTATAACATCTGGAATATAAATCACAACTTATCCATGTTGATGACGTAAACGAGTTTTATAATTATTTGAAAAATGATGAGGATTTAAGTATTGATTTATCCATATACATAAAAAATATTACCATGTTTGTAAAATAGGCTACTCATTTTTTTGGGTGTACCTTCAAAATTTGATACATGATTTCATTCTTATAAGATGTAAAAAATGTTACTTTTGATAATTTTTGAGGAGAGGTATCTCTTTTTGAAATGCATGGGGACAAAATAATAGTTACTCACCTCAATTCAGGAATGTATCATATAAACCATTGGATTCATGTGTTTTTTATTCCATTAATGTGTGATATGAAAACACTAAATGTCTTAGATATGTACATTCTAAGTAAATTCTTTTGAAATGATGTAATTAAATTTTATGGGTTATATCAATTTGACCAACCATAATTGAATGCCTAGAGACATTAAGTGAAAATTTATTATTTTTTTCATTATTTTAAGTTTTTTGATTATAATGATATTGAATTTATATAATAAATTATAATATTAGTACCAATGAAATTATAAATTCCCATTATTATTGATGATATATCAAAAAGATTTGTGTTTTTTATATGGAATAAAATATGTTTTTTAAAAATATTGAATATGAAACCATAAAGGAATTCGTTGGAGGATGTCACAATGTTTAAAGGGGAAAATGAAAATAATTTTCTGAGAACAATATGAATACATTTCCATTTCATTGATGAAGCCAAATAATCAAATAAATGTATCAAAGGAAGTTGTTGAAAAATATACAAAATGGAAAGTGGAATGGAAGGATGGAGGCACTCCGTTTAGTCTCTACCCTACTAAATCCCATGTAAAACGAATTTTTACTGAATAATATTTTATATAAGAAGATAAGAAAGGAAATATGGAAAAGATATTTTATATTTATTTGTAAATTGTTAATTTTTTAAGATGTTTCAGTAGTCACGTGCATGAATAATTATCTGGTAACCCGTTTATTAATTTTTAATCCCACCCTCTGTCTAATAAAATAGAATGGATAAAAAACTTATTGCTGATAAGTTGCTGCCACAATATATTATAATGAAATATCATCAGATGAGATATAATACATTGAAATGGGTAGATAAATGATTATGTTTTTGAAGAGGATGAGAAATAACAATAGGATGATAAAAAATAAGAAGTCTAAAAAATAAATGTAAATGGAGGAAGATGAGAATGTAAAAGTAGATGTTATAAGGTAAATATATCACTATGATAGAATACTGGTGATATATTTAGAATACACTTTTATAAATTACCATCTCTCTAATTGGAGTCATCTAAGAATTATTTAATGTGAACTAAAGCCAATAAATTTATTCACATTATATGTAAAGATAAAGAGATAGGGTCTGATGAGATTCTTAATAAAAATTTAGGTAGTCTGATTAGATGAATCGTGAGGGGGTGAATTGAGTATCAATTAAAATTTATGTTAAAAGTATTATTTACAAAATAAAATACCCCTATAAAAAACAATGTATGTTTGTAGAGAATTTATTTAATTCTTGAAGGTTCAATTTGATTCTCAAAAGATTGATGAGTTCTCATTTTTAATAACCTATTGATTAACAAAACTTTTGAAGAAAACATACTAATTAAAAACTGAGGTAAACACATGCTAAACTTACTATCAATGTTTCGTTTATCATAATGTAGGAAATACATATCACATAACAAATATAATATAATCAACACAGTGGATAAAACAATAGGTTCAGTCTCAATATGGGATTTATTCCTTTCCACATGGTGATCACCTACCACCAAGATGTTTATATTAATAAACATTTGATCCACATCCTAGATCAGGGTTCACAATAGCACACCACATTGTCTAGGTCACACTAGACCTCTACCAAAGTTATTTGTCGGAAAATATATACATATCACACATGATCTCTTCCATATTTTTTTGTGGGATACAAGGGTAATAAGTGATTGAGAATTAGGATTCTTTGATATCATCAATTTATTCATAGAAGACAATGTGTGGTATACAAACAAATACAGACACTACTCAATTAGTGATGATAAGAAACAATAGAGTTAAGAAAGAAAATATAGTTAAGAATTATCTGTGTGTTGTGAAGTAATTCTCTTGACTAAATGGATGTTGATAAAATTGTATTTGAGTCCTCTTCTTGAAGTTCTCTTCGGAAAAAAGAATCACAGATTCTGTAATCTAGCTTTGAGGATTGAATATGTTAATCTCTTCAAGGTCTCTAGGTATAATAAGCTTATAGTAGAATATTTCTTGCTACAATTTTATAGTAATCTCAAGCGCTTAGTTCATCACTTTTCGTATTCATAGAGTCTATTTCTCAGCATGTCGTAGCATGTAATACTCCATGAATTATGCTTCTATAATGTGAAAAATGATGTCCTTTTATACTCCAGGATCCTCCAGGCATGAAAATCTTTGCACATGCATGTAAATTGTACTGTTTAGAGATTGTCCTACCGAAAAAACTAAAAAATGTCAAAAACTTTAATTTGACCAAATATGACCGTTAGAAATGATTTTGAAATAATAAACTCAGAATAGTTATTTATAACAATCAGTGAGTCATCTTTGGTTTGTTGTCTTCAGATATATAACATCGGTCTGTCATCTTCAGTGTGTTGACTTTAGTCTGTCGGACTTCAGGGTGTCGACATCGGTGTGTCGAATTCAGTTTGTTGATCTTCGGTGTGTCGACATCAGTGTGTTAATCTTCGGTCTGTCAAAATTCGGTGTGTCATACATCAGTTTGTTAAAATTCATTGGGTTGACTTCTGTGTGTCATACATCTGTTTCATTGTGTCAACTTTGGTTTCGGAGTGTCGACTTAATATTCGGTGTGTTGAATTAGGTTTCAGTGAGTGGATATCGGTTTCGTTGTGTCAAATTTGGTTTCAGTGTGTCGACTTCAGTTTTGGTGGATCAACTTCGGTTTCGGTGTGTTGACTTGTGTTTGTCGAAATTTGGATTGTCGAACATACCCCCTATTCCAGGGAGTCTTGAAAGATTTCAAAGTGTCTGTCTTACCAGACTATGTGTTATGAAAAATATTATGTATAAATAAATTTGTAAACATATTTATTCAATAATATAAGTGACTGAATTATTAACGTATATGTTGTTATATGATATAATTTATTTACTGAGTGATATTAAACGATCATGAATGATTAGAATCTGTATATTTACATTATTTGTGATTATGAAAATATAATATCATGGAGGGCCCCACAATATCCTCCTTTTTGATAATAACAAATTATGTCATACATGAAAATATCTAGAATAAATATATATCAACATTGTTGAATGTAATTTTCCATTATGACTGAATTTTTTCATTGCTATAGTTTTTTTAAAAAAAATCTCCCCCTCAATATATGCCCTTATATTCTCCAACTTTTTGGATTAACAAAAATAGAAAAGTTGTAAAGAGAAATAATATGAAAGAAAGATACCAAAAGAATTTTTATTAAAAGGCATATGAGTACAATTAAAACAAATAGATCAAATTCCTATCAAATGATATAATCCATCATTATGGGTTTGGATGCAGAGGATAATTTCCATTGTCTAACGGATCCAATGGAGAAGGAGAGTGTTTGGGAGTTTTAGAGGAAGGGGGTCTAAGGATAACATTATTTAGGGCCACACCAGTAGGAACAGTGGCTGCAAGGCTATCCCTTCTATTGGAAAACACACGACATTATGATTTCTTAGTAGTGACCAGTCGAATCTGAGTTAGTTCTTGAGAGACAGTCATTGGAGAAGGAGGCTGAGAGGTAGTACTAATGGAAGCTGCTGGAGGGACCACAATAGCCCCGGCCTGAACATTCAGATATGGTTTGAGAAAGTTGATGAAGTATTTAATGATTTCACCACCACATTGCATTGTCTTCTTGAAATCATCCTCATTTTCAATAAATTTACCCTGCGAAGGTGTACACTCTTTCAATTGATGAACATGATTTTTGAATGATTATGTGTCTGGAGGAATTCAATGATTTCATCTTGAATCATGAAACTATTGATGAGGTCATACTTGGTATAAATCTTAGTGAAATACCTATCCACATTTTCCTGAATTTTTTTCTTAGATGAAGAGGTTTCATTTGTGCACTTCCACACCTTGTTGTATAAGAGATCATTATTTTGATGTAATTTTTCTATGGTTTTTTATCTTAAAAAATCTGGTGTTTTTTCATTTTCTCTCTCATCACAGCCTTGAGAGACTCCAAATTAGTGACAACACTTCTCCCACTCCTACAACTAGATGGTCCAGTCATCATTTTTCCAAGATCTTTATTCAACTATTTCATGTGAACACTGGTTATATGAGTTAATATGTTCTTAATAACTTCCATAACACCACTAAATGTGGAAATGAAGTTAGAGGGTAATGAATTAAACTCATTTCTAATCATTCCTAATTCTTCAACTAGCATGTTTGTGTGTCTAATAATGGTTTCTCCTGTAGAAAAAATGATTTAGTTGAATCTCTTAAATCACCATTCTTGAAATTCTTACTACATCAAAATCTAAGATACTTATGGTAGTGGAGGCTTATTTTCTAGATCCCACTGATGCTATCACAGACTCACATAGCTCATTCAAAAACTTTTACAAATCATCCTTAGTGATATAGTCACCGGGAACAGACTAATCTATAGGTTCTCGAGGTGGAGATTTAGCTATTGGAATAGGTGCAATAGTTTCTGGGTCAGCATGAACTTGTGGAACATGTGGAAGAGGCACCCTTTCCTGATCTGAGTCGTAATCTAAACCGAAAAGAATGCATCCTTTATCCCAATTCCATTCTCTAGTATAGTTAAAATCTCATGGGTCAACAGTATCAGTTCTAACCATTCATCCCTGATTCTCAATAATAACATCAATAACATCAACTTCTTCATCCTGGACTATGGACATAACAACATGTTTGGGAACTGAAACAAACTGAACTTCAGGTTCTACCTCAACTCCAGCTACTTCAGCTTCACCAGGTACTTCCTCGATTTGAGGCACTAGTACTACATCTTCTTCCATTTATCCCACAACCATAAGATCATTTAATTCTTGAATGAGCTCTTGGTATTCTGAAATAGGATGGACTCGTCTGTCCTCATGTTCTGTATCCCTATGATCAACAACATATTGATCAGTGGGATAAATTCCATCACCATATCCATGAACAGATTCTTCAATATATCATTCAACCTCAAGTTGTCCCACTTTTAGAGAGTAACTCTCATCCTCAACAATTCCTCCATCATCCCCATTATCACCATCCTCATTATCATCGTCATCAGATTCCTTATCTGATTTGTTAACATAACCTTAAACTCCAGTAATTTTGTTTTCTTACTCTTCATCATCACGTAATAAAGAATATCTTAAGGGAAATTCCATAGGTGCACTGGACGGTCCATAAGTCAAATTATTAGAACATTCACAAATATCAAGATCTCTCCAATCATCAAAAGGATATCCTTCTTCCCTTGGATCCTCAGGTTCTGTAACCTCATCAAAATAAACTAGAACTTCTCCAGGATTGAGACCTGGATCAACTTGGTACCTTTGTCTAGAAGGATGGTCAAATGGATTGAAATTTTCATACTGCCTCTGTTCATCTCATACGCAACATCTATTCCAAGTGTTCTAAGAGATTTTCATTCTTTTACAAATGACTTTATGAAGTCAAAATCTATAGCAGGAACTTATCACTTCATCTTCATCTTCTACACAATCTAATTATTTAAACATGGAAGAAATAATCATTGGGTAATATAAGAAGGTTTTCTTTTTATATGTAGTAATAAAATTAGAGATATGTTCCATAAGATTTCAACACAAACTCACTTTTATTATATGATTCAACCAAAAGATCATGAAGACAACCTGATATTTCACAATAGAGAAGTCTTCAAACCTTGGGAATATTTGATGCAGTATGAACATAAAAAGAAATATATATTCTCATTATAATTCATTTGTAATAGTTTTTCTAGATTCTTCATTTCCAGTAAACTCTTTCAGAGAATCTTCATAGGAAAACTAATTTGAGGAAGGTGGAATATTAGCATGATAGTCAGCATTGAAACCTTCATGTGGAAACTCTAAGAATTTATCCACTTCCATTGGAGAAAAACCCACTTCCATTCCCTATACCATTGATTTCATCTTTGTTTCCTCAGCTTCATCTAGTGATATAATACAATTTTGATAGAATTCGTGCACAAGATGGGGATAATAGGGCCTTTCATTATTGTTGAACCAACTGATCCACCCTTAAGATTCTAGTACCTTCAACAAAAAATATTTTCATGATAGAAGCCATTTAGTAGACACCTCTTTTTCAACTGTAACTACTCAGATTTCTTAGCTCGGTTTCACTGTAAAATTGGTCTCACCTTTTTACTGATTACTAAAAGGATATTTTCTATGTTCTTTCATTGCAGGCTTAGTCTAATCCATGTCGAAGATTCTGATTCTAACTGTGTTGAGAGTTCAACAGTTGAGAGAGTGTGTAACTAAATGTAGAAAGATTTATGGCAGAAGAAAAGACGAAATGTCGGGTTGGATTGTAATAAATATATAATTTTGGGATTGTAAATCTTAAGACACAAAACCTAAACATTTAATGTTAAAAGGGATAAAACAACATCATGTCATTTAAAGAAGAAATACTTTACAAATCTATCCTTAGATATATCATAGCCAATGAATCAGTTTTAAGAAGATCTGTTTCAAAAGGATCGGTTTTAGAAAGATCAGTTTCACAATGATTGGTTTTAGAAAAATCTTTTTTACTATGACTGGTTTTACAGAGATCAGTTTTACAATGATCGATTTTAGAATGATTGGTTTTTTCGAAGATTTTTTTTCACAATGATCGGTTATAGAAAAATAGGTTTTGGAAAGATTGATTCTAGAAATATCGGTTTTAAAATGGTCGGTTTTACAATGAAATGTTTTAGAGATATTTGTTTTACAATGATCAGTTTTAGAAAGATTGTTTTAAAAAGATTGGTTTTAGAAAGATCAGTTTCTGAATAATGGGTTTTAGAATGATCTGTTTTACAACGATCAATTTTAGAAAGATCATTTTTACAAAGATAGGTTTTAGAAGGATCATTTTTAAAATGATCCATTATATAATTATTGGTTTTAGAAAGATCAGTTTTAGAGATATCGGTTTTAGAAATATTGGTTTTAAAAAGATCAGTTTCACAAAGATCAGTTTTACAATGATCGGTTCCAAAAATATTGGATTTTACAAATATTGGTTTTACAAATAACAGTTTCACAAAGATTTACATTACAAATATTAGTTTTAGAAAGATATTTTTTAGAAATATTGGTTTTAGAATGATCGGTTTTACAAAGATCATATTCAAAATGTTTGGTTCTACAATGATCGTTTTCACAAAGATCGGTTTTACAAATATCGGTTTTACCAAGATCTGTTTTACAAAGATTGGTTTCAAAAAGATCTTCTACTAATTTATCATTCCTAGTTTGTGTAACATACCAAGTAAGTAATGAATAATAGATATTTTTATCTATGTCTATTAATGATTAAGATAGTGTTTTAGAGGCTTAAAATGAAAATAAATACAATCTTATGCATTGAATAAACTAATATTCTTAAAAGATTGTTTTACTACCTTTTGATGGAAAACACTTTTTAAATAAAACATTTGACAATTTAATAATATATATATGTCAAAATAAACATATTAATTATGATTGGGACATTGAAATCTACATTGGATAAATTTTTGGTATTTTTCTAACAATGTTCATTTTTTAATGAATAGTGAAAAAAACACTGCATTTTACATCAAAACTGCTTTTTCATTTAATTATATTATATGGTTAGATTATCCATTTAATTTGACTTAAAGTGTAATCTGAATATATTTTTACCATTTAATCCAATGGTGGTCATTTGTATTAATTTCACTTTGGAATTGGTCATAAACTAATGCCAAACTTTTCGAAGATATTGTATCAAAAAACCCGCTATTTGTTTTGACAACGAGAATTATTTTTAAATAAATTATTGAAATTTATGTGTTTGTAATTTGGTAAAATGGATTAAATATTTGTAATCATAAGGTCCAAATTATGTAATTAAGTCACTTTTATTTTTGGACATTACGAATAGTAATGATGGTAATTATCTTTAATTATCTTGATTAATGAGTAATTTGGTAGTTAATGATAATAAAATGATATCATAATAATACAATAGGACCACAAAATGTGTCCTAAGGATACTTGTTCTCTAATGGCCGACCATTGGATGCCTTGTGCCAAACTTGGGGGCCCCATGGATTCACTTTTGTGAGAAAGTGACTTTTTATCTTTTTATTTGTAAAGAATGTTAAATGTGACAAAGAATGTATCACCTAAGTAAAATATTTTTAATTTTGTCTAAATAAATGATCATTTGGACTATAAATAGTAATTGGAAAGATAAATATAGTTCCTACAACATAGTATTTTTTTTATAATTTTTAGACTTTAAATAAATTAAATTATTTATGACATCATGATGATGCAGCGATTACCTCATTAATAAAGGATTTAAATAAAATGAAATGATAATGTAAAATCTATGACCTACACATGTCCAAAACCTATTGTATTGGTGGATTTATAACCCTTATCACCTTATCCTCGAATTATATCAATGTGGGACCTTTTGAATTCGATACTCATTTTAAAATAATGTAACATTTCTTTACTTTCCAAGAGTGCCCCTCCTCTCCTCTTATAAAAGGACCCCACCTCTACCTACATACCCACACTTACAAAGCCTTTGGCTCGGTGAAACCCTGCCCATTTTGTCTCCCCACTTCCCTCTATTACTCCTTGAAGCCTCAATTTGGGCATAAGTCCTCTCAAGGAAGCCTTTGAGCTCAAACCAAAGGGAGTTACCCGATTTTAAGGTAATGTCTTCACTTGAGTCCTTTTGTTTTATTTTACTTCTCCAACCCCCTAAACAATTTTTATTAATTTATTTTGTAACAAATCCAGTATATTAAATATACTATGATGTTTTTATAATAAGTATTAGAGCTACCCTTACATACACCTACATCTAATGGTTAAAGGACATACTGTTTCTGTGGATGGTGAATTTATGCCTCCCGAAACGATGGTTCTTCAACATTCTTTTAACACATTCAAAGGTGGCCATTAAGATGTCACTATATTTATATATGATATATAATATGTTTATTTTTTCCTTAAGATTCTGTATTTTTCATTTTGGGCATACCTTTATGGTTTCCATTATGGGTAAACGCAATATCTTCATTTAAGGAAGTGCGGACTACCGCACCCTCAAAGTGATTTGATTCATTAAATATCATATGTGGAACTTATAAAGGATGGAACTATGATATTATATATGATATTATACTAGAATTATAATATACCTTTATATCATTATGATTCCATTCTATAAAATATGAAATAGAAATGAAAGTAGCGTTCATGCGTATGTACGGCTTACCGTCTCCATGAACGGTGAATTTCATTTCATACCTCTAAATGATTATGTAATATTATAAATTCATGTATATAATGGATATATATGATATATACATCATGATTATAATTCTGGATATAATGGATACATGAAAAACTTGTAATTATAATGGTTTTATTTTTGACTCAAGTACCAATGATCGTTAAAACGACCATTATTAACTTAAATAATTACATAGTGTTCATCACATGGAAATAAGTGATATAAAAGGAATAATGAAAATGAAAAAGGTTCTTAAGCAAGTATAAATTCACTCAAGTTTATTATTCAGGACATTAAAGAACGATCGAGTCATGTCGGACCCGAGGTATGGGACTTCGTCTCAATCTCCTTTCATTGAGGCATATTTTATTTTATACACAACATTATTTTATATGGTGGATAAAACCCTTTGAATTTTATGTTTATTCAAAATGAATCATTCTTATACGAAGCGTTTAATAAATGAAAAAAGGGAATGTTTTTGTCGTACGTATGTGGCGACAATGACTTCTCCGCCGCCATGACCATTATTTGAGTTTCGGCTTCCTCTACAAGCCATACCTTTTTTTTAAAAGAAAAATAAATACCAAGTTTTACATTTCTTTTATTTTGGTATTGAAAATTGTTTTCATAATGTTTTTATATCAATGTGTTGTATTGGTATCTTTTGATTGAAAGGTGGAAGTGTTATGTTTTCTTTTATGCATGCTTTATGTGATACGATTATGATGAGGTTCTTGGGCATTATTATGAAGATGGGTGGTTCCGTGATAAAATAAGGGCGTGTGAGCCTGATATAGCTCTCCAATTCATTGGGTAACATGAAGGAGTGAAACGTTAAGGTTTCTCCGAAGAGATTTAGGGAATATACTGTGATGTGTATTCGAAACGTAACCAAGAGGGTTACTCCCTACGTAAGAATGCTATGCATGCCTCAAGATACCAATATGTCTTATGATTTCTATGATTTATTCATGATTTGATGAGGTATGTTAAAGTGATTATGTTTTATGTGTAAAGTATGATTTCATTCTTATGTATATATTTACCCATGTTTCCTTTCCATATTTTTATATCCCTTACTGAGCTTTTTATGCTCACGCCATGTTTTTTGAAATGTTTTTCACAGGTCAAGGGAAAGGTACATGATACAATGATAGTGTCAAGGAAGTGTCAAGAAAGAATCCATATTTTATTTTAAATATGTTTCCATTGATGGGAAAGAATAATAATATCTTTATGTAACCACTTTGTTTATATGTGGAATGTAATTCAGGTTTTATGATCTAATTCTCTAAAACTCTAAACCCAAAAAGATCCTCAATGTGTAATCTTGTAATAACTCAATATTAAGTAAGGTTTAAGACTGGGGCCTTATAGTTGGTATCAATGGTCGGTTTAGATAACTTTAGGAGTTAGAATTCTATTAAATGATTATCCAAATTTTTTTATGGTCAAATTGAAGTGACATAGTATTTGAAGATTACCATGTTGCTTCATCTAAGACATGTTTGTTCAGAATGGTTTTCCGCAGAGGAAACAGGGAAGCATTGATAGGAAGGCATGCAGAAGGAAATAACCTTCCGAATCAGCACCCTGAGATGGTCGGAATTAGAACTGAATAGTTTGTTGCAGTAATGGAGCAGTTGACTCAAGCGATAAATGGCGGTGGTATCCATACACGAGATCAGCTAGATCAACCGCAGAGGAACATGTCAGTGGTGGAACATTTCATGAGGCAACATTGTAGAGAGCCGAAGCCTAACGTACATGAACATTACATTACTTTTGCGGAATACTTAGTACATAACAAAAACACACACACAAGGATCGTAATAGTTTAGTGTCTTTGGAAACTCGGAATATAATCTTCTAATCCTGGTGAAAGATCTTCAACATCTCCCATAAAGATCTTCTTTTTTTTTACCTAAAACCTTTCTTTATATCCTGGGGAAAAGAAAACATAAAAGGGTGAGCTCAAATGCTCAGTAAGGGTAAACAAAAGAAATATCAATCACATAATTTTCATAAGAACATAAAATTTTTGTAAATCTTAACCTGCAAAAGAGAGCATAATTTCATAACATGGGATAAATCATAGTAGTGAAATGAAATCATAACTTAAAACATTACTCATTGTGGAATACACACATAATCATAGAGAATCATTTCTTGTTAGTCAAGACTCATTGCCAAGACTATCTTAGTGGACAAAGTCCCTTTCTGAATCGAGTAATCCTCGTTTCAGTCCTGTTTCACTGAACCGGTATAACCTACCATTCCAGCCATGTCTATCTCATGAGATATAAAATCTTTACCCAATGCATTGGAGGGAGATATAGGTCCCACCGATCTCTTAATGAATCCTTTCTTATGTGTTCCACATAATCATAAACCATACATCATAGCGTAACCAATGAAATAAAAATGGAATTCTTAAACAACATGACATCATAAAACAATTCATATAAGATAAAGGAATTCATAAAAATATTTCCATCGCAACATAATCAAATCCATGTAATAGTAGGGATAAAAACAGAACCCTTTTATTATCTTAGATGGAAAATAATTTTGATAAAATACTTGAATTGAATTCTTGAGGAAAATATCCTTTCTTCTTCAAAATCAATTTCTTTTCACAAAACATCATGCAATTTTAAAAGAAAGAGATTTTATTGAAAATAGTCATGAAATATTTTAGAGGAAGCTTCATGAAAATAAGTCTTTATAAAACAGTAGAAATCCGTTCGTGCCGTATAAGTTAAAAAAAACATTCTTCGTACTTTTGTCGGGAAAGTCAAAAAGTACCTCGTATGACAAAAGATTCCTTTCATAGATATTACTAAAAACTAACCGAAGGGTAAAAATGGATTTAAACAATTGTAGGTGGATGGAAATAATATTACATATTGATGAAACATGGATGTGGATGATAAAATACACCCCAGTAAATACTTATGAATAAACAATCTCGGATAAAAATGAGATTGTGATATTTCCCTTACCTTAGGTCCGACTTGCTTTGTAAGTGTCCGAACCTCCTGTATAATGATTTAAATCATGTTATTGACTTATTACAGAATCATATTCATTGTTATGATATCATATATGGTTCACTTATGACATTATATTACCCGTTCTTTTGTAAATTCCATGTTAAAGAAGCGTTTTGGGTAAAATCGTTTCATTTATCGTAGGTGTTTTGACTTGTTGTTCTTGACATCATTATTACTTATATCATGATTTACTTACTTCCAGAATATAAAATATGATTTATATATCATATATATTCAGTATATATATATATATAATAGGTAGATAAATAAAATGAAAAACACCGTTCATGGAGACGGTAGTCCGTACGTACGCATGAACGCTGTTTTCCTTTCCTTATTGTCTTGAAATGGAAGTAAGTAGATGACTTACATATGTATATATATACATAAATCCAGTAGCTTTATAATGTCATATATTTCATTATTATTTCTTATATATACATTATAATCATTCTTAAATGGTTAACATGGAGAATGAATCTCATCGCGTCGTGGAGACGGTATTCCGTACGTACGCACGAGCGATGATATCATTTCTATAAATATTGAATTGAATTGGAGTGGATTATAAAATATATCAGAATCAATATGATGTTATAATAACTATGTATAGTTATTCATTACACCATTATACCCATCCGTGTAAGGTGGTGGTGGAAAATAGATTACACCACGGCGTGGAGACGGTATTCCGTACGTACGCACGCGCGGTGATTTCTTTTTCCGTAGGATGGATAGATGGTGAAATAGGGTTGTTTCATACTTATAATAACATATCAGTATATGAGTGATACTGATGTTATTACTTCATAATGAAACAACCTAAGAAGAAGAAGTGGAAGAAGAAATAAAGATGAAAGAATTGGTAACGGTAATTACCTGTTCTTTGAAGTGCCTCTTTGAGACCTCTTCTTAGGGCACTAGAATTGGTCTTTGAGGAAGACCAGAACCTCTAGGATGTTGCTAGGGAAGTGGAGAAGAGATTTTGGCAGGGGCTGGCCGAGCTTGAGTGCTCAAATTGGTGTGAGGAGGAGGGGGAGGAGGTGTCCTTTTATAGGGGAGGAGAGGGGCACCTTAGGAATATCTCAAAATATTATTTTATATTAAAGTCAAAATCGGTTTATAATGGTTCCAAAGGGTCTTATTTCGAAGCTAAAGTTGGGATGGGTCGAAATCCTATCAACCAATAGAATTTAGACAAGTTTAAGAATTTTATTTTAACCTTATCAATTAGATTTAACTCTAAGTTAAATAATTTAACATTTACCGTGTCTTTTTGTTTTCTTTCACTATATGGTTAATACACTTACTATAACATGCCAAACGAACCCCAAATTGTTTATTATTAATATATATATCCTTATCTAAGTCATTTGGCCGAACCTTAGATTTTTAGGAATAAAATAACAATTAATAATATAATATTTGATTTAAAAACTATTTTGTGTCAATTTTGACACTATTTGATATATGATTTTTGTGAAAGTCATAACAGAATTAAATGTTCGAACCAAGTTGATTAAATCAACATTAATATATCATAGTAACCTAGAAAATTAGTGTAATTCATAAAAAGTTTCAAATTACATTTATTTTGGTGTTTATAACATCAATTATGTCAATATTTCATTAATAAGTTAATTATTGCATCATCGTTGTGTCATAAATAAATTAAATTATTTGATGTCTAAAAATTACAAATAAAATACCATCATGTAGGAAATCGTTTTAGCTTTCTAATGAATATTTACAATCGAATTTATCTTATGTATAACCCCATATTATAAATGATTTACGTATTAAACTTTGATTTTAACTATTTTAACCCTTCTTTAAATAAATTAATAATAAATGTCCTAATCTAATCCAAGTGGGCCTAAATGGTCATATTTTATTCCTAAGATTGTTTTTGGTCGAATTAAACTTGTCCAATAGAATTAGGACATGTGTTAGGGTAATATTAATATCATATTTACCCTTAGTTACCCTATTTACTATTAACCGTGGTAAAAAGAGTAAAAAGTTACTATTCACCAAAATATTATTTTCATCTCATTGAACCACATTTTAGTCCTTGATATTAACCGTGTCTCTCGGATTTTCAAAATTCCATTCACAGAAGCGGTAAAATTAAGTTTTATGCAAAATTCAGTTTTTAACCTACCACTTAGTAGTTTCACTATTCATCAAAAATTAATGTTTTTCAGAACAATGCCAAAATTTCATCCCAAGCTATATTTCATATTCCGAATTCAAAAATAAAGTCTATTTTACCAAATTCATAACATAAAAGTTGCATTAATTAATTTTATAATTAAATCCCGCTGTTAAAACAAATAGCGTGTTTTTAAAAAAAACAATATCTATCAAAAGATTGCCACTTGTTTATGTCTAGTTTAAATGTGAAATTACATCCAATGACCAACATTGTATTAAATTGTAAAAATATATTCTAAATATACTTTAAAACCACTCAAATTAATGATTTATCACTATTAATTATTTCGATTAAAAAAGTTGTTTTTAATTATAATTTAGTAATTTTCACTATTCATCAGAATATGAAAGTTATCCGAAAAGTACCAAAATTTCACCTTAGGCTAAATTCGATACTCCGAATCCAAGAATGAAGTTCATTTTGAAAAATAAGATTTACAGAATTTTAAAAAGTTGTTATTAATATTCATAACGGCTAGTTTTAATAATATTTTAATAGCACATCGTTGTTTAGTGAAACTCGGTATTGCGTATTACACACGCTATCGAGGAAGGTCGCGATTGCGTGTAATGCAAGGCAAGACAAGGATGCATGTTGTGCAAGCTCCTTTTGGTGTAGCGTACAACACAAGACATTAATAAAATTAAAAAGAATATTTCTTTATAAAATCTTGGGCTGTTACATTCTACCCCCCTTAAAATGAATTTCGCCCTCGAAATTCGTCGGGGTTATAAATGGTTTACTATTCAAAAGTTTCTTTAATAGAAACCCACATCGTAAAAAGGAATATCAAAACCAATCTTTAAAAAAAAAGTATGAAACGTAACGGTTACCCAAATAAACTAATTATTGGGTTTCCACATAGGTGAAAATATGGATATGGAAGAAAAATCTAACCATCATGTTCCGATGGAGAGTGGTAGAGAACATGGCTATGGAAAATCCAAAAATCACAAATCCATAAATTTGTGACGATCTAAGGTACCATCTAATTCATCAGGTATAAGATCACTAGGACAACATTTTTGGTTTTCAAGATCATTTCCCTAAAGTTAAAGAATTTGAATTAGAATAAATACTTACTTTATGTTGGTACAACCTCACTGTTGTTCGTGCCTTTAACAATTTCCACTTAATCTCTTAAATAAATGAAGTTGAATTTGTTATTCGTGAAGTGTTAGCAGATCATGTGATAGAATGACGGGTCATTCCATCTATCTCAAAAGGATAGCAAAATTTATATACATAAGTCAATCTATAGTGAGATTAATCATATATGGTTTCTAAAATGGACTTATACTTCATATATCATACTGCTTAATATAATAAAACTAGTTTCTACTAAACAGGGACTTCCTGTAGGCCAGTGGTAGGCGATAAAGGCCAGTCGCACTTTGGTTGTGGGTTCGATTCCTACAGCCTTGTCCGAAGCGATGGGCTGTCGCCCGTCCTGCAGGTTGTCCCTTTTTCTAAAACTACGTTACTATAACATCCCATCAATAATATCGAAAATCTTATATCCTTAAACAATACTAACTTATGTCCAACATAATCCAGTCTAATCATTAGGCTTATACATAGTACTGCAGTCCACTCTCATAATATAGTGACAACGATTACCAGAGATTTAATACTGTCGTTGATCCCCACATATCATAAGATATGTCTTGTTGGTCACATTCCAAACACTCAAAGTCCTTAATCGTGTATTCTCTTGAATACCTTAGTGAAAACATGAGTGCAGTTAAAAGTTAACACTTTCCACATACCAAAATCCTCAAAATTCTATATACTCAAACCATGATATCACTTAGTCCTTATATCAATCATGAGCTCATGAATACTATCAAACATTTAATTTTCTCCTTATCCCTTTATTATGCGCATATCATCTAAATTCCAAAAATATCTGAATAACCTTTCATGGATACTAGTAACATTAATCATACACTTTCAAAACACAAGGAAATACAACAGTGTAACAATTCATAGATGTCTCTTTATTCCAAAATTACACATGATAAACATGTAATCATTCCACTACATTCTCAAACCATTGACCGAGCTTCAAAAATTCTTTCATCTCACATATCATTTGTAGTCTCTTCATCATCATCCACATAAATACTACCCATATGACCATACTGATTCTCTTCATGAGTCTTTCCCTTAGAGCATTTGTTTGCATAATGCCCATACATTCCACATTTAAAACACTTAACCATTTTTGATGTCGTAGCAATACCATTATCCTCATCCATGGTGTTAACCGACCCTTTTCCTTTGCACTTACTTGCTTTGTGTCCTTCTTTTCCACACCCAAAGCATCTTCCAGTTCCCTTGAAACATTCTCCTTGATGCCTCTTCCCACATGATTTACATAGGGGAAATTGAACTTTCTTTCCTCTAGGATCATCATGAAACTCCATCTTCCTCTTATTAGCCGAGTCAGGAAACTTACCAAATTTTACTTTATTGATCATATTATGAGATTGCTGATTCGGCATAATAATGATGTTTGGACTTCCAAATCCCATTTCATTATGAAGAATATCATTCCATTGTCCATCATATCCTTCATTATCGTGAATCATCTTGATTCCAGCCGTTTTCTAAAACCCAAAAAGAATAGTGTGAGAGTCAAAAATCATAATAAAGGGGGAGTAACTTAAATATCTAACATCTTTGGTTTAATCTAATATCGTTACCAAAGTTCTAGGACTATATCCTATACGTATACTTATCCTTAGGGGCATCCCTAGACATACCTTAGAAATATCTCTAGGGATCTCACTAACGTTTTCGCATCCTAGTTTCCAAAGGTTGACTAAACCTTTCCTCTGATACCAACTGTAGAGACCCGAAGCCTAACGTACATGAACATTACATTACTTTTGCGGAATACTTAGTACATAACAAAAACACACACACAAGGATCGTAATAGTTTAGTGTCTTTGGAAACTCGGAATATAATCTTCTAATCCTGGTGAAAGATCTTCAACATCTCCCATAAAGATCTTCTTTTTTTTTACCTAAAACCTTTCTTTATATCCTGGGGAAATGAAAACATAAAAGGGTGAGCTCAAATGCTCAGTAAGGGTAAACAAAAGAAATATCAATCACATAATTTTCATAAGAACATAACATTTTTGTAAATCTTAACCTGCAAAAGAGAGCATAATTTCATAACATGGGATAAATCATAGTAGTGAAATGAAATCATAACATAAAACATTACTCATTGTGGCATACACACATAATCATAGAGAATCATTTCTTGTTAGTCAAGACTCATTGCCAAGACTATCTTAGTGGACAAAGTCCCTTTCTGAATCGAGTAATCCTCGTTTCAGTCCTGTTTCACTGAACCGGTATAACCTACCATTACAGCCATGTCTATCTCATGAGATATAAAATCTTTACCCAATGCATTGGAGGGAGATATAGGTCCCACCCATCTCTTAATGAATCCTTTCTTATGTGTGCCACATAATCATAAACCATACATCATAGCGTAACCCATGAAATAAAAATGGAATTCTTAAACAACATGACATCATAAAACAATTCATATAAGATAAAGGAATTCATAAAAATATTTCCATCGCAACATAATCAAATCCATGTAATAGTAGGGATAAAAACAGAACCCTTTTATTATCTTAGATGGAAAATAATTTTGATAAAATACTTGAATTGAATTCTTGAGGAAAATATCCTTTCTTCTTCAAAATCAATTTCTTTTCACAAAACATCATGCAATTTTAAAAGAAAGAGATTTTATTGAAAATAGTCATGAAATCTTTTAGAGGAAGCTTCATGAAAATAAGTCTTTATAAAACAGTAGAAATCCGTTCGTGCCGTATAATTTAAAAAAAACATTCTTCGTACTTTTGTCGGAAAAGTCAAAAAGTACCTCGTATGACAAAAGATTCCTTTCATAGATATTACTAAAAACTAACCGAAGGGTAAAAATGGATTTAAACAATTGTAGGTGGATGGAAATAATATTACATATTGATGAAACATGGATGTGGATGATAAAATACACCCCAGTAAATACTTACGAATAAACAATCTCGGATAAAAATGAGATTGTGATATTTCCCTTACCTTAGGTCCAACTTGCTTTGTAAGTGTCTGAACCTCCTGTATAATGATTTAAATCATGTTATTGACTTATTACAGAATCATATTCATTGTTATGATATCATATATGGTTCACTTATGACATTATATTACCCGTTCTTTTGTAAATTCCATGTTAAAGAAGCGTTCTGGGTAAAATCGTTTCATTTATCGTAGGTGTTTTGACTTGTTGTTCTTGACATCATTATTACTTATATCATGATTTACTTACTTCCAGAATATAAAATATGATTTATATATCATATATATTCAGTATATATATATATATAATAGGTAGATAAATAAAATGAAAAACACCGTTCATGGAGACGGTAGTCCGTACGTACACATGAACGCTGTTTTCCTTTCCTTATTGTCTTGAAATGGAAGTAAGTAGATGACTTACATATGTATATATATACATAAATCCAGTAGCTTTATAATGTCATATATTTCATTATTATTTCTTATATATACATTATAATCATTCTTAAATGGTTAACATGGAGAATGAATCTCATCGCGTCGTGGAGACGGTATTCCGTACGTACGCACGAGCGATGATATCATTTCTATAAATATTGAATTGAATTGGAGTGGATTATACAATATATCAGAATCAATATGATGTTATAATAACTATGTATAGTTATTCTTTACACCATTATACCCATCCGTGTAAGGTGGTGGTGGAAAATAGATTACACCACGGCGTGGAGACGGTATTCCGTACGTACGCACGCGCGGTGATTTCTTTTTCCGTAGGATGGATAGATGGTGAAATAGGGTTGTTTCATACTTATAATAACATATCAGTATATGAGTGATACTGATGTTATTACTTCATAATGAAACAACCTAAGAAGAAGAAGTGGAAGAAGAAATAAAGATGAAAGAATTGGTAACGGTAATTACCTCTTCTTTGAAGTGCCTCTTTGAGACCTCTTCTTAGGGCACTAGAATTGGTCTTTGAGGAAGACCAGAACCTATAGTATGTTGCTAGGGAAGTGGAGAAGAGATTTTGGCAGGGGTTGGCCGAGCTTGAGTGCTCAAATTGGTGTGAGGAGGAGGGGGAGGATGTGTCCTTTTATAGGGGAGGAGAGGGGCACCTTAGGAATATCTCAAAATATTATTTTATATTAAAGTCAAAATCGGTTTATAATGGTTCCAAAGGGTCTTATTTCGAAGCTAAAGTTGGGATGGGTCGAAATCCTATCAACCAATATAATTTATACAAGTTTAGGATTTTATTTTAACCTTATCAATTAGATTTAACTCTAAGTTAAATAATTTAACATTTACCGTGTCTTTTTGTTTTCTTTCACTATATGGTAAATACACTTACTATAACATGCCAAACGAACCCCAAATTGTTTATTATTAATATATATATCCTTATCTAAGTCATTTGGCCGAACCTTAGATTTTTAGGAATAAAATAACAATTAATAATATAATATTTGATTTAAAAACTATTTTGTGTCAATTTTGACACTATTTGATATATGATTTTTGTGAAAGTCATAACAGAATTAAATGTTCGAACCAAGTTGATTAAATCAACATTAATATATCATAGTAACCTAGAAAATTAGTGGAATTCATAAAAATTTTCAAATTACATTTATTTTGGTGTTTATAACATCAATTATGTCAATATTTCATTAATAAGTTAATTACTGCATCATCGTTGTGTCATAAATAAATTAAATTATTTGATGTCTAAAAATTAAAAATAAAATACCATCATGTAGGAAATCTTTTTATCTTTCTAATGAATATTTACAATCGAATTTATCTTATGTATAACCCCATATTATAAATGATTTACTTATTAAACTTTGATTTTAACTATTTTAACCCTTCTTTAAATAAATTAATAATAAATGTCCTAATCTAATCCAAGTGGGCCTAAATGGTCATATTTTATTCCTAAGATTGTTTTTGGTCGAATTACACTTGTCTAATAGAATTAGGACATGTGTTAGGGTAATATTAATATCATATTTACCCTTAGTTACCCTATTTACTATTAACCGTGGTAAAAAAAGTAAAAAGTTACTATTCACCAAAAAATTATTTTCATCTCATTGAACCACATTTTAGTCCTTGATATTAACCGTGTCTCTCGGATTTTCGAAATTCCATTCACAGAAGCGGTAAAATTAAGTTTTATGCAAAATTCAGTTTTTAACCTACCACTTAGTAGTTTCACTATTCATCAAAAATTAATGTTTTTCAGAACAATGCCAAAATTTCATCCCAAGCTATATTTCATATTCCGAATTCAAAAATGAAGTCTATTTTACCAAATTCATAACATAAAAGTTGCATTAATTAATTTTATAAATAAATCCCGCTGTTAAAACAAATAGCGTGTTTTTAAGAAACAATATCTATCAAAATATTGACACTTGTTTATGTCTAGTTTAAAGGTGAAATTACATCCAATGACCAACATTGTATTAAATTGTAAAAATATATTGTAAATATACTTTAAAACCACTCAAATTAATGATTTATCACTATTAATTATTTCGATTAAAAAAGTTGTTTTTAATTATAATTTAGTAATTTTCACTATTCATCAGAATATGAAAGTTATCCGAAAAGTACCAAAATTTCACCTTAGGCTAAATTCGATACTCCGAATCCAAGAATGAAGTTCATTTTGAAAAATAAGATTTACAGAATTTTAAAAAGTGGTTATTACTATTCATAATAGCTAGTTTTAATAATATTTTAATAGCACATCGTTGTTTAGTGAAACTCGGTATTGCGTATTACACACGCTATCGAGGAAGGTCGCGATTGCGTGTAATGCAAGGCAAGACAAGGATGCATGTTGTGCAAGCTCCTTTTGGTGTAGCGTACAACACAAGACATTAATAAAATTAAAAAGAATATTTCTTTATAAAATCTTGGGCTGTTACAAACATCCCCCATCATTCAGAGGATCATCTGACCCTGTGCTAGCTGAAGGGTGGAATAAAGCACTGGAGAAGATTTTCGATTACATGGGGTGTTTATACAATCAAAAGGTTAGTCTTGCTATTTACCATTTGGAGGGTGAAGCAGATCAGTGGTGGTCGATGATTAAAAATATCAGGGACGCTGATGAGATTGATGCTATCGACTGGGATGAATTCAAAGGTATGTTTTTGAATAGTATTTTCCTAAGGCTGTTCGACTTAGGATGGAAAAACAATTCTTGGAATTGAGGCAAGAGGAAGACTCAGTGGCTACCTATGAAGAAATGTTCACTCGATTGGAAAGGTATGCTCCAAATTTTATCCGAGACCTTGAGAGTAAAATCAATCGTTTTTACTCAGGATTAAAGCCAAAATATCGAAGGGCATTAGCATCTTGTGAGTTTAAAAGTTATGAAAAGCATGTTCGATATGATGAGAAGGTGGAAATGGAGTTTTCCGATGATCAAGTGTTCTATAACAACCAGCAAAAGGAGAGACCAAGGTGGAAGGAGAAAGGGAAGAATTCTTCAAAAAAGTCTGATGGTAAGAAATCTAAGTTTCCAGTTTGTGATAAATGTGGGAAATGGCATGCTGGGGAATTTCTTCTAAATTCTGGAAAGTGCTACTGATGCGGAAAATGGGACATAAGGCTCGTGATTGTACTAAAAATATTAAGGTGAAGGTAAGACCAAATTTGATTTACAATTAGTGAAATGTTTTAAGTGCAATGATATGGGTCACTATGAAAACGAGTGTCTGACAAAGAGTTTGAGTGATGGGAAGCAGTTAGACTACAAGTAGAAAGGGGTGGTGAAATCCATTGCAACTACTTCAGTAGATGTCGGGCCATAAAATGAAGTTGTATCAGGTACTTTGTTTGTTTTTTCAGATTTTTCTAGTGTGTTGTTTGATTCGGGGTCTACACATTCGTTGATCTCTGAAACCTTTTCTAGTAAAATGGGAATACCATCTCACGAAATGACTCTTGAACTTTTGGTAAAAACACATGGGGGAAATGTTGAGGAAAAAAGAATTTATAAGAATCTTCCTATCCTTATCTTTGGAAAGAACCTACTTGCAAACCTTATTGTTCTACCTCTAGTAGAGTTTGATGTTATCCTGGGTATGGATTGGCTCTCTATTTACCATGCTAAGATTGACTGTAGAGATAAAGGAGTTTCCTTTCAGAAATACTTTCAGTTGGTGTACAAGAATGAACCCTTACTATTGATAACTTATCAAGAGGCCAAGAAACTTGTAAAAGATGGAAATGAATGTTACCTTGCACACATCGTTGAAAATAAAAGAACTGTTCAGATTATTGATGTGCCAGTGGTAAATGAGTATCCTGATGTTTTTCCTGATGAGTTGCCTGGAATAATACCAGATCAAGAAGTTGAGTTTACTGTTTACTTAGTTCCTAAAGCTAAGACAATTTCAAAACCCCCTTATCGAATGGCTCAAATTGATCTTTTAGAGTTGAAGGAGAAATTTCAAGATTTATTAGAGAAAGGTTTTATTCGACCTAGCACATCACCATGGGGTGATCCTGTTTTATTTATTAAAAAGAAAGAAGGTTCAATGAGACTTTGCATTGATTATATAGCCTTGAATAACATCACTGTTAAAAACAAATATCCTTTTCTTCATATCGATGATTTGTTTGATCAGCTCTAGGGAGATCAGTATTTTTCATAGATTGACTTGAGATCGGGGTACCATCAGCTAAAGGTAAAGGAAGAAGATGTTCCGAAGACCTCGTTCCATACAAGATATGGCCATTATTAATTTGTAGTAATGCCTTTTGGGCTAACAAATGCACCTGCTGTATTCATGGACATAATTAATAGAATTTTCCATGAGTTCTTGGATAAGTTTGTGGTGGTTTTCATTGATGATATTTTGGTGTTTTCTAAATGTAAATAAGAGCATGAAATACATTTAAGGGTTATTTTGCAAACCTTAAAAAAAGAAATTGTATGGGAAATTCATCAAGTGTGAGTTTTGGTTGCAACAAATTTCTTTCCTTGGTCACATTGTTTCAAAAGATTGGATAACTATTGATCCTGAAAAAACAAAAGTTGTGGAAGACTGGACAAGACCCACAAATGTAACTGAGATTCGTGGATTCTTTGGTTTAGCAGGCTATTACCAAAGATTTTTTAGAAATTTATCATGGTTATCTATTCCAATGACTAAGCTAACTCGGAATGTTGTTAAGTTTATCTGGACAAAAGAATGTGATGATTGTTTTCAGGAGTTGAAAAGAATATTAGTGAATGCTCCAGTTTTGGCACTACCTTCCAGGAATAGTGAGTTTGTTATCTACAGTGATGCTTCATTGAAAGGACTTGGTTGTGTCCTAATGCGGAATGATCAGGTAATTGCTTATGCTTCACGACAGTTGAAAACTCATGAGGTAAATTACCCTACACATGATTTGGAATTAGCTGCTGTTGTTATCGCTTTAATAATTTGGAGGCATCATTTGTATGGAGTAAAGTGTGAAATATATACTAATCACAAAAGTTTAAAGTATATATTCACATAGAAATAATTGAACATGAGAAAAAGGAGATGGATAGAATTAATCAAGGATTATTATTGTACAATTCATTACCATCCGGGAAAATAAAATAATGTGGTTGATTCTTTGAGTCGAAAAAGTAATGCTTCATTAACAATGTTGCATTTCGAACGTGATCCTTTGGTTTTTGATTTGATGAACTTTTCCATAGAAGTTTTTGGTGCAGTAAGTTCTTATGTTTTGTTTCAGGTATCAGTGAGATCATCTCTATCAGACAGAATCAAGCAAGCACAGAAGCAAGACAGTGAGTTGTAGAAAAAGGTAGAGATGGTTCAGAAAGGTAAGTTGCCTGAATTCAACATTGATAATGATTGTGTTTTGAGATTTGGGAAGAGATTGTGTGTGCCTTGTGATTCACAGTTTAAGATAAAGTTGTTATGTGAAGCTCATAGTACACCATTTTTTGTTCATCCTAGCAGTACTAAGATGTACAGAGATCTGCGAGAGTAATAATTGTGGGATGGAATTAAAAGAGATATTGCTGATTTTACTGTGAAGTGTTTGACATAACAACAGGTTAAAGCAGAGCGGTAGTTACCGAAAGGGATGATTCATCCTTTACCAGTGCCATAGTGGAAATGGACGAATATATCCATGGACTTTGTTGTGGGATTACCGAAGACATCTCAAGGTAATAATTCAATCTGGGTTACTGTTGATCGCTTCACTAAATCTGCTCATTTCCTTGATATACGAGATACTTTTTCCCTAGATCAACATTCCCATTTGTATCTTAAAGAGATAGTCAGGTTACATGGAGTTCCCCTCTATATTGTATCTTATCGTGATCCCAGGTTCACTTCTAACTTTTGGAAAGGCCTTCACAAGTCGTTGGTTACTGAATTAAATTTTTGTATAGAATTTCATCCTTAATCAGATGAGCAGTCAGAACGAACAATTCAGACCATGGAGGATATGCAAAGATCTTGTTCGATGGATTATCAGGGAAGTTGGGACCAACATATTTCTTTGATAGAATTTTCATATAATAACACTTTTCATTCCAGTATACAGATGGCACCATTTGAGGCATTATATCGGAAGCGGTGTCAAACTCCAGCTTTCTAGGATGAAGTGGTTGAAAGGAAGTTGATGGGACCAGAATTGGTAGAAGAGATGGCAGAAAAAGTTCAGATGATTCAGAAACACATGAGAACAGCTCAGAGTAGGGAGAAGAGTTATGCAGACAATAGGAGGAAGGATCTAACTTTTGAGGTAGGTGATCATGTTTTTCTCAAAGTCTCACCATGGAAAAGTCTGATGAGATTTGGTAAGAAAGGGAAGGTGAGTCCAAGGTTCATTGGACCATATGAAATTCTGGAGAGAGTTGGATCAGTTTCATACCGTGTGGCTTTATCTCCGAGTTTATCTCAGGTACACAATGTTTTTCACGTTTCGATGTTGAGAAAGTATATTTCAGATCCATCTCATGTTTTGAGTCCAGAGGTAGTTCAGCTGGAAGAGAACCTATCTTATGAGGAAAAACCGGTCCAGATTATTGACCACAGGGATAAAGTGTTACGAAATATGGTGATTAATCAGGTAAAGGTTTTGTGGAAAAACCACATGATGCAAAAGGCAACATGGGAATCTGAAAATGCAATGAGGGATAAGTACCCCCATTTATTCGATAAGTAAATAAATTGCGGGGACACAATTTTCTAAAGGGGGAAGGATGTAACATCCCATGTAAGTAATGAATAATGGATATTTTTATCTATGTCTATTAATGATTAAGATAGTGTTTTAGAGGCTTAAAATGAAAATAAATACAATCTTATGCATGGAATACACTAATATTCTTAAAAGATTGTTTTACTGCCTTTTGATGGAAAACCCTTTTTAAATCAAACTTTTGGAAATTTTATAATCTATATTTGTCAAAATAAACATATTAATTATGATTGGGACATTGAAATTTACATTGGATTAGTTTTTGGTATTTTTCTGACAATGTTCATTTTTTAATGAATAGTGAAAAAAATACTGCCTTTTACATCAAAAATGCTTTTTCATTTAATTTAATTATATGGTTAGATTATCCTTTTAATTGGTATTAAGGTGTAATATGAATATATTTTTACCATTTAATCCAATTTTGGTCATTAGTATTAATTTCACTTTGGAATTGGTCCTAATATAATGCCAAACTTTTCATAGATATTGTTTCAAAAAAACACGCTATTTGTTTTGATAACGGGAATTATTTTGAAATAAATTATTGCAATTTATGTGTTTGGAATTTGGTAAAATGGAGTACATATTTGGAATCATAAAGTCCAAATTATGAAATTAAGACTCTTTTTTTTGACATTATGAATAGTAACGATGGTAATTATCTTTAATTATCTTGGTTAATGAGTAATCAGGTAGTTAAAGATAATAAAATGATATCATAATAATAAAAAAAGACCACAACATGTGTCCTAAGGCTACTTGTTGTCTCATGGACGACCATGGGATGCCTTGTGCCAATCTTGGGGGCCCCATGGAATCACTTTTGTGAGAAAGTGACTTTTTATCTTCTTATTTGTAAAGAATGTAAAATGTGACAAAGAATGTATCACCTAAGTAAAATATGTTTAATTTTGTCTAAATAAATGATATTTTGGACTATAAATATTCATTGGAAAGCTAAAAATATTTCCTACACCATAGTAATTTTTTTATAATTTTTAGAATTTAAATAAATTAATTTATTTATGACACCATGATGATGCAATGATTACCTCATTAATAAAGGATTTAAATAAAATGAAATGCTAATGTAAAATCTATGACCTAAACATGTCCAAAACCTATTGGATGGGTGAATTTAGAACCCTTATCACCTTAAACTCTAATTATATCAATTTGGGACCTTTTTAATTCGAAATTCATTTTAAAATAAAGTAACATTTCTTTACTTTCCAAGAGTGCCCCTCCTCTCCTCTTATAAAAGGCCCCCACCTCTACCTCCTTACCCACACTTCCAAAGCCTTTGGCTAGGACAACCCCTACCCATTTTGACACTCCACTTCCCTCTATTACTCCTTGAAGCCTAACTTTGGGTATATGTTTTCCCAAGGAAGCCTTTGAGCTCAAACCAAAGGGAGTTAACCGATTTTAAGGTAATGTTTTCACTTGAGTCCTTTTGTTTTATTTTACTTCTCCAACACCCTAAACTCTTTTTATTAATTTATTTTGTAACAACTCCATTATCTTAAATATACTAGGATTTTGTTATAAGAAGGATTTGATCTACACTTACACACACCTACATCTAATGGTTAAAAGACATACAGTTTCCATGGATGGTGAATTTATTCCTCCTGAAACGATGATTGTTCAACATTCTTTTAACACCTTAAAAGGTGGCCATTAAGATGTCACTATATTTATATATGATATATAATATGTTTATGTTTTCCTTAAGCTTCTTTATTTTTCATTTTGGCTGTACCTTTATGGTTTCCATTATGGGTAAACACGATATCTTTATTTAAGGAAGTGCGGACTACCGCCCCCTCAAAGTGATTTGATTCGTTAAATACCATATGTGGAACATATAAATGATGGAACTATGATATTATATATGATATTATATTGGTATTATAATATACCTTTATATCATTATGATTCCATTCTATAAAATATGAAATAGAAATGAAAGTAGCGTTCATGCGTACATACGGCTTACCGTCTCCATGAATGGTGTATTTCATTTCTTACCTCTAAATTAATATGTAATATTATAAATTCATGTATATACTAGAAATAAATGATATATACATAATGATTATAATTCTGGATATAATGGATACATGAACAAACTGTAATTATAAAGGGTTTATTTTTGACTCAAGTACCAATGATCGTTAAAACGACTGTTATTAACTTAAATAATTACATAGTGTTCATGACATGGAAATAAGTGATATAAAAGGAATAATGAACATGAAAAAGGTTCTTAAGAAAGTAAAAATTAACTCATGTTTATTATTCAATATATTAAAGAATGATCGAGTCATGTCGGACCCGAGGCTTGGGACTTCGTCTCAATCTCTTTTCATTGAGTCATATATTGTTTTATACACAACCTTCTTTTATATGGTGTATAAACCCATTTGACTTTTACATTTATTTAAAAGGAATATTTTTTATACGAAGTGATTACTAAAATAAAAAAGGGAATGTTTTTGCCGTACGTATGCGGCGACAATATCTTCTCCGCCGCCATGACCATTATTTGACTTTCGGCATCCTCTACATGCCATACCTTTTTTTAAAAAGAAAAATAAATACCATGTTTTACTTTACTTTTATTTTGGTATTGAAAATGGTTTTCATAATGTTTTTATATCAATGTGTTGTATTGATATCTTGTGATTGAAAGGTGGAAATGTTATGTTTTCTTTATGCATGTTTTATGTGATACGATTATTTTGAGGTTCTTGGGCATTATTATGATGACGGGTGGTTTCGTGATAAACTAAGGGCGGGTGATCCCGATATAGCTCTCCATTTCATTGGGTAATGCGAAGGAGTGAAACATTATGGTTTCTCTATAGAGATTTAGGGAATATACTGTGATGGGTATTCCAAACGTACCCAGAGGGTTACTCCCTACGTAAGAATGTTATGAATGCCTCAAGTTACCTTTATGTCTTATGATTTATATGATTTATTCATGATTTGATGAGGTATGTTAAAGTGATTATGTTTTATGTGTAAATTATGATTTCATTCTTATGTATATATGTACCCATGATTCCTTTACATATTTTTATATCCCTTACTGAGCTTTTTATGCTCATCCCATGTTTTTTGAAATGTTTTTCACAGGTCAAGGGAAATGTACATGATACGATGATAGTGTCAAGGAAGTGTCAAGAAAGAATCCATGTTTTATTTTAAATATGTTTCCATTGATGGGAAAGAAGGATACTATCTTTATGTAACCACTTTGTTTATATGTGGAATGTAATGAAAGTTTTATGTTCTAATTCTCTAAAACTCTAAACCCGAAAAGATCCTCAATGTGTAATATTGTAATAACTCAAGATTAAGTAAGGTTTAAGGCTGGGGCCTTATAGTTGGTGTATCATGTAATCCATTTTCTCATAATTTTAGGGTTTAGTGAATATATCAGGAAGCTGATTTTCAGTCCCAATAAACTCAAGTGTTATATCACCTTTTTGTTAATGGTCTCTCAAAATGTGATGTCTCACATCAATATGTTTTGTTATAGAATGAAAAATTGGATTATTTTAAATAATAACAGCACTTTTGTTGTCACAATGTATGGGTATATGTTTGAATTGAAATCCATAGTCTAATAAGGGGTGTTTCATCTTTAAAATTTGTTCACAACATCAACTAATAGCAATGTATTCTGCTTCCGTAGTGGATAATGCAATTAATTTTTTCTTTTTTACTACATCATGATTTTAGTGTCATTCCCAAAATGATACATGTTCCATAGGTACTCTTTCTTTCTAATTTACATCCACCAAAATACGCATCTGAATATATAACAAAATCAAAACATTGTCCATTAGGATAGAACAATCATAAATTAGTTGTATACTTGAGGTATTTAAAAATTCTTTTAACGCATTTTTTCTGTGACTCCATTGGGTTTTCATCAATTATCGCTCACATACAAACCCTGAACATAATATTAAGCCTACTAGTAGTTAAGTACAACAACCTCCCAATCATTTATCTATAAGTTGTTTGATCAAATGACTTTCCATTTTCTTCAAGATATAACATACATGTAGAACTCATAAGAGCTTCAATACTGTTATTTCTATCAATTCCATATCGTTTCCAAAGATATGTTGTAAAATTACATTTATTTATGATAATACCTTATTTATTTTAAAATATTTGAAATCCTAGAAAATATTTATGGTTACCCATTAACCTCATTTTAATCTCAATTTGAATTATGTTTGAAAAGTCATTACATTATGAATTTTTAGATGATCCAAAAACAATATCATATACATATATTTGAGCTATTAAAAACATTTTTTGTAATTAATTTCTTAAATAAAGTGGGATCTGAATGTTCAATTGTAAAACCTATAGAAATAAGATAATTACATAATAATTCATAACAAATTATTGGATCTTGTTTCAAAACATATAAAGCATTTGTTAATTTAAACAGAAGATTTGGAAAATGTGGATTTGTAAAACCTGGGATTTGTTCAAAAAAACCATCATCAATTATATAACCATTTTGGAATACACTTTTTACATCCATTTGATATATTTTCAAATCCACGTGTGCTGCATATGCAAGTAAGATCCTAATTTCTTCATGTGTAGCTACAAGAGAAAAAGTCTCTTCATAATCAATTCCTTTTTCTTGATTATATTCTTGTTCTACTAGTCTAACATTGTTTATAACTATATTTCAACTTTCATCTACCTTTTCTATAGACACCTATTTGTTTCCAATGGTCAACATATCCTTAGGTAAATTTACAATTATCCATACATTATTTCTTTCAAACAGATTAAGTTATTTTACATGGCCATTACCCAAAATTCATCATTGATAGCATCATTAATATTTTTAGGTTCATGCTGTGACAAGAAGGCTTAATGTTTAGCCCGATTTCTCAAGGATTCTTTGGTTTTCGTTCCTCTATATAAATTTTCCACAAAAACATCTATGGTAGGATTCATATGAGTTCTAGTTGGTCTTGAGAAATTAAGATTAGATATTTCATGTTGGTCAGGTTGATCTGGTTCACTATAGTTATGATGATAAGAAATTTCAGAACATGATCTTTTCACAGGATCCTTCTCATAATGATTTTTTATTTTATCATTAATGACCAGATTGGACATATCCTCATCAATATTTCTTGGTGAGGTCTTGGGCTCATGTAGATCGGCATCATCAAACATTATGTGTAATGATTCCTCCAAAAATATGGTAATTTTATTAAAGACACTATAAGATTTTCTTGATGTAGAATATCCAATAAATATTCCTTAATCACTTTTTGAGGAAAATTTATCTAAATAATTTTTAGTATTTATGATATAAACTTTACATCAAAACACATTAATGTAACCTACTTTGGGTTTCCTATTATTCCACCACTCGTAATGATTTTTCTTAAGAATGGGTCTAATTAATACTCTATTTATCTGTACCAAGCTGTATTAATAGCTTCAACCCAAAAAAATGGGTGGATCATATTCAATGAGCATAGTCTGAGCAATTTCATGTAATGTTCTATTCCTTATTTATACCACACCATTCTATTGAGGTGTTATAGGTGTAGATAATTTATGATTATAGACATTTTGTGAGCAGAAGGCTTCAAAATCTTGATTCCCAAACTCACAGACATGATCACATCAAATAGATTAATTCTAAGGTCAATTGATATTTTCCACAGTCCTTGCATACTTGGTAATGTGAGAACAAACTTCACTTTTATAAGCCAGAATAATGGTCCAGGTGTACATATAGAAATCATCAAAAAGATCATTAACATAGTTCTTCCCAATGAGACTAAAAAATATAGATAGTTCATAAAATTCCATGAGAACCAACTCGAGAGGTTGATAAGTAGTTACTTATTTTTTTTGTTTGAATGAGATTTTATATGGCATTCCTTTATGAAAATAATTACATACATTATTGTATGGAAAATCTAATTTGGGTAAATATCTAACTAAGAATTTTCCAGTTAACTTCCTATGATTGTGTATATTACAATGTCCTAGTTTTCTATTCCAGAGCCACAACTCGTTGTGATTTTCATTTAGACAAGAGACATTCTGTGAGGCTAGTGTGTCTATCTTTATAGCAAATACATTATCATTTCTAAAAGCAGTAAATACCCAATTATATTTGGCATAAAAACATGGAATGAATCATTTTTAAACAATACATTAAATCCATCATCACACAATTCAGATATGATGAGAAAGTTTACTTAATTCCATCAACATATAATACTTTAGAAATTGAAATAGAGTTTTGGTTACCAATATATCCTAGGCTGATGATTTTTCCATTACCATTGCCAGCAAATGTGACATGTCCCCTATCGATCATGGTATGACTTTTAAAGCTTGAAAATGCCCTTGTCATATGCCTTCAACAACCACTGTCCATGTACCACATATTTTAATAGGAACTCTTTAGACAGTTTACCTACAAAACAGATTAACAAAAAAATGATTTTTGTACCCATATTTGTCTAGGTCCACAAACATTAGTAATAAAAGATTTAAATACCCACTACTTTCTTATGTGTTACCTATATGCAGAATATAAAGTATTTGAAATATAAAATTTACCAGGTCATGTGGAATTTGATACAATAAAATAATTTTAGGGAATGGACATTACAGTACAATTTAGTTTTTTTGAAAATAGTAGTATATTTTACATATTTGTATAAAAAATGTGATTTAGATATTATTTTGACCTTTTTGATATCATTGACTCATTGTATAATTTGGGAAATTTGTTTTCCAAGAAAATTAGTCAATATATATATACATGCAATAAACTTCCCATGATCTCTCTTTAATTGATCATTTGATATTTTGAGTTTATTATTTTCTTTTAATAGCGTGGCACATTTTTATTTCTCAATATCTAGATCATATTTACAATTATCATTTAGAGAATTATGTATTTTTAATAATTTATATTTATCCTTCAGATCATTAAAGGTAACCTCAAGCATTCCACAATATTCCAATAATTCATCCATAGTCATTTTTCATCGTTGTTGGATTCACATTCATTCTTAGAATAATAAACATGATGTAAAAGAGAATTAAGTTTTACATGATATGTTTCTGTCATGAAACATATGTTGGAATGATTGTTATTTTCACTATCAGAAGCATTAGATATACTTGAGTAGTCCTCTGAAGCACTCTAAGTAGCTTTCATAGACTTTTTATAACCCTTTCCCTTATCTTCATATTTCTTCTTGAATATCAGTTTGGGGAAGTCTTCCATTACATGAACATTTCATTTTCCTTCATAGAAGATTATTTCATTTGAGTTTTCATTCCATTTTCTATGTTTCATCAATTTTCCTTTACTAACATACTTTTCCATGTAGTTTTACTTCTTAATTAATTTCACCTTTCAGCAGAATTTTTTGAACCTTTTAGCAAGATGATCTATATCCTCATCACATTCAAAATCTGACTCTTTACTAGTGGAACTGTCTACAAGAAATTCAATATGTTCTTTATCTTTTCTCTATGAAGTTGAACTCTTGAATTCTATTTAATTCTTCTTTGGTTCCTCTTCTACTTCTATATTAACTTTACATTTTTCTGCATACATCATAAGTTTTCCAATTAGTTCCTTCACTTGATGTTTTCCTATGTCAAAGTTTCTGAGATAGAAACAGATGTTCCTCTCCATCGGTCAGGTAGGAATCAATGATTTATCATGATTTGGTCCTTTCTGTCCACTAGCTTCCCATGCAAACTGATGGTATTCACTATTTCATTGAACGACATATATATATTTCAGAGATATATTCATCAGACGTCATTTTAAAATTACCACATATAATAGTGTACGTATTTAATCTCATTTCATTAACATTATTTGTTCCCTCATGAGAGATAGATAATGTATCCCAAATTTCGTATGCAGTTTTACAGGCAGAAATACGATTAAATTCTTCACCCCCTAGGGCACAGTGCAGAGCTTTCATTGCTTTACAGTTATTGTTATAAGAAGATTTGGTATGTTCATCCCAAGTTCCTCTACCAGTTTCAGGTATTGTATATATAATTTCAACAAAATTCCATATTTCAAATACCATATTTTCCAGATGTGTCTTCATTTTAAGTTTCCACTAACCATAGTTACTTCCATTAATGAATGGTGGTCTATTAGTAGCAGCCCCTTCTACGCTATTTTCCATGCTAATGATTGTAAAAAATTTCAAAGAGATAAAAATTTAGAAATAATAGATATTTGAAGATCTTTGAAACACAACTAAAATAATTTTTGTTACATTTTCAAAAAATTACAGTAACTTTTAAAAGCCTCAAATACCAAATTTTGTTTGGATTAGATGACTCAAGAGGGGGGTGAATTAAGTATCTAAAAAAATTATGTTAAAGTATTCTTTACAAAATAATATCCCCCTATAAAAATAAACATAAAGACAATTTGTCGTGAATTTTTAAAAGTCTTGATGGTTCAATTTGAATCTTAGAAGATTTATTAATTTTTAGATTTACTAACCCATCGATGAACAAAAACATCAAAGAAAACCGACTGATTCAAAACTGATGTAAACACTTGTTAAACTAAATATCAATGTTTAGGTTATCTTAATGTAGGAAATACATATCACATAAGAAATATAAGATAATTAACACCGAGGATAAAACAATATATTCAGTCTCAAGCCTATACTTAGTCCTCTTCACTAGGTGATCATCTGCCACCAAGATGTTTATATTAATAAACATTTAGTCTATACCATGGATCGGGGTTCACAACAGCCCACCCGGCTATCTAGGTCCCACGTGACCTCTACCACAATCATTCATTGGAAAAAGATAAATAGATTACACATGATCTCTTCCACGGTTGTTTGTGGGATACAAGTGTAAGAAGTGATTGGGTATAAAGTTATTTTGATATCCTTCAGTTATTTTAAGTAGAAAGTGTGTTTGATAAAAAAAATATACACACTCCCCAATTAGTGAAGACACAACTCAACGGATTTAAGAAAGATAATAGAGTTAAGAATTCAATGTGTGATGTGAAGTAATGCTCTCAATTCAATGGATGTTGAGAAAATGGAATTTCAGCCCACTTCTGGATGTTCTCATAATAACAGAGTCTCATAATTTCTATAATTTTCTTTGAGGAGTGAATAGGTTTAAATTTTCAAGGACTATATATACACTAATACTTTAGGATAATGTTTCTTTCTACAATCATCATGTAATCTCAATCACTTAGTTCCTCTCCTTTTATATTCGCAGAATCTGTGTCTCAATGTGTCTTAGCTTGTAATACGTCGTGTACTATACTTATTTAATGTAAAAGATGATGTCCTTTTTTACTCCAGGATCCTATAGGCATGATGATATTTTCACGTCCATGTACCTTGTACTGTTTATAGATTGTCCGATAGAAAACATAAAAAAATTTCAAAATCATTTATTTGTCAAAATATGACCTTTAGAAATGGATTTGAATTAATAATCTTGACACTCTTATTTATTATAATCGGTGAGTCATCTTAGGTCTGTTGTATTCAATTTGATCACATTGGTCTGACATCTTCGATGTGTCAACTTCTCTCTATAAGACTTCAGTGTGTCGACATCATTGTATTGACTTAACTCTATTGAACTTTGGTGTATTGTCTTTGATGTGTTGTACTTCGGTCTATCATACAAAAATGTGTCAACATTGGTGTGTCATACCTCGGTTTGTTGAACTTCGTTGTGTAAACATCGGTGTTTCATACTTCAGTTTCAGTGTGTCGACATCATTTTTGGTGTGTCGACTTCAGTTTCAGTGTATTGACATCAATTTCGGTGTGTCGACTTTGGTTTCGGGGTATTGTCATCGGTTTCGGTGTGTCAGCTTCTGTTTGTTGAACATCAGTTTGAACTTACCAATATTTCTAGCGAGTCTAGAATGATTGATAAGTATCTGTTTTACCAGACTAAGTGTTATGCAAAAGTATATGTATAAAAACATGTATAAACATATTTATTAAAGAATATAAGATATTGTCTTATTAACTTATATGTTGATGTATAAAATAATTTATTTTTTGAGAGATATTAAACTGGCATGAAATATTATAAATTCTATATTGACATTTCTTGTGATTATAAATACTAAAATGTCATTGAGTGTCCAACAGTGAGGATACTAAAAATTCTTAAGGAGAATGACCTAATTTGGTGATGACATTGACTATGATAAAACAATATCTATAAAAATAGTTTACTATATTATACAATACATAAAAAAATTTATAAAAGAGTATTCCAGAGTTCGTACGAATCGAAGGAATAATGGTGTTTTTTTCTAAAAACCAAACAAAAAGATCGAATTCAGTCAGAGTATTAAAGGATAGACTGATCAAGAAATAATATGATTACTATGTTTCTAAAGATGCTACATAGAAAAATAAAAAGGAATATATCAATGTTGTTTTGTTTTCTCATAATGATGTTGTAAATATAAAATATCATTAATTATAAATAAAATACAACAGAAATATTGTAAATGAACTCACAAATACCATCATTAAGTTCTCAAGTGAATCATCATGAAATTTATGGATTCTGAAATCTTTCAAAAACACAAAAGATAAATATATTTGTGAAATAATGGATTTAAAATTTATTTTTAAATTTATCTGATTATAAATATCCAGGATCAAAATTTACAAGGATGAGAAAATTGATCTGTAGAATCAATTAATTTTAATTAATGTATAATATAAGTACTATAGAAAACATGTATGTCTATTGTATATAATATTCAAATTTAGAAAGAAAATATTCAGACATAGTAATTGAAATTTAATTCTTAGAAAGAGAATATTTTTATCAACAAATAAAACCTACACTCCCAAGAAGAATTTAATCATAATAACCATTAGTTATTCCTAAAACAAAAGAGAGGCTTGAGAAATTTTTGGAATCTATTTAAAAGATATAAGTGGATAGACTAGAATTCATGAAGATGAAAATAATAATCTTAAGTCTCATAGAGAAGAATTTTTTTAAACTCTTGTTGAATTTTGGAAACATAAAGGAATGTCATTGTAATCTTTATTATGAATGAGTTAATGTATTCCAATTTATTTTGGATATATGTTCATTCATTTATAATAGATAATCAAGAACATTATTATTTCATATATATTGTTTTCCTAAGACATTTTTAGTTACCTCAATGATTATTACCATTCCTAGTAAAAACTAACAAATTTGTAGAGTGATGTAGATATAGAAAATTTATATAATAGAGGAGAATGATATAGTAATGAGGATTTTTTATCAGAATTTTATCCTTAAGGTTATTTTATTGTAAGGATGAGTTATCCATATTCATCATTATATTTATAAGAGTAATAAACTCAAAGAGATATAAGAATATGTATACAAAATATATTTAAACGAATATTTATATATATTTTTCAACAGTATTTTTGATATATGTATTATAGTTTGTGCATTCAAAAAATGTTGGATATTGTTAATTCCATAGTATTTTAAACCTTTCCACTATATTTGTTTTTAAAATAAAAAGATTTTTTCTTCAATTCAAATTTTATAATTATTTGATTACAAAAGTAATTTTACAAGTATTTAAAAAAATATATTAATTTTTATCATACAAACATCATGTATTTTGTATTAAGAAAATAATTTTTTTACGATTAGATTTTTCATAATGAGTATAGAAATGATAAATACCATACTCGTGATAAATATTGTATGGGAAAACCTCCTTGATCATCAAACTGATGTTGGATGCGATTTATATCATAGAAAGAATATAAAAAATGTTACCAATCAATATGACAGGTCATTCGTACTGACATTATTTTCAAAATCACATGATATTAATAAAAAAACTTACAGACACTCTTAATTCATATATTCGGAATAATTATAATTTACTATTCATACCTAGAAAACTTAATCATAATGATGTCTTGAATTATTTTTTAAATAAAAAGGATGTCATTATTTCACATATCATATGACCATTAGATTTCAGGGTGTCCAAGTACTCTTGCAAATCATGGAGAAAATATGATTTTTGGATATCAGGATGGCTATAGTGACGAGTGAATATAAATACTAGGTCATTTGATCACCTGAGGAAAAATTTTGAGTGAAATATATGAGAAATGACACTATTTATGAGAGCTCTGTAAAATTTTATTGCCTTGTACAAGAACAATGAAGTATACACACGTGAAAAAGTAATTCAATGTCATTTAAATCGTAGTTTTCATACTTTATTTTTACGAAATTTATTATTGTGAATGCGATCGAGGGAATCCGAGGCTAGGAGGAGAGAGGAGTCGATCCCCTTTTTAATTAATGTAATAAAAGGATAAAAAGATAAAACCAGATCATTGTATCATATGAGTACCTAGTTATTAGTAAAAAAACCTTATTGAATGTCTAAATCAAGGGACCTTTATACAGGGTTACAATATTGTTTTCTCTTTGGGTTAATTGTATTCAATATTAATTTACTAGTATTTTTATTTCTACAAGAATTGTAATAGAAAGTTAATTCTTTCTATATTCATTTTTCTAATTATATTCAGTTTATGATATTCTTCTTGATTATGATATTTTTGTATTACTCTTAAATTTCCCAATTGTGATAATGATTAAATCATTACTCTCATTTTAATTCGATGTGGTTTAATATAGAAACATTGTGAATATAATAAATTGTATTCCCTATGATTAATATATTTTTTACAAACAAACATATGCATCATTCTTTTAATGTGAGTATAATTATACCACACAATAAATAATATTCCATTAATTAAGATCAAACATATTTATTATATATTTAAATAAACTCGATTATGATATTTATATGATCAAATCCTTAGCTACAATCTGATAACAATTTTAATACAAAACTAGTTTTGAAAATACATTTTTATAATTATGTTAAATAAAATTTCATTTAATATAAAAAAATTGTTTTTAAACATAAAATTTATCCTCTATTTTATTTTGATTTATGAATATTTATTTCAATATTATAGTTTTTTTGGTAACCTCATGGCCAAACCAATTGGTTTTAATAGTGCGAGGAGAGGAGAATAGGGGGACATGAGTGCACAATTATATTTTTTGTAAATAAGGAATTCCAACCAATTATTTTCTTATCACATGGATAGTATAATTGATAATAATAACTAATATAATTGATAAGGTCGAAATATTATAATGCATAGTATTTTGGAAATTATATTTTCCATTTTATCTTTTACTTTTTTAGTTTAATCGCCAAATAAAACAATTTTTACCTTAATTGGGGTAAATAATTTCTAAATTTTTAATATTCATTTTTTTTACAAAACAAATAGAAAAATATGTGATAATGGAAATTATTATTATTAAAAAAATATAGAATCAATTTTTTCCAATTCATTTCACAGTAGTTGAAAATGTTTATTTATGATAAATGAAATAGATGGGATGAATATCGAGTTTACAAAGACAAAAATGTCTAATAGTTCGCAATGTTATAACTTAAACTCTCAATATATAATTTATGAAAATTATTAATATTTATTAATTGATAAATAATTTAATTAATACTTTTTAAGAGAATTAAAATATATGTTACCTATATAAATAAATAAAAACATAATTCCGTTTTTCTTTAAAATAAATTATTTTACAATTTTTTTCATAAAAATTACATTTTTAGAAAATTATAAAAAAATAACCCTAATAGGATATTTATAAGATAATATAAATAAATATTTTCATTTTTAATTTTTTGAGATAAATGGAAAAAAATAAATTTAATTCAAAACACGCAAATGCAATGAAAAAGTTGGTTTTTGATAAATGTAATTTTTCAAGCATATGATTATTCTATATGAACATTATATATAATAATTATAATACATTAATTTTTATTGAAATTTAATTTTATATAATAAATATATTTCATTGAATGTATTTATCTTTTGTAATATTTTTAATAAATGAAAATGTAGAATCATTATGAACATTATAAAAGTTTTATGAAGAAACCTCTTTTTATTCCCAAAAAAAATGTATACTGAAATTAATATATAATAAACATTAAAAATGAAAATAATTTAAATAAATATTACTATATAATAAATATTTTACTATAAATAATGTTTTAAAAATAAATTTACTTTTAAATTAATTAATTTTGTGAATAAAAATGAAATTTAAAATGAAATAATTATTTGTCATTAATCACAGAAAATAAATACTTTTCCAAAAATACGAAAATTTCACTCAAAATAAATATTAACATTCTCATTTTATATTTTTATTTTATCATAGAAAATTTATGAATTTTCAAAAAACTATTTTTCATAGTTTTTAAATGAAAAGAAATAAAAATCAATTTTCATGAAATCATATTTTTAATAAGGAAATTACTTTAAAAAAATTACATTGATTATTTAATAAATATTTTTCTATAATATATAATGTGTATTAAATATATATAAACATATATTCTTCAAAATGTAGTTAATACTATTGATACTCTCGAATTTATCAGATTGCATATAACTTTATTATTATTATGAGTTTTTTAAGCTCAATGATTCATCTTGAATACACTATCTAATATTAAAATATTGAGGGTGAATGTACGTAAAGTTATCAAAGAGTTTATATATATCTAAAAATAAATATATCATAATGTTATTGTAATTTTTATACTCGTATATTCTCAGTGATCCATTATTTTTAATCAATCGATCATAACATTCTCCTTTTAAAATCACAGGATGTTACAAAATTAGTAAACCACCTATGTTTATTTCTGAACATAATAGAGTTTGGTATTACAATCAAAATATCGATTGATATTCTATGAATTTTGTTATACTTGATAGAAGTGTAAGTTCCCTGATATACTAACATGGTAAATTATCATGTAACTCTCAATTCCAATCCTCTAGGGTACATGGATTTCCATATATATATATTAAATCATAGAAACACATGACTAAGGATTCTAAATGTATTGTTCCTTTAGATGCATGGAAATATAAAAAATTAGTTCAAATGGGAACTATATTATCTTTCACAATGTTCTTCATAAATAAAACCCATCATAGACACCACATACATAAAAAATTTCTATATACCCAATGGAAGGAAGAGATAAGAAATTTGGATCTCAAATGATAAATATGGGTATATAAGGGACATATTTGAGAACATCATTATAATAATAGAATGAAAACATGTAAAAAACATTCGATAACTACAACCTTTATATTAATAATTATAATATTGATTCATGGAATTCTGATTGATCATTCATAAGGAATTATTAATAACTAAATCAATGAACATAAGTTATTGACGATTTAAATGCACATAATTATAAAAATAATTTATTATGAAATCACTGATTAATTACCAAGATTCTTGAGTGGAATGAGTTCACTCCCCATCCTATCATGTTAGAATATGTTTAGATCATCAATGAAAAAAACTACCTTACTAAGATGATTTCACTCCCCATTCAAATACCATTAATATCATAAGAAATAAATCAATACCAATGAATTTTTGGGATATATAGGTACAAAAAATCTCATTATCAAAATTATGTGTCTGTGAAAAAAATATAATAAAAATTTTATCATATCATAACAAATTAAAGAAAATGGGTTTCACAAACAATTCACCATTTCATAATCTATGTTAAAGAACTAAATTTTTTAATCCTTTAATCATTTCATCATGTAATAACACTTATAAAGAAACCAATTTGATATAGATTTTATAATTGTGCTGCCCATGTGAGAGAAATAGGTTTCAAAAACAAATTTTCATCAAGAAAATAAATAATTTATAGAAATAATATTAATGGTACCCTTAGATCATATTTCAAATAATAAAAAACTAACATTAAATTATTTCATCTTATATAGAAAATAATTTTTAAATGACAATTGGACAATTTTATAAAAATTGTAATTTCATTGAAAATTTCTTTTGTAAGACTAAATATTATTAAAAAATTCGTGAAATATTTTTCATTAAAAATAAAATATAAAAAATATAAAATATGATTTAAATTAACTTAAAATTTTATTGAGGAAAATATTCAGTCTCATTTGGAATCACTTTTTAAATCACTAAAAATTCTTAAAAACATATTCTTTGAAAAGAACTGTGGATACATTTAATTAAATCTATAAAAATAAATCTAATAAAATATTAGAGAAGATATTCCCTATATAAAATAAAGATATAAAATATATAATTTATAGGGTAAAAAAATTCAACTATTACCTTATTTTTAAAAAGTTAATAAATATAATAAAATGTATATTTTCCAAGTCATCCAAATCATTATCAATACTAAGAGCCATATTATCATCATTAGAATGATATTAAGGTCTATCTTTCATTAATAAAATTATCACCTCGTTATTAAATAATACTTATTTTCCATTGATATTAAATAATATATTATTGAAACACTATAATGTCAAACTACTTTAGAACAATCCATTGAGGATTAATTATTCTAGTTAGAAAAATGAAACAGATAAATATATAATTATTTGAATCCTAATACATAAACATATAAATCATTCCACTTTCGTCATACAATATTAACCAATCTTTTTTGTCTTAATCCTTTACACTTATTTCCTTTCATATTCGATTTTTTTCATATACTCATCATAAATATAACTTTTACTCAAACAACCTTGATTAATCTTTACATGATCATTCAATTTAGGATATTTATTTTAATAATGCTAATAATTTAATAGATTTCAAACATTCAACCATTGATGATTACTTATGTAGGCCATTAATCTCATCAACTACGCTAACTGAAATTTGCATTCTTCCTCCACAATTACTTTTATTCTGTAATTGTTTTACACACTAGAAACATCTTCAAATTCTTCTAAGACAACTACTTGGATTATTCTCCAAAAATTATTGAAATATAGGAAATAATATCTTTATTCCTCCATTGTTTCCAAAACCAAAACACTCAATGAACACTATCCCTCTCTTCTTTGGTAAGTCTAAGAGTTTTTTAAGGTGAGCATTGTTGATAATACAACATAATAACAAATTTTTCATAATAAAAATATATTCCCCTTCAATCATCCATTCATTTTGTTCACTATGAATACATTTTAAATAACATTCAATGTTAATCATGTTTCTTCTAGTTCTATCCATTCTATAAAACTAAAAAATAGTATTAGAAATGGTAATCATTAAGTAAAACCAAATAGTCATGATATTTCACATATAGGATTTATAAATCATGAAAAATTATTTTTAATATTTGAACCCATAGTTATATCCTTGGTTATTTATTTTCATTATCTAATTAAATCCATCTTAATATTTTGTAAATATTTTTGTGAATTTTCAAACCATATCCCCCATGATTGTCAAACTTGGTTTGTAGTGAGGCCCATTTCCAGGCAGCGGGTGATGATTGAGTCTAGCTCAATAGGTTATATTTATATTCATTAACCATACATACCTGGGTTCTAGAGCCACATCAACTTTTAATATCCATATAGGGATTTATTTTCAATGAAACCACTATTTGTATCTAAAATTCCATGATATTTTCTTATAAATTGACCCATTAAAAGAATTATACATAGATATATTTGAAAATATGTCCTTATAAATATTTCTAGTTATCTCACTAGTTTTTTATATCCCATTTTCAAATGGTTTACTACCCCTATCATTTGATACCAACTATAAAGACCCAAAATTTTCATAGATATAAATTACATAATTTTTAGATGACCATTCTTTAAATATTATAAATATACACTTAATAATCATAAACGTATTGTGAATTTTTTGAAAATAAAAAAATAATAAAATGGTTCATATGAGAATTATATCATCCCCATATAAGTTCTTTATAACTACATCCCTTATTAGATATATCATACAAAATATATTTTTCTATAACATAGTGAATATGAACTTAATAAACGTTGATATTAAATGAATAATAAGGGTAAGAAAGGTAGGTAAGTTGGTATAACATGAACATAAGGATACTATTACAAAACAAAACCATTTAAAAATCATACCCTCTATATAAAGGGTCACAGTATTCATCCATTGTATAAATATTGAATGTTCCTAAGACATTAACCTTACAAATAACAATTGGCTTAAGTCATAGTATTCTGGCATAAACATTACTATATAATATCATTAACATAGTTTCCTTGGATTATTTCCATTGTTATTAGATTTGAATATGTTCCGTCCCCAAACTAACATTATAGTCTCGGGTCACTCCTATGATCATCAAAGTATAAAATATCAATTGATTTGTTGGCTCACTCCCACTTTTATTCCTATCTATCTCATGAGATATAAATCAATTCCTAATGCATTAGGATGAAATATATGTCTCACCCATCAAAAAAATGAAAATATTATATATTTGTTACGCTATGACATATAAAGATCATCAAATCATTACCCTTGAAAATAAATGGATTTCATAAACATTTCAACATAAAAAAATTAAGGAAAATTTAATTGATTCATAATGACTTTATCAAAGAATAACCAGTGAAATGACTCTATTTTTATAAGTATTTACCAATTTTATAACCCAAGTAAGATAAACATATTTCATAAACCTATTTTCAGCATAAACATAATCCTTTAAGATAAATAACAATAATGATACCCATTGATTATATTCCCCATAATGTAAAAATAAAATCAATTTATGTTATCATAGATCGAAAATAACATTTAAAACACAATTGGAACATTTTGTGATGAATAAAGAATTTCATTGAAAATAATTTTTTATGAAAACAAATTCATAAAACATTATAGAAATCCATTTATTTGAAAATGACTTTTTAAACATATGTGGCAGACATTAAAATAAACTAAATCATTTTTGAATTAAAATAACTCAACCAATTTAAAATCATATTTAAAAATATTAGTCCTTTTAAAAATATATTATTTTAAAAAAACTCTGAAATTTTTAAGGGTATCATTAAATAATTTAAAAAATGTAGTGATGAAAATATAATTTCTATTACATAATATATTTTAAAACATAAATTTATATAAATATTATTTTTTGGTAAACTAAAATGAAAATATATGAATGCATGTTGTAAATAAATAATATTAATTAGATAAGAAAATTTTATTCATGTCATACACTTTAAAAAAATATTTGTTCCCCATTTTTAGTAAAATCCAAAAGTGCATCATTAAGAAAACGACATAAAGATTCCCATCAATGATCTTTGTAAAAACTAAAAAATGCGTAAAATTTCATTTAATAAATGAATATATGAATAGAAAAATCTGTTTTTTATAACACTTTTAGAAGACATATTTTTGGATGAAAATAGGTTTTTGACCAAAGATGGAAATAATGATGAATTTTTTAAAAATATTATTTTGAATATATGACTACATATAGTGACTAAAATTATGAGAAAACATTAATTCTTAAAATACATCTATAGGATATGAAAATAAATGAAATTATTGAGTATTGGTGATAATATTTCATCATAAAAAGCATAATCACGAGTAATCTCGATAATCGATGTGACTGTATCCAAAAATCATTACCACTTTTATATCACCGAATCAGAAAAAAAAAATTAATATTATAATTAAATGAATAATAAAATATAATAATACTATATATTTTAATTACATAACATGTCAATATTTTATGTATAAATATATCCTAAAAAAGATAGGTCCATAAAAAAACATTTGTCTCAAGGAATGTTAACTAAGACCAAAACCCCTACCTTGAGTCTTATAATTGTTTATACATGTTAACACATAAAATATAAAAAATATATGGTTATTAAAATTAATATATATATATATATTTATTTATTTATTTATTTTCTCATATTTAATTTTATTATTATCTTTTATTGCACATTTATTTACAATTCCTTCTACAAGTCACGTTATAGGCAATAACTAATTTTTCATATATGTTTTGATTTGTTATTTTTTTGGTCCTCATAACTATAAAATGGTTTTTTAATACCCATTATTTTGACTATAATATTGATAAAAAATATATTCATTACATATTACTATTGACCAGTCCATAAAAGATTGAGATTGAAAATGAAATACATCATTCCAAGAGAAGATAGGTTATACGTATGCATAACAGTTTTTTCAATTATTGATGGATTTAAATAAAAAAGGTAAATAATATTTTAATATTAAATAAAAATTTTTATTTCATAATAATCACTTATTTTTATTATTACCTTCCATATAACCTTCTTGGTAATGTTTGAATGAATCACATCGTTTCGTTTCGAGGCAGTCTGTCGTACACTCAAAAGACGTTATCATATACATTACGAAAGAAAAGTGAGGATATATAAGTGAAATAATATTTCTATAATTATAATAATATCATAACTAAATTATCATAAAATAATTCAATAATTAAATATTATCTTTAGAGGTGGAAATGGAAAAATTAATGACATTCGTTCGTGAGGCGGTAATCTATTATAAATACAAATGACGATGTCATAGCCCAATTGATGGATGTGGACAAATTTTTAGGCCATTAAAATAACATAAAATAATCTCAATATATGGAATATTCTGATTTTTTTAATTAATAATGTTTTATATTAATTATAGAATGTGGTGGAAGAAATAAAATAAAAATGTAGGTTGTAGCATGTTACCTATTATCTATGAAACCTATTTGGGTCTACACCATAGCCCCTTTTAAATTGGTTTTCTATCAAAAAAAATTAATTAAAGATTTTTGGTTGGACTTAAGTAATGTATTATTTTATGGTTTGTCTGACCCCATATGTTGTAATATTTTGAATCAGAGAGAAAAGTTGTGACCTTTTATAAGTGAGTTGAGATACAGAATTTTGATTTTTTTTAAATAAAAAGTTACAATCATGTTTATAACAAGTAATATGGTTCCAAAAAAATCCAATATCTTGGATAGAATATATGTGGTCTAAATATTTCTATAAAATATCTTAGTAAATCATTGGGGTCGTTTTGAACAATTATATTTATGTTTAACCCATATAAAAACAAAATTTTACCATTAGCACAATAAATAATTTCTACAATAATTACTATTAATTTTGGTAAAAAATAAAGTCTTAATTATCATAAAATATAAATAATTCTCATTCCACATTTGAAAACCAATTTTAAATTTAAAATTCATATATGTGGTAAAATTTTATAAAATTTTATTCTCATAGACATGATGAGAAATTGGTTTTCCCAAGAGAAAATGTTGAAATGTTTAAAATTTTTTTTTATCAAAATACAACATAAAATAGGTTTAAAAGAAATAAATTTGATTAATAGATATTTAATTTTTATAATTAACATATGAACCCATACTTAAAATAAATTAATGTTATTATATTACTTAAAAGAATATAAAATTCAAAAAAAAAATTCATCATTTATTGAAAAACTATGTTCACATAAATTTCTCAAAATTTTTAGTGTAATATAGTTATTACATCCTGGTTTTGTAAATTAATTTTATTATTTATTACTATTCATATATTTTTTTAATGGATATGTTATAATGGTAACATTTTAATAATGATATTAATAAAATATTAGTGTTTTTTAAAACTCAGTGTAGAAATTAATAGAAGTTAAACTCAATGTTACATGTATTGAAATATAAACATGATATTATATATAGAACAATACAAACATATGTTTTCATGTAACTCAAAAAAAATTTTTTTTTCATTTAATGAAAATTATAAAAATAAATAAAAAATTGAAAAATCTATTTTACAGAATCTCAGGGTTTTTCACATACAACAAGAAACCCCCAAAAAACTAAAATAGAAAATAAAATAAAAATTCTATAATTAAGAAGATATATTTCTATGAAAAATACTCATTGACCATGTTATAAGATGATACCTACCTCAGGGTGAAGTGGAATCTATTTTAAATTTTTCGTATCCTAGGTTATCAAGGATACAATATTCCTCTACGAATTATAATGAATATTTATTAATCATAAAAAAATTGGCACAATTTATTTAAATATTATAATGAGATATTTTAAAAAATGGGAGAAATTAAGATTAATTGGAAACACATCTCAAAGGAATGAGCTACCGCAAAAACATAACATAATTTCTAAAAAACATTATATCAGGGTTTTTGTTTTGTGGGGGCCCTTTTAAATGTAATTTGGTAACATATCCATTCTGATAGACATTGATTATATCATAGAATTGGAGAACGGTAAAACCACTATGACAGATTATGATAATGTTGAGTGTGATTTTTTTTGTATTAATATTTTTATAGGATTAGAATAAATAGCTACATTAGAAGTTATCTAGGAATATTTTTCTAAAAGGATAATTAAAATATTGATGAAGGTTAATGGAATGAAACCAAAAACATGAACACCCTACCATACCTAATTATATATCGAATATTATTTTTCAAAATTTTAAATCAATTTCATTTTTGAGAAAAAAATAAATCAATAATTTTATTCCTGGAAAAAATGCTTAATAGATTGTTTATTGGACTAAAAGATAGCTTTACACCACTCATTAAGATGATTGAATTCATGGGGATTAATGGTATAAGATAACCCTAACCTATGATAATATAATAGAAGGTATACCAGGATATGATATATGTCAAATTTGACAAGAAAAATTTTCTAACTAGAAGGAAACAATAGTTTTTAGAATCATATGAAATAAATATATATAAATTTTGGAATTATATAATTATAAAATATTGAATTTAGTGTTTCTAATAAAATGAGTGATCAATTTAAATACCTTCATCTAGGGGAACTCTTAATTTTTAATTAATCTATACAATATGTGATTCTAAGTAAAATATAATCTTGATGGGTATGTTCATTTTTATTTTAGAATGTATATCCATTATGTTCTATGTAGAATAACAAATAATTAAAAAAGAACACATTTAATGTTAAGGGGAGTAGGGAAAATAAGTTCAATGGGAACATTCCCTAAGAATATCATGGGGAAGATCACACTCCTACAAGCCACTTACTAATGAAGAAAATTCAGGTTGTATCTCCCAATATCACATGATTTTTTTATATTATTCATTTTAAAATATAAGAAACACGATAAATTTTCTATAATTCATTTATGTAATTTCATTATTCAAATATGGGTGAGATAATCTTTTTAATTTATGAATTTTCATTTTTTTGTGATTGCATTTTCAAATTTTCATTTTTTTATACACCTATTGAGGTAAATATAAAATCCCATGATATATTTGAATCCCATATAAGATTTCAGTCACATTTCATCGATATAGTCACATTAAATTAAGGATGAAATAATTTTTTTAAATTTTATATTAAGTAATTTCATTAACTTACCTTTGAATTTTTAATCTCATTTGATGGAATATTTCTATAAATCTTTTATTTAATAACAATAGAATTATTTAAAAATTACATATTCTTAAAATTACATATTTAATTTTATTAAAATAACTTAGAATTTACTGATATTTATGTGTTATCTTTTCAAAACATAGTGTAATTTATGGACTCTTTCTATATATGAATGAGTCATTATTAGTTTTAATTTCTATGTAAAATAAACACTATTTTCAATCCAACATTGAAATATATAACTTATATATCATATTAACCATGAATCAATAGGTTAGTGACCCTCATTGATTATTTTTCATAATGTACCATGATCTAGAAATTGATATATGGTCATGGTTGAATTAACGTGTGGGTGTTTGTAAATACAACTATAACAAGTAGTTTTTATAGATAATTTTTATTTAAATTATAGAAGTGATGAAACCTTTTGTAATTTTTGTTTATGTGAAAAGTAAATTTAATAAGTATTATAAGTTGAAATAGACCTAATAATAGTATGGTAAGGATATCTAAAAATATTTTGTTGTGGAAAGCCCCCCTTCTCACGAATGTAAAAATTTTAAACTAATGTCTAGATCTTAAATATAGCAAATAAAAATATTATAAGTGGGTGTAAGGATGAAATAATCTATTATTATAAATATATCATTAATAATGTAATTACATAAAATATAAACATGTGATTGTATTATAAATGGAGTTATAATTTTGTTAAAGGATTCTTTATAATTTGTTGTAAAACTGATGTCTAAAAAATACCATTTGGATATGAGTTTCAATTTATTGTGTATAAAGACCCTGGAATAAGGAATATGGATGCAAATAACTCATAATTTGTTGAATAAAATACATTAAAACAACCTAGTTAAATTTAATGTTTGAGTCTTCTATCAATATAATATCCAATGTCTGAAAGATTCATTAATTAGAACTGGTTCAAGAAAATAGATAATATTAATGTTTAAACTAATGAAAAGGAAAATGTATGGATAGTCATGTCCAAAATTGAGGAGTTGAAGAAAAATTAGTATATTATTAATATCAGGGAGGAAACTAGTAATAAAATAATATAAATATAATTTCATTCCTTCCAAATTTGATCCAAACCTGAAAAATATAACATTGATTTTCCTATTATAACCCACCATCACTATGACTTAGAAAAAACCCATAAAATATATTATGATATACACAAATACATGAATGGTTTTTTGAAAATGGAGAAACTAATCAACTTTATGGTAAAACATTCATCGACATGATATAAGAATGTATTTCTTGAAATTAAAATATGTGTGTTGACAAAAACCCTATTAGGATAATAGGTATGCGTTTTTATGAGAAAATAATTGAATTGTAAATAAATTGATTGTATAAAAAAGTGAAAATGGAATTATGATAATTAAATAGGTATGATAATATTGGAAATCATGATGTTATAAAATGATCAAACTTTGGATAACATTAAAATTTTGATTGGGTAATCATATTGTGAATCAATTTTTTTGGAGTCAATGAATTAAGTGTGGAGGAATAGAAATTTTTCATAAATTGAAAATATTTTTTAAAAATTTAATTCATTTATTTTGTTTATATTTTTTATCTATTCATGTTTTAATGTGTTTTTTATTTAATGTTCTAAAGTATTTTGTTTTCTATAAATTATCTACAAAATCTAAATTTTCTATTTGATTTACTTAATTTTTATAATGGATTTATATTATTGTTGGTTTTCATTATATTTTGAAGTCATAGTGCATGTAAAATGAAATTGGTTTTCATTATAGATAATATAGTTATTAATTAAATTAGGAAATCTGGGATGTTTCTTTTGGATTCACCTTTCCTATCGAAGAATGAAGAACTCTAAAGGCATGATTTAATATAGATAATTTTAGCTCTATATATGTTTCCTTTTCCACCATTATGTGAGTGATATCCACTTGCACATGATTTATTTACTCTATATAAGTTCTAATATAACTCTTAAAATGATCCAATTTTTCCAACATATTATTTATTCTTCTTCTTTGTATATGTGATTTTAAATTGTGGATGTGTCATTTTCTTATGAGTATGTGTCATGCCATAGAAAATATATATTGAATATTGATCAAAATGAACAATTAGTTGTCTCAACCATGTTTCATGATGGTGATATGGGGTTCAATTTCATCATTAATTATTCCAATTAAGGTATTAAACATTGATCATAAAATGAATAATATTATTATCTTGAAATAAGATTTTAATATATTCATTTTTATAACATAAGATCACATGAATACATGATGCTGAATAGAAGAAGGAAAATTTTAAAAATATATATACAAAATAAAATATTAATTTTGATTTCATTAGTGTAAGGTGAATGAATATGAAACTATAAAAAATAAATGAAGTATTATGGATTAAGAGAAAAGATTTATTTGAGATTTTGTATTTGAGAATCATGTTTCTCCTGCTATTTATTTATTTTAATTTTTTTATTTCTATTTTTTTATTAATTAAATATTTCCCCCTTATTCGTAATTCATATCTATTTTCAAATCATTGATGGGTAAAATTTATGTCAAATATATGGTGAGGATATCAATTATATTTTTTAGTCCAAAGCATAATGAATTTAGTATATCATATTTATTGATTTTATTTTTAAATTTCTATTAAATACAATTAAATCATTCATGTTTAAGGATTTAATAATTTTTTGTTTATTTTATTGGTAGATAACATATAACAAACCTCAATCTAGTAAAACTTATCTCTTATACAACACTATGTATGGTTTAGGGTTTTTTTAAAAAATTTATAGAATGTGTGTGATGATTTGGAGTTACAATTGAATATCCTAAGAATATCAATACCATATTGGGTATTCCCGTTGTATTTTAAGGGTGGTTTACTATTTAAGTTTCATTGATTCATTTAATTTATACCATGGATAAAATGCTAGTATCAATTCAATGATTTATATTCATAATAATCAGAAACCATTATGGTATGATAAATTAATTAAGGTATATTTAATTTATTAATTATTTTAAAAATAATGTAATGGATTTTAAAGTGTGTGATACAATATAAATTGTAAATAAATCCCTGAACAAATAAACCATGTATCATATTATTGTGAATATATTTTCTCTCTAATTTATTTTATTTTAATAACCTATCAATTTTCAAAAACATTATTTTTCTTAAGTAAAAATTTATTTCTAATCACTCATCTATATAGGTAACACTAAGGACAGAAATAAAATAAATTATATAGGAAATATATTATTATTCTATAAAGAATGATATGTTCATATAACTAGTTTAGGAGACAATAATTTATTCTTATATAGGTACTTAATTTATGTTCATATTAATAACTAATCATGTTTTTGGTGACATAAGTAAGAAATAGATTTAAAAATAAGTACGAGATTAACAAATAGAATTTTATTGGATATAACATATTATGACCACTAAATTGAAGAATTAAAATGTAACACCACAGTCTAGAGACCAGAATAATGGTTCCATGACAGAGACTACAATGTGGCCTTAGCCGCGCCTTTATATAGGCTATAAGTTACATAACAGTGATGGTGGTCTAAAGAGGAAACATGTGGAGATAATAACACTTATATTTTGGTTTTCAGTCATAAAAGAACTAAATATGTAAAATAAAATCAGCACATCAGATATTATATTATTAAAAAAATATTCTATAAATATTTAACTGAATAACAATATCATACAAAATCTCATGCATATAATACAAACATTTCACCCACTACATTGACATCAGAAATACCAAAAAATAAAAGAAATTAAATACAAATTTCTCAACTATAAATCCATTCCCAGTCTATAGACATGGTCTCTATGATTATTGAACATCTCCAAAATTATTTTTGGACACCACATATATTGGTCCACTAAATCATGATACACTATGCCTATTATAGAAAAACTATAAATCCCTTTGTATGAATGAAAGAATATATGAGGATTCCATGATCACTAAGGTGCTCTTATAGGGGTGACAAAAAAAATCCTTTGTTAGACCCCACTATTGGTGGACAAATTAATTTTTGTTAATCAGAATATTTATTAAATATGACATACCTAGTTGAAAAATAACTAATTAAAATATATTAATAAATAAAAAAATTTATCCACCAACTATGGAGACTACGACCCACTCATAAACAACATTGGTGTCAATCCTGAGTTAGGATACCCAAATTGACTGTATGTGCTTCATCCAATGCATAGATGTCTCTAATAATATCATGGGGATTATTTTAACTATAGTATCTCAACCACCATAAAAATATATTCATATATCATGGGAAAATTATAGTATACATCGTTACTCTTCAAGTAAAGAACATCGATCAACCAAACTTACTTCAACGAATGTTGAAATTTCTTTCTGAGTGAGAATCAATGTAGGGGACCTCGATCCATACATTTTGATTCAATAATTATGCCTACTATAGGATTTTTAATAGACACTTAGTTATCACCAAGAATACCTTAACCAAAATACATAATGTTTAAACCCATTGAATTATCTAGATGTTATCGATGTCAGTCTGATGTACCATTCCTCAGCAAGGGAGGCCCTAATGAATCGTAAATTTACATAAATTATTCATTCCATAAAGACAATAGAAGTCAAATAGAATGACTTTGAAAGATCCTTTGTTTACTCAACCAGGATTCCAATATCACACAACTCCTTATCCGAACCATATATAGTACATCCCCTCAATACCATGAGATATACAAGGCATCAATCGAGGGGATGCTATAATTACCCCGAGGATTTAAATAATATATAAATAGAGAGTGACCCCAACTAGAAACAATAAACATCGATTAAAATACTAGGAATTCAGAATGTTCAACTTTTTTACTATTAAAATTAATGGCTCATGTGGAAATATTATTGACCAATAAGTTTCAAAGTCATCATTTCCATCATAAATAGTCATCTATGCAAGCATTCACATATATATAATGATATATTATAGGTACCAACATTAGAAATCCACCCCTACGTCAACCATATCTTATGATTCAATCAAAACATGGTATCTTACCTTTATATACCAGGTAGAAAATCATAGAAATCAGTGCTTCCCTCGGGTGTCATCCATCTCATCATGTTATTATCAGTTATCTTGGGAAATCAAATTTTATCCCATCCTAACATCTGATTCATAAGAATCCTAGGAAATCATTATTCAACATGAATAACCATATTTAAATAAATAAATATCAGAGGATTGATAAATTCACATTCCCATCAATGAAATCACATCATTTCCGTGCTTACACACTGATTTTGGATATATAGTGGAACTAAAAAAATAGTTAGACATATCAATGAACACTTGGAAGGGTTCCATAAATCATCAAAGAACAAATATGGGTCCCCAAAGTCACCATCTCCAAATGATACCATTACATTGTAAAAAAAATTAAGTCACACTAACTAATCATTAATTACAAAGGTTATTCAATCCTTCTGAGGAACACCATATTAATATTTATAGTTCACATGTTTTATTAGGGTTCAATGGTGGAACCAATGAATATAAGGGGGGATGATGGAATAGAAGTAGAGTAAACCTCCATCGCTGCACCCTGTAGCTTCGGCTGCCCTATCTCACCCACGCAGCATCAATATCCACTTGTTTGATGTGTTTCGACTCGCAAATAAATTTTTTCTAGTGACAGAGGAAAAGAAGAAGGATCATGATGCTCTGAATAACCTTCCATATTTCAAGGGTTTCTTAGGGGGGATCATTCATTCCTCTTGAAAATCACACACCCATAGAATCATTTGGGAAGGGTCAACAACACATGTTTCAGCCTTGGAGGATGCAATATCGGCTAGGCTGATATGTGCAAACATTTATTTAACGCTCACATCTCATTAATGAAAGGTATGAAACCCTGGCTGGCTTCCGATCTCATCTCTTAGTAGGCTGATATTTATGGATTCAATGATTTCAAATGCCTTTATATCGTTCATGGACTCTTTCATATCTTGTTTCCTTCGGTGGAGCTCAAAAGAAGCGCTTGGAGTATCGGCTCCATCAATCTCAGGCCAGGTACACTTTGACTTCATGACGGGGAATTGAACTTCAATTTTCTTGATTTTATGGATACATGTGCACAAGAATGGATAAAAATACATGGTCTCAACTGGGAATTGTGACATGCTGAGATTTTGTTTGATATTGCATCTGCTATTGGGATTCTGAATAGAATGGATCAGGTTACAAAATCATTATTCTATGGTCATTTTGATCGGTTCCTAGTAGAGGGTGACCTTAGTTATACTTTAATAGATAAGGTGATTTTATCTAATTAATATGATGATATATGTCTTCGGATTGAATATGAAAGAATTCAGTTTTTCTGTGTTTCTTGTCAAATTATTGAGCTTGAAGAATCTTCATGTAGAAGAAATGTTATTTGTGACAACTGTCAAGTCAAAGGGCATGACCTACAACACTGCATGAAGCCACCTAAACAAGGTATAAAACAAAGCACTGAGCAGAAAAAGACATCTACTGTTATTGGTCATTATCTACTAATGGAATCAGATAGAGAGACTATAGTGTCTGCTAAAAAGTATGAAAGGTCTCTTGATGAAGAACCCAAAAAGGGATGTTTTGAAGAACATATCAAGACCATAACATCGTCACAAAAAAACTAGAGAGTTTTTTTTCCTGGGAAGATCTTTCTGATGATATCTATCTATCTGTTGATAACAATTTGGGTATGGATGGTATCAGTGGATCCTAATTCAAAGAAATATTGACAAGGGGTCTCAAAGATGATGGAGATGATAAATCAATTAATAGCCTTGATGCTTTGGGAAATGCTTCACTCAAATATGTAGATTCATGCCTAAGATAAGAACAGATTTTGGTCAATGCCAAAACTAGATGAGGCAAGTAAAAAATGGATCTTCTTATCTGAAGGAAATATAAAGGAAGGAAAAAGGTGACTGATATTTGTAACCATACTTTGGAAAAAAAAATAAAAAGGTAGAACCCTCCGGTCAATCTATTTCCTCAAATGGAAAAGTCTGTTTTTTGTTTACAGTGGATAGAGAAATATCCACTATTTCTTCAGTTCATCATTCCACTAATATGGATGTCTCCCCTCTGAAAGTTACTCCTAGAGCACAAGTTATGTCAACATTATTTCATGGTTTGACAGAAAAGTCTAGTGCTGGTGATTCTTTACCATTGCGTGATAATAAAGGTCGGAATACTATTTCTATTCAAGACATTTTATCTCTTAAAAAGACTAATTCTTAGGATGCTATGAATTACCAAAGAATGTACCGTAATCCCACTCCAACTGGGCAGCATAAACAGACCGTTCCCTTGAAGGTATCTGTCCATGACTCCTCTAATGATCATGCAGACCATCCTAGTTTGGGGGGAAAAAAATTGAAAAAGCGTCAAGATCATCCTAGACTTCACCAAGCTGTGGTTGAATATACTAGTAGTGATGAAGACATGAAACCAACAGATGATCGTGATAGAGTTATGTGTGTGAACACTGTTGTAATTTTTGAGATCCTGGATGATGGTGGAGTTCCCTAGACGCAGGAAAAGGCTGGGCAGAGGGGGAGACAACCAAGGGGAAGGGGTGCTGAAACATCTCTTCATAGTATGAACACTCGCTCGTGAGTGCGTAGATGACATATTTATGGGCCTACTTTGCTGTTTTTAATCCTCTCTCTTTACTCCTTCTATGACTTTCTATTTTAATAATAGGGGCCTTTGCGCCCCCGCCTTTTTAAAAAAACCAATGAATATAACATCTAATTTAATTAAAAATTCTCTCATGGTTCCACATATCTATGGTTCCCTATAAGGGGTCATCATTACCAATCAAATATATGAAGTCAACATCCTTCACAAAGGAGAAATAATATCCCCCCCATATTATAGCCATAGTTTGGTCCATTATCTGGACCTACCTGTGTTCTAAATTCATAACACAGTCTTGAAAACCAATATAAATATAATTACAACACCACAAAATAACCCAATAAATGATATTCCACATCCCCCAAACATTATTCTGACAATCAATTATGTCTCCCCACATGTGTATCTTTGGATTCTTTAATATTCACATACTATAAGGAAAAACAACCATTATAACTCATTTTCCCAAATAACCTCTTATATGTCATAATAAACCCAAGGGTTAAACCATCTCATATATGTGTAAAAAAATAATGGTATCGTCTAAAGGAAACATCCATAATCAAGTAACTAAATAATAAAAAACTCCCCACACGTGAGTAGTAGTTTTCTTGGACATTTTTGTACAGGATGCGTACTCCCAAATCCCAAGATGGATACATTGAACAACAATACATTGTGTGTAAAACCCACGTACACAACATGTCCATTTTGTATATTATTTATGGCCTATTTTGGGTATATGGACAGGTTCTTCACATGTGTGTTGGGAAAGACTCATATATGTCCCCTATACTTTTATAATACATGATTCCTCTCTATATATACAATATGTATGTGTTCCCCCATCGCAGGGTGAATAGATGAATGCTCAACTACACCACGTGTAACTCTATAATGAATTTACATGGGGATACATTCCATTTATACATATCCTGAACATATCACCCAAAAATCTAAATCTATAATGTTTTTTCTTTATAACTACATCATGTGTAGTTGGGTTTCTAGAATGAAAACCCCATAAGATAATTCATAAGCATTATTTATCCTCATAAAACTATATATCAAACACCAAATAGTCCCTAAAACCATAAAAATCAATTTAAAACATTTATTATTGGAATTATTGTGGATATACGGAAATATTAAAATAGCCAACCTCAGGGAGGAAAATACTAAATCCTCTCTCCATGATCTATTGTATGAGCTCACTAATTCTTAATCTTGTATTGATGTGGACCACTGAGAAAACCAATCTCCCTCCATGATTTGTAGATCTTGGATGTACACCACATAAGGGGAGGAAATATCTTCTGAATATAGTAAATCATAAGAAAGAGGAAGATAATGATATATATTGTATATGAGAGAAAAAATAAAAATGAAACTAAATGAATTGGGTACTCATGTCTTGTCTTGTTAAAAACAAAGAGATTATTTATCACCAAAGAAAACCCAATCATTCCAATCTGATATGAGGAGTTAGAATCAATACCCATCATTTAATTAAAAATATATCATTTAATTAACATCTATATATTAGTAATATGAACTTAATTAAATGTTAAATATACCTTGAAAAGGTAAACATCCCAGGTTTCAACATAACATCAGTCATAGAGTATACATTTTATCCTTAGAAAATGTATTAGTTAGAAAATATATAATTGTTCATTTTTTCCATAGAAATACCATTTTATCCCGCATTAATATCAAAAACAAAAAATTAATATTTATTCCCTTTTTTACAATATGAAAAAATTACCGGTTTTAAAATCTTCCCTCCTTGACACTTCTTATTCATGGGAAGTCTTAGTGGCCAACATGTGGATATACTATTTCCTCGTGAATTAGCACACCTATTATAAAAATAACCCTCATATAACTGTAATTCAACCCAAACTCAATGCCAACGAACTATCTCCATATAATATATAATATGAATCTAAAATATATTATTTACATGAGTCAAAATATACAAAATTCTTATACTAACCAACATCAAAATTACATTTGGACCATCCAATGACTAGTCTTAGAGTTCCCACAACTCTGTCCCAATAAGACTGGCATTCCAATATTATCGATTAGATGATACTAACCATAGTAATATTAATTTCATCACACTACATACCAAAAAATCCATCTTCACACACTGCATCGATCACTGAACATAATGACTATACTTGACTAAACCACAATGACCTAAATGATTTCATTGAAATGAAAACTACATATCCCCAGATCACTATGAAGAAAATCATATACTCTAAATAAATAAATAATGTGAAGATCACATTTTATAATGTTCTATGGCATGCACTACATATTAATGATTTACATAGAGTATTCATTATGTGTTTCACTTGATAGTTCCAGCATAGAAAAATCGATTAAGTTACGTTAGACCTGATAAAACCTTACATTACCACTCATGCCCCAATCAACCAGACAATAAACTAACCAGAACTATACTATATACATATGTATGTTACCTCACACAATAAGGGATTATACATAAAATTCAATGTCATCCAACAGTATCCACTTTAATGAATAGTTAATATGTAATAACCACTAAATGGATATCATGTTCCCAAAGTACATAAACCAAGAACCAATCATAACACACTAAAAACCAATATCAATGATCCTTATACTGGGAAATTACAAAAAAGATGGACCACCCTAATAATTGACATCAAAATATATTATAAAAAACCTTCCATTCTTACTAACACAATTGGTCACCATCAAAGGTAATTCAGAAAAATATAATACCCATGCTTTTACTTTTCCTCTAAGGCGTATTGAAGGTCAATAGGGATTAAAAAATGATTATTTCATTGACTGATTATCTCAAAAATAGTTAATCTATAAGCCTCGAATAATATGGTTTTATCAAAAAATGTAATATTCCCATTAAACCCTAAGAATGACCATGTATTTTCCATAAACTACATCATCCTTAAAGTGAATCAACCTTTACTCAGGTAGTGTACCCATGACATTCCACCTCTCATGAATTATTAATACTATGAAAACCCCTCTCGTTGGCTACCCTCAATTATAAAAGACATAGACCAACTATGGATTTAATAAAATCAAAGGGAATCTAGGTCTCCCAAATAGAAAAAACAGATGGTCTCTCACTGAGGCCCTAATTTTACAGCCAAAACATGTTCCTTTTCCAAATTCCATAGCAACATACATGCAAAATACCACTCCACAGACTCATATAAACTTATTGACATCCAATAACAAAACGATCATCACAACAGTGAACTAAATCTCACCACGAATCTAGATTTATGACATCCCCCATGAGAATCATGATCTCATCGGTCAACATTTGTATATAAATAATATCTACCTAATGTGACATGTTAATAGATAATGAATATTATTTTAAGTTACATAGAATTCCATTATGATATATATGATAAAACACCAAAAACAATTACTATATCACTATTAACTATTTTCCAAATGCATACTCATTACGGAAATCTACACATGAAAGATTTCTTTAGAGGATATAGTCACATCACGTAGACTCCCATGTTATCGAAATCTCTATCTAATAACAATGAACCACCATCACATGGTTTTTTTAAAAATATTTATATTTTTATCTAAATTGCAAGACATAATAATGTTGTTTACTAGAATGTTATGTAACAAAAAAACTAGGAGAGACTCCATGGGTGACTCCAACTAAGGAACTATGTTCATCATTGAACTACTATGATCGCCTCATGTCTCTTACATTAATTGAATGTGCCATAATAATGAAAAAACATCTCACCAAAGATCTACATGACATTCTATCTGATGAATTATCATTTACATGTCATTGCTGTTGATTATAATACCAATGACTGATTATAAATGAAACCACCACGTGATTAGTTTTTAGACATTAATCATCTTATCATCTCTTCAATAATACAATCACAAACACGTTGGAATATATATAATGTAAAATATACACCCCTAATCATGATGCATGTGATGCCTCATTCCACATTAGGTAATAATCGAAATATAATAACTTCCCTATCTCTAATCATAAGTGTGATAAAAATCCATTTAGAAAACCTTCATCCACAAAGGCATTGTGTTTCAAATGATATGAAAATCATATAAATACAACATCATAAAACAAGAACATCAATCCCAGACCTAGAATACTAGAATTATTATAGGAACATATGATCATAGTGTATTACAAGGATATCTATAATTGGTTCAGACACACTATAAGATAATTTATAACATCATAAAATATCTATAAAAATGAAAAATTTGATGCCACTTTATAATGTTTTTGGGGGCCCACATTATTGGTTCCCTGACCTAGGAAACTAAGTGACCTTAGAAACACCTCCAAATAAGACAGAGGATTCAAACTAGTATTGTAGTTAAAAATAACCATTATTTGGATACAATAACACATATATCTGATTGATAGACTAAAAATTAAATAAACATATAACATAAAATAATCATACAAGTGTACATGAAATGTAATTGTGTATGGAGGTTTGAAAGGTGAACTTTATTTTAATTGTGATGTAATATGTATGTAGTAGGACAAATCACTTGACGAGATTTAAAATTATACGATCATGAATTTTAATTCACCTAAACTATTTAATTTATTTATTTGTAAAATAAGTCATTCATATCGGATAATGAATCTAATATCTATAATAATATCCAATGCAAAAAAATGGTGATTAGTAAATAATATACTTGGGAATATGTTTTGGTCTTTTAGGATCATTATTTTTCCATTCATGATAGTAAAAATCAATTTGATAGTCATATCATCAAATATCATTCATGAACTATTATCCATATTCTTTTTGATTAAATATTCATAAACGCATAAGAGAGATTATTTCAAACCCTAAACTAAAACTACACTTATAATCAAGGATTATGCCACACTTTAATCGAGAGTGTGGAAAATTCTTGGACTCAACTCTATCATATTATATTTAATCCATTGAAAAACTCAACTCAATCATGTAGAGTGTTTCAATTCAATATAAGTGAGGAAAAATATATACCCAAAATAATATAAGTGAGTTAGTGATATATTTCATAGTTAAAAATAACCAAACTCATATTCTTCACCCTCATTCACATTAAATTAAATTATGCAGTTTTAGAAATAAAATTATAATTCAATAATACCAACATAATCTCCTACATATAATCCTCAGTTCAGTCACTCACTATCGCATGTAAGAGGTCACAATTGATATAAATATTTATAGTGAAGGAGTGAAAGAGAAAGATAAAAATAGTGTTATAACATATTTTACATGAATTAATTACACAAAATGAATGAGTTATATTGGATGAAACTAAACTCAAAAATAGAAAAAATGTTAAAAAATTACTACATCATCACCCAATCAACTGATATCTTGATCCATAATTAGTGTCACACCACAATCTTATTTATATATTGATGATTCTCATTTATATATGTTTGAGTCTTTAAAAGCATCATTTAACAAAATTACTCAATCAATTTTTTAGAATTATATTTTATATCGCATATTTGAATAAAAATGTTTTAAAAAGAACATGTTAAATCCATGTCATTATATAGTATTATTATATCCTAGAAAAAAAATCTATGTTGTGGGTAGATATACTACGGGAAGGTGTTTCATTCCTTTATAAGAAACTGTATGATTTTGGTGTATCCAACATCTTCAATGGAAGGAGACTCCCATATCTTATTTTAATTGTATATGGAAAACAGCTCATATGGAAATTCCCACCACACACCACCATCTCTATGGTGTAACGTAACTCAAGGTAATTTTAGAAAAACATTATCAATGTACAATCGAGTTCCTCCACACGGTAGTGTGACTCACTATGGGATTTCTCTCTCCACTGATAAAACATTTGTTTAGGGTTGTGGTATATCCAGGGATAATAAGAATGAACCTTAATACATTATTTATATGATTATTATTCCAAAATAAATCCCTCTATTGTTAGTTAGACATCATTTTGGTGTAAAAACTCTTATAAGAAAGCCTTTGGTGAAACAATAGTGGCAACGCCAGAGTGTCCAGTGTCATTCTCTATGGACATCAAAATTTAGAAATGGATCTATTGATTTCATGAATCATTCTATTATATGTTTATTTTTAGCATAATGGTAGTCATTCTAGGCCCCATAGTTCATTCATGGAAATACCAATGTTCAAGTGTTCTTCATCTTCTTGAGCATGAGTATCCCTACATTAGCGTGGAGTTTTTTTACTGAGATTCATTTTTGTCCTAATATTTTGAGGTCAGGTGGTGGAATAAAATATTTCATTCAATATTTTATTATTTGTAATGTGTCTAATAAATGGTACAATGTCACTTATATTATTGGAAAACCATAGCTTCTAAATAGTTATACTATATCGAAGTATTTACCTGTTAATCTATCAAATAAATAACATCTTATGGAATTCATGGATGAAAAATGTACTAATATAAAGTCTCCCTTATAAAATACCTCTAATATAAATATATTTTGAATGAATTCATGGACCTACTCTTGAGAAAAATGTTTGGTGTGATCCTTTATGAGCTTCATGCACTGTATTACATCCTAAGTATGACTTCCACATGGATTACATGGTTAGTCAACAATTATACGGATGACTATTTGGGTGGAAACCATTGGATCAGATAAAAATATATATTTTAAATATGTTGAGATGAAAATATTCAAAAAACGTTCTAAGATACATATATCTATTAAATATGATCCTCATTAAAATTCAACATATTATATTCTAAATTTTAATATAAAATTATTATTCTATTTGTACTATCCTATACCATAATAAAATAACTATTTTCCTGGGAATACAAATTAGTATCAATTTAAAATTATTAAAAATTTAAATTATTTTATGTAAAAATGGGATCAAAAAATAAATCAACACTTGAACAATTATTTCTGACAAGAATTTAATCTCATTATTGAATTATTGAGAAACAACTTGAGGATAATTTTTAACTCGAAGATAAATTATAATATTTAAATATCAATTATAAATAAAAAAAATTAGTTTTCATGGTGTAATTTAACTCAACATTGAAATTTTTAAAAGGTCAACCAGTCTATTTATTTTAATTTTCAAATTTTGAAAATTGGTGGAACTAAAAATTTATTTATTTCAATATTCTCAATTCATTTTTATCATGAATAAAAACTAATGATATAAAAATTTTATATTTTTCTCTTATCAAACAAGGTATAAATCAAATTATGGTTATGGAAAAACATTAACAATATTAAAAATTATATAATCATCCAATGTTACTGTATCATCCACTTCATAAAAACAGAAGTTACATGAAATACTAAGGTCATTAGAAATAATGATGTAATGAATCTTAGGATTGGTTTTTTTAAGGTATGAATTTTAAATGAATTAAGGATAAAAAATAGTGTTTTTTCTCTTAAATGAAAATATATGATATCATATTTAAAATATCAATAATTAAATCCCCTTAGAATAGTGAAAAACAATGTTTATATGGTCATTTTAAGTCTATATATAGTGAAGAAATAATGAAATATTTTTGCCTTCTTGAATTTTCCATTATTTTTACTTAAATTTATCATTCAAAAAAATATTCTTCTATATTTTTTAGTTAAAATTTTATTTATCAAAATAATATTAAATCTACCAACTGACCACATATGATCAAATAATTAATCTTGTAATAGTGATTTTTTTTATTTAAAAGCCGTAAACTTTTTATTTTTTCCTTATTTGTCAATATTTTGAAATATTTGAAAAAAAGGTATAATTGTTTAATTATAAACCATTACTAACTGCTACAAAATAAACTCATAGACTTTTCCCTTAAAATGTGGCATACCCTTACACCATAACATTCATTACCCCCACACATTAATTTTTATGTATCATGAATATAACAAGAAGAGGGTTCGAATGTATATAAATGCGATGAAAATGATTCAGTACTAACAATGTTATTGATTTTCTATATGGGATTAAAATGAATTAGTGGAAATGTGGTGTCATGGATATGGTAATATCATTAAAAAACTTCTCAATTATATTAAATATTTTTTTGATTAATCATATTTTCATAATGATAAAATAGATGTTCTAAAATGTGATATTCCCAAATTTATCCCATCCAGTATTCCGAAGGAAATATAGAAAGTATTTAGTAAAAAAATTATTTTAGGTAATAAATCATAAAATTTGGGAAATAAATCATTGAATGAAATAATTATAAAAAATAAATTCACATTAAATTGAGAAATTAAATGTAATAAAAATAGTAGGAAAATTCCATTTAAATGAATAAACCAAATACTTAAAATTGTAATTCATCAAATCAACATTGAATATTCCCTATATTCATTAAATTCTATGTGTTAGTCCATATATCACCTTATTATTGAAAACAAAAAGATATTATCTTTGGATTCCTATGAATCACATGTCTCCTATATTGTTTGAGTAAATGAAAAATCCAATGTGTGGACAATAAATATATTTTTTAACATAGATTTCATAATTTTCAGTTCAAAAAATAAATTTACACAATCATTATGTGTACTTAAAGATATAGAATGTTGGAGTAAACTAAAATTTCCTCCAAAGTAATTATTCATTTATCTTTCCTCTAATTTTTGGCTACCATGTTCCATCAAGGATTATGAAAATGAAATCAATCATAAAATTATATGGTCCCTGTCAAATTAGGTTAAGAAATCTATAGGGTTTTGGATACATATAAAAATAATTCCGAAAAATGGAATTAAATATTTCTATAATGAATATAAATGTATAGTTCTTGGTTTTATCTTCAAACTAGGCCCCATGTTCATATGGGTTCTACATGGGAAATAGTAGTTGTTATACATAATCTATTAGTGGGTTGAGTTTATTGGATCTGATACATGAATGTTTTTTTCATCATTTGAATTATTATTTGTTTCTAATGTGGACTCAAGAGACAGGGAAACACAATCCACTACTTTTTTAAAATGTACATCTTATATGGTTGGCATCAGATGATGTATGGTTCCCCCTCTTCTTGGTTTCTATTTTTGAGACATTCTATTTACTATCATTTGTTTTCTCAATTTTCTATGAATAAATTAAAAATTAAAATTTAATATTAAAATTTAATTTCAATTGAAAAAAATATATAAATTTACAATAAAAATCATGATTCTTCCAATCAAGTTAAGAAACATATTTTTTTCTTTTGGAATGCTGACTTTGATAACCTAGTTGACATTGTCTAACACATGTTCAAAAAATTATTTATGATCAATGAGTTCTATAGAAACTGCATGTTCTTCTTTTTTATCTATATCGATGGAAAATACATTGACTGGTTTAATCAGAAAATTAAAAATATTTCGGAGTTACACTAATTTTTTTTTAAAAAAAATATATGATATGTAATTTAAGAAAACATCTTATCCTTGTAAATTTTAATCTCATAAATATTACTCAATAGAATGTTCATCTATGATATTTATTTCACTTGACAGAGGTTTTTACCCATGTTACTCCATAAATTATTCGAATTCAACATCTAGGTTGCTTTCTTCTTCTTATATATATTATTTGAGGTATATAAGTGAAAATGGTTATAATTTTTTACAGACAGGGAGATCATATTATATCTCATACTCATTTTTGTAATTATCAAGATCTAGTTGGTCTACCAAATATATTGAAGAATAAAACTATTATTCAAATACCTTTTCCAAAAAAGTTTGAGATATTTGGAATGTATCGTTAAGTTTCTGCTAATTTAAATCCGAAGGTAATTTAGAATAAAAAATGAATGGGAAAATTTCTTCCACCATTAGTTCGGGATGATCCTTTGATTTAGGACTGGGTTGTTCATAATACTCACGAGTTATTTTCTATATTTGTACCCCATTTATTATATATTTTCATTAATCCCATGATACCAATTATTTAAAAAATAATAATATCCACTTTTTTTATTTTGTTTCACGTATAAGTACATATTCCATACATAATATGAGATGTTCAGAATGATCATGTTATCATTTTTTAGAATTATTTAATTATATATGTATATGATTGGATACTATCAATAATATGAAAATAAAATAGAAATAAAAAACTAATTGGAACCCTAAAAAATAACTATGTTTTGAAATTATCCTATCGTATGTCAGTTCAAAAGATAATATTTTCTTCCCAATTCATCAAAATTGATGAAAAATGTCATCAAACTTGTGTAGATTCAAATTTATTCACTAAATAATTCTAAACAACCATAAATAAAAGTTTTTGTTTATTAATTTAATGAATATAATAAAATTTATTGGTTAATTAATAAAAATTATATCAAAATATGAAATTAAAATAGAATGCTATTATAAAAAAAATACATACGCATAAGGTTTGTTCATTAAAGTACCTATATTATTCATTTTATTTTTAAGAACTCAATTTAATAGTTTAATCGTGAAATATTATTTATAAACTATAGTACATTTATTTATTTATTGTGATATCTTAAAAGACCAATATAAATTCATTATAACAATAAACTCCACCTCCTCTTATAATCTATGTTGATGAGAACCCTCAATCCAGAGTATGGAATCCTCCTGGAATTGACTCAAGATTATTCCATTTCTTCATTTTAAAAACTAAACTCAGTCATGGTAATAACATTAATTCCATGTATATAATAGGATGTATATAAGTTATGATATAGATGTGAGTTTGCGATCCTTTTCATGGTTGATAATCACCACACCTATACACTTCACCCCCATTGACTATAAATAGAATTTTTTTTAAATAATACTAATAAATTATCATTTAAAGCATACCATAGGTGTAGCCATTGGGTAGTCTCTTTTATTAAGTGTAAATGGTCATAATGTTATGAATAAAAGATAGAGGTAAAAAGATAGAGAATGTGAAATAATGAGTGAAATAATATGGAACGATTTATATTAACACAAAATTAATGATTTATAATGAGTGAAAGTAATCTACAAAAGGTTGAAAATTAAAATCGACTAGAAGTATTACCCAATACACTAATCCAATGATCCAAATATAGTTGTGTATCACAGTCATATATATGGTGGGATGAATCTCATATTTCATTGATTTAGTATACAATATATTTCATTATCATGGTTAATGATACAATATTCCATCTTTATATTTTATATCACTTGTATGAATATAGATATTATTATTGGTAATGTTGAATATTAAATAAGGTCATGTATTTAAAAATCATAGTGATGAATATTCTATTGAAAATGAACATATAATGTGGAATTGGGTCTTATTTTCTATGCATATCACATTGTATAGATGGTCAAATTAAATCATTCAATGATATAGCTACCCCTTATCTTAATTTCATCAGATATGTTCCTATTCATATATAGAAACATCCCTAACACATCTTACTCTCTAAGGTACAGCCCCTCAATCTTTATATTAATAATATTGGAACAATCCATTTATGTTCCTCAATGTGGTTGTAAAACCCATTATTGGGAAACTCTATCAAATAATCAATCCCTTTTATAGGGTTGTGCTACAACCAATTATTCCACGAAACAACCTTCATCCCCACACAAAACCATGATTTTAAAAAATTCAATATCTCCATATTGTAATGGAATATACTATAACATTGTAAATCCATCTTGGGTAGCATATGATGTAAAGACAAAGGACTCATAACAAGTACCCTCTACCATTAATCAAAACTAAAAAGTTTCCAAATAGAGCTCTCAATATAAAAGACTGGATTTATTATCGTATTATTCTTGATATCGTGGTTGTTTTATATGGCCTTGTAGTTCATTCATAATATTTCCATACTTTAGAGATTCTTCATACAATCATGACTATGCATTCCCAGCATCAGACATGGTGGTTTCCAACTAAGTTCTATAATGGTATAATTACTATCATCAGCGTAATGGGTACCGAGGGTGTCGAAGGAAATGTCTATGTGGGATGCATTACTAAATAATGAAACTATTTCACTTTTATTATGGGTGAAAAAAAGTCTATAAACTCATGTCACCCGTCGAATGTATGACTAATTGGTCTCTCACACTATTAACAGCATGTGACATCCATGGACAAAAAGCTTGTTGTGGGGATAAGATCCCACAAAGAAATCAAACAAATTTAAATGTTCCATGTTGACAAACATGAAATTAGTAATTTACAGGTCCAAAATAATGAATGTGCTCCATTGTGTGCTTCCTTAACTCTAATTCCACACAATAAGTACTTCCATAGGACATACATGTCCATCTAGACTATCTATATTGAGCTATAGTAATTTCAACCTTTGGTTGAGGGCTTTCTTGTGGCAGGAAAATATTTTTCGCTAAAAATGTTTAAAAATATAGTGAAATACTAGTAATTCATTACTAAGACAAAATCTAAAATTATTTATTTTGAATCTATTATAATCAAAATATAATTTTCAACTATAATTAACCCATATTATAATAAAATAATTAATTACATGTGTATATTCATTTATATCTGTAAATAAAATTTGATTGTTTTTCAAATTTTCTACACGAGAAAATGATTGCAATTGAACAAAACTTATAAAACCGAAACAATATAATTTTAGAATAAATAAAATTTATTATATATTAATGTAGAATCTAATATATAAAAAACAATCGGTCACCCACTAGATAGACCAAAAAAATAATGAGTTAAATAAAATAAAAACAATACACAAGTCTCTAAAATAAATCTGGACCCAAAATAAATTATTAGTCTTCATGAATGTTGTACTAATCCAAATATATCATATTATTGAACATGTTTGTCTTCACATAGTCATTAAAAATTGATCCTTTTCTCTAATTACTATGCATCTCATAATCAACCTAAATGTAAACATAAGGTATGATCTACCATTAAGGTTCCCATATAGGGGGTAAGAGAAAAAATTGTAATACACCATACTGATTGGTAAATATATAATATGATTTCAATTACATGTTATTGTGATATTCAAATCATATTCAATACATGAATGAAATAAATAAATAAATAAATAAAATTAATCCACTACCTAGGGGGACCAAGTACCACCTTGAAAATACATTAGTTTCTAACCTCATGAATGAGATCGTAATCGATCATAACTTTTTCATATAGTAATGTGGTGTCTCTAAGCATGTAGTGGGGATCAAAATATCCCTATATTTATAGAAACCCCATAGGTGTAAACATTCAAACCATTCAAATAAATATTACCATATTTTATACATGGTTTCACATTCTAGACTGACCATACATGGTTTAGTGAATGATAGAATGTCTTTGTGTTAGAAAATCACCTATAGGGTCATGTTTTCACCCTATGGTGATCTTGAACACACACCTATACCTTTATGTGATGAAGACCCTTTGGAATCACCATGAATACCTTATCACTAAGCCTAAATGACGATCAAAATTTTAGAACTTGTACATTATTTTTATCCATTCAATATTTGATTATAAAAAGATCATGCCCAAGCTAAACCTATACATATATGAGTTACTAATTCATGTGAGGCAGAAGATATAAAATGAAATACCCCCTATAGAACCCATGTCTGGTTGACAAGAAATAAAATATTTTTGTGGCTCCTAACCCAAACCATATTTGGTGTGTCAACCCAATCAATGTCGATACCATATGAATTGAATGAGTGTATCAAACAATAACCCCATGATTTAAAATATCAGTGACTAGAAATATAGACCCCCATACAAACTATACATCCACTTAAATATTGGAAATTTTGTGAATTTAAAATAGTTTACAATAATATTCCTCTGAATCATTATCACTTTAATAATTCCAATAGGTCAAACAATATTAATAGATTATTTGTTATATCATGGTAGCATTTGTTAGTTAATCCATTTAAATCTGATCCTTGTTCCTCTGTCCCCCCTAAGGAAACCAGTATTACATCATCCATATCAATATATTAAAATTTTATTAGGTATAATCTCCGAATATAACATTAAAAAAGAACCCATATAACTCGAGAATCCCATGTTCTCAAAAATCTAATAAATTGATCATTGAAATCATAGAAAATAACATTAATGTCTGACAGGAAGTCCAATTCCGAATAATATTTGGAAATAAATATCCATAATAAATTAAAATAATTAAATAAATTTAACATTTGGATAATCTGAACTCCATTTCACGTCACTAACATTGTATATACACTGGTATTATTTGCTACTTTGAGATATATGGTGATATCTTCAGGCATCTATACCCATATTTGTACACACCATCCGAGGGTCGGTAAATGATTGTGGAACCTAACTATGTCCCATTGGTAATTGTTTCCTGAAGAAACCCCTCTAAGGGCTCATTTTCTTAACCAGTTTAGTAAGTCCAATCCGGAATTAAAAAGGATACCATGTCCCTCTTAACAATATTTTATTAAATGTATGGCCTCTTAACTTCAAATGATTTTATGGGTATATGGCTACACCCAAAACCATAAGTGCCTATTTCTATACCCAACCTCAATAGGGTAATCATATCTATGATACTATACATGGTATTCTACTAAAAAATCTTGTTATGTAGTCCAATGCTCCCCCCCTAAGGGAATAACACCCCTCAACATTACAAACCTACCTCAATCCACTCACCCGACCTATAAACAATATTGATTCATAACTCAGTATTTAAATATAGGTAAAATATCCTGATTATACTACATGAGAACCATCATTATCCAATTCTAATTACCTCAAACATTCATTAGACCCTCATTTGGGATCATTTAATGACAATTCATGGACAAATCATGATTGATTTATCTCGTAAATTAACTTTCAGTTTTAATTAACATTCTATGAATTTCCTATTAAATATACATAAATTATCTTAAGGGTTTGTAAATAAAATTATATATGAAAAACTAATAACTCAATCATATATATTATCTTCCCAATGTAAGGATTAAAAATAATCTAAAACTCCTCAAAAGCTATAGTACATGCCATGTACCTTCAAAACCCAGCATGAGGGTGTTCCATTGACTGAAATGGAATGTAAGACCAAAGTATATAGAGACCCAATTTTATAAATGGTGTGTGACCCGCATGAGGTATCACTTAATGTTCATTACATGGGTTTTTTGAATGTCCGATATATGAACTCAAGCTATATACTATAAATGGGTTATGTCGTTGCACTTGACATGACCATATTCTCTATTCACGGGGTGTTTGACCAAGTAATCAAACATATAATGAGAACCCTTACATCGAGTATCCTTGTTAATAAATTACAGTAAGCCAGTTAATTTACATGTTGCTCAAAATGATTAATATGAATATTGTTTTTCCTGAAAACCATAGGTCGAGTAGTCAAGTTTCCCAAAAATATACCCTATGTAGTATTTTCAGAAACCATGTTTCTCTTTATATTAAATGTTGATAGAATCCATTGGGGACCCCAGCAACAAAAAAGTCATTTAAAACATTATAAAAACTACTATATCTAAATATATGGTATAATATTTTAAACAACATACCTATATTAATAAAATATTGAATCTTTACATCTAAATAATTTTGATTCCCTAATCGATTCCAAATCCAATTTAACAATATCTCTCTCTCATACCCACATCCCCCATTATCCCTCCTACATTTTTGAGAAAACACAACAATGGGGATGTCCCATGGGTGTTTTTAAAATACACAAAATTATAAGGAATGAAAAGTGGATGAAATTGAAAAATAAAGATAAATGGAAAATAATATGAAAGGAAAGGTGTCTCAGGCCCGAGCCTTGTTCTCATAGAGAGTGTATTTTCTACCTATTTAAAACCCCTTATTACATACTCATTAGTAGATTATAATTCTCAATATGATTATCTATTAAAAAATTTATCAATAAATGAAAAATCTTATATAATTAATATTTTATTAATTAAATATTATATATTCCATGAATATTTTGTCATCGTATATTTACATATAAAGAACATCGCAAAAGAATAAATTTTTCCTTAATTTTTTGAAATCAAGCAAACACATGGTATTATATAAAATTAGATATGGTGTTAAATAAAATATTAGATTTAAATGTAATATTCATTTCCAAATAATTTATTTATTCCTAAAAACAAATATTGTAAACACATTATTTTACGTGAACAAGTCTATATCTAAATAAATACCTTAATTTTAATCGTCATAATGTTTTTACCGTGAAAATAAAAATAATTTAAATCCTTATTTTATGTAATATGATAATGGGTGTATGTCAAAAAGAAAAAGGTTTTTTTTATAATTGTATATTATAATTAATGGATTTCAAAAAACTATTGGAAAATTAAAATTTATAATATAACAAGAATTATTTTATTATATAAAAATATTTTTATTTTATAGGAAACAACATCATTTTATGGAAACAATATTGTGTCTGAACTCTATTATTTCATTCTTACATACATTCCATGCTATTACCATGCCACTGATGGAACTCTTAATTGATGTAATGTTTGGATCAGGTGATACAACTTATTTAGGATATGGTAAGTGGATATTAATTCCATATAATGTTATGGTAGTGGTATGTGATGATTTTTATAATAAATACATAATTAGATGATTTAATATTCAATATCATGATTTTATTTATTCACAGTTATAAAATAAATTATGGAAAGACATAGTCAACAACATTTATTTAATACTGGTTACATATAATCATAAAAAATCTATTTGGATGAAAGTAATGAAAATAAATAATGAAAATACAAATGAAAACCATGATGGATTGTAAGTACATTTTTATAATGGAAGTAGTGGTATTTATTTTTGAAATAATTTAAAATAATATAATAACAATACTCAATCTAAATAGTGAATACTTGGAAAGTTTATTATTTTTAAAAACTCATTTTTCACACAATTACAACTAATATGTTTTAATACTCCATTGAAACTTATTTTATAACATCTCATGACATTTCAGTATGAGTGTTCCAAATGATATAATATGTATTTTAATAAAACTACATTTAATTGTTCCAAAATTAGATTTATATATTTGTACACTATCATTAGAAAATTAGTGTAAATAATGTACCCTTCATACTGAATAAATAAACAATGAGAGTTAAAAACCCCTGATGTATTTTTTAGAGGGATTTATAATATACATGAATATAGAATTACACTCCAACTAACAAAAAATAAGTATACAAATTACCCATAATTATATAAACAAGGCATCTAAAATAAACATTCACTATAACAAAAAAATAACAATACTAAATATGAAAATAGTAAGTAACTCCATAAAATAATTAAATATAATTGTAACCAAATTCACCATTTAATTTAATCCTGAAATACATAAATCCAAGAAATAATACTATGAAATAACTTTATAAATTTACACCTGGAACATCATGCAATGAAATAGTGATAAATTGATGTAAATCATTTGAAAAGGAATGTTATTGAATTAGGGAAGGAAATGATATCAAATTAGTGTTTGTCTTACTATATAATAGTGAAATAAATATAAAAATAACATATATAGAGGAAAGAAAGAAAATAATGTAGGACAGGGAGAAATTATATAATAGATGGTAAATTTTATTTTATTTTATTAAAGAAATACCCCTTAGATCATTCATGATTAAATGAGTTTTATGGAGGAGAATATGAAACAGAAAAGATAAAAAAGAGGGATTCTTTATGAGATAGAAGTATAATATGTGGACGGGAACCCCTTATATGGGTAATATGGAGATGTAAACAAATTCAAAAATGGTTCTTTTTAAATGAAAAAAAATCCTAGGACAACTAGGTACCTAGTCACACACTGTAGTTTTTCCTCCATTGGAATTAACAAATGGATACACATGAACCCCCATTAGGTACCTGTAGTTTTTAAACACTCATTGGAACCCACTCAAAACCTACCAGATAACTAAAACTCTAGATAAATTTTCAAGCAACCTTCCATTACACTCATGAATTCATCTTCCCATACAAAATATAAATTCTATATTCCCAAACAGAAAACATCCTCTCCACCCTAAACAAATAGACTCAAAATTGCCCATAAGTCAATCATATAAACTACCCATGATTATCCAAAAACAAAATACTTTAACATATGTCATTACACATTGGAACAAAATGCCAACATAATCATAATACCAAATAATTTTATAAATATTCAATGTGTATTTATTTATAAAAAATATAAATTAATCCACCTTATATGAATTTCTCCCACATAATATTTTATACGAAAATTTACTTCAATGAAGTTGAAATTTTACACTATTTTAAAATACTTAGGATTTATATTTTATAAAAATATATAATAAAATTTCCAAAAAATTCCCCCTTCAAAATGTTATTTTTTTGAACCATTTTTTAATCGTAAATAAATTACATGTCTTGAAATTTTTATCACAAATTAATGTTTTTTATGATTTATACATTTACAATATATAATATTATAAACATTAAATATAGAAATAACAGAATATTTTCTAGATATTTTAACTAATATTAATCATGAAATCCATTATATATAATTGTATCTAAATGTATCATGATATTTTATTCTCATGCATGATATTTTCTATTTGTTACATTAAAACATATATTAATTTTTTTCATAATCACAGAATAATTTACATAAATAAGTGAAAAAATTATTTAAGTGTTTAAAAATTATTGATTTTTTAAATATGTATATGTATTGAATGAATTATACCCATTTATTTTTTATTCCAAAAACATTTCTTCTAAAAAATGAATTTTTTATGTATGTCATCAATATGGAAAACATTATTTTATTTATATGATAAAATCTACAAATTAATTTTTATCAAATTAAAAATATTATCAACTTTTAAATTATACTCAGTCATATTTATGGTATCACAAAAAAATTTATGTATCAAAAAAATTCATTCGAAATTAAAAGAGGATAATATAAAATTGAGTTGACAAGATCCATAGAGTACAATATATAAAAACTATGTTATACATTATTTCATCCTCTATAAATTAAAATAATTATTGGATACTAGTCACATTTTACATTCTATAGTTTATTAAAAGGGATAATTGATATTATATGACCCTAAATTCTTGAATAAAAAACATAATCAATGTTTTTTTGATCTAAAAATAAGACAATGAATGTAGTAAACCAAACGGATAACTTATATCAACGAATAATGTTTTAATTATTTATTCTATGAGAGATATTTTAAAAAATTATATCATTGTAATATTATATTTTTATCGATAATATGTAAAAATTCATAATCACCAATGATAAATTTATCATGTTGTTTGAAAAAAATTATTATTGGAAACAATATTTACTATATAAATGAAATAATTTTTTCATTATAATTTAATGAGTATCACTATTATGATATGTTATTTTTTCTAACTAGTTTATAATATTTATTTCTTATCAACCTAATGAAAACTCAATTTTACTAATAATGAAATTTTATTGAAATACACATCTGTATAAATCCTTAATATGAATTGAAAATTTCTTATCAAAATATATAATTTTTAGTGTATGATATGAAATATATAATCCTTTTCAAATAAAGAATTTTGTTTATTATATAAAAAAATCATATATATGATGTTTGAAATATAATATTTAAAACAATGTAATGATAACAGGGATAAAATAGATCTAAAAATAAATAAATTAACCATATATAATTCATGAATGTATAATTATTTCATCAATACAACATTAAAACATTGTGACTATTTCATAACATAAAACTAATTATAAAAATGGCTTTTTGTAAGGTGATTAATGTTCTAAGGAATTTAAGTATTTTATTAATTTTAATTATGATAATCATTTAAAAATAGAAATGATACAAATTTTTTATTAATTTATATCAAGATTTATTTTTTTTGGAATTTGTAAAAAATACATGAAATGATTAGAAATTTTTAGGTTCATAAAATAATGTAAAATATTATAATAAAAAATAAATAATGAATTAAATAAGCATTTTCATTAGATACAAATTTTATAATGTTATCATTGTATGGGAATGACTATAGACAGACATAATTGGTTACGTAATATAATAAACTAATATTAAAATTGTTGGTTTATTTTTTATATATTAGAAATTAAATAAAATTAGGATATCAAATTCATAAGAATTAAGTACAATTATAAAAGTAATTTGAAAAAAATCATTTATTAAAAAAAATAGAATATTGCCACAAAGTTGTATTTATCTATCTGAATATGGAAATAACATCACAAGAATGTGGTGGTGTGTGAGTGGTAATCATTTTATACTGAATGACTGAATTTATGTTGTATAAAATTTTAAAATAGAGGTTATGACATAATATATAAATCTATCTGTTTGTATGGGTGGAAGGATAGTTGTTGAGAATGTGATAGGGTGACAAAAGATGCTTCTGAAGGGGTTACATATGAGTAATTAGGTTATTAATAAGGCAGGAGTCATGATTTTTCAAAATGATATAAAAAATAAAATAAGATAATAAGAATTTTAGTCTAATTTATAAGTGTTGTATGAGTTGTGGAAATGTAGGAAAATAAGATAAAATGAAAATTTGAGCAAATTTTTGGTCAATATGAAATGAACAGAGTGATGTTAAGTAGTTTTATTGAATTTATAAAAATTATTAAATAGGATAAAACATAAAATATTTTATGAGTGTTATTATATAACTTACTAGAGAAGAAATAATAAATAAAACAAAAAACTGTGATAAGAAAGGCATAGTTAAGAGAGAGAGAAAGTATTTAACAATGACATTAGTTTTTCTCATCAAATTTGATAATTGTCGAATGAAGAAATGATTCTTATATGAATCATTTGTTAGTTAATGTAAATAAAAAATTTTATATTGGCATTAAATTTCAATTATTATTAATTATTTTTTGTTTCTAACACACATTTTGAATTCATTGCCATCAACTTACTAAATGATTTTGTATTATGTAGTTATTTGTTTCACTTATAGAGTACAATATTATATTTTATACTATTTTTAAATTTTGATTTTTGTGTTTGATTCGCATGAAATGAAACATGGTTGGAATTTTATTTATTTATTGTATACATCCAAATTCATTAACATTGTTCATCTAGTGTGAGGATTAACCCTTAAAATCATCAATTGTATTTATCGTTAGTGGCTTGTTGTACTGATAAATTCATTAGTAAATTCAATGTAGAGATATTTATGGATTTAAAAACACAATTGGGAGTAAATATCCTATGTATTATTAAACATTCAATAATAAATGTTATTTGTTTGTCACATAAAGTGTTATGAATTTTGAATATAATGTATTTTCATTTATTTATTAATTTTTTGAAATTGACATGATCACTACATTAATTATTTTACTATATGGTATTCATAAAGAATCATAATATATAAAAATAAATATTTTAAATACCCTTAGTCACCTTCATATTTGTTGTAATCTTGGTGTTCATTCCCATTTATGTTGTCCACTATTTCTTGTGTCACTATAAATAAGACCCATGAGTGGGATATTTGCTACTGATTAACCAGGGTAACTTCTTTAGAAAATATTTCTACTCTACTTTGTTGGTTTTGTTAATCAAGGTTCCATGTTTTTTAATTTATAGAAATGAGAAATATGATTCATCTGTTATGATTTATATTTAGATAGTTTGTTGGTCGCAATATTCCTTTCATAATCCCCATCATTTTTTGTGGGAATGGTAGTGGGGCTATCCTGTAGTAGATCTTTCATCATCTTATGTAAATGTAAAAGTTTTAATCTTTCATTATGTGTGATTGAGTGGTACATGAGGATTCAGTCCCCTTATAATATTTCTACAAAATGACGTGGTATTAATGATGTTATGTTAACTTATTGAGTCTATATTATAAGAAAAGTTGTTGAACAGATATCATTTTTGATAACATGTAATCTAATTAATGATTCAAGATAACATAAAATGTACTTCAAGGTCTTATGATCTGTATATACCATGAATTTCTCACCGAAGAGAAAATGACACCACACTTTCAAAGCAAGGACCACTACTACCAACTCCAAATCATGAGTTGGGTAGTTTTTATCATGAACCATCAATTGTTGTGAGCCATACACAACCTCATGATTCCTTTTCATGAGAACGCATCCCAACCGTGATCCCAATGCATCGAAATACACCACATACCCTTTTTGTGGTTTTGGAAACATCATAATTGGTGATGATATAAGGGAACCCTTTAGCTCTTCGAAACATTGATGCCACTGTTCATTACACTAGAATGGAACATTCTTTCTTGTCAAAACATTCCTCAGTGAAACCAAACGTGAAAAATCACGAACAAAACAACAATAATACCTAGCTAGACTAAGGAAACTCCGTATCTCAAACACATTCATTGACGGTTTCCCTGAGAGAACAACCTCTATCATTTTTAGATCCACTGAAACACCGCTTTCAGAAGTCACAGGGACAAAAAAATGAACTCCCTTTATCCAAAACTCACACTTTGACAATTTGGAATACAACCACAGATCCCTCAAGATCCCCAGCACTGTCGCTAAGTGCATGTCATGCTCCACCCTTGTCATTGAATACAATAGAATATCATCTACGAACACCACCATAAATGAATACAAATATCTCTTAAATATCAGATCCATTAATTCCATCAATACCACTGGAACATTTGTTAGACGAAAGGGCATAACAACATATTCATATTGACCATATCTACTTCTGAAATATTTTTTAGGAATATCATCTATCCTCAACCACAATTGATGATATACTGACCTAATGTCGATCTTGTAGAAACACTTGGCTCCCCTAAATTGGTCGAATAAATCATCAATATGTGGAAGTGGAGATATGATCTTTATCATAACGTGGTTAAGTCTGCGATAATCTACCTAGAGACTCAATGTTTCATCCGCCATTTCCACAAACAATACCGGCACTGCCCACAGAGACGAGCTAGGCCGGATAAACCCTTTGTTATCTAACTCATACAACATGACATTCAATTCCCGAAATTCAGTAGGTGCCTTCTGGTAAGATTCGCGTGAGATAGGATTGGTCCCCTGAATGAGATCTACTGTAAAATACACTTCTCTTACAAAAGTTAACCCAGAGGATTCCTCCGAAAAAACATTGATGAATTGACCCACCACTACTGGAAGGAAATTTTTTTCAACACCCTCTATAGATTCCAACTAAAACACCACCAAATTGATATGATAATGTACCCACTATTGGTTCCATCAAACCCATTGTAGAATGCCTTTCATGAATTTCTCCTTTAATGTGATGTCTAATTCCATCGTGTGTCGAAAAAGCCATTGTCTGTGCATTACAATTGACGTGGGTTTTAGACGCCATCAGCTAATCAATTCCCAAGATTACATCATACCCATCTATCTCAACCATTTAGAAATTACAGGTTATCTGAACCTCTCCCACAGCAATTGTACATGCTCTACACAATAAGTCACAACACAATATTTGACCTAGAAGAGTTGGAAGTTTCATAACCAAAGGCATCATTTCTACCCTTAAACCTAGAAACTCAACCATACACACAGAAATAAAAGAGTGTGAAGAAACCATATCAAATAACACATTCATAAATGTAGAATTTAAAATAATAGTACCTCACACTATGGATTGTCCCAACTGAAAATACACCACAACATGCTCATCTCTGAGAAATGCATTTATTGCCACACTCTACTCTTTATTGCTTTGACAAGGCATCATGGTATTGCGAGAATCACCATGTCCCAATTTACTCTTCTAATGAGGGGTGTGATGTTGTCCCTGGCCCGTCAAAGAATACGATTTCTGCGATCCCTGGGGAGTGTCACAAGCACCGAACCTTGGAGAATATCGATAATAACATTGCAGATGCCCCATCATCTTACAATTATGACATGCTCGAGTTTGTGTCATATAATCCTGCTTGATGTGGCTCAAAGAACCACACTGAAAACATCTCAGCTTGCTCTAGGGCTTCATAGGACGATTCATCGATCCTGCTATCAGATTATGTGTCATGCCCCCACCCTGGGAATAAGTATCCCCTATTCGATTGAACGCAACATTAGAGTTCCCTCTATTCCACATGGGCACCACAATGCTTTCTCCACTCAGAGCCCCCTACAAATCCTGCTCATCCACTGAGGTTCTATTCACGATCTCTATGTAATTATATATACATAGCACCGCTATCATTGAACAGATTTATAGCCTTAACCCTGATACAAAGATCCTTTCGTTCAATGATGTGCTACCTGCCACCTCATGTGCTAACCACAATAAGTTCATATTCTTAGCTGCATACTCTGTCACAGACATATTATCTTGCTTTAGACTGATGAAATCAATCATGTGATGAATTATAAATGTATGTGGGTAGAATTTTTCAATAAAAATTCCTCAAAGCCTTCCCACATCATACCCAGGTTCGTTCCATCTTGAACCGCCAACTCCCATTACTATAGGAAATTTTCTTCTAACATATATGTGGCCAACATCACTTTCAACTCTTCTGGTGTTCCCATGAATTCGAAGATCTTGTTCTTTCTATTCAAATATGATTCTTCCCTCACTGGCTATGAATCACCCCTGAAGATGGGTGTATTTTCATTGAAACTAAAACTCATGATCAAAATGCCTTGGTTCATCCTATTTATTTCCACATTCCATAGATTGGAATGCTTGCACTATACAATGTACTAACTGCTGATTCACATGAGGCTCTAGTGAAACCATGATCTCATCGGCCACTTCCTGTTGGTTTCTATGATGCCTACCCAGTAAAATTTCTATAAACAGAAAACAATCAACCATGAGTCTCACATTTGTAGACATCACGAAATCCCATTTCAAATCACATTACACTATACTATCAAAATGTGGATGTCCACCTTTCCACATTTTCCATGTTTCACCATTTTGAAAAAAAAATCATTTTCAAAATACCAAATTTATTCACATTTCAATTTCACACATTTGAAAAATCGTTTCCCAATTCAGTCCAAAAATCATTACACCCAATGAAATATGAATCCTAGTGGGAAGTCTTTTCTACCATTCATGCCATGATCATCTCATTGGCTACACCCATGACATTGAGATACCCAATTCCTATAAGTGTATCCAAAACACTTATGTACCCAACTACCTGATAACATGATGTTAAAAATAAAAGGGTTAGCTACGCCCATTTATGCTGAACATTCCAAATTTCAACATTCTTATGCCTTGATACCATCTCTACTGAAGGAATATATCACAATGAATGTCAACTCCAAATCAAAGAATCAACTCCAAAGGACCGAACAAGCTGATACCACTTGTAACAACCCACCGTACCTCATTGTCTTGAAGAGGCAGTGAGGTTTACGTGGCCATAAGAGACATTCCAAAGGCAACAAAGGCTAGAAATAATTGTTGAGGGCTTTGAGAACAAACTGTTGAACGATATTACATTAAGGAAAAACGAACCAAACTATCCACAATCAATCATTATATGATGCATGTCAACCAAAACATTCAATCTTGTATTCCCATAAGACAACCATATTGATCCACAATAAATCCCAAAACTAGTAAAACCAATACCATATCAGAGTATTATGCGAAAGACACAACAAAAGACCCAAAATAATCCAAGGCATGCTCCATGGCTGCACACCAAGATCCATGATACACGATCCACCCAGTCATCACGATGCACCACTAAAGGAGGGTGATGCCTTACATTTTCCCACGTCAAGATACACAACATCTACAAAGACACAAAAATTCAAAATCTGGGGGCTGAGTAATAAAACTCAGTAGGTTTTCCCCAAATGACTTCTCTACACACATCATTAGGATAAAAACATTAGGAAATTTTTGTAAAACAAATTATTTAAAATAAATCACAAGTGAAACCATTTCCATAATCCAAACAAGCCCTTACCAAGATATCAAATCCAAACCAAGCAACCAAGGGAATGCCAAACAAACAACCCACATGACATTTAATCATTTACAATGTAATACAAAACAAACAACCAAAACAATGGGAATTCCCACCAACCAATTCACCCATTCACAAAAAAAAAACAAACGGCGGAGTATCCATCCGACTCGTTCACCCATTCACACCTAGTCGCGCTTCTTGTCCATTTATCCTTTGATGGTGGCCCTTCTGTCCACTATCCATCCCCTTTTAATAGTGGTACATCTCTCCACTTAAACACAACATTACAATCAATCCATAACCAAGAATATAACCCACTAATGTCAAAACAACATGCAATCAACCAATTCCATTGCATATCAATCCCTATCAATAAATCACCCATTTATTAAATACCATTTTACATGCCCAACAACATTTCAATAAAACAACCTGTTTATTGAAAACCATTTCCATCATGATTTTTCAAAAATCAATCATTTCATCCCATTTTAAATTCCCCATTTTAAAATCCACAATAATTTCATTTCACCATAAAACCCACTTTTTCCCAAACCCCCCCCCCCGCAAAACATCACCAAAGGGATATCTAATCAATTATGTACATCAAAACCCAATTAATTTAAAGAAAAACAAATTAATTGTAACCAAAACCATTAGATCTAACCAAGTTTAGTAGAGAGAGAAGCCACATACCTTTATGGTTCCGGATAAATCGACCCACAAGCAACTATACCTCAAATCCGGCGAACGCACCACATAAACAACTCTAGATCCCGTACCCTAGAATTCAGAAGCCTTAAAATCAACATCTATGGAAACCAAAACCCTATTTCCACACACATTAAGAGTATATCTAGAAAAATAAATAAGGGATAAGAGAGGATATAGAGAAACCCAAAATGAAACCAAGAGCAGAGACTTACTTGGGATAAACCACCTTCCAATCACCTTGAAAACTCTATAATTTTCATTGAAAATGTGTGCGAGATCACCCTCAACCCTTGAGAACACAAAATCCCAAGTGAGGTTCAAGTGTGAGAAAGATTTGAGATGAATGAGGAAGGCCCGAGTAAACCTGGGTTTTAAAACCCTATTTTTAATTGGCTTCACGGTTAACCTGTATGGTTTGAAAAATCATGCACTAACCATGTGAAAGCTTCTATCTCGAGAGGAGGGTTCCGCACGATTTCCTAACACGGTTTGGAAAACCATGCGTCGGGCATGCGAAGCCTACTGTCTCCCCTTACACGGCTTCTTGGAGAATCCGCACAATATCCACTAACTGTGCTCAAACCGTGTTCCCTAAGAAAAGCCTCCAAACTCATTCAAAACCATTCCAAACTCTCCCAACCACTTAGGAACTCATCCCATGTACATTAAACACATAAAAATGCATAAAAAGGACACATATATAAAAACGAGGGTACTACTACTTTGACATATGTTAAAAAATTATTTATGAATTCAAGGATTTCATATTATTTTTTTCAATTCTTTTTAGTGATTACTGCTAAGCAGGTAGAAGATCACTGTTTAAACAAACACTCTCATGCCCTGAGAGATTATTTTATAGAATATTGTAGATAGGTTTTCCTGTATTATGTTTATTCTTTTTTCTATTTATAAATAATAGTCCTTCTATGAATCTTTATTAATTCATTTTTTTGTGAATACGATGTTATGATGATGTTATTCAACATTGATTATAAAGGACAATGTTGAGATATTTCACATTCTAGTATAAAAATAAACAAATTTAATTAATAAGTGGATGATACCTACCCTGGTTTGAGAATGATGGCCACCTAACCATTGTGTCTGAATTAAACAACATTATTATTCTGAGAAATCTTATATTAATGGAATTGAATTTGTGTCTTGGAAATAAACTAATCATAATAAAGACTATGCTATCACATTGATTATGAACCTTGTAAAAATATATTATATATTGTTCATATTTTATTATTGTTATTTATCAATATTATATATATTAAAATGTATTAGATCATGAGATTAATCAATAATTGAACTATAATTTGACGAGTGTATAAAACTGGCACCATTGGTTCACACCCTCTATTTGTGATATTCTAAATGACCAAGTCGCTTCATGTAAAACTAAATTCTATATCAGTTTGATCCATAATTTAATCTATCATAATATGTCAAATCAATATTTTCTTCGTTCATTATTAAATAATTTTCTAATTTATAACACGATGTTCTGTAGTTGTGTAATACAATAAATATAATATACAAAATGTTTTTTTATTGTTTCATAATGAGAAAATGATAAATAAAATTATTATATTATATATAAACCAAATAAAAGAAAAATTCAATGAAAGAAAGAATAATTATATTGTTTATAATATTTAAATGAAATTGTTTTAAAATTTCTATTAAAATAATACTTGATAGGATCCATTTATGATGAAAAAAAATGTTCCCCATAGAATTTTAATTTCTTAATAGAAATAATGAGCATTAACAAAAAACTATTTAAATAAAAGTTTTCTGACTTATTTTGTATATTTAAAAAATCAGATGCAATATTACCATTCTGTTACCGCTGTAAATGTCTATGTAAACAATGATGATATGATAACAATATTTGGTAATATAAAAAATATATGAAATAGTTGAGTTAATTTCATAATAAATTTTATATCAAGGAAATAATACGAAAAAAATTATACAAATCTAATACTAATATATATATAGAATAATGAAAATTAATTTTTAATATACATAACCTTAATTACATACAATATTATTGATCTATTGAAATGAATATTTCATTATATTTTTAATTTAAACTTTTATATAAATTTTAAATGAATTATTTAAATCATTTAGTCTTTTTTTTTGAAAAGGGTGGTAAATTAAAAAATTTGGAACTAATAATTAGTTCTGTTGTGAATTACATATTTTTTAGCATTTATATTGTTTTTGGAATAGTGAGACCCTTTATAAATTTTATATTACATAATAGTGATATGTAATTGGGATTTCAAGGTTTTCAATAATTTAAATGATTCACTAAATTATTAATTTACAATTAATTTAAAATAAAAAAATTATGACATCATTAATCAATATTGATAGCTTTATCCTAAAATTATTCTTTTTTGAATGGCTATTTAAAAACCCCCTCTTATTTATCCTATAAGTATCTCCTCAATCTCCCATCATCACCCACTAATTAAATGATTTAATATATAGAAACTATATCCATTTATTCTATAAATATGATTTTGGTACTTGTTATGGATGTGTATATGTCAATGATACTCATTCTTATAAAGCACTAGTATTATAACATATGAGTAATCCCTAAATCTCCTAATATTACATTATCCAAAATAATTCATTTTAGTATTTTATAGAAAAAATATTTCTATAAATAACCGTTATCGGAAACTTAAACAATGATTACTAATTTTTATGATTTTTTATTATAAATAAAAAATATTTAATTTTTTAGGTTAATAAGTTATTTTAGAGTTGCCAACTTCATGATTAATTTAACAACAAATATGGATGATTTTATTCGAAAAATATCACAAAATTCATGGTGGTTATAAAAATTAAATTTTTAAAAAATAATATTTAAATGATAAATTTATTTCTTTATCATACCACTATTATGGTATACTAAATTTATAAATAATTATATATAGATAGCTCTTAATGGATGATAGAAGTTCCAGAATGACTGAATTGTTTGACTCCTATTTTAAAAACTATGTCTATTATTAGTATTGAACACCAGTTTATATTTAATAATAAGTAAATATTAAAATCCAATTAGTATATAAATTATTTAATTTTTACCCAAATTACAAATATTAAATACCAAGGCTACTATTCCAATGAAACTTTTAATATATTTATAATATGAATTATCTATTTATTTCAAAAGTATAAATTAATATATGTGTAAATTAAAATAAATGAATAGTAATGAGTTTAATAAACGTTTATAGGAATCATAAATAAATAAAATGAATTGAAAACATTATATACTACGTTATATTTTTATCCTTATAATGTTGGGACAAGAACAATGTTTAATTCTACTAGATATCCTTTCTTTATCCTTAAATATAATCAACTTATTTAAAAATTATTATACTCTATATTTCCAAATATATTAATATTTATCCTTTTACAACTTAATTGAATATATATTCATTACCCTCTCTATAACACCTCATCCTAGATTACTCTATATTGGTTGGTGTACCACATAACTGCATAAAACATCATCATACAATAGAGTGTTTTGACTACCACTGAGGGTCTGAACACTATCAGTAGATTGACTATACCTTAATTATCTTTAATGAAAATTCTAAAAATAACTTATTATAAACCACATAATATATAATAAATTCGATAAAAAAATGGTACAACATGTTTCTTTTGTAATAAAACATAAACACGAACTACCCCTGATGTATATTTTTAAAAAAAGTGTCATAGAAATATTGGAATTCAATATAAAAACTATAGAATCACTCTGTAATGTATCTATGTATCACCTCAAAGAACCATGCTACATCTCCTATATCACTATAGGAAAGTTGTTTCCCTTTCATGGATCCATAATCATGAAGAGCGTACGTTCATCACGATAATCATGTAGGGTGTGAGAAATAAAACAAATAATGATGACATTAATCAATTCTTAACATGAGTGCACATATATAACCATAATATTCAATAATTAATTTAAAATATAGAGATATAATTATTAATAATATGTATACCATTCTTATTCTAAACTAGCATGTACAATACCAAACGATAACTCATTTAGATTTATACCAGAAGGATAATCATGAATAATATTATAAGTGACAAAGATCATTCAACTTAAAAGGTGAACACATCTCTTAATAGTGATGTGAACTTGATTTTGATCAGGAAAAAGGTATTTCGCATCCCTCCAATGTCACAGGTAAGAACTTCAAACCATGAAACACCATCTTAATCATAGGTCATGCCTCAAGGATGTTTTAACATATATATTCATTTGGTAATCCCACAAGGATATCATACTCCTGCAACAACTACCATAAGATCAGTTACAATGCCTTCATTCCCTTAGTCTGTGTTAAGTTTTATCAAATTGAAAGTCATATTCCATGGACACCACCCTCTAGTGAATAAGAATATAACTATTATCCACTTTTTCTATGTATAATAATGAAAAATATTTAAATATATGGTATTTATACATAATATGGTAGAGAATATAAAGGTAAAACATATCATTTCATCTTGAGAATATGTTGAAAAATACAATTACACATGATCGACAACAAACATGGAAATATGATACACATGAATACCCAGGGAATGAATCATCATAAATGTGTGGAATGAGTTCACACATACACACACAATCACTAGAAATAATGATCCACATTATATTTCATTTCAAGTATAATATGAAGAAAACTAGAGCATATAAGGGCCCAAAAGGGTAAGGAAATTAATACCAATATCGTGTTTAATAAATTTATTAAAACACATGGATATGTGAAACCCATGTCACACGAGAGATTTAACCAAATCAATCATATACTCCATGAATCAATAGAAATCATCCCTACTCAAAAACCATAATTTTATATAATGAGATTATAAAATATTCCCACCCAAAAGGGAAGTGTTTAAAATAATATACATGTTTTGATACGGTAATGAATCATGATTTTATATTGATCAAATTAGAACCTACTAATACAATATATCCACCTCTATTCAATTAAATATCCCTGATATCATAATTATATAGAAATAGAATACATATATTTGGAATAAAGATAGTAGAGCATTGAGACATATTATAGTAATAACACTACATCAGGATGAAACATAAAGAATAGGGGTCTGAGGATCATAGACAATAATTTCTAATCAACAATACACTATGATATGTCGAACACATGTTAGTAATGAGTGGAAATATTTGAGACAAGGTTATTTTGTCCCTTGGTTTAATGGGATTTCTTTATAAAGAATAATGGGTTATGATGATCCATTAATGATAATTAACTATGATTGTAGAATATTAAGACATGAATACATGGTTTGGTCACATGATTTGAAAACCCATGGGCTAACCCAATGAGACATTAGGCCCCTCTAGGGATGAAACCGAATTTGGTTACACAATTTATCAAACTAAATGAAAATAATTATTTTTGACAATAGAACATTATTTCTAATTTTCTTGGTGTGGCCAAAAAAAATTATAAATTTTACACCTCATCCATGATCCACACTAGGCGCTTATACAAAAAACCACATGGTTTCAGGGAAGGTCAAAAATGTATATCCATACCATGATTCTACTATGAACCTCCAAAGGTCCTCTAAAACTCCCCAAAATGTACCATAATCATTGTAATTCATCCCAATCAATTCATATATAATCCAAACATTAACAAATTTCTAATAAAACTATAACTCTCATACATAATATGATCCCTTTATAATATTCCTTATAAAGACTAGTCATCCTTGAGAAGCACCAGTCGGAATTTTTCTAGAAAAAAAACAGTCTACAATGTCAAAGTGTCATACTCGTTATACCTTTTTTCATCTTGAATCTATCAATTCCACAACTTGAAAAATACTAGTGGAAATATATTACTTTGTACTACGATCATGCTTTAGACTATAATATATATAGTAAATAATATGTATGATGTGTCAGGATCTTAATCGAAAACCTCATAGTTAATCACGTGAGTAGGATCAGAAATATATTTTTGGGTCATGGACAGTTGAAAAAATTTATGCATATGATGAAAATGTTGAGGATGGTATGATAGGAATTAAATAATGCCAAAATATTTGGTGATCTCAAATTTTTTGAAATAACTTTTAAAAACTCATAATATCTTCAACCAATCATGATTCCTCAGTTGGGTGACATCCATAACAAAAATCAATTGAAAATTGATGGCTCCATAGAGAATATATTCTAATCGGAGTATGATCAATTCCATCTCTGAGTAGTAAACAAATAATTTATGACCAATTTCACTCTCATATTGGTCTCCCTTTACATAAATATCCATAAAATTCAACCTCACAATCCTCACACCAATAAAGAGGTGAGTAATATGAAAATACATTAAGATCCTATAAATGTGACATTTAAATGAAATAATAGATTTTTTTGTATGAAAACTATAACAATTATAGGTTATCACATAATGTTCTATTGATTTTTAGGTTTCATTCCTAATGTTTATGAACATAGATCCAATTAATCATCTCTAACCTTCCTTCAGTCTGCAGATGATATTACTTACTGAAAATCATCTATGTCCCAAAATCCATCTATAGTCATTTCCAAAAATAAAATATTAAATTCATATGTACAGAATAAAATACTAGAAAATAGTTTATATAGTTATACACTTATTTAGAAGTAAAAATTCCCCAATTAGTCAACATAGTGCATATCATAGTTCAGTAGGAATTGTTCATGAGACACCATGAAATTGTAAATTAAGAACATTGTATTCAATATCATGTATGACATGCAACACCATGTGTGTAAGGTAATATAATATCCCAATAATTTTCAATATATTTATTAAATTATATAAATTCAATCTATGATATAGCATGAAATGAATGTGATACTATGTTTTCACAAATCATACCCAACAACGTGTCTCTTAAATGGTATACACTACAAGCACAATCTAGTTTTACCTAAAAAATTGGATTAATATATTATTATTATTTAATATCATAAAACATAAAGTTGATTTAAAATTATATTTTATGAATAGTTTTAACTAAATTATAAAAATATATGGTCTATAAATATATAAAATGAATTCAAAATAAACAAAAATTAATCAAAAATGAATATAAAAACAAATTTAATAAAAATGTAATGATTTATGGTAAAAAGGTTTTTTAACAATATAAATTAAATGTATTAAAATTATTGAATGAAATTAAATATATATATATATATTATAGTCATTAAGATATATTTTTACCTTCATTATGTAGATTTTATTGTCTAATGATAAGAACAATACGAATATTACGCATAAAAATGAAATATATTTATAAATGTTCATTACATTTATATTAATTGAGAGCCTCTTTAAAATCCAATGCTAGATCATTTACAAATTTAAATATTAAAAATTGACAAAAAAAATTAAATTGAAATATAAAAATATTCCACATGTGAATTTTTGGTATTGTCCAGTTATGATCCTTTTTTGAGGAATGATGAAAAATGCTACATGTTAATTCTAAACTATGTTTTCATATCATTTTTTATGAGGATAAAGTATATTTTTATTATTTTATTTCAAGATTAATTAGATATATTTTATTTAAATTAATACAATTTATGATATTGTAATCAATTTTACCTTGAAATTTGTTACAAAAATGAATAAGTTTATTGAAAATTTTTATTTTAAAACCCCACATTGTCTTTACATCTGTGCGATTAATTATAAATTATTTTATGCCACATACGTGATTTGAATATGATTTTTTTCATATATGGAATCAATATGATTATTTATTTATAAAAAATTAATGTTAGTTTTTAACAAAAATATTAGTGAATTGGTTTCAAATAAATTACAATGACTTAGAGATAAATGATTTTATCACTAGAGTAAACACTGAACTTATCGGCCATAATTTAGCTAGAATCTTTTCAGACATCCATTTTTCATCATTATATCGGCAATATACTACATTTTCAAAAATTGTGTTACTTTTTTGTGCTACAATTTCATTGAAACAATTGGTTGTTATTCTCTTTCCAAAATAATACAAGAAGACCACAACTCCTACATTAGAAATAGAACTCACCCCTCCTAATTATTGACGACTCTCATGACCGTTCTATGGCCCAAAATATAATCAAATAATATCCCAACATCTATAACCTCATACTAGATTCCTCAACACAAACATAAAACATATTAATGAATTATCTTTGTACAATCCAAAAATACAGACCTAAAGATGTTGTATAAATTTCCAACAAACAACTTTTAGGTTTTTTACTTCCCCAAACATTCAATCATTTTCAAATAATTGACTTAAAATAAAAAAATAATCATAAATATACTAATATTATTTATCCTAAGGTTTCTACCGAAATATAAACAAAATTCTATCTAATTTGAAATGAACATACTGATTCATGTACGGTGAACTATAGTCTCTGAAAATAATGATTGTTCCTTATTCCTCTACCTCATATCATGGAATTAATTTTGATGGAAATTTTATGTTTGTATTATATGGATGATATTTATTATGTCATTATGATTATGAAATTTTTATATATAAAAAATCATCATCCATTCTATTTAGTGTGAATTCGATAACATCATTTGTGGGCGTTTAGACTACCACCTCCTCAAGAGACATAAATCATTATATCTATTCATGTAATGTATAGATTATTATTTTAGTAAATATATATTACATATCTGACATAGATTTGATAATATAACTTTGAAATAATTATACATATATATCATTTAATATTTATTGACATAAAATATGACTTGTTAATGAATGTAGCATTCATGTGTATATACAGCCTAATGTCACCATGATCAATGTTTTTCATTTCCTATCTATAAAATATAGAGATTTTATAAATTAATATATAAAATATATATACTATAATTATATCATCGATTAATTTTTTGATATTATGGAATCATTAGTTTTGTATGAAAAAAAATATTTAACAAGTCAAAACCAACTCGAACAACTCTACAATTAACAACTGAAATAGTGAAAATAATGAAGGATTATTATAAAATAGTTAATAATATATTATAGTAAGATAATATATTATTTCAAAAATATAAGTATGATAATATTAAAATTTAGTTAAAATATAAAATTTGGTATACCGATTGTGATAAGACATTAACTAAACATGAAATACAAGCTAATGGATTTTGCAGCTCACTGATTACATGTACAAGATAAATGTTATATTCAAAAGTTAATTATTTTTTGTGGTCTATCTACTAACCAGTGTGGTACATTTTATCCTAAAATGTTTTTTCTTTATGGTATTTTGTGTTTTAATTTCAACAAATTCTACTAAATGGATTTGAGGTAAATGTTACCAAGTCGTAATGAATTTCATAACCTGATTCTATTCTATAAGGATATATTACTTCTTCATTGTTGTTAATATTATAATATTATGTTCATAATAAATTTTTAGTATAAATTATATTATTTCAACTTGTTTTATTTGTATTTACATTTGAAACACATAATTTATTTATTGATTAATTCTCACATCACTGTTATGGTATTTTCAAGGGTATACGAAAGAATCTTGTTTTGTATGAGATTTTTTACACTTGAATTTATATTAGGGGAAATTATTATATCATTATTCATTAAAAAGGTTCATTCAAGAACTTCATTATGTAACAAAACCATGATTCTATTATTATTTTCTCAATTGTTTTTAAAAATATTTTTTAACAATACCCGGAATTATTTATCTCTTTAATCAGAGAACATTTTTTTATATAAAACTATTATTTTATAAAAATGTTTTCATATTTTTTTTAAAAATTACAAAATAATTTATTAAATTAATATTTATAAATTGTTCATTTACAATTTTTTTCAATGGAATCTTCTTATCACATTCATAACAAGGAATTTTTTATAACATTGTTACTATAAAAATGGAATGTTTTTTACATTGTATGACATGTATAGATTTACCTTCCATAATTATATTATATGAAACTTATCATATTTAGAAGGAATTATTTTTAAAAAAATTATCTTTAAACTTATATTAAAATAGAAGGTTTTTCAAAAATGTTTATTTAAATAAAATGGGCCTAAATATTAATTTAAAAATGTATTTTTTTGTATTTCTACTCATCAAAGAAAAAAAATAAATTTTTACTCCACATGGGAAATCATGTATTGATACCATCATTAATATTCATTTAGATTGGTTAATACTGTTTTTCCCAGGTATAGTATTGGCATTAAAATATGTGATTCCTTTGATATTACCCATGATGTATTCCATTACTTATGATCATTGAAAATATAATTTCCCCTTATTAACCATTTTATGAATAGTGGATATGTTCATTTACAAAAAAATATACTATTTTCAATATGGTGTTTATAGTGTAAATTATTTTATTATTTGGGGTGATATTGATAAATATAAATCCTTTACTGATAAAAGATATTTTATTAGGTGCATTTTATTGAATTAAATTTATTATTTAATAGTTAATTAAATATTTTGATATGTTTGACATGGATGAGGCATTGTAATAGTTATATCATTAACCACTCAATATTATCATTGGAAGAAATCTGATTAAAACTCCATTGAGTTTGTTTTCAATCCAGAGTATTATTAAACTATCTTGTTGAAGGACTTGGCAACTGAGCTTTGGTGGGAAAAAACGTATTAGTTTGTAACCATTATATTTTAAATTGTATTATTAATAGTATTTAAATTACTGGTTCAGTTTATCTAAGAAATATGGAGTATATAAATTTATTTTCTATTAAATTTAGATTCATTTATTATTAAAAGTGTGATTTTTTATTTCTAGTAATCAATAAATGAATATAGTTATTAGTTCATTGATTCAATGGAATATGTTTTTAGTAATTTACATTTTGATATTATTTACCAATTTCATTTTCAGTTATTTACTATATGTAATGTGTTATTAATTATCTATAATTGAATATTTTTTATTCATATTGATTCATTAATTGTTCTGTTATACATTACCATTAACAAACATCTGAGGTCACCCTTATTATGTTATGTTCCCTTAGGATTCCATAAAATGTACTAAGAATGATACGAAAGGATATTATACATGGAATAAGGATATTATCCTCAAAAAATAACATTATATTTCAATTTTTGTATACATTTGTAATACATGACACATGTATGTATTTATTTTAAAAAGATACTAAATAATTCAGTCCATTGGGATGAAATGTTATTGTATATTATGCCAATGTAATGGTAACACAACACAGACATTGAGCTTTCTGAGGCTGAGTATCTATAGTTTGTGATACATAATGAATAATAAAATCAAGGGTATCTAAATTTCAGAAAACCAATGCTATATAACATAACATTATTGATAAATTTTAGGATAATTATATAAAAACATCATAATGTTTTAGTTAGACTGGGATTTTGTGGTTTTCCTAGAAACACATCCCTTAATGGATACTAAAAGTGTAAGTGGTTCTTGAATATAAGTTCATAGGGATAAAAAATCTAAAAAGTTTTATCATGCCATACATGAACCTATCCTAAATAAAAAAATGGGCCTTACTATGCACATGGTTTGACATTACCAAGGGATGAGAATACAAAAACTCACAATTTTACTACTAATGAATTATGAGATATTTTAAAAGATAATGAAAATGATTGACCAAGGTTAAAATAATATTCAATTGAAAGACCTATTTTGAAAAAAATAGAATATGTTTTTATTCATTGAAGTTATTTTTAAAAACATATTTGAAATGATAATTAGTGATTAAACTAATTTGAAGAATGTTAATGATATTTATTTTCCAAACTGATTTAATAATTCTTTTGAAATGGACAACCTATATATGAAGGGGGAATCCATCATGTCTGGAATGACCATGAGACGTGAATCTCTTACTGAAGGATATTAAAGGTTTCATACCTACCATATGATTACACGATGTCGTGGTTAAATTTTCATTGCAATTCAATAAATAATTATTAATGATGAACCAGTATAATAAATTTTTAGGATAATAGATCAATATGATAACAAGATTGGTTTAAAAAATTGATAGATACAAATAGTTAGACATGAGAATCTTTTATATGCCTTACGATCTATTAAAATTATATTTTATTTCTTCAAGCATCAATATTAACATTTGGATATACATTTGTTGAATTACGGGATGAATTTGAAATTAATCAAAGAACAAAAAGAGGATGAAATTGTGTCTATATGAATATATAATGTAAATATATTCCCATGTATTATTTTCTAATAATATAATTCATAAAAATTTGTAAAAGTATCCTAAATGAAAATGTTATCCTAATAAATTAATTTTTGATGAATAAATAGTGTTTTAAATCATCATGGATTTATGGAATCGAGTCCCACAACATTCCATGGATTATTTGTTTCTGATTGCTGACCTTAATTATTTTAAATTAATATTTATTATATTCCTTCATCTAAATATCAACACTTTCCAATATTGTTATCCTACTTATAGACCTAGTAATTTGTCAGTCTAAATAACCATTTAACTTCTTATTCTATCCTTTATAAATTATTTTTACAAAATCATCCCACCATGTGGTATTTCACCATAGGTAATATCAAATGACATATAATAAAGGGTGTGTTTAAATTGAAAGGAAGTAATTTATTTATAGGTGGAAGAGTGTAACACAAAAAATTTATCAAATAGGAATAATGATTCAAATATGAACCTCCAAAGGTTCTATAAAACACCCCAAAAAGTACCAAAAATCCTTGTAATTCATCCCAATCAATTCATATCTAATCCACATATTAAAAAATGTCTAATAATACTCATAATTCTCATAGAAATGATTATTACTTTATATTATTCTTGATAAACACAAGTCATCCTAAAGAAGAACCTATATGAATTTTTCTAGAAAAATTTAGTCTACTAAAACAATGTGTCATACTAATTATACCATGATTCATCTTCAATCTGTCCATTACACAACTTGAAAAATACTAGTGGAAATGTATTAATCAGTAATACCTTCATGATTTAGACTATAATCTACATAGTGAATTATATGTACGATGTGTCAGTATCTTGATCGAAAACCTCATAGTTCATCACATGAATAGGATCAGAAATATATCTCTGGATCACAGACAGGTCAAAAAAATATGCATAAGAAGAAAATTTTGAGGAAGGTATGATTGGAAATCCACAATGCCAAAATATTTTTTTATCTAAAAAATTAAATAAAACACTATGACAATAACATAATTTCTTCAACAAATCATTAGTCTTTAGTTGGGTGACAACCATGACAAAAATAAATAGATAATAGATTGATCCATATAGAATATATTCTAGTTAGAGTATAATAATTTCCATCTCTAAGTAGTGAACAACTAATTTTTGGCCAATTTCACTCTCATATTGTTCTCCCTTAAAATAATTATCTAAAAAAATCTACCTTGCAAGACACACACCAATAAAGAGGTGAGAGATATGAAAATTCATTAAGATCCCAAAATGGTGACATTGAAATGAATTCATATATTTTTTCATGACAAATATAAAAATTATAGGTTATCATTCAATGTTGTATTGAAATTTAAGATGCATTCCTAATTTATATCCTCATAGATCTGATTCATCCTGTACGACCTTCCACCAGTCCGCAGATGATATTACTTACTCACCATCATCTAAGTCCCTAAAGCCATCTATAGTCATTTCCAAAAATAAAATATAAAATGCATATGTAGATAATACAATACTAGAAGGTAGTTGATATAGATATAGGCTTTTTTAGAAATAAAAATTTCCCAACTAGTCAACAGAGTGAATATCTTAGATTAGTATAAAATGTTATTATGAAACCATGAAATTCTAAATTAAGAACATTGTATTGAATACCATGTATGACATGAAACACCATCTGTGTAAGTTAATATAATATCAAATTAATTTAAAATATAATAATTATTAAATAAATTTAATCTATGATATAGCATTAAATGCATGTGATACTTTGTTATCACACATCATATCCAACAAAAAGTCTCTTAAATGGTATACGCTACACGCACAACCGAGCTTTACCAAAAATAATGGATTAATACATTATTATTATTTAATATAATAAAATATAACATAGAAATTAAATTAGTGGTTATGAATAATGTAACATCCAAAGTAAGTAATGAATAATAGATATTTTTATCTATGTCTATTAATGAATTAGATACTGTTTTAGAGGCTTAAAATGAAAATAAATCCAATCTTAAGCATGGATTACACTAATATTTTTAAAAGATTGTTTTACTGATTTTTAATGTTAAACCATTCTTAAATCTATATTTTGACTATTTTATAATCTATGTCTGTCAAAATAAACTTATTCTTTATTATTGGGACATCAAAATTTACATTGTGTGAATTTTTGGTATTTTTCTGATAAAGTTAATTTTTTAATGAATAGTGAAAAATGTTGTATTTTTATTCAAAAACTATTTTTAATCTAATTTATTTATATTATTAAATTATATTTTTAATTGGTTTTAAAGTTAAATTATAATATATTTTTACCATTTAATCCAATGGTGGTCATTGGAATCAATTTCACTTTGAAATTGTACTTAAACTATTGTCAATATTTTGATACTTATTGTTTCATAAAAACATGTTATTTGTCATGATAGCAGGAATTAATTATTAAGTTAATTAATGAAACATATATGTTTTGAATTTTGAAAAATAGACATCATTTTTGAATTTAGAATAACAAATATAGCTTAGTGTGAAGATTTGGTATTTTTCTGAAAAACTTCAATTTTTGATGAATTGGGAAACCACTAAGTGGTAGTTAAAGAAACTGATTTTTTGTTTAAATGATACTTTTCCACTTCTATGATTTGATTTTCAAAAATCTGACATACATGGTTGTCATTAAGAAGTAAAATGTGGTTCAATGAGATTAAAATAAATTTTTTTTGTGAATAGTAACTTTTATGTTTTTAATCGCGATTAGTGGTAATTAGTGTAGTTTAAGGTAAAAATAATGTATTAATAATATGAAATGAACTTGACACATGTCCTAACCTTATTGAATGTGTCACGGCCGACCAAGACAATCGAGGAGTCAACTTGGGGACCCCATTGATCCACTTTGGTAGGAAAATGACTTCAATATCTTTTTATTTAATGTTAAAATTAAAATGCCACAAACATGAGTTGTTTTACTAAAACAATTCTTAAATGGGGTCATACAAGTCATATTTTTGACTATAAATATTCATTAGAAAGCTAAAAATATTTTTCCTACATAATAATTGTTTTTTAAAATTTTTTGACATTAAATAAATTAAATTATTTATGACATCATGATGATGCAGCTATTACCTCATTAATAAAGGATTTAAATAAAATTAAAAGATAATGTAAAATCTATGACCTACACATATCCAAAACCTATTGGATTGGTTGATTTCGAACCCTTATCACCTTAACCTCGAATTATATCGATGTGGGACCTTTTTAATCCGAAACTCATTTTAAAATAAATTAACATTTCATTACTTTCCAAGAGTGCCCCTCTTCTCCTCTAATAAAAGGCCCCCACCTCTACCTCCTTACCCACACATACAAAGCCTTTGTCTCGGCAAAAACCTGCCCATTTTGTGTCTCCACTTCCCTCTATTACTCCTTGAAGCCTCACATTGGGCAGAAGTCTTCCCAATGAAGCCTTTGAGCTCAAACCAAAGGGAGTTACCCGATTTTAAGGTAATGTCTTCACTTGTGCTCTTTTTTTTTATTTTGCTTCTCCAACCCCCTAAACTCTTTTTATTAATTTATTTCGTAACAAATCCAGTATCTTAAATATACTAGGATGTTTTTATAATAAGAATTCAAGCTACACTTACACACACCTACATCTAATGGTTAAATAACATACCGTTTCCGTGGATGGCGAATTTCTGCCTCCCGAAACGATGATTGTTCAACATTCTTTTATCACCTTGAAAGGTGGCCATTAAGATGAAAATATATTTATATATGATTTATAATATGTTTATGATTTACTTAAGCTTCTGTGTTTTTCATTTTGGGAATACCTTGATGGTTTCCATTATGGGTAAACGTGATATCTTCATTTAAGGAAGTGCGGACTACTGCCCCCTCAAAGTGATTTGATTCGTTAATACGATATGTGGGACGTATAAAGGATGGAGTTATGATATTATATATTATATTACACTGGAATTATAATATACCTTTATATCATTGTGATTCCATTTCATAAAATACGAAATAGAAATGGAACAAGCGTTCATGCGTACATACGACTTACCGTCTCCATAAACGGTGCATTTGATTTCTTAACTCTAAATGTTATGTAATATAATAAATGCATGAATGTACTGGATATATATGATATTTATGATATCTACATCATGAATACCATTCTGGATATAATGGATACATGAACAACTTGTAATTATAAAGGGTTTTTTTTACTCAAGTACCAATGATCGTTAAAACGACCGTTATTAACTTAAAAAATTACTTAGTGTTCATGACATTGCAATAAGTGATATAAAAGGAATAATGAACATGAGAAAGGTTCTAAAACAAGTATACATTAACTCAAGTTTATTATTCAGGAGATTAAAGAACGATCGAGTCAAGTTGGACCCGAGGTATGGGACTTCGTCTCAATCTCCTTTCATTGAGGCATATTTTATTTTATACACAACCTTATTTTATACGGTGTATAAAGCCCTTTGACTTTTACATTTTTTCAAAATGAGTCTTTTTTATATGAAGCGTTTACTAAAATACAAAAGGGAATTTTTTTGTCGTACGTATGCGGCGACAACGACTTCTCCACTGTCGAGACCATTATTTGAGTTTCGGCTTCCTCTACAAGACATACTTTTTTTTAAATGAAAAATAAATACCATGTTTTACTTTAATTATATTTTGGTATTGAAAATGGTTTTCATAATGTTTTTATTATATCAATGTGTTGTATTGATATCTTTTGAGTGAAATATGGAAATTTTATGTTTCCATTATGTATGTTTTATGTGATACGATTATGTTATGGTTCTTTGGAAGTATTATGAAGACGGGTGGTTCCATGATAAACTAAGGGCGGGTGAGCCCGATATAGCTCTCCAATGCATTGGGTAATGCGAAGGAGTGAAATGTTAATGTTTCTCCGAAGAGATTTAGGGAATATATTGTGATGGTTATTCCAAACATAACCAAGAGGGTTACTCCCTACGTAAGAATGTTATGAATGCCTCAAGTTACCTTTATGTCTTATGATTTCTATGATTTATTCATGATTTGATGAGGTATGTTAAAATGCCTATGTTTTATGGGTAAAGTATGATTTCATTCTTATGAATGTATGAAATCATGTTTCCTTTCCATATTTTTAAAACCCTTACTGAGCTTTTTATGCTCATCCCATGTTTTTTGATATGTTTTTCACTGGACAAGGGAATGGTACAAGGTATGATGATAGTGTCAAGGAAGTGTCAATAAATAATCCATGTTTTATTTTAAATATATTTCCATTGATGTAAAAAAATGAATACTATCATTTATGTAACCACTCTGCTTAAATGTGGAATGTAATACATGTTTTATGATCTAATACTCTAAAACTCTAAACCTGAAAAGATCCTCAAGGTGTATTCTTGAAATATCTCAAGATTAAGTAAGGTTTAAGGTTGGGGCCTTATAGTTGGTATCAGAGGTCTGTTTAGATAACTTTAGGAGTTAAAATTTTATTAAATTATTATCCAAAATATTTATTTTGAAATGATATAGCAATTGAATATTACCATGTTTCTTCATCTAAGACATGTTTGTTCAGAATGGTTTTCTGCAGAGGAAACAGGGAAGCAGTGCTAGGAAGGCATATAGAAGGAAATAACCTTCCGAATTAGCATCCTGAGATGGTCGGTATTAGAACTGAAAAGTTTGTTGCAGTAATGGTGCAGTTGACTCAAGTGATAAATGGTGGTGGTATCCATGCACGAGATCATCCAAATCAACCGCATAGGAACATGTCAGTGGTGGAACATTAAATGAGGAAATATCCCCCATCATTTAGAGGATCATCTGACCCTGTGTTAGATGAAGTGTGGATTAAATCACTAGAGAAGATTTTCGAAGTCATTGGGTGTTTAGACAATCAAAACGTTAGTCTTGCTATTTACTGTTTGGAGGGTGATGCATAATAGTGGTGATCGATGGTTAAAATTATCAGGGGCGCTTATGATATTGATGCTCTCAGCTGGGATGAATTCAAAGGTATGTTTCATGAGACGTATTTTCCTAAGGATGTTTGACTTAGGATGGAAAATAAATTCTTGGAATTGAGGCAAGAGGAAGACTCAGTGGCAGCCTATGAAGATATGTTCACTCGATTGGCAAGGTATGCTCCAAATTTTATCCGAGACCTTGATTGTAAAATAAATTGTTTTTACTCAAGATTAAAACCAAAATATCAAAGGGAATTAGCATATCATGAGTTTAAAAGTTATAAAAAGCTTGTTCAATGTGCTGGGAAGGTGGAAATGGAGTTTTCCAATCATCAAGTGTTCTATAAAAACCAGTAGAAGAAGAGACCAAGGTGGAAGGAGAGAGGGAAGAATTATTCAAAAATGTCTGATGGTAAGAAAACTAAGTTTCCATTTTGTGAAAAATGTGGTAAAAGGCATGCTGGGGAATGTCTTCTGAATTCTGTAATGTGCTACCGATGTGGTAGGATGGGACATAAGGCTCGTGATTGCATTGAAAAAGATCAAGGTGATGGTAATTCCAAATTTGATTTACAATTAGTGAAATGTTTTAAGTGAAATGAGATGGGTCCCTATGAAAACGAGTGTTCGACAAAGAGCATGAGTGATGGGAAGCAGTTAGACTACAAGCAGAAATGGGTGGTGAAATCCTTTGCAACTACTTCAGCAGATGTCGGGCCATCAAATGAAGTTGTAACAGGTACTTTGATTGTTTTTTAGATTATAACAGTGTGTTGTTTGATTCGGGGTCCACACATTCTTTCATCTCTAAAACCTTTTCTAGTAAAATGGGAATACCATCTCAAGAAATGAGTTCTGAACTTGTGGTTAAAACACCTGGGCGAAATACTGAGGCAAAAAAATTTATAAGAATCTTCATATCCTTCTCTGTGGAAAGAACCTACTTGCAAACCTTATTGTTGTACCTCTAGTAGAGTTTGATGATATCCTGGGTATGGATTGGCTCTCTATTTATCATGATAAGATTGACTGTAGAGCTAAAGAAGTTTTTTTTTTAGAAAGACATTCATTTTGTGTACAAGAATGAACCCTTACTGTGGATAACTTATCAAGAGGCCGAGAAACTTGTAAATGATGGAAATAAATGTTACCTTGCACATATTGTTGAAAATAGGGGAACTGTTCAGATTAATGATGTGCTAGTTGTAAATGAGTATCCTGATGTTTTTCCTGATGAGTTTCCTAGAATAATACCAGATCGGGAATTTGAATTTACAGTTTACTTAGTTCCTGATGCAAAGACAATTTCAAAACCCCCTAATGGAATGGCTCAAGTTGAACTTTTAGAGTTGAAGGATAAATTTCAAGATTTATTAGAGAAAGGGTTCATTCGACCTAGCACATCGCCATGGGGTGCTCCTGTTTTATTTGTTAAAAAGAAACATGGTTCTATGAGACTTTGCATTGATTATAGAGCCTTGAATAACATCACGGTTAAGAACAAATATCATTTTCCTCATATTGATGATTTTTTTGATCAGCTCTAGGGAGATCAGGTTTTTTCAAAGATTGACCTGATATCAGGGTACCATCAGCTGAAGGTAAAGGAAGAATATGTTCCGAAGACTGCTTTTCGTACAAGATATGGCCATTATGAATTTGTAGTAATGGCTTTTGGGCTAACCAATGCACCTGCTGTATTCATGGACATAATGAATAGAATTTTCCATGAGTTCTTGGATAAGTTTGTGGGCGTTTTCATTGATGATATTTTTGTGTTTTCTAAAAGTAAAGAGGAGCATGAAAGACATTTAAGGGTTATTTTTCAAACTTTAAAACAAAAGAAATTTTATGGGAAATTCAGCAAGTGTGACTTTTGGTTGCAACAAATTTCTTTCCTTGGTCACATTGTTTCTAAAGATGGGATAACCGTTGATCCTGCAAAAACAAAGGTTGTTGAAGAATACCCAAGACCCACAAATGTAACAGAGATTCGTAGTTTCCATGGTTTGGTAGTCTATTACCAAAGTTTTGTTAGAAATTTTTAACGGTTATCTAGTCCAATGACTAAGAAAATCAAAAGGGTGTTATGTTTATCTGGACAAAAGAATGTGATGATTCTTTTCGGGAATTGAAAAGAAGATTGGTGAATGCTCCAGTTTTGGCACTACCTTCCAGGAATGGGGAGTTTATTATCTACAGTGATTCTTCATTTAAAGGACATGGTTGTGTCCTAATACAGAATGATCAGGTAATTGCTTATGCTTCATGACATTTGATAACTCATGAGGTAAATTACCCTACACATGATTTGGAATTAGCTGCTATTGTTTTCGCTTTAAAAATTTGGAGGCATCATTTGTATGGAGTAAAGTGTGAAATATATACCGATCACAAAAGATTAAAGTATATATTCACTCAGAAAGAATTGAACATGAGACAGAGGAGATGGATAGAATTAATCAAGGATTATGATTGTACAATTCATTACCATCCGAGAAAAGCAAATAATGTGGCTGATGCTTTGAGTCGAAAAAGTAATGCTTCATTAGCAATGTTGCATTTGGAACGTGATCCTTTGGTTAAGGATTTGATGAAATTTGGAATAGGAGTTGTTGGTGTAGGATGTTCTTCTTTTTTGTTTCAGGTATCATTGAAATCTTCTCTATCAGATAGAATCAAGAAAGCACAAAAGCAAGATAGTGAGTTGCAGAAAATGTTAGAGCTGGTTCAGAAAGGTAAGTTGCATGAATTCAACATTTATAATGATTGCATTTTGAGATTTGGGAAGAGATTGTGTGTGCCTTGTGATTCATAGTTGAAGAAGGAGTTGTTATGTGAAGCTCATAGTTCTCCATTTTCAGTTCATCCTGGCAGTACTAAGATGTACAGAGATCTGTGGGAGTATTACTGGTGGGATGGAATGAAAAAAGATATTGCTGATTTTACTATGAAGTGTTTGACATGTCAATAGGTTAAAGTAGAGAGACAGTTACTGAAAGGGATGCTTTATCCTTTACCAGTGCCAAAGTGGAAATGGGATAATATATCCATGTACTTCATTGTTGGATTGCCGAAGACCCCTCGAGGTAATAATTCAACCTGGGTTATTGTTAATCGCTTGACTAAATCTTCTCATTTCCTTGCTATACGAGATACTTTTTCCCTAGATCAACTTTCCCGTTTGTATCATAAAGAGATAGTCAGGTTACATGGTGTTCCCCACTCCATTGTATTTGACCGTGACCCCAGGTTCACTTCTAACTTTTAGAAAGCCCTTTAGAAGTCGTTGGGTACTGAATTAAATTTTTGTACAGCTTTTCATCCTCAATCAGATGGGCAGTCAGAACGAACAATTCATACTTTGGAGGATATGCTACGTGCTTGTTCGATGGATTATTAGGGAAGTTGGGACCAACATCTTTCTTTGGTTGAGTTTTCTTATAATAACAGTTTTCATTCCAGTATACATATGGCACCATTTGAGGTGTTATATGGGAAGCAGTGTCGAACTCTAGCTTTTTGGGATGAAATGGGTGATAGAAAGCTGATGGGACCAGAATTGGTAGAAGAGTTGGTAGAAAAAGTTCAGCTGATACAGAAACACATGAGAACAGCTCACAGCAGGCAGAAGAGTTATGAAGACAACAGGAGGAAGGATCTATCTTTTGAGGTAGGTGATCATGTTTTTCTCAAAGTCTCACCATGGAAAAGTGTGATGTGATTTGGTAATAAAGCAAAGATGAGTCCAAGGTTCATTGGACCATATGAAATTCTAGAGAGAGTTGGATTAGTTGATTACTAGGTGGCTTTACCTACGAGTTTATCTCAGGTACAAAATGTTTTTCATGTTTCGATGCAAAGAAATAACATGCCAGATCCATCTCATGTTTTGAGTCCAGAGGTAGTTCAGCTGGAAGAGAACCTATCTTATGAGGAACAACTGGTCCAGATTTTTGACCACAGGGAGCAAGTGTTATGGAATAAGGTGATTAATCAGGTAAAGGTTTTGTTAAAAACCACATGATGGAAGAGGCAACATGGGAATCTGAAAATGAAATGAGGGATAAATACCCCCACTTATTCGATAAGTAAAAAAATTACGGTGACACAATTTTCTAAAGGGGGGAAGGATGTAACATCTCAAGTAAGTAATGAATAATAGTTATTTTTAGCTATGTCTATGAATGAAAAAGATAGTGTTTTAGAGGCTTAAAATGAAAATAAATCCAATCTTAAGCATGGAATACACTAATATTTTTAAAAGATTGTTTTACTACCTTTTAATGGAAAACCATTTTTAAATCTATATTTTGACAATTTTATAAGCTATTTTTTCCAATATAAACTTATTCTTTAAGATTTTGAAATCAAAATTTTCATTGTGTGAATTTTTGGTATTTTTTTGATAAAGTTCATTTTTTAATGAATAGTGAAAAATGTTGTATATTAATTCAAAACCTATTTTTAATATAATTTATTTATTTGATTATATTATCTTTTGAATTGGATTTAAAGTGTAATTATAATATATTTTTACCATTTAATCCAATGGTGGTCATTAGAATCAATTTCACTTTGAAATTGTACTTAAACTAGTGTCAATCTTTTGATACTTATTGTTTCATAAAAACACGTTATTTGTCATGACATCGGGAATTAATTATTAAATTAATTAATGAAACTTATATGTTTTAAATTTTGTAAAATATACATCATTTTTTAATTTAGAATATCAAATATAGCTTAGGGTGAAGTTTTGGTATTTTTCTGAAAAACTTCAATTTTTTATGAATATTGAAACCACTAAGTATTAGTTAAAGAAACTGATTTTTTGTTTAAATGAAACCTTGCCTCTTCTGTGATTTTATTTTAAAAAATCTGATATACATGGTTGTCATTAAGAAGTAAAATGTGGTTCAATGAGATTAAAATAATTTTTTTGGTGAATAGTAACTTTTAAGTTCTTAATCACGATTAGAGGTAATTAGTGTAGTTTAAGATAAAAATAATGTTTTAATAATATGAAATGAACATGACACATGTCCTACCCTTATTGTATGTGTCATGGACGACCAAGAAAATCCATGGGTCAACTTGGGGACCCCATGGAGCCACTTTTTTAGGAAAATGACATTAATATCTTTTTATTTAATGTTAAAATTAAAATGACACAAACATGAGTTGTTTTACTAAAACAATATTTAAATGGCGTTATACAAGTAATATTTTTTACTATAAATATTAATTATAATGATAAAAATATTTCCTACATCATGATATATTTTTTAATTTTTAGACATTAAATAAATTAAATTATTTATGACATCATGATGATGCAGTGATTACCTCATTAGTAAAGGATTTAAATAAAATGAAAATATAATGTAAAATCTATGACCTACACATGTCCAAGACCTATTGGATGGTTGTATTTCGAACCCTTATCACCTTACCCTCAAATTATATCAATGTGTGTTCTTTTGAATCCGAAACTCATTTTAAAATAAAGTAACATTTCTTTACTTTCCAAGAGTGCCCCTCCCCTCCTCTTATAAAAGGCCCCCACGTCTACCTCCATACCCACACTTCCAAAGCCTTTAGCTCGGCCAACCCCTGCCCATTTTTTCTCTCAACTTCCCACTCTTACTCCTTGAAGCCTCACATTGGGCAGAAGTCTTCCCAAAGAAGCCTTTGAGCTCAAACCAAAGGGAGTAACCCGATTTTAAGGTAATGTCTTCACTTTTGTTCTTTTGTTTTATTTTGCTTGTCCCACCCCCTAAACTATTTTTATTCATTTCTTTTGTAACAACACCAGTATCTTCCATATACTAGGATGTTGTTATAAGAAGTATTTAAGCTACACTTACACACACCTACATCTAATGGTTAAAGAACATATTGTTTCCGTGGATGGCGAATTTCTGCCTCCCGAAACGATGATTGTTCAACATTCTTTTAACACCTTCAAAGGTAGCCATTAAGATGACACTATATTTATATATGATGTATAATATGGTTATGATTTCCTTAAGCTTATTTATTTTTCATTTTGGGCATACCTTTATGGTTTCCATTATCGGTAAACACGATATCTTCATTTAAGGAAGTGCGGACTACCTCCCCCTCAAAGTGATTTGATTCGTTAATACCATATGTGGGACGTATAAAGGATGGAGTTATGATATTATATATGATATTACACTAGAATTATAATATACCTTTATATAATTATGATTCAATTTTATAAAATATGAAATAGAAATAGAAGCAGCGTTCATGTGTACGTACGGCTTACCGTCTCCATGAATGGTGCATTTCATTTCTTACCTCTAAATGTTATGTAATATTATAAATGCATGCATGTAATGGATATATATGATATATATGATATCTAAATTATGAATACCATTATGGATATAATGGATACATGAACAAATTGTAATTATAAAGGGTTTTTTTTACTCAAGTACAAATGATCGTTAAAACGACCGTTATTAACATAAATAATTACATAGTGTTCATGACATGGCAATAAGTGATATAAAAGGAATAATGAACTTGAAAAATGTTCTTAAACAAGTATAAATTAACTCATGTTTATTATTCAATATATTGAATAATGACCGAGTCAAGTCGGACCCAAGGTATGGGACTTCGTCTCAATCTCCTTTCATTGAGGCATATTTTGTTTTATACACAACCTTCTTTTATACGGTGTATAAACCCCTTTGACTTTTACGTTTATTCAAAAGAAATATTTTTTATACGAAGAATTTACTAAAAGACAAAAGGTAATGTTTTTGTCATACGTATGCGGCAACAACGACTTCTCCGTCACCGTGACCATTATTTGAGTTTCGGCTTCCTCTACAAGCCGTACTTTTTTTAAAATGAAAAATAAATATCATGTTTTACTTTACTTTTATTTTGGTATTGAAAATGGTTTTCATAATGTTTTTATTATATCAATGTGTTCTATTGATATCTTGTGATTGAAATGTGGAGATGTTATGTTTCCTTTATGTATGTTTTATGTGATACGATTATGTTATGGTTCATGGGAATTATTATGAAGACGACTGGTTCCAGGATAAACTAAGGACGGGTGAGCCCGATATAGCTTACCAATGCATTGGGTAACTCAAAGGAGTGAAGTTTTAAGGTTTTTCCAAAGAGATTTAGGGAATATACTGTGATGGGTATCCCAAACATAACCAAGAGGGTTACTCCCTACGTAAGAATGTTTTGATTGCCTCAAGTTACCTTTATGTATTATGATTTCTATGATTTATTCATGATTTGATGAGCTATGTTAAAATGCCTATGTTTTATGGGTAATGTATGATTTCATTATTATGTATATATGAACTCATGTTTCCTTTCCATATTTTTATTACCCTTACTGAGCTTTTTATGCTCATCCCATGTTTTTTGAAATGTTTTTCACAGGACAAGGGAAAGGTAAATGATATGATGATAGTTTCAAGGAAGTGTCAAGAAAAAATCCATGTTTTATTTTAAATATGTTTCCGTTGATGGAAAAAAATTAATACTATCTTTTATGTAACCACTTTTCTTAAATGTGGAATGTAATACATGTTTTATGATCTAATTCTCTAAAACTCTAATCCTGAAAAGATCCTCAAGCTGTATTCTTGAAATATCTCATGATTAAGTAAGGTTTAAGGCTGGGGCCTTATAAGTAATGTTAAATAACTTATAAAATTATAAGGTCTATATTTATATATATAATTATTTCAAAAGAAACAAAAATTAATCATAAAGGAACGTAAAATAAAATTGAATACAAAGGAAATGATTTATGTTTAAATTGGTATTTTAACATAAAAAAATAAATATATTAATATTATTGAATGAAATTAATTAAATATATATATTATACATATAAGGACCTGGCCTTAAAACTTACATATTATTTAATTAAATAAATAATTCACATTGAGGATCTTTTTTAGTTTATAGTATTAGAGAATTAGGACAGAACTATTACATCTCAATAGATTACAAAGTAGACACTTCTACACAATTTCCATTTTTTTGTACAAAACATAAACTCTTCAAAAAAAGAGTGATGTCTAGTTCCATTTTTAAGACAGCATGACTATTCCAAGATCCCATCCATGACCCTATTCCACATTACGTCCTGTGAAAACCATTTAAAAACATGGGATGAGCATAAAAACCTCAGTAAAAGATAAACAAAGAATGAAAAGATTTAGTTTTTCAAGACAATAGGTAAACCATGAATACATTATCATAAGTAATAAATATCAACTTTATGATGTAGTAAATACAATTCACTATTAAAAGTTCATTAATTAAAATTTTGTAAAAAACATATTACCATAAAACCCATATAAAGAACACATAACATATAAGGGTTACCTGGGATATAAACATACATAAACGAAATAACCATATTGTCGACTTCCACACGTTTCACCAAATGCAATAGCCATATGGCCGACTTCCAAACCCAATGCATTCGGGGTTATAATATAACCATCCATCATGGAATTCATAGCACAACCCGACATTTGATTTATGACATAACCACCCGTCAAATGTCCAAATACCATTATAAGATCACAACATAAAACAACTGTAAATGAAAGAAGACAATTCCATATTTCAATAACAATATATCACTTAAATATATTGACATAAATAATCCATTATCAAAACCATTTTCAATACCAAAATATTTAAAAGAGAATATGGTATTTATTTTCTTTTAAAAGCATTTGGGCTTTTAGATGAAGCCAAAGATCAAATAATACTCACGATGACGAAAAATGACGTTGTCAATGGTTATGTTAATAGAAACATTCCTTTTTTTCATTTAGTGAAATGCTTCGTAGAAAAATATTCCATTTGAAAAGTCATGGGTTTTTATATAGAATATAAAATAAAGTCATGTATTAAAATAAAATATGTCTCAATGAATGGAGATTGAGACGAAGTCCCTTACCTCGTGTCCGACTTGACTCGATCGTTCTTTAATACGCTGATTAATAAACTAAAGTTAGTTTCTAATGTCATAAGATCCTTTTTCATGTTTATTATTACATTAATATCACTTATTACCATGTTATAAACATTATGTAATCATTCAATTTAATAAAGTTCATTTTTTTGTTCTTTTTGTTGATATTTGGCACTTGAGCAAAAAATGGACTTCTTATAATTACATGTTGTTTATGTGGTCAAAGGTTCATTATATCCTGAATGATATTCATAATTTCAATATCATATATATCATATATATCCAGAATATACTTGTATTTATAATAGTACATAACATTTAGAGGTAAGAAATGAAATGCACTGTTCACGGAGTCGGTACGATGTATGTACGCACGAACACTAAATCCTTTTATATTTCATATTTAATGGAACTAAAACATAATAATTCATAGTCGTATTATAATTCCAGTAATGTATCATATATAATATAATTAAATCTTTCCTTTATACCTTCAACATATGGTATGAACAATTCATACCACTTTATGGGGGCGGTAGTCCACACTTCCTCTAACGAGATTATCGGCTTTACCCATAATGGAAACCATAAAGGAAGGCTATAAATGGAAAATATGTAAGCATAATGAAACAATAAACAGAATATATATCATATATAACTACAGTTCCATCATAATGTCCACCATGATAGATATTTGGAGATATTTGAACAATTATCATTTCGTGAGGCGTTAGTTTTCCATCCATAGAAACATTATGTTCTTCATCTATTAGAAGGAGATGTGTGTAAGTGTAGTTAGAATCCTTCTCATAACAAAATCCTAGTATATTAAGGATACTGGTGTCTTTACAAATAAAGGAATAAAAATAGTTTAGGGTTTGGAGAAGTATAATTAAAGAAAACCATTTAAGAGAAATTGTTACCTTTAATTTGGGTAACTCCCTTTGGTTTAAACCAAAGGACTTCTTGAAGTGCCTTCTGCCTATGGAATGGATACTTGGAGGAGAAGAGGGTTGTGGTGAACTTAATTGGGTAGATTTTGGACAATCCAAAAGGGTTGAGAGGTGTGAGGAATTGTTTAGAAATGGTCTAATTTTATAAGGGGGAGGGGGTCTATTTAAGAAAGTGTGAAAAAATTATTTTATTATATAATTATATTCAGTTTCTAATGGTCCAAAAATCGTTATAGTAGAAGATAATATGATTCATGGTCGATATAAATTCATCCAATATGAAATTTATAGGTTTAGGATAAAATTTTAATCATTATAATTTTATTTGTTCAAATGTTTTATTAATGAGGTAAACACTGCATCATTATGGTGTCATAAATAATTTAAATTATTTTATGTCTAAAAAATTTAAAAAAAAACCTTGATATAGGAAATATTTTTAGATTTTGAATTAATATTTATAGTCGAAATGATAATTTATATTACCCATTCTAAAAATAAATTCACTAATAGATATTTACTTTTTTCATTTTTGACATTACTTTATGTTAATTAATCTAAATTGTCATTATCACTCCCAAGTGGCTCAATGGGGTCCCAAAATTGACCCAAAGATGACCATGGTCGTAAATGACTCAAAAAATAATGTTTGGACAAGTTTTATGGTAATTTTGAATTGTTATTATATTCTTTTAACCTTTGAAATACCCTATTTACGTTCAACCGCGGTAAATAAAAGTCAAAACTTACTATTCACAAAAAAATATTTTCATCTTAATAAACAACATTTTACTTACTAATATCTAAAATATCAGTCATATTTTTTAAAATTCAATTCACAGAAGTGGTAAAATTTCATTTAAATTTGGAAGTCAGTTTTTTATCTACTATTATGTGATTTCACTATTCATCAAAAATTGAATTTTTTTTCAGAAAAATACCAAAAATTCATCCTAAGCTATATTTGATATTATGAATTCAAAAATGATGTCTATTTTTCAAAATTAAAAACACAGGATTGGATTTAATTAATTTTCAAATTAATTCCCGTTATCAAAAAAATAACGTGTTTTTAAGAAACAATAACTATCAAAAGATTCAAACTTATTTATGTCCAATTTTAAAATGAAATTAATTCCAATGACCAAAATTGGATTAAATGGTAAAAATATATTTTAATATCACTTTAAAACTAATTAAAAAGATAATATAACCATATAATTAAATTAGATTAAAAGTAATTTTTGAAATAAAATACAATATTTTTCACAATTCAATAAAAAAATGAACTTTATCGGAAAAATTACATAAATTTACACAAAGTAAATTTTGATGTCCCCGTTCTAAAGAAGGATTTTATTTGGTCATATAGAATGTATTAAGGCGACCAAAAAAAGATTTAAAAAGGGTTCTCCATTAAAAGGTGATAAATAAGCCTTTTATAATAAATTATGCTTAAAATTATATTTATTAACATTTTAAGCCTCTAAATTTTATTGGATAAATTTAAATACATTTATAAAACATGTATAATCATATTATAGCTAGTTTCGTTCCTTACCTCCAATACAACGACTAGTAAATAACTACCATTTAAAAAAATAATATTATATTATTATTGTGCAACGTATGATTTCAACGAAACTCATTGTTGCGTATTGGGTACAATATCGAACATAACAATACATTTAAAGGAAAATTAATATTTAATTCACATATATTAATAAATATTTAAATCTCTTATTCTTCGTTTACCTGGGATGTTACATCCTTCCCCGCTTTTGGAAATTGTGTAGTCAAAATTTTTATTCACATATCAAAATAAGTTGGGGTATTTATCCTTCATAGAATTTTTAGATTCCCATGTTGCAAATTTAACCATATTGTTCTTCCACAAAACCTTTACGATGTGAATTACCTTATTCTGCAATACTTTCTCTCTGCGGTCATTAATCAAGACTGGTTGTTCCTCATAGGAGAGATTCTCTTCCAACTGAACTCCCTCTGGACTTAAGACATGAGATAGATCTGGAATATACTTCTCAACATCGAAACATTACAAACATTGTGTACCTGGGATAATCATGGAGGTAAATCCACTCTGTATGCAACTAATCCAACATTCTCTAAAATTTTATATGGTACAATGATCCTTGGACTCATCTTTCCCTTCTTACCAAAACACATCACACTTTTCCATGGAGAAAAATTGAGAAATACATGATCACCTACCTTAAAAGAGAGATCCTTCCTCCTGTTATCTACATAACTTTTCTATCTGCTCTAAGATATTATCATGTGCTTTTGAATGAACTAAACTTTTTCTACCATCTCTTCAACCAATTCGGGTCCCATAAGATTCCATTCACCTACTTTATCCCAAAAAGCTGGAGTTCGACAATGATTTCCATATAATGCATCAAATGGAGCCATCTATATACTGGAATGAAAACTGTTAATATATGAAAATTCAACCAAAGAATGTTGTTGGTCCCAGCTTTCCTGGTAATCCATCGAACAAACATATAGCATATCCTCAAATGTTTGAATTGTCTGTTCTGACTACCATATGATTGCAGACGAAAAGTTGTACTAATATTTAATTCAATACCCATTGACTTTTGAAGGCATTTCCAAAAGATAGAAGTAAACCTGGGATCAAAATCAGTTACAATGGAGAGGGGAACTCTATGCAACCTTACCATCTATTTACCATACAACTGAGAAAGTTGATCTAAAGACAATGAATCTAGAATAGGAATGAAATGAGCATAATTAGTTAATCGATCAACAATAACACAGATTGCATTATTACCTTGATACGTCTTCGGTAATCTCACAACGAAGTACATGGATATATTTTTCTATTTCCACTCGGGCACTGGTAGAGGCTGAAAAATTCTTTTCATTAACATTCACTTTTCATTAACCTGCTGACAATTCAAACACTTCACTGTAAAATCAGCAATATAACTTTTCATTCAATCCCACAAGTAACACTCTTGAAGATATATGTACATATTAGTACTTCCAGGATTAACTGAAAATGGAGAACTATGAGTTGCACATACCAACTCATTCTTCAACTATGAATCACACGACACACATAATCTCTTCCCAAATCTCAAAACACAATCATTAGAAACGTTAAAATAATAAAACTTCCCCTTCTGAACCAACTCTACTTTTTCCTATAACTCATTGTATTCCTTCTATTCTTGCTTAATTCTGTCTGTTAGAGATGATTTCACTGACCCCTGAAACAAAATAAGAGAATTTCCGGCACTAACAACTTCTATGCCGTAGTTCGTCAAATCAAAAACCAAAGTATATCATTCCAAACTTAACATGGTTAATAATGTATTACTTTTTCGACTCAAAACATCATCCAATTTATTTTATTTTCTTGTATGATAAAGGATTGTGCAATCATAATCGTTGATTAATTCCAACCATCTCCTCTGTCTCATGTTCAATTCTTTCAGACTAAATATATACTTCAAACTTCTGTGATCAGTATATATTTCACACTTCACTCCATATAAATGATGGCTACATTTTTTAAAAGAAATAACAACAAAATCTAATTCCAAATCAAGAGTAGGGTAATTTAACTCCTGAGGTTTCAACTAACATTAAGTATAAGAAATTAACTGATTATTCTGCATTAGGACACAACCATGTCCTTTCAATGAAGCATCACTATAGATATCAAACTTACCATTTCTGGATTGTAGTTCCAAAAATGGTGCATTCACCAATCTTCTTTTCAATTAATGAAAAAAATCATCACATTATTTTGTCGAGATGAGCTTAACACCTTTTCGAGTTAACTTATTCATTGGAATAGATAATCGTGCAGAATATTCAACAAACCTTCGATAATAACATGCCAAACAAAGAAAACAACAAATCTCGTTTATATTTCTCAATCTTGGACATTATTCAACAACTTTTTTTCTAGAAGGATCAACATTTATGCCATTTTTTAAAATAATGTGACCAAGGAAAGAAATTTTTTTTCAACCAAAACTCACACATGCTGATTTTCCGAAATATATTCTTTTCTTTTAAGGTTTTCATGAAAACCCTTAAATTAATTTCATGTTCCTCCTTACTTTATTAATAAACCGAAATATCATCAATTAACACAACCAAAAACTTATCCAAGAACTCATGGAAAATTATATTCATAAGATCAATGAATACAGTAGGTGAATTGGTTAACCCAAAAGGCATTACTAAAAATTCATTATGGACATATCTAGTACGAAATGCGGTCTTCAGAATGTATGTTTCCTTTACTTTCAACTGATTGTACACCGACCTCATGTCAATCTTTGAAAAATAATATGCTCCCTGGAGTTGATCAAAAAAATCATCGATATGAGTCAAATGATACTTGTTAATAAAATTAATGTAACTAAATTCTCTATAATCAATGTAAAGTATCATTGAACCATATTTCTTTTTAACAAACAAGACTAGAGCACCCCATGGTGATGTGATAGGTCGAATGAAACATTTATATAATTACTCCTGCAATTTCTTCGTTAACTATAAATGTTCAATTTGACACATTCGATACGGAGGTTTTGAAATTGGCATAACATCAGGAACTAAGTCAAAAGTAAATTCATCCTCTCGGTTAGGTATAATACCAGGGAAATCATCAGGAAAAACATCATGGTACTCCTTTACCACTGGAAAATCATTAATCTGAACAATTCCATTGTTTTCAACAATATGTTCAAGGTAAAATTCATTTCCATATTTTACTAGTTTTTCAACATCATGATATGTAATCAAAAACAAGGGTTCATTCTTGTACACAAACTGAAAATTGTTTAAAAAGAAAACTCTAGCTCTGCAATCAATCATAGCTTGATAAACAGAAATCCAATCCATGACCAAAATAACAACAAAATCTACTAGAGCTAAAATAATAAGGTTTGTAGGTAGATTCTTTCCATACACAAGGTCAAGAATGTTATTATGTTTTATTTTAGTCTCAATCATTTCCTCAATGTGTTTTTACTATATGATCTGTATTCATATCATGAGATGGAATTCCCAATTTACTAGAAAACTTCTCAAAAATGAAAGATTGTGTAGAACCTAAATTAAACAACACATTGGCATAATCTGAACAAACAAACAGTGTTCCTGAAACTACTTCATATAATGGCCCAACATCTTCTAAAGTAGTTGCAAAGGATTTCACCACCCATTTCTGCTTTTAGTATGGCTTCTTTCCCTCAGTTGAGTTCTTCTATGGACACTCATTTTCATAATGACCCATTTAATTACACTTAAAACATCTTATCGATGTATTTTCATTTCCATCTTGATCATCTTCCTTATAGTTACGAGCAGTATGACCAGACATACCACACCGGAAGCACTTTCAAGACTTTGATAAACATTCACCGGGATGTTTTTACCACACTTCTCACAAGATGGATGTTTAGTTTTCTTACCTCTAGGATTATTTTATTAATTATTCCCTATTGAATGCCAACTGGACCTCTTATAATTTTTTTTCTCAAAGAAAACTTGATCATCGGCAAACTCCAATTCAAACTTCTCCGCATATTGAACAAGTTTTTCATAACTTTGGAACTCACAAGAGGCAAACACTCTTCGATATCGTGGATTCAGTCCTGAGTAAAATTGATTTATCTTAATATAATGATATTTGATTAAATTTGGTGCATACCTTTCCAATTGAGTGAACTTTTATTCATAAGCAGCCATTGAGTCATCCTCCTGCATCAATTCTAGCAATTGTCTTCCCATCCAAAGACGAACCACCTTAGGAAAATATTTCTCAAGAAACATACCTTTGAATTCATCCCAATAAAGAGCATCAATATCCTCACTATCCCTAATATTTTTCACCATCAACAACCACTGGTCAAAATCTACTTCAAAATGGTAAATAGTGGGAGTAACCTTTTGACGTTCTGAACAACCCATAACATCGAAAATATTTTCCAGTTCATTAATACACTATTATGCTAGCACATAGTAAGATGATCCTTTGAATGATGGGGGATGTTGCCTCATGAAATGATCCACTATTATCATGTTCCTCTGTGGTTGATCCGGATGATCTCATGATTGCATTCCACCACCATCTATAGCCTGAGTCAACTATTACATCACTGCAACAAACAATTCGGTTTCGATTCCAACCATCTCAGGTTGCTGATTAGGAAGTTTGTCTTCCTCCAAATGTTGTCCCAACATAGCTGCCATGTTTCCTCTGCGGAAAACCATTTTGAACAAAAAAATATCTTAGGCGAAGCATCTTGGTAATATTTATATGCTATATGATTTCAATATTAACATAAATTACATTATGGATATTAATTTAACAATACCATAACTCCTAATGTTATCTAAAACAACCTAGGAAATAAACTATAAAGACCCGACCTTAAACCATACATAATATTGAATTAAATGAATAATTCACATTGAAGATCTTTTCCGGTTTAGAGTTATATAGAATTGGGACATAACTATTACATCTCAAAATATTAGAAAGTAGACACTTCTACACAATTTCCATTTTTATACAATACTAGAACTCTTGAAAAAAAGATTCATGTCTAGTTACATGTATAAGACAACAAGACATTTCCTTGATCCCATCCTTGGATCTATTCCACATTACGTCCTATGAAAAACATTTCAAATACTTGGGATGACCATAAAAAGCTCAATATGGGATACACAAAGAAAGAAAATTGTTAGTTTTTCAAGACAATAGTGAAACCATGAATACATTATCATAAGTAATACTTTTCACCATCATGAAGTAGTAAATAAACTTCCCTGAATAAAAGATCATTACTTACCCTTTTGTAAACAAAATATTACCATAAAACCCATATAAAGAACACATATCATATAAAGGTAACTTGGGACATAAACATACATAAATGAAATAACCATACGGTCAAATTCCACACGTATCAAGAAATGTAATAGCCATACAACTAACTTCCCTACCCAACGCTCAGGAGGTTATAACCTAACCACCAATCCTGGTATTAATGGAACCACCCGCCATTTGGTTTAACATGTAACAACCTGTCAAATGTCTATGTAGCATTATAAGATCATAACATAAAACAATTGTAAAGAAAAGAATACATTTCCATATTTCAATAACAATATATCACCTAAATATATTAACCAAAAAATCCATTATCAAAACAATTTTCAATACATTAATATATAAAATAGTATGTGGTATTTATTTTCTTTTATAATCATTACTACTTTTTGAGGAAGCCAATGATCAAATAATACTCGCGGCGGCAGAAAAGGTCCTTGTCACAAATTATATTAAAAGAAACATTCCTTGTTGTAGTTTAGTAAAACAATTCATAGAAAAATATTCCCTTTTAAAATTCAAGGGTGTTTATACAAAATATAAAATAATTTCATGAATTAAAACAAAATATGCCTCAATGAAATGAGATTGAGATGAAGTCCCTTTCCTCGTGTCCGGCTTGACCCGATCATTATTTAATATCCAGAATAATAAACTAAAGTTAATTTCTACTTACTTAAGAACCTTTTTCAAGTTTATTATTCCTCTTATATCACTTATTGAAATGTTATAAACATTATGTAATCATTAAATTTAATAACATTCGTTTTTCCATTCATTTTGTCATTATTTGGCACTTTAGTCAAAAATGAACTTTTTATAATTACATGTTGTTCATGTGGTCAATGTTTCATTATATCAATAATTATATTAATAATTTGTAAATCATATATATAATATATATAATGAATATACATTTATTTAAAATAGTACATTACATTTAGAGGTAAGAAATGAAATGCACTGTTCATGGAGATGGTAAGACGTACGTACGCATGAACGCTACTTCCATTTCCATTTCATATTTAATAGAACTAAAACATAATGATACATCGTAGTATTATAATTCCAGTATTGTATCACATATAATATCATTAAACCTTTCTTTTATACGTAACAAATATGGTATGAATGAGTCATATCACTTTGATGGTGAGGTAGTCTGCACTTCCTCTAATGAGATTATCATGTTTACCCATAATGGAAACCATAAAGGCATGCTATAAATGGAAAATAAATAAGAATAAAGAAAACATAAACATAATATATATCATATATAAATACATTTCCATCATAATGGCCACCATGAGAGGCGGTTGGAGATATTTGAACAATCATCGTTTCGTGAGGTTTTAGTTTTCCATCCACAGAAATTGTATGTTCGGCAACCATTAGATTGAGGTGTGTGTATGTGTTGTTATAATAATACTCATAATAACATACTAGTATATTAAGGATACTGATTTGTTACAAAATGAAGGAATAAAAAGAGGTTAGGGGTTGGAGAAGTAAAATAAAATAAAACAATTTAGGAGAAACTGTTAGCTTTAGTTTGGGTAACTCCCTTTGGTTTGAACTAATGGACTTCTTGATGTGCCTTCTGCCTTTGGTAAGGCTTAAAGGATGAGGATAGGGATGTATGGAGCTTAATTGGGAAGTGTATTGACGAGACAAAAGGCTTGAGATGTGTAAGGAATTGGTTAGCTATTGTCTCCTTTTATAAGGGGGGGCTCTTTAGAAAAGATTGAAAACATTATTTTACTATATAATGATATTTGATTTATAATGGACTAAAAATAATTATAGGATAATATAATATCCCTAAAGGAAAAAATTAAATCATCCAATATGAATTTTACTGGTTTTGGATAATATTTTAATCATTATAATGATATTTATTTAAATGTTTTATTAATGAGGTAAACACTTAATCATTATTGTGTCATAAATAATTTAAATTATTTGATGTCTAAAAATTAAAAAAAACATAAAATAATATAGGAAATAATTTTAGATTTCCAATGAATATTTATAGTCTAATATATAATTTATATAACCCATTATAAAAATTAATGTACTAAACGATATTTCCTTTTTCATTTTTGCCTTTATCGTAAGTTAATTAATCTAAATTGTCACGATCACTTCTATGTGACTCAATGGGGTACCAAAATCGACCAAAATATTTCCATGGTCGTAAGTGACTCAAAAAATAAGGTTTCAACAAGTTTTAGGGTAATTTTGAATTATTATTATATTATTTTAACCTTGAATTACCGTATTTACCTTTAACTGCAGTAAATAAAAGTCAAAAGATAATATTCACCGAATATAATTTTCACCTTAATGAACCACATTTTACATAATAAAAACAACCATGTATGTTGTATTTTAGAAATTCAATTCATAGAAGTGGTAAATTTTCATTTAAATGAAAAATTCAGTTTTTTAACTACTACTAAGTGATTTCACTATTCATCAAAAATTCATGTTTTTCAGAAAAATACCAAAAATTAAGCCGAAGATATATTTGATATTCTGAATATAAAAATGATGTATATTTTTACAATTTCAAAACATAGTAGTGGGATTATTTAATTTTAAAATTAATTCCCGTTATCAAAACAAATAGCGTGTTCTTAAGAAATAATGACTATCAAAAGAATCATATTTGTTTATGTCCAATTTCAAAATGAAATAAATTAAAATGAACAACATTGGATTAAATGGTAAAAATATATTTTAATTTCACTTTAAAACCAATTAAAAATATAATCTATCCGTATAAATAAATTTGATTAAAAGGAACTATTTAATTAAAATACAATATTTTTTAGTATTCATTAAAAAATGATCTTTATCGGACAAATTCCAAAAAATTGCACAAAGTAAATTTTGATGTCCCCATTCTAAAGTAAAATATTATTTGGTCATATATAATGTATTATAGTGACCAGAACTATATTTAAAAATGGTTCTCCATTAAAAGGCGTTAAATCAGCCTTTCAATGTAAATTATGCTTAAAAGTAGATTCATTCACATTTTAAGCCTCTAACTTTTACTGGATAAATGTCAATACATTTAAAAACATATATAATCATATTTTAGATGGTTTCATTCATTCCCTCCAATACAATGGTTATTATTTAACTACCATTTAAAATAATAATATTATATTATTATTGTGCAACATAATATTTCAAAGCAACCCATTGTTGCGTATCGGGTACGCTATCGAATATAGAAACCCTTTTAAAGTAAAATTAATATTTAATTCAATAATATTAATTAATATGAATATATCTTATTATTAATTTACCTGGGATGTTACAATATAGTATATCAGATATATTTTTACATTCATTAAGTAGATTTTATTGACATAAGATTAGAACAATCCCAATATTACACATAAAAATGAAATATCTTTATAAATGTTCTATAAATTACTATTAATAGAGAACCTATTTAAAAATAAAATTTTGGATCATTTTAAAATTTAATATGTAAAAAGAGACATATGTTTTTAAATAGAAATATAAAAATATTCCAGGGGTGAATTATTTGTATTTCCAAGTTATGATTCTTTTTTTGATTAATAATGAAAAATATTAAATATCAATTAAAAACTATGTTTTCATATATTTTTATGAAGATAAATAATATATATATTATTTTATTTATATATTAATTTGATATATTTTATTTATATCAATCCCATTTATGATATTGTAATCAATTTCATATTGAAATTTGATATAAAAACGAAGATGTTTTTTGAACATTTTTACATTAGAACACAACATTGTCATCCCATATGTGTGATTAATTATAAATTAATTAATGACACTTATGTGAATAAAATATTGAAAAAATTTATTTCATATATGGAATCGATATAATTTCTAATTTATATCAAATTAATGTTAGTTTTATACTAAATTTTTTTTGAATTGGTTTAAAATTGTTTACAATGACTAAGAGAGAAATGATTTTTAAAGGGGAGTAAACATTGAACTTATCAGCCAAAATTTAGCTAGAAACTTTTAAAAAAGCCATTATTTTACCAAATATCCTCCATATATTACATTTTCTTGAATTTTTTTAATTATTGGAGTTACATTACATTAGAAATTTTTTTTTCTTATTGTCTTTTCAAAATAATACAAGAACACGACACCGCCTACACTATAAATGTAACTCACACCTCCTAATTATTCACACCTCTAAATAAGTTTCTATATCCATAAATATAATAAAATAATATCCCAACATCCATAACCCCATACTATATTAATCAACACAAACATAAAACCTATTAATGAATTCTCTTTGTATAATCCAAAAAGGACATACCTAAAAATGTTGTATTATTCCCCAACGAAAAATATTTATTTTTTTTACATCCCCACACAATCTATAATTTTTAAATAATTGATATAAAATACCAAAATTATCATAAATATAATAATATTATTTTACTATAAGGTTACTACAGACACATACACAAAATTCCATGTAATTTGAAATGAACATACCGATTCTTGTACGGTGAACTATCACTTTTCAAAATAATGATTGTTCATTATTCCATTACCACATATCATGGAAGGAATTTTGATGGAAATTATATGTATATATGATATGTATGATATTTATTATGTCATTATGATTCTGAAATTTTTATATAAAACATACCATCGACAATTACATTTAGGGGGAATTCGATAACATCTTTTGTGGACGTTTGGAGTACCACCTCCTCAGGGGATGTAAATCATTCTATCCATTCATGGAATGTATAAAATACAGGTTTAATAAATATATATATTACATATCTGACATAGATATGATAATATAACATTAAAATACTTATACATATATACCAATTACTATTTTCTATTTTAAAATATGACAAGTATATGAATGTAGCATTCATGTGTATATACGGCCTACCGTCCCCATGATCAATGAATTTAATTTTATATCTATAAACTATATAAATTGTTATAAATTCATATATAAAATATATATAATATTATTATATCATAGATTAAATCATTGATATTATGGAATCATTGTCATTATATGAAAAGCAGTAGGTAAAAAGTCCGAACCTACTCGAACAACTACACAATTAACAACTGAATTAGTAAAAAGAATGAATGATTATTATAAAATAGTTAATAATATATTATATTAAGATCATATATTATATCATAAATATAAGTATGATTCTATTATAATTTATTAAAATTTATAAATCCATTATACAGATAGTGATAGGACATTCACTCAAAAGGAAATGCATGTTAATGGATTTGCAGCTCGCTGATTACATATAAAAGATAAATGTCAAATTCACATGTTAATTATTTTTTTGTGGTTTATCAACTAACCAGTATGGTTTATTTTATCCTAAAATATATTATCTTCATAGTATTTTTGGTTTTAATTTCATCAATTTATAAGAAATGGATTTCAGATAAAAGTTCCCAAGCGGTAATGAATTTCAAAACCCGATTCTTTTTTATAAGGTTATTTTACTTCATCTTTGTGGTTAATATTATAATATTATGTGTATAATAAACTTTTAAAATAAATTATATTATTCATACTTAGTTTATTTGAATTTACATTTGAAAAACATAATTTATTTATTGATTGATTCTCACATCACTGTAATGGTATTTTGAAGTGTTTAAGTAAGAATCTCGTTTGTATGGGATTTTTTACAATTGAATTTATACTATAATAAGTTATTATATTACTATTCTTTAAAAAATTTATTATCATTATAAAATGAACATTCAGGAACATTAGTATGTAACAAAATCATGATTCTATTATTATTTTCTCAATTGCTTTTAAAAATATATTTTAACAAAACCCGACCTTATTTCTCTCCTTAGTGGGAGAAATTGTTTTCATATAAAACCCTTATTTTAAAAAAAATCAAATTTTCGTATACCATTCGAAAATGATTTAAAAAATTAATTTTTATACATTTTTCTTTAATAATTTTTTTCAATGGAATCTTATTATCACATTCATAAAAATGCATTTTTTATAACATTGTTACTATAAAAAAGGAATTTTCTTTTTGTTGTATGACATGTACTGAATTACATTCTATCATTACATTATGTAAACATTTTCATATTTAAAAGTGATTATTATTAAATAATTTTTTTTTGAAACTTTATTTAATATTGAAGGATTTTTAAAAAGGGTTTTTAAGAAAATTTTCCACAATATTGTATAAAAAAATGTACTTTTATTGTATTTCTACTAATCAAAGACAAAAAAACATTATTTTACTTCACATTGGATATTTTTTATTGATACCATCATTACTATTAATTTTTATTGATTAGGATTGATTTGTCCTAGGTAGTATTTACATTAAATGATGTTATTCCCTTGATATTCGCTCTGAAGTATTCCATTTCTTGTGATCATTGAAAACAGAATTTCCCATAATTACCTATTATATTTATAATGGATATGATCATTTCCAAAACAATATACAATTTTAATTGTGGAATTTATATTGGAAATTATTTTATTATTAGGGGTGATATTGATAAATATATTTCCTTTACTCAAAATATATATTTGATTAGGTTCATTTATTTGAATTAAATTCATTATTTTATAGTTAATTACTTATTTGGATATGTATGACATGAGTGGGGCCTCGTTATATTTATACCCTTAATGAATATATATTATCATGTGATTAAATCATTTAAAAACTTCATTGAGTTTGTTTCTAACCATGAGTAGTTTTAAACTATCTTGTTGAATGTCTTGACAACTGAGCTATGGTGGGATAAAATATATTAGTTTGTAACCTGTATATTTTAAACTATATTATAATATTATTAAAATTACTAGTTCAATGTATCTAAGAAATATGGAGTCCAAAAATTCATTTTCTCTAAAATTTAGAATCATTTATTATTAAAAATGAGAATTTTTTCTTTCTAGTAATCTGTAAATGAATTTAGTTATTAGTTCCTTGATAAAATGAATATGTATTTAGTTATTTATAGTTCCATATTATTTACTAATTTCATTATCAATTATTGACTATATGGAAATTGTTATTACTTATCTATCATTCCATAGTTTTTATTTTGATTTATTAATTAATTTTTCTGCAGTACATTACCATTAATGATATGAGATCACCCTTATTATGTATAATTTCCCAAGTATTCCATAAAATTTACTAAGAATGACATGAATGGATATTCTACATGGAATAAAGATATTATCCTCAAATAAATACATCATATTTCAATTTTTGTATTCATTTGTAATACAAGAATAATGTATGTATGTAATTTTAAAAATATACCCAATTATTCAGTCCTTTGGATGAAATTAACATGTATCTTATGCCAATGTAATGGTAGCACGACACAGTCTCTAATCTTTCTGGGGGTGAGTATCTATAATTGGTGATAAATAATGATTAATAAAATCAAGGGTATCTTGATTTAGGAAAATCAATGCTATAAAACATATCCCTATGGATAAATTTGTGGATAATTATAGAAAAACGTCATAATGTTTTAGTTTGATAGAGATTTTTTGGTTTTCCTAGTAACAAGTCCCTTAATGGATACTAAAAGTGGAAGTTGTTCTTGAATAGAATATCATAGGGGTACCATATCCGAATAGTTATATTAGGCCAAACATGAACATATACTTAATATAAAAAAGGGTCCTTATTATGCACTAGGTTGACATTATCAAGGTATAAGAATACAAATAATCACAATTTTACTACTAATGAATTATGAGTTATTTGAATTGATAATGAAAATGATTGACCAATAGTAAAATAATATACAATGGAAAGACCTATTTTGAAATAAAATAGAAGATGTTTTTATTTTTTGAATTTGTTTTGAAAACCTTAGTTAAAATTGTAGTTAGTGATTAATGTAATTTTATGTAAGTTAATCATATTTATTTTCAAAATTAATTTTATAAAGATTTTTAAAAGGGAAACCTATATATGATTTGGGAACCCATCATGTCTGGAATAACTATGAGACCAGAATATATTACTAAAGGATATTAATGGTTTCACACCTACCATAAGATTACACGATGTCGTAGTTATATTTTATTTGTTTTTAGATAAAAATTTTAGTAAATAATTATTAATTATCAACCAGTACAGCAACATTTTAGGTTTACAGTTCAATATGATAACCATATTTGTTTAAAAAAGATGATAGAGACAGATAGTTAGACTTGGGACTCTATTATATGCCTTATAATCTATTAATATTATATTTTAGTTCTTCGAGAATCAAAGATAACTATCAGATATCCATTTACTGAAGTAATGGATGAATTTGAAATTAATCGTAGAACAAAAAGAAGATGAAATTGTGTCTTTATGAATATATAATGTAACAATATTCCCATTTTTTATTTTCTGATAAAATAATTCTTCAACATTAAGAAAATATCATAAAATAAAAAAGTATCCTATTACATTATTTTTTGATGAATAAATGATGTTTCAAATCATCATGGATATGTTGATTCGTGTCCCAGAACATTCAGTGTATTATTTAATTGTTTTTTATGGATAACCTCAATTATTTCTTATAAATATTTATTCTTTTACTTCATATAAATATCAACACTTTCCAATAATGTTATCCTAGTTATAGACCTAGTATTTTGTTAGTCTACGTGACCATTGCACTTCTTATTCTATCTTACATAGAGGATTTTTTAAAAAATCATCCAACAATGTGGTATTTCACCATATGTAATATCGAAAAACATATTACAAAGGGAGTGTTTAAATTAAGTGGAAGAAATTACTTTATTGGTGGGAGAATATAAGACACAAATATCTCAAATAGGAACAATGTATAGGATATTATGTATGACAAGAAACACCAATCACATATACAAATATAATATATGAAGACTTTAAATTATATTTAATATTTCAAATAAATTTAATATATGAAGTATATTTCATCATACACATCAATCAGTTTAATCAATTGTTTGTATTACATAATAGAACAGGTGTCACCAAATAATAATGTAATATAAACATATAATTATTTAATTTTTTTTGTTATTTTTGTGTTTATGAATATTACTAACAAACATATAAACATATTTGGTTTTATAAATATATAAAATGAATTCATAGGTCACTAATTAATTGAAAATAAAAATTAAAACGTATTGAATATAAAGAAATGTTTTGATTCTAGTAAAGATAGTTTATGATAATAAATTAAATTATTTATTATTAGTGAATTCTAATAATGAAATATATACATTATATATTCAATAAAATATTTTTTATTACTATATAATATATTTTAATGAAATAAGATAAGAACAAACATAATGTTACAGAACAAAAACATTATTTTGATATAGGCACAAACAGCTCCTTTTAATATAGAACCTATTTCAAATATAATTTTATGAAATTCCATTAATTTAAAATTAAAAAATAAACTTATTTTTCTAAATTGGAATATAATAATATATTTGGGTCTTTTTTTGAAGTAACAATTTTTATGAATATTTTAATGTATTTTATTCTAATTAAAACATAATAATTCATATAAATTTTTTAACACGTTAAATTATATTTTTTATTGGTTTTAATGATTATATATAAAAAATTTATATCCTTCCATACAATTTAGTTCAATAGATTCAATTTAACATTTAAATAGGATATAAATAACTAGAATACATTTTACCATTTTTACATTAAGCTATGCATTTTCTTCTCATGTCCAGGAGTTGTTGTAATTAATTTATCCAACTTAGGTTATTATAATTTATAAAATTGGATTGCATATTTTGAGTCAAAATAATTTGTAATTTAAAATAACTCGGACATGGATTTTGATAAAAAAAATATTTGTGAAATTGACTAAAATTAATTACAATGATTTGGAGAATAATTAGCATTATAATGGAGTAAAACTCGAGAATAAAAGAATAATTGACATGGATTTTATACCAAAATATAATTTAAAGAAAATTTTATTACCTATCACAGATTTCATTTAATTAGATTTATAATTTGAGATACATGATATTGAAAAACGTGGGTGGAATTCCCTTTTTAATAAATTTCAAGAATGTCACTCCTTCCACAATATAAAATACACTCTATGCTACCATTTATTCACACATCTCAATCCATTTTTATCATCTAAAAACTATTAAAATAATATAACTATATTCCTCCCCTAATACTATAATCCTCACATTAGGATTATATCCAATCAATGATGTATTATGGTATAAACCAAATGGAGTTACCAAAAAACAAGGTAACATTCTTCAATGATCATGTTCATTTTCATTTACTTCTCTAAAAATTAAATAAATTAAATATTATTAATATATAATAACCCCATTATTATCAATATACTAATACATTTTTATTATAGGGTTTCAAGTTTCTCTTATACAAACATCCATATAATGTGTACTGACTTACTGATTGATGGATAATGCACTACTGCCTCGCAAAACGATGATGATAAGTTATTACTTTACCACCTATCATGGTGTTCGTTATGATAAAAAAAGCATTGATATATGAAATGTATTATATTTATTATATCATTGCACTAATTTAATTTTTATGTATAACATGACTTCATTTTTTGGGAATATGATAACATTGTTTGTGGACTTGTGGACTGCCACATCCACAATGCAATGTTAATCATTCATGTTATAAATATAATATATAAAGTATTGTTTTAATAAAAATATGAATAACATATGTTATGTATATTATATTTTAATTATAACATACATATAAATAATTATCATTTAATTTTTATTATTTTAATATATGAAAGGAAAATGAATGTCACATTCATGCATATGTATGACTTTCCTTCTCTATGAAAAATGATTTTCATTTCATATATAACAATTTTTATAAATATAATTAATTATATAGTTAATATATATGTAAATTAAATCACATTTAAAATTTTGGAGATTCTAAAATCATGATCTGTTTGAGAATAACCAAAAGGAAATACCCGAAACATAATCAAAATATAGGAAAATTAACACCCAAAATAGTGAAAATAATAAAAGAATATTATGAAATGGTAATAATATAAGATAATAAGATAATATATGTTATTATAAATATACTAATGACTCTATTATTACTTATTATCATGATTAAATAAATTATACTATAGGTGATAGGACATTCTCTCAAAAGGAAACACATGTAAAGGTATTTCCATGTCACATTTTCTATATGTGAGATTATTGTCATATTCACCACATAATTATTTTTTTGTGGTATATATATTAAAAAATATTATATTATATAATAAATATGATATAATCATTTTATTTTGAGTTTCAATTGGAATTATTTCTTCTAATGGGTTTTGAGTTAAAATTTACTAATCGGTAATGAATTTCATAACCAGATGACTTTTCATTATGTTATATTAATACCCTCTTGTCAAAAATATTATTAGAATATGTGTGTAATATTTTTTTACAATATCTTTTATTATTTCCACTTGTATTATTTTAATTTTGTTTCACATGCATAATCTAATTATTGATTGATTCTCGCTACAATGATAAGGTCTTTTCATGGGTGTACTTCACAGTCTCATTTGGTTCTAGAATATTTATACCTGAATTTTTATTATGAGAAATTATGTGATCATTATTTACTAAACCTTTAAATTTTATTACCCTATGTTTTTTCATTAAAAAATTTCAATAAATAGTACCATTATTCAACTATTTTGTACATAAATGTTTTTTCAAAAATGATATTTTTGAGAACCCTACTTCATTACACTTTTTAGTCGACAAACCATTTTTCTTCTAAAAACAATATTCTATAAAAAGATTTAAAATATTTTCTAACCACTAAAAAAATCTTTAATAAATATTGTTTAACCCTTTTTTATATTAAAAATGTTTTAAAAATAATTATCTTATCAAATTCCTAAAAATTCATTTTTCAAACAATTTTACCATGAGAAATGAATATTATTTTTACCTTATATGATATGTATAGATTTACATAACTCCATTCCATTAAAGACTATTTTTCTAGTAAAAAAATGTTACTTTGAATGAATATGATTTCAAAATTGATTTTCAATGAATAGTATTTTAACACATTATTTTAAATAAAATTTTTTTATTCCTCATTAATTATTAAAAATTATTTTTATAGTATTTATATTCATCAATGGAAATAACCGTTTATTTTTACTCTATATGGGATATGTTGTACTTATTCCATCTTTCTTATTTATCTAGATGGTTTTTGATTTATTTTCTAGTGATAATATTTACATTCACATTCATGATTCCATTGTTAGTTCCCATGATATATTCAATTTCCTATGATCATTGAACATTTAACTTCCTGAAATTATCCATATCATTATTTGTAGATATGTTCACTGCCTAAACCATATATCATTTTTTATACGGTGTTTACTTTTAAATTTATTTCATTATTTGGTGAAATATTGATAAATCTAAATCCATAATTCAATAGAGATATGTGTAAAGTCGTATTTTTATTGAATGAAATAAATTATTTGATTATAAATTAATTTTTTTGGAAATGTATGACATGTGTAGGGTCTAATTATGGATATCCCCTTGATTAATCAGTAGTCACATGGTATTAAAATAGTTTGGGAAAAACCCTTGGAGTTTATTTCCAAATCAAAGTATTTTTTATATATCTTGTTAATGGTCATGAAATTATATTTACGGTTGGAAAAATCATATTCTATTATAACCAGTTTCTTTTAAACAATATAGTGAATGGTCTTGAAGATAATGGTTATATACAACTCGGAAACATGGTGTCACAAAATTCAACATATATTTAATTTAAATTTAGAAAATTTTCTCCCTGTTATTTTTCTATTGAAGCTATCAATAAATTAATTTCATTTTTAGCACATTGATTAAAGGTAAATGGTTTTTTGTTATTTTCATTACCATATTATTTAATCAGTTATTTTTTAGTAATTAACTACATAACATATATTATCAGTTATTTACCTTTATATATTGATTACTCTCATTAACTCGTTATTTCATCCACTATATATTACACATACTATAAATTTGTTCTAAAAAATATTAGGCTTCCTTCCCCATAATTCCATGAAGTGTACTAAAAATGATATTCAAGGATATGTTATATTTAATAATATTAATACCCTAGATGAAAAATAAAATATGTTGTAATTGGAGATTAATTTTTAAAACAAGACTCCACTATGTATCTGACCACATAGATAACTAAACATTTCAATGCTTTGTGACATGATTTACTTATATCTTATTAAAATTTAATGGTAGTACACATCAAATCATGGATTAATGTGGTCATGTTTCTACATTGGATGTTTATTTAAAGATTCATCTGTCACCAATAACAGCATGATGGGATCCTGATGTTTAGTTTAACATAATCTTAATTCTAATCTTTATGATTTCCATCATCCACATAGGAACCAGAAATGGTGGATTTAAACCACTTATATAGAGATTCATGACCATTAAACTATAGAATGTAAATATTCTTAATGAAATTCATCAATTTATATCTTTATAACTAGATGGAAAACATACTTCAAATTTCATGGTATATCATTATCAACCTAGATTCACTTCCCACTCTATTGAATGGGAGACTATCTTAAATTCCTCTCACAATGAATCTTGTAACACTAAACTATAATGAATTTTGATCATATAATCTTAATATTTGGACCACCCCAAAACATATTAATCCCACATCATAAATTTTTACATCACATTTCACATGAGGTAGGACTCATGGATTACATTAACATGGTCTAATAAAGATTATATTATCACTAAATGTTCAAAATTCATCCCACCAGGATCTTATGATGCATACACTATACAATCACTCATCAGTCTCATTATATTAAATTATATTTATGATGGTCACCTTCCCATATCCAGTGTCTTCAAAATTTTTATATCTATTGAATCTGAAAAAAATCATGACCCATAACTAGATAATATAATACCGTGAAGTCAAATATTTATAGATACATCACCCAACATCTCTACTGATGTTCATATCATACTAATAGAACATAAATCACAAGATATTATAGTCTTTGAAGATAATAAATATATCTCTAAATTTATAATGTTTCCAACATTTCATGGAATGAACTGTAGAAACCATGTCAATGTCATGAATTAGGTAGTTACAAACATTGCTTCAAAGATGACATGAACCATAATATGCTACCTAATTCATATTATTTCTCTAAACTCTTACAAATATAAACTGATGCATCATAGGAAACTGCATATCAAATCCTAAGCTCTAGTAATGCCAAAATTGATTCAATAATTAATAGTTTATTCAAATATTTGTAGGCCTCTTAAAAATTATTTTACTGATAAATTATTACTATAATGCACCTAATTTTTGTTATTTAACCCTTACATGATGATTTTCTGGTTATAATGTTATGGTTGATGAATGGGAGAGTTGGGAGAACATTTACCTATCTTTTGAGGAAAATGGGATGTCGCATGGGTAGCACACGATTTGTCTAACCGTGTGAAAAACATGCGGAGTTGAACCTTTTGAGGGAGTTCCTCATGCACGGTTGGAGCGTGGTTAGATAGACAATGTGAGGAAGTCATGCTAGGGTATTTTTAGTCCGACTCTAATGCACAGTTAGCGCCCAATTTTTCAAACTGTGAAAACTAAACGTGTAGGAATATAAGTGCTTTCCAAAAAAGTTGATCTCTCGCATTTTTCCTCTACGTGCTTCATTTTTTCACATAAGTATCCATAAAACAAGATTCTACTTCACCATAATCTACATAAGGTTCTCCAATTGTTCTGGTGGAGATATGAATGCTTCCCTTGGGAAATTGAGGTTGGATTGTTGTCAAATGTGATAGTTCTTCTTCGTTCTTTTATGGTTTCATATCTATACTCCCTCTCATCTATAAATATCATAGATAAATTCTTGTTATGGTTATTTATAGAAATTTGGATGCCAAATATGATGTGATTTGGATATTTTTTGTTAGGAGAAGATATCTAATTCCGGTTCTCTAAGTATCAACCCAGTTTTTTGGAGAGTTCATCATTCGTTGTGGTTTTCATAAAAACCTTTGAGGTTGGAGAAATATTTTTAACATCCACATAGTAGAAATGATTAGATTTCTCTCATATTTTATTTTTGGTTTTGAATATAATGTTATTTTGTTATTGAAAACATTTTCAAATCCTTCTTGAGTGATGGTTGTGAATTCTGAATAATTTGGGGATTTCGAAAGATTACTTTGGTTTGTGGTTTTAAAACATGGGTTTTAAAAAGAGAATTGTTATATACTTATGGAACATAAATTGGATTAGTTTTTTTCAATAAAATTAAATGTTTTATTAAAAATAAATATTGTTTTGAAATTTTTTGTTCTTGGTTTTCAATAAAATGATAGTTTTCTTGAAGTTGTTTCTTTTGGCATTGGAAATATTTGGCATAAATGGTGTTGGTGTGTGTTTATGATTAACATGCCCTTAATAAGGGATGAGTACCACAAGGGTACAAGGGATGTGTCCCTGGATCAGGGTATTGTGTCATTGGGACACATTGTAGTTGGAAGAGAGACCGATCATGAGTCTGGAACTGCCAAATGAAGCATGGATGGGAGGGTGTGTGGTGATCTATAGAATGAGTATGCCAAATGATATGTGTATTTGGTTTTGAAAGCTATGAATTAGTTATTGTTTGTGAAAAATTAATTTCTAGAAAATTATTTCATTTGTTTTAATATTTGAATTGGTTTTAATGGGTTTTTGGGACTTTTTTATATTTGGTTATATGCTGTTTTGGAAAATTATTTTCTAAAAAATGTTTTGTACATTGTGATTAACATTTTAAACCTAATGGCTTGAGTAGGGAAGTCATTAGAGGAAACATAAAATGTTTTATACTCACCTCTGGTTTGGAAATTTGGTGCTTTTAAAGATGCAATTTTCCACGATTTGGAAAAGGGTAATGTTTCCCACATATTTTTGCACTACCACAAGATATTTGCAATGTTTACTGAATGTGGATATTGGAGCATGAGTAACATGGAGTATTATTTTCTCTTGAGAGAATTTAGTGGTTTATCCACTATTTACATTAATAATGGCTTGGTAATTCGTTGTTTTACACAATGATGTGGTTTTGAGATATATGATGTTGTTGATTTGTCATTCATTCGATCATGGATCATATTGCGAATGTTTGGTTGTGGTTGTTTGTTTTATTGGTTTGTTAATTAAAGGTTAAATTGATCCCCACTTGTATTTGAAACCCATCTGAATTTATTTCTATAATTTGGAATCTTGGGGATGTCTCATAAGGCCATTTAATGACTCATTGGACTCTCAATCCAATGAAAATTGTTGGGACATTACAAATGGTATCAGTCTGGTCTATCCCTTGTGGTACAAATAATCATTGTTCTTCATCATAGAGTCAGAACTGATGTTATTATCTATATAGCTGTGGAATCTTATACAATAGTAGGATTGTTGGAACATGAAATATATAGCATGAAAGGACATAGTTAACCCTTATATTTTGAACTTTATGATACCAGGGTTTTGGGTAAAAAAGTGTTTTTGATACCCTTTTATAATGTTATAAATCTCATTGTCAAGGGATTATCAAATTAGAACATCATGACAAGCATTGTAATGGAATGAATTCCCACTAATGTTACACATCTTATATAGAGGAATTATGTATGAATTTGTGAATGATGTAAATTTTTGAAAAATGCATAAGTTTTATCCAAATGAATGATTTTTATACAATGATATTAGGTACTTTGAAAATGGTTTAATTTTCAAAAATCATGTAAATTGTTTTATATAATTGGTGAACATGGAATTTTTTTTTCTAAATCAATGTTGTGATAATGATGTGACATAATATGAAATGGTAATCCATTATTTGATAGAAGTTGATATAGAATGAGTTTTTTGATTGGTGTAGAAAATATTACCTCACAGGCATCGTCGAAACAAACTTGAAGAAATGGTTGAGAATGTGGTTACACCAGAACTATGGGTTAACCAATAGCTGGTTCAGAGAATCGTCCTCACCTTTCAAGCTATGGATATGGTGAAATGGAGGAATGATCCAAGTCATGTGGATAATACAATCAAATTTGTGAATTAGAATCTACCAAACATCCGGGGTGATGCTAAACCAAAGAAGGAGAATGTGTGGCTCAGGAGGATGAATTGTATCTTCGATTTAATCATCACACTGGTAGAGAAAAATATCTACATGGTGATATAAATGATCTAGGATCTTTCATGGTAGAGGTGTGATTTATCAATGTAGTCTAAATTGGATGAAGGCCTTACATGGAATAAATTTGAAGAATTATTTGACAATCAATTATATCAACATACATTTAGGATCCCGAAAATGACATCCTTCTTCTTCCTGAAACATGAAATTCCCTCTATCATAGAGCTTTCATCTAAGTTCATGAATTTAGTATATCATTTACCATATAATGCAGCATGTGTGTCTATAGAGGGACGCATCTTCAAATCCGTACTAATGTAGGAGATTCTATAGAAGAATACAGTGCTATTTATTACAGATTATAAATGGTTGGTGAATATAGAAAATGTGGTTGAACGTTATGTATCCAAATCAACCGGAGGAGGAATGATGATACCAATAGAGAATGGTTGGAACTCAACTATAGGGATAAGGAATAAATGGAACACCTATTTTAATAGTGGAATAGGAAATAAGAATCAAACTGTGGGAGGAGTAAACCATCCTCCACAACTCTAGAGAAAAGCAAGATTCTTTTAATGTGGTTTCAAAGACCATATAAATCGATAGTGTAAAGAAAAACATATATCATGTTATAATTGAATGAATATGGGGATTGTTTACGGCTATTTTCACAATGATCCAATATCTGGTACTCGAGACACTTCTCAGGGGCCATAAGCATTGTTTCCTTCGACATGGATAGTATAGCAGAATTAGTCTTGTCAGTAGAACACAGCTTGCCATTGTTATTCGAAAAATATAAAGACTCCTAAAATGGGGAAATATTACTATGGAAACAAGTAGAACAGTTCAGTGATGAAGTAATTTAATGTACTTTAGAAGATGGCAGTGGATGATCCAGCTGAACTATCTACAGTGAGAGGTATGATTCATTTGAATTCTACCATGGTGCATGTTCTTTTTGATATAGGTGAATTGAATTCTTTCATTCGCACTCATGATATTTACTTTCTATGTTTATAATTAGAAATAATGCCTTCTCTTTTAAAACATAAAATTTAATTTTCTGAAATAGAATGTAAAGCCTTTGGGTGTCGCGCATTTATTATAATTGTTGATAAAGCTGGGTATAAAAGATTCTTCTTGATATTGGACAAGAATTTCTATGATTCAATCCTATGAAAGGATTAGATGACAACGTTTAAGGATCACAAAGACTATTATATGAGAATAGTGATTTTCATAACTGATGACGGCATAAAGAGTCTCTTTAGAGGAGACTGGATGGTTAAGAAAGGGGAAAAGAGAATGTTTTCACAAACTGTGGGAACGATCTCATAGAAGTTAGTGGCATTGACATTAGAATCAATGGAAGATATTGAGGAAATTAATTTTCCTGTAGTTGTGGATCAATTTATAGACATACATTCCGATAAATTCTCAATATTCACAATTATATAAAAAGTATAGTTTATGATTGATCACATTTCAGGGACCTGTCGTATTTTCTTTTCATCGTATAAGATTCAACCAACAAAGTTAATCGAATTGAAAGTGAAATTGGATTATCAATAAATATTTGTTTTTATTGGAACATGTACATCTCTGTGGGCATCACCAGTCTTGTTCATGAAGAAACCATATGGAAATTTTTAGTGGTGTGCTGATTATCGTAAGGGTAACCATGATAAGATAAAAACCAGATATCAACTTCCATGAATTGATGATCTTTTTGACCAATTAAGGGGAGATCAGTGTTTTTACCAGGTTTACTTGTGATCTAGTTATCACAAATTGCGTGTTCTGAAAGAGGATATTCCATAGACAACTTTTTGAAGTAGATATTACCACTATGAATATGTAGTCATGACTATTGGTCTAAATAATGCTCCAACGGTCGTCATGAATTTTAAACAATCATATATTTCATTGATATCTATATTCTATTGTTGTGTATTTTGGGTCTAACATTTTCAAGTATTCATTGAAAAGGGTTGACATTAAGGAACACATGCAAAAAGATTTACAAATATTGAGAGATCACTATTTTCCATAAATTATCAATTTGTGATTTCTGGATACAAGATGTATGCTTTCTTGGCCATGTAATTTTTGAAAAAGGAATTTCTATTGATCCTTAAAAGATTAATGTCATTATCTAATGTAATCCACGGAATAATTTCCTCAAGATACGAATATTTCTTTGTCAAGCTAGTTTCTGCCGACACTTTTTATGTGATTTATCAAAATTAGATTCATCAATTAATGATTTCAAAAAGAAGAACACTTCATTATAATAGACTGCGAAATTAAGTAAGTATTTCTTGGAGATAAAAATCTGGATTACATTGGCACCTATTGGGTTTTTTCATAATCATGATGGTGGTATGTGGTGTACTATAATGCTTCCGGATCAGGGTTGGGTTGTGTTCTCATGAAAGGAGACCATATGGTTGGTTATGGTTCTATGAAATTTAGGATACATGAGATGAATTACCCAAAACATGATTTGGAGTAAGCGATACTCATACATGACATGAAAAAATAGATATATTCTCTCTTTGGATAGAAATTCACTGTGTTTATAGACCAAAAAGCTTGAAACACTTTTTCTCACAGCGAGATTTGAATGTAAGAAAAATTAGTATGATGGAGTTCCTCCATATGTTTGACTTTGAATTTATTTGTGCACCCTGGATTGGGAACATTGTGGTGGATTCATTGAGTAGAATTTCCAATTATCAGTTAGCGAAGAAGCTTCAGATGAATGGATGTTGATGTATGTCATAACTGACAAGCATGTGGAATGTGAAAAACTGTGGTGATGTTGTGATTTTCATCCCAGCTAATATTATTCATGTTTTATTAAATATTTTCAAAGAGGCACTATGTTATGATGCTGAATGTCTAGTTATGTGCTCATAACTCAATTGTGGCGAGGCCATTGAGGGATGGAAACTTGATGGGAGTTCAATTTTGTGCTTTAGAGAAATGAAGATTGTACATATGGAATTTCATTAAAAACTCATTCATTCTTACCACCATTTGAGATGGGCCATACATATAGGTACACATAATATGTATAAAGTGTTAAGGCATAGTTTGGGTGGAGCAGCATGAAAAGGATGGTGGTAGAGTTCGTCTGGAAATTCTTAGCATGTTATCCAGTAATAGCTGGGAATTAGAGATCAGATGGAATTATGATGTCATTACCTCTCCCAGCATGGAAATGGGAGAAGATATCAAGGGATTATGTAAATGGTCTTACGAGAACAGTTTGGAAACATGTGGGTATATTGGTGATAGTGGATCATCTTACCATGTCGGCCCATTTCATCACTATTTGTGAAACTCATATGATGGAGGATGTGTCAAAAATATATATTTGAGAAGTGTTAAAGAGGTAGGGTGTACCAATTTCAATTGTCTCAGATAGAGATTTGAGGTTCACCCCTCGTTTCATGAAATCCATACAGCCAGATCATGGGACTCGGTTTATTATGAGCACAATGTATCATATTCAGACAGATGGAAAATCCAATATGACGATAAAAACATTGTAAGCCAAGTTGTGGGATTGTGTAATGGATTTTTGAGGCTCATGGGAGGATCATATACACTTTTTGGAGTTTTCATACAATAATAACTATTATTCCTCGATACTCATGGCTTCATTTGAAGCATTGTATGGGATTCCATGTCATTATATATTATTCTATGTGGAAATAGGTAAAACATACCTAGTTGTGCCGATCATTGTCCAGGAAATAATAGATAAGATCCAGTTGTTTATAATGAGGATGGAGATGGCTAAGAGTAATCTGAAATATTATGCAGATCACCATAGATGAATGTTGTTATTCATTTTAGTGATCACTTGGTCTTTAAAATATCTCCATGTCTTGGACATCATCATTTCAGGAAGCTTGTAATGATATATCCTAGATTTATAGGCCCTTTAGAGATACAAGAATAGTTCGGATATGTGGAATATTGATGGGCATTACCACTATGTTTTAGTTCGGTGCGTAATGTGTTCTAGGTATCTCAGTTCAAAAAATTTGAGCCTGATCCTGACCATGTGATCTGATGGGATCAGGTTGGCAAGAACTGGATGCTTCATTGTTATATATCCCAGTATGGATTGTGGATAGGCAAGAGAATGTCTTTCATAAAAAATGATCGGTCTAGTGTGGGGTTCCTTGAAATATTTTCAAATTCAGGAAGAGAGGTCAGGACATAAAAAGGAATTGAAGGAGCGGTGGACAGAACACTATAAGTTGGGTGAGGTTTGTCTACTATCTATGGAAGAAAAGTCCAATGGTGTGGAGAATGTAGAACTATAGGTTTTGGGTGTGTAACCCATACTTGATTATTTTTAAGGTTATAATTTTAAGGGTGATGAATTGGAGAGTCGAGAGAACATTGGGTAATGTTTTGACGCAAAGTGGAAGTCGCAAAAGTGGAGCACAGTCTGTCTAACCATGCAGCCAAACCATATGTATTTGGTCCTTTTTTGGTGGTGGATCTTGCATGGGTGGATCAAATTTAGAGAGGTCATGCGAGGGTCTTCCTAGGAAGTGGCTAACGCATGGTTAGTGCACAGTTTTTCTAACCATACGAACTAACAGTGTGAGCACTTAACTAAGATCCTAAAAACGGGGATCCCAATAGTTCGTTCTTATAAGTGGCTCTATTTCCTCCTAACCATCCATATCATGAGATGTGTCTTCCCTTATGGCCAAAAAATGTTCTCCCATTGTCTCGAAGGTAATCCAATGGCTTCCATTAGTGAATTGAAGCTCGATTCATGAGGTATGATATCTTTATTCTTCATTACAGTTTGGTTTCATAGATACACATAGATATACTTATCCTTATCTATAGGTTTCATATATTTAGGCCTGTAATTTGTAGTTCTTAGTTTTTGGATGAAAAATATGATATATTCAGTCTCAGTCTTGTAAGGAGAATATATCTAAAGAGGGTTCTTGATGAGTCAACTTGTTATTATTGAGTGTTATTCATTCATTGTGTTTTTCGTCTAAACCATTGAGTTATGAGAATTATTTCTCAACTAAACATAGCAGAACGAATTGTAATTTTTTAATATTTTATTTTTGGTGTTGAATTTATTTTTATTTGGTTTTTTAAAACATGTTAGAAACCATTTTGAGTGATGGTTGTGAAATCTGGAAAATTGGGGATTTTGAATGAGTGCTTTGGTTTTGAGTTTTCAAAAATGGGCTTTCAAAAGTCAATTTTCCTGTTTTGATGGAATGTAAATGGGATTAGTTTTTTTTAATAAAAATGGATAATTATTGAAATGAAATGTTTCATTGAAATTATTTCTACTGGGTTTTCAATCAATATTCAGTTTTGTTGATGTGCCTTATTTTGGCAATGGAAATATATGGAATAAATGATGTTTGTGTGAGTTCATGTATAATAGGACCTTAATAAGGGGTGAGTACCATTGGGGTATATGCGACACGACCCTAGATTATAGGGTGTGTGTCATTGGGACCGAAGTTCATTGTATGAGAGACCGCTCATGAGTATCTAACTATCAAATGATGCATGAATGAATGGGTGTGTTATGAAAAATAGAATATGTATGCCAAATTATAAGAAAAATTAGTTTTTAATGCAATTATGTATTTATTTTTCTGGAAAAATTACTTTCTAGAATAAATATTTTGTTTTTTTGTTTTCCTATTGGTTTTAATGGGTTTTTTCATCTCTATTATATTTTGTTATAAACTATTTTGGAAAATTGTTTTATGTAAATTATTTTATACAGTGTGGCTAACTTTTAAATCCTAGTGGGATTAGTAGGGAAGTCATTTAGGGAAACCTACCATAATTTATAATCACCCCTTCTTTGGATCATTGGTGCTTTTGTAGATGTTATTTTCGGGAACATGGGAAAAGTTAGCATTTCTCATTTTTTAACACTACCCGATGAAATCTGGAAGGTTTGGTGATTTTGAAAATTGGAGCATATTGATCATGGTGTATTGTAGAATCTTGAGAGTCTTTTATAGTTTATCCACTATTTTTAATAATACTGATTAGGTCATCTATTTTTTCACACTATGATGTAGTTTTGAGAAATACGATGTTGATGAATTTTCATTAATTTGTTCATGCATTATATAATTAATGTTTTGTGGTGGTTGGTCATTTTATATTTTTATATCTTAATGAGTACAGTGTTCCCCCACTTGTATTTGAAACACTTCGGCATTTATTTCCATCCCTTGGAATCTTGTGGATGTCTCTAAAGGCTTTGAAATGAATCGTTGGACTCACAAGCCAATGAGATTTGGTGGGTCATTACAATTACTTATTTCCTTATAATAATAGTTATAGGTTCTTCCAAATGGGATAGGTCCTTATTGAAAATTATGCAGTACCTAGATAACCAAAGGAAAATTATATTCATTAAAAATCATGTGGTTTTCCAATGAAATCACAACATATAATTTTTATGTGTTCTATGATATTCCCAACTCAGACATCATGTTCCCAAAGAAAGGCATCTTTTGAATAAATTTTATTAAAATTCAACATTTTATAATAAATATAGTTTTCTAATTTTTTACACAATACAATATCCATGTTCCTAATATAACATATCATGATTGGAACCAGAAAAAAAAATATGAATTAAAATTTTTCCATTAACTTATCATGTCAGTTTTATAACCCAGCAGCATATCTTATTGTTTCTTATAGTTAAAAATGTGATGTGTCTTTTAAATAAATGTTATTATATTAATTATATTACAATTAAAATGGAAATAAATTAAATAATGTCTAAAATTCCTTCTTATATCCTTGACTTATTCTACGTAATATTTACAAAGTCAATCAATGAGTCATCATAGAGTTCCGAAATTCATTGACTCTTGGTGTTGATTGAATAAAAATATTAAATTTATTTTATTCATGCACACATGTGTTTTCCTTTGATTCTTTTCATTAATTTTTCTTTACTTCTTTTCTTCATCTCCTCCCCTCATATGCATTATGCCTCTCCCTCCTCCCTGGGTGGCTACCCACCTTTCTTCTCCTTCGCAAGACTGTCGCGCCTACGTTCATTGTTCATTTTTTTGACATTAGTTACACTATGAACCTGTCAGTAAGCCTTATCCCATGCACCAAGAATCATGTTATCTCATTCCAAATCCTTTGTGCATTTCTACGCAAAACATTTTACACAATTTTGGGGTTTTTCTAAAATCACATATCTTCTTCCATTATAGGTCAAATCAAAGCCTAAAGTGTAACATATGATCATCTATGATCATAAGTTTGGGTGTCTACTCTCATTCCCTTGGGATCATTGTGATTTATAAAACCACATTTTTGTTCCATTAGTTGGTGCCTACGAACATTGTGAAAATTCATCAAATTTCATTATATTAGTTATTTCTCCTAAATTTTTCAGACATATTGATAAGGAATTAAATTTTTTGAAATGATGCAACATGGTCAGACACCGCCTTTGGGAAATCCGAATTGGATGGTATAATTTACAAACCTTGGGTATTTAGTTTAATTAACTACATGTGTTGTGAAACCAAATCTCGTTGTGTTTTATTTAGATAATTAATTTAGATTATTTGAGAAACATGAATGGTTGGATCTATTGTAGTTTTTTGTTTTGGTTTATTTGTTACTAAAAAGTGTCTTTATTTGTATGTGTTGCGCAACCTATTTTTGTTCTGTTAAATATAAATAAATTACTTTGATTAATTAAGAACATTGGATTATTTGATCTTTGGTAGTTGTTTTTGAGGAATTATTTATTTATTAAAAGGTGCATTCATATTCTTATGTTGATGTGATATATCTCCTTTTTAATATTGTTACGTTGCAAAATAATATTTATTCCTTGTGATCCATGGGTGTATTAATTTCGAATTCATTATGCAATTTCATATGCTTATTATTTCATATATCCTTCTATGAAAACATTAATTAAATTCATGGTGGGGAAATGAGGTGGTTCCGGTATTAAGGGGAATGCTTAGACCCTCTATTACAAAATGGTTAGCTCTATGTGCTGGGGGCGGTGTCTTTAGCTTTGTTGGGGAAAGACATCCCTGGGTATTCTAATATTTATGATGTATTCATGTCTCAAAGGGGCCCATCCGGATGGATCTATTGGCAATGTGACATAAAAATGATGCACTAATGATTTATATTAATGCTTCTTGAGCCTTTTGAATTTTGAAATATTCTTCTGGTATGTTGAAGCAAACCTGGTTGAAACATGACTTAGACAAAAAGTTAAAGCACAATCATGGGTCATTCCACTCCCTTTTTTACCTTTCTATTCCATGTTATATATTTGTGTGTATGTGCCTTTTTTACAAGTACACTTTTTAGACATATTTCTTAGAATGAAGTAGGTGATTTGGAAAGGGTTCCGCTTGGAACCTAGGTTTAGAAATTTATTACAATGCGCTTAGTTAATTATTTGTATTTATTATATAATGACACAATATGTTTTATTACTGCCCAAAATGGAATGGTATTGACACTGTGGGTGATGAACTACTTGGATTTTGTCTAACACCATACTGAAGAGTCGTTTACAACCGAATAGATTATTTGCATGTAGGTATTGATTATTGGAAGTGTCCTACTTCCGATGATTAATTGTTTCTTACTTTTTAGGATGGAGGCAAGGGAAGAGTACTGAGCATTTATTGTGATATAGTTGTCATACTTTCTGTCTTTTTTTAGTTGATATTATGCACGAGTTTATATTTTCCATGTTTTCAATTCAGAAAGACACATTGATATTACATAATTTTTTGATTTTCCAATCTTGATTCTTATTCAGTTAGATTATCCAAGTTACTTATGTTGTTGTTTATTCATTCACATGATTTATCTATTAATTGTTAATTGTTGGTTACATCCTCTCTAATAATACCTAATAACTATGAGGGAATAGTCTCACCCTGAGTCTCAAAAAGGACCTATCTACTTGTTGGTAACCTCTAGTGTTCTGGGAGATGCACTTGAGGTCATGTAACCCTCTAGTCCGACCACCGTCTTAGAGGTGAGCTAAGTTGGGATGTTACAAAGTGGTATCATATGTGTATTTTTTCCATTGTCTTACTATTTGGGGTTGGTAGATAAGAGACATGGAATGTGTCAACACTTGGTTAGTATTCGTTCCTGGGACTGATCACCTGTATGGAAATGACCATTTATCCATGGTTAGGATTGTTGTTCATGATTTTCAGTGGTATAAATGTTATGATTTAACTTTGTGGGATTGGTGTGATTTTCAATGCTTAAGAATTTATGGTATCTTACTCATGTCCTATTTATTAATGGTTGAAACATTTCGTGAATCATCATAGGCAAATATGAATTAAAATTCCATGCATAGTTCTATGCCATGTACTTTAATTTTAGGATGCCTGTTGGTTCAAATTTTATTCCATGAATATGTACTATGTATTGTAATTATTTACCATGACTGTTAGATACCATGGTTTAATGGTATATTTAGCATGTTATAATATTTCTATGATGCCTAGTTAAAACCATGTTTTTCTTCTGTCATGATAATGTTCCTATTAACTTGCCTTTATGATTAAAATGTCAAGCTTATGTGATTACAACATGTCACTCAATATTAGCTTCTTACAATGAAATGCTAGCTTGTTTGTTATGTAATTGGTTTCCTTGATAAATTATTTTGATTTTCTTTGAATGAGATCTAAATTCCAAAAATAATAATAATATGCATAGTGTCTTATTTGGTTGATAAACACGCATATATCTAGTTTTATATGTGTTTGATCATGACATAAATTAAATGAATTAGTTACCTACCTAAAAGAAAAACATTGACCAAGTAGTCTAGTTGGTGCATGTTCCTAATGAGATAACCCAATATAGTTGTGGTGACTCTTAATAATTAATCATCATTTTTGGAATTCATTCTAATGAACTCAGTTCAGCTTAGATGGACCCTTTTAGTCAGATTATCTTTATAGAAGGAAAAATATGTGATATAATGCCTAATTGAAAATGGGATTTCAATTAATGTAAAATGTTTTGAAATGGAGTTTATTAATCATTAATCTTTTTTCCATGAAGGATTCATTAATATCAAATACATAGGGTTATTCTTTAAAAAATGGTTCATGATGTTTTGATTGAATATTTTGATGATTAAAAATTAAATGTCATTAAATATTAAGGGCTTGGATATGAAACATGTATATATTTCCTCTGTTTAAGACCCCAGTATATGGGTAGTTGGAGAATGTGCATAATATTCTTTTGAATTGAGTCATTCTTATGGGATTTTCCCTAGTTGGACTACATTGTTTAAAATGAAACCATTGTTCGGATGGGTGGTCATGTTTCCCATGACTTTATTATCGAGCATGTTAATCACATAATGCACTTTTCTATTAGGATAAGCATGCCATCAGAATATTCATTTAAATAATTGATTATATTACCCTCTCTAATATGAAGGGATGGATGATTCAGTATGTCGTCCTCTAAGTTAAAAGATATCTTGATTCTATATCACCTCACGGTAGTATGCATTCATGTAAGTAGTGTTGTCAAGTTCATATTGTTGTGACGAACTGGTTGAGTTCAGCGTAATCATCATGTCATGAAATGTTAAATTTGTTACATGTCATCTCTGTAGTACGTTGACTTATTTTTTCAAGGAATAAATTTCATCCCAATGTCGCAGATATCTTCCAAAGACTTGGGTGTTTTGATAGACCAGCCAGTATGGTTGGGCTTTCATGTCAATTTTGTAAACATTTTCCTTCTTGTAATCTCCATATCCCATTATTTTACTCTTACATAAGTGGCTCCCATGTCACCTATCTTTTCTTCATCCTTAATGCACTATGAGAGAATTGGTTTTACGCGATGCTAAATCACTAAATGTTAATATGAATATTTAGGGTGGTGTTTTCGGTGATTCACTCTGATGTGTCATTACTATTGAGGATTTGGATAGCAATGACTAACCCTCAGATTTTCATGTAAGAATTATTTGTATGAACTCTTGTACACCAGTTATTTCTTCTAACTTGATCTCTAGTATAATGCTTCTAAGCTCATCCAATGTTTTAATATGGGCATATTTCCCTTGTACCAACGTCTCAATCATAAACATGTTGTACTGACTACCTTGAGTTAATTAATTTCCCTCTTTGGTGATAATTTGAGGTTATCCCAAAAAATTTATCAGGCTCGGTGATGCTTAAATCAAGGAACATCACCAAATGTCATTTATTGATTTTTGTAGACGTTTTCGTGGTGAATGTGACATACCTTGGACGAAGGTATCGAAATTTCATTCATAAAACTCTATACGTCTAAGTTGGGAGCCTTCTGAAATGGTCGGCTAAAGTGGGTTGACTAGATCTCTCTCCTGTTTAATAAATTTGTCAATGAATGACTTTTTTTGGGAATTTCATCAGGTGAGATGAGTGCAGTTTGTGTCTACCAAGACTTTTCATTGAAATATGGCTCGACTTGGTATTTAAGTGAAATGGTGAATCTCCCATTTTATCCATTTTTTAAATCATGTGAGAAGCATCGTTATAATGCTTAAGTGAAGTTCTTGTCGGCAATTCTGACAATGGAAGGTCTCATGACTCGGAATTTCCACTTTATAACATTAAAACCTATGGTAGAATGTAACTTTGGGTAGAAGTTGATGACATGATGATATGGTCGTGTCTCTAGATGAATGAGTCTGGATAGGTAACATCTAGGTATTGTAGATGGAAAATGATCAATGGATCAGATCTTAATAGATTTTGTGTCATTTTCCTATAAAATGATTGAATGTGAATTGGGCGTTTAGAGTCACAACACAACATTTTTTGCAAGATTTCATGAACCTTATGTATCAGATGAATGTTTCAATGTTCCAAATGGCTTATCAGGGATAATAATATCAATGTTGTGAAGGTTGTAATGTCATGTGTTATTAACCAGATGAAAATACACTAGAAATAACATTTTCCCGTTAACTGGCCAGGTCAGTTTTAAAACCAACCATCAGAACATTTTGTTTATGATATTTTACATTGTGACTTGTCTTATAATTAAATGTTATTAAATAAATTTTATTAAAATTAAAATGGATAAAAATTATATGAAGGAAAAAGTCCTTCTTAGAATCGTGAAATATTCTATGAAATATTTCCAGAGTCAAACTATGATTTATCGTGTGGTTCTGAGACCCATAAACTCTTGGCGTTGATTGAATAAAAATATTAAATGTATTTGATTCATATTCTTGGGTGTTTTCATTCAAAAATATAAAATAACACTCAAATGGTATGTCATATGAGAATCCTGAAACTACTCTTAGGTCCAGAACGCCGAGTTTTCCTTAGACATGGTATAACCAAAATTCACATTGGGTGTCTGGTACCTTCTCCAATGATAATACCATCATTATTTTTTAATTAATTAATTATTATGTTTTTTAAAAAATAAATATTTAATTTCTCTCCAATGGCCAGTCTCATTAGGAATATGAGACCGTCGTTACATTCATAATGCTAGTTTTACCCTAGGTGGGGTATAACCATTGCGAGTATTGGGAATTTTTTTAGATCGTAGCTAAAGATAATATAATTAGGTTATAAATTTTTCTATAGACTGTTAGAAATAATAATAAAAATTTTATTATTAATATTAATATTTTCGTTGAAGAAAAAAATGAAATTTGATATCCACAATTAATAAATTGTGTCATGGTGTAAATAATAACAACTCAATGTAATAAATGTAATATTATTAATTATTCTAAATAAATACAAATGCAAAATCAATATAAATTTATTAACTATTTTATAATGGTTATTGTTTTTAGAAAATAAATGTTGTCATTGATGTGTTGAATTAAATAATGATTATTTTAATTGTTGTTAATAACAATATATTAGGAAAAGAACAAGGATTTATATGTATATGCTGTATATATATAAATATATGGGATTAAATATATATATTTTTATATATATACAAGTGTGGTTGTATATGAATGAATATAGAGATGTCTACTTATAACGATACATAATAACACGTGTATATATATGGGTAGATATTTTTTGTTCAGTTATATAAAATATTATTAATTAACCGGATAAATGCATGTAATATCTCAACATATGTCAAATTGTGTACTGTTAGTTTTTTATTTAAAATCATTAAAATGATGGAGCGCATGCACCTGTGCACCCATTTTTGGGTACTAGATAGCTACTAAAATTAATTAAATGATTTCTCAAGCATTAAGTAAAATAAAACACTGTAACCTATCACAACATTCGGGTTAAATATAATTTTAAATGATTAAAGTGATATAAATGAAATTTAAAATAGGTGTAAAAGGAATGAAAATAAATAATAAAATTAAATGAGGGAATGGGGAAAATAGAAAAATAATTAAAAATGGGTCTAACCATTTTTTTTCATTTTTCTTCCCTCCCCTTTTATTTTATTTGTATTATATTTTAATTTCTTTTTTCCCTTTATATTTTTTAATTTTCATTCTATTTATTACTTTTTATTTCCATCTTTTCATCCTCTCCTCCCCTCCTCGGCGTCGTGCCTCTGCCTCCTCCATAAGTTGCACACCACCTTTCTTACCCTTTGGAAGACCACCATGCCTCCATTCATAATCTATTATTTTCACCTTTAGGTGCATTGTGAACCTCTCAGAAAGACATATCCCACAGACAATGAATTGTGTGATATAATTCCAAATCCAATGTGTTGTTTTCCACGGATGAATTTTACCCTATTTTGGGGTTTCTTCTAAATTTATCTGTCTTATTCTGTTTTAGGTCAAATCAAATCCTAACATATATCATAAGACCACTTACGACCATAATGTAGTCTCTCTACTCTCTTCCCCTATATATCATTGCGATTTCTAAAAACATGGCGTTGTGTCGTTATTCAGTGCCTTCCATCATTGTGAAAATTCACTTAATTTCGTTAAATTAGTAGTTTCACCTAATTGTTCAATCCCTATTTGTCATGAATTAAATTTATTTAATTAATACAACATGTTCAGACACCCCCTTTGAGAGTTCTAATGTGGTCAGTATAATTAATGTTACTTGTGTATTTAATTTAATTAAATTCATGTGTTACACATCATTTTTATGTAAAGTTTTATTTAAATAATTATTTTAGGACATTTATGAAACTTGAACTATTTGATCTTTTGTGGTTGGTTTTTCTGATTTATATTTTATTAAAAAGTGTCATTATCAATATGTGTTGAGAAACGAATTTTAGTTGTGTTATTTTAAATAATTAATTTAGATTAACTATGAACATGGATTTGCTGGATCATTTTTAGTTTTTTTATAAATTATTTATTTATTAAAATATTAATTTATCTTCTTATGTGGATGTTGTATCTTCCCTTGTAATGACTGTTACACTTAAATATTTAATTTAGAAATTGTGTTGCATGGGTTTATCTATTTAGTAATCAAACTACAACCTCATATGTTTATTATGCCATATCTGATGGGGTGAAAACATTAATAATATTCTGGGTGGGTAAAGGAGTGGATCCAATATTAAGGTCCACACATATACCATACTTTCTTGACTAGTTACATCTATGTTCCATGGGCGGTGTCCTTTGCATTGGCCTAATGAGACTTCACTGGGCATTCAAATACATATGATTGATACCAGTTGAAAAAGGGTCCATCAGAATAGATCCATTGGAAATGAGGATACACCATCCTCAAATGGTGCATGACCCCTTTTGCAAGATCGAGATAGAATCAGGGTAATGTCATTCCACGAGCGATACATGGTATTTTTAAGGTTTTCCTTGGATAGACTTGGTGGTATTGGATAATTTGATGGATGTTCTATAGTGATACTTTCAGGACATGCTCAAACTCCAACTCTCAACATGAACCTTAAAAATGTCACACTAAAGGTTTATATTAATTCCACTTGAGCCTCTTGAGATTTTCAATATTCTTCTATTATGTTGAAGTAAACCCGGTTGACACTTGAATTAGACACCATGTTAAGGTACAATAATGGGGTATGCCTCTTCCTTGTATTACCTTCATTTTCCTAGTTATATATATATGTGTGTGTGTGTGTGTATGTGCCTCCTGTTACATGTACTTTTTTATGACTTCTCTCTTAGTCTAAAACATGTGATTAGGAATGGGTGCAACTTGGAAAAAGGGTCGAGTTATTTATTCCATTGCGCTTAGATAATTATTTGATGTTATTATATAATGACACACTACATAAAATTACTTCCTGAAAGGGAATGGTTTAGACACTGTGGGTTCCATCCTACTGTGATTTTATCTCACACCATGAAGGAGAGTCGTTGACACCCGAGTAGATTATATGCTTACAAGAATTGATAAAGGGAAGTGTGCTGCTTCTGATGCTTGAATTTTTCATGCTGCTATGGATGGAGACTGTGGCAGAGGACTGAGACTTTTTTGTGATATATTTTTTTGTAATTAGTGCTTTTCAATTTAGTCGATAGTATGTGATGGTGTCTTTTTTCCATGTTTTCACTTTAGAGTAACATCATGTCATGGGACAATTTTGTGAGCTTCCTCCCTTGATTCTTATTTGGTTAGATTATTCATATTTTATATACTGTAGATTATTCATTCATATGATTCCACTGTTTATTAATAATTGTTTTTTACATCTATTGTGATAATACATAATACTTAAGAGGTCACAGTCTTACCCTAGAACACAAAAATTCTCTCACTGTTGGTTGGTAGCCTCCGGCATGCAGGGAGATACTCTTGAGGTCATATAACCCATAATTCAGGCCACCATCATATAGGTGATCTAGGCCAAGACGTTATTCTTAACAATAACAACTATTTCCCATGAGTGTATGAAAAATTATTAAAATACCACAATTAAGTAATCGAGATATGAATGGAATGTTATATTCATGACATCCTTGAACACCGATGATTCATTTCTTATTAGGAAAGAAAATAAAATATAATAACACAATTTTTATATAATACTAAATTTTTTCATCATAATATCCTCATCTTCATCCAAAATATGGTTGTAGCATGACAATATGTAAATATTGGATAACCATAGAGATCCAAGAAAGTATAAAGAGATTTTATTGATCCTCGATAATGGTTATAGATTATTTAATATCATTATAATTAACATTTTTTATTCGACAGAAGTCTATGAAATATTATCAACATTATTTACAAACAAGTACATATCATTCTTGTGATATATCTTCGATCAAATGAAAAACTTTTCCTCTAAATCTATGTGTAGTACCCTGAATTCCCTAAAAATATTCATTAATATAAATTATGAAAGAATCTATATATTTTGTGCTCATGGAATGATTTTCAAATAAAATCCAATTCCCCAATCAGGAATGAATCTAGAAAATTCATATGCGAAGACATTACTATGTCGGTCCACCATTGGAGAAAGGAAGGGGCTACAATTAGATCAAAATGAAGATAACATCCCACTAAGTTTTCTATAGTAGCTGTAATATTTCACATATATAGTCCCACTCTACCTATATTAGCATCCCACTCATCTGTTATTATAAACGTTCTCACCCTTGGTTGTAGTAAGGGATTATCATCCCAGATAGAATTTGATGTGTTTCTTATAATAAGTTGTAAATTTTATATCAAATGTTACATCAAATATATAAATCCAAATGATTTTTAAATCCCATATATTTCCATTGAATATAACTACTATTTTATAACCTTCATATCATTAAATATTATCTAATTTTTTCCTATAATGTTGTATCAAGATATAAAAACTAATATATAACATTATATGCAAGTCAATCAGAATAAAATTATGTCCATATATAAATTATTATAATGAAATTGAAATAAATAGAGTAGTAAAAAAAGTGTATAGGTGATCAATATCGTACCATTAATTGTCCATAGACCCTACCCATAGTCATTTGGAACCCAGTCCACAATATACATTATTCCTACCTTATCTCCACATCCATATCCCATATATAATTGAATTTAAAGAGTTTTAATTATTTTAGTGTTCTGAATAAATTATTGGGGACCCCAACCTATCATAATAATCAATGACCGCATATAATTTGAACCCTTGTGATACCCCATGTGTGATGTCTTTGATATGAAATGATGTATTTGTTCTTTCCTACCACACATATGAAAAATGATATTTGGACATGGAATGAAATATATTCATACTCTATAAATACATGGACCATTATGTATCTCATTTTCCCAAAAATGGTTTTTGATAACACCTTATTTGCCCAAACTCTCTATCATTTTCCTAGTATGGATACTTTAATATTCTCATCAAATTATATTTATTCGTAAAAGAATATATATATAATGATGAATGAATAAATATATCTCCACCATCCTCCATATCCCCCTTGATCATCAGGTGAGTTTTACGGACCTCACTCTACGTAATTATGTCCAATTGGCATACATGAAACCTCAACTATGATCAAATTATAATATCAACCATTGTTTACTTCAATGCCTCTTTTCCATCTATGAGTGGTGAAAAGAAGAAAAAAAATTTGAAATGTGATGAGTATATAGACATTGTTTTTGAGACCTACCAAAGCTCCATTAACTATTTTGATTGGTTTAGGAAAATTGATTTTCGAAATACATCATGGAATAAAAGTTAATTAATGGTGATTAAGGTTACACTTCAATTAATAATAGCATGATTCACAATAATCGACCATATCCAATAATGTTCATGTAGTAAAGTAGTTGAAATCCAAAATGAAAGACCCTCTACATGATTCACTAAGTTAAAAATCCCCTCAATGACGCCAAACTAGTCCTCCAAGTACTATAGGAATCAACTTACATTGATTGATGAAGGATTATGTAGATTAATATCCTAAAAAAACTGGACCACATACATGGAATCTTATCAATCTTTATCAAGAAATCTGAGAATGATTCATGGAAAATTTGGGCCTTTTACATGACCCAATGGAGTAGGCAAAAGATCATTCTTCGATAAATTCTCCAACTTGATCAGCGGTAGAAATAGAACTTCCTCACATGAGATAATATCTCCTCCCACTTTTTTAGGTGATCCTATAAGATGAAGTTGTGGAGGAACTATATGAAAATATATAAATATTATTAGAAAAAATATATTATCATAGTATGACAACATCATAAAAATATCATAATAACTCCAAAGGGATTTCATTAAATTATTCCTTTTAGTATATTTGTAGTAATAAAATAGATCCTTTTAGTAATTCTCAAGGAAAAATTCTTTTTCATAGTACCTCAACTTTACGTAGAGATATATATAACACCAAAACATTCTATACTAAAAACAATCAATTCCAACAATGATATTTCACAAAAATAGAAACATAAATAACACCAAGATTATGAATCATGTCAGGGTATTTAACATAATAACAACCTTGAAACAGTCATCAATATTATATGTAATGCATGTAAACCAATGTGCTGATCGATGAAGTATGAATACACCCAATCACCTAGAAAAATGTAAAATTATAATATATTGAGAATTGATATTTCACCCTAAAATGATAAAAGGAATATGAGTCCCATCAATGGTAACTAATATGTTTGTTACATGTGTACTGACAAGGAACATATTCATACACCCTTTAGGAGTCCCAAATAGTGTAAATAATTTAATAAATTTCTTAAAATAATGTTAATGAAGACTAAAAATGGAAACATCATTTTGTTGAATTTTTTAATAGACTAACATGAATAAAATGGCGAGTGCTGGAGTTCCATATCTCCCCATTCAGGACTCCCCAAATGAAAGAGGTTCTCGACTACATCTAGAGTTCCATATCACCCCTTGGTTAGTAGAATAGATAAGAATTCTATATAAATTGCTTTTCCTGATTCCTTAGTCATTTTGAATAATAATCTAAGAAACCTGAAGTGGATAGTTGTACACCAATATGATAAAGAGAGGTTAGTATGTAAAACAATACATTTTCACCCTTGAATCCATCATAATACCTCCTCTAAACACCTTGTTCCATCTTTTAGTTAATTTTCACTAGGGTATTTTCCTTTTTTGGGATCCTTTATCAAGATGTCTTCATGCACATCAAGATTACCATATAGGGTTTGAGTAATATAACCATGTAGGACACAACCAATGCATCCGAGAAATGAGTGAAAAAATTATAACATGGGTATTTTATGAAAAATACCAAAAATAGATAATTTAATATAATATATTGAGAGTTCAGGTATAAAACATTCTATCAGAAGCAACAATCATTCTCAATTTGGCTCTAATATATTATGATTGTCATAAATATTATCATAATATACATTGATTTAATCCAAGGATGTTTAAAATGTCAATATATATTCATAGATCATAAAGTTGGTATGGATCATAGGAGTTCCACATATATCCTCTAACAATTATCAGAGATCAAAAATATGAAACAACCTCCCAATAACATGTAATACACTATCTTTGATTACCATCTAATCCTTAATCTAAACTAATCTCCACTATGTCTAATAGTGTTCCATAACCCCTTGGGCTATTCAGAAGTTTGTATGTATCAATAAAAATAGTGTTGGAAAAATTTCATCTACAAATAAGATGACATAATCAAATAATATAATAGAAACATATAATATAATTTTAAAATCACCTAGAGGTCCTTCACTACACACCATTTCCCCATTTACCTTATGTTGGCTAACCTAGAAAGACCTCAAAAAGGCTGATTAAGAGAACCACCATAGATTCTAAGGTTAACATGATAGTTTCATACACCATGTGGTAAATGTAGAGTGAGAGAAATACGATCCTAGTAGGACCACATTAATAATTTTATGAAATTTCCCTATAATGAAATATAGAGAATATGTTTTAAAAATAGATGTATGAGAATATTTTTTTTCATTAGAATGAATGATAATCATGAGAAACTTTAAAAATGGCAAATAAAAATAAATTTAGGTACCATGTTAGAAGAACATTTAAAATTATATATTAAATTAATTAAAAAACCCTTTTATGAATGAATTTGAAAACAGTTTCAAAATAAATGTTTAATAATGAATAAGGATTGTAGGATATGGTTCCATGTGTTATAGGATTATGAATCATAGTAATGGTAAATAAATGGATATGATAATTACATCTAGTCAATAAATTGATATGATAAATAATGGAAAACATTACAAATCCAGTTTCAAATAATGGAAAAATGATTAGATTCTTGTATCAGGTGTCATTATTAATTGATTTGGTAATAAATTCATTTTATTTTCTAAATTAATTATTGACTCCAATAATGAAATCCAAACAAAACAATATTGAAAGTATGTAAATATTGAATATATCATGAATGAACACTTACTAACTCAGTTCATACCCACATACTTAGTGAATGTATATAGTCTAAATCTACATTCACTAGGGAGAATATAGCCAGTGCGTGATACCTTAAAATCATATCATAAATCAACGTCCTCTAATGTATCAATCTGGATTTACCATGACCATTCAATGAGGTTATTGAGTTGACATGAATAAAGTAACACAACTTGAATTATAAATGATATCAAAATGAAAAATAAATATTTCACAACTTACATATTTCAGATATCACCATCACCCCCTGATCCCTAAAAGAGTACATCTAATATTTAAAGACAATTCGTCATATACATCCAAAATTTTTATCCAAGGATGAATATATATAATGGGTTAGTTGATAATATCAAAAAATTGGATTTACTTCATAATGTTCCAAATGAATCATTAAACAAAAAAATTGATAAACCAAAAAGTTATCGATTCAACAATACATCACTTTATATCATCCGTTCAAAATGGCCGTAAATACTGGTTACCATAAAAATTCACTTTATTATGGTAAAAATGCCTTTGAGAAATGAATATTAAAAATACAACCAGTACCTTTAATGTTTTTATATATGATTTAAAAAAATATTTTCAAAATAAACCATAATCTTGTTATCATTTAAATCATTGAGAAATGAATTTCTAAGAAAAAAATATGTGCAATTTTATATAATCATTAATATTTAAAAGATTTTTATTAATGTAAGAATTTTCATTTCATTAATCCATACCATAATGATAAAAAAATATAATTTCATTTCAAAATAATGAATAATTCGTAATATTAAACTATTCATTCAAAATACCATTTTCATCAACAATTATCATTTATTGAATAAAAAATTATTAAACTATTATTAAACAATTTCAATGAGAAGAAACATGAATTCATGAAATACCATAATTATTGGATGAATAAAAATCATAGTAACACTTAATTGGTATACCTGGGATCAACCCATAATGAATTTGAGGTTTGTTTCCTCTGATATCCAATATCAAATCCTGGAAGAGAGATCTTGAGAAAATCAAGATGATAAATACATAATGAAAATTCTACATAAAATGGATCCAAAATATTTCATATACTCAATGATGAAATAAAAAAGATAATAATATATATCAAATTATAATAGACAAAAAATATACTCGAATAGGATCACCACATTTAATGACACTTCTATCTACTATGATTTGTTGTTAGAAGATGCCAAAATGTCAATGTTGGTTTTCAAGTCTTGGGTGGGTCAGACTAGTGTCAAGGGAGGTGGAAGAATAAATAAAAATGTTTTATAGGGGATTAATTGCCATTAAAAACCTACCATATGTTTTTTTATAGTGAAAAAATTGGGTTATAATGAAAATATTATACATGTTGTATCCAATCTCAAGTCCACCAACTAGCTATTGGATACAATAGATAGTTATAGTCATATTCGAGAACACCTTTAGGATGGTTGCCCATATAGAGCATCAAAATATGTATGTTAGATTCCACACATACTAAAAGGATTCACATCATCCTTTGAACCCTAAATCTAATATAAAATGAATAGAAGAAGAATTATATTGATGATCATAAAAACTAGACATTAAAATTATCCCCACTATATTAGTTTTTAACCCTATAATGCTTTGAATTCAAAATATAAAGACTAAAAAATAAAAAATGAACCCCAAACCAATTTAATGATGTGTAAAATTCACAAAATAGAAAAATAATAACCCAAAAATAGAACCACAAGCCCTAAATACAAACAAAAAAAAGATTCTAAAGAGTCCTTATTGAAGACAATCCATGAGCAATACATGTCTCTAGACAACACACCAATGTTGTTGAGAATATTGAGAATATGGAGAAATGTTATATAACTAATTGAGGTATCACCAGTTTATAATGTTTGACTAAAATATTGGAATAACATATGTGAATCTATCAATACACATCGCTTCAACCCAAAGAATAGTACTTGATCAAATTCTTAAAGGAACCAATATGGATAGAAGTTGAGTCCTAAAAGTAATACAGCACCAAAACATTCCAACTTTTAAAAATTAAATTTTTTGTTATGATCCATCAAGGATAAAACCATCCACCTGAAAGTGTCATACCTGATAATGATTCCTTCCTTCTATAGGTACTCATCCATAACCCTGGATTTCCACAACAATGTCTCGCCCCACAAGGATCTCACCAAAATAAACAACAGAACCACTAAATTATTTGATCCTACAATAATACACATTGTTCTAGTTACCCATTATATTTTTATTTTATATCAATTTCCAACTATAATGTTATTGACACGAGAAGTTTTAAATGAAAAAAACTAATAAGAATCTCTGAAAAAGGGAAATCACCCAGCACACCAAATATAGTTATAAGAATATGGTATGAATGATAAGATACCAAAAGAAACAGCAATTATAGATTTCTTATACAACACACCCTATATGAATACAACCATGTATAGAAAAAACTATATTTTGAATGGAAATAACTTATACCATCAATATGTTTTGAGCAGAATATTTAATTCCATCCGTATTAGTGAAACACATATAATAGGGTTTAAGGGAGTTTATAATATGGAAGAATATAAAATTACCCTAGAAGATAACTCACTACATGTTTAATATTCACTCTAAAGAATATGGTTGGATATATGTTTTCTTGAATATTCTTTTTCATTTTAGTTTGCCCTGAAGTTGACATTCCCAATACTCTTCGATAGAATAATACCATTGATGATGAATAGCAACCATATTAGAGGGAGAATATCTATATAATGAATGTAAATATATATGATGGAAGATAGTCCATGTAATGATAAATACTCTCAAGAAACACCATCAATGATCGAAATGATCGAAACCAAAAATATCCCAAAACTAGCCATAATAGATTCTCAGTATTTAAGCCCATTGAAAAACTGATTACATCCAAAACATCACATTTTGGTATCAAAAAATAAAAAACCTATTATTAGGACCTAGGTGAAAACATAAATAAAGAATTATTATTTATTTATAACATTTAATATTATAATGAATATTTTTTCTAATCTATAATCACACAATATGACCTATCATTAATTGAGGATATTTTCCATACTCATAAAACATCCAAAATTCTCTGCATGGAAAATATACTATTACGAAAAAATGAATATGGTATTATCCACTTCTTATTTCATTTGAATATCCACTTTAAAATGGAAATTAATTTTCAATATCCATCATATAAGTGGTATGGTAGTCTTTTGATACAATAGTTTCAAGGTTTTTTGAGAAGATGCACTATAATATAGATATAACTAAATAAATAATCACTAACATGCCCATCTGTGTAACAACAGAAACAAGAAAAAATATGAGCACTATCCTCAATTTATATGAAAAATATACTTAGATCCATTAGATCAGAAACATTATCCTTCTTATCTTCCATGAAAAATTTCAACCAAATTAAGACTAAATAATGGAATTCCTAAGATATTTTTCATACAAGTGAGGATGAACCATGAATTCTGAAATTTCATAGATATTTCCCTCAAATGAGGATGTGATAAATTTGACGTTAAGGATATCAATGATCTTTATATAATAATAGATACCTTTAAATTCATTATTAAATATTATTTATTAAGGTGACTCTAATCACCTCTGTAAGAATGTGGATAATGATAAAATAAAACCACGATGGCTTCCTATGTATAAAAAGGATCTAAATCCACAACTCGAATCAATGTTTGGGTAGATTCATCAAACTAATGGGTCACTTATAGATATATAAAGGGATAAATTAATGTCATCAATGACAAAAATACATTTTATGATTCTTAGTGAATATTTCATGAATAATTTATAGACATTATAAAACATGAGAATATCAACTCAAAAATAAGGAATAACCCATGACAAAACAAACACAAACCAAAAGCATTCATAAAAAAAACCCATATTTTTTAACAAAAAAAATTAAAAATTAAAAAAATTTCTCTATTTATAAAATATTTCATATTCATTCCAATATGTGAAATTTTAATATAAATACCTCACAATTTGACAATATTTTACATACTCATGGATTTTTTACCTTGGTTTAATAAATTAAATTTTAATTAAAACATTAAATTCATTTCCATTTTTAATCCATTAAAAACCAATATTCGCACTAAAAAATTACTATCGAACATTAATTATGTGTTTAGAAAATTATTTTTACAGAAAAAACATTATTAAAACACACACATTGGTAATTGAAAACAATTTTCAAAGAATGATAAAAATTAAATCCTTAATATTAAAATTTTATTTTTAATATTATTTGGGATCTACAATAATTGGTTAAAATTATAAAAAAAATATTTCATGGAACAATCCAAGCCCAAAAATTATAATTCAAAAACAAAAACCCCTATAAACCACGTCACATGAATGATGTCATTTAGAAGAAAATGTAAAAGGTATCAGGAATAAGGTTAATGTATATCTATAGAAGGCTTTATTGAATAATATAGTAAGACAAAAAATAACCTTAAAACCATTCTTATATTAACTACCAGATAAACCACACTGAATTCTCATGGTTTACCATACCATGATAGCATTTTATAACCTTGGTCATCTATCTGATCCCACTAAAACCACAATAGATATTACCAAAATAAAATATAACATGATCAGTAATATAAATGTCATTATAATCATGAAAAAATGAAAAATAAAATATTAATGCACATTCTTCCGGGTAAATCATGCTTCATAGAAGATAATTATAATCAATAACCGTTTCATAAATTACATCTTTAGTCTTGAAATTTCAAAAATCACATTTCTACAATGAGTCACCATAAATTAATAAAATAATAGATTTTAATGAATGGGTATTTTATGCACAAACAATTTTTGAAACAATTTGTAGTGAACTGAGACAAAATAAAATCAAAAATAGCATCAATACCAATCACCGTTATCAATAGAACATTTTTGTTCCCCTTGGGATCCTAAAAATATCATAGGAATCAAAATAATTACTATTAATATGATCTTATCCAAATATATGACGACATATTCAATTAATAATATATAATAATATAACTAAATATAAAAAAGGACACCTAGACATAGCCAACATAAAAAATTAAAAAACATAGGGATATATAAAAACTACTAACCACTATCACCCATCTTCTAGTGGTCCATAACCACCACCCATGTCCTATGTCACGTTCCCATTGTGTATGAGGCCAGAAACAACAAATTAAGATGAATAAAATCAGAGTACTGATAATGTAAAACATTAAAACATGATACACTAATCAGAATATGTAGGGTGATTAAAAATAGAGACCTGTTGGATAATAATAAATATATCTATGGATCATTAATACCATTAAATTCATATATTAATTTTTCTTAACATGTGTAAAAATAATTGATTTAATATTATACGAAAATATTTTAAAAATATCTCTTTTAAAAAAATGAAACGCAAAATATATTCAGAGACAACAAGAGGGTAACATGTCAAAATCCATTTTCAAAAAAATAATGAAAACACCATTAAGGAATTATTTTAAAATTATTTCACAATCTATGGTAATAAATGTATAAGGATTATATGAGGTAGTACCATGTATCACATAATATTTCATCATACCAATAGATTTTAGAAGGATAAAAAATATAAATATTAGCAATCAATGTATATAATGATTTAATTAAAACATTGAAAATCTAATGTTGAGTAATTATCATGTTATATAAGTCATATAATATGTTTTTGTATCAATTTATTATGTAATATGTCATGGGAATAACCAAGATATTTTAGTGTTTACACTAAAAACATGAAAACAGTCCATAACCAACTACAAGTAATTATTTATGAAACTAGTTTTAAAATCATTCCCATGTAGCAGACACTATCCTCCTCAAAGATTCCCCCACTACAGAACCTACAAAATTTAAGTATAATATAGTTGGTGTGTGTGTCCATAAAAAAATATAATTAATCTAAATTCTTAAATCAATATACTCTAGTTTTCCATGGCCAGTCAAAGAGGTTACTGTTATAACAATAACTAAGGATCAGAATAAAATTCCTCAATGGAATTAATATGCACAATCAAAATTCCATTACATACAAAATCCAAATATCATCCTCACCATTATTATCCCATAAATAGTAAAACTACTATTTCAACACATGACAACATGTTCGTTAAGAACCATTAACCAAGGAAGAACATAGATAAAGTGTTAATCAATAATTTCTCAATAAGATCATGTACGTCATTATGTATTAGTGTTTCTACTATGGAAAAATATTGATAAATAAATCCTTTATTAGTATAAAATCATAACATTGAACCATCCATTAAAAAGATCCATACATACCTGTTTACATTAAAAATCACATTAATGTTCCAAACAGTACATTGAGAAATCAACAGGAAAACATTAACAAATCACTTTTATATTTTAAAATTTATAATCCAAAAAACATTTTGAAAAAAAACATGTTATCCTATAAATCATTTCAAAATATATTTCAATGAAAAATAATCATTTTTCTAGTATTTTGAATAATTATAAGGAATATAATTTTTTTATCAATGTAATAATTTACATATCATCAATCCAAAACCCCGTGAAAAAAAATAATGTTTAAATTTAACAAAAAGATTAATTATAAATATGAAACTAGCTATTCTAAAAAACATTTTCAATAAAATGGGTCATTTTAGTCTTCAAAAATGATAGAACATTTCTTAACCCATTTCAAAATGAACAAAAAAATATAAAAACCCCATGAATCACAATAATAATAAAAGAAATAGAAAGACCTTCTTGTAATTTCAAGTATCAAACCCTAATGAATCATTGATATTCCACCTAAAATGGTGAAAATTGATTCAGTGAATAGAGTTCTCAAGATAAGATAAAAGAGATAATAAAATCCATAATCCACATTAATCATTCTATATACAATATATCCCAATTATTTCATTGCCTATATGATCAAAAAATAAAGAGATAAGTAAAGGAAAAAAGGCTATGTGGATAATGTAGTACTATAAGCGGATAAACATTGTGACTAACACATATATTAACTAATTTATTATGATGGGAGAGCCAATGACTAATATGAAAAATTACAAGGTTGATGTATGACATTTTAGAATCAATTTAGAAGGAAGAATTTATAAATCATGGGTTTTGGGTGTAATTACCATACCATACAAACCTCAAGTAATGTCTAGTAACATCACATCTTATATGGTTAATTCATATTGGTAAGCCAATGGTTATGATAAAAATTCATTTTCCACTACCCATCCACTTGGAATATGACGTGTCTATTGAACATTATAGTAGCCATGTCCCTTACTAAATGACGTTTCGTAGTCCTGAATATCTATCTGAAGGACCATATGTATCTTTATAGGTTGTAAGTCCAGGTCTTCACTTGACACAAGGATTCAGATCATCTTTTAACCCATGTATTATCAAATAAAAATACCCGGAATGATCCATTTCTGAATGTGAAACTACAATATTAGAAAAAAATGTAAGTACATTAGCTTATCATATCCATTACATTCCATTGGTTAGGCCATAATTTCATCATACACATGTTTCCAAACCAACAATTAAAGCCTCCAAGATGTTATTCCCATACAATTTTTTAGTTCTATCATCATCATCATTTTATTCCATTAACATTCACCCTATACATGATAATAATATTAAGATGCTTCACGTATTTCGATTACCAAAAGCAATACATCCTAATTCAGGGTTATTATACAAAACATGTTATAACATATAATAGAAGTACATAGAATTTCATAATTAGAATCAATATAAACATACAATTATATGTGATCAACATAAAACATTGAAACAAGATACATAATCATACTCATGTAATTGAGTATAAAAAATGGGCGACATTGGTACACACACTCATGTGATCACAATCAATCATTGTAAATATTGTTTCAAAACAAAACTATCACATCCTTTGAATTAGATTATTCATGGACCCAAGTTGTTAATAAACTTACTACTATTTTATTATTCATAAAAAATACCAAATCCCATCAATAAGGGATGCCTGATCTAGAAAAATCAACGACTTCAAAATTATATGCAATTAGATCCATAAATATAGACATAATGTTCTGGATCTTGGATTCATCATAAATGAATATGGGTGGATTTAAATAAAACCTAATGAATGGGGTTTTAAGAATCATACTCCTTAATCCCCATTATTTAACACAATTAGATCTACTTGAAATGGTTTGGGGGTTTTAATCTATGGTTCTTAATGTTTGTATACCCCATGATTATATTTTTAAAAATGGATGGCCTATTGGAATATCAAATTTGTTTGGTCAAACCGTGCTACATCCATGAATATATATAAATGTTATCTAATACACTGTAAAACCAAGTAAAAATCCCTAGCGTCCATTTCAAATTTTTTGAAAATTTGAATGGGTTCCTTCTCAACCATTTGAAATCTTTTATGTTACCTCTTTAGTTTTTATTAAGCTCTACGTTATTATTAATATTTTTTCATATTATATATATAATAACATGTACATGATTTTTCTTCCTTCTTTTTATGTTTAAAATAGATATAAATCTAATATACCACCCAAAACATTTACATTATTCTGTTATATTTCATAATGTTGTTATAATAAAACATTTTTCCCTATTACATGTTACTTATTTTTTAATTCATGTGGAATCATTTTATTCTATTTGTTTCTAGGTTGTAAAAATATTATTAAATATATTATGATGTGATGGTAGTCATCATAATAATATAGACCCTCGATTCAATACATAATGTTTATATCTCAAGAAATATTATGTATGGGGTTTGGGAACCATAACTACTACAACTATGTCATGATGTGTTTCTATTTTAACTTATCTTATGCATATATGGATATGTCATAATGTTTTTAAGACATTCCTATTACACATTTAAATGATGTGATTCATGATTTCTAATGTTCGTTATCACATGGTTTACTCATGTCTAACTATATCTCATATTAATAATGGTATCAAATGTTTTATACTCTTATCCTCTTAATAGGTGGTTATCTAAAAAATTCTTTTTATGTATGGCATCAAGGGTTCAGATTCATTTTGGGGAGTATGAATGGTTTTATTCAAAGTGTATTATAAATTCATAAATAATTATATCCACTTTAATGATTAAATATATATATAATTAACTAATCTCAAAATATATTAGGTTTTTATGTAAATGGATGTTACTTTTTGTCTAATTTATAATTGTTATATGGGAAAATTTTGTTTCTGATTTATGGTTAATGATTTTTCATATCGTATCAATTATTTGAAATTTTGGTGATCACATTAGTGTTGTTAAAAGTGATATATTAAATAAATAAAAGATTAACTAATGGTGTAATATGTTAGGGTACTTTTAATATATGAATTAAATATAGTGTGTTCATATGATTCATTATCCATGTACAATGAACTTCATTATTTATATTAATTATTTTATTCAGTAAAAAGATCTGGTTTTACTTAAAGGCTATAATAATGAAGAATAAAGCAAGAATGATACAAAATTTTGATGTCAATTTCAGTGATGGAATTTCATAACGGTTGATAGAATGTAACTACAAAATATTTTATGATTTAATTATTAAATAAAATTTATTATTTGGGAAAATATTTCATATAATTCAACAATAAAAAAACTAATATATATATACAGTATAAATTCATAATAAAAATATTATTGATTAAATATATATATTGACAAAAATATTTATAATGAATTATTAATATAATTGGAAAAAATGAATAAAAGTTATAAAACCATTTTCTCCATGTCACCCATAAAAATCATTCCAATAAATCACTATAACTAGAAAGAGAAGTTTTAGTAATAAAATATTATTTAAATAAAAGAAAAAACAATGATTGAAAATTATGTGAATTAACAGTGGTGTATTTATGGTTTATATATAATTATATTATAAATAATTTTATAATTATATGAATTTTGAAGATGTTAAGGATCTTAGTTGAGGTAATGTAGCCATTCTGCATGAAATGAAAAATAAATGTGAATGTTTTCTTCCATTATGGTAATAATATAATTATTTTTATTCCATTAATATAATAGAATATACCAATGGTTAGATTAAAATAAATTTATATTTAAATTAGGAATGTAATGTTTTAATTACATATGGAATTAATTTAATGTAGTTGTAATTATAATTTTGGAAATTACTTTTCCATTTTTATATTAGGGAAAAAAATTATGTCAAGTTTAAATTATCAAGTTTTTATAAGATAATAAAATATTTCATTGAATATTTAAAAAAACTAATAAATATTATATTGTGTAATAGAATTTTTAATGGTTTTTGGATTTTATGAATTTTATAAGTATAATGAAATATCCAATATTTTATTGAATAAGAAAATTTTAAAATTTATAAAAAAATGATCACTACTGATAAAATTGAGAAAAATTAATAATTTAATATATTTTATTAATGGGAAATACCATTCCACATCATCAATAAATAATAAACAAAACCATTCATTATCCATCCATCATATAATTTAAATTTTTTTCGAAACTCTAACAAAATAACATCTCCAAAAATTATTTTGCAAAATCGATATATTCTTGTCTCACAAAAACTCTATTTTCTAATGTTTTATTGGTTTTATAAAATAGTAATCTCAATGAAGTGGTTAAATTAACATGTCAAAATTCAACCATTTTACTTCCTTTTACACAATCAATAAATACAATTAAGAATCATAATAATTTAAAATTTATTTAAAATATTTTCTCCTTTTTCTTGAACATAAACTTTTTTATCAATATTTATTCATTCTTTTTATCTCTATCCATTTCATGGTACGAATATTTATCATCACGGATGATTTGATTCAAAAAAAATTATATTTAGTTATACATTTATTTTTTTGAAAAAAATAAAATTAATGAGGAAATTGGTGTATAGTTATGGGAGATTAATGGTATAAATAATATAAATTTTTAAATTTGTATAACACGTTATAGTTTGTAAAAAATGAAAACAAGTCCTTATAAACAATATTCCCAAAAACCTTAATTTTATGACGGAAAAAATATTGATTACAAATTAAGAAATGTTACAACCTTTTATATTACAAAAAAAATATCTGTATATAGTTTTATTTCATAGATATTTTGTGTTACATGCCGCATAGGGTTTATAAAATTTGTATAACACTATTCTTTTAAAAACATTTCATTCATCAAAAACACAATTACCCTAAAAATGGATTATCTTATGAGTGAATATTATAATTAGTCCCATGATTTTTATGAAAATAAATTCAAAAAAATTAATATCATATTTAATGTCATCATTTCAAAATTATATTTTGATGGTTTTTTTAAATTTTATGAAAATGATAATTTTTAAATGAATAGTGAAAAATAATGATTTCTGTACAACTATCACTTTCATTATATTAATGATTGAATTTATGAATTTAATTTTTTATAAAATTACCTTATGTAAAAAAACATTATATAAACTCTAATTAGTACTATTTTAATCATTATTTTTTCATCTTTCGGTATAAGTACTTTTTTTGCTACGAATTTTGTGAAAATTGTTTTGAATAGAAATCTAAAACATCTATGAGAGGAATCACGAAAAATTTATTGAATATTTTTAATTAGTGGTTCAAAATTTGAAAATTTTTATCTTCAATTTTCTTTATTATGAATAGTTACAATCGTAATTTCATTAAACTGTACTAGTATACGATGTAATTTAGTTTTAAATGAAAGTAAAAATAAATATAAATTGAACATAAAATTAATGGATTAGTCCATATCATCCATTATCATTCATAGTTAATATTCTATGATTTTTTATAAATTTTTATGATATTAGGATGTTTCAACTTTTTAATTTAATGAAAATTCAAACATGTTAGACTCTTTCTTTTAATAAAAATAAATTTATTAAAATAGTGTTATTAAAACGATATGATTGAATATAAGTTTTATTTATAAATCTAAATTATTTAACCTTATAATGGTTATTAATTATAATTTATTAGCGAAGTAATAACTACCTTAAATTTTTGCATAATGTTGGCGCAATAATTATTCAACTAATGGAAACAACAAAATAAATGATATAAAAAATATTAACAGTATTAAAATAATGACTAAATAATGTAATAAATGAATTTAATATATTCAGAAACCATATTTGGTATATGTTAAAATAGTTTTTTATATTATATAAATTTTCACTATATTTTTCAATTTAATGTACTGAATTGTTCTAAAACACTTTCATTATTTATATTTTATAAGAAAAATATTTTATTAAATGACATTAAATACCTAAATGTCTTATGTTAATCCAATTGATCATGAAATATTCAGATAATAATCATCCTTGGTCCATATAAGGCCCCAGCCTTAAACCATACTTAATCTTGAGTTATTACAAGATTACACATTGAGGATCTTTTCAGGTTTAGAGTTTTAGAGAATTAGATCATGAAACCTTCATTACATTATACATTTAAACAAAGTGGTTATATAAAATATAGTATTATTTTTCTCATCAACATAAACATATTTAATATAAAACATGGATTCTTTATTGACACTTACTTGACACTATCATCATATCATGTACCAATCCCTTGACCAGTGAAAACATTTCAAAAACTTGGGATGAGCATAAAAAGCTCAGTAAGGGTTATAAAAAGTATGGAAAGGTAACATGAGTACATATATATATATAATAATGATATCATAATTTACCCATAATGCATAATCACTTTAAAATACCTCATAAAATCATGAATAAATCATAGAAATCATAAGACATAAAGGTAACATGAGGCATTCATAACATTCTTACATAGGGATTAACACTCTTGGTTACGTTTGGAATAGCCACCAAAGTATATTCCCTAAATCTCTTCGGATAAACCGTAACGTTTAACCCCTTCATGTTACCCAATGCATTGGAGAGCTATATCGGGCTCACCGACCCTTAGTTTATCACGGAACCACCCATCTTCATAAACAATTCCCATGAACCATAACATAATCATCGCACATAACATAAGCATAAAAAAAATATAACATTCCCATATTGCAATAACAATATAACATTTTAAGATATTGAAATAATAAATCCATTCTAAAAACGATTTTCGGAATAATTTAAAACATTTAATAAATAGATATTTGAATCAAAGTGTACCATACCACTTTGAAGGTTTTAACATTTTAAACCATTAATATCCATAAAAATAATTCCTTAAAACTATTTTGAAATCATGGATATTAACGAGAAATATTAATAATAATAAATCATTAAAACATTTAAAACCATATTTTAGTTAAAGGGTTTTTAACAAAATGAGAGACACTTGAATAAAATAATTTAGGAATAACATTTAATCAGAACTTTATAATATCAATATAATAAAGGAATTCATGATATAATATTCCAAAGGACATTATATACACCATATAAGAGTGAATTGGTGCATAACAACAATGAAGTCCCAATAGAAATGTAAAATGAGATGAAATCCCCTATAAAGAAGGTATCCTTAAATTAAGGATAAATCAATCTCATAATTATGTTTGAAAAATATAAACACACCCAATATAAGAAGATATTAATTTTAAAACAATCAAATGTAATTCACTCATATTCAAAGGATGACATATTCAATAACTACATGTTGAACCCAAATAAATCGAAATTTGGATAAGAAGTTCCCTTGACAGCCTAACGGCGTCACATCAAATTTTAGAAAAAAGTTGATGAGAGAGATAAGGGTAAATCATCACTTGAAAATAAAATTTACATCAATAAGGATATATAATAACATATCCCCACATAATAAGATGAAAATTAAAAGACATAACAAAATAAGTCTTTTAAAAAGAGGAGGGTGAAAGGTTCCCTTACCGATTTGGGTAACTTTCGAAACGTACACCCCATAAAAGAAGGAATATACATAATTGATGTACATACTCATAAACTATTGTCTGTTACACAAAATTAGAATAATGTAGATTACATACAACACTCAAAAAAATATTGTCAAATGTAGCATGAATCTCACGGGAATAAAAGTGAGATGAAAAATCCCTTATGAAAACATGGCAGCCTAACGATGCCACTTAAAACTTCCTGAAATGGATTGATGAGATCAAATAGGGTATCTCATCATATTAACATAAAATTTAATGAAAGATGAATATAAAATAACATCTCCCAATATAACAATGAGGAGCTTAAAAAAAGCGACCTAAAGGAGAGTACTTAAAAAGAAAGAGAGAGGGTGTATCTCTTACGAAAATTCGGCAGCCTAACGGCGCCAATCAAAACATCCAAAATGTATTGATGAGATAAAATAGGGTCTCTCATCATATAAACTTAAAAAAGTAAAGTTATATTAATATAAAATAAAATCACAATCATAAGAAATATTATCTTAAAAGGAATGACATAAAAGAGTGTACTTTAAAAGAAATAGAGGGGTCAGATCCCTTACCTCGTGTGCGACATGACTCGATCGTTATTTAATCTCATGAATAATAAAATTTGGTCAATTTATAATTTCATAATTACCTCCTTTAAATATTATTATTCAGTTTATATCACATATTATAATGTTATAATAATTGGTTTATAAAGTGAGTTCATATCAGACGTTTTTGTCGATGTTCAGTACATGAGTAAAAATTGAACTTGTTGGAAAAGAATTTTCCATGTAGTTATAGGTACATCATCTCCAGAATATTATTTATGTTTTTAATATCATTTATATCCATTATATATTAATTTTATACTCTTCCGTAGCATTTGGAGATAAAAAATTAAAAGCATCGTTCATGGAGACGGTATGTCGTATGTACGCATGAACGCTACTTTCATTTTTTTCATATTAATGAATTAAAACAAAATGAGATATATATGTATTATAATTCCATAATGATATCCATCATTTAGCTGTAATATATTACATATATATCCAATATATATATGAATTATAATAGTTCATAACATTTGGAGATAAGAAATGAAATGTACCGTTCCTGGAGACGGTAAGCCGTACGTACGCATGAACGCTACTTTCATTTCATTTTTTTATATTTAATGGAATTAAATAATAATGATATAAAGGTATATTATAATTCCAGTAGTATAACATATGTTATACCATTAATTCCATCCTTTATATGTCCCACATATGGCATTAACGAATCAAATCACTTTGAGGGGGCGGTAGTCCGCACTTCCTAAAATGAAGATATAGCATTTAACCATAATGGAAACCATAAAGGTATGACATAAATGAAAAATACAAAATCATAAGGAATAATTAAACATATTATATATCATATATAAATATAGTTACATCTTAATGGCCAACTTTGAAGGTGTTAAAAGAATATTGAACAATCATCGTTTCGTGAGGCAGTAATTCGCCATCCACAGAAACAGTATATTCTTTAACCATTAGACGAAGGTGTGTGTAAGTGTAGCTCGATTCCATAACATAACAACATCCTAGTATATTGAGATACTGGTGTTGTTACAAAACAATAGAATAATAAGTGTTTAGGGGGTTGGATAAGCAAAATAAAACAAAAGAACACAAGGGAAGACATTACGTTTAAATCGGGTAACTTCCTTTGATTTGAGCTCAAAGGCATCCTTGGAAAGGATTCTGCCAAAAGTGAGGCTTCAATGATGAGGAGATGGATGTGAACAGATGAAATGGTCCAGGGTTGTCTGAGTAAAAGGCTTGAGAGTTGTGTGTATGGTGGTAGAGGTGGGGGCCTTTTATAAGAGGAGAGGAGGGTATTATTGGAAAGATATAAAATATTACTTTATTATAAAATGATTTTTTGATTTAAAAGGTCCCAAAAGGATATATTACTAGTATAAGGTGATACTGTTTCTAAATCCACCCATACAATAGGTTTGTGACAAGTTTAAGTTATATTTTTAACATTATCTTGTCATTTTATTTAAATCTCTTATTAATGAGGTAATTGCTGCAACATCATGATTTCATAAATAATTTAACTTATTTAATGTATAAAAATTTTAAAACAAATATCATGATGTATAAAATCTTATTATATTTATAATGAATATTTATATTGAAAAATATGACTTCTATAACCCCATTTAAGAATTTTTTTATTAAAACATTTCTTGTTTGTGTCATTTTAATTTTAACTTTAAATAAAAAGGCATTTATGTCATTTTCCAACCAAAGTGGCTCTATGGGGACCCCAAGTTGACCCATGGATTGTCTTGGTCGGCCATGACACATACAATGAGGGCAGGACATGTGTCAAGTTCATTTAATATTATTAAAACATTACTTTTACATTAAATTACACTAATTACCTCTAATCGCGATTAAAAACATAAAAGTTACTATTCACCAGAAAAATTATTTTAATCCCATTGAACCACGTTTTACTTAATAATGACAACCATGTATGTCGGATTATTTAAATTCAAAACCCAGAAGTGGTAATGTTTCATTTAAACGAAATATCAGTTTTTTAAGTACCACTTAGTGGTTTCACTATTTATCAAAAATAAAAGTTTTTCAGAATAATACCAAAATTCACCCTAAGCTATATTTGATATTCCAAATTCAAAAATGATGCCTATTTTACAAAATTCAAATCATATATGTTACATTATTTAATTTAATAATTAATTCCCGCTGTCATGACAAATAGCGTGTTTTTATGAAACAATATATATCAAAAGATTGACACTAGTTTAAGTCAAATTTCAAAGTGAAATTAATTTCAAAGACCACAATTGGATTAAATGGTAAAAATAAATTCTAATTTCACCTTAAAACCAATTCAAAATATAATCTAATCGTATAAATAAATTATATTAAAAAGTGGTTTTGAATTAAAATACAACTTTTTCACTATTCATTAAAAAAAAAACTTTATCGAAAAAATACCAAAAATTTACACAAAGTAACATTTGATGTCCCGATTCCAAAAAAAAATTTTATTTTGTCAAATATAACACATAAAATTTTCAAAAAGTGGATTTAAAAGAGATTCTCCAACAAAAGGCATTTAATCGACCTTTTAAATAATATTAGAATGTTTACGCTTAAAATTGGATTCATTCGCATTTTTAATCCTATAACATTTATTGTAAAGAGTAAAAATATTTGACAAACATATATAATCATTTTGTAGTTAGTTCTGTTCATTCCCGCCATTACAATGTCTAGGATTTATCTACCATTTAAAATTACATTATTTTATTATTAGAGTGCAACGTAAGATTCCCAAGAAACTCGTTGTTCTGTATTGGGTATGCCATTGCACATACCGTCCCCTTTAAAGTAATATTAATATTTTATTAAAAAATATGGATAAATGTGAAAATGTCAAATTCTTTATTTACCTGGGGTGTTACATCCTTCACCCCTTTTGGGAATTGCGTCCTCGCAATTTTAAAATTGGGATTGGAAACTTCATTGAAAATCTCACATCAGAACAATAGTCAGTAAATCAATCACGTTAAATTAAATAAAGTGAAGTAAAAAGGTCACTCGAGATAACCCATACTAGGATTTCATGTAAGAAAATATGGATATGGAGGAGAAAACAAAGGGACATGTTCTGATGGAGAGTGATAGTAAACATGTCTAGGATAAAGTTAACCATAAGAAAATCACAAACTTGTGATGAGTTAAACGGTATTTGATTCCCCAGTAGTAAAATTTTACAGACAACATTTTTGTTTTAAGTTACTCCTCATTGAGGAATTTATTTTTGAGCTTAACTAAATCATAATGAAACATACTTACTTGTCACGTAGACTTTCATCTTTTACTATATTCCTTAATCAAAATCATATTTTCTCCAAAAGACGAGTATTTATGAATACTTTTTCGCATTAAGAGTATTATAGTCAACTTCATGAGAATCACCTAATCCACAAAAGAGAACTATATATTTCCCATGCCATTAGACAAAATCCAAAACCAAAATTGTTAGTATGAGGTCAGGGAATGCACAAAAGTATAATCCTTTATAAAAAGAAAATATATTCTTAATCTCCAAAATTTGTCCAAATAAAAACCCAAAGTTCAAAGAAGACCATTCGATAAACAATTGTCCATAAAATTATTCAATGATATCCAAACTAAGATTGAAACCCAAATATTTGAAGGATTTAATCGCATAGTCTTCCAAGGTACAAATTAACTTTTATCTCCATATAACATCAGTTGCTCTTAAATTCTCATATTGAAAAGTAATTATCCTAATCACATATCCTCCATGATAGGTTAATCATTTCCATAGATAACCCAAAATAAACTAACTCCTGATTCCTAAAATCATCAAACTATAAAGAATTAGTCAAACTAACCAGGGACTTCACGTAGTCCAGTGGTAGGCGATAAATACCAGTCACACTTTGGTTGTGGGTTCGATTCCCACAGCTTTGTCTGGCGCGATGGGTTGTCACACGGTCTGTGTGTTGTCCTTTTTCGAAAACCATATAATTCATATAAAATTCCCCAAAACGAGATAAAATCTTAAAAAATAATCATAAAATATTTTAACCTCATGTTAATCTCATGCCTTTCGTTTTCCATCAGAACATATAATAACCCATAATTACCTCAAATGTAAGGATCATATAAAACCTAATGGTTACATTTATAATTATTACCTGAACTTCCACATCGATTGGTCATCTTGTACATGATGCATTATAGAACATACCAAGGATCATGTGGTTGGTCATGAATCCTTGATATTTGGTTTAGAACAACCACGTGTTTCCTCATTGAATCCCCCATTTCATCCAGTCTCTTAATCAGAGAATCACCACAGTTTTCTTCAATCCTATTGTCACTTTGGTGCCTGCTAGATCCATCCATTCACTAAAAACAGAAATGTCAGTGTGAGTATATCAACAAAACCATCATGTACTAATGAGGAAGATATACTTACTCATTCAATTTATCTAAAAACTATGACTCTTTTTGAAATCCTATCCATTATGGTAATGTCACTTATGCTTAAAGAATACCCTAACCTCTAAAGTTATCTAAACCGACCTTTGATACCAACTATAAGGCCCCAGCCTTAAACCTTACTTAATCTTGAGTTATTACATTATTACACATTGATGATCTTTTCAGGTTTAGTGTTTTAGAGAATTAGATCATGAAACTTGCATTACATTCCACAGTTAAACAAAGTGGTTACATAATAGATAGTATTAATTTTCCCATCAACGGAAACATATTTAAAATAAAACATGGGTTCTTTTTGACACTTCCTTGACACTATCATCATATCATGTACCAATCCCTTGACCTGTGAAAACATTTCAAAAACTTAGGATGAGCATAAAAAGCTCATTAAGGGTTATAAAAAGTATCTAAAGGAAACATGAGTACATAAATACATATGAATGAAATCATACTTTACCCATAAAGCATAAGCACTTTAACATACCACATAAAATCATGAATAAATCATAGAAATCATAAGACAGAAAGGTAACTTGAGGCATTCATAACATTCTTACATAGGGAGTAACCTTCTTGGTTACGTTTTGAATACCCATCATAGTATATTCCGTAAATCTCTTTGGAGGAACCTTACCGTTTAACCCCTTCACGTTACCCAATGCATTGAAGAGCTATATCGGGATCACCCGCCATTAGTTTATCACAGAACCACCTGTCTTCATAAAAAATTCCCAAGAACCATAAAATAATAATAGCACATAAATTAAGTATAAAGAAAATATAACATTCCCATATTTCAATAACAATATAACATTTTAAGATAATGAAATAATAAATCCATTCTAAAAAACATTTTCAAAACCATTTAAAACTTTTTATAAAGAGATATTTGAATCAAAGTGTCCCATACCACTTTGAAGGTTTTAACATTTAAAAATATTAATATCCATATAAATAATTCCTTAAAACTATTTTGAAAAAATGATTTTAACGAGAAATATTTATAAGAATAAATCATTAAAACATTTAAAACCATATTTTAGTTAAAGGGTTTTTAACAAAATGAGAGACACTTGAATACAATAATTGAGGAACAACATTTAATCAGAACATTATAATATAATTAGAATAAAGTAATTCATGATATAATATTCCATAGGACAATATATACACCATATAAGAGTGAATTGGTGCATAACAACAATAAAGACTCAATAGAAATGTAAAATGAGATGAAATCCCCTATAAAGAAGGTATACTTAAATTAAGGATAAATCAATCTCATAAATATGTGTGAAAAATATAAATACACACAATATAAGGGGATAATAAGTTTAAATCAATCATAGGTCATTCAAACATATTCAAAGGATGAAATATTAAATAACTACATGTTTAACCCAAAGAAATCGAAATTGGGTTACGAAGTTCCCTTGACAGCCTAACGGCGTCACATCAAATTTTAGAAATAGAGTTGATGAGAGAGATAAAGGGTATGTCATCACATGGACATAAAATTTACGGCAATAAGTATATATAATAACATATACCCACATAATAAGATGAAAAATTAAAAGACATAACAAAATAAGTCTTTTAAAAAGAGGAGGGTGAAAGGTTCCCTTACCGATTTGGGTAACTTTCGAAACGTACACCCCATGAAAGAAAAACTAAACAAAATTGATGTAAATACTCATAAACTAAAGTATGTTATACAAAGTGTAGAATAATTGAGAGTACATACACCACTAAAAATGAAATATTGGAAAATGTAGCATGAATCTCACGGGAATAAAAGTGAGATGAAAAATCCCATACGAAAACTCGGCAGCCTAACAGCGCCACTTAAAACTTCCAAAAATGGATTGATGAGATCAAATAGGGTCTCTCACCATATTAACATAAAATTTAAAGAAATAGGAATATAATATAACATCTCCCTACATAACAAAGAGGAGCTTAAAAGAAGCGACATAAAGGAGAGTACTTAAAAAGAAAGAGATAGGTTGGATCTCTTAAGAAAATTCGGCAGCCTAACGGCGCCAATCAAAACTTCTAAAATGGATTGACGAGATAAAATAGGGTCTCTCATCATATGAACACAAAAATTACAGTAATATTAATATAAAAGAACATCCCTATCATAAAAAATATGAGCTTAGAAGGAAATACATAAAAGAGTGTACTTTAAAAAAAAGAGAGGGGTCGGATCCCTTACCTCGTGTCTGACATGACTCGATCGTTCTTTAATCTACTGAATAATAAAATTTGGTCAATTTATAATTTATTAACAAACTCCTTTAAATATTATTATTCAGTTCATATCACATATTATAATGTTATAATAATTGGTTAATAAAGTGAGTTCATATCAGATGTTTTTGTCGATGTTTAGTACATGACTAAAAATTGAACTTGTTGGAAAAGAAAATTTTCCATGTAGTTATAGGTACATAATCTCCAGAATAGTATTTATGTTTTAAATATCCTCTATATCCAGTGTATATTCATTTTATACTATTCCATAGCATTTGGAGATAAAAAATTAAAAGCACCGTTCATGGAGATGGTAGGCCATACGAACGCATGAACGCTACATTCTTTTTTTCATATTAATGGAATTAAATCAAAATGAGAGATATATATATTAAAATTCCAGAATTATATCCATAATTTATTTTTAATATATTACATCTATATCCATTATATATATGTACTTATAATAGTTAATAACATTTGGAGATAAGAAATGAAATGTACCATTCATGGAGATGGTATGCCGTACATACGCATGAACGCTACTTTTATTTATTTTTTTTGTATTTAATGGAATGAAATAATAACTATATAAAGGTATATTATAACTCCATTAGGATAACATATGTAATACCATTAATTCCATTCATTATATGTCCCACATATGGAATTAACGAATCAAATCACTTTGAGGGGGCGGTAGTCCGCACATCCTAAAATGAAGATATCGCGTTTACACATAATGGAAACCAAAAAAGTATGCCATAAATGAAAAATAAATAATCTTAAGTAAAACATAAAAATATAATATATCATATTTAAATATAGTGAAATCTTAATGGCCACCTTTGAAGGTGTTAAAATAATATTGAACAATCATCGTTTTGTGAGGCAGTAATTCGCCATCCACAGAAACAGTATGTTCATTAACCATTAGACGAAGGTTTGTGTAAGTGTATCTAGAATCATTAACATAAAAACATCATAGTATATTTAAGATACTTGTGTTGTTACAAAAGAAAATAATAAAATGAGTTTAGCGGGTTGGAAAAGCAAAATAAAACAAAAGAACACAAGGGAAGACATTAACTTTAAATCGGGTGACTTCCTTTAATTTGAGCTCAAAGGCTTCCTTGGAAATGATTCTGTGAAAAAGTGAGGCTTCAATTATGAAGATATGGATGTGGAGAGATGAAATGGGCATTGGTTGTCTGAGCCAAAGGCTTGAGAGGTGTGTGTAAGGTGGTAGAGGTGGGGGCCTTTTATAAGAGGAGAGGATGTCACTCTTGGAATGATATAAAATATTACTTTATTATAAAATGATTTTCGGATTTAAAAGGTCCCAAAAGGATATATTTCAAGGATACGGTGATAAGTTTTCGAAATACACCTATACAATAGGTTTTTGACAAGTTTATGTTATAGTTTTAACATTATCATTTCATTTTATTTAAATCCATTATTAATGAGCTAATTGCTGCATCATCATTATTTCATAAATATATTAATTTATTTAATTTATAGAAATTATAAACCCCTATATAATGATGTAGGAAATATTATTATCTTTATAAAGAATATTTATAGTCAAAAATATGACTTTTATATCCCCATTTATAAATTGTTTTAGTAAAACATCTCATGTTTGTGACATTTTAATTTTAACTTCAAATAAAAAGGAATTTATGACATTTTCCAACCAAAGTGGCTCCATGGGGTCCCCAAGTTGACCCATGGATTGTTTTGGTCGGACATGACACATTAAATTAGGGTATGACATGTGCCAAGTTCATTTCATATTATTAAAACATTATTTTTATCTTAAATTACACTAATTATCTCTAATCGCGATTAAAAACAGAAAAGATACTATTCACCAAAAAAACTATTTTAATCCCATTTAACCACATTTTAGTTCCTAATGACAATGATGTATGTTGGATTTTTGAAATTCAATACACAGAAGTGGTAAAGTTTCATTTAAATGAAAAATCAGTTTTTTAAGTACCACTTATTGGTTTCACTATTCATCAAAAATTGAAGTTTTTCAAAATAATACCAAAACATCACCCTATAATATATTTGATATTTCGAATTCAAAAATGATATCTATTTTAAAAAATTAAAATCGTATAAGTTACATTAATTAATTTAATAATTAATTCCCGCTGTCATGACAAATATCTTGTTTTTATGAAACAATATATATCAAAAGATTTACACTAGTTTATGTCCAATTTGAAAGTGAAATTAATTTCAACGACCACTATTGGATTAAATGGAAAAAATACATTCTAATTTCACTTTAAAACAAATTCAAATGATAATATAATCATATAAATAAATTAGATTAAAAAGTGGTTTTGAATTAAAATACAACTTTTTTCACTATTCATTAAAAAATGATCTTTATCGGAAAAACATATATAATCATTTTGTAGTTAGTTCTGATCATTCCCACCATTACAATGGCTAGGCATTAACTACCATTTAAAATAATATTATATTATTATTAGAGTGCAATGTAAGATTCCCAAGAAACTTGTTGTTGCGTATTGGGTACGCCATCGCGCATAGCATCCCCTTTAAAGTAATATTAATATTTTATTCAAAAATATGGATAAATGTGAAAATTTCATATTATTTATTTACCTGGGGTGTTACAGTCCATTTTGCGGATTTGTTTTATAGTAACCATCATGAAACTAAATGAGTAAAAATTCTTTGTTGTGGTGATAAGTTAAAAATGGTTAATGATTGTTAAAACCAAAAAAAATTATTATGAACATTGGAAAAAGTTATATAATCTTTATTGGTTGATAATATACCAACCCTTCACCATATTATATTCTAAATAATTCTTGTCTGAAAATTTTTTAGCTAAAAATAAATTTATATAAATTTAACAAAACTTTAAATTCCATCAGTACCCCTATCTTGAATTATAAAATGAAACCTACTCCCTTAATTCACTACACCATGTTTAAAAATCTACCTCAACCAGACTCTCCAAAATTCATTTATCCACATCCCTATATAAATTCTAGAAGATTTGGTCTTCCGAAAATAACATATATATATAAATATATATATATCCATGAATCAGATATCTAAAGAAGTCATTTCGAATAAGAGGGGTTTTGAATGGGAATTAAGAATGATGAATTAATAAGGTAAGTGATATTTGTATAATTTTTTTTTTGATTTAAACAAGACATATGTAGTACTAATTTGTCTTATTGGTGTATATACAACCCCTTTATTTCCTTATTCATTATTCTCATGAAAATTATGTGTTATTAATATCCATCTAGAGAAAATTATTTCATGAGTCTTATGATTCAAAAAAAAGAAACATCGTAAGGATTTATTCCGAAATCTCAACATTATTTAGGATTGTATACATTTTATTCCCCACTAGGGAATATCTCTATTGAATGACCCTGTTTTATACAAATGTTTTCGAAAAATGACATTCAATTTTTCTACAATTGTAAAAAAAAAATTAATCAAATTGGTCTTTTAAAAAAATAATTGAATGGAATAATATTTTCAATTATCTAACAATTTACATTGGGTATCTTCTAGAAAAAAATATAGTCAGCTTGTTTTTTAAAATATATATATAGAAGGTAATATACCATCGTTATTTCACCTTAATTCATGGTATATTATTTTAGGAGATTTGAAGACTTTTTAAAATGGTGTCCTTGTTACATGCATGGATTATATAATATGATAAGTGAAATGTTATTTTCCTCAAGAAGGTTTTAATGTCTTTTTTGGTATCTCTATTAATCAAAGTCAAACTCCATTGATTATACTTATGATTTACATGGTTTATTATATAATGATACCATATTTATTATTTCTCCTAATGGTTTATGAATAAAATTTGAAAATGATTATGAATCCTATTTTATAACCACGAGTTATATTATGGGAGAATGTTTTTTAAACCTAATTATGTTCCTAGGATATGATATAATGAATGTTTTATTAACTTATATGAAACATATTTATGATCTTAATTATTTAATGTGTGGGACCTATATATATTTATATCACCAAAAATTATGATAATGATTAATTTTTTATGAGAAAAAAATAGTACACATGTGATATTACAGGCCATAAAAAGGGTACAAAAGTGGTTATCCCAAGCCCAAAAGTGGGTACATGGGAGGTCAACCCAATCCCAAAGAAATTATAGTAATGGTTAGCCCATGCCGATATTTTTATGAATTTCAGTATTTGTTGCATTGACATATGATTTTTATGATTATGTGTATACCACATTTTCTTTTACATACGAATGTTATGATCATATGGATCATGTTCATGGATTTTGTACGCATTCCTATCTTATGAGAATATATGATTTTTAACATGACATTAGTTTATTATTTATAATATATATGGTATTTGTTTCTTATATTATGATTATAGCATTATACTCATGTTATAATTATGAGAATTTTTTCATCTCCCTTTATATACCATAATAAGAATACAAGATAACACATTATATTAATTTATTCATTGGTTATGAAGAAATTATATTTTTATCATATGTTTTAGGATAGTTTTATTTATAAAGAACATGGTAGGAGATGATTTAGTTCACCTATGAAATAGTTTTTTTTCATGCCCCTCTTTCTAATTTCAATATACCTAACTTTTAATAGATTGAATCAGTAAGTAATATAAGTAATATTTAACTATTTATATGTCATATCATTGTATAAAAATTTTTGTTCATTTTAAAAAATTCCATCATTTGATCCTTTTGTAAATATTATCAAGGAATCATCCATAAATATGGCCCATTCCTAGGTCACACATAAGGAGACTAGTGGTCAAATTGGTTTGGAGGAAATTTTTTTATAGTTATGGTTTCCATAATGTTTATGAATATATAGTCTTTTCACTTTATTTTAAACATATTAATATATATGGTAAGTTTATTTATGATGGAAGCATTATTTTTTTTATCCAAGAACATATATATTTGAGTTGTTTCATAAGGGAAACTACTTCCACAATATATCATAAGCATGATATTATACAATTTACATTTTTTGATAAATTTTGGAGATACTAGATTTAGAAAACATATAATTTAATTAATTAATTTATTTTTTAGAAGATTGTATGATATTTTTATTTCTACTTCAAACTTAATACAAAATGACAAAAACAATCTTATTTTGTGGGATCTGATGTACCTACTATAATTGATAATTTAATTTATTCAATTTGACCATGTTGGAATATTATTAGAGCTTATTGATATTGTTTTTAAAATATTTATAATTTTTTTATGTTTTAAGGGAATCCTTGGGAATTCTATAACTAATTCATAGATTGGTTTTCATTTATCTGGTATTTTTTAGTTTATCCATATTTGGAAAAATTTTGAGAATAAGAAATATTTTTTTGTGCAAAAATTATTGAAATATTCAATGGAATATGACACATCGATTTTTTAAGATACAATTTATCTTTTTATACATCCAATAAATAATCTGTACACAGATTCGATAAGGTGTAAAAATTTATGATAATACATAAGAATATTGGATGGTACATAACATATTCTGTAGAGAGGTACTAAAATCTCATCAGTTCAAAGAATAAGTTTTATTATGAGAAAATATTTAAGAAGTATTTTTATGAATAGACAACATAATTTTGAAAATTCATTTGTTTTGTATGAATTTAATCATAGATGAGAAATATAATATTTGAAATGTGAATATAGTTTACAATACAGATGGTGATTGTTTCATAAAAATATATTTCTTTCTATATAAAATGTATTCTTTACTCATAACTAGAAAACTAGAAAATATAATTTCCATATATAAAATTTCATATGAATTATTATGATATTTAATAACATTTTTGTTACATTATTGATACATAATAGAATTTTATATACACAACATTTTATTAAGAGTAAATTTTTTTAATATTTAGGAATACGAATTTTTTTTAGTACAAATATTCATAAGAAAAAATTAATTATATAATAAATGATGTTAATTAACACATAATTCAAATATTATTTTATGATTCATGTAAATTAATAAAATTATGATCATTATAACATGGATTATCTGATCACACTATGCAAAAATAATTTAATGGGGACGAATCATGTTGAATATGGTTCTATGTAAATGAGTCGGTTGACCAATGAGAAATAATTCGAAAAATCAATAGTATATCTACTGATTGTTCTTTGAGAAATTTAAAATAATGATATATACTTAATAATTATTTGATTCCTAATTGTATGTATCTATGGATTTTTTTCTAGTGACCACATATGAATAAATATCAATGTATATATTATTATTTTTTTGAAATGAGAAATAATGAGAATAAGGGAATTACTAATATATCAAAGTTGGAAATTGTTAAATGTGAATGAAATATTAATGTATCATGAGATAAATCTCATTTGTATAAATGATAGAAGATCCATGATGAGGAATTCATTATAAATTTCTATTGAATAAATTATAAGGATTTATAGAAGGAATTTATTTCTATAAAGATATTAGTTTTTAAATAATGATTTTTTCCTTGATTGTGGGGTTATTTTTTATATAAATTCTCAAAATATAGTTATATTTGTGTAGATCTAATAAATAGAGAATAAATCATGGATTTTTTAAGTGATTATAAAATAGAGACAGATTGTGGGTTCAATTATTTAATATTTAGAAGGAGATCATTGATGTTTAATGTGAAGTGTGATTAATATTATCTGATCAATCGAAGAATAATAGTATTATTTACATTATTTGTGAATAATCAGAGAGTAAAACATATCTGATTTTTTTCAATGATTAAATAGAGAGATCTATTATAAATACGATCAATAAATATTGGGAGTTAGTAGATCAACATGGGAATGTAGGTGTAAAAATTATCCAAAATGTTCCATTATATTAAAATATACTATTTTTGGTGTCTATGACAGGTTGGTACTAAGTCAACCCCAACTATAACAACTTCTATGATCTATTTAAAAATATATGGCTTAAATTAATCAAAATATAAATAAGGATTATATTCATTGGAAAGGGGAAAACCCTTGTAATATATTTCTTTTATCACCATGTTATTTAATTTTAGTTATTATTGTAGAATACTATGATTTACGTATTTATTTTAATAGATTCAAATAGAAAGTATATTTTAATTTCAACTGAATTTTATTTTGAACTAATCTACCACTAGTTGAACCCCTTATTCTTAATAGTAAATCCCATATTGGTGCACTTTAATTATTATTAGAACATACCCAGGATCTCACTTCCATATCCTTAGGTTGGTTAGAGTTAGATAACTAAAAATAATTTTACATAAATTTTATATGTACTATTGAGAGAAAATAATATCATATATTGAAGAACATGATTTTAACTTATCAGTTATATTTAAACCAAGTAGTAGGAAATGTGTTAATAGTGGGATTTCCACAGCTTATTTGTGGTTAAAAAATGAATGTCACCAATAAGTAGAAATTAGATATTGATGGAATGTCTAGAATTCCAATTTTTTGGGCCTTATCAAAAATATTATTTATCGTGGTGATGATAATTTGAATAGAAATTTAAATAATTGACAACATGTAAAATCAATTAGGAAGAAAATGAAAATGTTATAGGAGATTTGTTTCAAATCCTGAGAAAATAATATAAAAATATCAAAAAGGGTGAAACTGAAACTTTTCATTATTAATTTATAAAAAGTCAATGATTTAGTCATGAACTTTATAGGCTCTATGAAATAATTCTAATATAATAAAATTGTAAATAAAATTATTGATATACATTCCAAAGAGTATTGATACAATGGTTTCTAATCAATAAGACCAAGATTATTTTCCTCTTGATGATATACATAAAATTTTCCTTATTTTAGAGATAAGAAAGAATCCATCCTTAAGATATACAAATAAATAATGATAGAGATTTTAATCCATGATAAACGGAACATTAAATTTTAATATTTTTATTATATAATTGAATTTTATGATTATAAATACTGGAAATAATATAATATTGTATATCTATTATCACAAGAAAATTGAAAATGGAAGAATGAAAATTGAAATGTAAAATTAAAAAAAAATATTTAATTGAACTCATAATTTTTAAACATAATATATTAATAAGGAATTAGATATGTATATATCATATAACATGTATGGAAACCATATAAAATTAAATGGGGAAATAGAAAAATGTAGGTTTTAAATATTATAAAGGTAGAATCTATTCTGGAAAAAATAAATTAGTTATAATGAATAATGAATAATAATTTTACATCACTACATGTAGACCATATGAAGAATAACCTATGAACAATTAAAAAAACATTATTATGATGAAAGGCATGATGAATAATAAAGCTATAATGAAGAATAAGTTGATGAAACAAATATAGAGAACAAGTTAAGATAAAATCATAAATGATATCCTATATAGAACAAAAAAATAAATAATGAAATTTGGATAATAATTTATTAATATTTTATAATTATTTAATTAAAGGATTTTTATATAAAATATTATGTAGTTTATATCAATAAAAAAATTTAAATTTGAATGTTTCTTAGGAATATAAGATTTAAAATATCTTGAAGAAAAAAAGTTATTCAAATGTGGGAGAGATAATAAATAGACAATTGATTTTTATTGATTCATAGAATGTCTATATGGATATTAGATATTAATTTTATGGAATAAATAAAATTTAAATTAAGAAACATGAGTCAAAAAAGAAAAGTATAAATATTCTACAACAGATTCTGATAAAAAATGATCTATTTCATCTAATAGTATATATTCTAAACCAAATTATGTATCAATTGGGAAATGTAGATCAAAATTAAAAACCATATTATATATTAAATAAATACAAAAGTATTTGAACAATATCATACAGTCCATGAATAATATTCATACAATTTTATAGAGATCCACAAAATAAATTCACATGAAAATACTTTTATCATTACAGATGATCAAAATTTAGAGGTTATTTCGTATACAATAGTCTATTTTCGTATTATTTATATCTATTTTGGTTCAATATGTAGTTGTCAGGGTAGAAAAATATATCATAGAAGTGTAATTATTATATTATAAGTAGATATTTTAAATGGAAGATATTGTGAAAAAATTACATCTCCTCTGCTAATAAAAAAATTGATTACATGGAATAAATCAATCATCAGTTTGATTAACAAGATAATTAGTTTTAAAATAGAGAGACTAATCTTCATGGACAATTTTCTTCTAAGGATTATGGAGAATAAATTAATAAAATGAATGAATCAGACAAGTTTCTCATTATTGAAAAATTATTAAAATATTACAATAAAAAAGTCAGGGATTATTGGTACAGCTTGTTCCTCTCATATTACAAGTGAAATTTTTTAAGTAAATAAGATTGAAAATCATTAATTATGGGAACGTTATTTTATGAGTGATATTTCATAAAATATTATTGGAGATGTACTATTGTAATTGATTCCCGAAAACTGAAATCCAAATATGTACTTTTTTGATGGGATTATACATATTCTATTATGTGTTATCCATCAATTTTATTATGAAAATTAGGATACATTAAATATATAATGATATTTAATTATATATTTGAAGGATAGAATTGTCATTAATCTAGGAAAAATTTCAGGATCCTATAATTTATAAATTGGTTATCCTACCATTTCAGATTACCTGTCTGTTTTTAATCGTGGAAAGAAATGGAATATCGTACAGGAATAACTTATCTATATGTGTGTGTTTTAATTGAATCTGAAATATTTTTGTGGAAAATATCTTCAAGAACCTAAGATACTAATATAATGTTCTTATAACTATTATAAAGGTAAAATGTTTGAATATAAAAACAACAAAATGCATATTTAGTGCTTTATAGGACCTAATTATATTATTAATGAATTATATAAACATATGAAAAAAATAATACCATAGGTGATTCATATTATATTAAATATATTGTTGATTTGTACTATATGTAAAAGTTTATATTTTCATGGTGAAAATATGTTGAGGTAGTTATGTTATAATTTTGTAGAGGAATGGTTGGAAAGTAATTGTGAGTCTACATAAATAAATTATTTTTAAAAAAATTTTTAGGAACCAATTAAGAAAATTTTCCACAATATAATGTTAATCATGGGTTCATGAACAAATATTATACACCCAATAATACCCAATATATAGGTCCCATAATGGGAAAATATAATTTTATTTTCGAAAAGAAGATTAAAGAATTGGTAGTGGTGTCATTATAAAATTTTCAAGACGGAAATAATGCGTAATACGATGTACTTCTATAACATATTACAGATTTGAGACAGATTTGAAACAAAATTATGTGGTAAAAATATAAATCTCGTAGAAACATACTTTAATGATTTTTTTAGTCTTTATTAATTGATTTTAAAAAACAAAAATCATAGATTATTTTAAGAAAGAGTTGATGAAAGGATAAACAAGGTATAATTTAATTTTATTGTTGATAGTTATTATAGAATTATAAGATATAATATCTAGTAATTTTTTTTAATGTATAGGTTGAATAGAATAAAAAACATTGTAATGATTGATGTTGTGATTGAAAATGATGATTCAAAAAAACAAAAAAAATATTAAAAATGAAGAAAAATATTGAAACGAATGGAATTTTATTGATATTTATATGGACTGAAATGTGATGAATATGAATGTACAATAATTTATAATGCCAAATATTTGAGGTTGAATATGAATTTTGATTCATAAAAATAATTACAAAATAATATGATGTTTTATACACTTGTTAAAGATTTATGATCGTATAGAAAACATAAATAGATATTGCCCCGATAGGTAGAATGAAATACATAGTTTAGATGATTTATTTGATATTTCCATTTAAAATTTATGACTAAAAGATAAATTATTAATTAAATAACATGAAGGATTATTTATGTACTTGAAATATATCATTTTATGATAGATGTAAAATTATATGTATGGTTTAATATAGTTTCTCAAGGATTGGTACTATAAACTATATTTCTACTCATGAAAAATGAAATTCTCAAATGGACATTGGGATAGTAATTTTTATTCAATGGATATTCTCATACGTACATTAATATTCAAAGTATGATGACATAATCAATTTTGGAAAAAAAATATACATCTTCTACGGTGTTTAGAATATAGATGTAGATTTATTTTTAAATTTTAATTAAATCTGAATGGAATTATTTTTTGTGATTAGATACTACAAAAATATGTCATTTTATTTATCCATTTCAATAGAAATATTTTGTTTAATTTTTTCAAATGGAATGGATTATTCTAGAGATGTTTGAATACCCATTTCAATTTAAATGAAATTGATCATGGATAAACCTAGAAAAACTGTCAATCAAAAAGACCTCATACAAATTATAGCAAGTATAAATAATAAAAAATATTCAAGAGTAAACATAGTATTTTTATTGAATTTATCTTCTAGATAAAAGTTATTTAATAGAGTCTCATATGTATGATTCAAACAGAATATAGATGTATGTTAAAAGATCATTGATTTATGGATTATTTTACACATTAATTGGATGAATGAATCTACTCGGACCCATAGGGACATACAAATTTCATGAATTCACAAAAAGAAAAAAAAACCATGGGAACAATATTTCTTAGTGATTTCTGGCTTAGATGGACTAAAACGATTCATAGTTCCATATCTATAAATAAGACATATGGATACTATAAAAAAAATTGCATCTATTCACATTGATATTGTTGATGAATTCTTACCTATAATAACTAAAATAAATAATAGATAATTAGTTGAGTACTAATTATAAAAACCAATGTTCTCTTTATATATTAAAGAACCCATTTCAAAAATATATAATGAAAACTTATGGATTTGTTATATTTTTAGCAGAAATAAGGTAGAAAATATTTGTGTGAAGTTGTAATATGCTTCCATAATCTACTAAATTAGTGATATTTACAATCATTATAAAAATTTAGATATATCCAAAATTATGTTAGAAATTATATGTTTATATTTCCCCTCTCACAAGAGGCCAGGTTGGAAGAACCCCTACAATGATTTGAATTATGTTCTCAAATATGGAGAGATAATAATGAAAATCATTATAAAACAACGAGTTTAATACAACACATTCTTGATCAATTATTAATATAAATATGTTTTTTATTAATGGAGAAGATATAAATCAGTAGATATATGTGGGTCATGTATTCATGTTATCTGAATGTTTCTTTTCACAAATATATGTAATTATATTACACATTATCGTATTATGTAATCTAGTTAAATTACTCTTCCTAATTAAGAATTGTAATGACTTTAAGGATATAATGTTATATATTGATTTTTAGGAAATATAGTTACTGAATCCTATTATTATGATTAGATCTATCAACAATTACAAAGGGTGATAATGAAATACATATTGGTATTAAAAAAATATTTAATTTGTTGAAAACATGAGTGTAAACCACAATAGGGTTCACAGAATGTACATGAAATGTTATCAATGTTTATAATGTGTTTTGGTTATTATCTACGAAGGTTGTAAAATGGTTTTGTCCTACCTATTGAATTTATGGAATTCATTTCATTAACAATTCTTGTATAACTTCTAGAAACACACAATATTATTTCAGAGTTGATATAATAAAATATGTTCAACTTAATTTGATACATATGTTGTTCACATGGAATGTAATATTTCTTATACCATAGAGATTAATTTTTTAATTGTAATTGTTGTTGCGTATGTGGATGCGATAATAAATTATAATATCAATTGATATTTAATTTTTTCTCTAGAGAGGTATATAAATATCATACAGGTAGTTAATATATATGATGGTTGTTAGTTTTGAGGGAAATAATTTTCCCTTTCGACAATAATATATAGTAAATAAACATCATTTGTAATATTCGTGAGGGGGTATTAGTTGAAAATATTTTATGGGATAGAATATTTTTTAATATGCAGGAATTTTGGTTTTTATGGATGAGGTTTCATTAATAGATGATACATTTTTCTACCACATAACAAAAAAGTTATTAAATATGATTTTATTTTGTTATACTTATGACGATTTTCTCTAATAAGTAAGAGGACTTTTCTAAAAATGCAGATATATTAGATTATTTTATTTATGTATGACCCGCAATTATAATAAATTTTCATTTCTCAAAAGATATAAATTTTAAAAAATATGTATTATTTGGAAAATAAACCTTATGATTGCAATGATGATATTCAATGATTTAAATATTAAAAATGACACTGAGATTCATGAAAATTAAAGAGACTGTAAAGATCATATTATTGGGATTAATATAACATTATGAATGAAATTCATGAAGAAAAAACAAGATGAAACTAATTCTATGAATGCTATGTTATTGTGTCATGGGATGATGGTCTATTTTGTAAATTTATTTCTATTTAATATTTTTTTAATTTAAAATGGAAATCTCTACATGATTATAATATAATTTTAAAATACATATATGTATTACTTTTTCATGTCACCACTAATGTATAAAAAATCACATTTTAGTCACTCATCTAAAATTGAGTTGAAATAAGAATAAGGGTATTACTAAGAGAGAAAATGGGGAATCAGTTTCATGATAATTGAATATTCGGTGATCTGGGGAGGATGAACATGTGAAAAAATAATTTAGAAAACTCACACTGTATTTCATTGTACAATTCAGATGAAACAATTCTATTGAATGTGGTTTTTAAATGAGATTTTGAATTTATTAATTTATTAATATTTTGTATTGATGACATTATGTGGGAATCTATTCGACCAAAATACATTAATATTAAGAGATACTAGAGTGGAACTGATCAATAGGGACACGACCCAAAAGTTCAAAATGTATTAGAAAAAATATAATTTTACAGTATTCATTTACTCATGATTCATCCATTGATTATTAGAGATATTTAGGAAGTTATATTACTCATATCTCGTCAATTAACAACCCAAGTGTATGATCAATATGGCTACTAAAAAATTGGATTAAATGAGGTTTTACTCATTATTTAAGGGTTATTTTGAATAACTAGAGTTATTTAGTATAAAAATGATATATGATTAGTGAAGAAAATAGATTATCAAATGTATGTTGATTCTGGTACATTTTTATAGATTAATCTATATTAAAAATATTACAATAGGTTTTTAGTGGAGGATGGAAACCTCAAAACCCATTATTTTACCACATATTTACTTTTGTAAAAAATATAGGACACAAAATCATATTGATAACACCATGGAGTATGATTCTAATCATTCGGAGAACCACATAAAAAAAACTATTTCTCTATTTTTTATTTATTTTTAGTTATTAACATGACTGACTATAATTAAATTTTTAGAGAATCAGAATATAATATACCACATAGGATAATATGTAAATAATGAAATTATAAAATAATGAACCACTTATTTAATCCCCCTCCAGATAGTACAGCCTATTCTGAAGTAACATAAGGATTATTTAAAATAAAATAAATCTTTATTATATGATTAAAAATATATTTTAAATATAAATTGTTAATATATAACATATTTTACCTATGTGTATCTTTTGATGGATTAGAATGAGAAAAAATTTAAATTAATTTTAATTATTAACAATATATATATATATATGTATATAAATATATTTTAATGGTTTCTTATTATTCTCTTCCTCTATGTATTAAGAATAGTGATACATAATTTTCTAATAATATAATTTATCATTGAATGTAGTGATGCATTGGGGATATTTTACCCAATTCATTCAAATTAATAGATAATCAATAACAAGAAATAACTAATTGATTCCATAATGTATAATAATATAAAAACATATATATATTTTAGAAAGAATAATTTCACATCATAAAAATAATATCGATATCCTCAATAGTTATGTGGTTTCTAAATATATGTGGAAAGAATATTAGTTAATAACCCTAATCGAAGATGATAAATTTTTTGTTTTTAGATAATGATTTGTTGTAAATATTTACATGAGATTCAAAAAAGATAAAGGTAATAAAATATGAAGCATCAGGATCATAGGATGATTATGTGACGTTTAAGGGAAATTAAAAAAAATCTACCTGAGTGTACGCATTAGGTTAGACAACCATAATCCAAAATCTCTTTTTTGTAGAATGAAGTAATTTTTATCAATAATTAATTTGAATATGTGTTGATATAGTCGATTTTGATAAAAAAAAGTTTCAATGAATCATGGTCATTAATTGTCATCAATATTGAAATAAATTAATTAACGAATGAGGTTGTTTTTTTCATGGTTGTCAATGTTGGGATGATGAATGAGTCATTGGGTTGATGAAACAGAATTGTTTGGAGTATAGTATTTCTTGACATGTGGGATCCATAATATTATTTGATTAAAATAACTATGTATTTTAATCCTGAAACAAGTGTAATGATATTCAATTTTTAGATGATCAACACTTTTGAAAATTACATGTAACAATTAAACATAACAAAAATCATGATTTTATAAAATTTATTTCTATGATATATAAAGATGGTGGTTTTTTGTTAGTTCACAATTAACTAGTTATACTATATATATTGATAAACTAATTTCATATGGACTAATAACTATAACGTATGATTATATTCTTGATAATTTAATTCGTAAATAATAATAATGTGTTTCATAAAAACATTTGTGTAATCAGATTAGAAAAATATTGATATATCCCATTGGTATTTTTTCTATATTCTATCTCCAAAGATAGTTTATTTATGAATGACCATTTAAGATGAAAAAACATTAAATTTGTAAATTATCAATCATATAATTTTTGAATTGTTTAAAGATATAGAGAAAATAAATATATAAGTATATTAGATATAATATTTATAGTGGATCAAATATGATACATCATATACAAGATTCACTCTACCAGTTCCAAAAAACTCAATAAGGTTTGAATTTAATATTTAAAATAATTTAATGTCATACTATCATCCCAAAGATCTATTAGAAAAAAAATAGTTATAATTTTTTAAATTCCTTAATATGGTTATGTTTTAAAATACTTGATATATAATAACTGTAATAAATATAGTTTACGATAATATTTTAAAAAATATATGATGTTTCATGGATTTTTCAAAGAAAATTTATTATTATATTATAGAATAAAACTATATCAATATTTCATAAAGATCATTTGAATAAAAAACCATAAACTGTTTACAAATCCAAATAAATAAGATATGTATTTTATAATTTTTTTAATATGTGTTTTAAAATATAACGAAATTAAAAATAATAACCCATGAAAAAATACCATTAATGACACAGTACTATATTTCATACTATGTAAAAACCACAATCAATTAAGAATTTTTTGTATCATTGAAATTCTTAATATGAAATAAATAATGGTTATTTTTTATTATATTGTGACATTGATGAATATGAATAAATTTATCTATAGGTTTTAATGTTCTGTTATAAAAAAAAGATTACAATAGTTCAATAAATTTTTATCAATTCGTTAAAATATAAATTTTTTGATATAATTTAATTGTTTTGATTGAGGATGAAGGTGAAACCATTTTACACACCATTACTCTATTTAATCATACTTTCATCAAGAAATAACAGTATATATTATTGTTATAACCCATGTAATAAAATTTTATACACTAAATTATACTTTAATGTCCTTATTAAAAATATTATAGAAATGGTTTTTATTAAAATTTCACATTCCCTTTATATGGTTTCTAATGTTGATTCCATATTACAAAATTATGAATATTTTAATTAATCATCTACTAAATATGGATTTCAATTTTTATGTTATAATTATCATCCAACTATTGTTTTCATTTTTTCTTCTTTGGCCTTCCTTTAATTTTATATGACAATGAAATCACTTTTCATGTTATTTATTTCTTATATGTGTTGATTAAACCATATTGAATATTTTATTTGAAATTTAATATCATAACACGTTATTTAAATAGTAATTAAAATAAATAAATTTTTTAAATTATTAATTTGTTTTTTAATTTAATTTATATATAACGATATCATCTTGTCCAAAAAAATTATCTAATTTATAAATATAGGTGTAATAATCATGAAAGTTCATTTTTTACTTGGTATTTTTTTTGGGATTATGATAAAATTATTATATTATATATATATATATATGTATGTATCCTGTGAAAATGGATATAATAATTTATATTATTAAATTATTTTTGGGTTTAATCCATTAAATTTGAATTTTTTCATAATAACATCCCCTATTTAGATATAATAAATAAATATTCAAGGGATTTATATAAATAAATTTGTATATGTACTCCCATAAATTTGATTACCAATCAAATTACTTTAAAAATTATTTCCACAAATATAAAATGTTTAGAACGTTTATTTTATGAAACCATGTTATCAACTTCATGAATTTTCTATATATTTGAATTTTGTTTATTTGAGTACAACTAATGTGTTAGAAAAAAATTAACTATTTTTCATATAATTATTTTTATTAATATTTTTAACTCGTTTATTCTATGTGTTTTGAATTGGAAATTCAAAAAAATATTGCATTAAATATACCAATTATCGAACCTTCTTATAAAAAATAACTATACAAGGAATGAATCCAAAAATTAAATATATTTTATTAAACAATTAGTAATTTTTGGGATTATGAAAAATCATAAATATGAATTTTTGATGCTAGAGGTTCATTATAAATTTATAAAATAATAATAATAAATGATAATAAGAAAATTATGATCATATTTAAAATAATCCTTCTTTATTTCATTCAATACCTTTATATCTCTATATTGTTTTTTATATTTTTTCCAAAAAATTATATTTATATCACAGAAAATAGGTTTAAAAGACAAATATTTTTATTGAAGATATAATCTTATTCCTATAGATTTATATAAAGTTCAAATATATATAATGTATATTTTATTGGTATAATGATGTTATTATGTTTAAAATTGTATAAATAAAATAAATATTAATGGATTGTATTGAGCTACATAATTCCTTAAATTTAGTAAAATTTCCTAACAATTATTTACCTATTACTATTAAAATATTCTTGTAGTACTTCAATTTGATAAACAGTATTATCAAAATGATACAAATGAGTTGATACATAGATATATTGGTAATCTAAACCAATACTTATGTATCCGACATTCATAATTTAATATGTAATCTTGAGATATTTAATGATCCACTCGGTTTTATTTAATAACATTTCAATCATGGAAAAACTATACTAATACGAATTTTTAACTCTTATATAAGGATATATTAATGTATTCAAAATATTATAACACTTGATAACATAACATATTATAACATAAAAGGAATGAATATTATTTACATATCATTATTTTTGTATAAATTTTTATGTTCATGAAATCATTATTTCTCCAAACAATCTTATTGGTCGAATTAAATAAATTCATAGATGGACATATATTAGAAAAATAGTTTACAATGATTTCTATAATTCCAAAAAAAAAAATTATTCTCTTTAACAATTACAAAATTTATTAATAACTCACTTCTCTAGTATATAAATTACATGGTTCATTGAGGGAAAATGGTTGTGAATTTCATCAATCTATATTTTTTTCTCATTTACATTATTAAAAGATTCTATAAACATACTCGAAATAATATATATTATTATTGATAAATTCTTTAAATTAATCAACGATAATAAATTTTCAATATATTGACAAGTAAATAACTTTCAAAAGTGATGTAAATGTATAATTACATTAAAATATTTTAAAATATTTTTCACGGATTTCATAAAAATTGTATTTTTGGATAAATTATTATTATTTAATTTATACCTATGGAAAAATAATTAATCATATAACATTTTTCATAGTCAAGATTATTGATTTGATGAAATATTTTCTATACTTAGGGAAAATATTTTTTATAAACCAATTCATTAGCATACAATTTTAGATTATTCATTTTCACCACAACTTCTTTAATCAAATGAGATATCACATTCTCTTAGTGTCACCATGCTATATTTCAAAAAAAATTAAAAAAAAATCATAAAACGTATATTAAAACATTATTAAAAACATCAATGGTTATAATGGGTAACATTTATGTTGAACATTATCCAACATTTCAATGTTTTAGTCTATTGATTAGTGTAAAAAATTTAACTACTGACTGATTTTTTTCATTTTTTATATTCAACATTATTTAAAATATAACATTCTCTTAAAATTATTTACATCCTTCTAGATTATATTCAATTATTATAGACAAAAAAATTCTATCATATATAATAAATAATTCTTTTCAAATATGTATATTCATTTTGAACATTTTTAAAATTTGTTATACTATTATATAATTTTTTACCAACAAGATATTTTTCATTTATTATCTTTACAATGTAGTCCATAATCATTTTAATCATGGTATTGTGCATCCGTTTCGCATACAAATCATTTATAAATGAATCATTTATCACATGTACTGTATTGGAGAAATTTATATTTTTTTCTACCATTTATTCTTCGTCAACACATTCACCTATTCAGCATGTGTTGTTTTCAACAAATCTCTATATTTTTATGATGATTTTTCTATTTTCCAATACCCTTATTTGATATTAAAATGATTTTAGTTTGAGTATTTTTCTGAAAATTATTATTATTTATTTCTATATTTTGGAATAATATTTATGCTTTTATATCCACGTGGAATATTTGAAAAATTGTTCGAAAATTGATTTTAGTGCTTTACCATGTTCTGTTAAAAGTGTTAATGGTCTACATGTTTAGAAATCACTTTAGCGAGTTCTGGAAAACATTGTTCATACCCTATGTTAAGGAGAGTAGCGAAAGGATAAAATCCATCATTAATGTGTGGTGATAAATGTATGGATAAGAAACCATACATTATCAGAAAAGTATAGAAGAAGAACCCTAATTTTTGAAGGAAATATAAGTTTCGGATATCAGAAATGTATGGAAGAAGAACCCTATGTTTAGTATGGAATGTTATGATTGTTTCTAAAAATTATGGTTCGCCAACAATTGTTTTTTAATAAACCTTACATTTTATCAAAAACTATGGATCATATACCTTAAATTTATAAGCTAATAAAAATAAGGATTATATAATGTACATTTATAAGTTGAAGAGAATATTATGGTTTATAAACCATATGTTGTAAACCTTAAATTTTGAACATTACGTTCAGAAAATGTTTTCTATAAAGTTCAACCCTTGGATTGGAATTAGAGATTCAAAAATACATTATGGAGTAATGGTCATTATATGGATTATCAAGCTGATTTCATTATCGATTAAAATCTCTATTTTAAAAAACACCATTGATTTAATCAATGTCATTTTATTTGTGATTCAAAGGGTCATTTTTAGAAGAACTTTTCATGTCTAATATTGAAGAGAGTTACAAATACTATGTTATTATATCTTTTGAATATATTGATTCTATTGGTGAATTTTGTGGATCTAAATATTAAAGGAAGATTATTTTCATTATTGTATATATATATATATATATATGTTATTTTGAATTTCAATGTAAATGATATAGATCATTGTGAATGATATGAGAAGCATAGATTCCTGATTTTTTCACAACTATGATTTCCAGAGACATTAAATTTTTACAGATCTACTATCCCTAGACAAGATCAATATTGTTTTTCTGAAGAAGAATAAGAAACACATTCGCGATACATCATTTCTTCATCGAATATATTTTTAGAATATATTAATGTTTATTAAGTTATTTCTATATCTATTGAAAAATTGGATCGACTCAGAACTACTTCTTCCTAATGATCATTCATTCTGAAGATGTCAATCTATCTACTATCAGTTTCTTGCTGTTGAAACTGTGAAGAAAAATTGGAATGATTTTTAAAACACATAATATTTTTATTTTGAATAATTGGCTTCTCTTATTATGTTGTGTATTCAGGTCTATGTATGAACCTAAAGGATTTTTTTTACCCTTAATTTCTAAATTTGTCAATAGCCTGAACTCAGTTTTGAATAGTCTTTTGATAAAATGACCATATAGTGGAAATCTCTAAGCTCGTGGAGTAGAGCATTGATGGAGTGAAATTGGGGCCTTCTATTCCACGAACATCTATAATTCTTTGCATTCTTTAATAATTTATTTCCAACTGCATAAAAAATCTAATAAATATAAAAGGACATACTTTTTCATCATCATAATTAATAAAGAATTTTCAAAAGACACAATCCAACTCCCCCCCTATTTAGTGAATTTGGTATAACCTGTTCCAACAATTGGTATCAGTTAAGGTTCTTTTGTCAAATTTATATCCAGAAGAATTTTTTTGCATTATACATATCATCCACGAGGGGGTATTCCAATAGTTCATACTCTCTACATCAAAGGTAAAAATTAATGATGGTGGAAGACTAGGATGATCATATACATAATGAACCTAGGATACATATACTACTTGAAAATTCTAACTCCCTATGTGATTCCAGAGAAACTTGAAACATTGAGTACTGATACCCAAGCAGAGTGCAACATAAAATCAAAAGAAATGAATTATATCATACGTGGTCTTGGACTATATGAATTCAGATGATTATCTCAGTACCTGGTGACTTATGAAATCTGGAAGATGATTGTAGTTACCTATGAATGAACTAAAAATTTCAGAAAAATGAGTGTTTCCACTAAAAAATTGAAATTTGACACATTTAGAAATATTGAAGGAGAAAACATCACCTAGATTAATTGAATTATTATAGAAATTTTAAATAATATCACTACCTTGTGTGAGACTTTAGAAAAGGTGGATCAATCCATGAATATTTTAAGTGTACTACCACCAGGATGGAATGGGATTTTAGTTTCCATTAGGCCATCATCATCAGTCAAAAATCATAAAATGAGTGAGTTAATTGGAACACATATGATATATGAAGTTGAGATGAAAGTTGAATAAAACGATAAAAAGTATTGATCAAGAGAGAAAATACTGCATTGAATGTAAAATCCATAAAGAATAATGGAAATTTGATGAATGAAATCAATGTGAAATAAGAAAATTCTGATTCATCAAATTCAGATGTGGAACTGTCTCAGCTAGCCAGAATGTTCGACATATTCTACAGAAATAATAAGGGATTCCAAAAACACTTAAGAAAGGATGAAAAACAATCAAGGGATGTCAGGTGCTATGAATTCAAAAAGATGGGTCACATTAGAACCGACTATCCTCAATTAATAAGAGAAAAGAAAAATGAAAATTTCTAAAAAAAACAATGATTATGATCAGAAAGACAAAATAGAAATGAAATCCAGTAAGAGTGTTTATGAAGACTCTATCAACTCATCAATGTCTGACTCAAAAAAGGAAGAACAAAATCTCATATAAAAATATTACATTGTGGAAGAAGTTGGGGAGGTAAAATCCTATTACTCATTTGATTTAGATTTTAGTTCTAACTGTTCAAATGATAAACTCATATCAAACTGATATATGATAGAATAGATATATGATTACTTATTTATGATATATAAATCACTAAAAAATATTCAAACTACTATTTTATGATAAAAAGAAACACTACTAAAATAAAATCAATATTTAATTGAAAAATACAGTTCATCAAACATAAAATGTAAAAATGATGAAACTAAAATAAAAACACATTAAACATGAATTACAAACATAAAAAAGTGCAGAAACTATTTTTACAAAAGGATACAATATACTAAATTAAATTCTTGGAAAAAATGTAATTAAAAAAGCAAAATATAGAATAGCCCGTAATGGTGAGAATCCAAAACTATATAAAAAGTTTTTTTTACCAAGTATAAATAGTAATATTTGCATCTATTGTGGATAAAAAGGTAACATATTTATGAATTGTTATTTATGGAAACAACTAATATGTGGTATTAAGAAATAATATGTAGCAATCATTTTATATGATTATATTGATTGTAGAAAGTCTAAGCAAGTCTGGGATCCTAGATCTTGGCAAACTTACACTACGTGACCTAACAGAAATTTGCTACCAAAACAAACCTTTACTTAAATGCCTTTGTAAGATGCAGGTCACAGAAGAGGAAAAACTGAAATATGGTATATGGAAAGTGGATGCTCTAGGAATATGAGTGGAAAAAAAATCAAATTTCAGAACAATAACTCATAAGGATGGAGTATTAGTCATGTTTGGTGAAAAATCCAAAGGTAAAATAATTGGCATTGGAACAGTAGGAGATCCTGAAGTTGTCTCAATTAATAAATTAATGTATTTACAAGGATTGGTACACAATCTCATTTGTATCTCTCAACTCAGTGATGACAGATATTATATTTATTTTTCTAATAACTATTCTTCTATATTTAATGTTAAATTGCATAAATTTATAGCATCCATAAATGATAATGTTTATAACCTAGCCATAAATTCTTCGTGTAAACAAAAGGTAAATTCCTAAACTGCTAGAATAAATTTGTCATGTATATGGAATAGAAGACTTGGACATTGAAATATAATCATTTTACATATGTTATCTAATAGAGAATTTGTTTCTGATTTTTCCAGTCTCAAATTAAATGGTGATAGATTCTGTGATGCATGTCAACATGGCAAGCACAACAAATCATCATTCAATTATGTTTAGTAAATTGCTACATATAATCCTATATAACTCAACCTTATAGATTTTTTTTGGAAATTAAATGATAAAAAATTTGGATTGTAAATTATATTTAAATATTTTAGTTGATGGATATTTCAGATTTACATGGATTTATTTTATAAAATAAAAAATGTGGATTTTACAATATTTGAATGTTTTTCAATGCTGTTCAAAATTAAAATTGTTTAAAAATAATTTAATTAAGACGTTACGAAGGTGAAGAATTTGAAAATATAGAATTAATACCTTTTTTTAAATATGGGTATTGAACACACCTTCTCTACAAAAAGAACACCTCAACATAATTTAATTGTTGAAAGAAGAAATACGACTATTCAAGAAATGTCTAGGACTTTGCTAAAAGAATATAGTCAACCTAATTATTTCTAGGCAGAACCTATAAGCACAACCTATTATATATTGAATAGATTTTTAATCAGATTGTTGTTTAACCTGACACCCTGTGAACTCTGGAATAACATAAAACCAAAAGTAAATTACATTAAAGTTTTTGGATGAACGTTTTACACCTTATAAACCAAATAAAATCTTGTTATGTTTGATCTATAATCTAATGAATGAAATTTATTCGGATATTCTACTACATCCAAAAGATATAGATATTTAAATAAAAATTCAAGTATTATTGAAGAATCTATTCATGTAAATTTTGATAACTCTGATCATTTTGAGGAAACTAAAGACCAAATTGATGAATCATAATCAAATGATAACATTAGACTAGAAAACATGAAAGATGAATTTGAAAAGGATATAAATAAAATTCAGTCCAGATCAAAAGAACATGACATTGAAGAATGTAACATTGTACTACATAGACAATCTAGAACCCTAAAAACCACCCTTTAGAAACTGTTATAGGTGACCTAGACACTAGAAAAAAACTAGACGAAATATAGGAAATTTGGTTGAATTATATTCCTTTTAATCTCAATCAGAACCTAAAACTTTAGAAGAAGCCTTATTTGATGAAATTTGGATGATTGCAATTTATGAAGAGCTAAACCAGTTCAAGAGAAATTTTGTTAGGAATTTAGTTGGAAGTCCTCAAAAAAATTAATTATTGGAACTAAATGGGTGTTTAAATATATAAAATATGATCGAGGAATAATTTATATAATTAAATCAAGAATAGTAGCTAAATTATATATTCATGAATAAGGTATTGATTATGATGAGAACATTTCACCTATAGCTATATTAGAATACCTTAGGATCCTTTTTACCTATGCATCTCAAATGAACATTTCATTATTTCAGATGGATGATAAGTATTCCTTTTTAAAATGGTTATTTATTGGAGGAAGATTATGCTGAGAAACCCCCGGGTTTTGAAAATCCAAAAAAACCAAATTATTTTTTCAAACATACTAAATATCTTTTTGTCCTTAAACAAGAACCTTGAGTTTGGAATGATTGATTATGTACTTTTATTTTGAAAAATTATATCATTGTTGGGGAGGCATATACAACATTATTTAAGAAAATTGTTATGTCTAATATTTTATTAGTTTAGATTTATTTTTCTGATGTATTTTTTCATAAAACAAAAAACATTGTCTTGAGTTTTCAAATTTAATAAAAAATAAATTAAATTAATATTATAGGAGAATTAATTTTCTTTTTAGGACCTCATATTTATCAAAAGGATTTTGGAAGTGTTTTAAAACAAGTAATCTAAATTACTAATTTACTAAAAAAATTGGACAGAAAAATAGTAAGTCATATACAACTCATATGAGTTCTAATATAAAACATGATCTAGATAAAACTTGAAAATTAGTTGACAATATGTTATATAGATGTATGGTTGGTAGTTTATTATATCTTACTAAAAGTATGCATGATATAATGTATTATGTATGTATTTCTAAAAGATTTCAATATGATAGTATTGAATCTCACATAAGTGATTTTAAATGAATTTTTTTATATTTAAAAGAACTGTTTTAGAATCTCTTATCTATCCAAAAAAAAATTTATTTTATTCTAACATCATATTCAGATGAGGACTTTGGCGTTTTTTATTAGATAGAAAAATAAACATAGGTACTATTCAGTTTTTAGGAAGAACATTAGTGTCATGTTCACGTATGAAACAAAAATCTGTTTCCATATTAACAGCTGAGAAAAAATATGTATCTACAGGCAGTTGTAGTACACACGTTTTGTGGATAAAAACACATTATGGGCATCCACGTAAATTTTAATAATACACCTATTTTATGAGATAATAAAAGTTTTATAAATATTTCAAAAAATCTTATTAATCATTATAGAACTAATCATTTTCATTTAAAAAAATTATAAGAGATCACCTTTTTAAATAGGATATATTTTTAGAAAGATTAAGCACTAAAATTCAATTAGATGATATTTTTACTAAACCACTTCCCACTGTAGGGTTTGATTTTATAAATGGGGAGCTATTTTTATTTATTTTTAAATGAAAATATTAATTTAAAAATAATTATTTTAATTCGTTTTTTATCTGTTTTTATTATTACTTGTTTTTATTAGTTTAAAAATTTCTTCATTTCTGATGTATTTTTTTGACGTGCACATTTTTAATATTTAATGTAATAATTACCATGTTTGTAATAACACAAGAATCAATGATGTTAGATACTGTTTAAAATTACAAACCTGTTTTCCCCAAAAAACCACTTACCACATTCTTTTACATTCAACTAAAACTTTAAAACCCTAAACCATCAAGCCCTTAGATCTTTGAAAAAGAAGTCGCCAAGACAATGAGAATCGAGGAAGGAGAAGTTAGTATTGTCAACTGTTAGTGCAAGACATGATGAATGATTCTATAGGGAAAATTGATTGACCTGGAATGGTTTTATCAAATGGATCTAATGCTAATGAAAGCTCTTACATTTTAAAATCTGGAGAAAAATATAAATAGAGAATATATAGAGTTCCTATATGAGATACAACTTCATCACTTTTTCAAATTTGACTAGTTCAGTCATGGAGATATTAAAGACTCTATAAGTGAAAAAATTGAAGGTCAGGATTTTCGATTTCTTTTAAAGAAATATCTTGAACCATAAACATCCATTATTAGGGAGTTTATCATTTTTATTTAAAGAGTAATGGAGATAATGTACATAATTCAGATGACATTATGTCATTATTATATGGTTCTACAAACATAGAGAATATGTTATTGAAGGAACTAAAACTGAATCAGAAGATTCTTGTTATGATTTTGAAAATAGTGATTTCACCTTGGATGTCAGAGAAGGGGAATATTCTATTTCCAGACATGTATTTAATGTTTTTTCTTATGAGTGGAATCAAGCTGAATTTTCCAAGATATATGGTATGATATCTCATCTACTACTATCACCCACATGCAAGAATGAACTTATATCCCTATAGAAGGTTCAATTCAAAATTACTATTTAAATACAATAGGGTAAGATTAATCGATGAAAATGTAAGATGTAATTATAGAAATATTATCAGTGCGGGAACATTATAGAATATTTGATTATTGTGGAGTATATTAAAATGCATTATTATTTCAATTGGTGCTGAGGAAGACTAGGAATCAATTCAGGGGGCAGCCTGCTAAATCCAAGGAAAGCATGGCATAATCAAGAGTAAGTGGAATCCCAATAAGACTGAGATTTGAGACCATTGATACACCTGTTGTTGAAGAATGACAAGAATGACTTTATAGAAAAATGCATAGAGTAGCTCATGTTGCTGAGGATCCTATTCAAGGAATAGTTGAAAAAACTGATCCTCTTATAAGGAACAATGTTATTAGAGAATCAACAGTACCACAAGTTGATCAACCAATAATTTCTCAGATTTATGTGACCCCACAAGCAGAAAATGTCATCGTTCCTACAATGGTTGAAAATCCTAGTGAAGTTGAAGTGGATAGATCTGAATCTGTATAGCCTACTAAGATTGTTCTAGAGGAATTAGCTCATGGGTAACATTTTGTATAGGATCCAGCCTTTGAAAGAACTCAATGAAGTGGATTCTTAGGATGAGAAAGAAATTGTGAATATGGATCAGGCATAGAACCGTTCTAAAATTCAAACTAAAATTATTAGTGATGATTTTTCTATGGATGAGTTAGGAAAGGACTAGATGTGAAAATCAGTGGAGAAGCTAGTAAATTGGAATGATGAAGAGATGTGAGATGATGAATCCCTACCTCTAGAACTGATAAATCCAGTGGATGCTCAGACTGATAATCAAGCACAATGTTCCTCTGATTATGATAATTTTTTATGGAGGCTATATCCAAAAATTAAATAATGATCAAGATGAAAATGTATCTTTGATAACAACATTAGAAAAGGAGTGAAAGATGTTTAAGAACGTGAATGATAATTTAGTTTAAAAAAAAGATGTGGATGTTTTTAAGAAAGAAATGTTTACTGATGCTGAAAAACTGAAATCTGAAATGGTAATGAAAACAGAATTGGCAGATTTTAGAATTTTTAGGGAGAGATGACTTGATACTATTAGAGATATTCAAGCAGGCACCTCAGGTACTTTGTTTGATTAGATTAGGATATTATATGCCATTACAGTATTAATGAGAAATACTAATGACATATTTCAAGACTTATAGTGCAATAGTGTTCCATTATCTATTCTCCTGGATAATCAAAATGTTTTTATTGGCTAGCTTACATAATTTGAACTAGGGATAATTGTTTTTTTGAACCGATTCACAAATAAACTCAATCAGTTTATAGACAAGGAAGCACAGTTACATGAGTTTTTTAGTGTCAATTTTATTGAATAATTTCATCTAACTCAAGAAGGAAGGGATATAATAGTCCAGTTAAGTGATGGACTAACGAAATGTTTGAGACTACAGATTTCAGAGCTCATGGAAATCATTCAGAGGCACTAAAATCATTTTCCTAGACCTTTTTATCCCAACCATGATTCTTATTATCATTATTGTACGTGAAATAATATTTTCAATAAAATATATTTGAAACCCATGTTTTTGTGTTATTAATTTATTTTACTGTAATATATTTTTTATAATTCTAGTAATCCAAATTCAAATATTAATAAATAATTTATAATGACATTTATGTTTGTTCATTACAATAATAAAATGTGTTCTATTTATTCTTCTATCATTTTTTATATCGCAAAAAGTGGAAGAAATATAGATAAACACAACATTTTTTTGAGGTGCAATATGGATAAATACAACTCACACCAGTCATTATTTATAGAGGATATTTATTTTCATTTTCATAAATGGGTAGAAAATGTAACACCCCAAGCATCTACTGTACACATCTCTTTGAATAATGCAATAGCGTGTGTTGTACGCAACATCGAATTCTAACACATCCCAACCAATCAAACTAGCCATTATGAATAGTAATAACTACCTTTTGAAATTTTATCTTACAAAATGGACTTCATTTTTGGATTCGTAGTATCAAATTTAGCCTAAGGTGAAATTTTGGTACTTTTTGGAGAACTATAATATTTTGATGAATAGTGAAAATTACTAAATTTTAATTAAAAACAACTTTATTAATCAAAATAATTAATAGTGATAAATAATGAATATGAGTGGTTTTAAAGTATATTTAGAATATATTTTTTCCATTTCATAAAATTTTGGTCATTGGACATAATTTCACAATTAAACCAAACATAAACAAGTATCAATCTTTTGATATTTATTATATCTTAAAAACACGCTTTTTGTTTTGATAGCGGGAATTAATTTTAAATTAATTTCCGCCACTTCCGTGTTTTGAATTTGGAAAAATGGATTCCATACTTGGAATCAAGATGTTAAAATTGTGTAAATAAGTAACTTTTGTTTTTAGACATTTTGAATAATTACTTCGGTAAATATTTTATTTACCATGGTTAAAGGGTAAATCCAGTAAATAAGGGTTAAAAAATAATATTATAATAATAAAAAATTACCCTAAAACGAGTCCTAACATTATAGTTTGTTACAGGTTCGACCATGGGAATCTTTGGGTCGATTTTGGGACCCCTTGGTGCCACTTGAAAGTGATAGGGACACTTTATTTTAATTAAGTTAAAATGAATACAAAAATGACACAAGCATATATCTTTTAGAAAAAAAAATTTACATAGGGTTATATATGTTGGATATTATACTATAAATATTAATTATAAATCTAAAAAGATTTACTACATAATGGTATTTTATTTATAATTTTTAGATATTAAATAATTTAATTTATATATGACACAATAGTGATGTAGTAATTAACATAATAGTGAAAAATTAAAATGATTGATATTGTAGATACTCAAATAAATATAATTTGAGACTTTTTATGAATTGCACTAATTTTCTAGGTTAATATGACATGTTAGGAATGATTTAATTAACTTTGTTCGATGTAATTATTCTGTTATGTTTTTTACAAAAATAAATTATTGAATAGTGTCAAAATTAACATAAAAGTGTTTTTAAAACACATATTATATTGTTATTAAATTCCTAAAAATCTATATTTCGTCCAAGAGACATATATCCTGATAGGTGTATCATTAATGGACCACTTGGGGGTCGCTTGGATGTATATTGTAAGTTTATTAACCATATAATATAAAAAACAAAGAGACATTGTTAAAGTGAAACTAATTAAGTTAATACTTAAAGATAAGGTTAGTATAATGAACCAAACCGGTCTAAATTCTATTGGTTGAGTGCTTTTCGACCTATCCCCACCTTAACATTTAATTAATCCACTTTGGAGCTATTTGAAACCGAATATGAATTTATTATAAAATAATATTTCTAGCTTTTCCAAAGGTGCCCCTCACCCCTCTTATAAAAGGGAACTCTCCCTTCTCATTAACTCACACCGTAAAAGGGAACTCTACCCAAATACTCTCTCAACTTCCCACACTTCATCCTAGAGTCCATTTTTTAGTGAGAAATACAACTTAAGGAGCCCTTTTGATCAAATCAAAAAGAAGAACCCAAAGATGTGGTAATGATTTCACCACCCTTTTTCAAGTTCCTTTCTTCATCCACTTCTTCTTTCATTGTTATTACCATTATAAAATAATATCTCTAGTATCTTATATATACTTTGATGTTATTATAATTATGGTACAATCATATTCAGTATTCTATCCATCCTTTTAATAACATGTCACCATACATGCGTACGTACGACTTACCGTCTCCACGTCGTGGTGTAGTTGTTATTCAATAAATTATTATTCGTATGGGTATAATAATGATGTGTAATTCATGTAAATAATAAATCTAAGATGAAAATGATTCTGTATATATGATATACCATCCAATTATATATTATTTTAATATCAAAAGAATGATATTGTCGCTCTTGCGTACGTACGGACTACCGTCTCCACGAACGGGATGAGATCCCTTCTCCATCGTATCCATTCATGTATAATTCTCATTTGATGATTACTAATAGTATCTAAGAACTTGATATCATTCTGGATATGATTAGGATACAACCTATCCATGAAAAACACGACTTACGTAACAAAACATATAATATAAAATGAGTAAGTTAACACCAAAACAACGATAATACTAAGATATTATTAACAAATAAATGTTAAAAGATCATATATGATATCATATTAAGGTATATGATTCTTGTATAATTTAATAACAATTATTTCACCATTATACAGGAGTTTAACCTACCCCCAACCAATGAAAATTACAAGGTAAGGGGTTTTCATCTCACTCCTTATTCCAGTGAGATTCATGCCATATTGCCACTATTACATTTTGTGTAGTGTATGTACTACCCATAATTATATTATTTGTGTAATACACCTTAATTTATGTGTAATTAAATATTCATTTTATTATACCCCTTTCATGGGTTGTACATTTCGTAAGTTAACAAATTGGTAAGGGTTCATTTCACAATCTCTTCATTATCTGAGGTTGTTTATACGTAATAATCTACTGAGATCTCTTTATCATCCACATCCATGTTTATTAAAAATGTATTTCAAAACATTATTACTATTTTAAAAAATATGGGTTAAAGTCATTTATACCCTTGTATTACTTTTTATAAGAACTTTATAATGGAATGTTTCTGTCGTTTTCCAAACAAGGTACCATTTGACCTTTTTGACAAAACTAAGGTAAGAATGTTTTTTAACTTATATGGTAGGTACGGTTATTCTCTACCGTTATTATAACATTGAATCTTCCCTTAAATTCATATAAGGATATTTTCAAAATATAGGTTTTCATTAATAGTTATGTTATTTTTAAATGATTTCAAGAAATAGGGAGATATTTCTCACAAATATGTGAAAATCCAGTGCAAATGTATACTTATTTAATGCAAGCATAAAAATGTTTTCAGAAAACCTGACACTCGAATGTGGTAGACAGGAAGGGATTGGGGCATGGACCCATCATGGCCTGTAATTAGTTGAGCAGTATCAGAATTAGTTATTTTGTTTTCATAAGTTTGCATAATGTTTTTAGAAAAACACTAGAGAATATTTGGGGAATTTTAAATGCAAGTGTCTTCTAAAAAAATGCATCAGTAGGTCTCATGAGACAAACTAGTGTCTTGGCACAAGGCCTTAGAAAAATCTAATTTGTAGTCTTGGAACGAGGCCTTGGATATGTGGTTATGATAGTCTGGCATTATTCATTCCATCATTATGAAAGTGGTTATTGATATTTCATGTGATTATTCGATTAGTAGAATATCCATGTGAATAAGTAAGTGGCATTATTTCATTTTATTTTTGCCATACTATGTTGAAGTTCAAGATTAAAAGGCTTTTGTTTTAGTTATACATTGCCTTACATGTTTATTCTTATTTATGAAAGTTTCCTCTATATTGTTATCCTTACTAGGCATTTGAGCTCACCCCTTTTCTATGTTTTATTTTTCCCAGGTTGTGAAGAAGTAAATTATAAATGACCTGCATGGATATTATGAGGGGATAATAGTGTGGACTATGGAGACAATATGTTGTTGTAGTAGTTTTTCACTTTATGATGTAATGTAAAACTTTATAAATATATCTAGTGTTTCCAAGGCTACTAAACCAATTGGTCTTTCGAGAATTGATCTTTCTTGTGATCATGCCAATGTTATGTAATAATGCACCGAATCTAGGTAACTGGGGTCAGGGCGTTAGAGAAAATATAAAAATTAGGAAATGATTTTGGAAAAATAATTCTTTTTATCATTGAAAACTTCTAAATTATATGCAATTATTTTTGTATGATAATTTCATTAGTTATTTCATGGATTTTGTGGTCATAAAAAAGGGTAGATTATTGATCAAGTGTTTTTTCTAACAATACTCTATCATATAATGATGATTTTGATGTCCACAAATACCCTTATTCATCATTCTAATGATTTTACTTTGAGTATATTTCAGGAAGTTAATATTATTAATTTCGCCATTTTGGTATAATATTTAAGCATTTTTATTACTATGGAATATTTGTCAATGTGTTTGGAAATCCTTTTTAGTGATTTATAATGTTCTGGAAGCATTTTTCATGCTCTCTGTGTTCGGATATCACTTTAGTAATTCTGGAAACTTTATTCATACACTACGTTAAAGTGGGTAGTGAAAGGATAAAATCCATCATTTATGAGTTATCAGGAAAGTATGGTTAATTAGTAATACGTTATCAGAAAAATATGGAAGAAGAACCTTACGATTAGAAGGAACCTTAATTTTGGGATATCAAGAATGTATGGAAGAAGAACAATCTGTTTAGCATAGAATGTTATGTTTATTTCTCAATAGTATGGTTCATCAACCATACTTTTGTAAACAACCTTATGTTTTTTCAAAAAGTACCTATCATGTAACATATGTTTAGAAGTTGATAAAACTATTGATTATGGACTGTATGTTTGAATTTTGAAGAGAAAATTACAGTTTTTCAACCATATGTTGTAAACATTACATTGTAAACCTTACGTTCAGTGAATGTACGCAATGCAGTTCAACCCTACATTTGGCATCATAGATACAAACATGACTTTTTTGAGTAAATTTCTTTATGTGTATTATTAGGATAATTTCAAGCTAGATTAAAAGATTGATTTTATAGCAAATCATTGATTTATTCAAAGCAGTTTTTTTTGTGATTCATTTTATTGTTTTTAGAGGATCCATTCATGCCTAATATTAAGGAGAGTTATGACTACTCTGTTATTCAAACTTTTCAAATTTGTGATTCTATAGGAGACTTCTATGGATCTAAAATTTAAAGGAAAATGATTGTATATGTTAGATATGTGTGTGTTATTTTGAATTATAATGTACATGATATAGATAATTGGGAAAGAGATGAGAATAACTGGTTCATTAGTTTTTCACGACAACGATTTTCAGAGATATACGAGTTTTACATATCTTCTATCACTATTTAAGATCAAACATGGTTTTCTAAATAAAGAGAAACACATTAATGACTAATAATTTCTTTATAGAAAGAATTTTTTATTCTATTAATGTTTCTGAAGTTATTTCTATATCCATTATAAACCATATTGGCTCAAAACTATTTCTACCTAAAGATCATTCTTTCCGAAGACATAGATCTATTTACTATAAGTTGTGTGCTTTTTCAATTGAGAAGAACAGTTATAAAGTGTTTTCCCACAAATAATCTTTTTATTTTGAGTAAATGGAGTCTCATAATAAGCTGCGTATTTGGTTCTCTGTAGGAAATTGAAGGCTCTATTTTAGCCTTAATTTTTAAAGGTGTCAACTACTGGCACTCAGTTGTGAATGATCTTTTGATAAAAGGACCAGATAGTGAAAATCAAAAATCTCTTGGAGTAGAGTGTTGGTGGAGTGGACTACGGGCCTTCTGTTCCCCGAACCATTATACATATTTGGTTCTTTAATTGTTTATTTTTCACTGCATAAACAATCTTATAAATATAAAAGGATAGACTTGGTTAACTACATGATTCATGAAGAATTTTTAAATGACACAATTCATGTACTCTTGGGTTTATTTGTTTTAACCCAATCCAACATCATCAACATATACCCTTATGATAATGTCACAACCTTACCAATGTCATTAGTTGAGTCGCAACTACCCCAAGCACGCCATCATAGGCTAGGGGGTTACAACTACTACAAAAATCATAACTAAAACTGGAAACCATATCTTATGTACCAGTATATGACGACACAACAATTTCAATGTATATGTGTGGAGTGAAAGAGTAAAAGATGCAACAAAACTAGGATGTAAACCAATAATATATAAACACTACTATTTACAAGAGTACAAATGTAAAAACAAGACACTAAAGGGAAAACATATCTCTAATAACAAGTATGTCCCTCTATGAAAATACTTGAAAAGTAAAACTACTAAGAGACCATGGATTTTGAATCCAAAGATACAACCACCATTTCTTGTCCAAAGCATCCAGTATCGTTATGCTCAGTTATACTCAGAGTTCAAATGAATATTTTATTCATATGACACGACATGTGTTGGAAACCCCATGATTAGTTTAGTATATACATACCTTTGTAAGACTCCACTAAAGATGAAGCAGAAGCATTATGATATAAAATACGAATGAAATATAGAAGGTGCAAGAGAAAATCAAAGATAATGGCTCAACCAAAAAAATTATTCTATGTAACCTCTTCAAAGCACAACAAGATCAACATAGTGAGCTGTTGAACTAGATATTGAGTATCCATGGCATATTGAAGTAGAGTAGACTTGTCCATCCATATGAAGATGAACGTGGAACATAGGTGCCTTACCCTAAACATATTCACCTCTGATAGATGAAATTTATCCAACACCATGGTCTAGATACAGAAGAATATATATAAATAAATAAATAAATAAATAATAGTCATAAAAATCCAAAATTAGATTGTAATGTGATACCCATCTGGCATGTCAACCCATGAATAAGAGTAACCTCATCCAAGAATATGGCGATCAATATGGTTAGTAGATGATCTATACATCAGGTCTTCACCTCCTATATATGGGTATAAGAGTCATCAATCAATGGGAAGGTAAACATTAAAATCGTGTGGAATTCCCTGTGTGTTTTCACCAATAATGGAAGGATTGTAGTAAACAAATCCAATGGTCCATCCACGATTCACAACAGGCCGCACATCTACCTAGAAGTAATCGTCCTTGTCTAACCATGCCTCATCACTATTCCACACCATCGATGAGACATAAACTCAAAATAGAGTACAACAGCCATAGTACATCATAGGGAGGGGCGCTGCTCTGTTTTTATCGAGGATTCCACTTCCGACCTCTAATGGAGGGGTAACTCAGTTTCATTCAACGACACCACTTCCCATATTTCTAGAGGCTCAACATGGTGTCCATAAATGATGACACTACCCATATTTATTTTAGGGTCAACTAGGTATTCATCAAGGATTCTAATTCCCTTGAAATATGGAGGGTAACTCAGTTTCATTAGAGGACCTCACTACCTTTTTATACTGGACATTCAACATGACAACCATTAAGAACTCCACATCCTATATTTTCCATAGGGAATACATGGAAAACTTCTTGGAATCAATTGTCATGTCTCTTCATGAGGGTCAACTCAAAACACATTGAGGACTCCACTTCCCATCATCATTTGGATGGTCAACATTGAATGTCTTTAGAGATCATGCACAATCAATGTTGTCATCGATCATCACCTCCCAAAGAATCAAGCCTTGAAAATTCCATACCATATCATGAAAGACACAAACCAAATCAACATCACGTTATACATAAAACAAAAAATATTATAGTATACTCACATTCAAAAATACATGGTCAAACAATAGAGATAAGAGTGGTTGAGGATTCTTAGAAGAGTGGAGGATAGTTAATTGACCCGCATGACATGTGTTCCTGCTCTACCATCAAATAGTGTTTTTTTAAACACATATTGATGGACTTGTAGTACTACAAAAAATTTACATGTGCTAGACTACATGTATCATAATAAATCTTCAATAATAGACCAGGCTTGACCTCAATATGAAGGGGAAACTATAATTATAATATTATGCTTCGGCAAACAACCTCAAATGGGAAAACAAATCACAAATTTTCAATCCTGAAAGAATAGTCTTAATATAGGATACTCACACCCCCAAATTTGATACTCGGTGAAAAATAAAATTTCACCATATAACAAATTAATGGTGTTTTGTGGACTCAATCCACGAACAAAAATTAAATACATGATATTGGTCGAAAAATTATCTTTTTAATTTTAGGGCTGTAGTGAGGCTAACCATTAGAATTTCCAATATCTTTTGAAAAAATTAAATAAGATTAATGATTCCATAAAAATTATAATTTTATTATCATTGGGTTTTCATTGAACAAATTCATGATATTGAAAAATGTATCCAACCTAGGATATAAAATGGACATTGTTATTCTAGTGTAACACTACTGTATACAGTTTTTCAATCTGATTTCATATGATATACTGACATCATTATTGATATTCATTGACCAAAGAAAGAACAATAATATTTTTAATACCATTTATACTATTTTTTTAGTAACCCACAAACAATCCCCTAAACATTACATAGGTCACATGTTGCTCATCCCTTATCCACAATTATAATATTTTAAAATTATTAAATATTATATAAACCTATAATAAGTACATTTGGGTAGAAAGATCATTCCTTCCAAACATGATCACCACAAAAAGTATATTCTTATGATTCATCTAGAGGATATTTCCATTAAAATTAATTAATCATTTTACAAAAAATCCTATCTAAAAAAAGATCACATGCCCTATCGAATTTCACGGAAATTTAGTTCTCCCATGCAGCTTATTCTCCAATTCAAAAATATTATTATTATGAACAATAAAAAATAATATTATTAATATTAAAACAAATTAATAACTAAAAAATATTATTATTAAATTAATAATATTATCAAAATTCATCATAATTCGAAACCATTAACCCTCGATTATGCCTCTCGTGTGACATTCATTCAATACTGTCGCACTGCAATTTCATTTATTTTGTCAACTAGGAGAATATAGGTTATTGATTCAATATCAACCCACTAATGATCATAAACATGAAAAATATTTATTGAACTGATCAATTCACTAAACACCATTATGATCATTTATTAAACAATCCACAAACCATCAATATTCATGTAGTTTGTTCTACCGCCACAAATCTAGGTGTTCGATCACACTCGAACTCCCTCTAGAAAAGTGGAATCATGGACCTCATCACCCAACAATTTATAATGTGAAAAAGGTGGGGAGCAAATAACCAATAAAAGAAGAGAAAAAAGTCATTGTCCTAACATTATTATACAATCATTTTATAGAAGTAAAACCATTGTGATAAACAAGGAATCAACATAAAATAAATTAAATGAATAATTTATTCTTATAAAAATGCTCATGTGAATGATAATTTAAACAAAGAATAATGTAAAAAAAATTATCATGCTCAATGTTTTAATCCAACATAGTGAAGACCAAAATTCGATATTCCTCACACTATTATGGATAAATCATTGATGAAGACCACATCAGGTTGTGATGAATATAATTTCTGAATCCACCCCATAATGATGCTCCTCGATTTCATTACAAGTTTCCATCTAGTACTAATAAAAAAAAGGATTGTATCCTCCTCAAATTATATCTTTATTGGGTTATCATGTAAAATCATGCAAATCATTCTAAAGATTGTATTTATAGTGAATTTAATTTTTTATTTTTTAATAAGATATAATTTATTTATTTATTTTTATTACGTAAACATACCCTCCAAGGGATTACTCGTATGAAAATATATTGAAGACCATATTAAGGTCACACATATGTTAATCTCTATTTTATGAATTCCACTGCGGTCTCATATTTCCAATACAAGGAACTGTTCATGAGATATTACACATTTTCAAGAAAACATTTCATGAATATATATATATATATAATATTATTATAATATCAATTCTAGGTCCACTAGGCCTTAGAATCATTCCCCCTCATAGTAAAAATCTCTAAAAATATTTTTAGGGGTTTTCCAGATCCATACATTTCATAAAAAGAGTCTCTACATTATTCCCTTCTTGAAATACATTAATCTCTAACAAGAAAAGACTATAGAAAATGTGGGTATATTGACCCCACATATGGATCTCTTATTCATCTTCCCTACACCATGATGTATAAGAAATGTATTTTTGTGAAAATATCTCATCAAATATTCTCATAACATGACAATCACAACCCATATATCGAAAAGGATGTAGTGATTACCTTCTTTTGAAAACCATTTAGTGAAACTCTTAAGGTTTTTTGGTCATGCCAGAACTCTTTATCTATATCCCTATGTTGTTCCTCAAAATATAGATGTGGAAGAGGATGTGTAACAACCATATACTAGAGGTATGTTTCTCTATCCTCACCCACAAAATTCAACTAAAAAGAGGTCAATAACTCTATTCAATTTCGTGATGAAAGAGGAATGGAATCCTTATTTTGAGCATCTGCTACCATGACCACACCATGGTTGGCCCTCAAGATAATTTCACCTCATCATTTTCTCGGTCAACTATCACTCATGTGTCTAAGTTGAAAAATCTCTATATTTGGACCTTTGAATGTATAAATGACTCAATTATATATGTCATATTAATAACCCTCCTAGATCTTGTCTAGCATTATTCACCAGTTTATCGTTTGCTCTTACTCTGACAATGAGGACATGAGTGTTCCATCACATAAGACTACCACATAATGATCCAAGAATGATTAATCATCTAGAACATGAATCTTATGAACTATTCTATGGTGTTAAAAAAGTCATAGGGTATGACCATGAACTCAAAGAAACTACAATGGCTCTTGGAATCCATGCTCAGTATATCCACCTCTCAAACATAGATCTAGAGATAACCTATTTGGTGGTCAAACGAAAATCAATTTCACCTCCATACACTATACGAAGTGGTCATCGATTCAAATGTGTGAACACTCCTTGAATATAGTCAACTAGTTCATGAAATTTATATCATCATCAGACCTCTATCTCCGATTTTCTCTTAGTCAAACTAAACTAGGATGATCAAATGAACAAAATGGGTCTTATAAAGAAATTTTTCTATAGAATCATACAACGAAACTACATTCTCATATATCCCCATGGGGTAATCTGATGTTCTAGAATAAAAATCACTCCACCCTTGTGTATGTCTTATTGAGAGTTCCATATAATGGGGTGTAGGTAAACATGAAACATCATCATACCCCACCAATATTAGAGGGTGTTGAAGTCTCATAACATCCATCATTATTAGGGTAATAATAACCAACTTTCGACTCAGTAATAACCTTATAAAAATTATATCATCAGGTAATTTTGAGGGATAATTCAATAATAAAAAGGAATTATCTTTCCCAAAACCCTTAACCATTAATAAACACACTAGTATGAATCATATAAGAATTGATGTTTGATGACCAGTCCATAATATTGATAACATCGTAGGGATTCACTTCAACTAGGGATGTATTTTGTGTGAGTCTATCTATGTTGGACACTTTAACATGAGGTTCGACAAAAAAGGGCCTCCACTAGAATCTAAAGGCACTGGTTAGGGCTACACAGAGAGAAATATGTATTTTATCTATATAGTAATAACTACAATTGATGTAGTACTGACATATGTTGTCACTCAATCCACAATTAAATACACTGAGCCAAATGATCCTACAACTAAAATTTATAAATTCTTATTCCCACATCATCATCTAAACATTGGACTGATCCAACACATTAGAACACTAGAAAGACCTAAAACACACAACACAAATAAACTGATCATTCAAGACTTGATACTCTCTCTTTTAGGATGATACATTCATTATTTCTCAATTTTAGATCACATAAAAAGAACATGTCTCATTGGAGGTAGTGTCTTTATTTATTAAATTTTTTAATCCACATTGATCAACACCAACATAGGGCTCTAACTAAAAAACATTCACCCTATATATGTATCACTATGAGTACAACCATTGAAAAGGGTACCATCTGAGCTAGATATCCAAACTATTGGAATTGACCTCACCTCAACAACCAATGTTTGGGGTCTTTCTCCTAAAAAACGAAATTGATTCCTATCTCCAGAAATTAAAATATTCACTCAGCATGATGTTTTCATCTTCTAGTAACAAAAAAACCATATACGGTTCCACAGTGTATTGGTTACAGGTGAAACCATCTTTTATGTTTGGATTTTCATATGCCTAAAAACTCGAATCACTGAATTATGTCAAACCTCAACTTCCATTGGATCTATTTTATCATCGAACCTCATTGACCTCTTTCACTATATGATATAAGGTTTTATATTCCTGTTCGTATCCTCATATTTCTATGATGGTATAGAATATCTATTGATAGGTTTTTGTTCTACTACCTACTCCCTTGGATGAAGGATCTTGTGGATTGTACAGTGAACTAAGGCTCTATCACTGATCAAATCATTTCCAAAATCTGAAACATGATAACCAAAATGTATTTCTTTATGGGGGAATATTGAATGTTATTTAGACATTACATGGTCAAATGAGAGTATGTACATATAACAATGGGATAATGACTCAAGAAGGATGGTCACTAATTCGATCCTATTTGTTACATGTACGGTTGACCTGTCAACTAATGTATTTTCTTTCCCTTTCAAAAATATATCTGTTAAGGTCCTTTTTAAGGGATATTTTGGTATCCAACACCATCATTGTATTGTCTAGAATGATATCCTCACATAAGACACATTAACACAATCTCCTTATATCCCAACCAAATCCTCCTAATAGGTCTAGTCTGAAAAATTCTTCAAGGAATGAAATTGATCTAATACTAATCTTTCAAGACCTGAACCAAGTTAGTGATAAAGATAAAACTACCCAACTCCTTCAACTATAGACTATGGGGTGGAGACCAGTGATGAAGGAATAACTAACACAAGTATTACATTTCCACTGTACATGTACCCACATATAAAAACATCTCTTTAACGAAGTGTAGAGGGAAATAGTAAAATATGAAACAAAACTAGAATGTAATTGAATCATGTATAACTTATTTTATGTGAAAGTGTGTTTTATTAAATAATTAAAATTAAATTTACAATAATGCATGAATAACTATAAATATTTCTTGACATGAAAATACAAGAAATGTAAAACTACTGAGAGATCTTACCCTCCTAAATCTGATGTTATGTCCACCAAATACATCCCAAAGCACCTAGTATCCCAAAGCTCCTATAAAGTAACTGTCAACCTTTCCATCATCTACATAAGTCATGAAACATGATAGGAAATCACATTTAAGGTTCGTTATATATATAACTATTACGATTCCAATAATGAAGAAGGGGAAGAATAAATAGATAATATATGAAATAATGAATGTATATAAAATATACATTCATAGAGATAGATCAATCCAACCCAATAGGTAATATAATCAAATTCATGAATAATGGGCTTGACACAATGAGTAGATGAATTACATGTGAAGTATTCTTCACACATATCTGGAGAGTATTCTTACAGAGTCACAAGAAGCTAAAAATGAAATATATGGGGAATTCCCCACACGTATTTTCCTCTCAATGAAATAGAGTAACCAAATAATTGTTGTTGGAAAAAAGGAATATATATATATCTATATATATATTCTTAGTAAATGAATCTTGAAAAGAGATTAATGGGATATCAATCTCAAAACTCATCATAATAAGAAGAGTAACCACATACACGAAAAAGGGGGTCAATAAGGTGAGTAAATGAAATACACATAAAGTTTTCTCCACCTTATAAAGGAGGGAAGACGCATACACCCATGAGAATATAATTACATAAATAATGTGGCATTACCTATGTGTCTTCACCATTCAATTAATGAGTGTTCCCAATTGTTACAATGGTCCATCAAAAATGTCCAATATGCCATGAGGCTTCCCAGAAAAAATCATCCATGTCTAAATAAACCTCTTTTCAATTCCATATAGTCATGTTGACAAAAAAGCAATGTATATGACCATTTACATTGTACGTCAGGGGGTTTCACCATTTTGCTATTGAGGAAACCACAACACATCTCTACTGGGTGGTAAAACTAGTATACTTCCAGGATTACACTACCCAACTCGGCTAGAGGGACATCCCAATATCCATTGAGTATGACCCTTCAATACTATGCTAGATTTTCAACATGGTATTCATCGAGGTCTCCAAATCCTAGTATAAGCCGGATGGTCTACTATGAATTGATTGATGACTCCACTACCCAGTCTCTTCTAGACATTTTACCCAGAAAGTGTTGAGGACTCCACCACCCAGACACTACTTAATGGTCTAATTAGAAATTATCAAGCACTCCAATAAAGAGTATATACATGATAGTCTACTTAGAATGCGATGATAAATACACATCCTAGTATCTACTAAATGGTCAACATTAAATGTCTTTATTGATCTTGTGTGATCACTACCACCATCGAGCATCACCTAGTGAGGCATCCTACCTAGTACATTACCAAACCCATCTAAATTCCACAATGAATGGATCCAATAGGTTTTGTGTGGGAAAAATAGCCAGGTTAGGCTACTAACAGGCCAGAAACATTGTTAAAATGAAGTATATATGAGCAATTTAATATTCATAATTGAGTATATGGTATGTAAGGGACACACATAACATCTGGTCCCACTATGATTTTGGTTTCTATGAATTCTAGAAAAAGGATTTCATTCCTTGTTTTACTAAATATTGTGTAAGGGTACTACATGAAATGTCTCAGCCAAAATCATGATGAACGAATGAGGTTCATCATCTGTTAGATGGGAAATATGTTATTTCACTACTATTCTTCTATTAATTTCTCCAAATGGAAAAAAATTACATAATTTTGATCTAGATGGATAAATGATCATGATAGGCTATTTAATTTTAAAAAATTTACAGCGATGGAAAAAGTCACATTTCACTATATAACGCATGAATGGTGCATTGTAGGCCTTAGAGGAGAACAACAATAAAAATAATTGGTCACAAAACATCTACCTCATTTTTTTGGGATTCACTGTTGTAACTGATTCACTAGTATGAAATTGCATGAAGAAGATACATCATATATATGATCCCCAAATAATAATAAATTTATTATTAATGGGCATTTCATTGACACGAATCACAATTTTGAAAAAATTAACAAAAATTAATTTTAAAAAGAACATCTCAATTAATGTGTCAAACTACATTAGATAGATCATCTATCAAAAATTTTATGAAGGCCATAAATTGTAAATGTGATTTAATGACCAAATATAAAATAATAATAATATTTTATTATATTATTATTTATACCATTTATTTAATTGTTGGAGGAACCCATGAAATCACTCTCCATTTTTGATGTCATGGGTACCAAATAACTATCACCAATATTATTCTTTCTTAATATTAATAAATATTATATATATATATAATAAGTACATGTGGTGAAGGAGATCACAACAACCCCACCTGAGAACTACTCAAGGACTCATCATGCTCTACAGTTGGGAGATATCACTATTAAATTACATTAAATTTATTACATAAAATTCTCACCTAAAAAAAGGTCACATGGATCCTTCTTTTTCCATCAAAGATAGGTTGTGATTATTTCTCCATTCATAATAAAAAATGTTATTATAATGAATAATAACAATGAAATATTTCAATTATTAAAAATTATAATTTTAAATCAACATTATTATTATTAAAATAATAATAATAACACAGTTAATTGGATGTAGCGACCACACATCTCTAAAAATTTACCTTGTGTGTATTTCATTCAATCATATCACACTACATGTCATTTACATGCGCCAACTAGGAAAATAATGATTATTAATCTGATCCCAAAAAAACATTACTAAAAAACATGTACATGCAGTACTGAATGAATCCATTCACTATAACCCAACATTTTATTTTTTCAATATATATTCAAACTATGGATTTCCATGTATTTTTTCAACCACCATGAATCTAGGTTCTAGAAAACACTCGAACCAGCCCCGAAAACATCAAATCATGACCTCATTGTCCAACGATGAAGAAATAAAATAATAATGGGGGAAAGGAAATGATAAAATATATATAAACATAATTGTAAAAAAATTCCCATCCATTGATTTCATAGCAGGAAAACTAGGGTAATTAAAATATCATGAATATGAAATAAATGGAATGTATAACTTATTTGGACCAATCATCTCATATAAGTGTTTATTTAAACAGTTATCAGGGAATAAAATCTGATCATGATAAATATTGTATTCCAAAGGGATGGAAACCACAATTTACATGTCCAACCTCTATTATGTATTAGTCATTGATGATGAGCACATCTTCTATTGATGAAGACAATCTAACATGTCTTCCATCTATCAATATACCTCAATCTGATCACTGGACTTCATATGACCTACATATACCAATGAACAAAGCTCCCATCCACCTATTAGATCCAACAAGGGTTATACAACCAGACATTAGAAATTACTCATAAGATGGTCTTTATAAAGGATTTAATTAGGTAATTTAAAATAAAAAATAAATATATTATGTTTTTATTTTATTTTAACCTACACACCAATGGCAACCTCATCTGAAAAAAAACCTGACTATCTTTACATGGGGTATATTGTGAACTCCACATTCTGGAATCAAAAGTGGTCTTTTTTTATACTCCATATATGTGATGTTTCGCTTTTTCAGGAAAACTGTGTGGGAATATTAAAAATATATTCAATATTTATATAAAATTAATTATTCACTCATCGCGCCTCCGAAGTGTATTCCTCTTAGGGCCTGGCTCCATAAATATTATCAGGATTGTTACAAAGTCTTATATACTAAAACTGGAGTCTCTACTAGTGAAATATTTTTGATATTATATAGACATAATTTTATAATTTTTATTAGACTTATATAGTTAAATATTATTTAAAATATCATTATATATATACTTTTCCCATATATTTGTTTTACATTCCATCCAAGTAGTTTGATTCAATAGATAATACTCAATATATTATCTCTATTTTTATTCAATAAACATTAGGGCTAGTGATTCTATATTACACCCTTTTTACTCATGTGAATCTACAAATTTAATCTTCTATTCCATGTTGGATAATACAATTTTCTAATAATTACATGTATCTCCTTTTTAAAAACAATTTTTATTATAATAAATTAGCATATAATTTTACTTCTGAAATAAACTATGGTGAAAATATACAACATTCACCGAACGAGTATGATATAAATAAATGAAAAGATATTTATGAGAAAAAAATATATGATAGATATATGGGAACATTACCATATACATATCTCTTGAAAATATGAACATTGATTCTAGATAAATATAGTTTATAGTGTATTCATAGGATTATTTCAATTTTTTAAACAATTCTTATCTATTAATTACCAATGAGTGTCTTTATAATTTTCAATGAATCAAAATGTTCTTCATTTGGAAAATTATTATGATAAAATTTATACGAACCATATTATATGATTTGATATATTATTATGAATATTTTAAAATTTAAAAAATGTAAATAAATCATGATTAATTTAATTTTTTATTATATTAATCTTCATTAATTGTACCCCTATTGATTTCAAATTTTTCTCAAATTATATAATTGAAAATTACTCTATATTTTTATAAATTTACTTGAATAAATAAATCACATTAATTGTAAACAAATAATCAAACCTATAATTTGATTTTAATTTAATGTTTTCAATAATTCTTACATCTACATGATAATCTTCAACAAAAAATTCTCAATTAAATCCATATTTTCTTGAAAATAATGACATTTCGTTTTATGGTTTGTGGTTTATTTAAAAAATTATATAAAAATAAATTATTTATTTTATGAACCCTCCTAATGGGGATCAAGACAAAACTACACAAACCATTCCTCCAAAGTCTATGGGATGATGAACAGTCAATAAATATTATGGGAGGCCTTTGCATAATATACTTGTACGTACACCCCTGACCATCTCAATGAAGAAGGCAAGCTGAATAATACTGGAAATGATCCAATGACTATATTATAAACCATTCATGAATAATAATTAGTATGTAAATGTATATGATAGTGTAAACTCAAAAGTAAATTGAAAAAATTAATTTCCAACCTAAAATATTTCCTAGCCTAAAAAACCTATGAATTAAAAGAACTATGAGGGATTTCATCTCATAATCTGCAAGCTTCGACCACCATACACCGTCCAATGCACAAGGTTTTCCTAAGCTAATTTTTAATCACTTTCAACCTATTTTTCCTCTTTATAATTCATGAAATGTGTAAAAATTACTTGCAAGTGTGAGTATATGCATACTTGGTAGGATGACTTGAGTGATTTGGGAGTAGTAAGTAAAAAAATAGGAATATCTAGATTTTATATATCTCAACCAAAATAAATATATTTTAAAAATACATTGACATAGATACATATGTACATATAATAAATTCTAATTAAACCCATAAGAGAGAAAATTAGGTTTCTATCTCATAGAAAATCCGAAGAAAATAGTTCAATATATTCTATGAGTCCATCCTTTATGCCCATCATATCATGTTTCTATAAAAAAAATTATATATGTGAAGGCCACACTCCTAACTATTGAGCCACTCAACCGAGGGTAAAATTATCAATGTATATAACTCATGTCCTATTTCAACATGGGGTTCCACATAGTACAAAGGGGAAATTTTCCCTATCTAAATTGGTGGTACAACTCAATTGGTGGAGGACTCAGGCCCTGATTTTTCATGGTGTACCATTCAGTTGATAAAGGACCCTCACCCAAATTCAATAGAGCATACCGCTCAAAGGGTAAATGATGCACACCGTAATTCCATTGGGATGATTGAGTACCACTCTATATAAGTAAGACATATTCATGTACGGGTAGTGGGGTACCACTCTATAAATTTAAGAATAATTTCTGGATCCATTATGGTGGTACAAAATAGTAGATATATAGATGACTTTCACCCAAATTCCATTGGAATCTACCCAACTGAGTAATGAAAACACACACCATACCCTATAGGGGTACCTCTATTTATGTGGCTTGATGAACGACACAATTGTCCGTTAGGGTTTGGGGCACCACACTATTGATCTTGCTTGTACACTACTATCATAAAGTGAATCCTATATAAGATACATTCTCAAAAAATCTATATTCATATATCCAAACACACATTGATTGTCACCATATCATTGTACAATAGAAATTAATCATGATAGGATAATCACCATCCAAAAGTTGAGTCCAAAAATGGAGAAACGAGAATATAATTATTACTAAAAAAATGTCAATGGGTACACCTAGTCTGAGGAGACCCATAGAAAGTATTGTACGTTGCTAAATTGTAGAATTTTTTTTATCCTTACCTGGCTCACTATCCATGTAGATATATATGGGGTTTATAGGGTTTATAAAAATTTTCTCAGCCACTTGTGGTTCTTATAATATTGTGTGGCCAGGTCTGTGTTTCTAACCCTTGTTTGTGTACATTTGTACACAACATGTTCGTAGAAATTCCCATGTCCATGTACTCATGGATTAACTTCCATGTTTTTTATAATAAGGTAATATGACATGTGGCGGTCCCGAAAATGTGTGACACATATAATTCCATAAACCCCATGCTACTTTAACCATGGCCCTACATGATGTGTGTTATTCAGACAATATTAATTGTAGTCTTGTTTTTCACATAGTTTAATATCATTGTTGGGGAATTCTATATTTGTATCCTTCACAATTGATATAACCTCTATACATATAAATTTTGTTGATATAAATATATTCATTGATATTTGGACCTTTGATCAATGGAATAAAATGTTGTTTCTCCTCTCATGATCTCACTCTCCTAGTATACCTCATTCCACAAAAACTAATCCATCTCCTTCTCTACATTAGACCCTTATAAAAAAATTTGAACACCTACAACCCATAAATCATCCCACCCATCCCTTTTTTCCATAAATTAACCAAAAATATATCTTTCAAAAATATGGGAGTCCAATCAGGCTCATTCTCACCCAACAATGTTGAATCATGACACCATGGTCCATCAAAGAAAAACAACAAGAATCCATAGAAAAAAGCACAACTTTTTTTATTTGATCATTTAACAAGTTATCATTTGCAAAAAAAAACAATGATGGAGATTTTTAAAGTGATAAATAATGAATAATCAAATTAAATTGGTACATATGCACATAAAAATGATTGATAGGTATATCTTACAGGAGAAGAACTGATCATAATGAATCAATTTAAGAAATAATGGTGAAAAACAATTATGATCCCTATGTTGATATTGTACATTATTAAAATAATATCACAGTCTCCAATGGATAGGATGGATCATTGTATTAATTATGTCTCGACCATCATTTATCTACAGTCTCATCATCATAAAATATTTTTTTATAATGGAAGGGGGAATATATACACTCAATTATAACAATTATTATATAGACTACCAAGGGAAAATATCCATATCCTAGTACTTATACAAAATACTATTAGATAAAATTAATTGTAAAAATTTAAATAATTAATTAATTGTATATAGAATGCACTCCTTAAGGCTCATTTTAATTTAACGCTATGTGATTACCAATATTAGGTTATGCCTGGGGAAAATATCATGTTTATGAATTAATCATGCTCTTAGATTTCTAATATATATTCCATTTATGTAATATAAAAAGATCGCAAATATATTGAATGTGAATGATATAAAATATATTAAATTTTTAAATAGAAATATTTCATGGAAAAAATGGCATTATAATTTCCCATCTTCACAACTATTTTATATAATTATATATATTTATTGAAATATTTCAACATATAGAATGGTAAAAAAAGGGTCTCTAAATCATTCCATCCTTCAATAAATTTTGTACAAAAGTCATAATAATAAAAACATCTTCATTATAAGCCTATAAAAAGATCTCCCACTCTCATGAGGTATCCATCATGTTCTCATGCTACCACAACATGTGATCAAAGAGAAAGGTATATCTAGTCAGGGTCCACTCCTATCGATCCATGATTTCTATTGGGTAGTCCATAAATGTGGCTTCATCCTTGTTTTCAATCTCTCCCCAGTCAATAATGTGCTTATGGTCATGGACATATCTCCTCAACTATGACATTTGGAGGGTTTTGTGCACCCAATCCATCTTTGGGGTAGAGGGAGGTGTTAAGAGACATCCACAACCCTCTCCAACATCACGAACTATCCAATTATCTATGGGGATAGATTTTCCCCCTTTTTACTTATTCGAATACATTTCATTGGGAGACATTCTACAAAATTTAGTCTACCTACTAAATTTAAATGGCTTATGATGATGATTTAAGTATAATTTTAGCACTCTCTAATCTATCCTCATCTGCTCATGAATGGTCTAGACATTCTCCTTCATTAGAAAAATCAACTCTGGTGCCACATGAGGTACATCACTGATAACCATCAACAAAAGGGGGACCACTAAGTTCTTCCATATAGGTCCTCAAATGATTCCATGATAATACATGTATGTTAGTAAATTTTTAATGAAAACTCTACCAAGTTCATGTAATCCATCCACATCCAAAAAAACGCTAACATAGAGGACTTCAGTATATCTTATAATATATGTATAGTGAAATGTGTCTACCCATATTTCTGTTGGTGGAGGTTTGTACTCATCCTCATATGTGTCATGAATGCCTCACAAATCCCACTCTACAACATTAATTTAACTTATGCAACATGATCGGAGAAAATATTTGATGTAACCCCATGAAGGATAATAATATCCCGTACGTATATAATCTCTAATATATCCACTGAACACTCATCCCAAATAGGAAAGATGATAACGACATCACATGTCAGTCAACTATCAACAAAAGATATCATATTCCATCTCTATCTATTTAATCCATATCCCAAATTCCTTGGATATTTGGTCCTATTCCCACTATGGGATATCAAAGCGATACACAAATTCTATCATAACTATGTGATAAGCCATTACCTTGTTACAACTAAGGTACTTAATGATGATATTATCCACTCTTCATCTCATGTAAGCCCCCTAAAACTAACACACAATGTATCTAAAAAAATTCACCACTATATGATGTATATCTAGTGGAAAACTGTGAAACTCCCTCATCACCTCCTCCCACATCATGACATGGACCACTGTCAATCCCTTGAAATAGTTTCTGTGATTTCCTCAATAAAAAAATCAAGAAGGTGAATTTGCAAATGTTATTTAGTCTGAAATTACCTCATAATCATTGTCTCCCAATTGGGAGTCTCTCACGGGTTGATGTAGTTGATGATTCAAAAACATTGACTATTGAAAAGGTTCACACTCAAACTAAAATGTATTCAGTTGCAATGAATTGAATTGCTTATATGCCTCCTCCACTAAACAATAACATGAAATCCTATTAAAGGAATAATCAACCATGTTGACCTTCCAAAGAGTATATACTATCTCAAATCCATAGTCTTGAATGAGCTCTGTAGTGGAAAAATGTATTTCCACATAGGTTTTTAACTGATGACGATTAAGGTGATGTAAAAAATTAAATCTTTAACGTTAGATTATATTAAATGATGATAAAAATCAGCCCACCGTGAGTCTGAAGTGGCAGTTTTCATATAAATAGGCTCTAAAAGTCAGACCTCAATAGTCTTTGGCATCAGTTATGTAGAAAACAATAATCAAAATTCAGCTTCTATGTGTTTTTTTTTTGTTATTTTTGGTTTAATATCCTAAAGAAAATTATATTCTATATGAAATATTTGTCACATAATTTTTTGTTAAAAACCATTGTTAAAACATTAAAACTCATTAAATTAGAATATTTATTATTTCTTAGGTTTCTATTAGACAGCATATAGATCTAAAACAGACTTATGGATCAACAGTTATAGTCATCGTTTGATGTAGCTCTTTATGTTTTGATAGACAGAAATTAATTCAAAGAGAACATGAGAATAATGAAAAAAAATTATATTCCAAATAAACAGAAAAAATAAAACATATATATTCTTACTAATTTTGATTCTTTTATTTTTTTCACTTGAATCGATATCACCCTAGTTGTTATTTCATATCTTTTAAGGAAGAACTCTTGATGTAAAGAAAATAGCGAGTGATAAAGAATTTTTCACCTTAACTAATGAATCTCATGTGGATGTTTTAACATTATGTCTCGATCATAATAATATTATATCATCACAATTAAGATATCATGATATTTAGAAAAAATAAATGTATAATAATGAAATTAAATGATGAAAATAAATACAATGTACAAATCATCGATTGAAGCTATCAAAAATGTTGAATGAAAGATTATAGGGTTGAATATATTATAAATTAAAATATTATTTGCTACGATGCATTAATAATTAACCAGAATTATCATAATATAAATGTGTGTTGTGAAAAAATTGAAATACCGACACCGTGTATTTGAAACATTACTTTTATAATTGGTTAAATTTATTTCTGATCTTAAAAATATTTTCAAAATGGTGTTTTATCATTAGTTACTGAATAAAAAAAGCCATAAATTGACTTTGAACATATATTATTTGAATAAGCAATGCCAAAAAGGGAAATTTATCTTTATGTATTGAAACAAATGATATTAAAAATCATGTCTAATAATGGTCATCTTCGGTCATAAATAAATTTTGATGTGTAAGTCATGTTTTTCTCCACAACCTATCAAATTAATGATTGACAATTTATCTAAAATATTTATGTTTTTAACATCATTTATTTGTGAAATTGTTGTTTAAATTTAATAGTTTAATGTTGGTTACTGAAAAAATCAATGTTGAAAATCATGTTTTATAATGTTCATCATTCAAAATCTGTTACATTTCTTTCTTAAGTACATTTTTACTATATGGCCTATCAAAAAAGTGCCCATTATATTTTCAAAAATAATTTATTTTATTTTATTGTCAGTTATTTGAAAATAAGATTCCAAAGGAGACTTTTAATGTCATGTATTGAAAAAAACTGACATTAAAAATTATGTCTCATAATGTTCAATTTCTGACCTCCATATTTTTTTTCCATAAGTCCATTTTTTCTCTATAACCTATAAAATTAAATCATAACAAATTATCAACTTCATTTATTTCATTATTATGTCATTTATTCTAAAAAAACACAAAAAAACGGACATTTAACATCTGTTATTGAAAAAACCCGACATTAAAAATCATGTCATATAATTATCAGCATCCTAAGTCCATATCTATTGATCCATAAGTTCATCTTTTTATGACCAATAAAATCAAAGATTCCAAATTTATCCAAAACATTTTTGTATTTTTATCATCATTTATTGGAATAACTGGATGTAAAAAGAGGCTTTTGGGGTCCTTTTTTGAAAAAATAGACGTTTAAAATCAATTATGACAATGTTCTACTTCCGACGTCCATAAATTTAGATCCGTTAGTATTTTATTATACAGAACCTTTCAAATCAGATCTTGAGAAATTATATAAAACTATTATTAATTTTTAATATTACTTTTTTGAAAATCTAATGCCAAAAACATACTTTTATCATCGGTCATTGAGAACTGACGTTAAAATTCCAAAGATCAAACCATTTTTCTACATGTGACTGGTGTATATATTTTTGGATCATGTCTCATTATATGTAGTCATAACTAAGAGTCTGATGATTTGATTAAATGATAATTTTATATCCTATAAGATAGTTCCATAATATCTTCTAGATGAATCCTAATACTACCAGGTTAATGTGGAGAGTCGTGTTGTTCAACTCCTATAGTCTCAACTACCTTGACCCATATCAGATAAATGCCTTTCTCTACATAAATATTCATTTTATATGATCTTGGGAGGCATAAAAACCCACTACTAATCCACACCTACCTCTGGTAGTCTCATCATTGGAGCACTCATAATCCCCACCCACGACATTTTGAAGCCCATATGATATTTATCATTACTGGGAAAAGACTATCTGTTCCATATCAAGGTGATCAAAGGATATGCAATTCAATATAATCATATCTCAAATATCAGGTACTAAAATTCAATGATAAGAAAAATATTGACCAATGACACAGTCTCTTGTAGATCCCAAGAAGGAATTACATTAATCTTCTGGGGTTTCATGGATAAAAAATTCCGATAAATAACATACCCAAGAAGTTAACATCATGGATATTAATATAGAATTTCAAGAGATTTCCATAATTATAGTGTTTCAAATGAAAATATATAACCATCCTAAATCATTTTCCATTCTCCTCCGATGATACAGATAATATGAGTATTTCATCAATGAACTCAAAAAAACCGGTACATGTATGGTTAAATGTTCTGGTCTATAAAATCCATAAACATGAGGGTGTAATTCATCACCCCAAGGGGAATCACCAAAAACTCATATTGAAATTAGAATCATAAGAATACCAAATTTTGAATAATGGCCTCATGAACTCTCAACATGTGTTATCGTTTAGTGAGATTGGCCTTCTAGAATGATCTCAAACCTCGAACCATGTTAATGAGGTTTATAATCAATGTCAACAGGTACTTGATCCAGATCATGTCTATTTTGGGGCCGGAATAATCTATGAAAGGTGTAATATCCCAACCAAATATTCTTATTAAAACATTGTTTATCCCCTATGGTATACAATGTGATTGATAAATTACATAACATAAAGGTTTTCTATTTGAAACTATTACTCTTGCATATCAAAACTATCCATACAATTTTCCATAGAAGATATCAGAGTGGTCCTGAGATGCATGTAAATAAAAAATCCATCTATCCCTATAGAGGTTGTAATGAAATGTTTTCAGATAATATGTTCAAAAAATATTTCATTATATTGGGAAACCAGATTCATGAAGATATTTTTGCAGTAAGTGTTACAGTCACCATGTTATGGCACATGGGATGTATCATCTTTCTCATTATACATACTCTCTATTCCAACAGATCTTTATGGACCATGAAGTATAATGATGTCATGATAATTTAAAGGATTCTGACAAATCATCTATTAAATTTAATATAGGATTGGATTATGGAAAACCAATACATAACCATTATGTTGTCAGATGATTCTATCATGATGACTAAAATATCCCCTTTTAACATCTCTACGCCAGGAGGTAGCTTGCATAGCTAGTAGATGAAGGATATATTAGAAGTGGTTCCTATAGGAACCTTATGACATTGCTGTTTGGAAATCGTCTAATCTCAAAGAATCAACACTGACACCTGGAGTGTATAAGTTAATGATTTAATCTCAACCATTTCTTTTAATACTAAGGAACTATTATAATGATTGTCAATCCTTCCTCTGACCAACTTTTGTGTTGTGGGGTCATATGCCCCCATATCCAACAACCGTATGCAACCCCAATCTCCAGCTCTTTGAGCCTGAAATATATTTCATGTTGTTGTTGTTGAAGGATTTCAAAACATTGTTCACCACCCATAGACACTCCACTCATATATTCACATAATCTTCTTTCATATCCTCCTCAATGGGGGTAGCACATCTTTCACCTAGGTGTCCCCTCATCATGGTGTTTATTCTTCAATTGAGTTCTACTAGCTATCTCTATATGATAATCATCGTTTTTTCAGGAATTCATGTTCCATTTTACCTTTACTATTCCATGTATGTAACATCCCCTATACATATATTCTCATTACTCTACATTGTCTATTTTCAAAATGACCATAATCATGAATCAGATAATTGGGAGGTGTCCTATGTCGAGATCCTAATAACTAGCACCTGTTAGATTCCATAGAATACTCATCCCTGTAAGGCCCCCATCCAGCACTAATAGCCGGGAATCCATATTATAAGACTCTTTCTATCACTAATTCATGATATATAATACTTAAATTGGTAGGGATTCACAAGGGTAATCCAATTTCATCAATATATCTATTGAGTTCATTATCAAACATACAATTCTTGGAAATATTCATCATGTATCACATAAATGAAATATCTGGTATAGTTTTTGAACCCTTCTTCATAATCAACCATTGTTATATGTCACTAGAACAACTCCAACATATTATAAATATGAACAGATTATTTTTAGGAGGTGTAATACTCCTCATTGAACTACTACAAGAAATCATACCATATCAATGTCCACTCATTATGAATTTGGGGAACAAATCCACATGTTCCCATATAATATGTAGAAACAATTACATTTTACTGAAGCCACATTTTCTATCATTATATAGAAAATCATGAAGAAATGGACCACCAACACTAGCCAATCATCTTTTTATTATGGATTCAATAAGGATTCCTTATAACTATTCCATTCCATCTTGTTTTGAAAATAACAAACATCTTATCTTAAGGAAAATCACATTTATCGTATGATTTACATTAATAAAGAAAATTTTCCTTCCCCAAGGAAATATATCCTTACTAGGATTTTATTTGTTCATATTTTATCTGAGTATAAAATTTGGTTTTGTATCCAAAACCTCAGAATCTTAAATACTTATATATAAAGCATTATGCTTTCAGGTTCTGAATTCAGGTTTTGAATTATCTGAATTCAGACTTTGAACTATCTAAGGTTAGGTTCTGAATTTTTTGAATTCAGACTCCGGTCATTACGAGTTCAGACTCTGTGTTCTCTGAATTCAGACTCTGAACTTTCTGAGTTCAGACTCCGAGTTCTATGAATTCTGACTCTGAACGTTCTGAATTTAGACTCCATGTTCTCTGAATTCAGACATAAAACATTGTATGTTCAGACTTTTAATTCATATGAATTCCGACTCCAAGTATCCTTGATATTCTGACTCCGAAATTCTTTGAATTCGGACTCTGAATTCTTATGAATTCAGATTCCAAATTTCCTTGTATGTAATCCTATGAAATTCTCTAAAATTAATGTTCTTAATTCCTTTGAAGATAGAATCCTGAATCTCCATTTATTATAGACACATAATAGTTATTGGTTAGACTCTGAAACCTCGTTATTTTTGACACATTGAAAAATTAATTTTGTTTAGTAAACATATTTTTTCTTACTCATGTTTGGTTATAAAACTATTTATTGCATTCAATTACTAACAAACCATTGTTTGAGAGACACGTGTTCTGGTCCCTCCGAAATTCATGGAAAAATATAATTGTTGGGGGAGGGAGCCGACCATTGAGAATGTGCCCATAAATAGGATCTCAGTTGAAATAGCTCATAAATATGATGAAAAATTTGATCAATCAAGGTATTACATGATGCTGAAGTGATTTATAGAGAGATAGATTTTATTACATTGTGCGTACAAAAACTCTTGTTCGGAATTTCTTCGTGAATCTTAGAATGTAGCCGAGTAAATTCAAGGGTATCTAGGGACAGGATGATAGAGGTGTCGACTACCTTGAAGTTCGAGGGCTTGCGGGGATAGGAAGACAAATTATGATCATCATATTGAGGGCTTACCCCGGAGTGGGTAAGAAATAATTTCTTGAAAGTATAAATCAAGAGACCTTTATCCAAGTTTGATAGATATTGTTCTTGTTGGGTTAAATTATTTACTACTTGTTACTTGTATTGTTTCAAATTTTCCACTGTATTTTGTTTGTTGAGGATAGTATAACTATCATATACTTTCTTATACATGCACTCTGATTTAGTAAGATTCTATATGTTTTAAGGTTGAATCTCTATCTTGGATGATTTTTGTTGAGATACATTTCCATAAACACATTTCTGGAATTACATTCTCAGGATCACGTCTCAGGAATCAAGCATGTTTGTATAACTAGGAGGTATTTTCACTATACCATGTTTTACCTTGTTAAGCATTACCCTCTTTAAAAGTTCAAAACTAATTTTTTAAAGTATATAATTCACCCCCCCCCCCTCTTGAATATTGATCATCTAAATCATTAGATAGTGCATTCAGTATCATTTTGATCATATAATTGGTATCATAAGAGAATATCATATTCTATACCAACCTAACCATTAGTATCAGAGTAGGTATCTAAAATAATTATATTGACAAGCATGTTTTCTTGAACATTTTTTTCATTTTTCTATATTTTCCTTTATTAGTATATTTTTATCCTTGTTTTCAAACATTTATTACTAACATGTTTTCATGGAATGATTATTTTTTGAGATGGAAGGAATCAATGTTGGTTCTATAGACAAACTAAATCCAATTAGACAACCTATTTTTGTTGGCAATGATTATGAGTATTGAAGATATCACATGAAAACATTTATTATCAATATGGGAGTAGACAATTTTTTAATGCTTACTGGAAGATATAACATCCCTGACATAGAATTCATTACTTTCACCATCAAATAAAAGCATGAATATCAACTTAATTGTAAGGTATGAAATATTATCCTTTATTCTGTGAATAGAAATATATATAGCTAGATTTCAACTTGTGAACAAGAAAATTGTATCTGGATGAAGCTTGAAGTTACACATTTTGGTACTTCCATTTTCATGGAAACTAGATGTGCCATGCTGAGAGATGAGTTTCATGGATTTTTCATTCCTTATACAGAACCAATATGTAAGGAACAACAGAGATTTATGACTACTTTTAGTAGCCTGAAATCTATGGATGACAAAGGATTGTATGATGAATCGTTATTGGACAAGATCATAGACATCATGCCCAATGAGTGGGAATCTAAGAGGACAACTATTGATGATAATAGAAAATCTACACATATTTCTCTTCATGAAAATTTTGGAACTCCTCTTCAACATGAGACTAGAATTAAGAGTGATTCTCATAATATTAGGCAGAAGAATAGAAACAACAGTGTTTCATTTACAACAACATCAATTCAAATAAAATACAAGACTCCTGAGAGAGTTAATAAATCTAAAAAAGCCAACACTCCTAAGATATTTACTAGATCTAAATCTAAAATGATTTTTATTCAATAAAAATCTAGTAGGCATGAATCTTCATAAAATGAATTATCCAATCTTTCTCAAAGGAGGAACAAGATTATTTGACAGAAGAACATTCAACATAGTATAGAAGAATAAAAGGATAAGAATGACTCAGAAGTCACCTGTTATGAATGCAATAGAACGGGGAATATAAGGTTAGATTTTCCTGTTCTTAAGAGAAAGGAAAGAAATGAAAAGTATTCTGAGAGAAATAGAAAGATGTACTACAATGTTAAAGCTAATAATTTCATAAACGCTAATGAAAACAGAAGTGCCATATGTGGTGACTCATCAGAGGAATCATCAGATTTCGAATCTTCTGAACAAAAGAATCTTCTTTTAATATCCAGACTACCTATTGAAAATCATTGCTTAATGGCTAAGGTACAAAATACAAAATCCATCAAAAATGTATCATTAAATAGTGATTGTAAATACTATGAATCCTCAGATGAAGAATCTTCTCCTAATGAATATAATACATTACCTACCTATGAAGATGTTTATATGTTTTCTAAACTCCTTGATAATGAGAATTCAAAACTCAAGAAAAATATTGATAAGGGAAAATCTAGAAATACTATTCTTAATAAGGAAATATTAGATCATTATAAAGAAGTTGATAAGAAATTTTTTATTTTAAATGTATTTTAAAAAACATTGAGGTAGTTAATAATGAGAATGATAAACTTTATAAAGATATAGATACATCAATTTCTATGAAAAATGTTTTCTAGCCTAACCATAGTTCTAAAACTAATGTTATAGAAGAAAAGAAAATAGTTATTAGACTAATGTCAGAAATATTTTTCTTGAGGAATTTTTTGTTAATCATTACCCTAGGTAAAGAAATCATTGATATGATGTATTCTCAAATCCAAACTCTAAGGAATAATTCTAGATTTGGTTATACCAGTTCAAAATTGATTTTTAGTAACAATTATTTTGTTCCTCAATGTGCTCTATTTTGCAATAAGTGTTAGTGTGGTGTAAATTAGGCACAAAATTTTTCCTTAAACAAACCTCAGTATTTAGGTTTTCATAAAGATTATCTATCAAAGAAAATGTAGAACCCCAAAATTTTGCTTTCTGATGTTTCTAGATCCAAGAATGTTTGGATTCTAAATGTATAACATTCGTATTTTCATGAAAATATAGAATGTACCAAACGAAATACATGGTACATGGATAGTGGATGTTCTTGGCATTTGACTGGTAACAATACTATTTTTTAAAAGATTATCAAGATAAAATGGAGAAAAGAAACTTTTGGAGATAATCCTAATGGAGAAATTATTTTTATAGGTAACATTGTTCTTCTTGAAAAAACATTTATTTAAAATATTTTATTTTATAAAGGACATAAAAACAACCTCATTAGAATAAGTCAATTATGTGATGAATATTACCTTCTAAATTTTAGTAATGACAAATGCTTTGTACACAATTCTATGAAGAATTTATTCATTCTACCCACAGGAAATGGAATGATGACATGTTAATCATAGAAGACAATTGGAGAAAAGATTTACCTTTCATTAGTGCAATGGAAGATCATTATTTGTTGTGGAATAGATGTTTAAAACACTGTATCGTTATAAACCTATGAAAAATGTATTAGAAAAAACACTTTAAGGATCTACCGAAGCATAGATTTGAATATTCAAATGTTTGTGATCCTTGTAAATATGGAAAGAAACATAAGTCAAGTTTTAAATTAGTCATTGAAGTCTCAACCACTGATGCCTTATCTTTAGTGCATATGGATTTTTTTAGTCCAACACAAATTAGAAACATTGGAGGCAAATATTTTGTATTTTTCTTAGTTGATAATTACACGATATTTTCATGGGTATATTTTCAAACAATGAAATTTAAAGAATTTTCTTATTTCAAAACATTTAGAGTCTACATTAAAACTGGGTATAACCTTCCCTTAATAAAAATTTTTAGTGATCATAGATGTGAAATTATATATTCTGAATTTGAAATATTTTGTAGTAGAAAAGGCATTACTCATAATTTCTCATCACCAAGAAAAACTTATCAAAACGGTGTTGTTGAAAGAAAAAATTGAATTCTTCAAGAGATAATAGCAACAATATTGAGTGACTATTCAGTTGCCAAATTTTTTTGCCCTGAATATATAAGTACTGGCTGTAATACTAAAAATAATTTTTTTATTAGACCTTTTATTAATAAAACACATTATGAGTTATGGAATGGTGGAAAACCTAGACTTCTCTACTTGAAGGTTTTTGGATGAAAATTATTCATTCTGAAAACAAAGATAATCTACACAAATTCGAACCAAAATTGAATGAAGGAATTTTTTTAGGCTACTCCACAACTTCTAATTCTTATAGAGTTTTCAATAAAAATACATATACTGTTGAAGAAACAGAAAATATCAAATTTGAAGAAACAGATTATTTTGTTTTTAAATCACATCAATGTGAATCTTCGGATGTGTTTTCAAAAACTGATTATCAACCATTGATAGAAGAACCTTCTGATAAGTAAAATTTTCAAGAGAATATTTCTGAGGCATTTACCCAAGAAGAAATCCAAACTTATGTTAATGAATAGGTTTTACAAAAACCAAATCAGTTGTTTCTAAAGAATCATCATAGTTATAATATCATTGGTGACGTAAATCAACCTGTAAGGAATAGATATTGTTTAAGAAATGAAAATGAAAATTTTGCATTCCTTTCCCAATTAGAACCAAAAATCACTAATGAAGCATTAATTGATGATGAATAGATAAAATCTATACAAGATGATCCAAATTAATTAGAAAGGAATAATGTCTAGACCTTGGTTTAATGACCTAATAAATCGTCTATTATTGGAGTAAAATGGGTCTTCCAAAATAAGTGTGATGAAAATAGAGTAATTTTGAGAAATATAGTGAGATTGGTTGCTAAAGGCTATAACCAACAATAATAAATAAACTATGAAGAAACCTATTCTCCAGTATCTAGACATGAATCTATTCATATTCTACATTCCATTGCATCATTCATCAATTTCAAACTTTTTCACACGGATGTGAAATGTGCTTTCCTTAATGGTTATGTTCAAGAGGCAGTTTTGTTAGAGCAACCTCCTGGATTTGAATATTCAAAACATCCTAAACATGTTTTTAAACTTACCAAATCCTTGTGTTGACATAAGCAAGCCCCTCGAGCTAGGTATGATAGGATTACATTATTTTTGCTTCAAAATAATTATATTAATGGAAATGCTGATCCAACCTTTTTTATAATGAAATATAATAAAAAAAATTTATTGTTAAAATTTATGATGATGACATTATATTTGGTTCAACTCAGCAATCTTTAACTGATTCTTTTGTGGATCTAATGAAATCTGAGTTTGAAATTAGTATGATGGGTGAGTTAACATTTTTCCTTGGTTATCAAATTTCCCAAAAACTAGAAGGAATCTATATATCCCAACATAACTATATTAACGATAATCAAAAAAATTATGGATATGAAAACACTAAGAGTATTAGTACTCCCATTGGTACCTCAAATTCACATGATCTTTATGAAGTTAGGAATCCATTAGATCAAACATCATTTAGTGGTATGATAGGAAGTCTACTTTACATAATATCTAGTCATCCAGACATAATGTTTTCATTGTGATTATGTGAAAGATATAAATACAATATTATGAAATCCAATTTAAAGGTAGTAAAAAGTATATTTTTCTACTTAAAGGGAGCCCATGATATTGGACTCTTTTATACTTCTAGAAATGATATTTTTAAAAAGGTTTTTTGGATTGTGACTTTAGTGGAAGTATTATGTATTGAAAAAGTACATCTGGAACATGTCATTTAATAGGAGATTCATTATTTTCTTGGTCATTAAAAAGGAAACACTCAATATCACTTTCCACTATTGAAGCTGAATATGTAGCAGCTTGAATATGTCGCGCTCATGTGTTGTAGATACAACACACACTCACAGAATTTTGTATGAGTTTCACTAAAACACAAATTTTGTGTGATAATATGATTTCCATTGCCTTATATTAAAACCCTTCACATAATTCTCATGAAAAACACATATATATTAGGCATCACTTTCATAGAGATCACACACAATAAGAGGATATCTTTCTACAATTTATCAGAACACAAGATCAACCTTGCTGATATTTTCATAAAATCATTACCATCTAATGTACTTGAATACATTAAACAGAAGTTAATAATGATAACAGTAAAGTAATCATCATTGTTAACTACCTGTTGTAACCAATCTCTTTACAATAATAAACTCATTTTCATAGTGGGAGTACATTTGTTTGTTAGATTTGTAAAATGTTCATTTTCAAAATTTTCATAATGATGATGATCAAAAATTTTGTAATGAAGATTATCAATACGTTGATAATAACATTTTTCTAAATTTTTGTAATGTATTTTTTCTAAATTATTATAGTGGAGATTTTCTAAATATTCATAATTATGATTTTCTAAATTAATGTGATGATGTTTTTTAAATTTTCATAATGAAGATTTTTTAAATTTTTAAATGAAGATTTTCTAAATTTTCGTAATGAATTTTTTCTAAATTTTTATAATGAAAATTTCTACATATTCGTAATGAAGATTTCCGAAATTCTCGTAATGAATATATTCGTAGTTCTTCGTAATCTGTTTTTCATAATAAAGTATTTCATAATATAACGTTTTTCAAGAATAATTTTCCTCAATATGAATAATCTTCCTAGAACTCCAAAATGTATGTTTCATTTCTTAAATAATTTAAATAATCTTTTATTTGTTCGTATTTTCATCTTTTTTAAAATTTTTGTTTTCATTTTTTTTCATAATTCCGATTGTTTTTCTTAAAAAATCTCAAAGGATTAGATTCTATTAAATTTTCATTCTGGCTATCATCACAACCGTCAAATCTGATCAGAAGTTCTTTCAACAATTTGGTTTATTATAGAAGATGAAATGTCACCCCAAATTCCTATATAAATGACCACCAATGGTTGTCCCACATCAATCCCAAAGCTTTCGTATGTTGAACCCTACCCTCTTATAGAATCATGTTTCTGATTTTCAGGGCTTCCTCAACCCTGAATTTTTGTCAAAGTATCTTCCTAAAAGGACATGTCAAATGTCAAGATGATTTCTGAATGGCTGATTTATAGGGAAAGGATGGTACATCCAAATTTCATTGCTAAGTATGATTCTATCATCTCAAAGAACATCATGCTAAATGTATGAGAGAGTGTTTGCATATTGAAACCTAGAGCTCAGGATCTGGTATATTTGGACATGTTGGTTGATATCAATGATATAGAAAGTTTTTTCAAGGAAGAAGGAAAAGATAAATTCCCTTTCATGAGATATGGGAAGACATGTGATATTTCTTACACAAAGGTAACCAGTTTGATTGGAGTACCTTATGAAGAAAAAGCTGAGTTTTGTTATCATAATCTGCCAGATGTTCAAGGAAGCATTGTTAAGGTGAAGTCAATGTCTTACCTAGGTCTTTCAGATGTAAAGACTCTAATGATTGATCAACTATCTAAAAATTATTAGATTCTTGAATTGTGGGTTCAAGGATTCATCATTCCAAAAAAAGGGGAAAAGGATAAATTGAAGAAGAGTGAGATGTTTATATTGTATTTCTTGGTGAATCTAAGAATAATTGTCTTCGATAAGCACAATCTGATTATAATTGAGAATATACAAATTGGAAATTCGAAGGCTCATATTATTATGTTTCCATCTATTCTATCAAAGCTGATTGTTTAGTGTTTAGAATCCATCAAAATACCTTGTAGTTCAATTCCATGAGATTTCAGACTCATGTTGGTATGTGATGATACTCTTTGAAGGATGAATGTTCAATTTTTCAAGAATATAAGGATTTTTATGATTTTCCTGAGGAGGAGGTAAAAGCCATATCGAAGAAATAGTAGGCTGTTGAGACCTATAAGAAGTGAGGAAGGAAGAGGAAGTTGAAGGAAGTCGAAGACAAGAAAAAAAACCTCAATGGCTAAGGAAATCCAATATGCACCACCAATGCCTAAAAAGGAAAAATGAATATCTGGGTGAGGTAGTAGAAAAATGGAGGGAGGACAGAGATAAAGAGAAAGCATATGAGCATAGATTTGGTTTGGATCCTGCAGAAGCAATGAATTTAAATGAAAATACTGCTGATGATATTGAATAGAAAGAAAAAGAAAAGAAACAAAATAATAAGATGAGTGAAGAAGAGATTGTGAAGTCTTTTCTGATGGCTACTGAGAATGCCTCTGAAAATATTATGGTACCATAATACTTCTTAGTAGAAGCTTTACTAGAGACACCGGGAAAAAAATTTGTGACTCAGGGAAAAGTCCAAGATAATGTAGTGGAGGAAGAATAAGAGGTAAAAGAATGTAGTGGTGATACTGATGATCTTTTTACGAAAGTAGAAGATTTTCATGGGAATGAAACCCATCTATGAATATTTGAATCTAAACATATGAAGCTGAGTCTTCAAATCTTCATATCCCTGGGAAAGATGAGAAGTGTGAAAATGACAAGGTTAAAGAAGATGTGAATAAGTTTTCTGAATTATAATGTTCAAATCATTATTTCATTCACTCATTGGATGCTGAGACAAGATGTTAGAAGGAAACGGTCGATGAAGATAGAATTGTTAAACTCTATGATAGTGAAAAAAAATCCCCTAACAATGCTGAAGCCATTACAATGGTTGATAATGGAAAACAAGTGATTTTTGATACACCTAGTAAAGATATTGTGAAGAAGAAATAAGTTAATGGATCATCAGAGAGGAAGGCGGTTTAAATATAAAAGAACCCTCACCAATGAAAAATTTCCGATTCAGAATTATCACCTCTAGGACATGATATCATTGTCTAGTACTTGATGAAGCTTGTTGGAAATATACAAATAATTTTTAGTATAGACTTCAGATGCCAGATGCTTCAACACACCTTAAATCAGAAATCGGATTTAGTATCCATGGTGACGAATAAGTGTGTCATGCTTGGAGAAGATTTCATAACATTTTTCATAAAGTATGAATCCCACAATAGATCATGCAAGAAAATGACCAGTCCGTCAATGAATACTATATAAGTGATTATAATTCTTGATGAATTTCAAGAATGTCTCAAGGATACATTTGAAACTTAAGATGTGACAATTAAGGATCTCAGAAATAGTTTTGAGGAAATTATAAATCTAGAATAGAATTCCCTGATGCCAGAAGTAAAATATCATAATGGGAAGTTGTATATAGATTCTCATAGTTGTAAAATAGAGAGGGATATCAAGATTGAGATAAAATAAAATTGTGTCAAGTAGGAAGAATCATTGAAGGCTCAGAATGATATTCATAAGGCTCGGTAAGAAAAAAAAACAAGCCTTAGAGAAGAAAACTGAATATCATGATTGGATTCTCAAACGAGCAAGGGAATATAACAAGGATCTTATGAAGATCAAAACTATTATGAAGAAGTTTATGCCAATGGAAAAGGAAGTATTATTTTGTTCTATACCAATCTTTTGTTGTATTATTTCCTTGTAAAATATTTTTCAATAATAATGAAATTTTTGGTTACTCGTCTTTTCTTGGTTTAGTAATAATATTTAAGGTACCATATATTATTTTCCATTCCCATTAATTAGTTTTGAAAATAACTAAGGGGGAGGAAAAAAGAATACCTAGAAAAGGAAACATTTACCTAAGGGGGTGTTCATATAAGGGGGAGTTCTTATCTAAAAAGATTTTCATATGCAATAAAATACTATGTCTCATTCTGAAAATAAAGAATATGATCCTTAGTGATTCCAATGCCTAAGGGGTAATTAGTCGCATTCCTCATTTCCCATGTGTTGAAGGAGATAATGTTTACTTTCATAGTCTAGGAATTTTTTTTCAATGTCCTTATATTGTATTTCATAAAGATGTTTGTGCTTTCCAAAAAGGGGGTGATTTATGAGTCAATAAGGTTTCCTTTTTAATTTTTAATTCCTTCTTGTTATAAAAATCTCAAAAACCTTATCTTAAGTCAAATCTCTTTTACCCTATTCTTTAATTTCTTAATGAAAATTTTCCATCCCCATGGAAATTTCTCTTTACCATGTTTTTCATTTTTCCTATTTTATATAAGTGTAATATTTGGTTTCATATCCAAATACTCAGAATCATAAATACATAGATATAAAAAATTATTTTTATAGGATCTGAATTCGGGTTCTGAATTCTATGAATTCATACACCAAAAATTCTGAGATCAGGTTCCGAATTCTCTGAATTCAGACTCCAAACTTAATGAGTTTAGAATCCGAGTTCTCTAAATTCATATTCCGAACATTTTGAGATCAGAATCCGAGTTATCTGAATATATAATCGGAACGTTCTAATTTCAGGATATGAGTTCTCTGAATTTTGACTCTGAACATTGTAAGTTCAGACTCCAAATTCTTATAAATTCAAACTCTGGATCTCTATGAAATTCATATTCCTGAATTCAATGAATTCAGACTCTGAATTCTTATGAATTAAGACTCCGAATTTCGTTGAAATTCAGAATCCTTAATTATATAAAATTAAGGATCCAAATTCCTTTGAAGAAAAAATCCCCATATCCATGTATTATAGACACCGTATTGTTATTTGTTATTCTATTATCTTTCATTCTTCCTTACACTTTGTAAAATGAATTTGGTTTAGTAACCAAATTTATGCTGACTCATGTTTTGTTATAAAATGATGTTGTGAATTCAGTTACAAACCACCTATTGTTTGAGTGACACATGTACAGATCCCTCCAAAATTCAATGAAAAATATGATCATTGAAGGTGGGATCTGATCGTTGAGAATGTTCCTTTAAATAGGATCTCATTTAAAATAGATTATAACTTTGATTAAAAAGTTGATCAATCTAGATATTAAATGATGCATAAGTTATTTCTAGCGTGAGAGAATTTATTCCTCTGTGACTACTAAACATCTTGTTCAGAATTTATTTGTGTGACTACAAATGTTACTGAGTACATATGAGGGCTTATAGCGATGGGAAGACAGAGGTGCTGACTACCATGATGTTTTAGGGCTTGCAGGGATAGCTAGACAGATTCTGATCTTTATATCGAGGTCTTACCCTGGTTTGGGTAAGATAGAATTTCATGAATATATAAATCAAGGGATCTTTATCCAAGGCTGTTGGATTCCATTATATTTGGTTTAAAATATTTAAAACTTGGTACTTGTATTGTATCATGTTTTCTGCTGTATTTTGTATGTTGAGGAAATTATAACTATCTTATACTCCCTTATACATTCACAGTGATTTAGTAAGAATCTTTATGTTTTAAGGAAGATTATTTATCATCGTAAACATTTATTGAGTTTCATTTCTGGAACCACATTTCCATAATTACATTCTCCAAATCACATTTCCAGAATCGGGTATGTTAGTAGAACATAGAGGTCTTGTAAATATACCTTGTTTAACCTTGTTAAATATTACCATCATTAATAGTTCCAATGAATTTTTTTATAGTATACAATTCTACCCCTTCTTCTATATTGATCATCTACATCACTAGATACTACATTCTATATCATTTTGATCCTATAGTTGGCATAATAAGAAAATATCATACTCCATAACAACCTATCATTTATTGGGGATCTTGCATGTTGTACAACCTCACCGGCCTCTGCATCTAGAACTCATGGAGTGAGATAAGCCTATGTGCATCCCATTTATCCAATTATATCAGGATAAATGTCTCAACTTCTGTGGATCTACTATCTTTCCACATGTATCTCTTTACTCATTAGAAGTAACCATCAACCTGTCTATCGTCTAGATAAGAAAAAACTAGTGTTGTAACATACCATGGGGAGGTGAGTATATACATAACCAATAAGATTCTACAAAAGATGAAGGGGGGTCTTTAAATGATGCAATACAAATATATAAGTAGTGGATAACTTAAACCAAATTAAGAGAGTAAAAAAATTAACTACATTGATATATATAAGATCCATACCAAAAATAGAAGACAAGGGGTTATACATGTCATTAAATATATATAATGAAATTTCTAAATGTTTCATTAGTCCATCCACGATGCACAATATAAATCATATCTATCTAAAGATATTTTTTTTGAATGGACCACATCTCACCAAAATGTTTCACTACTGTGGGAGGGAATATCTAAGACGAGGATGCACACCCATGTATGTTAGGGGGCCCATGTAAATATAAGGATGACCCATACCCTATCTGATTAGGGGTACAACATAGTTAAGAGGGGAACCAATACCTTTCTATTGTTGTTGAATGTGGTACAACCCTGTTGATTGATGACATACACTATAATGTTATTGGGGGTACCACTCAATAGATAGATGACACCCACCCAAATTCTATAGGTGGATATAAAATTGAGAAGGAGGAATATCACCCTACTCGGTAAGGGGTACCAATCAAAAAATAAATGTCCCTCTCCCTGACCAATCAAGGGGGACACTCATTAGATAGACAATGGTCTCACACCCTAGTCCTCCGGGGGGTGTACTAATCTAATGGTCTTCCCAATCACATTTATTTTTGACTAATGTAAAAATAATTTCCATACCCAAAGCTTATAACATCATATATTAAAATCTACAATATAGGCCAATATTGTGTTCAAAATGAAAAAACACTCATAATTGGATACATGTGTGCCAAAATCAGAGTCCAACTAAAGGGGATATGAGAGGTGATGTTTCCTAAAATAGAGTCAAGGTGTATATGGTGTTTGAGGGGAACAACACAGTTTGTAGTCTCACTCTATCATCTGACCTTATCCCTAAAGGAACACGTCCCTCTTATCAGATATGGCCACAATGATATTAGAGGGTATACATGAATTTGTTGATTCACTTGATTTCCTAATTGTGCTATATAGTTTTTTCCATGTATCCAAACAATGTTTGTGTACATTGGCACACAACATGTTCATTTACATAACTCTTTAGGTTTACCACCATTGTATATGTTGAGTTAGACTACATAAATTTACATGATGTGTTGGGGTCTCAAATAGATTTTAATAATTATAATTTCATTATATCTGGTCTTACATAGCTATGGCCCCACACTTAGTCTGTTCTTCATAGTACATAGGTTGTAGTAGGAGTTTCTCATAAAATCTCCTATTTGTGCTCGGACATTCATGATCCGGATCCTCTATCACGTGTATCTCATCCAAACACATGGAAATAGAGGATAAAATACTATGTATCAATATCTATCCTTTTGGTAGACATAATCATCCTATAGTTCTTCCTATGTGAACTTTTTGTCCTATTAGGATTCATATTGCGCCAAATTTTACATTACCATCTCCAATTTATATTCCAATCAAAACATTTATCACCCAAGAACTAAAACATAAACCCTATTCATTCTTTTGTACATTGATCATAGCATTTATCATGAACTCATCATAGATTAGGGTGTCTAATCTTGATTGGTCCCACCCGACAATTTTGAGTCATCCTCGAGGATAGGTTATGCCTAATGTGAAAGAAAAAAGGGATAATAGAACCAAACAAATGTTTAATAATTCATTGGCTAAGAGATTTTGTCTAAATAATATGAATGGATATATCTGTGGGGGAAATGAAGAATCAAATTAAAAAAATATATTATTTCATGAAAAGTTTCAATTAGAATATATTAATGGAAAATAATTGATCACTCTTAGTCGATTTAATCAATAAATGAATAATATACAACTTGATGAGCCCTACCCAAACACTAGATCAATCATTAGCATATATCATGCTAAAAAAATAGGTGTATAGATAATTTTTTCACTGAACCTCAACATTCCATGGTCGAAAGTCCAATCCACTTCATATCCTGATGTTTCAATTAGTGGAGTACAATGGCCTATCAATTATCCTAGGGTATTTTCATCAAACCTTATGGAAGTTTCTATAATAGGAAATTTATATAAATTCTATTATTGACACTGAAAATTAAAAATGAAATTAATCAAATAATTTAATTTAAAAAATTTGTGATAATTTTAATAATATCCATACCCCTAGTGCTGACCTATTTTATGTCACACCTAATGAAATAATCAAGTTCATAAGTCAACTAGGGATTTATATTTTTGATATAACATTCCATTTATGTTTTATCCCAATTTATTTTTTATATTGTGCTTGTGTAATATGAAATATATTTAATATTATTATAAAAATATATTTATGAACACTTGGCCATGGAATAAAATTCTCTTTCAATGCCTTAATCGAGAAATATTTATTGAATATATATAACTATCTTACAAAGAAAAAACCGAGTCTCTCCCATATTATTTGTAATTAGTAAAGTAAATATTTTGTTCTATTTATTTATTTCCCACTGTTATTTAATGAATTGAAGGAAAATACTAATATTATTAAAACAATTTATAAAATTAAATCAACATATCAGGATTATATCTCAGTGTATGGTTGGATTCTAGATCCTTAAGAAGACCGTGAGGAGGTAGCTTTGGATTTGGTATTTGGTTAATGGCACTTTGGAGGCATGGAAATCGAATAAAGGATATACATATATGTATTTAAATTTATATCTTATTGTTGATATTTTATATTAGAGGGGAATTATTACCATTAAATAATGGGTAAATCCCCCTCTTTAATGGGAAATGGACAAAAGAAAATATGGTTTTATATAATTTTTTCCTATTTCGTGAACTAAATAATACAGAAGGAAAACATCTGTCCTTGGATGAATATCAATGACATTCTTATAGGGTTTTAGGTACTAATCACATTACCCTATTAAATTATAATAGACTTTTTATGATGATTTTTGGTTCATTATATGATATTTTAAAAAGAATTATTTATTGGAATTATTGAATTTGTGGAACATATAAATTATATTTTCATGATTTCTTAGATAAAATTATATCACCTTGGATAATTATGGAGAGCTATGATTATGGTATGTTGCATCAATGAATGCCCATAAAATAAAAAATATTTATTTTATGAATTATTACTTAAAGAATAACATAATAAAATTCACAAGGATACGTAAAAATAGTGTCTTCATCAAATTAGCCACATAACACAAAAAAATGAAATATAAATTAAAAAAGATTTAAAATACGACTTCATACAATTCCATTAAATTTCAATGATCATCTAAAACATCACTTGATAACCTAGGTACCTACATATGAAAGGGGTGAGATATAAATCATTGTAAATGAAGAATAGAATCATATCATTAAGAAATTAATATGATTTATTCAAGAGAAATATCAGGGAGTCAAAAAATGCCTAATAATCAATACCTTGATTATCAGAGCATGGTATAAGATGAAAATTTGAGGAAGAATAGGAATTTGGAAAAATTATGAATAAGATATCAGAAGAATAAATCATGGATAACCATGAATACATCCTCATAATGTATTCTTATGATAACCACCCATGCACTGTATATGGAATCTCATGAGACAAAAACAATACTCAATATATAGGAGATCTATATTATTTAGGGACATATCGTCCCATTAATATTATTAAAAAGATTTTGTACAACATTGATCATACAACATATGAAGAAATTTCATCTAATTAAATCCCACGATAAAGGAATTTGGTTTAAATAAATGGAATTCCCTAGTAAATTAGGGATCATTACATATAGGCGAATATTTCTAAGTGGAAATAGTGATTACTATTCCCAAAACAACATTTTTCTAGGAAAATCACAAGATAATTTATAAACAATAATAGGTGTATATAACAGATAGTTGAATAGTGTAATGAAATTGAAATGTGGTATCAAATTAATTGGGTATAATTATGATGGTAAAAGAATGTGTTAAAACAAATTAAAAGTTAAAAATGATTAAAAAAATTATTAGTACAATGATATTTCATGAAATAAAAATTAAGATAAGAAGATCCCTTACTTCAGCATAGTAACAACTTAGGTAAATGGTATAATGAGATAGAATAAATGATTATAATAATTCAAAAATAATATAGATATTAAATTTATATTTCTATAGTCATGAAATTTTTATCAGTTGATACAGAAAAGTCTGAATAAAAATATTGTTATTTAATGGAAAAGACAGAAGAGTATATTAAATGATAGGTCACTCCTAAAAGAATTAGAGGTTCTTTGTAAAAGTATGAATAGACCGTGGAATGGATTTTATGAAATATATATTTAGTGGAACTTCATTATAAATGTGTTTTATTGGAATATGAGTGAGATGTTGGTGGGTATTTAGAGTAAAATTGAGTGGAATTTTTTATTAATTCATAAACACAGGTTTTAGGTACTACGCAATAAAATAATCAAAAATAAAAACCTTACCATGGATTCTACCCATGGTTTCCACAATATTTGAGCAATTTAAAATATTTTATATGTCTTTGAACAAAATGTTTCATAAAATTATAATTTTTTACTGGAAAGTGGGTCATGATCACAATTAATTGATTTTAAAACAATAATAATATTATATATGTTTTGGGTGATTCATTAAATGTTTATAAAATTAATAAAATAACATTGAGATACCTTATTTTAATGAGTAAATATATATTTGTTCATGTAGTCATTTTTTATTATTATTTACATAACCATTAGGGCATTATGAATTCACAATAAAAAAATTATATTTACACCATATTATTTTTACCAAACAAAAATTGACAGTTAAAATAATCAAGAAAAAATCATTTTAATCTTATTTAAATGTATTAATTTCAATAGTATTACTTATTTTATAAAAAAAATCACTATATCAGATAAATTTATCATTAAAATTAAAAAACATATTTTATTGGAATATATTAGTTTTTCTAACTCTAACAACATTATAATACTTATGAAGTACATTAGGCTTTATTAAAGAATTTTATTACATAAATATAAGTAATTATTATTTCGAAAAAAAATTTAATTTAAAATTCATTTCTAAAATTCAATATTTTACCAAAATTGTTTTTTATTTGAAACTATATATATCTTAAATCTACCATTATTATTAATTCAAATCAAAAAAATATGAATAAATTTTTTTAATTTAAAAAGTTACAATAAAATGATTAAAAAATTATCAATATTTAATTTAATATAAAATATAAAAATTCATAATACTATTGTGTAGACAATCTTCTTATCAAATGGGATAGAGATAATTATTATTTTATTTACGCAATTATATTCTCTTAGGGTAAGGGGTGGGATAGTTGTAAATTCTATGTTGTGTTTCTATGAACTTTTATTTTTTCGTGAACTTAACATACCAGAACATGTCCTAAAAATCATTTTCCTGATGTTTCAATAATTTAATCTCATCATGTGATTGGTCGAGGGAGAATCTGAGTGATTCCATATCGATTATAATCGATGAAAAATTTTTATTCATAGGGATCATTCCTAATATTTGAGACCATTTATTTTTCTATATGTGGAAAATAAAATATAAAATAACCACTAATATATAATTAATAATAGTATTTGTACAAATACAATATTTTCAACCATTATGATTCATAACAATCTTTTAAAATCAATTAGAAATAATTTATGATAGTCTCGAATAACAAACTTGTTACACAGTTTTTCTATAACTAAAATAATTAATAATCAATATAATCATTTAAGAGTGGGATTTCATTTTTAACAATTCAAGACACTACATTATTACCCTGTTAGAAATTATTCCATCAAAATTTCATTTCATACACTATTATAGTTTAAGGTACATCTATTTCATCACCACAACTGGTTCCGATGTTGCGTTAACAAATATGTTGTTTGGAAAAAAACATGTTACCCCTTTTAGTTGACTATGTTCATAGAAATATTGAAATATGATATGAAAATTATACCAACTACCCAATATATAAAATATTATTCTCCAATAGAACTAACTCTGTATTAGGTACATTATGTGGGTTTGGTTTGTAATTCATGATGATGGATTCATGGTAGGCATCGTGTACTTGGTATAGTTTTGGTGAGAGTTATAGTCAATAGGCCACCCTTTATATGTGATGATCAATGTGAAAGGGGCCAATGGTTCTGGGAAAATTTTTTCCATTCATCCCAAACCAATTATTTTATTCTAACTAGATATATTATAGAAAAACCTATCTCTAACCAAAATCTCTAGGTATCATTGATTATTATCAGCGTATATTTTTTTTTGACTTTGTATGGATTTCATATAATGTTGATTGATTTCAACCTTCTCGGTCTTTTCATAGATGTGGTATGGTCCCATAAGCATCTTTACTTTAACTCCATCCCATGATGTTTGTTTCTATATCATTTTCACAAATGGATACTCATATAGTATCATTTGAATTCTAAATGGATGCTAATTTGTTATGGGAACTATAATTGGGATGATGTAGATCCTAGTATCCTTTGAAATCAATTGAACATGATCTCTACATATTGACTATAGTTTGAATGGTTTTATCAAACATACTATATCAATGAGTTTTATTATTGGTACTGAAACACACTTATATATCTACTTTATTTAGAAGGATTCCCTATAATCAATAGGTTAGCAATAGATCTCAACTAGATACAATAGGGAGTGTTACTACATAAATTCTAACTATTTACCTTATGTATATATTAGTGAGTTGGTTCAGGGAGAAATATTCCATAATAGATTTGAAATTCAATGAAATTATAAGTTATTTGAGTATCCCCAGATGGTATTATTAGATGATGATGCCCTAGGGAGTCTGAGGATGAAATCATGTTTTAGGTTTTTCCATTTCTACTTTTTATGGTAAATAACTAGATTATACCCTTATATTTCTAACATGCAATCTTGATTTTTTTGCATACCATGTATCATGAAATAAATTTATTTACAACTCTATTTATAATATTCGACGAATTTTTTATTTAGATATATATATACATATTAGTGATTCATAGAAGATTAGAGAAGGATTTTCTATGTGTATATTCAAGAATTTCCATCTATATATTTGGTATTTGTTGGAAACATTAGACGGTATGATATCATATATTTCAATATTTATAAAATTTAAACTAAATAACATTGTCTAACTTTCTCTATATTTCTGCATCCCCTTGTTGGTCATCTTGATCATGTCATTAATGGATGTTTGATATGTCATTTCATTAAGATAGGGTGATGATATTTTATTATTCCCATGTACATCCATTTAATGTAAAATTATATTGTTTCCCTTTCAGTCCTCATCATTAATATTGTGTCATTATCATTTCTACTAATATCATTATCCACTCCATTACCTTTCCCAATATGGTGAGGAGTTGAAAAATTACAATCATTGAATAAAACTAAAAACCTTCATTGGATCATATTTGACTACATTCTGTTTGAGATATACTTGACACTTTTTTTCATCCATATATATGTCATACATATCTTCAATGAAATTATTAATCCATATAATTAGTGATAATATAAAATTTTCGGATTATAGATCAGGTGATAGGTATATATTTTCATGAATCGTTAATTGGTGGGAGTCAAATTTTATGAATTTTTCATCTTTTTTGAGTACACATCCCAATCCCTTATTGGACGCATCATTTTAGATCACAAATTCTTCACCACTAGTGGGTAATATGAGCACAAGTGTTATAATAAGCCACTTATTTAAATCCTTAATACTAATATTACATTAATTAGTCCATAAAAATACACTTACATTAATTTTCTGTATTTTAGTGGGTTTGAAAATTATGTGAATTTTCATGAAAATAGAATAGTGTAAACATCTAATTCATGAAAAAAATGGATCTCCATAGAATATTTTGTTCTGGGTAATCCATCATTTTACCCCATATTAGAAGGATCAACATATATCCAATTGTTGGTCATATCATTCTCCAATAATGGTGGTTTCTTCATTGATAATTTTTTATTTATTATACATTTCATATGAATTTTCAAATCACATAGTATTCACTGAAATATAAAAATTTTCTCATGCATAACCATTTAATTAGGATTATAAGAGAATATTCCATAAATTTTCTACAATATTATAATCTAGGTAGCACCTAAAAGCAATAATAATTATGTATATGATGATATATGAAGAGGTATTGAGTCCAAATAGAATCAACATGAACTCATAGTTCCCATACCATATATGATAAGCAGTCTTAGGGATGTTATCCTTGTATACCATTACAAGAAAACATTTTGACTGAAGATCCACCTCAATGAAATTCTGGGCTCCATGTAGTGGATTGAAAAATTCATCAATCCATGAAAAATGAATCATTTTTTATCATGGTCTTTTTTATATTGTGATAATCAATTCAAATTATCATTCACTTATCCATATTATAAATGACAATGACCGGTGGACCCCTTAATGAAGAACCATAGGCATATAATCCATTTTTTATTATAAATTACTCTCTTATTTACTCGTCATGTTAAAAAATTGTCATTATATATATAGAATTATCTATTGAAAATTATATTAAAAGGAACATGATTTTTAACTCGTCATCATAGCTTATATGAATACCATAAAATTCGTTAGGAAACACATCAACATATTCACTTACAATGTCCCTTTCAACAAGATCATATTTTGTTTAGTATTAATATTTTCATAAAAATATTCGTCCACATAAAGAAATGGTATCCACATTTGAGTTCTTGATTGAAATTTAGATTCATCATACTCCTTGCTCATGTATTAAATAATAAGGTGGTTTGGGATAAGCATGATTTCCTTCAATAATAAATTTATATATTCTTGATATTAGAAATTATAATTAATACCAATAATAATGTAAAATTCCACAAAATAAATCATAAAAATGTCCATTGAGATCGTAAATAAAAAAATAGTGGTTGAGGAAATGTTATCTAATATAGATGAAATTATTTCCCAATTCATTATTTTCACTGATATCTCAACATCCATATTATGACGTGGGGTTTGAATAACTTTTCTAAACTATGTTAAAATAAACAATATGCATAACATGACTCAAATATTAAATTAACTATCATTGAATGAATATATAGAATTAAAATCACCATATCATTGGAAAGATCCCCCTATATTGTTGTGATGGAATAAACATGACCCTTCACTATAGGCTGTATAGATTGTTATATCTTCAAAAAATGATAGATTGTTGATTTATTATCATACATCCGTTCTTATATGTGTTTGAAAACATAAAAAATAATTTTGGTGTTTTTTACAGAATTACATTCATCTATTACACTTTTGGATTTCTAAACTCGGTATTCTCCATCTATGTTCCATTCCATCCAAAACCTATATAATTTAATTATCCTGTTTGGGAAATTTTGGGCAAACTACATCACATTAATTTGAATATTTGATATTAAAGTAGATTTCTAGTTTATTATTTCTTGAATGACCACCCCAAAATAATAAGCATCCCAAATTCCTATATAATCATTCATGATATCGTAGGAATTCACTAATTTTAAATTTATATTTTTGGGAAAAACCTGTAATTTACTCATCATTGTTGATTCCTCTAATCACTAAATCAAATACATGATTTAGAATTAGAACACATAAGTGGTAATGATTATTTTTTGGGTCAATGAAAAATCAAAAATTATATTAGGAAATTCTGGTAAATTTATACGTGATTTCTCAAATATATTCATAATTCTTTTTGTATAAATAAATAAAATTCCATTTTAAGTTAGGGATTTTGAGGAGAAAATATATTGCATTTTTCTGGTATTATTTACACTCCGTCACTTTGATCTCCTCCCTAGGCCTTGTATTTTTTTTCAACATCCTCCATAAATCTACTTCATATTCTATATGATAGAAATATACGATGAACTTATATTGAAATTATAATTGAAGAAAAAATATGTTATTCTAAAAAGAGATTATCCTATTCTAAAAGAATAAATGATCTGAAGAACTATTGAGATTTTTAGGCCATTGGTAAAAAAATCCCATTGTTTTCTATATAATTCAATGGGGGTTTGGGGTCACACTCATACAAATGTTTCTACTAAATACATTATTAACATGATAAACTAGTATCTTAATGTTGTCAACTGCAACTCCCGTTATCCTAACATTCATATTTGGGATGTCATTACATTTTCTATCACACAGGTCATTGATACAGTTCCTCCTATTTCCATACGTTGACAAAAATAAATGAGAAATTATGGCATTAAATTATTAATCATTATTAATAATAAAAGGGAAATTAGCATCATTGAAGAAGTAACTCATAAATGATGTACCATTTTATCCTATGAATTTTTATGTTTTAATATATATTATCTATATTTTATTTCTTAATATTAAATATTATTGGAATTTTATTCCAATTATAATTTTTTGTGAGGATCTTGTAAATTTACTAATAATTATAGAGTGGGACTTCAATACTATGTGTGCTGCAATTCTTATTTTTCATGCACCATGTGATGATTGATTTAATACCCAATTCTCCCCTTTCGGTGTTATTATCCACATATACTACTGTGATAGTGCCACATCCACCTCTAGTATGAAGAATATGGAGATGCTTTATAGAATCCTCTTACACTACACATAACTGATTTTTATGGGTGTATTTCAATGCATAGTATTATCCCTTAAAGATTTAAATAATGTTTTCTAATCAAATAATTAAAAATTTATATACATTTCATCTTATAGAAACAATGGGAACCCGTTACATGGAAAAAATTATTTCATAATTTATTAAATAAAAAAACACTTGATATAAACCCAAAGGGTCATGATTCCATGTATCATTGTTTAATGAGGTACATTTCCCAAAAACATCAAATAATCATACCGTGAAATTATTTAAAACTCTTTAACAAAATTTTAACAATTTAGTGATCTACTAAAACTGAATAGAATAACCAGGGATTATTCATAAGGGTATGATATAAATACCATTAATGAAATAATCTATGAATTACATGATGATATTAATACAAGGGAATTTAGATACATATCTAGTTGAAATAAAGGTGGTGAGAAAGGTAATAATGAACATAAAAGCTTGATATTTGGTAATTAATCTAGGAAATATTGGAATTGGGAATCAACATAAAATGTGACATTATAAGTATATGTAATGGATATCCACCGAGACATCATTACGTTGTTTTCATAAGATAACCTCTCATGGACCATAAATGGTTTCTCATGAGACAAAAAATTGTCCACTAAATTGGAGGTCTATATAATTCCCATTATATCAATCAAATTAATATAATGTACATGAATTTATATTCGAGACAGATCATATAGTGTAAAAACATATTTCATCACATTTAATCCTATGATAATGGGGTTTCGATTAAAAATAATGAAGTCCCCAATAAATTAAAGACAATTAAAACATAATTAATACACTTTGGGGGAAATAAGGCTCTGTAACATCCCAGGTGAATAATGAGTAAGAATATTTCATATTTATTAATATTTTTGAATTGATTATTAATATTATTAAACGTTTTCTACATTCAAAGTGTACCCGATAGCAACAACGGGGTTCATTGAAATCTTATGTTGCACACAAATAATATAATATTATTATTTTAAATGGTAGTTAAATCCTAGCCATTGAATTGGTGGGAATGAAAAAAACTAACTACAATATAATTATACATGTTTTTTAAATCTATTTACATTTATACAATAAATGTTAGTGGCGTAATATGTGAATGAATCTAATTTTAAGCATAATTTACCTTAAAAGGTCGATTTCCCTCCATTTATTGGAGAACCCTCTTTAAATCCAGTTTTAGTAAAATTAATACATTAAATGTGATCAAATAAAATCATTCTTTATAATAGCTACATTAAAATTATCTTCGTGTAAATTTTTAGAAATTTTCCGATAAAGTTCTATTATTAATGAATAGTGAAATTTAATGTATTTTAATTCAAAACTGTGTTTTAATCTAATTTATTTAAATGGTTATATTATGTTTTTAATTGATTTTAATGTGTAATTAGAATATATTTTTACTATTTAATCCAATTTTGGTCATTGTAATTGATTTCACATTGATACTGGACATAAACAAGTGTCAATTTTTTAATAGTTATTGTTTCTTAAAAACACGCTATTTGCTTTAACAACGGGAATTAAATTTAAAATTAATTAATCCAACTTTTATGTTATGAATTTGGAAGAATAAAAATCATTTTTTAAATATTAATATCAAATAAATATTAGGCGTAATTTTTGTTAGTTTTCTGAAAAACATCAATTTTTGATTAATAGTGAAAGCACTTTGTAGTAGTTAAAAATTGACTTTTTCATTTAAATGATATTTTACCGCTTCTATGAATTGAATTTTGAAAATACGACACACATGGTTGTTATTAGTAAGTAAAATTTGTTTTTATAAGATGAAAATAATTATTAGTGAATAGTAACTTGTGACTTTGTTTACCGCGGTTAAAGTTAAATGGGGTAATTCAAGGTCAAAAAATATTATTATTACTAAAAATTAACTATAAACATTTACTAACCATATTTATTTGTCCATTTACAACCATGGGAATCTTTGGATCGATTTTGGGAATCCATTGAGCCACTTTGGAGTGATAATGACGCTTTAGATTAATTAACCTAAAGTAAAGAGAAAAATGACCAAAACTAATATCTTTTAGTAAATCAATTTTTACAAGAATTTATCTAAATTATTTTTTTGAAAATAAAAATTCATTGGAATTATATAGATATTTCTTAAATCATGGTATATTATTTATAATTTTTTGATAAAAATAAATTAAATTATTAATAACACAATAATTATGTAGTATATACCTCATTAATAAATGATTTAAATAAATACGATTGTAAATATTAAAATAACATCCAAAACCTATCAAATTATTATTATATGATTTTATTTCGACTATGATTAAATTAATCTTCGATAGTAATGAGTTTTTGACCTTTTCAATCTTAGATATGTTTATAATAAAATATTATTCATAAGTTTTCCTAAAGAGCCCCTCCTCCCCATTATAGAAGGACACCACTTCTAACCAATTACTCACACCTTCCAAGCCTTTTGGATCATCCAACCTCGTCAATATTAATCTCCATACATCACTCTTGTCTTCCTAGAAGCCTTACCATAGATTGAATTCCCTTCAAGAAGTCCTTTCTGTTCAAACTAAATGAAGTTAACCGAATTAATGGTAATGATTCCTCGTAACTTCTTTTCATTTATTTTACTTCTCCAACCCCTAAACTAATTTTATAAATTTATATTTTAACAACACCAATATCCTCTATATACTATGATGTTTTTACGAGAAATATTTTAACAACACATTCACACACCACCATCTAATGGGTGAAAACATATTGTTTCTGTGGTTGGCAAACTGACGCCTTACAAAATGATGATTTTTCGCTTTTCTCCTACCACATATCATGATGGAAATTAAAATCGAAACATTTTTATATATGATATATATTAATTATAAATATTCTTTATGCTTCTGTATTTTATATTTAAATAGTAACTTTATTGGTTTTATAATGGGTAAACACGATAATTTTATTTGAGAAAGTGCGGACTACCGCCCCCTAAAAAAGATATGACTCATTGATACCATGTGTGGGATGTATAAAAGATTGATTTAATGATATTATATATGATATTATACTGGAATTATAATATAAATCTATATCATTATGTTTAAATTTGATTAAAATATGAAATAGAAATGAAAGTAGTGTTCATTCGTACGTACGACTTACTGTCACTATAAACGGTGCATTTCATTTCCTATCTACAAAATGTGGTGTACTATTATAAATACATATATATACTGGATATATGATTTATATGATATATTTATCATTAACATCATTTTGGAGATGATGGAATATTGACCACATGGACAACATGTAAATATAAGGTGTTCATTTTTGACTCAAGTAAAAATTATCAACCAAACAACAATTATTAACTTAATTGATTTTATAATGTTTTTAACATGGTAATAATTGATATAAAAAGGTAAATAAACTTGAAAATGGTTCTTAAGGAAATAAAAAATAAATTTAGTTTATTCTTTCGGAAGAACAAGGAACAAATGAGTCCAGTCAGACATGAGGTAATGTATTTTCTTATCTCACTTATAATTCCGTGAGATTTCCATTATTCACCACATATTTTCATGAATGTAGTGTATTTTGTACTTCCATTTGATATATATTATCATTATTGCAATTATTTTTATGTTATTCTATTATTCATTAGGTGGAAATTAACTTTTTGTCATTCGATTAAGTTGATTACAATGTGGTAAAGGGTTTCATATCACTTTGTATTCCTGTGAGATTAATGCAATATTTTCTACTATTTCCTTATTTATGTTTTATGTACTAACCATGATTGTACAATTTGTGTAATATACATTCATTTATGATTACTTACACCTTCATTTTAGGATCCTTCTTTCACGTGGCATATGTTTTTTAAGTTACCAAATCAGTAAGGGAAACTTTCACCCTACTCTTTTTTAAAAACTACTTTTTTTCTATCTTTTAATTTACATACTATTATGTTGGGAACTATTATTATACATCCTTATTGATGTAAAAATTATTTCAAAGAGATTAGATACCCTTTTTATCTCATCAACTAATTTTATGAATTTTAATGTGATGTCGTTAGGCTATCGAATTTATACAACGGAACTTTTTCAACCCAATTTCAATTCGTTGTGTTCAACTTGTACTTATTAAATATGTCATCCTAAGAATATTTTTGAATGAAATATATTTTTTTTACACATAATATATACTTATATTTGGTGTGTTTATATTTTTCATACATAATTTTGTGATATATTTATCCTTAATTTAAAAATACCCTCTTTATAATTGATTTTGTCTCAATTTAAAATTCAATCGAGACTTCACTATTTTTATGTACCAATTCACACTTATAAGATGTATATACTGTCCATTGGCATATTATATCATGAATCCATTTATTCTCATGATATTATAAAGTTCTTATTAAATTTTATTCCTCAATTATTTGTATTTAAGTGTCGCTCATTTTGTTTAAAACTATTTAACTAAAATATAGTTTTAAATGTTTTAAATATTTATTCTCTTAATTATTTCTCATTAACATCCATGTTTTAAAAATGGGTTTTTGTCATTTATTTGTATGGAAATTAATTTCATAAAATATTAATTTTTTTAAAATCTTCAAAACGGTATGGGACACTTCTATTCCAAAATCTCTTTATTAAATGTTTTAAATGGTTATGAAAATGGTTTGATAAATCCTTGATTATATCAATATCATGAAATGATATATTGTGATTGAAATATGGAAATTAATATTTACTTTATTCGTGTTTTCTGTGTTATGGGTATTGGTAATTTTTTACAAATATGGGTGGTTTCGTGAAAAACCTAAGGTGGGTGAGCCCGAGATAGCTCTTCAATGCATTGGTAAATGTGATGGAGGTAAAAATGATGTTTTTCCTAAGATATTTAGGGAATATACTATGATGGGTATTCCAAGTGTAACTCCCTACGTAGTTGTGATAGCTACAATGTTTGTTTGATAGGGATACCATAAGTAACCTTTATTATTTATGATTTTTTGGTATTATTCATAAATCATATGATTTTGTATGGTATGTTTTGATTTAAAATTATGGTTTCATTGATTTTTATTTATTTATGGGATAATGTTTTCCTTCCTTATTTTATAACCCTTACTAATTTTTTATGCTCATAAAAAGTATTTGAAATTTATTCCATAGGAATTAACGATTAATATGGTCAAGTATGGGAACATGGAAAAGTAATGTTGTCTAAAACATGGAACAACACATGTTTCTTATTATGAGTTTTATGAAAAAAAAAGGATACTGAGTAATAGTGTCTGCACGTAATATTCAAGTTGTTATGTAATAGTATGGTCTAATTCACTAGAACTCTAAACCTTAAAAGATCCTCAATGTGAATTATTCATTTAATTAAATATTATATAATGGTTTAAGGACGGGTCTTTATAGTTGGTATCAGAGGTCAGTTTAGATAACTATAGGGATTAGGAGTTTTTGTTAAACACATGGTTAGTCCCTAGGTCTATTATTTCAGTTAAATAATAGTTTTATCGCCTTTTAAAATAATGGAAAGTATGTTTCAAATGGTAGTAGGAGGATCTCAAATGAAATTCATATCACTTCATGATGACATGATTGCAATAATTATTGCAAAGTCATGTTCGGATGATTGTGAAACTTTTTCTATCATACAACTCAATTGCATGAAGTTGTTTGAAATATAAAAAACCACCGCTATACCTCATTATCGTCGTGGATCATTGGTTGTATTTAGAAAATTCCAATTTTCACAATATTCTCAAATTTTCAAGAAAGAAAAATATTATCAATGCATTTTCAAATATTTTACCTTATCACAAGATTTGGAAGCATATTATGATTTAAAAAGAAATGTTCTGAAGAAGTAGACCCTTGTGAAACCTATTTATATTTTATTTTAAAATATATTCTCTCAGCACATACTTATGGTATTTTAAGAGGATTGTTAATTGTATGTTTCAACTCAAATTAGGTTCGATTATTTTATAGAAATCAAGTTTTATCATATGTTTTGAAATTATATGTTGTTTCCGACGCTTTCGTCGGGGTGCGCGTGCACATCCGCTCCATCCGCAGAGGAGGACGCACGGCGCTTTGTTTCCCCGCATTCCCTCTTTCCAAAGGCGGGCGGCATTCGTTCTTTATTAAGGGACGTCTGCTCCTTGATCGAAACGGGATGATGGGATGTTGGTTCTTCCTCCTGTGGATTCCTCCTCAGAACTCATCACCTAGTCCGGGTCTCCCTCATAGATTTAATACATAGTTCATGAAACTCTTCCCAGTGCCAAGATTCCATGGACGCTGGTTAATTACACTGCTTCTGTCGGGACATTCCAAAGGGTCCAGTCAGGACAGCAACCTTCAGTCGGGGGAGTAGTCACGTTGAGGCATCAGTAGCATGTCTGGATGCTGGGGAACCTGGCATGTATGTCTGTTATCCCTGGTTACAAGGCTTCTCGAGGGTGTGGAAGCCTGAGGCATCCCACATTGAGCGCGGGGAATTATATGTCATAGACACATATCTGAGGTTTTCCTCAGCATCCCGTGTTTAACACTGGTTATGCCGCGAGTTTAACTTCTAGCAGAGATGGATCAACCCAACAAGAGCATTAGCTAGGATAGATCGGATTGAGGGATTCTCCTTGAAGGGATGTCGATACCGGGGCCAGCCCATGGGAGGTTGTGAAGAAGAGCGTACCGACATGGTCTCACCGGGATATGATGGCCCGAGCGAGAATCAGGATGGGCTGTAGGTGGATGAATGAAGTAGAGGGGGGATGAAATGGGACCATCGCATGGGCGACAGTGAAGTTGGGCTTGAACCTTGAAGAGGCTCCCTACGTATCTCCGTTGTAGGGAATCAAAGTCCGCGTAGTTCGGGATGGTGCCAGTAAACCGATGTTAAGGTGGACCTTGGTCCGATGGGCATCATCAGCGTACCGACGTGAGGGTGGACCTTGGTCCAATGAGTGGTGGGATTGAGCCTCTGGATGGCTTCCTACGTACCATGCCTTGATATGGATCAAAGACCTCGTAGTTCAAAGGATTCATGGAATACAATTTAACATCATGCAGGACGGTAGTGAACCCTGACAAGAATAAACGATTGGCAGTGGGTTTTGGTGAACCGACGTAAATGAGGGACCTTCGTCCAATGGGATATGGGCTTGGAAATGGGGGCCTGGCACACCGATAAGGAGACATTATGGGCCAATGATTTTTGGGCTTGAACCTCAGGAAGGCTTCCTACGTACCATGCCTTGACACGGATCAAAGTCCTCATAGTTCAGATTAGGGAATACAGTTTAACGTCATGCGGGACGGGGGTGAACCAACGTGAATGAGGTCGGAACGACCGGATGGTGGGTTTGAACCTCATTGAGTCATCCTACGTACCATTCCTCGACATGGATCAAAGACCTCGTAGTTCGGGTTAGTCACAACGAATTGCCGTCGGACTGGAATTGCAGTTTAACGTCGTACTAGACGTAGGTAGAACTCGACGTGAATTGGATGATGGGTGGGATTGAACCTCGTGGAGGCTTCCTATGTACCACGCCTTGACATGGATCAAAGACCTCGTAGTTCAAATGGGGCTTTGTCGGCGAACCGACGTGAAAGTGGACCTTGGTCCAATGAGTGGTGGGCTTGAACCTCTGGAAGGCTTCCTATGTACCATGCCTTGACATGGATCAAAGACCTCGTAGTTCCGGTTGGGTTTTTTCGGCTAACCGACATGAAAGTGGACCTTGGTCCAATGAGTGGTGGGCTTGAACCTCTGGAAGGCTTCCTACGTACCATGCCTTGACAGGGATCAAAGACCTTGTAGTTCAGGTGGGGTTTTGTCGGAGAACCGACGTGAAAGTGGACCTTGGTCCAATGGGTGGTGGGCTTGAACCTTTTGAAGGCTTCCTACATACCATGCCTTGACATGGATGAAAGACCTCATAGTTCAGGTGGGAATGGGTGTGCAGTTTAATGTCATGTAGGACAAAGGGAGGGGCATACAGTTTAACGTCATGCTGGACGCGGGCGAAACTCGACGTGAATGAACGACCGAGCAATGTGGCTTGAACTTCATGGAGGCTTCCTACGTACCATTCCTTGACATGTATCAAAGTCCTCGTAGTTCACTATGGGTGGGGGTCAGGGTCGGTGCTCACTCTAAGCCCACGTGAGTCATGCTCAGTGTGAGAAACAAGAGCATACAAGGACCTGATGATCACGTCGCGAAGGATGCGTCCGTGAGAAGCGAAGAGGGGCTTACGTGTTAGGCGGCCCATGGTGCTGGGACTTACTCCAGGATGGAGGCCCATGGTGCTGGGACTTACTCCAGGATGGAGGGCCATGGTACGACAAAGTGTGGGAAAGATGGTCCTTGGTCCAATGATGGGAGGTGCCTCATTCCCTATCATGCCCTCCACCGACCTTGGTAGTGGGGAAGTACGGAGATGCAGAGATGCAGCCATCCGTTGGGTAACTAGGGTCGCCCTTCTCCCATGAACATACGCCACTCCAATAAGGAGGATATCATCCCTTGTGAATGGGTGATTCCATTCCTGTGGAGACGAGTGGTGTAATGAATGTTCGAGCTGGGGGGACCCTTCGTAAGGGGAACGAGGTCGGGTCACAGTTTAACTTCATGTGTTGAGGACGTGGTTCTTGGCAGTTTAACGTCCTGCAGCTCGGACGAGGTGGGTTCACTCCACACACCAAGGACTTACATAACTGGTACCCTCTGGTCCTTGGGGAAGGGAAGGTACCAGTAAGGCCATGGTTAAGGGGGGTTGTGGAACGAACCATCAAGGGGTCCACGTTAGTGTGGATATGCGAAGAAGAAATAGCCATTAGCATGCCTATGCGAAGAAGCATTAGGCGAAGCAACGCTACGGGTGGTATTGTCCACAGGACTTTGAAATCACATCGTGCAAACCTGGAGGGTCGCACGGGAAGAGGAATCGCTAAGCAAAGGAGTGTGCTTCGTGAAGTGGAGTGCCTTGGCCTTAGCATGGGGTATAGGTGTGAGTGGAAGGTGATTCGCGAAGTGGAATAGTGTTCGCGGAGCACTGCCTCACGAAGAAGGGGTGCCTCGCGAAGCAGGGTCCTGCGAAGCAGTGTGCTTCGCGATGTGTAGCGATCCTGCCTTAGCATAGGGATCACTAGCATGGGTTGGGTGTTTCGCGAAGCATAAATGCTCCGCGGCTGCCCAGGTTCCCTTGGGAATCCCCTTCCTTAGTGAATGCCCTTGAGCTTCACGAAGGGCATCCCTCTCGGAAGAGGGGCTCAAAACGAGAAAATGCAGAGGCATCTCGTGAAGTAGAAGTACCTCCTGGAGCTCATGATTCCCGGGGAAAAGAGTGCTTCGCGATTCGGGAGAGGAGAAGACGAAATGTCGGATTCTCCATCCCTGGGACTCAGGGGGAGTCCAGTATTTATAGGAAAGGGGATCCGCGAAGCAGAACTCGCGCACCGCCTCTGGTACTTCGCGGAGCGCTCGCGAACGTCAACGTCGTCCGCGGAGGGTACCGCCTCTGGAGCTTCGCGGCGGCTCAAGAACGTCAAATGCGTTCGCGGAGGATTACCGCCTCTGGAGCTTCGCGGCGGCTCGCGAACGTAAAATGCGTTCGCGGAGGATTTCCGCATCTGGAGCTTCGCGGCGGGCTCTCGAACGTCAAATGCGTTCACGGAGGATTACCACCTCTGGAGCTTCGCAGCGGGCTCGCGAACGTCAAATGTGTTCGCGGAGGATTACCGCCTTTGGAGGATCACGAGGCCACGATGATCAAAGCCCTTCACGTCGGTTCTTCGCGTCGGTTCTTCGCGACGGTGCTTCGCAAACGTCAAATGCGTTCGCGGAGGATTACCGCCTCTGGAGCTTCGCGGCGGCTCGTGAACGTCAAATTCGTTCGTGGAGGATTACCGCCTCCGGAGCTTCGCGGCGGGCTCGCGAACGTCAAATGAATTCAAGGAGGATTACCACCTCTGCAGCTTCATGAGGCCGCGATGATCAAGGACCTTAGCATCGGTCCTTTGTGTCGGTTCTTCGCGACGGTGCTTCGCGAGGCAGCGTGCCAGCCTTATTTTTTGTTCCTTCCTTCAGTGCGTTATTTTGGCGCCAAAAAATTCCCCCCCTCAGACTTGTAGCCGCAGAGGGTGAAGGGTCTATGTCTGAGGGAAAATCGCAAAATTTGTTGGGGGTTCGCGATGCGGCTACGTGAAGGGGCCCCGCGGTGCTGACCGGGACCATAGATCCGGACGCATCGCGATGCTCCGCGCGGGTGAGGGGCGTCGCGATGCTCCACGCGGGTGAGGCGCGCCGCGATGCTCCGGGTCGCGGCCTATAAATAGGGGGTCGACCACTTTTTTCTTCACGTGCCTTCCTTGTCTTTTTGTTCTCTCGACTTCGCGATGCTCCGCGTACTCCGCGACAGCCCTCTGCGCATCGAGTTTCTCGGCGAACCGCGGGTCTCCAACTCCGCGTCCGCGCCAAGCGAACCTCTTCTTATCGGCCTTGGACAGACTTCACGGCTTAGTCTCGTGACCGATCTTCACAATCCGGCTTCGTTATTAAGCTTCGCGGTCGATCTTCGCGATCTAGCTGAAAAAATTGTTTTTTGAGGGCCAGAGTTACAATGGCCCATCAAGAGGCTGTATTGGGGGTGCTTGCAGATGCTGCTTGTCGGGATGAAATGGCCAACTGTCCAGGCCTGGGGGAGATGATCCGAAGCCACTGGGACCATACTTCTTTGACAGATCTTCTATCAGAGGGTCAAAAGGATTATCCGCAGTGCAAGAAACTGCCATTGTACGGCTTCGGGCTGAGGGATGACGTCTTTATCCCTGAGGCGATTAGGGACGAACCAGCTTGCTGGTTCAGGAGCATACCATGCCAGCACCAATGGTTTAGGGCGGCCGATGGTCACGCACAAGAGAGCTTCACACACATTACCGATGACTGTCTCTACAACCATGTGAACGTCATTGATGGGAAGCCACTACAGCCGGAGACTTCCCCTCCCCTCTACCGTACCATGCTGAAGGCGGATTTGCAGGATTCGAAGAAGGGATGGTCCGATGAGTGGGACCTGCGCCAGGGCGGCAACTTTACTGATGACTAGGCCTGGACCTACTGGGTAGGCACCTCATGCGAGGAGTTTGGGGCCGAGCTGAGGAGAGTGGGGTTGTATGAGGTGGCGTGGGCCTCCCAATTCCACATTTACCAACTGAAGCAGCTAATGCCGGAATTGCTGAGTAGATGGTCGTCTAGGACCAACACTTTTCACCTGCATCACGGGGTGGTGGAAATCAGCCTATGGGATGTCCACCAGATTTCTGGGGTTCCGATCTTGAGGGCCATGTATGACGAGTTCCTCCCCGTCATCAGTGCGTGGGGGGATACAGAGCAAATGTCGCAACTGGCGTCGGCGCTGATGGCACATGTCCATGGAGAGGACAAGGAGGCAGTGGGGGATGTCCAGTTTAAGAGATGGTTAAAATGCTTCATGAATTTCCCAGAGAATCGAGAGTTCCCTCCGAGGCCTCGAACTTGTCCAAGGGCGGCCCAACGGGGAAAGGGACACTCATAATGGTGGGTCTTGGAGGACAACCAATGGAAGACTTGGGGTTTCAGTGTCAGCACTGAACAACAGCCGATAGTCAGGCAGGCGGCGTTCATCGCGACTCTCATCTGTGGTTGGATCCTACCGGTGAGAGATACAAGCATGGGGGTATGACCCAACTTGTTTATCATGGCGTCGATGTTGGCCATGGGGCAGCGGATCAATCTGGGGATTGAAATGTTCACCAAACCTTACAGAATGTTGCGGCATATTAGCGAGGGAAAGAAGCCGCCAAGGATATGCGGGCCCTTCCACCTCCTGTATGGGTGGATCACAGCGCATATCAGGGGGATTTACGAGTATCCAAACCCCATTTCGCCGCCGGGATCGAACTTCCGCCCCTCCATCCTGAACGCGGTCGGGAGCTTCCCGTTCAAGCTGGCCATTCCGATGGTGCTGAATCGGGTGTGGAGGGCGGATGAGTTCAACTTCCACCACTTCCCATTGCCGACGGGGATGCTTACTGATGACGGACGGGGAATGGAAGAACATCGGGCTTACCTCCTGGCCTTCCGAGGTGGAGTTTTGGTGGCACGAATAGACCGTGAGCCGCTCTGTGAACCGTACACCCCGCATCGGTTTGCGAGGAAGTTCTGGTGCCTCCAGCGGCTGACCCCGCAGGTCTACTGGGAGGTGCGTCACGAGGAGCACTCGTGTGTGATGAGGCAGCTGTGGCTCATGTTCACACAGGAAGATGGAAAGATACCGATGGCATTGCCTCCATCCACCGCCGCTTTCAGATTGGTAAAGGAGTACGCCATCAGTTGGGAGGCTGCTTACCCAGGGGAGATGCTGAAGCAACCAACTATCCGTGTCGGTGACGGTGGGCCTCCTCTATATCGAGGTCGGGGTCGGAGGGCAGCTGGGGCCGCTCGTGGTAGCAGGGCTGCCATGGCGGCGAGACCCGCACCGGCCGAGGGTATGGCAGCAGCGGTGGATCCGGTTATTCAAGAAGAGCAAGGTCATCCGGAGGGGCGACCACCGTGGGGATTTCGTAGGATATCCACTCAGGCTCCGGGGAAGCGCCTACGTCATATTGACATGGAAGAGGATGTCGTCTTCCCGAAAGCATGGGACATTTGGGATGTCAACAAGCAATTCCTCAGCCCACCCGAGATATGGGCCCACCTGAATCACCTTGGGATGGAATTACCGGCCATAGGCCCAACTCGGGCTGGATTAACGGCGTCTCTGGAGGAGGCAGAACAATACCTGGACGAGCTGGAGGATTACGTTCACTCTAGTGGTGTCCCTCGCCTAATGATAGACCGGGTGAGGGTACTGTTGAATCAGACGGTCCCCCCACAGTTATCGGCTGCCGATCTGAGGGAGCGCTTCCCCTTGCCGGAGGAATCAGAGGACTCCTCTCAGGAGGATGAGGCTGGAGGAGGGAGCCCGTTGGAAGAGGGCGAGGTCGGAGACTGAGGCTCAGAATCCGACGATTTCACGGAGGCTCTCGAGGTAGCATTATGAAATTCTTTCCTTATGATATGTTCTTGGGTCACTATGGACTTCTCACCAATGTTTGAGCCATGCAAGAGGAACTTGTTCATAGGCCTCGTTCTCGCTCCTTGGCGGGTGATGATGCGGGACCGTCAGAAACTGCGCCTATGGCTGCATCCAGTTCCATGTCTGGTGGGACCAAAGCGCCCAAGGTGGCTCCTCCAGAATCTCCACACCTTCCAACAGTATACGGAGGGCCTTGCCTTGGGGTCCTGTCAGTACCGGATCAAGAGCAATGCCAGGAGGTCGATCTCCGTAAGTCTCCTCTACCGGTCTCCTCGTTGTCACATGTAGACCATGCCAACTAACGTTTGTCCCTCTCTATCGTACAGTTCTTCGACAGGCGTGGGCCGCTGCGGCAAGACTGGTTGGGATGTCTGGTGATGTCCCTCCTAGGGGCATGCTGGTGATGGTGGTGATAGTCCCCCCATCTCCTCAAGCTGCGATGCACATCATCACTGGCGGGACCACCAGCAGGGTCGTACCCAAAGTCATTAAGGTGGACTCCGAGGAATAGGATCAACCGGTCGGTCCCAGTATTGTCGCGCCTTCTTCGGAGCCAGGTGTCGTACTGGATTCAACACCGGATGTCGATCCTGCCGAGGATTTCCTACGGGCGTATCTCGCGTACGAGCCTACCAACCGCGCAGACTGGGACGAAACGACCTCTGATGAAGAAGACAGAAGCATAGTCTGCCGCCGGTCGTGGAAGCTGATCACGCGCTTTATCAAGGACACTCCCCAAGCGCAATGTCTGGACGAAATGGATTGAATTCGCTCGCGGTTGCGCAAACTGTGTGCTGGGGGAGTGGATGCCCAACATCCTCAAGCACTCATCCGAGATCTTATGGATCAGAAGATCCGGGAGCATGATCGTGCGCTCAGCGTGGGCTGGCAGCGGAGGAAGGCGACCAGTATCAAGAAGCTCCAGGATGCTTAAGGCGAGGTTCAATAGATGCAGACCCGAGCAGACGAGCTTTTAGCCTCTCTTGATGCACAATCTGTGCTGGTCTCACGGTTGAAGGCCCAGCTGGCAGAGGCAGAAGAGCATATGAGGCAGACCTCTGGAGAGATGGCTGTCATTCAATCTGGCGTGGAGAGAGCCAAAGCCAGGACTGACGAACTGCGCACCACCGCTGCTGAGGAGGAGCAGGAGCTAGGTCAGCGGCAGCAAGCCTTGGATGCCACAAGCCAACGAGTGGCAGAGCTGCAACGCTCTTTTGACGGGGTTAACCCGTCCATGGGGGGAGTCGACCCCCGAGTATTGTAACAAACCCAAAAACCTTTTATTGGTACTTTCGTGCTTAAAAATTTTATATTTGTTTTGAATGTCGTAGAGCGCACGATTTCCACTGTTGAATTGCCTTGTTACATCCCTACAATGTTTGAGGGACGTTCGGCGACAATTCCACAAGCCCACATGGGTCGAGCCCAATGTCCGGGATTCGGATTACCAATCCGGATTTCTGAAAGACGGGAGAGGCTTGATGGGGGAAGGAACTTTCAGGATAGCCGAATTACTATTTCTTCAACATTCTCTCATGTACGAACGGGGCAACGCCAGGGGCGCTGAAATCGGTCCAAACTGATGAAAATGGGAAGTGTGAATCACGATACCCAAGATTCGGAACACTGTGGGGATGGCGTGACAATAAGGGACAACCGTTAACCTTGGAGGAGAAGCAGTACCCTTACTGCGTTAGCCTATAATGGGGACAAAAAATGAGGGTCGACCGTTGACCATGTTTGAAACACAGGACCATGTCAAAAATGTTGTTGATCAATCCTTCAGGATGTTGGCCCAGGACAGTTGGTGGACCATAGGTCAAAAATCCATACTATTAGGGGGTCCTTCCAAACATGACCCATCTTCCAGAATGTTGGCCTAGGACGGTAGGTGAGCCGATGCGGCATGAGACCAGGCCGTTAGGGGGACCCGTGAGACATGAAAGGGGACGAGGGTCCGAATAAGGGGCACGCAAAGCATGGAATATGGAGTGATGGTCTGTCCGAACAGAATCCAACACTTAGGTAGTTACACCACTGTGGTTGGAGTACGCCAGATGGGAAAATCGGTTTGATCATGGATCATTCCTTCTTTCAGACAGGGCCTCTCTAGCTAGGGGATCTGTCACTTCCTAGTGGGATCTTGGGGCATCCTGAACTTGTTCGGGCTAGAACCGCAGTTTGATGTCATGCGTTGAGGACAAATAGACTCCTGTAGTTTAACGACATACAATAGGACATGGAATAAAAGGGAAGGAAGCATGTGGCGCGGTAGATATGAAACCGACGTGAAGCCAGTTCTCGTCCAGTGCTTCTAATTCGGCTAGACGGATCATGGCTACCTCATCTGATGTATGGTGGTCATAAACTGCAGTGCATAACGACGACAGCTGGATCTCAATGGGTAGTACGACCTCAGCTCCATACACCAGGTAATATGGGGTCACTTGGGTAGAGTTGTGAGTCGTCGTCCGGTAATCCCAGAGGCCGTTGGGGAGCTTTTCCGGCCAACTTTTCTTGTTCTGACCAACCATCTTCTGCAGAATGTTAGAGAGGGTCTTGTTGAACACCTCGATCTGTCCATTCGCCTGCGTGTGCTACCGGGAGGTATGGCTCGACCGGATGTCGTACTAGGAGTACAATTTCTTCAATTCAGCTGCTCGGAAGTTGGTGACGTTATCGGTGAGGACGGCGTGAGGTACCCCAAACTGGTGGATAATGATGGAGATCAGAATGTCAACGAAGGAATGGGCCTTGACCTCTTTGAGCGGAACTGCCTCTGCCCACTTGGAGAGGAAATCTGTAGTAGTCAGGATGAACCTACACTGGCGGGCTGTTGCCGGTGGATACGGTCCCACTACCTCAAGTCCCCATACTGCAAATGGCTAAGAGTACTTGGTGGGGTGGAGGGGATCCGGCGGCCGATGCAAGAAGTTGGCGTGTACTTGGCACGCGTGGAATCTCTTGGCATATCAAATACAATCATGGATCATAGAGGGCCAAAAGTACACCAATCTCCGGATTTGATGGGACAGCTTCGGCCCAGCTTGATGGGCGCCACAGGAATCGGCGTGAAACTCTTGCATAACATGAGGTATCTCCCCTCCTTGGATGCAACCGAGGACACCATCGAAACTCCGCTTATAAAGGATTTGTTCAAGACTGGGGCTTCTCTGGAGGGTAAATTGCAGCGCGCGGCGTCGGATTCGCTCGCGCTCGGCCCGGTCATCTGGGAGGCGACCATTTTGGAGATACTCGACAAAAGGTGCTCTCCAGTCAGGGGTGGTTTCAACCAATGCGTCTGACGAACCCGAGACCCCTGACGTGGAGGGTCCGGCATTGAGATGACTTACCCGCAGGCCATCATGGTCCTCTTGGGTGACGGGGGAAATGACTCTCCGGTGGGTCACATTTATGATCAAATCGTCTTGCTCCGGTTCTGCGAGCGACGCGGCTAAGCCAGCCAGGGTGTCTGCTTGGCCGTTCTGCGACCATGGAACATGGATATGCTCTGGTCGAGAAGATAACTAGGCCATTAGGCGGAGGGTGTACTCCAGCAATGGTGCGAGCTTCGACTTCCTGACAATGTAGTCACCATTAACCTGTTTGATTACCAGCTCGGAATCTCCCTTCACTTGTAGATGGGGCACATGGATCTCAAGGGCCAATTCGAGGCCGGTTTTGAGAGCTTGGTACTCTGCCTCGTTGTTCGTACAGCCTTTTGACAATAGGAATGAGTATGGAAGGATGGCTTGTGTCGGAGTAATGAAGACAATACCCAGGCCCACTCTGTTGAGCTTGGGATCGTTGAGCCTCCTACCAGTGGGGCTTCAGGAGGTGCCATATAAATGCATTTTCCAACACGGGACAACATGATCGACTGAGAGGATCATCTCATCTGGGAAATCCAGGTCGAGGGATTGATCTGCGGAGGTTGGATGGGCAGCTAAAAAGTCTGCCAACGCCTGTCCCTTAATGTCCTTCTGAGGTATAAACCTGATGTCAAACTGCTGGAGGATCACTGCCCACCGTGCTAGTCGGCCAGTCAGCATAGGGAGGTTTAGGATGTATTTCAGTGGGTCTACCCGGGAGACCAATTGAACCTCGTGGTGCTGCAGGTAATGTCGCAACTTCTACACAGTGAAGATGAGCGCAAGGCAGTTCTTTTAGATAGGGGAGTATCTGACCTCTGTATCGAGAAGCATGCGGCTGAGATAGTAGAGACTGTTCTCAGTACCCTCGTTATTCTTCTGGGAAAGCAGCGCACCGAGGGATCTCTCCAGGGTGGTCACATAAAGGACCAACGGCTTTCCGGAGATGGGTGGCATCAAGACCGGAGGTTGGAGTAGATACTGCTTGATTTCCTCGAAGGCGGTCCGACACTCCTCATCCCATTCGTAGGTGGCGCCCTTCTTCATGAGCCGGGAAAAGGGATTACACTTTCCAGCCAGATTCGCGATGAATCGGCATATATAGGCTAAGTGGCTTTGAAGGCCTCGAAGCTCCCGAATGTTGCTTGGGGGAGGCATTTGGATGATGGCCTTGATCTTCTCTGGGTTGATCTCGATACATCGGTATCTGACAATAAAACCCAGAAACTTCCCAGAGGTGACCCTGAAGGCACACTTCAGCGGGTTCATCTTCAGGTGACGGGAGCGGAGGAAACAGAACACTTTCTCAAGGTCTTTGAGATGGTCCTGGCACTGACATGATTTGACTACGAGGTCAACCATGTAGCATTCCACCAATGTCCCGAGAATCGTCTTGAATATGCGATGCATGGCCCTCTGATAAGTGGAACCTGCATTTTTCAAACCGAATGGCATAACCTGGTAGCAAAAGGTACCTTGGGGAGCTCTGAAGGCATTGGCCTCCTCGTCTTCGGGGGCCCTCTGGATCTGGTTATACCCGGAATACCCATCCATGAAAGAGAGGGCTTGGAACCTGGTCGTGGCGTCAATCAACAACTCCGTCACCAGGAGTGGGAAGTCATCCTTTGGGCAGTGGCGATTATGATCGCGGAAGTCGATGCAGACCTTGATCTGACCATTCTTCTTACTGAATTGCACAATGCTGGCAAGCCACATGGGGTACTGGACCTCCTTGACGAAGTTGGCATTGATTAGCTTGTAAACTTCGGCCTCAACCATAGCACCATGAGAAGGGTTCATCTTCCTGGGAGGCTGCTTAAACCCACGATATTTTGCAGGGAGGCCCAAACGGTGAACGACTACCTGGGGATCTAGCCCTGGCATCTCGTTGTAACTCCAAGAAAACACATCACAGTGCTGTTTGAGGAAGTCTATGTACTGCTACCGCTCCTTGGGGGACATGGCTCACTGATCAATGTGGGTTTCAGATCTGCCTCCCTACCAAGGTTCACCTATACCAGTTCATCAACCGTGGTAGAGACGCCTTCTTCAAAGGCGGGGGAGCATCCTCCTGGTCTTCCTCCCCACCCGTGGGGGGACTTCCCGCGACGGAAGATACTTCTGGGCTATCAAAACCCGAGGGGAAGCTGGTGCCGGCCTGGGCAGCAGCGGTCATCATATCGGGAGACTCACTCACCATTGAGACAATAGCAATGAAGGTGGTCGACCCTATCCCATCTGGCCTTCGGCCTAAAGGGTCGCGTTTGATTATATCAAAGCAGTGGTGACGTGTCGGCCTGAGTCGGTTAATTCCAGCCCAGTGGAAGAGACACGTATGGCGCACCGTCATTGTGATAAGATTGAAATCCTGGTACCGTACATGGGTAAGAGGTTCTGGGATGACTTGATCCTGGATGATGTTAGATTACGAGGTGATTTTCCATCGTCGCTTGGACACAGGAACATGCCTTCCTTGCATACCTGAAACAACAAAACATTGCCCCATGTCGGGGGTTGTGGCATCCAACCGTTGGATCGGGAGGATTTAGGCGTCATCCATGCTTTCTGAGGGATCACTTGTGATCGGGGCGGGTTCATCCTCGCTTACTAGGATTTGCTTGTCCTTACTTTTGTAATAACCCACATCTAGATAGCGGGCCTCACAAGAAGAAAAAGGGGACGTGTCTCCTTGGAGCATGCCTACTAGACCATTGAGCGAGTACTTGAGGCACTGGTGATACGACGAAGGGACCACTGCATGCATATGGAGCCATGGCCTACCCATCAATGCGTTGTAGGCGGTGTCCTGAGAGACAACCATGAACTCGATGCTGGCAATTAAGCCACCGAACTGAGTCTTCAGGCGGATCATGCCTCTGGGGTTTGCTCTGTCCTATCGTACCCCTGGATTCTGAGGTCAGAGGGAGTTAAATCACCTTCAGACAGACCCAATTTTCGCAACGTCCGGGTCGGAATTAGATTGATTCCGGAACCCGTGTCAACGAGGCAGCGGCGGACTTCCATGCCATTGAAGTGGCCAGGGATGTACAACGTGCGAATGTTCCCCTTTATAGGAGGGTCCTCATCTTCACCGGAGAACGAGATAACCTCCTGACATTCGGCGTTTTCAATCGTCTCGGTATGGGAGGCTTCTGCAGCTTCTACCTCTGTCTCAAACTGGAGGGGGCTCCTTAGGGCCTTGGAAAGTGCCTCGTGCATTTCGGATGACAGGCGAAGGGCCTCAAGGATAGAATGCCTTTCCAGAATTCCAGCCAGGTGCCTCAGGACATCATACTTTTGTGCCAAACACGACCCTCTGCTTACAGGAGGTCGTTCGGCATTTAGAGGCATAGCAGATCTTGCTGGTTGAACCGGCGATCGACTAGTACTGGGTACATCTTACTTCCTACTAGTAGAAGCCTGGAGAGTAGTCGTCGGACTAGGATCGGAGAGCGGAGGCTGTCCTGTACCCTGGCAAGACTGACTGTGATACGAACGAGGCAGCTCCCCCCGATCCAATAGCACAAATGGCAGTGGAGGTAGAGCCGAGGGCGTTAGATGGGGTTGCGTGTGCTGAGATCTGCACTGAGCTTGCTGCCTGGTCTCAGTTGCGTTCATGGCTTGGCCGAATGTTCCTACTGACGTACCTCGATGACCGGCGTGTTTGCGATTCCGCTGACGTTGACGTCGGCTGGAAACGTTGGGGGGGGGGGGGGTCTGCCTGGTGTTCCCCCTCGTCGGGGGGAATATAGGGATTTACCAAATCCACAGTGTTAACCGAAGAGTACCCCTGGATGTCGCTCGAGGATTCATCCACCGCTGGGGTGATTCTGGGAGGAATCCCCATTTCAGGGGGCATAAAGTCTCCGAGAGTGCGGGATGATGACGGCACCGGTGGTGCGCGTTGCTTCTTCTTACGTCGCCGTTGCTTGCCCTTTTGGGAAGAGGCCGACTGTGAAGATGACGCGGAGGCACCAGCTACTTCTTCTGAAGGTTCTGACTTCTTTAGGAGCGCCCGGATGATACCATGGGCACGAACTATGGTTTTTTGAGCCATCCAGTCATCGTATTTCCGGGATCCGCGGTTGGGGACCTGCTTCCACTCGCCTTCACTGTTGATGCCGATATCTGATCCTGAAAAGACACCTGCCACTTGCACTGGTGCTGGGCCCAACTTGACTATGTTGTTGTTGACCTTGTCTTGAAGCCAGTCTTTAAACACATAGCATTGCATGAGGGTTTTCCCCAGGATCCGATGATAAGGGCAGTAGTTGGGTTGATCGGTAAGATTAGCCTCTGTCGGCCTTCTGCACTCAGGAAAACGCACAATCCCTTGCTATAGAGCACTTCAGAAGTAGCGAGGAACCTGATTTTTGTTGAACGAATATGTATGGTATCTTCTTTCCAGATAGGGGGCCCTGGGGGCTTGGCCCTGACGAGGGGACGGAGGGGCCTGCCGAGGAGGCGGCGCCTGATTGTCTCGCCTAGGTGGCGGTGGCACATTGCGCGGGGGAACCTGTGAGTTCTGAGGCGGTCGCTGCTGGGCAGGAGCCTATGCTTGTGGTTGAGGACCTCTGCGGGGTTGCGGGGGTGATGCCGCCGGCAGTAACTCCCGCTGCCTCGGGGCTTCTATTTGGGACACTGTGGCGGGTTCAGCCCTGGCGGTCCTCCTAGCCGGGATCATAGGGTGCAACAAACGTGCCTGACTGGCCTGTTGCAGGGCTTCCTCAAGGCATTTAGCCTTATCTGAGAAATCTCTGAACCCTACAGGGTAGTTCTGGGTAATCAAGGAGGGTACCATCTCTGTCTTGACATTCGCCACACACATCGTCAGTAGTTGCTCCTGAGTCAGTGGCATATCGAGGGAATACGTAAGTCCCTTCCACCGGGCGATGAAATATGCAACCCGCTCATCAGGCCTTTTCTTTCACTTGAAGAGGTCTGCAATGCTGGTCTTCCACGTGGTGGAGCTGAACTGGTATAAGAACTGTCGGTGAAGATCCTCCCAACCGGTCACCGATCGGATATGGAGCTGGTTGTACCAGACGAATGTCAGACCTTCCAATTTCTGTACGAAACATCGGAGCATGGCGTCTTCTTGCTGAGCCGGAGTCCCCAGTATGGGGCCACACCTGGAAGAAAAATGAGCCAAGTGCTGCGGTGGGTCCTCTGTCCTATTAAAAGGTGAGAAAGTGGGGTTCCCAAAACCCGGATGGGTGGGAATATCATCCAACCATGCGGGATAAGGATTGCCATCCGGTGGGACGGCCACCTAACGTGTTTCCAACGCTTCGAGGCGGGCTGTGAGCGCCGCGATAAGATCATCCGGGTGGGGATCCCTGTCTTGATGGGGATCCCTAACCACAAGTGCATTGTCAGGTTCATCAACACGGTAGACGGCTTCGGCCGCTAATGGGTCAACTGGCTGGACGACCCGCGAGGCGACTGGGGGAACCCGGACTGGATTCTTCAGGTTTCCCCATCGCTCGGGGGGATTTGGCGAGACGTATCGCGCCCTCTTGCCATACGTTCCGGCTTCTGTCCTATCTGCGGTAGTAGCATGATCAGGGTTTCCCGGAGGCATTTCACCTGGGGGAAATTGTTCCTGCCCCTACGGCCCCGGCCTAGGATTACCATAGTCGGGTCGCCGCTCTGCGGTGCGCTCAGCCAAGAGTTTGTCAACCAGCCTCTTCTGCTCGGCAAGCAGCTGGCGTAACGTGGCCTTCTCGGGATCTTCGTCCGTTTTTTGCACAGAGGAGGATGGGTCAGAGTACTTGACTGTTTTGGCGTTCTCCTTACCCTTTCCGGTGTTTCGACTGAGTACCAGCGACTCGGTGGGTACGGGGAGGCCTAGCAGGTTCCTCTGCTGACGGGTAACTCTCCCTGATGGGTCCAGCAGTGGCGGTACGCCCTCGGGGGGTAAGTCTCCATCAAGGAATTCAAGATCATTGTAGAGACCCGAAGCCTAACGTACATGAACATTACATTACTTTTGCGGAATACTTAGTACATATCAAAAACACACACACAAGGATCGTAATAGTTTAGTGTCTTTGGAAACTCGGAATATAATCTTCTAATCCTGGTGAAAGATCTTCAACATCTCCCATAAAGATATTCTTTTTTTTTACCTAAAACCTTTCTTTATATCCTGGGGAAAATAAAACATAAAAGGGTGAGCTCAAATGCTCAGTAAGGGTAAACAAAAGAAATATCAATCACATAATTTTCATAAGAACATAACATTTTTGTAAATCTTAACCTGCAAAAGAGAGCATAATTTCATAACATGGGATAAATCATAGTAGTGAAATGAAATCATAACTTAAAACATTACTCATTGTGGCATACACACATAATCACAGAGAATCATTTCTTGTTAGTCAAGACTCATTGCCAAGACTATCTTAGTGGACAAAGTCCCTTTCTGAATCGAGTAATCCTCGTTTCAGTCCTGTTTCACTGAACTGGTATAACCTACCATTCCAGCCATGTCTATCTCATGAGATATAAAATCTTTACCCAATGCATTGGAGGGAGATATAGGTCCCACCCATCTCTTAATGAATCCTTTCTTATGTGTGCCACCAAATCATAAATCATACATCATTGCATAACCCATGTAATAAAAATGGGATTCTTAAACAACATGACATCATAAAACCATTCATATAAGATAAAGGAATTCATAAACATAATTCCATCACAACATAGTCAAATCAATGTAAAAATATGGATAGAAACAGAACCCTTTATTATCTTTGATGAAAAATAATTTTGATAAAACACTTGAATTGAATTCTTGAAGAAAATATCCTTTTTTCTTCAAAATCAATTTCTTTTCACAAAACATCATTCAATTTTTAAAAGAAAGAGATTTTATTGAAAATATTCATGAAATATTTTAGAGGAAGCTTCATGAAAATAAGGCTTTATAAAACTGTATAAATCCGTTCGTGCCGTATAAGTTAAAAAAAACATTCTTCGTACTTTTGTCGGAAAAGTCAAAAAGTACCTCGTACGAAAAACGAAAAAAGATTCCTTTCATATCCTTTACTAAAAACTCATAGAAGGGTAAAATTCTATTTAAACAATTGTAGGTGGATGGAAATAATATTACATATTGAGGGAACATGGATGTGGATGATAAAATACACCCCAGTAAATACTTACGAATAAACAATCTCGGATAAAAATGAGATTGTGATATTTCCCTTACCTTAGGTCCGACTTGCTTTGTAAGTGTACGAACCTCCTGTATAATGATTTAAATCATGTTATTGACTTATTACAGAATCATATTCATTGTTATGATATCATATATGGTTCACTTATGAGATTATATTACCCGTTCTTTTGTAAATTCCATGTTAAAGAAGCGTTTTGGGTAAAATCGTTTCATTTATCGTAGGTGTTTTGACTTGTTGTTCTTGACATCATTATTACTTACATCATGATTTACTTACTTCCAGAATATAAAATATGATTTATATATCATATATATTCAGTATATATATATATATAATAGGTAGATAAATAAAATGAAAAACACCGTTCATGGAGACGGTAGTCCGTACGTACGCATGAACGCTGTTTTCCTTTCCTTATTGTCTTGAAATGGAAGTAAGTAGATGACTTACATATGTATATATATACATAAATCCAGTAGCTTTATAATGTCATATATTTCATTATTATTTCTTATATATACATTATAATCATTCTTAAATGGTTAACATGGAGAATGAATCTCATCGCGTCGTGGAGACGGTATTCCGTACGTACGCACGAGCGATGATATCATTTCTATAAATATTGAATTGAATTGGAGTGGATTATACAATATATCAGATTCAATATGATGTTATAATAACTATGTATAATTATTCTTTACACCATTATACCCATCCGTGTAAGGTGGTGGTGGAAAATAGATTACACCACGGCGTGGAGACGGTATTCCGTACGTACGCACGCGCGGTGATTTCTTTTTCCGTAGGATGGATAGATGGTGAAATAGGGTTGTTTCATACTTATAATAACATATAAGTATATGAGTGATACTGATGTTATTACTTCATAATGAAACAACCTAAGAAGAAGAAGTGGAAGAAGAAATAAAGATGAAAGAATTGGTAACGGTAATTACCTCTTCTTTGAAGTGCCTCTTTGAGACCTCTTCTTAGGGCACTAGAATTGGTCTTTGAGGAAGACCAGAACCTCTAGGATGTTGCTAGGGAAGTGGAGAAAAGATTTTGGCAGGGGTTGGCCGAGCTTGAGTGCTCAAATTGGTGTGAGGAGTAGGGAGAGGAGGTGTCCTTTTATAGGGGAGGAGAGGGGCACCTTAGGAATATCTCAAAATATTATTATATATTAAAGTCAAAATAGGTTTATAATGGTTCCAAAGGGTCTTATTTCGAAGCTAAAGTTGGGATGGGTCAAAATCCTATCAACCAATAGAATTTAGACAAGTTTAGGATTTTATTTTAACCTTATCAATTAGATTTAACTCTAAGTTAAATAATTTAACATTTACCGTGTCTTTTTGTTTTCTTTCACTATATGGTTAATACACTTACTATAACATGCCAAACGAACCCCAAATTGTTTATTATTAATATATATATCCTTATCTAAGTCATTTGGCCGAACCTTAGATTTTTAGGAATAAAATAACAATTAATAATATAATATTTGATTTAAAAACTATTTTGTGTCAATTTTGACACTATTTGATATATGATTTTTTTGAAAGTCATAACAGAATTAAATGTTCGAACCAAGTTGATTAAATCAACATTAATATATCATAGTAACCTAGAAAATTAGTGGAATTCATAAAAATTTTCAAATTACATTTATTTTGGTGTTTATAACATCAATTATGTCAATATTTCATTAATAAGTTAATTACTGCATCATCGTTGTGTCATAAATAAATTAAATTATTTGATGTCTAAAAATTACAAATAAAATACAATCATGTAGGAAATCTTTTTATCTTTCTAATGAATATTTACAATCGAATTTATCTTATGTATAACCCCATATTATAAATGATTTACTTATTAAACATTGATTTTAACTATTTTAACCCTTCTTAAAATAAATTAATAATAAATGTCCTAATCTAATCCAAGTGGGCCTAAATGGTCATATTTTATTCCTAAGATTGTTTTTGGTCGAATTACACTTGTCCAATAGAATTAGGACATGTGTTAGGGTAATATTAATATCATATTTACCCTTAGTTACCCTATTTACTATTAACCGTGGTAAAAAAAGTAAAAAGTTACTATTCACCAAAAAATTATTTTCATCTCATTGAACCACATTTTAGTCCTTGATATTAACCGTGTCTCTCGGATTTTCGAAATTCCATTCACAGAAGCGGTAAAATTAAGTTTTATGCAAAATTCAGTTTTTAACCTACCACTTAGTAGTTTCACTATTCATCAAAAATTAATGTTTTTCAGAACAATGCCAAAATTTCATCCCAAGCTATATTTCATATTCCGAATTCAAAAATGAAGTCTATTTTACCAAATTCATAACATAAAAGTTGCATTAATTAATTTTATAATTAAATCCCGCTGTTAAAACAAATAGCGTGTTTTTAAAAAACAATATCTATCAAAAGATTGACACTTGTTTATGTCTAGTTTAAATGTGAAATTACATCCAATGACCAACATTGTATTAAATTGTAAAAATATATTCTAAATATACTTTAAAACCACTCAAATTAATGATTTATCACTATTAATTATTTCGATTAAAAAAGTTTTTTTTAATTATAATTTAGTAATTTTCACTATTCATCAGAATATGAAAGTTATCCGAAAAGTACCAAAATTTCACCTTAGGCTAAATTCGATACTCCGAATCCAAGAATGAAGTTCATTTTGAAAAATAAGATTTACAGAATTTTAAAAAGTGGTTATTACTATTCATAACGGCTAGTTTTAATAATATTTTAATAGCACATCGTTGTTTAGTGAAACTCGGTATTGCGTATTACACACGCTATCGAGGAAGGTCGCGATTGCGTGTAATGCAAGGCAAGACAAGGATGCATGTTGTGCAAGCTCCTTTTGGTGTAGCGTACAACACAAGACATTAATAAAATTAAAAAGAATATTTCTTTATAAAATCTTGGGCTGTTACAATCATCTTCCTTGCCCAGGATGTCAGCCATGTAGACCGCGACCCCTCTCGAGGGAATGTCCTTGATGTCGCATGGAGAATCGGGATGCCGTCAGATCGGGTCGAAGAGGAGAGCGGAATAGTGTCCCCAACCACGAACTTTCACATGGGGGTGGCTTCCCTGACGATTCTACGGAGTGCTTTAAAACTCTGAATGCATTTTCGTTGAAGGGCGCTCTGGCGGTCTGGCGACTCTGGGTGTTGGGCCACAAGGAGTGCGGCCGCATCGACCAGGCGGCACTGCTCGCCGATTTCATCGAAGTGCTCTCAACTTCTGGGGTACACCACCCGTTCGTAACGAAGGCGGAAGTGTGTCACACATAGCGTTAGACAAAAGAACCCCACTTCTTCAGGGGTAAGAGACTTCGGTACGCGAAAATTCAGCCCCGCCGTCGGCCAAAACTTTTCCGGGAAGTAATCCGCTGTGAGAATTCTCCAGAAGCTCCTGGGCTCGGACTCCGGGTCTGGCCCTATGCTTCCCCACTCGTCAACCGGGGGCAGCTGAGGGACCGGTAGTGGTACCTAGGAGGACCTCTGGGATAGTAAGCTCGGTAGTGGAGAATACGGCGAACGAGCTGACTGGCCGCCGAATTCTGGGCCATCCTCTGAAGAGTGAGTTGACCTGGCCATGATGTCATGATACGATGGGCTGATAACCACAACTTCCGGAACAGGAGTCGCGACTACCGACGATAGGTCGTGTCATCGCTCTACCGTCGTTGGCCCCCAAAATAACTCTCTGTTATCTCTGGTAGAGGTAGAGGGCGCTTCTGGTGACAAAGGCGGTGATTGCGCGGTCGAGACCTGCAGAATTCTCAAGATTTCTTCCTCTTGGATGTACCTGCCGAGGGAGATGGGAATCTGGTGGACCTCAAATTCCGGGTGAATGAGGCTAACACGTCTGGCTCCTGCCCCAGTCTTTGATACAGAGGAGCGGGGTGAAGGTTCCATCGCTGAATTGCATTCTGCTTCCGAGTCAGAGAAGCGGGCGGGTTTGATCTCCACCTGGGCCTTCCTAGGGTTCTTCATGTGGCGGAGACGACCCGCTCTCCTACCCCGGGGTGGCTCTTCGGGACATGGTTGACCCCTATCAGGCAGCCTCGGGGTGGCGCTAGAGCCGTGGCAGAGAGGGCCGCCACTCGAGATAGCCGGGGTGCGAGGGGCACCGGGGCAAATGTCGAAGGGTACATGGGGAGGACCTCCATGAATAGCACCCATATAGGCGGAGCCCCTGTTGGAACCGGCAAGAGCATGGGGAGGACCTCCATGGTCGATGTGAGTGGAGCGAGGCTGACCTTCACTCCTCGAGTTGCTGGGGCGAGGATGACCTTCGCCGGTTGCAGAGAGGACGTAGGGAGGGCCCCCACGTTGGAGAAGGACCGGATGGATGATGCCTTCAGGTTGGAGGTCGGGGGAAGGAGGATGGACTTCATACCCTATATAGTGGGCGCGGGAAAGGTTTCTACGCTGGTCGTCACTGCCGCGGGGCAGGTCTTCCTTCGGGATTGGGGTAGCATGAGGCATGCCTCCATGACGAACATCGGAGCGGGGAAGGCCCACGCTCTATGGGGTAGTGGTATGGGGAGGACCTCCGTACAGGGTGACATTACCATGGGTTAGTTCGTGGCGATCACCACTTGGGCCTGCCACCCTGAGAGTCAACCCAGCCTGCCCGTGGGGTGGTTGGGGTCTCGATCCTGGTGGGTTGAAGGAGTGCCCCTGCTCAGTGTATTCAGGGGATTCACGATGCACGTCGGCGGTGGCTCGGGACACTGTAGCTATCGACGTTGATGCGCCTGGGCAAGCGTCCTCAGCTCGGGCCCGACGCTGACATCGGGTCAGGCGAGCTGGTGCAGGTGGTGCAGGGACGTAGCCTGCCTGCTCTTCCTGCGGGGCCGGACGGCGGCACTAATGTGGTCGGGCAGGAGCTCTCGCCTGGAGCCCTCGGGTCGGGACCCTGACCGGGCTGAGCCAGCCGGCTCCCGCCTCTTCAGCGTAAGGCGAGGAGTCGTCAAGGAGTTCCGGAGACAGGCTCCTGAAACAGTTGAACGTTGGGGTGGGGAGTAGGGTCTCCATGCGCGGCCTGTTAGGGCGGCGTTGACGGCAGGGCCTGAAGGCCTCTAGGTCCAGGAGGGCCATATCCCAAGTTGGGATGACCCCTTCTTCCTCGTACCTGCGCACGAGGTTGTTGATCACCCTTCGCTGGATGACCTCTGATGGGGAAAGGGGATGTGGGCACCCCGTATTCCGCGATATGGCGACAGTCGTGGCGGTAGCAGCGCTACGTGGGGTGGCCATCGCGGTGTTTCCCCTACCCCTACGTGGGCGAGGAGCGGATGGTGATCGCGTCTCGGTAACAGTAAGCTGGTTCCTGAGAAATGAAGGGATCAACTCATTAGTACTAAGAGGAAAAGGATTGATAGCCAGTGCCCCAGCATCCTTCCATTCTCCAAGTCTGTAAGAAGGATCCATGCCAACACGCTCCAGAACGGAGTTCCCCAAGTTCTACTGCCACGAATTCCGGTGAGTTTCACGACAGGCCCGCTATTTGCTTGGCGGGTCCAGGTTCCGGATATCTGGATCTGGTGACATGTCAATCTACTGGTGTATCGAACGCTACTAATCTCCATATTGAGGAGAATAATTTCACGTCGGGTTCACCATTTCTGTATCAGACGCTTTCGCTGGGGCGCGCACGCACATCCGCTCCGTCCTCGGAGGAGGACGCGCGGAGGTTTGTTGCCCCACAATCCCGCTTTCCAAAGGTGGGCGAAATTCGTTCCTTATTCCGGGACTTCTTCTCCTTGATCGAAATGGGATGATGGGATGTCGGTTCTTCCTCCTGTGGATTCCTCCTCAGAACTCGTCACCTAGTCCGGGTCTCCCTCATAGATTTAATACGTAGTTTGTGAAACTCTTCCCAGTGCCATGTTTCCATGGACGCTGGTTAATTACAATGCTTCTATCGGGACATTCCAAAGGGTCCAGTCAGGGCAGCAACCTTCAGTCGGGGGAGTAGTCACGTTGAGGCATCAGTAGCGTGTCTGGATGCTGGGGAACCTGGCATGCCTCTCTGTTATCCCTGGTCACAAGGCTTCTCGAGGACATGGAAGCCTGATGCATCCCACATCGAGCACGGGTAATTATATGTCAATGACACATATCTAAGGTTTTCCTCAGCTTCTCGTGTTTAACACAGGGTATGCCTCGAGTTTAATGTCTAGATGAGATGGATCAACCCAACCAGAGCATTATCTAGGATAGATCAGATTGAGGGATTCTTCTTGAAGGGATGTCGATACCGGGGCCAGCCCATGGGCGGCTGTGAAGAAGAGCGTACCGACATGGTCTCACCGGGATATGACGTCCCGAGCGAGAATCAGGATGGGTTGTAGGTGGATGAATGAAGTAGAGGGGGTATGAAATGGGACCATCGCAGGGGCGACAGTGAAGTTGGGCTTGAACCTTGAAGAGGCTTCCTACGTATCCCCGTGGCAGGGAATCAAAGTCTGCGTAGTTCGGGATGGTGCCGGTAAACCGACGTGAAGGTGGACCTTGGTCCGATGGGCATCATCAGCGTACCGACGTGAGGGTGGACCTTGGTCCAATGAGTTGTGGGCTTGAGCCTCTAGAAGGCTTCCTACGTACCCTGCCTTGACATGGATCAAAGACCCCGTAGTTCAAAGGATTGATTGAATACAGTTTAACGCCATGCGGGATGGTAGTGAACCCTGACGTGAATAAACGACGGGCAGGGGGTGTCGGTGAACCGACGTAAATGAGGGACCATGGTCCAATGGGAGATGGACTTGGAAATGGGGGCCTGGAACACCGACAAGGAGACGGTCTGGGCCAATGATTGTTGGGCTTGAACCTCAGGGAGGCTTCCTACGTACCATGCCTTGACACGGATCAAAGTCCTCGTAGTTCGGATTGGGGAATACAGTTTAACGTCATGCGGGACATGGGTGAACCGATGTGAATGAGGTCGGAACGACCAGATGGTGGGTTTGAACCCCGTAGAGGCTTCCTACGTACCATGCCTTGACATGGATCAAAGACCTCGTAGTTCGAGTTAGTCCTAACGGCTATCCATCAGACTGGAATTTCAGTTTAACGTCGTGCTGGACGTAGGTAGAACTTGACATGAATTGGATGATGGGTGGGCTTGAACCTCGTGGAGGCTTCCTACGTACCACGCCTTGACATGGATGATTATTTTCCAACATATGTCATACATGATTAATTTCCAAAACTATTTATCTATGAAAACCCATATGACCCATGTGGTTAAAGGTGTATTTGGATGGAGGAAGAAAATGAATTTGAAGGATCTCTAAATCATTGTTGCAATAAATGGACCATCTACATAAGTGAACAAGATGACGATGAAACCAAATGGACACCATGATCAATGTATAATGTTCTTCATTTTTGGTATTGTTTTATTTTATCATATAGTGGTGAAATAATACTTCAAGAATTAATATGTTGAGATCAAAATTAATTTGGATGAAAATGAGACGTATAAGGAAACCATTGAGGTTAAAACATATTAGGGTAATTTTTTAGTCTTATAAAAAAGATAACCCAAAGGATGGCTGACAACTCGTCATATCCAGCAAGGCTGTAGAAATCAAACACACAACATAAGGGCGACAAGGGCAAATCACCTACCACTAGCCTACTTGATGTCCCTGGTTAGTATGACTTATTATTTTAGTAAAATTATTATATGGAACAAGAATAAGTTGTCTTACAAAACATATGTTTTTTCAAAAGGTTATAATTAGTATAGAAATATTATTTAGTGATTAATTTATAATGGTTGTTGTAGAAGACGTTCTCTCTTTTGAGGAAACACTATATGCCTAAGAAAGATAGAATACTATGGGATTACAATTTTGGAATAATTGTTGAAATTTGGAAGAATCTATGTTTTTGTAATGGACATATGATGATTTGGTTAATTTATGAAACTTATTAAACTATCATGGAGAATATTTTATTAGGTTAATTACTTTTCAATATGAGACTTTATGAGTAACTAGTGTTATTTGGAGAAAAATGTTTAGATGTATCTCAGAAGTCTATGTAATTAAATCCTTATGATATTTGGGTTACAATCTCAGTTTGGATTACTTTTGAAGAATTTTAGGGATATTTGTTTATTGAAAGGACTTTTTTGGGGTTTTTTGGGCAATTTTTTGTGATTAAGAGTAGTTTTTCTTCTTCTAAAAGAATTTCATTTTTGGGTATTATCTGATCTCTCACTAACCATTTTGGTTTTGGTTGATGTCTAAAGACAATGGAAATTTATAGTTCTTCTTCTGTGGATTATGTGATTCTCTTGATGTGGGTTATATCACTTTTAATGTGAACAAGTCATCTGGAATACTCATTGTTTCAAGGAAATATGATATTGTGGTAGTAATTTAGTAAAGGATGAAAGTCTACATGATAAGTATGTATGTTACCTTATGTTTTTAGTGGAGATCATAAATAAATTCCTCAAATTTTTGAAAAGTATCTTAAAACAAAAACATTTTCTGTGAAATGTTCTTACTAGGGAATCAAGGACCATTGAACCCATCACATGATTGTGTTTTTTTAGTGGTCATCATTCTTCTAATCGTGTTTTCTATCACTCTACATCCGAACACGACCGTTTGTTATCTATTCCAAATCCATGTTTTCCTACATGGAATCCTATAATAGGTTATCTCGGGAGACCTTTGTATCTCTCATTCCTTCATTTAAAGTCATATATATATATATATTGACTCTTTTTTCGATGTGCGATTTTCAATTAAGTTTCCAAGACCAGTTTTAAAATTGCAAGGATGCAATTTTCAAAAGGTGGGAAGGATGTAACATCCTAGGTAAATAATGAGTAAGACATTTTTATATTTTCTAATATTTGTTAATTAAATATTTATTTTACATTATAAGGGATTCTATGTTCGATAGCGTACCCAATACGCAACAGCGGGTTTCTTTGAAACCATACGTTGCACACTAATAATATAATATTATTATTTGAAGTCGCAGTTATCTCCTAGCCATTGAATTGGAAGTAATGAACAATAATAACTAAAATATTATTATACATGTTTTTTAAATTTATTTACATTTATCCAATAAAATTTAGAGGCTTAAAATGTGAATGAATATAATGTTAAGCATAATTTACATTAACAAGTCGATTTACCGCCTTTTAATGGAGAACCCTATTTAAATATAGTTTTGGTAACTTTAATACATTCTATTTTATCAAATAAAATCTTTATTTAGAATGGAGACCTCAAAATTTACCATGTGTAATTTTTGGAAATTTTTCCGATAAAGTTCATTTTTAATGAATAGTGATAAATATTGTATTTTAATTCCAAACTATGTTTTAATAAAATTTATTTATATGGTTATATTATATTATTAATTGGTTTTAAAGTGTAATTATAATATTATTTTCCATTTAATTCAATGTTGGTCATTGGAATCGATTTTACTTTGAAATAGGACATGAACAACTGGCAATCCTTTGATAGTTATTGTTTCTTAAAAACACGGTATTTGTTTTATCAACAAGAATTAATTTTATAATTAATTAATTCCACTTTTATGTTATGAATTTGGAAATATAAACATCATTTTTGAATTCGTAATATCAAATAATGCTTAGGTAGTATTTTTGGTATTTTTCTGAAAAACATCAATTTTTGATGAATAGGGAAACCACTTAGTAGTAGTTAAAAACCCGACTTTTTCATTTAAATGAAATTTTAACACTTCTATTAATTTAATTTAAAAATTCTGACATACATGGTAGTTATTAGTATGTAAAATGTGGTTCAATAATATGAAAATAATTATTGGTTAATAGTAACATTTGACTTTTTTTTACCTCGATTAAATGAAAATAGGGTAATTCAACGCAAAACAATATTATAATAATTAAAAATCACTTTAACACTTGTTGAAACCTTTTTTCTGATTCCTTGAGGACCATGTGCATCTTTGAATTGTTTTTGGGACCACATTGAGACACATGGGAGTGATGATGAAACTTTAGATTAATTAACCTAATGTAATGACAAAAATATCAAAACAAATATATTTTAGTAAATCAATATTTAAAAGGGGTTATATAAATTAAAATTTCGAATATAAATATTCATCAGAAAGATACAAATATTTCTTAAATCACGGTATGTTTTTATAATTTTTGACAAAATATTTAATTATTTATGGCACTATAATGATGTAGTATATACCTAGTTAACAAATGATTTAATTAAATAAGATTATAAATATTTAAATAAGATACAAAACCTATACAATTCTTATTGGATGATGTTATTTCAACTATGGGTCATCTTATCTTATAAGGCAATGAGTTCTGGAACTTTTGAAATCAAAGATATGTTTATAATAAAATATTATTCTTATTTTTTCCTAAAGAGAACCTCCTCCCCCATATAAAAGGACACCACTTCAAACCACTTTATGTCTTACCTTAGACAAAAATCACTTCAATAAGTCCTTCTGGTTCAAACCAAAAGATGTTACCCAAATTAAAGGTAATAGTTCCTCTTTACTTATTTTCATTCATTTTACTTCTCCAAACCCTAAAAACTTTTTATTACTTCTTATTATACCAACCCCAGTATCCCCCATATACTAGGGTGTTTTATGAGAAGGGGTTTAAGAACACATACACACACCACCATCTAATTGGTGAAGAACATATTGTTTCTATGGAAATAAAACTAACGGATCACAAAATGAGGATTGTTCGATTATCTTATACCACCTATCATGGTGTCCATTAAGATGGAAACTTATTTTTATATGATATATATTATTTTTAAATTTTCATTATTATTCTGTATCTTAAATTTATATCCTACCTTTATTGTTTCTATAATGGGTAAACCTGATAATTTAATTTGAGGAAGTGCGGAATACCGCCCCTTAAATTGATATGACTCGTTAATACCATATTTTTTATGTATAAAGGATATATTTAGTGACATTATATATGATATTATACTGGATTGATAAGATACCTATGTTTCATTATGTTTTAATTCCATTAAAATATGAAATAAAAATAAAAGTGGCCTTTATGCGTACGTACGACTTACCGTCTCCATGAACAATGCATTTCATTTCTTGTCTCCAAAATGTTTTGAACTGTTATAAATACATATATAAACTAGATATTTGATTTAAATGATATCTAAATCATTAATATCATTCTGGAGATGCAAGACTATTGACCACATGGAAAACTTGTAAATATAAGGTGTTCATTTTTTACTCAAGTACCATGTATCAACTAAACGACCATTATTAACTTAAACGATAGAATAAAATTTATGAAATGGTAATAAGTGATATAAAATTATTAATAATATTGAAAACTGTTCTTATGAAAATAAAAATTATCTTTTGTTTATTATTTGGGAAGAACAAGGAACCAACGAGTCAAGTAAGACATGAGGTAATGGATTTGTTTGTCTCACTTTTAATTCTACGAGTTTTCCATTATTTGCCACTTATTCATTGCATGTGGTGTATTCTGTTCTGAAATTTGATATATATTATCAATATTCTCATTATATTAATGGTATTCTGTTATTCATTTTGTGTTAATTAAAATTTCGTCATGTGGATCAGTTTATTACAACGTGGAAATGGGTTTCATCAAACTTTTTATTCCAGTGAGATTAATAATATATTTTCCACTATTTACTACTATTTGTTGTATGTACTGCCCTTGATTTTACTATTTGATTAATATACTATCATTTATGAGTATTTAAATATTCATTGTATGTTCCTTATTTAACGTGGTGTATGTTTTGTATGTTACCAAATCTGTAAGAGAACCTTTCACCCTCCTCTTTTTAAAAGACTTCTTTTTTATATCTTTTAATTTACATGTTATCATTCTGGGACCTGTTATTCTATATACTTATTTAATTATACTTTATTTACAAGTGATGAGACACCATTTTTATCTCATCAACTCATTTTCTGAATTTTAACGTCATGTCGTTAGGCTGTAGAAGGTTTACAAGGGAACTTCTTAACCCAATTTCAATTCTTTGGGTTCAAATTTTTCATCATGAATATGTCATCATTTGAATATGTGTGGATGAACTATGATTGTTTTAAACTTAATATCCACTAATATTCTGTGTGTTTTATTTTTCACAAATTATTTTTTGATTTATTTACTCTAAACTTAAGGCTACCCTCTTTATAAGGGATTTCATCTCAATTTACATTCCATTGAAACGTCATTGTTGTTATGAACCAATTGACACTTATATGGTGTATATACTATCCTTTGGCATATTATATTATGAATCCATTTATTCTCATGATATTCTAAAGATCTGATTAAATTTTATTCCTCAATTATTTTTAGTCAAGCATCTCTTAATTTGTTAAAAATTATTTATCTAAAATATTGTTTTGAATGTTTTTAAATTTATTCTTCTAAATCTTTTTCATTAATGTCCTTATTTTCAAATTGGTTTTTTGGAATTATTTATATGGAAATTAATGTTTTAAAATGTTAATTCCGTTAAAATAATCAAAATGGAATGAGGCACTGTGATTCAAAAATCACTTTATTATATGTTATAAATAGCTTTTAAAATTGTTTGATAAAGCCTTGATTATGTCAATATCTTAAAATGATATATTGTGATTACAATTTTGAAATGTTATCATTCCTTTATGATTGTTTTATGTGTTATGGTTATGGGGAATTATTTACAAATATGGGTGGTTCCATGATAACCCTAGGGTGGGTGAGCCCGAGATATCTCTGTAAAACCCGTAAAATTCAAGGAATTATTATTATTTCTTAATTTTCTTTGGAATTTTACAAGAACGTAGTTTCAGACGACACCTGATTCCGAGGCCCGGTGTGCACGGAATCTTTTTCCGAAGTTTGGCTCGGGTAAGTTCAGTGAACGAACAAGTGGTTTTTTCTAACATTTAAACCAGTTCTCGGAATCGAATTCTGAGGGAACCAATGGAATCAAAATGCCGGTATTTGCTTATAAACGCCTCTTCCGGAGTTGCATTTGCTCGGGTGTAGTTTTTAATTTTTGGGCTTTAAGTTAAGAAATAAAAAAATGTGTGCGACAACTTTATTTTTATTTCACTTAAAGCCACTTAAAAGCCACTTGAATCCACTTAAAATAAGTTGAAGCGGATAGGTTGCAATCCAAAATATTCTACCCTCTTGGTAGGATATTTGTGAGGTGGGGCCCACACGAGCCCCGCCGTTTCTTTTCCACTAAGTAACGCACCCATGAAAAACCCCATTAAATAAAATTCAACTGGGGAGTTTTCTTAAACAATTAAACACTCCTATTAATTGGGTGGTTTATTCGTTGAATTAATTCTATGAATTAATGGGTCGTTACTTAACATATCTCTTTTCGTTTGTTGGCATGTTAATAAAATAAGACCAACATTTTTCTTCTTGTGTGTTGCTCGTTGAGAGGATTTGACAGAAACCTTAATTCCTTCATCCTCATTCGCGAAAAACGTGATGAACGTGAAGAACGCAAAGAACGTCGGCCTCCAACGAAGGGAAACGAAGAACGCCGAGCCCTCGGAGATCGACGACGTGACCCCAAGTAACGCGACACCGACGATTCTTCTCCCGCGATGTTCTTCTGCGATGTTCCTTCATCCGCGACAAATCTTCGATCATCTGTTGAGGTGAGAGATTGCGGACCTTTTAATTCTTTATGTATTATAACAACAACATGGATTTAATTGTTATAATGAAATCTTTATGTTATTGATCCTCAGAGTTCGTCGACGCAACGCCGTATACTGCGACGACGCGATGCCCTTCCGCGACGCGACGATCCTCTTCTCCTGCGACGATCAATTCCGCAAATAACGCACGTTCTACGACTTCGACGAGGTAGTGGTTTGATTCTTAAAAATCATTGTGATTTATACCTGCGACGTTTGTTAAAATTTTGTTGTGTAATATTTCTTTTAAAACCGCTAACGCAGTGGGTGCGGACTAACGAACAAGTCCGAACCCACCACACTTTTTATTTCTTGGTGCGCGAAATGGAAGATGATGAAAAACGGGGCTGCAATGGAGATTTGAGGGTCTGGCAGTGAAGAATGGGACCCGAGAGGAGGCACGACATAGATGGAAGTGGAATCGGACCACCAGAAGAAACTCCGGTGCCCCGCAAAATCCACCGGCGGCACCCCGGCGCGCCGCCGGATGGAGCTGCCGCACCTGAAGCCGCGGTGGCAGTGGCCGACCACACCCGCGGTCGTGCGGGTCTGTCGACACACGGGACGCGGCAAAGCTACGTCCGCTGACCCAGCACAACACCACACGAGGCCGCGACACTTCATCTCGTGGGGGAAGCTCGCCCCGCGGTTCCTCCGCCCAGCCGCTCGGCCGAGCAGAGCCGGGCCGACCCGCCGGGCCGGGTCGCGCCAAACCGGGTCGGACCCGGACCCGGGTCGGGTCGACCCGGTTTGGGCCGACCCAGGGGGGTTGGGCCGGGTCGGTCCGGGCCCAGACCCCACCTTTCCGGGCCTTTTCGGTCTTCTACTCATAACATGAGCTACAACCCTCCAAACGATGCACCGTCAGTGGCTATGCGATCCTTGGATCAAGACGGTTGTTTCAGTATATCAAACTCAAAGTTTCGGAATACTTTGGGTTCGGCCGGGTTGGTTCGTACACGAAACCAACCGGGCCCTCAGAGCGGAAATGCTCATATCTTGAGCTTCGGATGTCTGATTGACGTGTCATCGACTTTTTTATTTTCCTCTATGTGAGACAGATCTTTTGGCTTACTCCGCCTGAGGTTTGGACATAGGTGGAGTATGGTAGGGTTAGTTTTTCCTTAAAAACCAACCAGGCCCCTGGGACGAAAAATTCAATAACTCTCAGACCGGGCGTCCGATTGACGCACCGTCTGCGACACCGAGTTCCTGTTGATGATACGGAACTTTTGGATACTTCAACACTGGACTATGTGTTAGTTGATGTATCAGCCTCTCGGCTCGTGGAGCGGACCCTCCCGAATGAGATTGCTGTGTGCGGGAACCCTAGAGCAGGCTGCGACTGCTACTGTGACGACGACGACTGTATAGAGATCCTCAGTGGATTTGGCGGTGATTACTACAGCACTCTGCGATCCTTTGTGGGTCAGCGCTACTGATCCTATGTGGGTCCGATCCTGTGTGGTTCAGTGCTCAGCGGTCCTATGTGGGCTGGCGCCTACAGGTCCTGTGTGGGCCCGATCCTGTGTGGGTCTTTGCGGGGGTTAGTTACCTATCGATCCTTTGTGGGTCAGATCCTTTGTGGGTCATTGCGGGGGTTAGAACCTCTCGATCCTTTGTGGGTCCGAGAGCTTAGATGAATCATTGATCATCTCTATCGTCATTCGAAGAAGTATACCTGTGTGAGATGAAACCCGGTTTGCTTCCCATTGTGGATTGTGTTGTGCTATCATGTGTGGATTTACGTTTTTCTTTCCTTTGTGGATTGTGTTGTGCTATCCTTTGTGGATTTAGGTTTTTCTTTCCTGGGTGGAATGGGTTGTACTTGAGCTCGGATTTTGGAGCCGAGGGAGAAATGATGGCTTAGGTAGATGTATGGGCATATACCTAAGCCGTGTCGGATGTTACTTCGTGATTGTATCTTTACTTTGTGGTTTATCCTTTGTGGATTCTGGGAGACCTTCGGGGGTCTCGGGTTCCCTACTGAGTAGCTTATACTCACCCCTGCACGGGGTATGCACTCACTACCTTGTGTTGGTTGCAGACGACAGACAGCGCTGATCGTTGTGGAGGCTTGCGGAGTAGGATAGTACCTGGAGGTGGACCACTGGGTGGGACGTACTCGGAGTGGTCTGCTGGACCCGAGGAGCAGTGGAGGCTATCTGTACCCACCCTTCAGGTGGGACTTCCAGTGGACGGCTCGATGTTGCGGCTTTACTTTTCAGTTGTTGTTTTTCCCATTTCAATTGTTGTCACGACCCCCTCCCCAAAAAGTGTACCCCTCCTGGGCCGGCAATGTGAGAAGGGAGATAATGACCCCCCGATTCCCGCCTCCAATAGGCCCCGGGATGGCGACTAGCACCAAGGGTATAATAAACATACAAATGGGAGGCATTACCCTCTAAGAGAACACATGCAGAAAAGAGAGCGATAGAATAGACTCCAATCAACTCCAACTCAGATCTGAGATATAAATGAAATCCAAGTACATATATGAAATGTCATGAAAACGTACTACAACTGGAAGTGGAAACTAAAAGTACCCAAAAGAAAGTAAAAGGTACCGACCACAATCCCGAATAGCTCCTCCTCCAACTGTAAGCTAGTAGTAACCAGATTGATCTCCAACCTGCTCCATGTGACCTGAAAAACAGTTTATATATACATAGGGTGAGTATAACAGTATACTCAGTAAGATCCTCCCCAAGCCTCTCGTGAAAAAGTAAAGAAAGCATGCTAAAGCCCAGTGAACAACAAGTGAAACTATCTCGTCACCTAAACAGGTATACTATGTTCCCAACCTCACCATGGATACTCTCTCCAAGTAACGCATACAAGAATATAGCATATAGTAAAGAATATCAAGGGTACCCCACTACTACTTCCCCGCTGGTTTTCTGATTTTCGCCAACGACATACGTCATGTGCATCTCTCTCCAAAGGCTTTCCCGCAGACACCTGGGCGAAGCACCACACCATCCCCACAACCAAAGGTAACCAGGTAAGTTCCAGAATCCACCATATCCCGCATAACGTGTATCATACATCGAGTATTATACCTTAAGCCATTATAGCCCATACACCGAGTAGGGATCCTCAAGCCATCACAGCCTATACACGTTACACCTATAGTAGTGCATAGGATAATATATCCAGAATATATGTGTGTGAAATAACCACAAGCCATTACATCCCTCTACACACATATATGGGTAAAACTAACCACTGTGCCTAATAGCACCAAGATCTACCAAGAGAAGAGAGCGGGGTCAAAGGGGGCAGTCATCCATTCAACCTCCCATCAGAATGTTGGGGAAAACACCGCCCCAGGGCTCAGAATCCATGGGGTGTCAGTTTCCCTTATCGACAGGGTGGAGTAGCGTATAGAAACACAAAAATTACAGAATATATATGTATCTCACATCCGCACTATGGGAATTACCTAGTCTTAGATACAACTGCAGCTAACGTCTCTCAGACTCCAGGCTGCTACTTCAAAGACTAGGTATCCTATAAGCACACAAACATTTGAAGAAATTTATTAAATTACTACATTCTCATTTTATCAGTTCCACTTTACATTAATTTAATTCTTTAAACATTAATTAATAATGAACAATTCCACATTAAACTGAATTGGCATCACATTCAAAAACAACTGCTCCTTTTAAGATTCACATCACCTTTAAATTCCAGTATCTCCATCCCCGTGGATTTTCACCATTTAATCAAACATTCATTATAGAGTTACTTTCCCACATTCCCAGGCATTCTAGAAAATCATCATATGATACTAAACACAAAGGAGACTCAACACGGTGTGTAGATATACTACCCATCGAGTCTTTTCAACCTATATAAAGAGCACATACCCATTTTCCCTTGAGAGTCTAAACACGGAAAGCACGTGGCATACCCCGCGCGTCTTCGCCTCCTTCGGAAGAAGGGTAGCGAGACCAGCTTCCTTGAGTAGTGGGGAAAAGAAAAGCAGATTAACATTCAAAGAAAACCACAAGCATCCAGCAACCGCATCCATCCCATTCCATCACCCCTGGTGTCCTCCCCGACACCCACATGCATAACTGATGAATATCGCCACTCTAGGCATCATCCACTGCCATAACCACAAGGCCTCCATGCCTCCACAGATCACAACAGCCATCCAGGCTCATATCACAACAAAAGCAGCAGAAAAACAACAATCACAACCATGGGCTCTTGACCCTTTAGCAAACAAGAGCGTAACTCAGAACCCCTTTAGAAATTCCCACATAATCTGTTCTTTAATCCATATTGAATTGGCAGATTTTTTATTTGTAGGTTCCAATCACGGATACCTAATCATTAATCTATCAAAATTAAATAACCATGCTTACTTCCCTAATTTGATCATCCTCAAATTAGAACAACTACAACAACTGCAATAACCAGATTAATCTACATGCCTCTTTATCTTTAGCCAATTAATTAACAATTAATTTTGGCTTTACGTTCATTATCAATTTCTATCATGAACGAACAACAAATCAAAGAAAACATAGATATCACTCTATTTAGAAAAACATGAGGCAAACCGTTATCACTGAATAAAGCAACAACATGCGATTAACCAATTCTTTTAATCTGGTTCAAGTATTTAATTAGGTCAATTTCATTGTGATCCAAAGGGATAAATCATGCTAATTCTACGATTGCACATATACAATTAGAGAAGCCATGAATCCCCTACCTCGAAGAGTTCTTGACGTCCTTTATCCACACAATGGGCCACAATCCTTCTCTCGCGTCAACTTATATGGAAGAATGATTGACACAGCTTGGTTGCATCAAACAGAGCGGAACTTATCCGAGTAACGTTTGATTGTGAAACTCTTACGAGAATGATTGAAAGGTTCTAACGTCTTGTAGGTGAGAACCATGAGGAAGAACAACAAAGAATGATATCTCGTTCCTTTTAATAAAAATTTAGAGAGGCGACGGTTTAAGATCCAATTTATTCTCAATTAAAAACGGATCGCATTAACCCACACGGTTTGTCCAAGTAAAAACATCCCGGCCTTAGGAATAATTAATATAGGATTTATGGCCTTTGAATAGGCCTTAATGTCCTTAAAATAAGGTTTTAAAAATTATTTTACGTCAAAGAAAATGTCAAAAGGGGCAAAACTGTAGGAATATGGAAGCACTGTTCACATACTCAAAATTTGGCAATGGAAAGAATCGGTAACTGTTAGGATTCTAGAAACACTGTTCACATGTGAAATTTGGCAAAGGAATCAGTAGCTCTTAGGATTATGGAAACACTGTTCAAACGTGAAATTTGGCAAAGGAAGGAATCGGTAGCTCTTAGGATTCTGGAAACACTGTTCAAACGTGAAATTTGGAAAAGGAAGGAATCGGTAGCTCTTAGGATTCTGGAAACACTGTTCACACGTGAAATTTGGAAAAGGAAGGAATCAATAGCTCTTAGTATTCTAGAAACACTTTTCAAACATGAAATTTGGCAAAGGAAGGAATCAGTAGCTCTTAGGATTATGGAAAAATTGTTCACACGTGAAATTTGGAAAAGGAAGGAATCAGTAGCTCTTAGAATTCTGGAAACACTGTTCACAGAACTAGAAATTTGGAAAAGTTTTAGCCGAGCTACTGCTAGACTACGACTACCAGTAGACTGAGGAACCGGTAGGCGGCGGCTACCAGTAGACCGAGCTACCGGTATGCAGCGACTACCGGTAGGCAGTGGCTACCGGTAGACGGAGCTACCGGTAGGCAGCGGCTAGAGGTAGACCGAGCTACCAGTAGGCTATGGCTACCAGTAGACCGAGCTACCGGTAAGCTGCGGCTACCAGTAGACCGAGCTACCGGTAAGGCGCAGCTGAGGGATAAGTCACCTTGACCTCCCGGAACACCTCCAACAGCACATTTCCACAAAGTAGTAGACCAGAGAGGTCCGGTCCATTACATTAGATACCTCTCAAAACATTCTCGTCCTCGAGAATTAAAAACCAACTCAGAGAAAAAGAGGGTCCGAACAACCACCACATAAGATACCTCTCAGGGGAAAACCACAATGAGTTGTTTGAAAGTCGTAACAAAACTATGACATCCGAGAATATGGAAACAAACAATCCATATCCATACAATTAAACATAACATCACACAAAAGGTACATAAATAAAACATGAAAGGTCTAACCATCAAGGAAACATCATTACATGAAAAGAGTTAAACATTAAACAACTCTGGGTACTGAGAACGTATCTGTGACTCACGCTCCCATGTACTCTCCTCCATGCCACCGTGTCGCCACAAGACACGAACTGAGGGGATAGAACGCCCACGTAACACCATCTCCTTGAGGTCTTGGATCTCCACAGGTCGCTCCTCGAAGGTTGTATCATCATCAATATCGATCTCTCCCCAATCGATAACATTAGAATCATCATGAAGGTAACGACGGAGCTGTGATACATGGAAAACATCATGTATCCGACTCATCTGAGGGGGAAGTGCTACTCGATACGTCACAGCTCCAACACGAGCTAACACCTCAAAAGGCCCAACAAACCGGGGAGAAAGCTTACTTCCACGACCAAACCTTCATTGCCCACGATGGGGAGTCACCTTTTGAAACACATGATCCCCAACATTAAACTCTAATGGTCTCCTTATTTGATCAGCATTTGATTTCTGATGATCATGTGCCATCTTCATCCTCTCACGAATCACCTGAACCATCTCTATTCTATTCTGCACTAGTTCTGGCCCGAGAATTGCTAACTCTCCGACCCCAGTCCAACACAACAGAGAACGGCATGGCCGACCATACAAGGCTTCAAACGACGCCATAACGATGGTAGAGTGAAAACTATTATTGTAAGCTAACTCTACCAAGGGTAAGTGCTTCGTCCATGAACCTCCAAAATCAAGAACACAAGAGCGCAGCTTGTCTTCAAGAGTCTAGATAGTTCGCTCTATCTGACCATCAGTTTGAGGATGAAAAGCAGTGTTAAGGCATAGTTTAGAGCCAAAAGCATGCTGGAGACCTCTCCATAGCCTAGAGGTAAAACGAGGATCTCGATCAGAAATGATCGTCCTGGGTACTCCATGAAGTCTTACCACCTCCACTAGATACTGCCTCGACAAAACCTCCACTGAGCACGACTCCTTGATCTCTATGATGTGGGCCGACTTTGTTAAACGATCCACTACCACCCATATAGCATCATGTCCTCCCAGAACTCGAGGTAAACATGTAACAAAGTCCATCTAGATGTCCTCCCACTGCCACTGAGGAATATCTAAGTGCTGTAGATGACCACTAGGAACACGGTGTTCGGCCTTCACCTTTTGGAAGACTAAACATTGAGACACACACTCAACAACCGTATGTTTCAGCCCAGGCCACCAAAACTGACTCCTCAAGGATCGGTACATCTTCGTCACACCAGGATGTACTGCCATGGGTGATCTATGGAACTCTCGGAGAACCATCTCGCGCATCGCCAAGGGGACAAAAAGCCTGCCATGATACAACACTCGGTGTTGTTCATCCTCCGACTAACCATCAGGGGCCTCACCACAAACAACTCTATCTCTACAAACTTCCACCTCTAGATCACCCAACTGAGACTCTTCCACCTTCTGCATCGGGGATGATTGCACCGTCGTCTGGAAAAGACAAACTCTACCCCCAACTTCTCCCATATCATGATGCAAAGCTGATAGCTCTCCCATCACTCTCCAGGAATCACCAGATTCACGCACAAAATCATTACGTGTCTTTTGGCTTAGTGCGTCAGCTAAAACATTCCATTTTACATGTGTATATGATATTTCAAAGTCGTATTCCTGCAAGAACTCCATCCACCGACGCTGACTCAAGTTCAAGTAACGTTTGGAGAAAACATAACTCAAACTCTTATGATTGGTGAAAACCAAAAAGTTCTCACCAATGAGGTAATGTCTCCACAACTTTAGAGAAAACACCACGACTTCCAACTCAAGATCATGGGTGGCATAGTTTCATTCATGGGGACGCAACTTCCGAGACCCATAAGAAACAACTGACCTCTGCTGCATTAGAACACAACCTAGCCCCAGATGTGAAGCATCACAGAAAACATCAAATTGGACTCCCTCCACTGGAAGACAAAGGACTAGAGCACTTACAAACTTCTCCTTTAGATACTGGAAAGTTGTCTGACACTGATCAGTCCATATGAACGCTTGATCCTTCCTGGTCAAAGCTGTTAGTGGAGTCGCAACTTGGGAGAAATTGGCTACAAACCTTCTATAATAGCCAGCGAGACCAAGGAATCTTCGCACCTCTGACATGGTCTTGGGGGCTGCCCAAGACAGTACTGCTTCTATCTTCGATGGATCCACAACTACTCCACGTTGGGACACAACATGCCCTATGAAACAAACTTCTCGAGCCCAGAACTCACACATGGACAACTTCCCAAACAAATGATGTTGGTGAAGAACTCCCAAAATGGCTCGTAGATTCTATTCATTCTCTTCTTCAGATGTGGAGTACACAAGGATGTCATCGATGAAAACCACAACAAACTTGTCCAGGAATTCACGGAACACAGCATTCATCAACCCCATGAAAACAGCTGGAGCATTCATCACACCGAATGGCATTACAACAAACTCATAATGCCCATGATGACAACGGAAAGTAGTCTTTGGGATATCCTTATCCATTACACGCATTTGGTGATATCTGAACCGTAAGTAGATCTTTGAGAACCAACTTTCACCCTTTAGATGATCGAATAAGTCATCAATCCACGGGATAGGATAACAGTTCTTTATTGTCACTTTGTTTAATCGACGATAATCGACACACAACCGCAAACTGCCATCAGCCTTTTTCACAAAAAAACTGGTGCACCCCAAGGTGACACACTTGGCCTAACAAAAGCACACTGCCACAGACCATCAAGATAAATACGTAGCTCTCATAACTCAGAAGGGGCCATCGTATATGGAGACATAGAGATAGGGGATGCTTCTGGGTGTAGCTCGATCCCAAACTCAATCTCTCGTCGAGGGGGTAAGGATACAACCTCTCCTGGAAAGACGTCAGGGTACTCCTCTACGACCCTAGGAAACGCCAACTATTGAACCTCTGAAGAACTCAGCATCATCCCAGCCATCATGGATGATAAGGATGAAACTCGTCTATGACTCATCCGAGGATCTCTCTTACCAAAAAACACCACTTTCTCTCCATCTGCATCAAGGAAAACGACATTCTTCCTGTAGAAATCCACAACAGCCTGCACCGAATACAACCAATCCATGCCGAGTATGACATCATATGGTTGTATTCGCAAATATAGGAAATCTCACCAAGAGCGGTGTTGCCCCAACACTAGCTCAAAGTCTCTACATACTTCAAACAAGTCAGCTCGACCTCCAACTGGCGTAGTCAACGCCAAGGGAACTGGAAGCCTCTCTACCTCAAGTCCCAAAGCATGGACAAGGGTAGGTGATATGAAGGAGTGTGTTGCTCCTGAATCAAACAAGGAATACACCATGGTAGAAAACAAGCAAAGGGTACCTCGAATGAAATTTGGTTCGCCTGGGGCTGGCAACGCTAGAGAATGGAGCTGACCACGACCTCCTCCATGGCCTCTCTGACTCTGATGACGACCACCACCACGGCCGCGCTCTGCTCTCTGAGGACGGGGAGTGTCATGGGGCTGTCCTCTACCTATTCCATCTACCCTTAGGTGATCTAAAGCTGGTGCAACCTGCTACTGCTGCCTCGGCTGGAACTGCCTCAACGGAGGAACCTGGAGTGGTGCGCCCGGTGCACGATGACTGCTCTGAAATGTCGGGCACTCCCGCTGCTGATGACCACGACCACCACAAGAAAAACAAGCGCCTGATCCTTTGGAATAGGCTAGAGAGTTGCTGCCTCTGGAGAAACGAGATGGAAAGGGATGGGACCTACCCCCAGGTGAACGGAAACTCTTCTATACTGAAAACCGGGATCCCCGGACCACAGCTTTGCTTCATGAGGAATCATGACGATTCCTATCTCGTGACGATCCGGTCCTAGCCAAAGTCCTCTCAATAACCTCTGCCCGTGCCAGCACCTCAAGATATGTCTTTAGCATAAATGGGGTGACCTGGCGCTGGATCTCTGGATGCAAAGCCTCCTCGAAATGCCTCGCCCTAGCCTCATCATCTGGTAACAGGTCTGAAGCACATCGTAGAAGGTTCCTGAAATGGATTCCAAACTCTCAAACACTGGAGCTCCCCTGTCAAAGGGTGAGAAGCTCCTGGCGACTGGACACATTCGCAGTCGATGAAAGAATCTAGACTCTAAACCTGTCTCGAAACTTCTCCCATGAGATTTTTGACTCCTCACGATCACCGAGGAATAAGAACCACCACTTCCTCGCTGCTCTAAGCAGCATCGTCACAACTAATGACACATAGTGTTCCTTCCGAGGACGAATCGAACTTACGCCTATCTCAATCTCCTCCAACCAGTCTTCTGTGAATGCATCTGAAATGGATCCCCCGTACATCTGTAGACTCTTGCGCTGAAACCCTCTAAGTGTCTTCCTCCAAGTGTCATCTTCGTTAACCTCTACTCGGTGGTGATCTGATAGAACAGCCTGCTTGGCATCTTCTGCGCAAACCTGACGAGGACGTCGACCTGGAGCCATACCTGTAAAATAAAAATTGTTAGAGCTCCTAAGCCTGGAATATAAAAGACTCAACATTAATTAATAGTTTTGTTTTATTAAGTTTAGGTTACCTATCCCAAGGTCTACCCATTCAAACACAGGCGCAAAGAATAATGATTCATTATCCTTTCCTAGGTCTCTACCCTGCAACCAGTATCACTTTGTTTAGTAGCAATCGTAAACTTAAAGGTCTGTGCAACAGATCATAGGGGGCCCTGAACGCCTATGTCTCTGCCGGTCTCCAGTGTTTACCCCACTAGCTAAACATGAATGACACCATTTCCCTACCACCCCATGCATCCTCACCTGTGCCTAACTCCAAACTCTATCCTATCCCTCAACCAGACCTCTGATACCACTCTGTCACGACCCCCTCCCCACAATGTGTACCCCTCCTGGGCCGGTAATGTTAGAAGGGAGATAATGACCCCCGAGTCCCGCCTCCAGTAGGCCCCGGGTTGGCGACTAGCACCGAGGGTATAATAAACATACAAATGGGAGGCATTACCCTCTAAGAGAACAAATGTAGAAAAGAGAGAGATAGAATAGGCTCCAATCAACTCCAACTCAGAACTGAGATATAAAAGAAATCCAAGTACATATATGAAATGTCCTGCAAATGTACTACAGCTGAAAGGGGAAACTAAAAGTACCCAAAAGAAAGTAAAAGGCAGCGACCACAAGCCCGAACAACTCCTCCTCCAACTGAAAGCTAGTAGTAACCATCTTGATCTCCAACCTGCTCTAAGTGACCTGAAAAACAGTTTATATATACATAGGGTGAGTATAACAGTATACACAGTAGGATCCTCCCCAAGCCTCTCGTGCAAAAGTAAAGAAAGCATACTAAAGCCCAGTGAACAACAAGTGAAACTAACTCGTCACCTAAACAGGTATACTATGTTCCCAACCTCACCATGGCTACTCTCTCCAAGTAACGCATACAAGAATATAGAATATAGTAAAGAATATCAAGGGTACCCCGCTACTACTTCCCCACTGGTTTGCCGCTTTTCCCCAACGACATACGCCCTGTGCATCTCTCTCTAAAGGCTTGCCCGTAGACACCTGGGCGAAGCACCACACCATCCCCACCACCAAATTTAACCAGGTGAGTTCCGGAAGCCACCACAGCCCGCATAACGTGTATCATACATTGGGTATTATACCTTAATCCATTATAGCCCATACACCGAGTAGGGATCCTCAAGCCATCACAGCCTATACACGTTACACCTATAGTAGTCCATAGGATACGATATCTAGAATATATGTGTGTGAAATAACCACGAGCCATTACAACCCTCTACACACATATATGGGTAAAACTAACCACTGTGCCTAACAGCACCAAGATCTACCATGAAAAGAGAGCGGGGTCAAAGGGGGTAGTCAGCCATTCAACCACCCATCAGAATTTTGGGGAAAACACCCCCCAGGGCTCAGAATCCTCAGGGTGTCAGTTTCCCTTACCGACAGGGTGGAGTAGCATATAGAAACACAAAAAGTACAGAATATATATGTAACTCACATCCACACTATGGGCATTACCTAGTCTTAGATACAACTGCAACTAACGTCTCTCAGACTCCAGGCTGCTACTACAAAGACTAGGTATCCTATAAGCACACAAACATTTGAAGAGTATTATTAGATTACTCCATTATCATTTTATAAGTTCCACTGTACGTTAATTTAATTCTTTAAACATTAATTAAGAATGAAAAATTCCACATTAAACTAAATTGGCATCACATTAAAAAACAACTTCTCCTTTTAAGATTCACATCACCTTTAAATTTCAGTATCTCCATCCCCGTGGATTTTCACAATTTAATCAAACATTCATTATATAGTTACATTCCCACATTCCCAGGCATTCTAGAAAAGCATCCTATGCTACTAAACACAAAGTAAGGTCAACACAGTGAGTAGATATACTACCCGTCGAGTCTTTTCCGCATTTAGAAAGAGCACAGACCCATTTTCCCTTGAGAGGCTAAACACGGAAAGCACGTGGCATACCTCGCGCGTCTTCGCCTCCTTCAGAAGAAGGGTAACGAGACCAACTGCCTTGAGCAGTGGGGAAAAGAAAATCATATTAACATTCAAAGAAAACCACAAGCATCCAGTAACCGCATCCATCACATTCTATCACCCCTGGTGTCCTCCCCGACACCCACATGCATAACTGATGCATATCACCACTCTAGGAGTCATCCACTGCCATAACCACAAGGCCTCCACACCTCCACATATCACAACAGCCATCCAGGCTCACAACACAGCACAAGCAGCAGAAAAACAACAATCACAATCATGGGCTCTTGAATCTTTAGCAAACAAGAGGGTAACTCAGAACCCCTTTAGAAATTCCCACATAATCTGTTCTTTAATCCATATTGAATTGGTAGTTTTGTTATTCGTAGGTTCCAATCATAGATACCTAATCAGTAATCTATCATAATTAAATAACCATGCTTACTTCCCTAATTTGATCACCCTCAAATTAGAACAACTACAACAACTTCAATAACCAGATTAATTTATATGCCTCTTTATCTTAGGCAATTAATTAACAATTAATTCCAGCTTTACGTTCATTATCAATTTCTATCATGAACTAACAACAAATCAAAGAAAACATAGATATCACTCTATCTAGAAAAACATGAAGCAAACCGTTATCACGGTATAAAGCAAAAACATGCGATTAACCAATTCTTTTAATCCGGTTCGAGTATTTAATTAGGTCAATTTCATTGTGATCCAAAGAGATAAATCATGCTAATTCTATGATTGCACATAAACAATTAGAGAAGCCATGAATCCCATACCTCGAAGAGTTCTTGACATCCTATACCACACAACGGGCCACAATCCTTCTCTCGCTTCAACTTATATGGAAGAATGATCGACACAGCTTGGTTGCATCAAACAGAGCAAAACTGATCCGAGTCACGTTTGATTGTGAAACTCCTACGGGAATGATTTCAATGTTCTAACATCTCGTAGATGAGAACCAGGAGAGAAAAAGGATGAATTATATCTCGTTTCTTTTAAAAAAATTTTAGAGAGGTGATGGTTTAAGATCCGATTTATTCTCCATTAAAAACGGATCGCATTAACCAACACGGTTTGTCCAATTAAAAACATCCCGGCCTTAGGAATAATTAATATAGCATTTATGGCCTTTGAATCGGCCTTAAAGTCCTTCAAATAAGGTTTTAAAAAGTATTTTATGTCAAAGAAAACGTCAAAAGGGGAAAAACTGTTGGAATCTGGAAACACTGTCCACATACTCAAAATTTGGCAAAGGAAAGAGTCGGTAGCTCTTAGGATTCTGGAAAAAATGTTCACACATGAAATTTGGCAAAGGAATTGGTAGCTCTTAGGATTCTGGAAACACTGTTCAAACATGAAATTTGGAAAAGGAAGGAATCGGTAGCTCTTTGGATTCTGGAAACACTGTTCAAACTTGAAATTTGAAAATGGAAGGAATCGGTAGATCTTAGGATTCTGGAAAGACTGTTCACACGTGAAATTTTGCAAAGGAAGGAATCGGTAGCTCTTAGGATTCTGGAAAAACTATTCAAACGTGAAATTTGGAAAAGGAATCAGTAGCTCTTAGGATTCTTGAAACACTGTTCACACGTGAAATTTGGCAAAGGAAGGAATCTGTAGCTCTTAGGATTCTGGAAACACTGTTCACAGAACTAGAAATTTGGCAAAGTGTTAGCCGAGCTACTGCTAGAATGCAGCTACTGGTAGACCGAGGTACCGGTAGGCGGCGGCTACCAGTAGGCCGCTGCTACCGGTAGACCGAGCTACCAGTAGGCAGCAGCTACCGGTAGACCTAGCTACCGGTAGGCAGCGGCTACCGTTAGACCGAGCTACCGGTAGGCAGCGGCTACCGGTAGACCGAGCTACCGGTAGGCAGCGGCTACGGGTAGACCGAGCTACCGGTAAGGCGCGGCTGGGGGATAAGTCACCTTGACCTCCCAGAAAACCTCTAACACCACATTTTCACAAAGTAGTGGACCAGAGAGGTCCGTGCCATTACAGTTGTATTTTTCAGTTGGGCTTGTATTTCCGCCCCCCTCTACTTTCGGCACTTACTGTTGTACAAGCTTTTACTTAGTGTTTACTTTTTCTACTTGCTTACTTTGTGGTGCATGTTTACATTACAAAGGCAATGCCTTCCCTTTTTACCGGGATTTACGCCTTGGTGCTTGTCGCCAGCCCATGGCCTATGGAAGGTGGGCCTGGGGTAGTCACGGAACCGGCCCCGAGGACGGGTCGTGACAAATTGCTATTAGAGGAGTTCGGTTCTACCACAGAACTCGGGACTCTGATCTTTTTATGTGATGAAATAGTGTTAAGAGTATTGGGTGTGGTTATCAGTCCAGGGAGTCTAGTGTTGGTGCGTCGGCCGACGTATCCGTACACCAGGACCCTGACTTCTGATTTCCGACTTAATGCATGAAAACATTGATTGCATGTGTGTTTCATGTTTTCTTTGTGATTACTTTGTGTCAGCTCTCCAGGTATACTGTTCTGACCGTGACACACCTGTTTCTCCTCAGGATGGCCCCACGACGGTAGCCGGCTAGGGTTCCGAGAGTTGTGCGTGACGACAGCCCGTCGAGCGACGAGGCCTCGGTACAAGGCCCTTTGACAGCAGAGGCACTGGCGGTACCTCTACCCACCGAGCCACCGATGCTTCCAGCACCAGCCGCTAACAATGCACGTTGCCTCAGTGCACTGCATGAGTTCCAGCACCAGCGACCACCCAGGTTCCGCGGGGAGACAGACCCCCAGGTAGCCGAGGACTGGTTGGAGGCAGTGGTACGAGTTTTCAGTCTCTTGAGGACACTACCAGACCTCATGGTGATCTTCGTAGAGAGCCTACTACATGCAGCAGCAGGAAGATTGTGGAGCTTGATGCTCCAGGTGCACGATGAGGCATATGTTCTATGGACGGACTTTGAGAGCCTCTTCCGCTCGGAGTTCGTCCCAGCCACCCTCCGTGCTGTGCACATCTAGGATCTTCTTCAGCTGCGGCAGGGAATCATGATGGTCGCCTAGTACTCAGCGAGATTTAATGATCTCTTGTGCTACTCGACTGACATGGTAGGTGACCCATTTTTCTGGGCCTGGACCTTTGAGCAGGGATTGAGACATGAGATCCGGGCATCACTGATCTCCCTCAGCATTCCGACATAGGCAGAAGTACTGGAGCTAGCCCTTTTGATCAAGAGTTTCCTTGCTGAGCCTTCATCAGCAGCGAGACCTACCGCAGGGCGGAAGGTAGTAGAGTCTTCCTCAGCAGGCAGCCCACAGATGACTCCGGGGTCCAGGCAGACCAGACCCTCAAGCAGACGACCTCAGGACACTGGATCAGCAGTGCGGGGCACATAGCGTGGAGCCAGTCCTTCGAGAGGCAGACAGCGCTACACATGTGGCGGGCAGGGTCACATGGCTCGTGACTGCCCGACCCACCGTGCCGAGGAGAAGAGGGGCCACCCAGCCAGAGGTAGAGGGTCGACTGTGTCGTTCCGTAGGGAGGAGGCAGACGAGGAAGTGGAGCTGGCCGAGCAGCAGGTGGTGGGCGACACTTTGAGGATCTACCACCACCACCACCAGGAGGTCAACCCCGACCACAGGGAGCTGGCGGGTAGAGACAAGCACAACTCCAGGCAGCGGAGGCCTATGACCACGATGCACCCGAGATGATTCGAGGTACGATCTGTGTCTATTCCACCCTTTCTACAGTTCTTATAGACATGGGAGCGAGTCACTCTTTCATAGCCACTGCCCTTGTTCGGAGCTCTGAGATTCTGACAGAGCCATTGGCTCGATCCTTACAGCTAGAGACTCCTACGGGAGCAGACTCGACGATTACGCACTGCTGCCGGGAGTGTGAGCTTACTCTAGGAGGCGAGAGCTTCGGCTGGGATCTTCTTGTAGCGGCGTCGAGGCCTTACGACGTCATCTTGGGCATGGATTGGTTATCTACAGTCCATGCACAGATTGACAGTATTAGGCGCAAGGTGCGATGTGTATGCACCAACGGGAGTAGGTTCACCTTCACCGGTGAGAAGGGAGCCTTCGCAGCATAGGATGGAATTACGCAGAGGAGAGGACATCCCATCACTCATCAGTTGGCTAGCCTCATCCTAGGAGCAGTTGACGTGTGGATTCCTAGTTTCCCTACAGTGGTGGATCAGTACGCGGACGTCTTTCCCGACGACGTTCCAGGGCTACCTCCTCGCAGAGAGGTAGACTTTTATATTGACCTGCACCCCGGGACAACCCCGATATCGACTCCAGCATATCGGATGGCCCCCGTTGAGCTTCAAGAGATACGGGTACAGTTGGAGGACTTGCAGGGAAATGGATTCATCCGACCCAGTGTTTCACCCTGGGCTTCCCCAATATTGTTCGCCAATAATGCAGACGGGAGCTTACGACTGTGTGTCGACTATCGTCGCCTGAACCAGGTGACAGTGAGGAACAAGTATCCTCTATCGAGGATTGATGACCTCTTCTATCAGCTCAAGGGAGCACGGTGGTTCTCAAAGATAGATCTCAGGTCAGTCTATCATCAACTCAGAGTTCGAGATGAGGACGTACAAAAGACGACCTTTAGATGTCGGTATGGCCACTATGAGTTCTTGGTTATGCCATTCGACATAACCAATGCTCCAACTGTGTTCATGGGCCCCATTAATAGGATATTTCAGCCATACCTTGATCGATTTGTCGTGGTCTTCATCGACGACATTTTGATATACTCGACAACTGAGGAGGAGCACACCTACCACTTGCGTGTTATACTAGACACACTCCGAGAGCACCATCTTCATGGAAAGATCTCGAAGTGTCAGTTCTGGATACATGAGGTCCACTTCATGGGTCACGTCATCTCTGAGGCGGGAGTTGCAGCGGATCCAGCGAAGATCGAGGCAGTGCTAGCTTGGGAGCCACCCAAGAGCGTGACAGAGGTTCAGAGTTTCTTGGGACTAGCTGGATACTATCAGAGATTTGTGCCGAACTTCTCCAGAGTTGCGGAGCCACTCTCATCTTTGATGAAGAAGGGGAAAACCTTTGTGTGGTTAGACAGATGTCAGCAGAGATTCCAGGAGCTGAGACAAAGATTGACCAGCACACCTATCTAGAGATTTCCTGAGGGAGTAGGGTACCTAGTCTACTACGATGCATCAGGGACCAGACTCAGATGTGTCCTGATACAGGAGCGGGAAGTGATCTCCAATGGATCACGTCAGTTGAGGCTACATGAGCAGAACTACACTACCCATGACCTAGATTTAGCAGCAGTGGTCTTTGCTCTGAAGACATGGCGACATTATCTGATGGGCGGGCGCTTTATAGTCTTTTCTGACCATCAGAGTCTCGGGAACATCTTCTCGCAGAAGGAACCGATCCTGATACAACGGAGATGGCTCAAGTTTCTTCAGTAATATGACTTTGAGATAATCTATACTCCTGGGAAGGGTAACGTGGTAGTCGATGATCTCAGCAGGAGGACGGGCTTTCAGCTACTTGAGGAGGTGACAGAGCAGCTAGACTCTTTGCAGATATCCTTCGTGGATAGAGATGGAGCATCCTTCCTTCAGTCTCTCACAGTTACTCCTCCACTACTGCAGCGAGTCAGAGAGGCACGGCGTGGGGACGATGACTGTGAGATGCGGCGTGCACAGATATCCTCAGGACATGCACTAGATGGGTTCTCCTTTGGAGCAGAGCGCGTCATCATTTTCAGGGGGCGTACCTTGGTACCAGTTGCTTTACGAGTGGAGGTGTTGAGAGAGTTTCACACTTCTCCTTTGCCGGTACATCCTGGAGTGGAGAAGATGTACCAGGATCTCAGACTACAGAACTGGTGGCCGGGCATGAAGATGGTTGTGGAAGAGTTCGTTTCTCGATGCCTCACCTGCCAGCAGGTGATGGTAGAGAATCAGGTACCAGCAGGCTTGGTACAACCCTTGGAGGACCCGATGTGGAAGTGGGACAGGATATCTTTGGACTTCATGACTGGACTTCTATGCACTTCTAGAGGTCACGACTCCATTTGGGTGATTTTCGACCGACTCACCATGTCGGCTCACTTCTTACCCATCAGAGAGTAGGTATCAGTGGAGAGCTTGGGGAGTCTCTACATTCAGGAGATTGGACGGCTTCAAGGTGTTCCATCGTCTATCGTCTCTCATCGAGATGCTCGCATTACTTCCTGTCATTGAAAGGGGATGTAGGAGGCGTTCGGGGCGCAGCTACGTCTGAGCACAACCTTTCACCCTCTGACGGATGGTCAGACGGAGAGGACCATTCAGACTCTCGAGGAAATGCTCCGCGCATGTGTCCTCGACTTTGGTCGCAGTTGGTAGGACCACCTACCCTTGGTGGAGTCCGTGTACAACAACATCTACCACTCCATCATCGGGATGGCACCATACGAGGTGTTGTACGGCAGGCCTTGCCGATCTCCTTTGGGCTGGACACACCCTGGGGAGTCAGCACTTGTGGGACCAGAGATGGTCCGGGCCACGACAAAGAAGGTCCAGGTCATCCAGGAGCGGATGAGGATAGATCAGAGCTGGCAGAAGTCTTATGCTGACAGGAGGCGGAGGCCACTGGAGTTCGAGGATGGCGACCACGTCTTCTTGCGTGTCTCACCTCGACGTCGATTATGGAGATTTGGCCGAGGCGGCAAGTTGTCTCCACGCTTCATCGGACCATTCCAGGTCCTCAGCAGGATTGGCGAGGTGGCTTATCGCTTGGCTCTACCACCTCAGTTGCACCGGGTGCACAAAGTCTTCCACGTATCTTAGCTGAGAAGATACGTGCACGACCCAACACACATCATTGACCATGGGGATATGGACGTTGATGATGGGGGGACTATTGTGGAGGTCCCGGTGGAGATCAAGGATCGACAGGAGCGGGTCCTACATGGATGATCGATTCCTCTAGTGCAAATTAGATGGAAACATGGGAACCTCAAGGAGAGAACTTGGGAGAGGGAGGCTCAAATGCGTGCTCAGTAACCACTTTTGTTTCCCTAAATTATGATGTATCTTTATGGGGACGTAAAGCCCTGAGGTGGGAGTTATGTAAAGACCCGTAAAATTCAAGGAATTTTTTTCTTAAGTTTCTTTGTAATTTTACAAGAATGCAGTTTTAGACGGCACCTGATTCCGAGGCCCGGTGTGCCCGGAATCTTTTTCCAAAGTTTGGCTTGGGTACGTTCAGTGAACGAACGGGTGGGTTTTTCTAACTTTTAATCCGGTGCTCGGAATCAAATTCTGAGGGCACCAATGGAATCGAAGCGCCGATATTTTCTTAGAAATGCCTCTTCCGGTGTTGCGTTTTCTCGGGTGTGGTTTTTAATTTTTGGACTTTAAGTTAAGAAATAAAATAAAGTGTGCGACAACTTTATTTTTATTTCACTTAAAGCCACATAAAAGTCACTTAAAGCCACTTAAACTAAGTTGAAGTGGATAGGGTGACTCTAAAATATCCTACCCTCCTGGTAGGATATTTGTGAGGTGGGGCCGGCATGAGCCCCGCCGTTTCTTTTCCGCTAAGTAATGCACCTGCGAAAACCCCCATTAAATAAAAGTCAACAGGGGCATTTTCTTAAACAATTAAACACTCCTATTAATTGGGCGGTTTATTTGTTGAATTAATTATATGAATTAATGGGTTGTTACATAACATATCTCTTTTCGTTTGTTGGCATGTTAATAATATAAGACCAACATTTTTCTTCTTGTGTGTTTCTCATTGAGAGGATTTGACAGAAACCTTAAGTCCTTCATCCTCCTTCGCGAAGAACGCGAAGAACGCGAAGAATGCGAAGAACGCGAAGAACGCCGGCCTCCAACGAAGGGCGACGAAGAACGTCGAGCCCTCGGAGATCGACGACTGGACGCCAAGTATCGCGACGCCGACGATTCTTCTCCCGCGATGTTCTTCTGCGACGTTCCTTCATCTGTGACAAATCATCGATCATCCGTTGAGGTGAGAGATTGCGGAACTTTTAATTCTTTGTGGTTTATAACAACAACATAGATTTAATTGTTATAATTAAATCTGTATGTTCTTGATCCTCGGAGTTCGTCGACGCAACGCCGTATACCGCGACGACGCGACGCCCTTCCCCGACACGATGATCCTCTTCTCACGCGACAATCAATTCCACGAAGAACGCACGTTCGAAGACTTCGACGAGGTAGGGGTTTGATTCTTAAAAATCATTTTGATTCATACCCGCGAAGATTGTTAAACTTTTGTTGTGTAATATTTCTTTTAAAACCGCTAACGCGGTGGGTGCGGACTAACTAACAAGTCTGAAGCCACCGCACTTTTTCGTTCTTGGTGCGCGAAATGGAGAACGATGAAAAATGGGGCCACAATGGAGATTTGAGGGCCTTTCGGTGAAGAATGGGACCTGAGAGGAGCCACGACGCAGACAGAAGTGGAATCGGACCACCGGAGCAACTCCGGTGGCCCGCGGAATCCACCGGAGGCCGACCATACCCGCAAGCGTGCGGGTCCGGTGACACACGGGACGCGGAAAAGCCGCGTCCGGTGACCCAATGTGGCCCCATGTGGGGCCGAGACACTTTATCTCGCGGGGGAAGCGCGCCCCACGGTTCCTCCACGCGGCCGCTCGGCCGAGCCGAGCCTGGCCGACCCGCCGGGCCGGGTCGCGCCCAGGCCGGGCCGGGCTGCCCTGGCCAAGCCGGGTCGCACCAAAATGGGTTGGACCCGGAACTGGGTCTGGTCGACCCGGTTCGGGCCGACCTAGGGGAGGTTGGGACGGGTCGGTCCGGGCCCAGACCCCATGTTTCCAGGCATTTTCAGTCTTTTTCTCATAACATAAGATACATGCTTCCGAACGACGCGCCGTCAGCGGCGATACGATCCTTGGATTAAGATGGTCATTTTAGTATATCACACTAAAAGTTTCGAAATACTTTGGGTTCGTCCGGGTTGGTTCGTACATGAAATCAACCGGGCCCTCGGAGCAGAAACACTCATATCTTGAGCTAGGACGTCTGATTGACGTGCCGTCGACATTGTTGTTTTCCTCTAAGTGAGACGGATCTATTGGATTACTCTGCCTGAGGTTTGGATGTAGTTGGAGTATGGTCGGGGTGGTTTTTCCTTAAAAACCAGCCGGGCCCCTGGGAAAAAAAGCCAATAACTCTCAGACCGGGCGTCCGATTGACGCATCGTATACGACGTCGAGTTCCTGTTGACGACATGGCACTTTTGGATACGTCAACTCTGGACTATGTTTCAGTTGATGTATCAGCCTCTCGGCTCGTGGAGCGGACCCTCCCGAACGAGTTTGCTGTGTGCGGGAACCCTAGAGCTGGCTGCGACTGCTACTGTGACGACTACAACTGTACAGAGATCCTCAGTGGATTTGACGGCGATGACTACAGCACTCAGGGATCCTTTGTGGGTCAGTTCTACCGATCCTGTGTGGGTCCAATCCTATGTGGGTCAGCGCTCAGCGGTCCTGTGTGGGACAGTGCCTATAGGTCCTGTGTGGGCCCGATCCTGTGTGGTTCATTGCGGGGGTTAGTTACCTATCGATCCTTTGTGGGTCAGATCCTTTGTCGGTCGTTGCGGGGGTTAGTACCTATCGATCCTTTGTGGGTCCGACGGTTTAGATGAATCAGTGATCATCTCTATCGTCATTCTATGAGGTATACCTGTGTGAGCTGAAACCCTGTTTTCTTTCCTTTGTGGATTGTTTTGTGATATCCTGTGTGGATTTATGTTTTTCTTTTCTATGTGGACTGGGTTGTACTTTAGCTCGGATGATGGAGCCGAGCGAGAATTGATGACTTAGGTATATGTATGGGCATATACCTAAGTCGTGTCAGATGTTACTTCGTGATTATATCTTTCCTGTGTGGTTTATCCTTTGTGGATTTTGGTACACCTTCAGGGGTCTCGGGGTCCCTACTGATTAGCTTATACTCACCCCGGCACGGGCTATGCCCGCACTACATTGTGTTGTTGAAAGACGACAGACAGCGCTGATCGTGGTGGAGGCTTGCGGAGCAGGACGGTTCCTGGAGGTGGACCACTGGGTGGGACGTACTCGGAGTGTTCGGCTGGACCTGAGGAGCAGTGGAGGATATCTGTACCCACCCTTCAGGTGGGACTTCTAGTGGACGGCTCGACGTTGCGGCTTTACTTTTCAGTTGCTGTTTTTCCCCATTCAGTTGTACTCTACAGTTGGGCTTGTATTTCCGGCCCCCTCTACTTTTCCGCACTTACTGTTGTACCAGCTTTTACTTAGTGTTTAATTTTTCCTCTTGCTAACTCTGTGGTGCTTGTTTACTTTACAAAGGCAATGGCTTCCCTTTTTACCGGGATTTACGCCTTGGTGCTAGTTGCCAGCCCCTGGCCTATGGAAGGCGGGCTTGGGGTAGTCACGGCACGGGCCTCGAGGATGGGTCGTGACAATTTATCTAATGCATTGGGTAACGTGATAGAGATAAACGTAATGTTTCTCCTACGAGATTTAGGGAATATACTGTTATGGGTATTCCAAGTATAACTTCCTTATTAGCTATGGTAACTACAATGTATGATTGATTTGGATTCTATATGTAACCTTAATGATTTATGATTTCTGTGTATTATTTGTATATCTTATGATTTCGTATGGTATGTTATGATTGAAAAGTATGGTTTCATTGATTTTTTTTATTGATGGGATAATGTTTTCATTCCTTATTTTATAACACTTACTGAGCTTTTTATTCTCATCTAATGTTTTTGAAATGTTATCAACATGACTTAAAGATGAATAGGGACAAGGATTGGATCAAGGAAAAGTAATGTAATCTAAAACATGGGACTAGACATGTTTCTTTTTAAGAGTATTATGAATAAAATGGATACTGAGTAATAGTGTATGCATGTAATATTCTAGTTGTTATGTAATAGTATATCCTAATTCTAAAAAACACTAAACCTTAAATGATCCACATTTTGAATTATTCATTTAATTAAATATTATGTAATGTTTTTAGGCAGGGTAATTATAGGATCACTAAAATATAATAGTGCAATATTATAAATTTTTTTACTGTGGTTTAAATAATCTAAAAATTAATATATATTGGGATTTTAGAATAGCATCTAATTTTGTAATTAATACAAATTTTTTTTGATTTCCTCTCATTTAGTTTCAATTTTTGGGATGTTTGATGAAATATATTTTGGCTTTGTTTATTTCATTTTATTCTATGATTTTCAACTTAATGATGTTATGTATTTTATTGGGGTTTGACACACTACAATAATTAATATTATACAGTGAAAATTTAATGTACTGGTAAATTATTTTACCATAAAGAGTGGTGGTTTTAAAAAATAGTTGTATATTTCAATTAAAAAATTAATGCTATATAAAATAAAAACCCATAAAATATATATTAATTTGAAAAATAATAAAAATATCCTTATAAGATAAAGGGATTAATATTTATAGTTAAAAGATAAGTTCCATGAATCATATAATTAAACCTCGATATAAACTACATATATTAAATTATAACCATTAACAAAATGATAAAACTAATGTCAAAATAAAAAACAAAACAATGAAACAAAAAAATATTTTAAAGTTGATAAATTTTTAATCCAATGTTATGTTTAAAGTAATAATAAATAACTAAATTTGAAAAATTCAACCCAAATAGCTTTTATATCAATTAAATTTTGGTAAATTCTATTAATATTTTATTTGTTGTGATGATTAGCATCTACAAAGTAGTCACACTGATTCGAAATAAATGGAATAAAATCAAACAAAAATTGGAAAAAAATATATATCAGGAAAATAATATTATATGTGATGACATTTTAATTTAAAAATATAATAATTAACATGAAAATTGTTAAACATAATTAATATAAATTTTAATTAGTTTATAATATTGATAAGATACATTAAAATGCAATGAGAAGGGAAACCATAAAGAATTACAAACCTAAAAAATGATTATTATATTTATATGAATCACATACCATATAACATAACAACACAACACATTATTTCATCCTCCAAATACATTAAAATATTGAATTATATATAATATTAATCCTAAATAAAACATATATATGGAATTAAACCTTTCAGAAATGTCCTAGAAAATTCTGTTTTGGGAATATTTTGTCCTCACAAGACACATATTGATACATTACCAATACATATTATGGATAATATAGATTTTAAAACACATATTTCTGAATACAATATAGTTAAAATGATTTGATAACATTTCATCATGAACCAACCAAGGATATATTTACCCGATATTCGATCCAAGCTATGGGATGGTCTAAATGTCATCATTGATCCTCCCGGTATGGGAACTATAATTTAGGCTTCATATGTAAACTCTTTGTATTTTTTTCCCATATCAATATAAAGAAGTATATAGTGGAAAAATTTCAATTATATAGTATGGTATGTCCATCTATTCTATTTCCATATAAGGTAAAATAAGAATAAATACATAATACTGAAACCAAATAAGTCCTAACTCATAAATATATTACTTTAACATTTCTCATAACATATAATACGAATGAAAATTTTAAAAAAAGAAACCAATAAATAAGAAATTTTATTTTATGACTAACAACATGAATTCAATAAACTCTAGATTCACAAAATAATAAATGATATATATATGTGTGAGTCGAGTTCAATATCCAATAATATAACTAAATCCACATAAATAGAAACAAAAGAGAAATTATTCAATAAAGTGTAATAAAAAAACAAATCTCAGGACCTAGAAATCCATTTAGCCTATCAAAATATTAAATTTAATTCAAAAAACCATATAAAACCCCATACCCAAATAGAATGATAACAATATCATAAGAAAGAATGTATAAAATATATAATGTATACACCCATGAAATACTTTTTACCTCATCAATATATGGGTCAAACTATTTCCTCCCCTAAATAAGATTCAACTAAAATACATTATTTCATCACTATAATAAAAAAATAGTTTTCCCAAATATAATATAATTGTAATGAAAAGGAAAATAAGTAATCAAACTATAATGGAATTATTTACATGGAATCTTTTAAAAATTTTCCCAAAATCCTAATAGTTACGAGTATGAGTTAGTAATCTAAATATGTAATATAATATAAACCATGAAAATATATTTCATGAAATTTAAATAATATATATTTATGTGCCATAACTCAAACCAGAAATTTTTTTCTCAATCACCATATCATTGTAATAGTTTGTCATGCGTATATTAACACATCAGCATCACTTAATTCAATGTGAAAAATCATCAATACCTAAAAAAGTAAGATCTAAATCTATAACATTTTCTCCACTGCTTGATACTACGACCTATAAGGAAATATGTTGAAAAATTAAATACTATTATATATTTAAAAGTATAATTAAAACAAGTTAAAATTAGTGTACAAAATGAATATAATGTTGTGTGATTTTTCTTCTCACTCAATCCATCCATTTATGTAATATCACTTGAGACACATATCATTTCATTAAAATATAATTCAACCAATTATTCATGCATTGAGACAAATTTATCATCCTTCACCAGTATATGATCCCCCTTTATCATGATTTTTCTCCCATAATGTTGAAATTTTCATTTAATGGAATAGAAACTATATCTAATAATATAAATATATGGATAAACATTAACTACATTTAGATGATATGGGAATCCCCATTGATCATTTAGAGAACTGAGATAGGAATGGTTAAAACCACATCCTGATCAGGTGATAAGCATTTTCATTCCTATAGACAAGACCAACCAGATCTTCCTTGGATTTCATGATGAATATTGAAGGATTGTAGTAGAATAGTTTCTGTAATTTTTATATGTAATTAAAATATCAGTCATATTTAAATAAATGGATATAAATAAAGAAAAGAATATTGAAATGAAAAACTAATTCATAACCCAATATCTTTGGATAGATCAATCACATAACTACCATCATTTTTCATATGAAAATAAAACAATAACTCTCTTTGGGAGGATTGGTTCCCTCAATTAACTAAATACCTTAAAAAATAAATTAAAAAAAATTATATAATAAAATATTGACATATAAATATCAACACTTATGAGAATATATACATAATCGATAAATATGATTACAAACTCTTCAAACTATTAGTGTTTGAAATTAGTTGTCTAGTTTAAGAATTATAATTATTCTATGAAGCATCCTTAAATAAATAACATATTTTTTAGTATTAATTTATTCAATTCATTATATTTTCCATACCCATATATATATATGTAAAGTATTATAAATATAATAATTTTATTTTCAATGTTATGTGTTTCTCATGGAGGTGACTATCAAAAAATCCTTCCATTAATCTCTAGGTACCCCATTATATAAATTATCTTACTTTTTATGTGTGATGAAAAATGTAACATTGAATTCACTTCATAATACCCATTTAAACGTTTTCCATTTCTTAAACATTTTTTCAAATGACCACTTCCGTGCAACATTATCTACAAATTTCAGTTGGAATAACATCATTACAAAGAGAATAATTTTTCACATATTAGAACATAATTACATAATTTCATTCAATGTATACAAAATATATTAAAATAACATTTATCTTTGATTCAAAAACATTATTCGTCCATGATTGGTGTGTATTCATCCAATTAAAATATGTAATAAGAAGGGTAACTATCTCATCTTCTAACTAGCCTAGTATGTAGACCAATAATCGTGTAGAATAATTTGTGGGGACGCCTTAGTTGTCAACACTGAGAACTTTATCGAATCCATTCATATTAAACACATCTGAAATGATAATATTTATCATGGTAGTATATTTTTTCTTTAATTTATGATAAAAAATTATTAGTATAAAATATTACAATAGCCATATTCATGTTATAATTTGCTGATATCACCCAAAACCTATGATTTATTATTTATGAAAAATTATTTAAAACATGTTCCCTCATTATAAAGTCATTATGTTTTGAACATGTTTAATCCGGAGGAAATGTGATAGATGTTTATCCGACAGAGAAGGAGGGTGTGGGATATGCTAATAGAATAGAGAAAGAAAATGTGTCACACACTAATGTATAGGGAGAAATTGGTTTCATATATCCTATATGGATGAATATTGATGGATAATTCGGTGTATGAATTGTTAAGGTAACATCAATTGGGAGTTGACTAGGATCAGTGAAATTCTTCCTCCATAGAATTGTTTTCGTTCAAATATGTAAAAATGTCATCATAACATATATTTCAAAAAATTATTGTATGAAAATGTCGTAACTAGAAAAATTTTCAAAGTTTTGAAAAACATAATATATAAAATAATTAATATGAATTATTCCACATTTAAACAATTACAACCATTAATATTTAAATATCATACAACTGAAGTATATAAATGAATTTAAATTTGATTACAAATCCATAGTACTAGAAATTAATAACATATAAAATATGTGGTTGATAAGTAAATAGATGAATTCACAAAACCTTATTTTTATACTTCATTAATGTAGTTTTTATATTACTTCATTATTTTATCTACATCATCCACCCATTAGAAACAAATATTTCCTACATCATGATGGAAAACCATCTTTTCTTTTGTTGATATAATTCAATGTCAATGTTTAAATCATCAACTTTGTTACCCAAGTCATTCAATTCTATTTGTTTTATGATAAACATAACAATCCAAAATTCATAAATAACAGCTTCCACATTATATTAATATTTTACAGGTAATGAGTATATATATAGAAAATGAAATTCATGATTATTGACTTCGTTCTAGAATCTCAGGAATACCACACATGAGATGTTGGGGATGAGTTGTTTTATGTGTTTCAAGTATTGAGACATTATGGTCATGTATTGGGTTGTGTATGGTTCATTTTATCTTGGGCCAATAGGTCATGTAAGTGTTGTCATTCAACCATTAAAATAGGGATTGTCCAGATAAAATAAAAAAATGCCCTTAGTCTATTTGGGTCACTTGAGAGGTGTTTAAATAAGTAAATTGTAAGGAATATATTTTAAAACCCCTAGTAATATTGACCAACATGAATTTGAATAAAACAAATGAAAAATAACATTGAATTTTTAATTGGATAATATGATACAAGATTAAATATTATCGCAATTAAAAAACAATTGATATATAACTATTCAGTGTTTTTAATCGATGTTATTGCTTGAGTGTAAAAAATTTATATCTTATCAAATTTTATGGGTCATACTTTATGTCCTATTTTATAGAGCATCATTCAATAAAAATAATATGTAATAAAAACTGAATCCAAACATAGGTACATATGATATAAAAAAGTAATACATATTATTAGATTATAAAAATAATTGTTTCATCTATTCTCCATATTGATTAGAATATTTATGAATATACATGACATTAAAATAGTTTTACAAAATAATTATTAACAAATTTTGTTATATATTTCTCATTTTGGGTTTTTCATCTCATTATCATTTTATTTGTATAGAAAAATAATCAATAAATATATCTAGAATTTAATTATTTAGTAAAACATATATATGTTCATGTAATAATTAAATTTCCATAAATTGGCTAATTGAGATTCTCTAAACTGATCGGAAAATAGTATAATTGATTTTTGTTTTCCCATATAGTTGATATTGAGCTGATATATCATCAACACATACAACATATTTAATTCAAGTTTCAATAAAATCCATTTATCTAAAACTACTATAAGACACTACACTAGTAAATAAACACCAATTATAAACCCTTTATGTTGAGATTTATTTTTCTCATATGATTTAAAATGAATAAAATATATCTAAAATAAAATAAATAAAACATAATTATATATTTAACAATGTTATATGAATTAGTTACATAATAATAAAATAATATAAATAATGTTCCACTCAATTGGATACTACCATCAATAATGTATTAATCCTTTTAATATACATCTTCAAATAAATTCACATTTAAATTCATCATGATACTAATAATGATGGAGGATAACATCAGTTTCCCAAAGCCTTACTACAAATATATCCTAAATGATTTCAATCCCATAATTTTTGTGCGATATCTTACATAATTTTCTAATTGATGCCAATCATTTGAGTATAAATACAATTAAATATTATGTAAAAAATGAACGCAATTCAAATTGTAGTAACTGCTATGGAGAAGTGTGAATGATGAATTTTTAATCCTTGTAAACTATGATGCATTAAGTTCAATCACGTTGAGATATTACAAGAAATACCATCATATACTTTGACATGATTTAATATTCTAATTAATATATATGTATATATATTTTTAATTGAAAAAATTTCTAGAGAATGCAATCCGTTATCATCCACGCATATATCATACTTTAAATTACTTTTCTGTATATCCCCTGAAGCATCAAGTTGGTCCTATTAATTTTCATTTTCATTAATTAATCTAAAGAAAAAATATTCAGAAACATTCTTCACAATATTCATACATCATGATTATGATTCATCAACTAATATTAAAAATACTTAAGTCACATAAATATAATATGTAATCCATTGTTTTTTTACAAATTAATTTTAACATGGACATCAAAATTATTTCCAAATATCAATAAAATTATACACCATACTAAATTATGTTTCTACATTTTATTGTTTTTCCAATATTTTAGAACCACTCAAACAATTTTATGGTGGTATAAGTTCAATTAAATAATTTATTTCTATATACTTAAAACCAGTCTTGCTAATAAAATATTTCTGTTTCATTAAATGACATATATATCATAACATGAAGAAATGGGTCACAAAAATTTCTAATTTAATGGATATGAAAATATTTATAATTCCAAAAATACATTTGATGTGGTACGACAATATTAGAAAAATGTGTTTCTAAAAATTCAAACATCCTGTTTATAGATTTTATTTCCATTATGAACTAAATCGTGGAAAAATATTATTCTATGTGAAGTAATGTAATACATTAGAATCTAAAACAGAAAGTAGGTATCCAATGATATAATGAAATAATGATATAGATATAAAATACACCAGAAAAACATTTTTAAAGTTACTATTTTATAACCCAAAATTCATGTTTCTAAGATGTTTTGATGTTGATGTTGTTTTTGTGAAATCCAGAAGTCACCATTTATCATGTTTTTCATGTAATACCCTATAATTCAAATGTAGGAAAATTGTATTCGGTATAATGAATGAAATGGGACACCATAATTTGAAAAATATATAACATTCTATGACAATATGAAAATTTTAAAATAAATTCAAATATATCTTTCAATTCACACATCAAGGTGTTGATTGTGTTACACGCCACAATAACTTTATGTGATAACATGTGTTTCATGTAAGACCAGGTTTTACATACTACTATTAATCTAATTATTTGAAATGAAAATTAACCCTAATAAATTAAATTTTTATATAATTATATTATTTATATAACCTATGAAAAATCATGTTTGAATACATTGGTTACCAATTAATATAGAAAATAGTATGAAAACCCATTGAATATAAAAGAATTAGTTTCCTTTGAAAAAACATTCTTATCCGAAAAAATGTATATAAACATAATAATTAAAATAATATAATATAATTAGATGATATTAAATAAATTAATAAATTATGTATTAAATAAAATTATTTTACATTCATCCAATAGATTTAACAGACATAAGATATGGACATAATAAATTTTAGGTCTAATAAGATGTATTTCTCGGAAGGTAGTTTTTCTTCCTTTAATTGACACACATGTTTTATGAAGGAATTCTTACACCTTTAGATAATTAATTATATGAAATGATCAAAATATTTAAATATTGTTGAAAATGTTTTCTTCGAGTGAATTTATCATTTTTTTAGAAGTATCATATATGATGAAAAGTGAAAAATAATTATTTTTATTTGATAAATTATTTTTCATCTATATTATTTTTATTGATAAATAAAATTATTAAACGGTGATAAAGTTATAAAAAATTAATAATTATTATATTAATTCAATTTTTTGAATTAATATTCTTTTATAATTAATTTAGATATAAAAACATTGTAAATATTTAAACATTTTCAATTTTAAAAAATGTTTTCCTAATACGACTGTATGATTAATTTTATATTGATTTCTTCAACATTATTGATTTTAATATTTAAAAAGTGATTCATCATTTTAAATTTGAATAATATATAATTTAAAAAAATTCCATCTTAATTTTCAACCATAATTAGTAGTGAATTGATTTAATATTAATTATAGTGCGTAAATTAAAAATAATTTTACATAGAGGTTAAATATAGACCATAGAGTATAAAAATGGTCCTAAACTTGTCCCATACCCATTTTATATTCTTATAATAACTATTAAAAATATTATACAAAATTTGGTGTGTTATGGACACTTTTTGTTATGTTAAAATGTTGGCACACCTCACTCCATTTCAAAAATTCCACGTCTGTCCCCCCCACTAATAAAAGTCTACACCCTTTACCCCTACTTTACCACTCTCAAACCACATGGGTCTAAAAATTACCTATATTAATCACTCAAAAAAATCATCCCCTAAATATATAATCAATATTTTTTTAAATAAATCCATCTTGGGAATCTATTATTGTAAACCAAATAAGGGAACCTGGCGAATGGGTATGGTTTTTCTAAATGTGTTTTTATTTTATTTCCTTATCCACCTCCTTCTTTTATTTTAATATTATCGATATATATTATCATAAGTATTATTAATATATTGATACTTTTTTATAGGTTTATGATATGGGACATCACATACATCCACCAAATTCTTTACCAAATCGTCATTTGTGTTTACAACGAACTACCGCTTAGAAAACTAGTATTATTTTTTCCATTACACCACTCCATATTAGGAATAATGATGGAATTATTATTTATATATTATATTTATGAGAGTTATGATTTATCAAGTAATATTTATTGATTATATAGAACCTAAATTAATTATTTTTTTTAATATGATAATGTAGTTCTTCTGTACGGCAGACTACCTCCTCACAAAGCAATGTGTTTAATTCAAACAAAACATTGAATGTTTTAAGGATGAATTAAATAAAAATATTTCTAATAAATGATGTAATGTATTATATTTTAATGATATTTTATATGGATTTAATATAATTTTCTTTATTCCAATATGAAAATTTAAATGAAACGTATTTATTCACTATGTACAATGTACTATCTCCATGAATGATGTTTATCATTTCACATCACACAATTTTATGGATTAACCTAAATAAAAATATTCTGAATATATATTATCATTCAATCCTGGGTTAAATACTTATCTATAATATAAATCTATATTAATAGGTACCAAAAAATGGGATGTCAAATCATACTTTTAATATTTGGAAATTAACACCCAAAGACAAAGAAAATGATGACATTTTATTAGAAAATGTTTAATAAGATGATATAAAAAATCATATATGATATTATAAATATTTAAATGGTTACAATATAAGATAATAATATTAATAGTGCCTTAAAATATTGGGTTAATGAGTGTTCAACAAAAATGAAGTGTTTGGCAATAACATTCCTCTCAATTTACATTTCTGGGAGTCTAATGTTTTTATTCACTAATACAACTTTTTGAGGTTTATTTACTATGAATTTGACATTTAATATCAGGATTCATTCATAGATTACATTATTTTATGTTATATTATTATTTATCTCATCCAAGTAGATTTAACTTGAAAATTACAATGTGGTTAAATAAATCATAAAATCTAGCTTTCTTTTGTGGTTGTTAATTTTTTCCTAAAACAATCACATTACTGTAATAATTTTTCCGCATAAAATGTATTTATTTTTACATTCCGTATTATTTTACGATTTATATAAATAATTACTAAACTATATATCATTTTTAGATTCATTGTTTATATTTATTGTTATAAGATTTATTGTGTAAATATTGATAAATCTGTATATTTTACTCAATACTTAAATTTGAAAAGTCATATTGGTTATGATATGAATTTATTTTTAAATTCATTAGGAATGCTTTGGAAATGCAGTAAATGGGTTATATGATGGTGAATGAAACCACCATTGAGGTATCAGTGGTCTCAAGTGATGAATGTTTTTTCAAAATAAGACATGTTTCTAACACAAGGCATCAATTTTATTGAGGATATATCAATACAATAACTACATTTAGTATATATATTGGTTGTTTATAAATCACACATTATTCATTAAATTTTTATTTATATTCCTTGAGAATATTTTATTATTCTTAGTATTCACGGTCTATTTCCAAGGTCATGTGATTAATTATATGAATTTATTTGATCATATTTTGTTAGTGTCATATTAATCTCATGTTATTGATTTTTTGGATTATGATTCAATCATTTACTATGTCACACATATGATTTTTTATTGATTAATGATAGATTAAGTTATATTATTCCCTAACTCATTATTTGAGATGACCCCTATTTGGTTCTTTTCCTATGGTTATAAAGAATAGATATTTAAATTAGATTTCAGTAACGTAGTTTATTAATTTATTGTATTATGTAATATTTTCTAGTACTAATGTAAAATGGGTATCATTTATGTATATGGTCTCAAAAATGGCTAAATTTATTGGTCCCATTAGATTAAAATATAGTATCTTTTCCAATATAAAAAACTAATGCATCTAATCTATGATACTACTGTCATGGTTGTTAAATTGTGTAATAGAACATTTTTTTAAATACATGGATATTATATTTAGGGAAAATGGATTAGGGAACATAATCCTAGGATTGAATTTTAGGATAAGTATAGAAGAAAATCGTAATTATTTTAGGGAAGATATATATTGGGACTTCCTATATAAACAACCATTTCTGGATATTAAAAGGGTATATTGTTTTGAAAAAGATATACTTAGGGGTAATAACCCAAAAAGGGAACATTGGGAAAGACACGAGAATAACATGGTATATGTCAACAGGCCTTAATGTGAACCTAGTTTGACTCTACCAATCGATATGCTTAAGATAATTCATAATTTCATTACAAATCAAAATGAGGGATTTGAAATTAAGTACATTCCCAATGAAACCATGATTATTATTATGATATTTGTAATGGTTTTTTTAAAATTTATGATATGTATTTCCATTGTATTGGGATTTAAAATTATGTTACATAGTATTAAGGTATAATATTGGTTACACCGTGGTTTATAAATATCACCTATAAAGAATAACAGTATCAATACATTTGGAAATTTTCTTGTATTTCTTCTTGAGGGAACTAATATAACTATTATTATAACTATGAATTTTATGAATATATTAGGGTATCAAAGAAGAATCATATAAAATAACTATTCCTGGATGGAGAAACATCATCCATAATGAGACACATTGATGATAGATCACTTCATGTTGTAGAGGCACCATAATTTTTTGTGACTACTGGTCTAATGGAAAATGGAAAATTGATTATGTCATTAGAGAAGATATTTATGGAATTAGTATGTGGTGAAAAATAAATGATAATAAATTATGTGTATTTTAAAGATTTCTATTCCAATAAATAGGGGTGATTGATCTATGTTAGTAGAGAGGAAGTGTAAACATAACTCATTGAGTGGATATATTTTAGAGAGATATTCATTGAATAAATAAATCTCTTTAGAGAAATGAACTGATATGAGTAGAATGTTACTTAGTTAAAATAAAAATTAAGAGTAATATGTTTTGGAGTATAAATCTACATTTAAAGGTTAATGTAACACACCAAGCTTCCATGATACGCTTCTCTTTGAATAATACAGTAGCGTGTGTTATACGCAACTTCGAGTTTATCACACACCACAACCAATCAAACTAGCCATTATGAATAGTAATACCTACATTTTGAATTTTTTAAATTTTATCTCAGAAAATGGAGTTCAATTTTTGATTTGGAATATCTAATTTATCCTAGGGTGAAATTTTGGTACTTTTCGGATAACTTTTATATTTTGATAAATAGTGAAAATTAATAAATTTTAATTAAAAACAACTTTTTTAATCAAAATAACAAATAGTGAAAAATTATTAATATGAGTGGTTTTAAAGTATATTTAGAATATATTTAACCATTTAATAAAATTTTGGTCATTGTACATAATTTCACATTTAAACCTGACATAAACAAGTGTCAATCTTTTGATAGTTATTATATCTTTAAAACATGCTTTTTGTATTGACAATAGGAATTAACATTAAATTAATTTCCGCCACTTCTTTGTTTTTAATTTGAAAAAATGGATTCCATATTTGGAATCAGGATGTATAAATTTTGTAAATAGGTAACTTTTATTTTTAGACATTTTGAATAATTATTTCGGTAAATATTTTATTTACCATTGTTAAAGGGTAAATCCGATAAAGAAGGGTAAACAAATAATAATATTATAATAATAATAAATTCCTTTAAAACGTGTCCAAACCATATTGGTGGATACATGTCCGACCATGGCCATCTATGGATCGATTTTTGGACCTCATGGAGGCACTTGTAAGTGATAGGGACACTTTATATTAATTAAGTTAAAGTAAATACAAAAATATCATAAGCTTATATCTTTTAGAAAAACATTTTTTACCTAGGGTTATATATGTTATATTTTCAATTATAAATATTAATTAGAAAGATAAAAAGATTTCCTACATAATTTAATTTAATTTATACATTTTATACATTAAATAATTTAATTAATTTATGACACAATGATGATTCAGTAATTATCTTATTAGAAAAATATTAAAATAATTGATATTATAAATACCCAAATAAATATAATTTGAGACTTTTAATGAATAAAACTAATTTTATAGGTCAATATTACATGTTAGGATTGATTTAATAAACATTTTTTGAAGTAATAATGCTGTTATGATTTTCACAAAAAGAAAATAGAAAATACTGTCAAAATTTACATAAAAGAGTATTTAAAAAAATATTATATTATTAATTTATATTAAATTCTTAAAACTCTGAGGATCGTCCAAATTACATGTATAATGATAGTTTTATCATTAATGGACCATTTGGGGGTCTCTTAGAGGTATATAGTAAGTTTAATAACTATATAATATAAAAATACAAAGTGACATGGTAAGTGTTAAACTAATTAAGCAAGAGTTAAAACTAAAATATAAGGTTAATATAATGACCCAAACCTATCTAAAATCTATTGGATGAAATTATTTAGACCCTTCCCCATCTTATACATTGAATAATCAACTTCGGATCCATTATAAACCGAATATGATTTTATTATAAAATAATACTTTATGTTTTTTCTAAAAGGTCCCTCACCCCTCTTATAAAAGGGAACCCCCCCTTCTAATTAATTTACACCTTCAAAGCCATTTTTCTCTTCCAAACTCTTCCAAAACATCTTTAAAGATTCCCTCACTTAATCCTAGAGGCCTTATTTTTATCAGAAAGCCAACCTAAGGAGCCCTTTTGATCAAATCAAAAGGAAGAACCTGAAGAAGATGAATTGTCTTCACCACCCTCTTTAAAGTTCCTTTCTCCTTCAACTTCTTCATTCCTTATTATATCAATTATAAAATAATAACTCCAGTATCTTCTGTATAATGTGATGTTATTATAATTATGGAACAAACAAATTTAGTATTCTATCCATCCCATTGAATGACATGTAACCATACCTGCGTACGTACGGCCTACCGTCTCCACGTTGTGGTGTAATTGTTATTAAATATACTATTATTTAGATGGGTATAATAATGATGTATAATTCATGTAAATGATAAATATAACATGATAATGATTAGTTCTATATTATATACCATACAATTATATATTATTTTAATATCAAAAGAAGGATATTGTCGCTCGTGTGTACGTACAGATTACCGTCTCCACGAGCGCGATGAGATTCATTCCCCATCGTATCCATTCAAGACTAAATTTTATTGGATGATTACAAATAACATTTAAGGACTTAATATCATTCTGGATATGGTTATGAAACATCCTATCCATAAAAAACACGGCTTATATAAAAGAAAACGAGTAAGTTAACACGCAAAATGATGATAATACTAAGATTTTATTAACAAATTGATGTTAAAAGATCATATATGATATCATATTAATATAATTGATTAAAGTAAAATTAAATAACAATTATTTCACCATTATATTGGAGTTTAACCAACCATCAACAATGTAAAATTACATGGTAAGGGTTATTTCACTATCTCTTCATTATCCGAGGTTGTTTATACGTAATTATCTACTGGAACCTTTTTATCATCTACATCTATGTTTCTTAAAAATGTATTTCAAAAAATTCTTACTATTTTAAAAAATATGTGTTAATTTCATTTAAACCCCTACTTGAATTTTTATAGGAAGTTTATAATGGAATCTATATGTCGTTTTCCAAACAAGATCCTTTTTAACCTTTTCGACAAAATTAAGGTGAGAATGTTTTTTTAACTTATATGGAGAGTGTGGCTATTTTTGGCCGTTATAATATCATTGAAGTTTACCTTACAATCTTTTAAGAATATTTTCAAAATAATTTTTTTCTTTATGTTACTCGTAAATAATTTCAAAATATAAATAGATATGTCGCTAAAAAAGGGTTTGATTTCATCTATGTCAACGTCCTTTGATGGATTTTAAATTTATTTGAAGTTGATTTATTATGATACAAAACTTCCATATAGTATTGAAGTTTTTTTGATATGTTTGACTTTGGATATTCAATTTTTATACCATTAATGGCTTATGGTTAAAGTATTTACATTTCATATACTAGTTTTAATACGAATGTTTATGAAATGTTTAACCATTTTTATATAAGGAATGTATTGGACTTAGTAAGTGATGGGTGGAGCCCACAATAGCTCCTCGATGCATCGTTAGGTCTCATGAGACAACAAGATGTCGAATTTTCCTAGGCACTTTCCCAATTTGATATATGGTTTTGGAGGAGGCCTTAATCATTTTTAGATTTCTTGGTCGAGGCCTTGTCAAAATGTTTCAGAATGTCCGGCATTATATATTCCCTCATTATGGAAATAATATTGATGGTTCATGTGGTCATTTGACTAGTAGAATACCCATGAATATTTTTTATTATGACATTATTTACTCATATCATAATATTTCCATAAAAGTATTCATGTTTATTATTGGTAAAGTCATGCGATTTTCAGTTATTTACCATGCTTAATATTTATGTCATTTTCGGATGTATTACATACCCTTACTCAGCGTTTGAGCTCACCCCTCTATTATGTTTCATTTCCCAAGATATGAAGAAGTTAGTTATGAGTGACCTGCATGCATAATCTATGAGGCTTGTATGCTTCTAATGAAATATATTATTTTTGGATTTCTCTTCAAGGTGTAAAGTGGATCATATGTATGAATCTTGTTTCTAATAATACTAAACTGATTAGTCTTTCGAGACATGATTTTCTTGTAATCATGCTAATGTTATGTAATAATGCATCGACTATGGGTAACGAGGGTCGAGGAGTTATAGTTGGTATCATAGGAAGTTTAGTAAAAATCTTGGAAACTAGATTTAGATAAACTCTAATTAGAGCACATAGCACTAAGATAGACTTTCAGGATTAGTATAGAAGAACTTCCTAGAATTTTGGTATTGTAGAGATTTTGTGAGTTTTCAGAGCAATACATCCTTGTCTGGATATGAGCAGGTAGAGGCGGCTCTGGCACATATTCTACTAGGTGTTAAACCCGAATACATCGCTTTGAGCTAGACTCGAATGAGAAATGGTTCACGACAACGGGCCTTGCTGCACTCTTGGTTTTGAAACTCTCGAGGGATATGTTTAGGATAATTCTCATTTTCTTTACAAATAATTATGAACGGTTATGAGTATATAATTCCCCAAAGAATAATTTTTTTATTATGGATTATATCCATAAACTTTTGAATTTATATCAAGTTTTTTAGAAGTTTGGAATTATATATTTCAATTCATAAACTAAACTAGTTTATGCCATAGTTTAGAAATTGCGCCAAGTGGAAGGAATGAAACCATATAAATGAACACACTCCATGTAGGGATTTACCTCCTACGCAAGATAATTATAGTGGAGCTAGTGATGTAAATGGTGCTGATCAGCTTATCACCATACTTGGACAACTCACTCAGGTTATGAATAATAACCTTACCCGTATGGAGCACCTAGATCCATAACATGGAGGATCAATGTTAGATCGATTCATGAGGAAACAACCACCAACATTCAATGGGAGTAAAAATCCCATATTAGGTGAGCAATGGATAAATTCCCTGGAGAAAATATTCCATGTGTTGGGGAGTAGTGAAAGGGAAGAAGTATTCATAGCAGTTTATCACCTCACTGGAGATGTTGATCAATGGTGGTTATTGATACAAAACCAGAAGAAAGATGATGAAGTATCAAATATGTAATTGAGGGATTTCAAAGAGTTGTTCCTAGAAAAATACTTTCCTCGAGATCATCTAGCAGATATGGGAAGGAAATTTCTGAGTCTGATGCAGAAAGAGGATATGAATTTCACAATGTATGAGGATAACGTTACAAGGTTAGCGAGGCACTGTTCTGATTATACATGTGACCCATGGAGTATGATTGATCGTTTCTTTGATTGGTTAAAACCATTTCATCATCAATAATTAGTCTCGCAACCCTTCACATCATATGATGATATTTTCTCGTGTGTTATCAAGACCGAAAAGTAATTCTCTATGTCTTATGACTTTAAATCAAAGTAAGAGATGAAGAGATCTACTGAACACTCTCGGAAAGGAAATACGGAGACACGGAAGAAGGGTAGAATTGAATTTCTACCATGTGATAATTGTGGAAGGAAGCACCCTGGTTCTTGTCTAAAAGGAAAAGGGAGTATGATAAAAACGTGGAAATAAAGGCAATCTAGCTGGTGATTGTAAAGGAATGAAAGACACTAATGATGTTCAATGGTATAATTGCAGGGAGATGGGACATTATGGAAATGAATGTCCTAAGCGTCATGTAATCTTACCTCAGAAAAGGACAAGGGATAAAGTCCAAGCTTATGCAATCACTACTACTGAGGTAGAATCTCCGAAAGACGTGGTGGCAGGTAATTTAATGTTTTTCTCAATATTAGAAAATGCATTATTTAATTCTGGATCATCGCATTGTTTCATATCTTCCCAGTTTTCTAAGAAAATTAGATATTTCAATTTGATTTATCAAGGGAGTTTTCAGTTAAAACTCCTAAGGGAAGTATCATTTCATCGAAGTTTTGTGAATCAGTCCCTATTAGAGCACATAAATGTTCTTTATCCACTGATCTCATCGTCATAACTATGATTCAATTTGATATAATCCTCGGTATGGATTGGCTTTTGGACCATGATGGGAAGATTTATTGTATAAAGAATGAGGTTACAATTCATGATGATGATGATAAGGAACACCTTATCTTTATAGTAGAATCATCACCACATAATCCTTATCTAGATCCACCCCCTATACCTCAACTAAATTCAATTATCGGCGATGAAGATAATGAAACAACTATGGGTGAGGAAAGGAATTTTCATATAGAGTATTTACCTAATGTGAGAGAATATGTTGATGTGTTTTCGGAAGATTTACCTAGACATCCTCCAGAACGAGAAATTGTGTTTTCCATTGATTTAATTCCTGGTTGAAGGCCCATATCAAAAACCCCTTATAGAATGGCCACTGTGGAATTAGTTGAACTAAAGATACAACTAGAGGAATTGATTAATAAGGGATTTATTCTCCCTAGTGATTCTCAATGGTGATCCCCTATCCTTTTTGTTAAGAAGAAATATGGATTTATGATGCTGTGTATTGACTACAGGGAGATCAATGCTATAAAAATAAAGAACAGGTATCCCCTACATCGCATTGATGATTTATTTGACCAACTCCATGGAGATCAATACTTTTCAAATATTGATATTCGATCTAGATATCATCAGTTTTTTGTGAAGAAGGAAGACATTCTGAAGACAGCATTTCGAACTAGGTACGGGCATTAAGAGTTTACAGTAATGCCTTTTGGGCTGACTAATGCACCCTCTTTATTCATGGATCTAATGAACAGTGTTTTCAAGGAATATCTTGATGTTTTTGTAGTGGTATTTATTGATGATATCTTGGTATACTCCAAAAGCTATAAATATCATGAAAATCACTTGCGCATTATATTGTAGACTCTAAGAAGACATGAATTATATGGGATGTTTAGAAAGTGTGAATTCTGGCTTCAAGAGATTTCTTTTCATGGCCATATTGTCTCTAAGGATGCAATATCTTTTGATCCTTATAAGACCAAGGAAATCCAAGAATGGCCAGCATCAACAAGTATAACTGAGGTATGCAGTTTTATTGGTTTAGCAGGTTATTATCGAAGTTTCGTCCAAAACATTGCCCGGTTGGCTAACCCATTAACAAATCTCACACGTAAATGGGTTAAATGTTTCCGGACAAAAGAGTGTGACGAATGTTTTGACGAAATGAAAATAATATTAGTTAATTATCCTATATTGACTCTACCATCACGGAATGATGGGTTCGTTATTTATAGTGATACATCGAAGAAAGGTCTTGGTTGTGTCGTTATGCAGAATGATAGAGTTATTACCTATGCATCATGACAGTTGGAAATTCATGAGCAAAACTATCCTACTCATGATCTTGAGTTATCTACTATAATATTTTCCTTGAATATTTGGAGACACTTTCTCTATGGTGAAAATTGCGAGATTTATACTGATCACAAGAGTTTGAAATATATTTTCTCACAGAAAGATCTCAACATGAGGAAAAGGAGATGGCTTGAAGGACTCAAGGATTATGATTTCATGATACTCTACCACCCGGGGAAGGCAAATAATGTGGAAGATGCTTTGAGTAGAAATGATCATGGAGTTTTGAACAAGATGAGAGTATAAAAGGATCCTATATAAATGGATCTTGTAAAGATAGATATAGGAATCACCATGGAAGGTGAAACATTAATACTTTTTCAAATTGTTGCCAAACCATCTTTAATAAAAAGTATAAAGAGTTCTCAGAACGGTGATGATGAGTTTAAAAAGAAGATTAATGCTGTGAATGATGGGAGATTGAATGACTTTGTGTATAAAGATGGAATTTTGAGGTTTGGGAAGAGACTTTGTGTTCAAAAAATATACCTGATCTAAAAATGGAATTGTTGTATGATTCACAAAGTTCCAATTTCTGTATACACCCTCGGAGAACCAAAATGTATTGTGATTTATAGGAACATTTTTGGTTGGACAACATGAAGAGGGATATTGCTGATTTTGTGTCAAGATGTATGGTTTGTCAACAAGTCAAAGCTGGAAGGAAACAACCTAGAGGAGTCATGAAACCACTTCCCATACTTGACTGGAAATGGGATAATATTATGAGGGACTTCGTCATGGGGATACCAAAGACTCCTAGAAGGAACAATGCAATATGGGTCATTGTTGATAGTCTTTCTAAGTTAGCACATTTTCTTGCTATAAGATAAGACCTACCTCTTGAACGTCTAGTAAAATAATTTATTAATGAAGTTGTGAGACATCATGGTGTTCCCCTATCGATTGTCTCGGATCTTGATCCCCGTTTTACATCATGATTCTAGAAATGTCTTCAGGAGGTCATGGATGCCGAACTTCGTTTGAGCACTGCTTACCACCCAAAAATAGATGGAGAATCAGAACGAACTATTCAAACCTTAAAAGACATGTTAAGATCATGCTCACTTGACTTTCAGGGTATGTGGGATTAATATTTATGTTGGTAAAAAATCCCTCAAGGCATCACTGAAGCATTTTTGAGGTGATTTTGTTTGTTGACAAAGTGGACATCTGAGTGGTTATTGTTGACAAAGAAAAACAATGACATGTAAATTTATTGACAAAGAGGATACCATGATGGAATGTCGAGTTCAAGAGATGAGTTCAACGATCCATGATTTATTCAAGAACTTCAACAAAAGGAACGGATGATCTGGAGGTGGTACAAAAAGAACATATACAAGGTGGCGCCATTTTCCGGTGTTTGCCATATTTTTTGTCCTGAAAATCGACAAATGAAGAAAAGTGTTTTTGGCAAAGGGACTTGCGCGCTGAGTACTTGGAGTATAGGAAACTTGCGCGCTATATGTTTTTCAAGATCAAAAGATCAAAATGTGGCTAAGGAAATAGGTTTGCGCAAGTGTCTAAAAGGACATAAGACTTGCGTGCCGAGACTGGGTCGCGCAGGTGACTTGCGCGCTGTCGCGCAGGGTTGTCAATTTGCCAACAAATATTAGACCACCCCTCTTCATTCTTCACCGGAGTTCAACACTTTGTGAAATCAGAGCTCCCGTCGCCCAGGTGTGGTGGTCGCGCAAGTGGTGTGTGGGTCGCGCAAGTGAGGTTGCGTGCCAGTGTGATAAGTTGCACACCGATTGGCAGTTGCACGCCAACATTGGTTTGGGCGTAAAATGATGTGAGTCGTGCAGGTTATAGGTTGAAGAAGGTTGTGTCGCGCAAGTGTCGGAGGTAGACTTTTGAACCAGTTGTGACTTGTGCTCCGATACTTGTGCGCCGAGATTTACTTGGGCTCCATGTAAGGTTTATTTCCAGCAGTGATTTTCGGGCTGCGTGGAAGTTGGATGTTTGCACGATACCTTCGGTGCAAAGAGAGATTCATCTACGGGTGAGAATTAGGCTTCAACAGAGCATCTACACACAGAGGAAGATGCATTCCTTCAGGAAAATTAATATACCTACAGGTCAATAAACTGTGACTAGATTCCTTCCAAGAGCAGTGAGAAACGGAAGAGAAAGAAGGTGATCCTCTCCACCGGTAGTGATCCAGAGAGAGAGAAATAGGGAGTGACCCTTGGGAAAGCAGTGAGCTGACCCTAAACTTGTAAAGGCAGTGAGCCTGGGCTCAGAAGTGATCTAGCCTAAACTTTGTATCCATATCTATTGAAGAATAGTGTAATTTGGTACGACCGTCAACTTGTCGGTGTATTCTCCTTGGACGTAGCCCAGTGAGGGTGAACCAAGTAAAAATCACTGTGTCTGCCTATTTTCTTACCTGCATTGCACTCAAAGCATCATCATTAGGTAAAGAAGTAAAGAAGTGATCATAGTTTACACACAAGAGCAAACAAAGTGACCCATTTAATAAAGGGGTCAAGATCTAGTGGGGTCAGAAAAACTTTGAAAAAGAATATCCATACCCCGATTCACCCCCCTCTCAGGGTATATAGGCCCCTATTAGTCCTAACAATTTACCTATGGTGGAATTTTCCTATAACAATATCATCCATTAAATTATTCGGATGGCACCATATAAAGCGTTGTACGGAAAGGGATGTTGCGCACCAACCTGTTGGGATGATGTTGGTGAAAGAAAACTTGTTGGCCCAGAACTAGTGGAGGAAACGATGGAAAAGGTAAAGGTAATCCAAAACCACATCAATGTAGCTCAAAGTAGGCAGAAGAGCTATGCCGATAATCGATGGAAGGATTTATAATTTCATATATGAGATCATGTTTTCTTGAAAGTATCTCCATGGAAGGGAGTTATACATTTTGGTAAGAAAGGTAAATTGAGTCCCAGTTACATCAGACCATTAGAACTTCTAGAACTAATTGGGGTTGTAGCTTACCAATTGGTAATGTCTCAAAGTCTCTTCGAAGTTCACGATGTGTTCAACATATCACTGTTGAGAAAATACATTCCTGACCCAACGCAAGTACTCATCTATGAGGAATTAGAACTGGAACCAGATATATCATATTGCAAGGAGGCCATCAGGATTCATGATATGAGAGAACAAGTGCTGAGAAACCGGACGACTCGTCTGGTAAAAGTTTTATAGAGGAACCATAAGATGGAAGAGGCAACGTGGGAACCCGAAAAACTTATGATGAAGAACCACTAGAGTATTTTTATACAGTAATTTTCTAAAAATTTCAAGGAAAAATTATTTGAAGGAGGGGAGTATGTAACACCCCACGTTTCCACGATATGCTTCTCTTTGAATAATATAGTAGCGTGTGTTATACCCAACACCGAGTTCTAACACACACCACAACCAATCAAAGTTGTCGTTATGAATAGTAATACCCGCCATTTGAAATTATATAAATGTTATCTCTAAAAATGGAAATCATTTTTGAATTGGAATATCGAATTTATCATAGACTGATATTTTTGTACTTTTCGGATAACTTTTATATTTTGATGAATAGTGAAAATTACAAAATTTTAATTAAAAACAAATTTTTTAATAAAAATAATTAATTGTGATAAATTATTAATATGAGTTTTTTTAAAGTATATTTAGAATATATTTTTACCATTTAATACTATGTTGGTCATTGGACATTATTTCACATTTAAACCGGACATACACAAGTGTCAATCTTTTGATAGTTATTATATCTTAAAAACACGCTTTTTGTTTTGACAGTGGGAATTAACATTAAATTAATTTCATCCAATTCTGTGTTTTAAATTTGGAAAAATGGATTCCATATTTGGAATCAGGATTCCCAAAATGTTTAAATAGGTAACTTTTATTTTTAGACATTTTAAATAAGTACTTCGGTAAATATTGTATTTACCATGGTTAAAGGGTAAATTCGGTAAATAAGGGTAAACAAATAACATTATAATAGTAATAAATAACCCTATAACGTGTCCTAACATTATTGGTAGATACATGTCTGACCATGGGACCCATTGGATCGATTTTGGGACACCATGGAGACATTTTTAGGTGATATGGACACTATATATTAATTAAGTTAAAGTAAATACAAAAATGACAAAAGCTTATATCTTTTAAAAAACAATTTCCACATAGGGTTATATATGATATATTTTCTATTATTAATATTAATTACAAATATAAATATATTTCATACATTATTTTATTTTATTTATAATTTTTAGACCTTAAATAATTTAATTTATTTATTACACAATGATGATGCAATAATTACATTATTAGTGAAATATTTAAATCATTGATATTATAAATACCCAAATATATATAATTTGAGAAATTAATGAATTAAACTAATTTTATAGGTTACTATGACATGTTAGGATTAATTTAATTAACATTTTTCGAAGTAATCATGGTGATATGATATTCAAAAAAATCAAACACCAAATAATGTCAAAATTGACATAAAATCGTATTTAAAGAAAATATTATATTATTAATTAATATTAAATTCCTAAAAATCTAAGGATCGTCCAAAGGACTTGAATAATGATAGGTGTATCATTAATGTATCTCTTGGGTATCTCTTGGTGGTATATAGTATGTTTATTAAATATATAATATAAAAATAGAAGGTGACATGGTAAGTGTTAAACTAATTAACCAATAGCTAATACTAAATGATAAGATTAAAATGATTACCCAAACCAATCTAAAATCTATTGGTTGAAAGGAATTCGACCCATCCCCACATACAATTTTAATAATACACTTTGGATCCATTAGAAACTGAATATGATTTTATTATAAAATAATACTATATGTTTTTCTTAAAGAGCCCCTCACCCGTCTTATAAAAGGGAAATCACCCTTTTCATTAATTCACAACTTCATATGCATTTGGCTTGGCCACCCTCTTCCCAAATATCCTCCCACCTTTCCTCAAATCATCATAAAGGCCTTATTTTGATCAGAAATCCATCTTAAGGATCCCTTTTGATCAAATAAAAAATAAGAACCCGAAAAAGATGTAACATCTTCACCACCATCTTTATTGTTCCTTTCTTCTTCAACTTATTATTTCCTTGTTATTTACATTCTAAAATAATAACTCCAGTATCTTCTATATAATATTATGTTATTATAATTATGGAACAAATAAATTCATTATTTTATCCATCCTTTGAATTACATGTCACCATACGTGCGTACGTACGTCCTACCGTCTCCACGTTGTGCTGTAATTGTTATTCAATATACTATTATTTAGATGAGTATAATATTTAATTATAATTCATGTAAATAATAAATATAAAATGATAATGATTTGGTCTATATGATATACCCCCCAATTATATATTATTTTAATATCAAAAGAATGATATTGTCTCTCGTGTGTACGTACGGATTACCGTATCCATGAACGCGATGAGATTCATTCCCCATTATATCCGTTCAAGACTAAATTTTATTGGATGATTAAAAATAATATTTAAGGACTTATTATCATTATGTATATGAGTATGATATAACCTATACATAAAAACATGGCTTATATAAAAGAAAACGGGTAAGTTAACACACAAAACGACGATAATACTAAGATTTTATTAACAAAGTGATGTTAATAGATCATATATGATATCATATTAATATATATGATTATTGTATAATTCAACATCAATTATTTCATAATTATACAAGAGTTTATCCTACCATCAACCAAGGCAATGTACAAGGTAAGTGTTATTTCATAATCTCTTCTTTATCTGAGGTTGTTTATCTGTAATTATCTACTGGGACCTCTTTATCATCCATATACATGTTTCTTAAAAATGTTATATAAAACATTCATAATATTTTACAAAATATGGGTTAAAGTCATTTATAACCTTTTTACTTTTTATAAGAACTTTATAAAGGAATCTTTCCATCGTTTTCCAAACAATGTCATATTTAACCTTTTCGACAAAATTAAGGTGAGATTGATTTTTTATCTTATACGGCGGGTGCGGATATTTTCCGCCATTATAATATCGGCAAAGATTTCCTTACATGATTATAAGAACATTTTAAGAATAAATGTTTTCATTATGTGACTCCTAAATTATTTCAAAATATAAAGAGAAATGTCTCTAAAAAATGTATTGATTTCATCTATGTCAATATCCTTTGATTGATTTTAAGTTTATTTGATGTTGATATATTATGATACAAAACAAACATATTGTATTGAAGTTTTGTTGATATGTTAGACTATGGATGTGGTATTTTTATACAAATCATGGATTATGGTTAATGTATTCACATTTCTTATGCTAGTTTTAATAGGAATGTTTATGATATGTTTAAACTTTTTCATATGAGGAATGTATTGGACTTAGTAAGTGACTGGTGGAGCCCGCTATAGCTCCTCGATGAATCGGTAGGTCTCATGAGACAACTAGACGTGGAATTGGCTGAGGCCCCTTCCCAATTTTATTTATGGTTTTGGACGAGGCCTTAATCATTTTTACAAATCATGGTCGAGGCCTTAACAAAATGTTTTAGAATGTCTGGCATTATACAATCCCTCATTATGGAAATAATATTGATGGTTCATGTGGTCATTCGACTTGTAGAATACCCATTATTCTGTTTTATTATGGCATTATTTAATTAGCTCATAATCATGCCATAAGATTATTCATGTTTATTATTGGTTAAGGCATGCAGTTTTCAATTATTTTCCATGATTAATATTTATGTCATTTTCCGATGTATTACTTACCCTTACTGAGCATTTAATCTCACCCCTTTCTTATGTTTCATTTTCCTAGGACATGAAGAAGTTAGTTATGAGTGACCTGCATACATAATCTAGGAGTCATGGATGCTTCTAATGAAATATATTATTCTTGTATTTATCTTCAAGCTGTAAAGTGGATCATATGTATGAATCTTGTTTCCAATAATACGAAACTGATCGGTATTTCGAGACATTATTTCCTTGTAATCATGACAAAGTTATGTAATAATGCACCGACTCTGGGTAACTAGGGTTGGGGCGTTATAGTTAGAAAATTATACTATGGGTTCTATATATGACACGAAATCAATGATTGTCAATTTTATTAAAGGGATAAATCCATGTCTCCAAATGGCACAAATTTCTCATACTATTTATTCATATGATGAAAGTGTTTTATGTGCCACTATAATAGTGAAAAACATCTCAATTTCAAATTGATTAAAATGTATGAAAAATAATAATATGTTGATTGAAAAAATTATAGATAAATGGAGGAAGGGAAACATAGTTTTTCTGGCATGTGATAAATATGTAATAAATCACCGTAGGAAAACTTTAGGAGTGGTGGGTGTTTGTTATAAGTATATAAATCGTGTCAATAGTAATAATTATACAATATGAATAAAGAAATATCTCTTATTAAGTGTTCCAACTATAGTAAAATGTGGAAATTTCCAACAAATTGCCTAGAGAATCAAGGTTATGTACATTAGAAAAATCTAAATGATCATAGCCAAACATATTAAATTGATATAATAGATGCTTAATTATTAATATGCTTTTGTATTTGGATCCATAAATTATGTTATAAAAGAATTTTATTACTAATATTATGTTCATATGAATTATTAAATATATAAGCATTTTACTATGCTAATATTTCATTATATATTTTATAATGAGAATGTTGAATGGTATTGATGATTAAGAAAATTATTCAAAAATAATTGAACTTCTTGAAAAAAACATGATTATGGGAATGATAATCCATAATATATTTTTATTTTTTAGAGATGATTTATATAAATATATTTAATTATAAACTACTAACTACATTGAAAAATATGCTAAATTATGTCATCATCATCATTTGGATATTTTTACCATTAATGAGATGGTATATGTAAAAATATTTGTGTGGTTTTATAGATTAATGTATTACATCAGAATATGATGAAAAATATTCAATGATATGTGGTATAAATAGATAAAGGAAAACACATATTGTAATATTTTTATTAAGAATCAATATCAGTTAACTATGTTTTTTATATGTTCATATGGAGTGAAAGAATCCCTAAAATCTAGGGAAAGGGTCTTGAAACAAAAAAAATACAATTATCATCACATTTTTTATATCAATGACTAATTGCATCCATCTAGTTTATTTCCTTATGGTTGTTAACTTTTTTAAATGTTTTATATGTCTCTCCCTAATTATTTGAGTATTATATTTCTCTTTGAGTTATATGTTTTCATTCCCCACATATGATCTCTTATATAGAACCAAAGTTATTTGAATATTTTAGATTTCTTATTTACTTCACATATATATTAATAATAATTTTTAAAACATTTAAGTTGTGGGTTTTCAAAAAACTGAATTCCATGTATCGAAATGTTAATTTTCAAGATCATGTCTAATTTACGAGAAAGTGATTTAATTAAGGATGAGATAATATGACAAACCAAATTATGATGTAATAACAATCTATTCGATAGCAGGTATGATCTGAAACACCAACTGTATTAGGGAATAAATCATCCAAATACTTTATGGTATTTTTAAAATGAATTAAATCTATTATATAGAATTCAATGCACACTTAAGTGAGTTAGATTTTGTGAAGTCCAATAATTACTTTCTTTTAAAACTAGTGTTACACATAAGATTGAGTTTTATCGGATACAATTAACATTATTATTTTGAATGAAGATATTCTAATAGAAATTAAATTGGTGTTATGAAATAATATTTACCAAATTATGTAAATTTATGGTTGTATTTATTTATTTGTAATTATTTAGAAATGAATATAAAAACATATTATATATAAAGGAAATGTTTTTATGATATGTTTATTAATTTGAAAAATGCATATTATTTTAATACATTGAATTAATAAAAATATCATTATATTATTAATGAAATATATATATAATATATTAAATGTATTTTTTCTCATTCATTTAATAGATTTTATTTCTATAAGATATTAACAAACCTAATTTTATTCACAAGATGTTGCATTTTTCTAAAGGAAATTTGTCTTTCATTTAATGAAACAGTAGATTTAATAATAATTTTTAAGAATTTTAGAAAATTAAATATTAAACAAAGTATAAATTTAATAATTTAATATTGAAATTATCTTATGGTTATTTTTTGTTATTTTTTATTACATGATTCAATTTTTGATGAATACTGATAAATTTGGAATTTTAATTGAAATTATTCTTATTCATCTAAATAATGATTAATTATAAATAATATATATAATTATGTTTGATGTAAAAATATTTAAATAAAACACCTAATAATCAAATTTATGTAATTTGAATCATTTTGATATTGATGTTAGAAATATAAAACTATTAAATTGTTGAAAATTTTATATTTAAAATCACATTTGCTAGACATGTGTGCAGGATTGAATTTAATTTAATTTTATCCATATATAATATTTGACATTTGAAAATTATATTAAATATTTTGAATATAATAATGTATACACTATAATATGGTCGACTTGATTTTTTACCATAATTATATTTTAATTATGTTAATATTAATTGACTAATTACGGTAAAAATGAGTTTACATCGTAGTAAAACATAGATTATATAGATTAAAAATGTCTCCAATCAAGTAAAATATTAATTTTCAGGGAAATTATGATTATTTAACCTATAAAAAACAATTTAATGTGTATGGAATCCCATTGTATGTTAAAAATGTTGATACCCTGAACTTATTTTCTAAAATGCCAATCATTTCCTCTACCCCACCTATTAAATGACACCACTGTACTCCATCTTAATACCACTAAAAAAACTAATTTAGGCAATAACATCCCAAATAAGTCAAAAAATTCCCTCTCATAAACCTAATAGCCACAAATTGGATAGAAAATCAACTTATGAAAGAATTAGTTCAAATCATATGGAGGATATCTGAAAAAAATTATGATTTTCTGAAAGATTTTTTATTTTATTTCCCTCTCCACCAACTTAAAATAATTTTTTATATTGACTATATAATTACATCAATATATTAAATATACTACGTTTTTTAAATATTGTTTTTTTAAACCAAAAACTACACACACATCATAAAAATGGTTTACTAAATCACCATTCATTTGTAATGTGAACTTCAGCCTTGTGGAACGATGTTGTTCAATTTTCCAATACCACTATGAATTATTAGGAATAATGATGGGGATAAATTATATATAAAAGACATTTTTGATATTTAGTAAGTATTTTTTCTTCAATATTTATATTATAGAACATATTATCATACTTTACATTTCGTGGAAATATGGTAATGTCATTCATGTTTACTGCGGACAGCAGTGTCATGAAGCAATGTAATTCATTCACATTTTATAAGAAATGTGTTTAAGATGGGTTTACTTGAACAATATGATAAAAAATAACTAATAATGATTATATAATTATAACAAATATACATATAATATCTTTTATTTCTATCAATATTTCAATAGAATGGAAATAATTGTAATACATGCATACAACCAACAGTCTACATGAATGATGTATTTCATTTCCAATCACTTAATATTATGGAGTTATATAAATACAAATGTAATGAATATATGTTAAATATAAATCATTTTATATAATCATTATTATAATAAATTATAATCTAGTAATTGGAACAAAAAAATAAAAAGATAAAATGTACAATAAAATAATACAATTTACAAAAAAATAGTGAAAGTTAAAAAATATAGGTATCAAATGGGTGATAAGTTGTTATAAAATTATCATAAATGATATTATAAAAACTAATGTTCATATGGTATATGTTAATATAATTCACAAAACTATTATATATCAGTAGAAATATACTTTATCATAAAAGAATCATACAGAAAGAGAATTCATATCAATTTACATTCCATTGAGACTTATTTATTTTAATGCAATAATTAACATTAATGTGGTGTAAATGTAAGATAATTTATATGTTATAACATTTCTAATTCATAATTTATGTTATTTTTGGTACATATTTAATTATATAATCCAAAGGAATTTTACATGAGAATCACCAAATGGTAATGGTTTTCACGCAATCCCAATTCCTCTTATGATTGTTAACTTTCTCTTGAAATAATCACATTCTTATAATAATTTTTAATTTGAAATTATATTTATTTTTAATATACATATTCATGTATGAGGGATATGATCATTTAATAAACATTATACCATTATTAAATATGATAATTACACTAAATGTTATATAAAATAATCGGGATATACTGTTAATTTTTTTTTTGTTTAATATGGATATTATAGAAGTTTCATTGTCTATGATTTACATTTACTATTAAATACATATTGAATTTTTTTGATATGTAGTACATGGGTTGAAAAGATGTCAATGCAATAACTTCAATGCATTTTTACTCTCATGAAAGGAATGAGTTGGCCAAATCTGATGGGTTACTACCCACATCCAAAAAACCTCTTGAGTATGAATCACGAGTGTAAATATCTAGAGGATTGATCTTGATATTTCATATGTCCAACATTATTCATTCCATCATTTTTGTTATTCAGTGTGACTGTTATATTATTTATAATATCTATATTTATGTTTTAAGTTCATGTGATTATTAATATGGAGTAATTTGAGCATATTTTAATCCTTCCATATTATGATCAAGTTGTTGATTATATGAATTTTATTAGTCAGTTAGATTAACATGTTCAATATTATATATTTATTTATGAGGGATTAAATTTTACATAAATATGACTAAGAATTTGATCTCACCACAATCTTTTTCCTTTCCCATGGATATGTAGAAATGATTTTTGAACAAATTTTCAAGGATGTAGATTGTTAGTGGTATACTTTAATTTTTTAACTAATTATATAATTTCATATATATCTAGAGTAAGATTTTATCTTTTATTAATTATAAATTATTTTTGAATGTGAATATTTTATTTCAATTATTATAGTTAAATTTACAGTAATACCATTAATCGTAACTGAGACTAATGGGAAAATAGGATATTTAGCACTTTCTAGTTTCATATTTTATTCAAATAATTAAAATATATATATTTGTTCTCAACATATAGATTTTATATTATCATGACCCTTTATATTTATCAATAAAAAATTTTACTTCATTAGTCTATGGGGATATGAAAATTATTTATAATATAAGGACGTGATTTTGGTATATTTTAAATAGTAATAGGTTTGGGCATACATTTTAGGCCTCATTGTTAATGACATGACCTAATTTCATTTTATTTATCAAAATAATATTGGTATGACATAGGTGGGGTAATTTTTTATTTTATTTTATTGAATAAATATATAGTTTATTGATGAATATTTTTATAACATTCAACGTGTATCTAAATTTCTCAAATTATATGTATGAAAATACATGTTCTCAATATTATTTAATATCCCTTGAATATAAAATGGGAAATACGTAATTATAAATAGATGTGATGTAATTACACTTTGAATTTCACTATATTAAAAGTAAATATTATTTATAAACCCATAAACAATGACTATAGAATGGGATGAGCTCTACTTTAATACTAAAAATAAACTAATTTGAGGAGTTTTTTATAGAATGCGTACATTCGTTTTAGGAGGTCCTTTGGGATTCTAATAAACCTTTCTTTAATCTAATTTTTTTTTATTTTTCTATTAACCTTAACAATTCATATTCCTTGATCGTGGGTGGTTTATTTCTGATTGTATAGAATATGATATATTTCCCTAGAACATTATATGCTTGATGGGTAGGAAATGTCTTTTTGATGACATCATTTATGCACTTTAGAGATAGATTATACAATTTATTCAATAGAAATTATTATTCCAACTACAAATGATTTATAAAATATGTTTTATATACATATTATCATGTAATTTTTTATCATACCTTGTGTTTGATTATTATAAAATTCACCATGAATAACATAATATAAATACATATGTATATATTTTTAATTAGTTATTTGGATAATTGGGATAAATACTTATTATATTTTTAATTTCCTCCAATATTTAAATCATTCATGTATTTATTTAGATATTATTTTATGTTATATTAGTGAATTCAATGATCTATTATTTTATGTTGATGAATATCAGATATGTTTTTCAATCACATGGGTATCAGACTATGTAATGTGCCTTTGAGTTATAATCATTTAATGTTTTTAGAGTTCTATAGTGAGATATTATTTAAGATATCGATCAATTTTTTTTCATCATAATAATTGAATAAATTATACCATATTTATTTTTTATTTGGTCACCGTGATGTAAATACTTGTACATAGACATATTTTATTCATAAGTTTAGAAATTCATATTGATTAATTAATATTATTTTAACCTTTTCTATTTTGATATAACGATGGAACAACTGTGTAAACTCCTTGTAATTATTTATTAATTTTTTTTGAGATTTATCCTGATAAACAAGATTCCTAAATTAGCTTTATATTTAATCAATATATAATATATAATCACCCAAATTAAATTAAATTCACATAAGGTCATGCTGAGAAATTTCTTTCAAAATTGAATATTTTCCAGTTATTTTTTATTAATTTTTTATCATGGATATGTTTTGGAATTTCATTATATTATTTTAGTTCAGATAAGACTATGTAAACATATAATGGAATATATATTTATATGTATATGACCTGATTACAAAATCATATTGGGGCCTAGGATTCAATGAGAGTTAAGAATGTGGTAAGGAGTTTACTGATGTTGGGTATGTCTTTTATTTTTTGATTCCTATATCCGATTACCATTCCATGAAATGGGAATTAAACATTATATGCATCATAAAAATAATACAGTCATATAAAATTTACTAACATATGTAATCCTTTATTGAATAATGTATTCCATGAATATTTATATCAATGTACATTTTTATATTTTATGATTGATATAAAACGAGTCATTGTTATTTGAATCATGAGGTATTGGAGGAAAGGTGATTTCGGAATCTTTATTAATATAAGTATTTATCAAGGAATGGTTTTATATTTCTAAATAATTTCCATTGATGGGGTATTATATATAAGCTTAGTAAACTAAGAAGGTAGTGTTCCTATTAATAAAGAAGATAACTATTGTAATATTATTACATTATTATTTTTATGTAACCATGAGTTCAATCAATGTTGAAAACTGGAAAATTGAAATGATATTTATCAATGGGTATAAGGAAACAGATAATGTATACTTATATAATGAACTCTATACTTAAAAAATAACAGATTCAAAATATTTAATAATAAAGCCTATTTAGAGGGAATTATTAATGTAATATTAAAATAATTCATTTTTTATTTAAATGAAAGTCTTAAATTTTTAATTTTTTTAGAAAATAATTTATGAAGTTTTTTCATAACTATAGATTTCGAATTATTATTATTGTATTTTAGAATGATTTTTTCAAATATTTTGTCTATATTTTTATAAAATATAAAATTTTAAAATTAATTCATTTTTTTGACTGAGTTAGAGACAACATTTAGTATATTGATAAGTTTGATTAATGCAATAAAATATTTTCAACCATTTATCTTTTAATTGATTAATATAGGGTTCTTGAAAAAAAATTAAAAGGGAATGGTATACATTAAATAATTTTTTATTAGTTGGGTAGGTCTAGTTAAATCAAGATGAAGTCTATGTTGACTAAGAAATTTTATACAAAATATCATATTGGTGTCAATTAAACATTTATATTATGTTATTGATATATGGGAGAATTATTCAAATTGAATGAACGAGTTGGATATATTAATTATTAGAAGTCATTTATAAGGAATCCTCCCATTGAAAAAATATTTGAATCGCATTAAATATAGTGTTTAATACTTTTTATCGATTAGTTGTGTTCATTTAATAGTTCCATAGTCAATAAACATTATGAAATAGTATTATCATTATAGTGATGTTTTAAAAAAAATTCAAAGTATTCAAAAATGATCATTGTTATTTAATATTACAAAATTAATGCTTGGATGTGTCAAAATAGAAACATAACATTAAATATATTTTAGTATTGATATACATGTTTGGATTCAATTTTTAAGATGGAATATAAAATTTATGAGAATCGGAAAAACACATGGCTTCCATAAACATCCTTTTTAATGAATTTTTATTCTTAAAATGTAATTTTATGATATAAAATTTCATTTAATGTTTCAATATTTGATGGGTGGATATTCGTGAAGTGATATATGAATATTTTGGATCCACTAATGAATCTTGTGAAATAAAAAATGATTTACAATAATTTATTATTTACTTATATTATATTTTGGGTTTGAGTATATGTAGATTTAATCATTAATGGAAAAAGTGTATAAATAGTAGTGAGATTCGCTAGAAATTATACTTATATAACAATCAGGGGAACCCCAGTTCTTATAAATATATATTTGACTCTTTTAGGGTATTGGGAAATATGCGAGTTGTGGTTTGAATTTTGGAAAAATGTTTTCATAGTAATTTTAAAGGATGAATTACATAAATATTATTGTAGATTTAAAACATTAGATCATTAAGGATTCAATTGAAAAACATTATTATAATGTTATTCTAATATAGACAACAATGACCCAAAAGCCTTCTTCATTATTGATTTTTGATAAATTCCCTTTTCCAGGGATGAATGGGAAACTTACAAGGCTCGTAGGATCAGAGATTACAAGGCATGTAGGATTAAAAGATTACACGACCTGAAGGAATTAGGGAATTTAACCAGACTATCTACAAGGAACTGCCCCTCCCCAGCATCTGCGTCATAATAGTAGCTCTCTAACGTTTCATGGTCATCTGTCTAGGATTCTCGTGCAAGCACAAGCTGGTACCGATGGAATAGCCATACCCTTTCATTCTGTAAATCCATTTGGTTCTGCTCTGGTGAGTGCACCTACTCTGAATCCTCTTCTGGGGCACCTCCTTTATGTAGAGTTTCTGGGGAAATTGCATGTGGCCCGAAGGCCTTGAGGTGGCCTGAGGGCCTTAAAGGTGACCCGAAATCCCTACTAATCCAAAGGCCTGGGTGGCCATAAAGCCTTAAGGACTCCAATCTCAAACTGGTGGCCCGAGGAGAATAGTTCCAACTGCTATGAACCGAATAGTTCCTTCTGAAGTACATGCTACAGTAGACTCATAGTTTTTCTACAACACATATACAGTGTACAATTCTGCTACAACACTCGTACATTGTACAACACAGCTACAAATCCTACTATAGAACTAGAAATATGCATCTACCTGGTTTTGAACCTTAGTCGTGTTGATGAACATAAGCATACCTCACCAACTGGGCTAAGGCTCATCTACTACTAATATAGAAATATATGGTTTCATGGGTGTATTATCAAGTCCAACATTTACCTATATTAGGGAAGAGAATTATAATATCCAAACCCTTCCATCTTCACATTTAAGGAGATATAATGACCCCTGTGTACCAATTTAAATTGGCCCCGAAGTGACGATTAACCCCAATTGTATTGAATGTCCCCTAATATTGAAGGAATTAACCATGTTATTTAATAAGATCGGGAGATAAGACGTTAAATCCCAAAAAACACCAAGACTAAAATAAATGTAAATCCAAAAACACATTTTTCACATGCATGATCAAAATAAAGTGTAACAATGTAAGACAAAACACATAAAGGATGTATTAAAAGAAATGAAAAACAGGAATGACATCCCTTGAAGCCCAAGCTAGTAAGGTATAGCATGTTCCTCAATGTCCACCTAGAATCCTAAAAGTAGTTTTGTACAGTTAGGGTATGTATTCTTGTATACTCTGTAGGGAAAAAATCCCTCATGCATATCTGTGGAGGCATTCTAATGCACAGTGAGAAAATAGATAATCTGAACACCCAGTAAAGAAACTATCCACCCATCTTCACCACGACACAATCCTTATGTAACTCAATTCATGAAATGTAATAGTAATACCACATTGATATTTGGGTACCCAACACCACATTCCCACTTGTTATTTAGTACATCCAATGTGTCAGACCTCCCCAACAAGTCTCGCTATGACCTCATTGTAGCCCCAATAACAGCTTTATGGGTGACCACAACCTTTCATCCCACCCACAGAATCCTTGGATACCACAACGACCTATAACCACACACGAAGACACCTAGGCCATAGCCACCACTTCCACACTTGAGGTCACCAAGGCCAGAACAACTGAAACCACACCTGAAGTCCCCTGGGCCTCTTCCTAGAGACACATTGAAAACAACCGTCCCCACACACACCTACGTCAACCACCAAAACACACCATGCTTGAGTAGTCATGGTCCTTAATAAACCTTAGGGCATCATGACCTACATAATGATTTATAAGCTACCTGGGGGAGGGATCAGAAAAGAGCTAATAACTATCCAATCATTGTAAAATTTGAAAAACACCCACACCCATGACATGGGGGTGTTCGACATGAATTTCTCAAATGGTTCAAGTGAATAAAAAACACATGAAATAATTTTTATACATATATGGTAACAAGATCTCATATATACCTAAATGTTCTGAAAAAGAAAAAGTGAACATACACCACCACTCTTACAACTATACCCTTATGCACAAATATGAATGAGAAATAACTAAATTACTACCCTTAATTGGAAAAAAAAATTCTCCCTTTGTACCCATTCTCGTTATCATGTTTAAGTGATTTATTTTAAATCATTTCTTCACTAAAAAAGCTACTAACAAGAAAAACTAAAATCCAAAAAAAATAGATGAAGGAAAAATGTCCATGAATTATTTTATGCATTCACACCTGATTGTCTTGTAAAGTCACAACTATAAAAGTGATCTATGAGATTCATTTAAGTATATGAACCAATCCAAGCCCCAACATACTTGCCTCACATGGCCTCCAATTCGAAAACCAACAACTGAACAACCATAGGTCTCATCCCAATACATGTTGTCCCACATATCATCAGATATTGCAACTGTACATATCACCCAAATGTAGCATGAAGTTTCCATGTTTGGCCAACACCTTTCATTACGAACCTTATTTATATTTTATAACAATCGTTGTCACATATGGGCTATTGTCCATTTCGTATCCATTTAATCGACAATCATTACGTGATTAACCACTTTCCATGATACAACCATTTATATATGATATCATCTAGAAAATAAAACATCGTTTTTGAGCAATAATAGACTACCAACGACCAGGATACTCATTATAAATTACCACATAAAATTCACAAAATAATAACAATGCTATAGCACATCAAAATCATTAAATTTTAAACCCCTAAATTAATTAAATTACAGTTTATTTTTTTTCCTAAATTTTTTTTTCAACTACATTCCAAAAAATCATTATCATAATCATCGCGCATCATAGCCAATTAATAGAGACAAAGGATAAACCCCTTCTTGGATGATCAAGGATCGATGTTTTCTCCTCGTGTAATGAAATGTGGATACACGATGTGTAGAAAAAAGAAAACGCCAAGGATTAAAGGATGAGCGAGAAAAACTCCATCAAGGGTTCACTATTAATATCTTGAGGAATCATCTAAGCACATATATAGAAATAGAATGGAATTTTGATGATCGGATCTCGGCTTAAGAAGAGGCTAGATCCAATACTTTAGGAAATTATTTAGAAGTACATAAAAGTCAGATCATGGATCAACCACATGGACTGGAATTTTCACATATTGGGATTAATTATGATTTAAAAATTCTCATTGGAGATGGTGGAGATAATTTTTTTGAGTTAAATGATATCCCTTAAATAGAGAAAAAAAATTACAGTGGTAAAACTAGAAAATAGACGAAAGGGTGTGTCATCATGGAAAAAGGCCAGAAATTTTGGTAACTCAATGTTTTCCCAATAATGGTGGGGTTAAAACATCATTATTTGGATTTTATTGTCTTTGAATGTGGTATTAATACAATTTTAAATCAAAATATAAATTACAGGAGCGAAACAATAAATTTTTGGAAAAACAATAAATCATTCACTATTATGTGACTCACCGTCACCTTTTCACCTTCGCCCAAGCACAGTTGCCCTAGCATAGACTCCATAGCACCATTGCACTAGAATATTCTTTGTAGCTCTGATGTAGATCAATGCCTCTAACGACACATCGTTTCCACTGATAACTATCGGTTCCACAGATTACCTTCGGCTCCACCATTTGTTTGACCGTAAATTTAGAAAAATAATTAATGAGTCAATGATGGTCACCATGATATCCCAAACATCATAATTTGACAATGTAATACACCAGTATGTTCTGAGTCATTAAATCAAATACCTCTCAAACTATTATTTTCCATGAGAATTTTAGAGTAAACCAAGAAAAGTGGAGGGGTCCAAACACCCAACTCATAAGATTCCTCTCTAGGATAAACCACCATAGAGTTGTTTGAAAGCCAAAACAAACCAACACATCCAAGATAACATCACACACATATATCTATAGAAAACCCACAGAGACACTACTTCTATTTTCAAACAAGTATCCACACAAATATATAAAAATCACATCATCCAGACTCAAGGAATATGGAGTCTTTTTACCTATGTCAAGATACTATCAACTTTGGGTGGCACTAACTCACTTACACAGGTTTAATCGTATCCACCATAATGTGGCTATATTAAGGATCATGTCCTACCCAACCCATAGTCCAGGATACACCATCAAATTCATATAATAATGTAAAAAACTCATCTTATTGAAAATAAGGTCAATCATGACATCTCAACATGGTACAAAGTAAACATAAGAACAAAACTCAAAATAACAATTGGTACTAGGCACACATATTTGCCTCACATTCCTAGGTAATCTACTCATGGAAATCATGCCTCCACAAAAAATGAACCAAATGAATGGAAAATACACAAAGCACCTTCTCATTACGATATTCATTTCTTACTGGTCACACTGCGAATGTCGAATCATCCTCGATATCCATCTCTCCCCTATCAAGGATGTCAGAGTCATCATGTCGATACCAATGAAGGTGAGATACATGAAAGGCGTTGTGGAACCTCTCCAATAGTGGTGGTAGCCCCACCTGATACACCACCTTGATGACTCTATTCAACACCTTGAAGGGTCCGATGAAGATTATAGAAATCATTCAACCCTACCAAACCACTATTTCCCACATTAAGGGGATTCATTAAAGTAAACATGTTCTACAACCTTGTAAGGTATCTTCATATGATCGGAATACAAATTCATTTGTTCTTAAACAGACTTCATCCTCTCACATAGAGTTGAACCTTCTTTGATGTGCACTGCACTACCTATGGTCCACTAACACCTTCCTCCCAACCATTATACAACACACAGGGGAACAAAACTATCTTCCCTACAAGGTTTCTAAATGAGCCACTCAAATTGTAGAGTGGAATATATTGATTATGTAAAACTCTACCAGAGGAATGTGTCATAACAATGATCCTCTAAATCCCATAAGACACACATGCCTCATATCCTCCAATGTATGGATGGTCCACTCTATCTTCTCATCTGTCTGAGGGTAGAAGGTACTACTAAGGCATAGTTGGATGCTAAAATCATGATTCATTCCCTTATTGACCCATGAAGTAAATCATGTATCCCAATAAAAATTTATGGTTATAGGAACCCCATGCAACCACATAACTTCACCCACAAACATTTGGGCTAAGTCATCAAATGCACTTGACACTTTAATAGCTAAGAGTGAGTGGACTTCCACAAACGGTCCACCACTACCTAGATGAAATCATATCCTACCTTAGATATAGGTATTAACATGAATAAATCCAACGATACATCTTCCCACATCCACTCAGGAACGTTTAGGGGATGCAATGGACCACCAGGAACATAGAGTTTAGCCTTTACCTGCTGACCCAAGAGGCACCTTTCCATAAACTCTGTCACTTCCTGATTCAGTACGGGACACCAAAACTGACCACTCAAGAACTGATACATCTTGTAAACCTAAAACTTACGGTGAGTTATGGAACTCACCGAGAACCCCCTCATGCATCATTTCTTGAAAAAAACTTATATGAAAAAATCATACGATTCAGACCATCCTTCGCCCATCCTTCCATAGTACAAACTACACTAACATGATCAAGAATCAATTCAACCTCTATGTATCCCCACTAGTAATCCTCCACCGATCATACCTAGTAATACTATATGATCATCTTAATCATACACCATTTACTATCTTCCACTCTCATGCGTAGATGAAAAGAAACCATCTCCTCCAATGCCTTCCAAGCATTAGTTAAATCTCAAGAAACGTTCTTTTGTGAATTACTTATCATGTAAAAATCCACCACATTCCCCTTTCCTAAGGTTTAGGAGATCAATATTTAATTTTATAGAAGATACTTCAACCAACTATCTTTTCATTAATTCAGGTCTTGTTGGGAGAAGACATACATCCAGTTATTGTGATCGGTAAAGACCAAAATGCATTCCCCAATGAGGTATTGTTGCCACAACTTTAGTGAAAACACCACTACTGAAAGATCTAGCTCATGGGTTGCATAGTTAAATTCGCGAGGATGTAACAAAATGGACCCATAAAAGATCACTCCCCGTTACTGCATTAGCACACAACCAAAGCCTAGACCAGAAGCATGAAAGTACACCTTAAACATTACCCCTTCCTTTGGAATCCTCCGCATTGGGGCACTGGACAGCTTCCCCATCAGATGATTGAAAGATTCATGGAACTTCTCACTCTATATAAATTCATGGACCATCTTGGTTGAGGCTATTAAAGGTTCTCTAAATTAAGAGAGGTTGTGTAAAAACCTCTTGTAGTAACTTTCCAATAAAAGGAAACTACGAACCTCTTCCATGTTCTAGGGTGATGCTACAAAAATAATAGCTTTGTCCATCAATGGGTCCACCAATATTCCTGATAGGACAACACATGTCCAAATAAGTCCACTTATTGTGTCCAGAACATGCACTTGGTCAATATTCTGTAGACCTGGTGGTGTCAAAGGCCCTCTATAACTATCCCCAGATGGTTTGTGAGATCCTTCTCGGATCATGAGTGGATCAGGATGACGTCAATGTAAATAACATAGAACTGTTCTAGATTATAAGGCCCCAGCCTTAAACCTTACTTAATTTTGAGTTATTTCAAGATTACACATTGAGGATCTTTTCAGGTTTAGAGTTTTAGAGAATTAGATCATGAAACTTGAATTACATTCCACATTTAAACAAAGTGGTTACATAAAAGATAGTATTTATTTTCCCATCAACAGAAACATATTTAAAATAAAACATGGATTCTTTCTTGACACTTCCTTGACACTATAATCATATCATGTACCTTACCCTTGACCTTGGATTTTTTTTTTGAAAAACATGGGATGAGCCTAAAAGGCTCAGTAAGGGTTATAAAAAGTATGTAAATAAAACATGAATACATATATACATAATAATGATATCATATTTTACCCATAAAGCATTAACACTTTTACATACCTCATAAAATATTGAATAAATCATAGAAATCATAAGACATAAAGGTAACATGAGACATTCATAACATTCGTACGTAGGGAGTAAACCTCTTGGTTATGTTTGGAATACCCATCATAGTATATTCCCTAAATATATTCGGAGAAACCTTAACGTTTAACCCCTTCGCATTACCCAATGCATTGGAGAGCTATATCGGGCTCACCTGCCCTTAGTTTATCACGGAACCACCCATATTCATAAACAATTCCCAAGAACCATAACATAATCATAGCACATAACATAAGCATAAAGGAAATATAACATTCCCATATTGTAATAACAATATAAAATTTTAAGATATTGAAATAATAAATCCATTCTAAAAACCATTTTCGAAACCATTTAAAACATTTAATAAAGATATATTTGAATCAAAGTGTCCCATACCACTTTGAAGGTTTTAACATTTTAAACCATTAATATCCATATAAATAAATCCTTAAAACTATTTTAAAAACATGTATATTAAGGAGAAATATTTATAATAATAAATCATTAAAACATTTAAAACCATATTTTAGTTAAAGGGTTTTTAACAAAATGAGAGACACTTGAATACAATAATTGAGGAATAACATTTAATCAGAACTTTATAATATCATGATAATAAAGGAATTCATGATATAATATTACAAAGCATAGTATATACACCATATAAGAGTGAATTGGTGCATAACAACAATGAAGTCTCAATAGAAATGTAAAATGGGATGAAATCCCCTGTAAAGAAGGTATCCCTAAATTAAGGATAAATCAATCTCATAATTATGTGTGAAAAATATAAATACACCCAATACAAGTAGATATTAAGTGTAAAAAAATCAAAGGTAATTCACACATATTCAAAGGATGACATATTCAATAACTACATGTTGAACCCAATGAAATCGAAATTGGGTTAAGATGTTCCCTTGACAGCCTAACATCGTCACATCAAATTTTATAAAAAGAGTTGATGAGAGAGATAAAGGGTATCTCATCACTTGGAGATAAAATTTATGGAAATAAGGATATATAATAACATATCCCCACATAATAAGATTAAAATTAAAAGACATAACAAAAGAAGTCTTTTCAAAAGAGGAGGGTGAAAGGTTCCCTTACCGATTCGGGTAACTTTCGAAACGTACACCCCATGAAAGAAGGACTATACAACATTGATGTAAATACTCATAAACGAAAGTATTTTACACAAAGAGTATAATAATTGAGAGTACATAAACCAATCAAAAGTAAATAATGGAAAATGTATCATGAATCTCACGGGAATAAAACTGAGATGAAAAATCCCTTATGAAAACTCGGTAGCCTAACGACGCCACTTAAAACTTCCAAAAATGGATTGATGAGATCCAATAGTGTCTCTCACCATATTAAAATAAAATTTAAATTAAGAGGAATATAAAATAACATCTTCCAACTTAACAAAGAGGATCTTATAATAAGATACATAAAAGAGAGTACATAAAAAAAAAGAGGTTGGATCTCTTACGAAAATTCGGCAGCCTAACAGCGCCAATCAAAACATCCAAAATGGATTGATGAGAGAAAATATGGTCTCTCGTCATATAAACATAACATTTAAAGTAGGATTAATATAAAAGAACATCCCAATCATAATAAATATGAGCTTAAAAGGAATGACATAAAAGAGTGTACTTTAAAAGAAAGAGAGGGGTCAGATCCCTTACCTCGTGTCCGACATGACTCAATCATTCTTTAATCTCGTGAATAATAAAATTTGGTCAATTTATAATTGCTTAAGGAATTCCTTTAAATATTTTTATTCAGTTCATATCACATATTATAATGTTATAATAATTGGTTAATAAAGTGAGTTCATATTAGATGTTTTTGTCGATGTTTAGTACATGAGTAAAAATTGAACTTGTTGGAAAAGAATTTTCCATGTAGTTATAGGTAAATCATCTCTAGAATAGTATTTATGTTTTAAATATCATATATATCCATTATATATTCATTTTATACTATTCCATATAATTCGGAGATAAAAAATGAAATGCACCGTTCATGGAGACAGTAGGTCGTGCGTACGCATGAACGCTACTTTCATTTTTTGTCATATTAATGGAATTAAAAAAATTGAGAGATATATATATTATAATTCCAGAATGATATCCATAATTTAGTTTTAATATATTACATATATAACCATTATATTTATGTACTTATAATAGTTCATAACATTTGGAGATAAGAAATGAAATGTACCATTCATGGAGACGGTAAGCCGTACGTACGCAGGAACGCTACTTTCATTTATTTTTGTTTATATTTAATGGAAGAAAATAATAATGATATAAAGGTATATAATAATTCCAGTAGGATAACATATTTAATACCATTAATTCCTTCCTTTATACATCCCTTATATGGCATTAACGAATCAAATCACTTTGAGGGGGCGGTAGTCCGCACTTCCTAAAATGAAGATATCGCGTTTACCCATAATGGAAACCATAAAGGAATGACATAAATTAAAAATACAGAAGCTTATGGAAAACATAAAAATATTATATATCATATATTAATATAGTGACATATTAATGGACACCTTTGAAGGTGTTAAAAGAATGTTGATCAATCATCGTTTCGTGAGGCAGTAATTCCCCATCCACAGAAACACTATGTTCTTTAACCATTAGACGAAGGTGTGTGTAAGTGTAGCTCGAATCCTTCACATAAAAACATAATAGTATATTGAAGATACTGGTTTTGTTACAAAATAAAATAATAAAAATATTTTAGGGGGTTGGAGAAGAAAAATAAAACAAAAGAACACAAGGGAAGACATTACCCTTAAATCGGGTAACTTCCGTTGATTTGAGCTCAAAGGCTTCCTTGGAAAGGATTATTCCCAAACTGAGGCTTCAATGATTAATAGATGGATGTGGAGAGATGTAATGGTCAGGTTTTGGCCGATCCAAAGGCTTGAGAGGTGTGTGTATGGTGGTAGAGGTGGGTGCCTTTTATAGGAGGATATGAGGGCACTCTTGGAAAGATATAAAATATTACATTATTATAAAATGATTTTAGGATTTAAAAGTCCCCAAAAGAATATATTTAGATGATAAGGTGATAAGGTTTCGAAAATCACCCATCCAATAGGTTTTTGAAAAGTTTATGTTATATTTTTAACATTATATTTTCATTTTATTTAAAACCCTTATTAATGAGGTAATTGATGCATCATCATGATTTCATAAATAATTTAATTTATTTAATGTATAAAAATTATAAAACAAAAATCATGATTTATTATATCTTATTATCTTTCTAATGAATATTTATAGTAAAATATATGACTTCTACAACCCTATTTAAAAATTGTTTTAGTAAAACATTTCATGTTTGTGACATTTTAATTTTAACTTTAAATAAAAAGTTATTTATGTCATTTTCCAACCAAAGTAGCTTCATGGGGTCCCCAAGTTGACCCATGGATTGTCTTGGTCAGCCATGACACATCCAATTAGGGTAGGAAATGTGTCAAGTTCATTTAATATTATTAAAACATCTTTTTTACCATAAATTACACTAATTACCTCTAATCGCGATTAAAAACATAAAAGTTACTATTCACCAAAAAATTATTTTAATCCCATTTAACCACATTTTACTTCTTAATGACAACCATGTATGTCGGATTTTTGAAATTAAATACACATAAGTGGTAATGTTTCATTTAAATGAAAAATTAGTTTTTTAAGTTCCACTTAGTGGTTTCACTATTCATAAAAAATTGAAGTTTTTCAGAATAATACCAAAACATCACCCTTAGTTATATTTTATATTCCAAATTAAAAAATGATGTCTATTTTACAAAATTCAAATTTTATAAGTTACATTAATTAATTTATTAATTAATTCCCATTTTCATGACAAATAGTGTGTTTTTATGAAACAATATATATCAACAGATTGACACTAGTTTAAGTCCAATTTCAAAGTGAAATTAATTTCAATGACCACTATTGGATTTAATGGTAAAAATAAATTCTAATTTCACATTAAAACGAATTAAAAAGATTATCTAATCATATAAATAAATTAGATTAAAAAGTGGGTTTTAATTAAAATACAACAGTTTTCACTATTCATTAAAAAATGAACTTTATCGGAAAAATACCAAAAATTTACACAAAGTAAATTTTGATGTCTCGATTCCAAAGAAGAATTTTATTTTGTAAAATATAGACATAAAATTATCAAAAAGTGAATTTAAAAGAGGTTCTCCATCAAAAGGCATTTAGTCGACCTTTTAAAGAATATTAGAATGTTTATGCTTAAAATTGGATTCATTTGCATATATAATCATCTAAAATTTATTGTAAAGAGTAAAAATATTTGACAAACATATATAATCATTCTGTAGTTAGTTATGTTCATTCCTGCCATTACAATGGCTAGGCAATAACTACCATTTAAAATAATATTACTTTATTAATAGATTGCAACATAAGATTCCCAAGAAACCCATTGTTGCGTATTGGGTACGCCATCACGCATAGAATCCCCTTTAAAGTAATATTAATATTTTATTCAAAAATATGGATAAATGTGAAAATGTCATATTCTTTATTTACATGGGGTGTTACATCCTTCCCCACTTTTGGAAATTGCATCCTCGCAATTTTAAAATTGGGCTTGTAATCTTCATTTAAAATCCCACATCGGAACAATAGTCAGTAAAAGAATCACCTTAAAATAAATAAAGAGAAGTACAAAGGTCACCCGAGTTAACCCATAATAGGATTACATGTAATAAAATATGGATATAGAGGATAATAAGGGTCATGTTTTGATGGAGAGTGATAGTAAACATGTCTAGGATAAATTTAACCATAAGAAAACCACAGACTTGTGATGGGTTAAACGGTATTCGATTCCCCATTAGGAAAAGTTAACAGACAACATTTTTGTTTTAAGTTACTCTTCATTGAAGAATTTATTTTTGTGATTAACTAAATCATAATGAAACATACTTACTTTTCACGTAGACTTTGAACTCTTACTAGATTCCTTAATCAAACTCATATTTTCTCCAAAAGATGAATATTTAGGAAGACTTGTTCGCATTAAGAGTACTATAATAAAATTCTTGAGAATCACCTAATCCACAAAAGAGAACTGTATATTTCCCATGTCTTTAGAAAAAATCTAAAACCAAAATTGTCAGTATGAGGTCAGAAAATCCACAAAAGTATAATCCTTTATAAAAAGAAAATCTATTCTTAATCTCCAAAATTTTTCAAAAAAAACCCAAAGTTCAATAAAGACCATTCAATAAACAATTGTCCATAAAATTCTTCAAAGTAAACCAAACTAATATTGAAACCCAAATATTTTAAGGATTTAATCATATAGTCTTCCAATGTACAAATTAACTTTTATCTCCAAATAATATAAGTTGCTCTTAAATTCTCATATTGAAAAGTAATTAACCTAATCACATATCCTCCATGATAGGTTAATCATTTCCATAGATAACTCAAAATAAATTTACTCTTGATTCCTAAAATCATCTAACTAAAAATAATTAGTCAAACTAATCAGGGACTTCATGTAGTCCAGTGGTAGGCAATAAATACCATTCGCACTTTGGTTGTGGGTTCGATTCCCACAGCTTTGTCCGACGTGATGGGTTGTCTCACGGTCTACGTGTTGTCCTTTTTCCAAAACTATATGATTCATTAAACATTCCCCAAAACGAGATAAAATATTCAAAAATAATCATAACATATTTTAACCTCAAGTTTATCTCATGCCTTTCATTTTCCATCAAAACATATAATAACCCATAATTACCTCAAAAGTAAGGATCATATAAACCCTAATGGTTACCTTTATCATTATTACATGAACTTCTACATCGATTGGTCATCTCGTACATGATGCTTTACAGAACATACCAAGGTTAAAGTGGTTGATCATGACTCCTTGATAGTTGATTTAGAACAAACACGAGTTTCCTCATTGAATCCTCCATTTCATCTAGTCTCTTAATAAGAGAACCACCACAGTTTCCTTCAAACCTATTGTCACTTTGGTGCCTGCTAGATCCATCCATTCACTAAAAACAGAAATGTCAGTGTGAGTATATCAACAAAACCATCATGTACTAATGAGGAATATATACTTACTCATTCACTTTATCTAAAAACTATGACTCTTTCGGAAATCCCAACCATTATGGTAATGTCACTTATTCTTAAAGAATACCCTAACCTCTAAAGTTATCTAAACAAACCTTTGATACCAACTATAAGGCCCCAGCCTTAAACCTTACATAATCTTGAGTTATTACAAGATTACACATTGAGCATCTTTTCAGGTTTATAGTTTTAGAGAAATAGATCATGAAACTTTCATTACATTCCACATTGATACAAAGTGGTTATATAAAAGATAGTATTCATTTTCCCATAAATGGAAACATATTTAAAATAAAATATGGATTCTTTTTTGACACTTCCTTGACACTATCATCATATCATGTACTTTTCCCTTGACCTGTGAAAAACATTTCAAAAAATGGGATGAGTATAAAAAGCTTAGTAAGGGTTATAAAAAGTATGAAAAGGAAACATGAGTACATATATACATAAGAATGAAATCATACTTTACCCATAAAGCATAAGCACTTTAACATACCAAATAAAATCATGAATAAATCATAGAAATCATAAGACATAATGGTAACTGGAGGCAATCATAACATTCTTACGTAGGGAGTAACCCTCTTGGTTACGTTTGGAATACCCATCATAGTATATTCCCTAAATCTCTTTGGAGAAACCTTAACATTTAACCCCTTCGCATTTCCCAATGAATTGGAGAGCTATATCTGGCTCACCCACCCTTAGTTTATCCAGGAACCACCCTTCATCACAAACAATCCCAAGAACCATAACATAATAATAGCACATAACTTAAGAATAAAGGAAATATAACAATCCCATATTGCAATAACAATATAACATTTTATGATATTGAAATAATAAATCCATTCAAAAAACCATTTTCAAAACCATTTAAAACATTCAATAAAGAGATCTTTGAATCAAAGTGTCCCATACAACTTTGATAGTTTTAACATTTTAAACCATTAATATCCATATAAATAAATCCTTAATTATATTTTGAAAACATGGATATAAACGAGAAATATTTATAAGAATAAATCATTAAAACATTTAAAACCATATTTTAGTTAAAGGGTTTTAAACAAAATGAGAGACACTTGAATACAAAAATTGAGTAATAACATTTAATCAGAACATTATAATATAATGAGAATAAAGGAATTCATGATATAATATTAAAAAGGATTGTATATACACCATATAAGAGTGAATTGGTGCATAACAACAATGATGTCTCAATAGAAATGTAAAATGAGATGAAATCCCCTGTAAAAAAGGTATCCTTAAATTAAGGATAAATCAATCTCATAATTTTGTGTGAAAAATATAAATACACTTAATATAAGAGGATATTATGTGTAAAACAATCAAAGGTCATTAATACATATTCAAAGGTTGACATATTCGATAACTACATGTTGAACCCAATGAAATCGAAATTGGGTTAAGAAGTTCCCTTGACAGCCTAACAGCGTCACATCAAATTTTAGAAAAAGAGTTGATGAGAGAGATAAAGGGTATCTCATCACTTGGACATAAAATTTATGGCAATATGGTTATATAATATCTTATCCCCACATAATAATATGAAAATTAAAAGTCATTAAAAAAGAAGTCTTTTAAAAAGAGGAGGGTGAAAGGTTCCCTTACCGATTTGGGTAACTTTCGAAACGTACACCCCATGAAAGAAGGACTATAAAACATTGATGTAAATAATCATAAACGAAAGTATGTTACACAAAGTGTATAATAATGTATAGTACATACACCACTAAAAAAAGAAAATATTGGAAAATATATCATGAATCTCAGGGGAATAAAAGTGAGATGAAAAATCCATTACGAAAACTCGGCAGCCTAACGACGCCACTTAAAACTTCCAAAAATGGATTGATGAGATCAAATAGCATATTTCACCATATTAAAATAAAATTTACAGAAATGGGAATATAAAATAACATCTCCCAACATAACAATTATGAGCTTAAAAGAAGAGACATAAAAAAGAGTACTTAAAAAGAAAGAGAGAGATTGGATCTCTTACGAAAATTCGGCAGCCTGACGGAGCCAATCAAAATTTCCAAAAGGGATTGATGAGAAAAATAGGGTCTCTCATCATATGAACATAAAAAATAGTGTAATATTATTATAAGATAACATCCCAATCATAATAAATATGATATTAAAAGGAATGACAAAAAAGAGTGTACTTTAAAAGAAAGAGAGGGGTCAGATCCCTTACATCGTGTCCGACATGACTCGATCGTTCTTTAATATTCTGAATAATAAAATTTGGTAAATTTATACTTTCTGAAGGACCTACTTTAAATATTATTATTCTGTTCATATCACATATTATAATTTTATAATAATTGGTTAATAAAGTGAGTTCATATCAGACGTTTTTGTCGATGTTCAGTACATGAGTAAAAATTGAACTTGTTGGAAAAGAATTTTCCATGTAGTTATAGGTACATCATCTCCAGAATAGTATTTATGTTTTAAATATCATATATATCTTGTATATATTCATTTTATACTATTACATAGCATTTTGAGATAAAAAATTAAAAGCACCGTTCATGGAGACGGTAGACCGTACGTACGCATGAACGCTATTTTCATTTTTTTCATATTAATGGAAATAAAACAAAATGAGAGATATATATATATTATAATTCCAGAATTATATCCATAATATAGTTTTAATATATTACATATATATCCATTATATATATGTACTTATAATTGTTCATAACATTTGGAGATAAGAAATGAAATGTACCGTTCATAGAGACGGTAAGCTGTACATACGCATGAACACTACTTTCATTTCTTATTTTTATGTATTTAATGGAATGAAATAATAATGATATAAAGGTATATTATAATTCCAATAGGATAACATATGTAATACCATTAATTTCATCCATTATACGTCTCACATATGGCATTAACGAATCAAATCACCTTGAGGGGGCGGTAGTCCACACTTCCTAAAATGAAGATATCGCGTTTACCTATAATGGAAACCCTTAAGGTATGCCATAAATGAAAAATAAATAAGCTTAAGGAAAACATAAACATATTATATATCATATATAAATATAGTGACATCTTAATTGCCACCTTTGAAGGTGTTAAAAAAATATTGAACAATCATCGTTTCGTAAGGCAGTAATTCACCATCCACAGAAACAATATGATCATTAACCATTAGATGAAGGTGTGTGTAAGTGTAGCTCAAATACATCACATAAAAACATCCTAGTATATTTAATATGTTTTTGTTGTTAGAAAAGAAAAGAATAAAAATATTTTAGGGGGTTGGAGAAGAAAAATAAAACAAAGGAACACAAGGGAAGACATTACCTTTAAATCAGGTAACTTCCTTTGATTTGAGCTCAAAGGCTTCCTTGAAAAGGATTATGTCCAATGCGAGGCTTCATTGATGAAGATATGGATGTGTATAGATTAAATGGGAAGGGTTTGGCCGAGCCAAAGGCTTGAGAGGTGTGTGTAAGGTGGTAGAGGTGGGGGCCTTTTGTAAGAGGAGAGGAGGGCACTCTTGGGAAGATATAAAATATTTCCTTATTATAAAATGATTTTCGGATTTAAAAGGTCACAAAAGAATATATTTCTAGTATAATGGGATAAGTTTTCCAAATCCACACATCCAATAGGTTTCTGACATGTGAAAGTTATATTTTTAACATTATCTTTTCATTTTATTTAAATCCCTTAATAATGATGTAATTGCTGCATCATCATGATTTCATAAATAATTTAATTTATTTAATGTCTAAAAATTATAAAACAAATATCATGATGTATGAAATCTTATTATATTTCTAATGAATATTTATATTAAAAAATATGACTTGTATAACCCCATTTAAAAACTGTTTTAGTAAAACATCTCATGTTTGTGACATTTTAATTTTAACTTTAAATAAAAAGGTATTTATGTCATTTTCCAACCAAAGTGGATCCATGTGGTCCCCAAGTTGACCCATGGATTTTATTGGTATCCCATGACACATACAATTATGGTAGGACATGTTTCATGTTCATTTCATTTTATTTAAACATTATTTTTACCATAAATTACACTAATTATCTCTAATCACGATTAAAAACATAAAAGTTACTATTCAAAAAAAATTATTTTAATCCCATTGAACCACATTTTACTTTCTAATGACAACCATGTATGTAGGATTTTTGAAATTCAAAACACAGACATGGTAATGTTTCATTTAAACGAAAAATCAGTTTTTTAAGTACCACTTAGTGGTTTCACTATTCATAAAAAATTGATGTTTTTCTGAATAATACCAAAACATCACCCTATGCTATATTTGATATTCCAAATTCAAAAATGATGTCTATTTTACAAATTTCAAATTGTAAATGTAACATCAATTAATTTAATAATTAATTCCCATTATCATGACGAATAGCGTGTTTTTATGAAACAATATATATCAAAATATTGTCACTAGTTTAAGTCTAATTTCAAAGTGAAATTAATTCCAATGACCACTATTGGACTAAATGGTAAAAATCCTTTCTAATTTCACTTTAATACCAATTAAAAATATAATCTAATCATATAAATAAATTATATTAAAAATTGGTTTTGAATTAAAATAAAACATTTTCACTATTCATTAAAAAATAAACTTTATCGGAAAAATACAAAAAATTTACACAAAGTAAATTTTGATGTCCCGATTCCAAATAAGAATTTTAGTTTGTCAAATATAACACATAAACTTTAAAAAAAGTGGATTTAAAAGAGGTTCTCCATCAAAAGGCGGATAATTGACCTTTTAATGAATATTACAATGTTTACGCTTAAAATTGGATTCATTCGCATTTTTTATCCTCTAACATTTATTATAAAGAGTAAAAATATTTGACAAACAAATATAATCATTTTTTAGTTAGTTCCATTAATTCCCGCCATTACAATGGATTGGCGTTAACTACCATTTAAAATAATATTATTTTATTATTAGAGTGCAACATAAGATTTCCATGAAACTCATTGTTGTGTATTGGGTACGCCATCGTGCATAGCATCCCCTTTAAAGTAATAATAATATTTTATTCAAAAATATGGTTAAATGTGAAAATTTCATATTATTTATTTACCTGGGGTGTTACATAGATACTCGCTAAAAATGGAGTTCATTAGCGCCATGAACACAGATGGTGAATTCGTAATTCTAAAAGGCGTGACCACGATCTCGAAGCTCCCATACATTCATTGGTAAGTAGTATTCGAGATATCACCCTACATTACCCTTAACTGATTATATCAAGATTATTGGTCGATCATAGAGAACCAACCTACCCATTTAATAGGTCTAAATGATCATAAATACTATGGTGGGGGTAACAGTTAAGGATCGTTACTTGATTCAGCCTTCAGTAGTCTGTTAACATCATAATACCACTATTTTCATTCTTCAAGAACAAGATTGAAGCACCCCATTGTGATGTGCATTGTTGGTTTAAACACTTATTCATTATGTCATCAACCTGATTTCATAACTCTGACATCTCATAAGGTGCGATCGGATAAGGATCCATCGAAATCAGATAGCCACAATGTTGTATGTCTATCTCGAACTCAACATCAGTTCGAGGGGGAAGAGTCACAAAATATTCAGGGAAAATGACATGGAACTCACTAACAATCCCCGTAACATCCACCATCACTGCATTTGCCGATTTCACTGACAGCTCAACTAAACAGAAAATAAGGGTCTCTACACACCGAATCCCACATAGAAACCCCACTCACATCAAATGCTACATGATGGTTGTCCATATCTCAGAACACAACCCTTATCCAGAGGTATTCGATAATAGCATGCATGGAAAACAGCAAGTCAAGGTCCATGATGACATCATATGCCTACTTTTATAGAATAAATAGATCCCCACTAGACAGATGCACCCCATTATCTTCATACTTCCTCGACAGACATGAAATAGTCTAGATTGGCAACAAAATGGTGTGATCATCCCATGGTCATGGAGAGAATCTACATATCTAGGTCTAAGGAATGGGGTAGACCTGGTGCAACAAAGTATTGTGAGGCTCGTAAATCATACAAGGCATAGAAAAGTGTGCTAAAAATTTGATCAATCCTCAAACAACCTTAATCATTGATCAAACTACTGCCTCTCTGTCATGATACTATGCACGCCAACCTATTCTGTCCCTTGGATATCGATCCCTCCCCGAACACACCTCGTTCGAGGAACTAGAGGAGCACCGTGAGGTTGGTCTCCTCCTACAAATGTACACTCTCAGTGGAGTAGGGGCTTGTTGTCCCTGGTTCTCTTAGTGAATATGTCTTCTCAGAAACTGGTGTTGTTGAGATGGGTGTTGAACCTGCCCACTTTTACTATACTACACTCAGTCTTGGAAAGGATTATGAGGGTTTCCACAGAAGATACAGATAAATAACCTCAATATTGGGACTATAAAGAAAGGTAGAGGATTGGGAGATCAAAACTGGAATTTCTGAGGCATGCTCCACATCAGTTCAAACTTATAATTCCCTGATGATGGTGGCCTAATGATTAAAAAATTCTCTATCGATGAGCTCAAATAGCTCCCCTCTAAAATCACACATTTGATTGTGTGTATCCTATACACCACCTCATCCTTTTTCTGTACCACCATGTTTGTCGATATAGTGAAGGGAATAACAACTAATTGAATGGAAGGATAGAGTTACTCCTCTATGCATCATTCACATTACTCCTTGTCTAAGAGGAGGTCTGGAGAAAAATTAAGGAGATCCTTGAATATTATACCTAACTCTCATTCTATCATACTCCATTACTGAATGGATAACAACTCCTACTTATTTTTAGACTTCATCATGGATGAAAGTAATTCTTCCCAAAACACATTCTCAATGTCATCTCAAAAATCCTTAACATCCTTCTTCTACACAAGATAAATCATCCACTACTGAAATGGTGCTCCACACATCTAGAAGACATCTGTAGAATCCCAGTAATCTGTCAAAGCCCGGATCAAGTAGAAAGATATGACAATATCCTTCAACAATCTCTCCATCTCCATGTATGAGATTCTACCATCGAACCTTACAAGGGTCTGCCGCTAAAAGGAACAAACTGTTTTCTTCCACTAACCATCATTCTCCTCTCAATCATCACTCCACAGATCATCCAAATCATCTTGATGGCCCTCGATCTCCCGCACTTCTCGTGGATTTCGTCTTGGTGCCATAACTAAATGGTAAATAGGGAATTCCTAATCGATATAAGTGTAGAATGTTCCTTTTTATTTTTTCAGAAAATATTAATTTATTTTAAATTACCAAAACACCCAAGACACACAAGAAGGAAAGTCATTAGGATGAATGTACCTTTCCAAATGCCTTTAGCCTAAATTAGTGTACCATCACCTGGTATTTTAGTAGGTGCAGTGTCCTTGCATTGTATCACATGGGCCTAAAATCCCAAGTACTAGACTGTCTTTCCTAGCCTATTACATCCATCAAGATTTCCAAACATTGTTTCCCTCCCATCCAAATGCAATACGTATTGTCCCCAACCCTGAAGTTCATCCTATCTCTCAACCATCAGCATGAATATCAATCTGTCCTGACCCTCCTTCACTAGGATTGGGGAAGGGAGAAAAAACTACCATACCCTTCATTTTTCATGTTGAAGATGAAATAATGACCCCTGAGTCCCACCATCAATTGTCCTCGGAGTGGCAACTTACAGAAATGGTATACAATCTCATTTAGTATTTAAGGCATTACCTTTTATATTTAATAAGACTAATGGATGAGATAGTAAATACCAAACAACTCCATGAATAAAATATTGTTAAACATAACAACCCATTTTACACATTAATGTTGAAAATACATTGTAAAAAACTACAAGAATATTATCAATGTATGTACCAAAAGTAATGAAAAGTATAAACAACAACCTCTGAATCCCGATATAGTATGCTTTGGCATGGTCCTCAATTTCATCTTAAAATCATGATAGTAGTTTTATATACATTGGGTGAGTAAAGAGGTAAATGTAGTAGGGAAACCAAATGATCTCATGCAAATGTGGGGTGACATTTTAATTCCTCATGAAAAAATAAATAACCATAAAACATATCTAGGAATTTCTCAACCAAGCCTCCCCAAGGAACACAACCCATGTAACACAATTCACGAAAAGTACTAGTAATAACACATAGTTATTTGGATACCCTTCACCACTCTCCCATTGATTATTTAGGATATCCTACACACCATACCTCCCCCACAACTCCCACTATAGTCCCACTATCACCCCAACAAAAACATTATAGGCCACCTCAACCATGCATCCCACCCGAAGACACTTGGGCCACCACAACCACATATAACCACACATGTTGACACCTGGGTCACAACCACCATAGCCACTCCTGATGACACAAGGGACAGAACAACCACTACTATGGCCGAAGTCACCAATGCTTCATCCCAAAGACACGTGGGAAACATCCTCCCTGCACATAGCTAGTTAAACCACCACAACCAACCGTGTTTATGAGTATTTGGCCATAATAAACCAGAATCCATCACAACCTACTTAAAGAATCATGGACTACCTGGTAGAGGGAGGAAAAAGGACCTAATAACATACCACCCATAGGAATGATGGGAAAAACACCCTCCCACATGAAGTGGGGGTGTTAGACATGATGTTCTCATCCTAGTTGGGGTGTATAAGAAAAAAAAACCAAATTGTACACATATAGTGAACAAGACTTCATTCCAACCTATGGGTCCTACAATAGAAAAACATATCATACATAGACACTCTTTCTACTATCCCTACACTGAACAATATTAAACAACTAGAACATGATTACAACCAATATTTGGATATCAAATCCCCTATTGTACACATTATCATCATCATGTTCAGGTGATTTGTTTTAAAACATTCCTCATATACTAAGCTACTAACTGGATTAACTACATGCTAAAACAATGACTAAAAAACAACAAAGAATGATTTTAAGGATTTACATAGGATCCCTTGAAAAGTCATGAAAACAAAATGTATTTGTGAGACCCATCGATGTACTAGATCCAAAACTAATCTCAAAATAATGTCCCCACCTGACAACCAATTAAAAAACCTTCAACTGAACTACAATAGGTATCATGCACATTCACATCACCCCCCAAATAATCAGAAAGAGGAACCATACATATTTCCAAAATGATGCAAGAAGTTTTCCATTTTTATCCAACTCCATTCATTATGTACCTTTTTCTGTTTGGCTAACTAGAGTGATCACATTGGGGATCTGGTCCATCATGCGTCCATTTAATCAACCAAGTTTATTTGAATAAAAATTTCCATTTATAACCATTTATTAGTTGGATTATCCAGAAAAAAGAGAATAATCAGTGCACAAGAAATGACAACCAATGGCCACATTTGTCAATATACATAATCACATACAATTCACAACGAAAAACTATTCTATAACTCAAAAAGGATCATAAACTTTCACACCCATAAATTCATTAAAAACTCATTTATTATGTTAGTTAAAAATGTTATTGTATACATTACTAGAAATTATTATCATTCACATCCCACATGATGAGAAATAAAGATATATGAAGGAAAAACCCTTATTTGGATGATCAAGGATCGATGTTTTCTCCCCGCACAACGAACTGGGGGATGCATGAATTGCAGGAAATGAAAAATCCAAGTCTTGGATGCTGAGCATGAATTTCACTTCCATGGGTTCACTATTCACCTATGGAGGTAGCCTCTAGGGGCACTTATATAATCATAATGGAATTAGGAAGATAGGATCTCAACATAAGAAGAGGGCAGATCCTAAAATCAGGGAGATGATTTCAATGTACATAATAGTAGTATTGTGGCTCAACCAAATGTATTGGAGTTTTCACATGTTGGGATAAATTGATATTTAATAATTCTACTCAAATATGTTAGGGATAAATTCAATGGAATAAATGATTAATTTTAAACATAGAAAACACATAATTGTTTCAAAATTAGAAAAATCAGGAAAGGGTGTGACACAGAGGAGAAAGGCCACATGTGTTGGTAACTCATTGTTCACTTAAATCATGGGGGTTTAAAGAATCATTTTTTGGATTTAATTGGATTTGAAGGTGGTATTAAAACTCTTTATCATCAAACAATATGGTAACATCCTGTTACATTTTCAGGTACTTTTGTTGTCTCTATGGTCCTCTGTTTTGGAGTAGTGACTTGGGGGTTCGTTTGGGTGAACTTTTAAGTAATGTAAAAAAGCCAATGGCTTGTGCACTATTAGTGCACGGTTTGATAAACAGTGCGATCAATCCGTCCCAACCTAGCAGCACTGGACAATGGGGTATGCATGGTGTGTGCACGGTTTGGTAAATTGTGTGACTAAACCCTGAGGACTAGCAACCCTGTACAGTGAGATCCGCACGGTGTGCGCACATTTTGACAAACGGTGTGGAAAAACCGTGCGGTCACATAAAATTAGATCCTTAAATTGTGGATATCGGCCGTTTTGCCTCTAAATGCTTCGTTTTTCCTCCTAAGTGGACCTAACTGGGGATTTTTCTTCTCCTGGGGTCAGATAGGGTTATCCCTTTGTTCCTAAGGTGATCCAAAGGCTCCTCTTGGTGAATCGAAGCGATATTCTCATGGTATGTGATCGTTCTTCTTCATTATTGATTGGTTTCTTAGATATACTTAGATCTACTTCTACTCTTCTCTCGGTTTCATAGATCTACACCCGTTATGGGTAGATCTATGTGTGTGGTTCCAAATTTGGTGAGGTTTGGTCTTAATATTTCTAAGAGAATATATCTAAGGTGGGATCTTGAAGAAGAGACCCGGTTTTCTTGAGTGTTCTAAACCTTTGTGATGTTGGTCAAAAACATTGAGGTTGGTGGTTCCGTCCCGACTTTCCAAATTTTTTATCATTGTATTTTCTTGATTAATTTCAATTGTTTATTGAAATCCAATTTCCCATGTTTTCTTTCTATTAAATTGATAAAAACTCGATTCCATTGAATTGTGATATTTGAAATTTTATTGGCATTAAAATTTGGAAAAAATCCCAATTCCATTGAATTGGGTGTGTTTATGGAAAATTGGTCGATTTAAATTATGGAATTTAAATTGCAGATTTGATGGAAATGTTTTCAATAAAATTGATGAATTTAATAGTTGAAAATAAATGTGTAATGATGGAATTGGTTTTGAATGGATTTCAAACTTATGAAAATGGAATACAATGTTTTATAGAAACCCATTATTTTTATCTCGTGAAAAGGCATGTTTTTGAATAAAACCTATTGTGGTTTTAAATGGATATGAATTGAAACTTTCAAATGGAAGAATGGGAGTGATCATATTTTAAGCATTCTTAAAATAGTTCTTCTATCATGTAAGAGTGCATGAAATCCTTTGGTAGTTAGTGAGTTATTTGGATACACTCTATGCTATGACAACGTTTTATAACATACATGCAACAGGTCCCATCCCCGATGGGTTGGTGACGAGTCTCCTTTGTCCAGTGTCATAGGGACCTATGTATACACATTTTTCTGAGTTCACATAGAGAGTGCATAATCCTATAACTGGTTAATACTATCGTACCTTTTGGCAGATGACCATGTTGCTCGCTTGTTTGATTATATTTGAGATATAAATGCATGCCAATGCTTTTTAACTGCTTACATGCCTGCTGAATTTATATAAATTGTTTTATATGAATTTTTTATTTACGCCATTGTTTTAGAAATATTCCATCATTGTAAATCCTTTTCTTAATGTAATTTTTCCATCATATGAAAATGTATAGCATGTTTGTTGAAATATGATTTTGTGTTTCCAAACCTGTTTATTTGAAAATTGATAGCTTTTCTTTGGATAATCTATATTTGGAATCTGGTATGGAATCTTTGGTGGTATCCTACTGGGATTAGCCTCACAGCCTACTTTTTCCTTCGGGTGTTTGTAGAATTCCTTCTTCCAAGTTCAAGAAAAGGGAAGGAATCTCTTGGAGGTGGATCCAGTTGTTGATCTTATCTTGGTGAGTTGTGTCCTTAGGGACTGTGGGGATGTTTTCCCATTCTATTACTTGGGTTTTAGTACTTTGGGCTTTTTTTATGCCAAAATGTATTCTGGTACATCACTCCCGTTGGAGTTTTCCTTTTTAATGCATACTGATTCGTTGTCTATGGCTTCAACATTCTTGTGGCAGAAATCGTTCCCACTAGCTTGTTGTGTGATGAGAGGTGCTAGTCACCGAACTGTGGGGATCGGGAACGCCCTTCGGGCTATGTCAGGATCAGCTCGGTTATCGAGTTACCCAGGTACCCGAGCTAGTTCGTGACAAATTGGTATCAGATGGATGTTGAGAATCATGCCTTGATGATAGTATGCATTTGAGTATTCTTGTCAGGACTTAGGAGGTAGTTGTGATTGAGTGCCTGGCCAGATCTCACCACAATGAACCTTATGTCACAAGGGGTAGTTAGGGAAATATGACTTGTGTATTAGTTCTAGTATTTTCCCTATTTTGATTTGGAGAGATTGGAATCCAAATCTTGTTAATCCCTTCTATTATGATTATTTTTCTTTGTTACTCGGTTTGGGTGTTAATGTATGTCTTTTTATGCTATGTAGCATCATACCTCCTAGAAGACGTGGATCTCAGATAAAAAAAAGGCTACTGCTGAACCTCATTATGTGAGTCCTATTGTGGATCCGAGTTTGGTTGAGGTGATTGTCCACACTGTCAAAGCTCTGGGATAGGCACCACCTCTAGTTCCTGTTCAGACTCTAGCTATAGATCCTCATAGTGATATTCTCTGAAGCGATTCTCAAGAATTCCTACGCTAGAAGCCACCAGTTTTCCAATGCTCCACTGACACTCAACATGTTGAGGAATGGTTGAGTAAGATTAAACGACTGTTTGGATTCTTGGAGACACCTGAAGTGATCATGGTGAAGTGTGCCCCCTTCGTGCTAGAGGGACCAAGTAGGAGATGGTTGGACACGATGGTGATAGCTGGGAAACATGAGGGTTTGGAGTGGAAAGGATTTAGGGTTCATTTCACTAACCCATTATATCCAGAATTAATGTTGTTGGCCAAGGCTGTGGAGTTTTTCAACCTTGAGCAGGCCAACAAAATCGTGACTGAGTACTCAAATTGTTTTTCTGGGCTGATACAGTTTCCTCATGAGATTGTATCTAATGAGAGGATGAATGCTCGATGATTTGAGTTAGGAATTCGAGCAGATATCCATTCTCAGGTTTTCCTACTAAAGCTACCCACCTATGATGATGTTCTGGATAGGGCGATGATGGTTGAGATGGACTTGGCAGGAAAGTCAGGGTTAAAGGAGGTTGTTTTTCCTCCTAGTGGTAGTTTTGGTTCCTTTAAAGGAAAACAGATGCATGAATTTTGTCATGGTAGTTCTCAATAGCAGAGTCGTCCCAGACCTCTGGTAGCACCAGGAGGGGCTTCCATGACTTGATATCAGAGTTGGAAGCCAGGACATTCTAAGAGGGTTTTCACTGAGGAACCCAAGAACTGTAGCTCATGCTGACGTTTAGTGCACCTACAGAGATTCTTCCATCACTTCCCTACTCCACACAGTGGAAAAGGATTTTCATAACCTCCTAATACTGTGTGGCAATAAAATTCTTCACATACAAAAGGGTTCCAGCAATAGGAATCTGGAACGAAGCTTCTTCATGTAGTGGAAGAGTCTCCAGAGGTAGCTAATGCCAGTCCTGTAACTGTGAGAGGTACCATTATTATAGCTTCGACTTTAGTGACAGATATTTTTGATACCGTTGCATATCACTCTTTTATTTCAACCCATCTTGTTAATCTGCATAATCTACCTATGGATCTTTTATCTTCTGAAATGGATATTACTACACCACTTTGTGAATGAAAGAGAAGGGTCTCCATAATCCTGCTTGTGTCTTCTCTCTATCAGATGTTGATCTTGCTTAGAGTTTCTTGGTTCTCAATATGAAATCTTTTGATGTCATATTTGGGATGGACTGGCTCATTTCCAATAAAGACTGGATTGATTGTTATCTTCGACAGGTCTACCTTACTACACCCAGTGGTGTGTCTCTCATTTTTCAAGGAGAATGGGACCTAAGGTCAAGCAGAGTCGGACCCTTTTTCCAAGAGTTGGGGAAAGTTATATCACTATTTTCTTTCAATCTAGAGAGAGATACATTTTGTGGTGATCTCCCTCCAATCGTCGCTGAGTTTCCCGACGTGTTTCCTTCAGATTTCTCTTGTTTCACACCAGTAAGAGAGGTTGATTTTAATATTGACGTAATTCCTAGTACTCAACAAGTTTCTATTCCCTCTTATATAATGGCTCCAGCTGAAGTAAAAGAACTGAATATTCAGTTAGACGACCTTCTTGAGAATGGTTTTATACACCCGATCATGTCACCTTGGGTAGCACCAGTTCTCTTCACCAAGAAGGCTGATGGTTCTCTCCTCTTATGCGTGGATTATCGAATGCTCAATCGAGTTACGATAAAGAAAAAATATTCGCTACCACGAATTGATGATTTGTTCGATCAATTGAAAGGTGCAAAGTGGTTTTCAAAAATTGATCTTCGATCTGGTTACCATTAGTTGAGGATAAAGGAATTTGACATTCCTAAGACCGCTTTTCGAGTAGGTATGGCCATTATGAGTACCATGTCATGGACTTCGTCCTAAAAAATTCTCCTACAGCTTTCATGGCGTTGATGAATCATGTTTTCCGTGAGTATCTTGATACATTTGTGGTTGTCTTTGTGGATGACATTCTTGTCTACTCCATGTCTGAGGAGGAACATGTGCATCATATGAGAACAGTTCTGAGTCATCTATGGAATCCCTGAATTTATTCCATGATTTCAAAGTGTGATTTCTTGATTCAGGAAGTGATATTCTTGGGACATGTCATGTCAGAACAAGGAATAGTAGTTGATCCTGAGAAGGTGAAGGATGTTATGACATGGGAACAACCACGAAATGTTTTCAATGTTCGGAGGTTCTTGGGTTTAGCAGGATATTATCACTGGTTTGTTAAAGACTCCTAAATGTTAGCTTCTCCAATGACTACTCTGACTCTAAAGGGAGTGATATTTTCTTGGAATGAAAAATGTCATATTTCTTTAATTGATCAATATCGTCTTTTGATTACTGTGTCGGTGTTAACTCTTCCTAAGGCTGGGATAACTTATGTGGTCTTCTGTGATGCATCGGGTTCAGGTTTGGGATGTGTACTCATGTAGGGTAATCATGTTGTTACCTATGGATCTCGTCAGCATAAGCCTCATGAGAAGAAAAATCCTACCCCTGACATTGATCTTGCAGCTGTAATGCATGCACTTAAGTGTTGGAGACATTACCATTATGGAGAAAGGATTACTGTGTATTCAGACCACAAGAGCTTGAGTAATATCTTCTTTCAAAAAGATTTAAATCTACGCCAAAGGTGTTGGGTGGAGTACCTGTAGTCCTTCGACTTTGACATTTCCTATACCCCGAGAAAAGGGAATGTCGTTGCTGATGAGTTAAGAAGGAAACTTCCAATTCAGGATGTGAAAGAATCTTCAGAAGAGTTGAGTTTGATGACTCTTTTTTCTCAGTTACATATTAGAATTTAGTGGAAGAGGGAGGATGTTTATCTAGCCAGTGATAAGTTGACTTATGCTCTCTTTGAGTTAATTATTTAGGAACATCTGCTGGATGATGAATTCCGTGGAAATAGGGACTCTCTCTATGGTGGGGAGACCGACACCTTGTGGTCGTTCTCCAAAGAGGATGTTTTTTGTTATCAAAATCGTTACATTGTACCGTTATCGGCAAGGAAGGATGTGGTGGGGGATTGTCATAACTCCCAGTGGGCTGTGCACCCGGGAATGACGAAGATGTCATATGATATGTGGTGGTAGTTCTGGTGGCCATGTATGAGACGAGACATTGCTGAGTTTGTATCTCGTTGCTATACATGCCAGCAGGTGAAAGCCGAGCACCAGAATCCTTCAGGTTTGATTCAACCACTTCCAGTCCCTATATAGAAGTGGGATGAAATATCAATAGAATTTGTGGTTGGGTTACCTCAAACCCAGAGGTGGAAGAACACGATATGGATTGTGATCAACATACTGACCAAGTCGGATCACTTTATACCTATTCGAGATACATCCAAAGATTAGGAGTTGGGAAATATCTATGTGAATGAAATTGTTCGTTTTCATGGAGTCCCATCTGTAATAGTCTATGATAGGGATCCTCGGTTTACATATTTCTTTTGGAGAGGCCTTTAAAAGGCACTAGGATATCAGGTCTATTTGAGCATGGCCTAACATCCACAGTCAGATGGTCAGACAGAGAGATCTATTCAGATCCTTGATGATATGCCCCGCGCTTGAGTTCTCGACATTGGTGGGTCTTGGGTTGATCATCTGGCGCAAGTCGAGTTTCCTTATTAAAATAGTTATCAATATGTGATCAAGATAGCTCCTTTTGAGGCTTTGTATGGCCGTACTTTTAAATCTCTTTTATGTTGGACGATGATTGGTGAATGTTCTTTAGTATGACTGAGTTTGGTCCAGATGACTGCTAAGATCCAGTTGATTCATCAGGGAATGTTGACAGCACAGATTTGGTACAAGTCTTATGCTGATCGTCGCCGTAATCTTTTAGGGTTCTTTGTTGGTGATCAGATATTCTTGAATGTTTCACCCCAATTGGTTCATTGACGGCTTGGGAGGCAAGGGAAGCTTGCTCCTCATTTTGTGGGACCTTTTGAGGTTATTGGTCTTGTGGGGAAAGTTTCTTACCATTTAGCTCTACCACCACAGCGGACGTCGATACATAACATGTTCCATGTATCACAGCTGTGAATGTATCTCTCCTATCCATCTCATGTTGTGAGGTGGAGTGATCTTGAGATTGAACCAGATTTATCTATTACTGAACGACTAGTCAAGGTTGTTTATTCTGAGACCAAGGTACTTCATGGGTTATCAATATATCAGGTCTGTATACTTTGGTAGCATGGTTCAGATTCCCATGAGACGTGGGAATGGGAGGCACTAATGAGAGAGCAGTGGCCTCATCTTTTGGGCGTGGATGTTTCATCATAGGCATTCTGGGGACATAAATGTCTTATGGTGGGGAGGTTGTAACATCCTGATACGTTTTCAGGTAATTTTTTTGTATCTAAGTGCCTCTGTTTTAGAGTAGTGACATGGGAGTGAATTTGGGTGAATTTATAAGTAAATAAAAAAGGAAATGGATTGTGCAGGGTTATCGAACGGTTTGATAAATCGTACGATCAAACCGTGCCAACCTAGCAGCACTGAATAGTGGGGTACACATGGTGTGCACACGTTTTGGTAAACCGTTCGACTAAAACATGCGGACCAGCAACCCTGGATAGTGAGATCTGCACGGTGTGAACACGGTTTGAAAAACTGTGCGGAAAAACTGTGCAGACACATAAAATTAGATCCTTAAATTGTGAATCTCGTCCATTTTGCCTCTAAATGCTTTGTTTTTCCTCATATGGGGCCCTAACTCGGGATTTGTCTTTTCCTGGGGTTAGAGATGGTTCTACCTTGTTCCGGAGGCGATCCAAACACTCCTTTTGGTGAATTGAAGCAGGATTCTCAAGGTATGTGATCATTCTTCATCATTCTTGATTGGTTTCTTAAATCTACTTAGATCTACTTCTCCACCTCTTTCGGTTTCATAGATCTATGCCCATTATCGGTAGATCTAAGTGTGTGGCAACAAATTTGATGAGTTTTGGTCTTAATCATTCTAGGATAATAGATCTATGGAACTTTCTTGAAGAAGAGACCCAGTTTTATTAAGCGTTCCCATCCTTTATGGTTTTGGTCAAAAACATAAAGGTAGGTGGTTCCGTCCCGACCTGCCGAATTTTTTATCATTGTATTTTATTTATTTATTTCAATTGTTGATTTAAATCCAATTTCTCAAGTTTTATATCAATTAAATTGATAACAACTCGATTCCATTGAATTGAGATATTTGAAATGTTATTGGCATAGAAATTTGGGAAAAACCCCAATTCCATTGAATTGGATGTGTTTATGGAAAATTGGTCTATTTAAATTGTTGAATTTAAATTGTGGATTTGATGGAAAGGTTTTCAATTAAATTGTTGAATTTAATTGTGGAAAATAAAGGATCAATGATGGAATTGGTTTTTAATGGATTTCAAACTTATGAAAATGTCATAAAATGTTTTGATAGAAACCCATTGGTTTTATCTTGTGAAAAAGTCATGTTTTTGAATAAAAATTGTTGTGGTTTTAAATGGAATGGAATTACCACTTTATAATGGAAGAATGGGATTGATCATATTTTAAGCATTCTTAAAATAGTTCGCCCATAATGTAAGAGCGCATGCATGCCTTAGGTAGTTAGTGAGTTATTTAGATACACTCTATGCTACGACAACGTTCTGTAACATACATGGAGCGGGTCTCATCCTTGATGAGTTGGTGATGAGTCTCCTTTGTCCAGTGTCATAGGGACGTGTGTATACACATTTTTCTGAGTTCACATAGAGACTTTGGAATCCTATAACTGGTTAATACTATTGTACCTTTTGACAGATGACCATGATGCTCGCTTGTTTGTTTATATTTTAGATATAAATGTTTTCCAATGCATTTGAACTACTTACATGCCTGCTGAATTTATATAAACTGTTTTATATGAATGTTTTATTTAGGCCATTGTTTTAGAAATATTCCATCATTGTAAAGAATTTACTTAAAGTAAATTTTCCATCATATGAAAATGTATAGCATGTTTTTTGAAATGTGATTTTGTGTTGTTAAACCTGTTTATTTGAAAATTGAAAGCTTTTCTTTGGATAATCTATATTTGGCATCTGTTACAAAATCTTTGGTGGTATCCTATTGGGCTCAGGCTCACACCCTACTTTTTCTGTCGGGTGTTTGTAGACTTCGTTCTTACTGGCATGAGAAAAGGGAAGCAATATCCTAGAGGTCGATCCAGTTTTTTATCTTCTCTTGGTGAGTTGTGTCCTTAGGGACCTTGGGGTTGTTTCCCATTCTAGTACTTGGGTTGTAGTACATTGGGATTTTATTATGCCAAATTTTATTCTGGAACATCACTCCTGGTGAAGTTTCCCTTTGTAATGCATTCTGTTTCGTTATGTATTGCTTCCGAATTCTTGTGGCAGAAATCGTTCCCACTTGATTTTTGTGTGATGTCAGGTGCTAGTCGCCGCCCCGTGGGGATCGGGAACGCCCTTCAGGCTATGTCCGGACTGGCTAGGTTATCGGTTTACCAGGGTACCCGGGATAGTTCGTGATAGATATATTACTGGGGAAAATGGGAATGTCCTAGAAAAATTAGAAATGACTCACAGTTAGGTGAGTCACCATTGCCCTGACACAGTTTTAGTAGCAGTGTTTCCTAGACATTGATTCTGAAGCACTGTCACCAAGGAAATATAACCTAGAAACTGATATCGATCGATTCCATGGATGACCCATCGATTCCATCAATTTCCTTTAGTTCCATCGTTTGTTTGACCTAATATTGGGAAAACTCTTTAATGAGTCACTAATGGACCACATGTTACCCCAAACACCAGAATTTTACAAATTAATGGATCAGGAAGGTCTGGTACAATACATGTGTCTATAAAATATAATATATATCGAGTAACTCAATTATTTTGTGATATAATATTATATAAAAATACATTATAAATTTTATATTTTATGGTTTTAAATTTTTTTTGAATTCTTTTTTCTCATGAACAATTAGATGATGAGGTATCAAAAGTTCATGGATTTTTAAAAAGTGTTATTTTTTATTATTGATTACACCAATATTTTTTCATATTTAATATACCTTTCTATAAATATGGGTGGAAAGATAAATATAAGGATCCTATGATTGATATAGGTATGAAAAATAGGAATAAATAAATTTTTTTAATGTTTTTTCATTAGTAATTACATTGAAGAGATCAAATAGAAATGGTTGATGCGGGGTGATTTCTCCATATTGAGGGGTTGAATGGTTTATATATTTTTATATATGGTATTATTTTAGTATTGTTATATATTGGAAAGAAGACATGTTTTATATCATTCACAACTCTAAAACTATTATTTAGGATAAAAAAATTATGAGTATAAAAATGAGTACCATATTCCAAAAAGAATACAGTTTATATATGAAGATATTCTTATGTTATATGACCATTAATTATAGTTATACTGTAATGTTTATAGGCCATTAAAAATTATTTATTGTTTAAAAATGTATTCTATTTTTTTTGGGTTTTTAATATTGAGGTTTTTATATTAACTCTAATATATATTTGGATAAGTATTAGATATTCTTTTATTTGGTTATTATCTATTGATTTTTATTTAATTTAATTAATGGACCATCCAATATTGTGGAAACAAAATTTGATTGAATTTTGTAAATGAATTCCATGAAAAAAATACATGATAACAGAATCACTATGTTACAATAAAATTCAATATATGTCTATGATTTATTGTGTCTCCCCTAAAAAACTTAATAAGACCATATGCGTGAAAATAATTTTTAGTGGATAAGAAATTTGGTTTGTTCGTACCTCATGATTATATGTATTTATTTCCATTTATTATACATTGTATACATGGAATGTAGTGCAATGTCACTTTAGTGTGATATAATACAAGGATATCATTGGAGGATTACTTATGATTTGTGCTTATCGATTTATTTATAACTAATTTCCTTGCTTAGAATATTGACTACAACTATTTTTAATAATGAAATGAATTATTATACATGGGATTAGATTATATATTTATTTATATTTTAAAAAATATAGGTGATATTGAAAACCATATTAGAAAATATAATTAATGTAAAACATTATAAAAAAAATTTGTATTTATAAAGGTAAATTAATTAGTCAGGTTATAAAAAATGATAAATATCATATAAATTAGTGGAGGAGATGATTATATATATGGGGGATCTTGATAAAATATTTTACATTTGGATATTTAATGACATCTAAAATTATTTTTTCTATTTTATTGACAATTTATATATGTTAACCTCATAAATGAATGATTAATAATGAAAATATATAATGATTCTATAAATTTTATTTAATAAAATAACGTCAAATTTATAATAGTGTTTTCATATAACCTATTCTGATATTAATGGACCCAATAAAAGACTATGAGGTGTATTTTAATTCATTTGAATTTTGTTTAAGGACTATACATATATAGAAATGGGATACAATATACTGTGATTATCCAAAACATATACCACAATATTTTAATTACGTAATTCTTGGATTAGAATTGTTTGTTGTATTTTTTGATTTTAAATATTACTCATGTATATTATTTTAATAAAATATTTAATTGCATATTGACCACAAAAGGTCAAAATAAAAAACTTATTTAAGTAATTTGAATATGTTTTAATGATTGTGGCCTAAGAGAGAAAAACAATTGATTTTAAGCTAAAATACCCCCGTAGAATATTGATTACAATAAAAATGATATAGTATAAAAAAATAGGTACTTGTAGTTAATGAGTAAAAATATCAGTGGAAATAATGTTTTCATTATAGTCATCATATAAAAAATATTTTGAAGATGATTTGGATGCGAAAAATTATCTTTTGATATTATCATATATATATTGGATAATAGTGTTGAAAACAAACAATTTATATAGACATGATATAAATTTGTCTATGAGCTCAACAACATTGTATAACTAGTTAAAACACATTCAATGATAATGAAAATAAAATGAAAATTAATCTAAAACTAATTACTATGAGTTTTCACATAGAGAAAATAGATGAGATATATAATTGATAATAGATTCGACACATAATTTCAAAAACCAAATAATACTAGATTCCTTCAACATAGTTTATATAATTCAACATTGTGCCTCTCTGAATCTGTCTTCCCAAGAAACCATCTTAAAAAAAATATTATTTGTTTGAATTGATATTAATTTTACATATGTATTCCTTATTTCCCCGTTGTTTTCAATTTTTATTATAATCATAATATATGACTGTCAATTATATATCTTTAGTAGAATATGTTGGGATTATTGTTGAATGAAACAATGAAATATTTGTCTTACCAATATGAATACATAAAATAACTCATATTTTTTGAAATTATAATTCACTACATGTTTTATAATACAAAAAATAAATAAGTTAATGACATCCACCAATGTCTCCATGAATGTAGTACAATCATTATGACTGTTTAACTCTAAAAATTATACTTTTAATATTTTTAATAAATTTATTTATTGAGTCATATTCATAATTACATAATCCTAAAATATATATTAAAATCTTTATTTTAGCCATTAGATAATAATAAAATTTCATTACATATAATTTAAAAAAGTTAAAAATAATATAATTATGAAAAAGAAATAATTATACTTATAATTTATTTATTATTACTTATTTTTATCACTAGAAACAATAGACAATCATTCTAATCATTAGAATAAATTGGTTATTCAAAAAACCTATTTCCTAACTCATCATTTAGAAAGGTCAAATAAAATTCAACAGAGTCCTTGAGATGTATTAGTTTTATTTATATTCTTATTTTCAACTCACCATGATAAAAATAAATTAAACGGATTGATTCATTTTAATAAACTATTATTATATGTTGATCATTCACACCCAACCTATCAATGTTGTGTTGTGTCGTCACATGAAATATTTGATACCCAAATATATATAAAAAATACTAAAACACTAAGAAAAAGAAACAACAACATTGTGGAATGAAAATATAATACCATTTAAATTGTAATAGTAATATCATTAATCAATTTAAGGGTATATCTTTAGGTTCATCATAATTTTTTTGATTTATTTACCTTCTATAAACATAATCATCTAAACTCATGATGATATATTTTATAGTAAAATATGATTATGTGAATGAATACATAAAAATAATCATATTATTAAGACAATTATTCTTAATTTATTTAATGTTTAATAATAATATAATAAATTAAAATATCTACATACCTCCATAAGTGTCCTCTATCATTATATATGATTCATTTTTTCTATTCTGTAAGAGTAAATTCTTCTATTTTATAAGAGTTATTTATTTTGTTTCTAAGAGTTACATCTCATGTCATAATATTAAATACATTGTGAAGAATACTATTTTTGAAGGATTCATAAGAGTCATATTGATTTTGTTAGAGTAACTCAATTTCATAAGAGTCTGTCTGTTTTGATGAATTAATTACTGAACATAATTTATCAAAAATATTACAATACTAAAATATTTTTTATTTAAACTATAATAAATTTTTATATTATAATTCATTAATGTATAATATTTTTTATCAAAACTTATTTAACATATTTACTATTCAATCAACAATATTTAATATATTTATATTTTTTGGTTCATAATCATTGGGATTATTCTCAAGACTGCTGATATGTAGGATTCTAAAAAACATTAGTATATTCATTTTTTACATTGGAATATTTTAAAAATTATTATACATCATATATTTCCACCTTACGATCATTAAATAATATCCTTTTATCTCGTGTGTAATATAATTTACCGATTAAAATAAAAAAATAACATATTTCCATTAAATTCTTCCAATTTATTCATCATTCAATATAACTTATTAGAAGTAATAAATCTCAAATATAAAAAGTGGGAACTTATAAAAAAGTAATTTTAATGAGATATTTGAATTAATTAATAATAATGAGAATAAAATAATAATTAATATATAATAATTGGGAGTATTTAGCAATATATAGATAAAGTGGAAATGATCGAATCATTAGTGTCATTGCACATTTTGGATGATTTCATTTAATTCATTATTTACTATTATCATTTGTAATGTTTTCACAATGGGGGTTATTTAAGAATTACATACAATAGGTTCCATCTAAATATTTTATAATATACTTTTCTACATAGTGGCATATCATTTTTTTTAAAATGAGGATTACTATCAAGAAAAATTATAATATTATTACTATTTTCTCAAAAAAGGAACATGTTTGTAAAAAAAGCATATAGCGGATGAAAAAAACTTTTAAAAAGGTCACATAACCTTATTAAACTGTTTTGGTTTATTAAGATGTTATAATTATTAATTGATATTAACCATGATAATAAGGGAGATGATTCTTCTATATAAATGAAAAGTGTTTTTTGAAATGTGGTAAAAAGATGATTAATATGGTTATAAGCCAGGAATGTTCATGTGAAATTGTATAAAAATATTAAATGAAAAATAATTATTTTTTAAGAAGAAAAATAATTATGTGTTCCTTTATTAGGGTTTGAAATTATTATTATTTTCAATTTCATTTAGAAGAATTTTTTTTATTTTTATTTATAGAGGAATTTCGGTGGCCATATTTATATCATCCATATATATATATATATATATATACCATTAAGGGATAAAATATAACAATTTAATAATAATAAATTTTTATTATATATTGGAGATGATGCTGTTTAAAAAATATGATATAAGATATTATATAATACATTCAGTTTGTTTAATTTGTGTCATGTGATAGATAATCACTATAAATGATTTACCAATGATTAAATGTTATGTGTGACCGAACATTTAGTTTTATGGTGGATTGCGTGATGTGTTACTAAATTTTGTGAAGGTGTTTTTATATTGATGACTATATTTATGATGGAGACAAAATATATGAAATTTTGGATGATATGACTCTAGATATTGGGAGATAGTTTATAGGGTTCCACTTTTTCAATTATTATAGATTCCATAGTGTGTGGGTTTTATATTCTACATATTATTCTAATATTGTTTATTCTAATAAAATATTGGTTGGCATGACTTTTAATAGTGGGTCATATTTTTTTATCTAACTAATTTCAAGAATACCTCCATGTGTTGTTTTCACATTGAATTATGAGATGACATGTAATAATATACTAATAATATTTATATACAATCAAATTATATATATACAATCATAGATTTATAGGATAATTTTCAAGGAGGTTTTACTAGGGCATAGAGCTTGCACAATATAATAAGTTTGTTTGAGTTTAATGTATTTTATTTTGTTTGTAAATGGTTATTTAATGTTTTGGTTTTCATTTAATCAATTCTATTTCATTTTTATTTTAAATTTTTTGAAATAATAATTTATCATCTAATTATTTTTAATTCTTCTTGATTTTTTATATCTCTAAATACAGATATTATTTTTAAAAGATAAATTCCCCATACTAGAGTTAATGTACACAAGATCCTTTTCATAGACCCCTGACCTAGTCATATATATCTTTTTATATTATTATTTGTCTTTTCATTAACCAATATTGGTTCTCATATGGATTAGTTCACGAAAATTCATTATCATGTAAAAGGTTATGGATGTTGTTTTAACTACGCACTTATGATAATTTCAGTTAGTTGGAAGTGAAATAATATTTATAAACCTATTATATGAACTATGCTCAAGAAATATAATATAGATATAGTGGATTTGTTTGATTGTAAGAAACATATTCTATCATATTTTAAAAATTACAATGATAATGTTTACTATTTTTAGAGTACAATAATATGAAGCGATATGCATCATGCACTATTCAGGATAAAAGAAATTTTTGTGTTATTATTAGTTAAATGATATATATGAGGAATACTATGAATGAAATATTTTTTACTATACTCATTTATCTATGGAATAAAAGTGATGAATTTTAATTTAAATAATATTTATATTTTAAGGGTATCATTTTCATTTCATGAAATATGATTGGTAACATGTAAGAATATTTTGATCGAAGGTTGAGTGGATTAATTTGGTGAAACATGAGTTTGATGATATGATATTATATGTATATCATTGAGTTATATTGTTTATAATAAAGGGATACATTAATTATCCATTACAAAATTCTTGAGTCTATGAAGTAGAAAATTTATTTTATATCATTAGATATCATTAAGAGTATCATTTCAGTCTACATGTGAGCCTTCTATGAGATAGTATTATGAAATATAGTAATTTTTTTTGTGGAACGGAATTATTTTTTTATCATCGGTTTATGAATTTATATAAATGTCATTTCATGGTTTATATTTATGATCATCTTAGTATAACACTAAAAAATAATATATTTGATCTGAAAAGGGAACTCCTCTTCAAAATTGTCTTTTGTACAATTATAGAAACATATAAACCACTCCCCCGATGTGATTACAGATAAAGTATTACTATATATTTTTTTGTATAGATATAAACCATTCACTATTATTCAATGTTAATTGTCATATATCATGTATACATTAAATTGTGTTAGAGATAGAAGAGAAGGTAGATCATGAAAATAACATGGAAGGGTTAGTGTAAAAACTGAATAGGTGATGAGGAGAATCATTTATGTCTTTTTATTTTATGTTACACATATCATTAACTAACCATCAGCTCCAAATCGATTATTTATCAATTTTATAAAAACAAAAAATAAAAAAAACTCTTGAAGAAAAAAAAAATTACAAGGTTCACTTCTCAAATATATTAAATAATCCCCTGAATGGTTTTTTAATAACGTAATTACAAAATATCCAAAATAAAAAATGGTTTACATTTGGTTTCAATAATTAGGAAATATAAATGCACTTTAAAATAACTACAATAAAAACAAAAGTGCATTATCATTTTCTATACCAAAAAATTTTAATAGGATTTTATCCATGTTCAAAAACATTAAAATATATGATCAAAATATTGTGACAATTATAGTACTACAAAAATAAATATTTGTTATTCTTTAAGAATAACACTTGAATTTTTTACCCAACTGTATATAATATATTCATCCCAAGACTTTTTAAAATAATTTTTTTACTCACTCTATCTGATTCCGTTATTTTTTTCTTCTATCAAGAAAATAGTATGTCTTGATCTTCTACATTTAAACATAATACATTTCATTCCCTCTATATTTTTTTTATCTATTTACTAGCTTTCTGATTATTTAATCTAATCTTTTTTACTAGATGATATTCTACCGAAATATCTTGCACTATTCCCTTACCTCAGAATCCAAATTTACTTAAACCATCGTATTCACCAAAAGTAATAGATTAATTTTTCTAAAATATTTATAACATAATTCAATCTTATATGATGTCATCCAATGAGACATTTTCATTCATTTATATATAAATTTTTCTGATCGTGTTTTTTTTCCAGAAAAACTCCTCTGGATGATTTGGATGGCACCTCTGCTCAAAACCAAAACATCAACACTCGAACATTGAGTTCTCATGAATAGTAAATTATTATATTCTAATTTCACTCAATTAAATAGATTTTATTATAATGTATGAGTTACTATCTTGAATTTATTTTCCTTCTCAAGGAGTATTAACATTCTAAATATCCATCCCAAATCAAAACGTCTGAAAAATTAAAATATTATTATGGATATTCGAAAAATGTAATTCAAAAATCAATAAAATATATTTCATAAAATATTTTTAGAATAAAATATTTTTTTTAAAAATGAACATTCATAATCATTCAATAATCTTTTTTTGTTGGAAATCTCTAAGAAATCAACTTATTCTAGTCATGACTATATGAAATTATATGGTTGGTTAATTAATTATTTAACTTTTTTTAATTCAAAGAAATAAATCCTCTCACCACGAACCCTAAAATAAAACCAGTATCATTTTCATTAAATAATAATTCAAAAAAATATTAAAAACATACACATGAAAAATATTGGTAAGAATATTTATTATGTTATAAATTGTTACAGAAAAACTTTTTCAATATCTTTAGAGCTACAAAAACATTATCATATTTTTCAACAACAAAAATTCTCAAATTAAATGTTATGCACTATAAAAAAATAATTCATCTACAACACTCTATCTATTCATGTTTCTGATGATCATTCACACAACTTTTAAGAGATTATTATGTACAATTTAATAGGTTTTTCCTATTCTGAAAAAATGATTTCATCATGAATACATATAATTATGATGACATTTAAAACATAATAGAATCAAATCATATACAGATTTGTTATATTAACTTATTCTATAATATTATGTATTTAAATCAATGTATATAACATTTTATCTTAAAATATTGTATCCAAACAAAATCCATGATCATTTAACAAATATTATTATCAAGAGTTTTTTCATGATACTAATAATGTTGCGAACTGCAAAGAATGGTCTTGTTTATTTTAATAAATATCCTTTTATATTATGTGTTTGGAGTTCCTTCATGGTCTATTTAAAATTCTCTATTCTAGAATGATATTTCTGAAAACAAGTACACCCATAAAATAAAACTATAAGTTTAAAAACATCAATAGATGGTATTTTTAACGAAAACAATTATTGGATAATATATGTATAAGTTACTTTTTCAGATCACCAGGTATTACAAAATATGGTTATTTTTTAGAAATAAAAAAATGAAAACATTTTAGTAGACATTATGCTTCAAAAAAACAAAAAAAACCTTCAACAAACATTGGATCAATAATAACCCCCATTGAATTTTTTATGTTAACCAAGAATCATTAATCATTTTATCATTATTCCTCAAACTATTGATCACCTATCCATAATTCTAAGACACTATTAGTGGAATCAATGTGGGAAACAGTTATAAAAGAAATTGAAAAATGATTATTTCAATGATGGAGTCACATATGAAATGTCTCTGTGAAAAAAAAATATTCCATTGTCTCATCACAACATGTCAACATTCTTATTAAATCAACTTTTAATACATTAAATTCCATTAATAATTAAAATAGATTAAAAATTAATATGTATAGATCATAATTTAACAATTTTCTAAACTCCAACTAATTAATAACTTTTTATAAATAGATCAACACACAGAAATGGATATATTTATACAACATTATTTTATCTCCCAAAATAAAACTATCAAAGGAAAATATGGTAGGTGAAAGAGTATAAAACTCAAACCTCGATGGATGGAGGCTGGATTCCCATATTCATATTAATTTTATAATGATATTATCTTGGTAATATTTTTTTAAATATTCTAGATTATTTTTTCTTTTAAAGAACATATACCAACCTCTGTTCATTCTTCTCCTCATTATCTTTGATGAAGTGATAATTGATATCAATATTATTAAATTGTGAATTTTTAAATGGATTTATTATGATATTTATATCACTCATATTAGCACAACCTATTATAAATGATAAATTATTACAAATAGAATATCTTACAAATGATTTTTCATCCACATATGTTGTGTTCTATCCTGAATAGAGGAAACTTATTTACCATCCACCCTGATATGTGTAACATAATTTCTCATTGTTAGTATGAAAGAAGAAGAAAATATACCCAAAAAAAATTATACCAAATATTTATTGTTATCATCAAAAATTATTTCCCAATATACATCTGTATAATAGTTCAAATCAATAATTCTTGAGATATTAAATTTTACCCTACTTTTTTTTCCTTTGAATTATCACAAAAATAATTTTATTTCCATGTTATTATATTTATTTATATAAAATTGGAATCATTTACATAATGTAGAAATATATAAAAAAACTATTCTTCAAGTAGTTAGATATAAAAAACATCAAATAATATTTCAAAACTCTCTATAATGTGCTTCATTTTCTTATTTTTCTTCTGAAAAGTAGCTCCCATAGAATTTTTTGTTCAAAAGGTGTCTATTATTCAATGATAAATTTAGTATGATGTTCCTCAACAAACAATTCTTTAGTTAAAATATTATTTTTTGTTTTTTTGAGATTTCTAGGACCAGATAACATTTCATTTTAAAATCAATGGATATTTAAAATAACATCTTCAACTATAAAGAAATAAATTTTTGAGTACATTAATAATTACAAGAAATCATAATATTAGTAACATAAATAATTAAAATGAGAGATATCTCATTAAATTTCGTGAGGTATAGATGATCATCAACTACTCTTTTTATAAGGATAATATTTTTTGAGATGGAATCCATGTTCAAATCCCATTCTATAGGACATTTGATTATCCTATACAATTTATTCATCACCTTTCATATATATATTTTCTTTTTTAAAATTATAGATTCATATTTAATTTCAATATTTACATCTTTCTCATATTCTCCATTAATAAAAACTGACATTACATCCAACTAAAAATTTAATATCCTCACTTTAAATAAATAAAATGAATGATTCTAATATTTTCTAATCAAGATTATAGAAAAAATATATCATCGAAATAATTTTCTTCAATTTGTGAGTAACCATTGAAAACCAATCGTGCTTTGATTTTAATCACATCAAGGTCATAATTTATCTAATTTATCAATTCACGATTTTTACCATTAGAATTTTTACTATTTGGTTTGCGTACATTTAACTATGTATCCTTATTCTATGTCTTCTGAAACTAAAAATTCATTTAAAGATCATACTATTTTTTTAGAAATATAAAATAAAAACGTTTGCTTAAAATTTCAATACTATGTCGTATTTGCATCAAAATATTATATTTATCTTATTTGGACTATTATTGTTGATCGAGAAGGATATTTTGTATTCACACATAGTCCCTCAAAATAAAATAATATATATGAAGTTATTCCTCATAACTAGAAATAACTGAGCTAGATTCTTATATTTTCATGGAATCACACATGTTGGTAATTTTTCATGTTTCTCAACATAAATTCTTTAATCTTCCCCATCTTACTCATATTCTTGGGTTTATGAGACATATTCTTCATCTTTTTAATTATATTATACATCCCTAGATACGAATATCTTTAAAATTTATTTTCAGAAACATTCATAAGATAATTTTTTTGAAAAATATATAAGAATAATTGGTTCTATGTATCTTTGATCACATTTTCAATGATTTCTAATTTTATTTTTATGATACAAGAAATCCAAAAAAACTTATAGTGTTTAAAAAATGGAATTTATTCATAAAAATCCTCATAAAAAGCCATATCATATCATGGTCTATAAAAACGGAGACTCTAAATATAAATAGTTGTTCTTATCACGTTATTCCAAATGTTATGAGAAATACTATGTTTAGTTAACATTGTACATTCCATATCGACTAGATAACTGATCAATATTTTAGTTACTACATTTCTTTGTGGTGTGTATGATTTAATGATCTCATGATAATGAAAATTATTTTAATTAAAATTTTGGAAATATTATATTTTTTTATTTACCGAAAATTTGAGTTGTCAGATATTCCTTAGAATATCCACATTCATTTTATTCTCTTCTCATGAAATTCTTAAAAATATATATATTTTTGGTTTTTGGTTTAATATACATAATACATATAATGAGTGTAGAATATTCCATGGAAGAACTAAATTACATATCAATAATGTTTAATTACTTTTACATTGTCCCAAAATTATCAGAATGTATTATCTCCAATAGATGATTTGGATGAATTTCATCATTCCTATGCCTTGAATTTCTAATTGTCCATTTTTTATAATGGAAAAACCCAAATATCTTATTATAGTATAATTCGGAATTTAACAGATCTTTTCTCTCTTTATAGAATTTATCATGCACCGCTAACACATATTTCCCATAATTTTATTCCAAAATTTAATTTCCACTACAATTCGTAGATAACATGAATTTTGTAAATTGGAAACATGAAACATGATCCATTTTATATGTTGGCCCCTTGTAATAACTTATCTATCTTATAATGTTTTCATAAGAAAATTATTTTATGAAAATAATTATTACATTCATCACAATGATGTGAAAAAAGGTTTTATTTAATCATATCAACAAATAGAGAAAAATTGAATTTTATTTTTTAATCCCTCATTATTGATGATCCACTACCTTTAACTATGATAGATTCCTCAGAAATTATTTTATTATTTAAAATAGTTTACATTATAAAAAAATTCAAATATCTTATCATATATGAGGAGAATCCAATATCGAAAATTAAGTATTGTTCTCCATTTATTGATTTGATGGTATTATATAAAACAATATATTTTATTCATTATCTTTCATCACATATGAAATTTGAGAATTTATAAAAAAATTATTGAAAATAAACATGACTTTATATTGAAATATGGTCATTTTTTTACATATATAAAAAATTATTTCCAATAGTTAGAATTTACTTTCAGTCATTATACAATAATTCTCGTAGTTCCTTATTAGAGTGGATTGATTCCCCTAATATGTTGATCACAATTACTCATGATATTATTTATGTGTTGTTGGTTAAACCAACAAAAGGTTTTTGAATAGTAAAATATTCCAACATACCATAAGTTTTCATGTAATTATGTTATCTTCTCTATATTTCATACTTCCTAGATTTGTAATAATTATTTTTTAAAACAAATTTAATTCCACATTTTGAAGTTTTTAAGCTTATTATATTCTTTTATCATTAAAAATTTTAATCATCAACATGTATTTCTTACCATCTTTTATATAATCACAAAATGTTGAAAATTTATATTCAGTCATTATTGTTTTTGAATCATATGAAATTTTTATTTTATTCATTTTGGAAATATAAAAGATTTTTGAAACATTCATAATATTTTGAACATATTTATTTTTCTATTCTAACTTTGATGATATATTATTTATCATTCTTAGGTCCATGCTTATCAGAAAATTCAACATTTTTAGAAACTAAGTTTTGAAAAATCACAACTACTAGATAAATATTAAAGAACTTTTTTAAGAAGTTATTATCCATTTTTCAGTAACATTTATCTTTTATACAAACAATATATTTAATAAAAATTCTTTTATTTTACAGATACTCATATTATCAATCTCTTCCAATAATTATGAATTTTAATAAATAATGGATTCATGATATTTTTTTTGTAAAACATTATTTTTTTAATTTCGTGAATTCTCATTCACATCATTACATATTACAATGAAATTTTTTCATATAAATATTTAGAGATCATTATGACTGGTTGTAGTCTTCAAGACCACTTATTTTTATAACTAATAATTTATTTATCTTTTTATTTATAAATAAATATTGTTTCTATAGTAACTATTTACAAATTTTTTATTTCATCTTCACTGTCATTATCTTCTTCATCCTTAGATCAGAATATTATAATTTTATATTTAGATGTATTTGTATCCTTTCCCTCAGAATAATATTTTTAATTTCAATCATTTTTCTTAAAGGATATTATTGAATTTTTCCCATCATCATCAAATTTTTCTTTATCCTTTCATTGAGGGAATCTTGTAGTAAAATTCCCAGTAGCTTAACGAAAAATGTATTTTAGTGTTATCTACCATTTTTAAATTCATGTAATTATTTTCAAATTTTTCCAAAGAATTGAAAAAGGTTTTAATGTTGATAGTGAGAATATGTTTTGTTTTAAAATAACTAGATTCATAATTTTTTATAATTTTTTTATATATTTTTCATCATTAGTAGAATTTATGGAAATGTCTTAGTCAAAATTTTCAATTATTTTAATAAAATTATCTCATCTTATTTCATATATAATTAGAGTTTTGTGTTTGAAATCCAATGATATTATTATAGAATCACTATCTTCTAAATACAAAACATTGGAATCAAAATGGTATGGGGGAATTTATATGGTTCAATCTATAATAATTGAATCATAAATCTATTAACCAAGAAAAATTATTATGTTTATAATTTCATTCACAATTATGAAAAAGACTACATTGGTTTCATAGTCACCCATTCTAAGGTCATTATATTTTAGCCTCTAGATATATTTATATTCCTTCTTTACTTTTGTATTTTTTTATTGACATTTTTTAAATTTTTACAAATCCCTATTACAGTTCTAATTCCAATTACTATAGGAAATCATATTTTATAAGGTTAATATAGTAATTAATTTTTATCCATTAAATTTTTCTCATTATTTTTCTTATCATTAGGTTTTTTAAGAGCATTCTCAGCATAATGTTGAATTCCATCTGTTTCACCATCCAGAACATCCTTGAAAGTATAAATATGATATAGAAACATTATATTTTCAAGATATGATATTTATTTGAATAAAAATTTTAGTCTCTTTAATGATCAAAAGTTAAAATTATCCATAAAAACATCACTTAAATATACATATAATATTATACAAAGGGAATCATTTCACTAACACTAATTGAAAAGCACCATGTAGGATCATTATATTCACTATTATAGGGATATGGTCATCAATGATGTGTTTATATATTATATTATATTTCGTATGATGAATCCTTCCATTAATGATAAACCATTACAACTTTTATAAAAACCAAACATTCAAACACATCCGTAGGAATTGAATAATTCAAATGTTTCACTACAGAAAAATAGTAGTTAGTCCTTATCATGCGTTATAAATAATCAAATACCAAAAAATCCTCTATAAAAAAAATCGTCTTCATGTGCTGAGAATGGTAAAAAATATTCTTTTATATGGAAATAATTATGATGAATACTATAGTGACTATAAATATTCTAGATCAAATGATATAAATTATATTTTTTTTAACATGTTTACAAAATATGAACAATTGGTTCAAAATAGACTCACCAGGTTGCATCAACCAGCATCAATTTATTTATTAATTATGAACTGGTCATCAATTTATTATATAGACTTTGGTAATAAATTCATCAGTATACATCATGATAAACTTAGTTAGATCACTATTTATGAATCCTTTTTGACATATTCCAATCTAGAAACAAATATTTCTAGAAAATTATCTATCACATTTTCGTTATGTGAACCAGCACGATGAACTATGATTATACATTCATCATATATAAAATTTCTTTCCAATTATTTAGTCATATTCTATTAATTCTATGAGATCACTCAAAAACATCCTCATGTTATCCCTAACCAAAACATCTCAATTCACTACATCATTCTTATTCACCACAATTAAGATATTCCAAGGATGTAAATAGTATTCCCAAAATTATGGCCAAAAAAATTTATTTGATTATATTGGATGATTATCCTATCCAATAATTTGTTTTATTGATTTTTTATCACGAAAAATTACAATAAATATTTTGTCTAGTAACAATTTTCAAAACCAAAACACTATTACACTTACTTTTTCTTATGATTTATATAGCTATATATTGTATTCCCACTCCTTTATATCGGAACACTAATAATATAAAAGATAAAAATCTAGAATACATTTTTCCTCCCAATGAATATTTATATTTAAAATCCTTCACTCAAATAAAAACTTTAAAAAAAGTCTCAAATATTCAAGGAACATACAAATCCTTTAATGAGACTTCAAAAAAACATTATTCTTGAAAAAAAAAATTCATTGGTAATATTTTTTCCTAAAATTAAATATTAAAAAAAAAATAAGATTTATTTTTCATGATGCTCAATCAACTCAAATGTGATCAGTCTTGTATGTTCATATTACTAAGAATAATAAAAAATGATCTCTTCTATCTCTGATTATTATCTACTACCATAATACATTATTTTTTAACTTAAATCATTATTATCAATGTTCGTTCTAGAAATATGGGGCATGAACTCTGGTTATATCACTTTTATGATTTAAATGGAATTAAACCTCTCACCAAGAATCATAACATAATACTATTATCATTTTCACATAAGAAATCACTAAAATTTAAGAAACGAAGCATTTCAATAGAATCCTTAATGATTTTTTCCAATATGAATTTCATCAAAATTCAATATTTAGTAATATTCAAGCTAAAAAAATATTCGCAATAGTTAAAAATTCACAATTTCACAACATAAGATACTTGTTAAACACTATAAAAAATTTTCTTCTAACACTCTTGTTTCAATATCTGCACATATAATTCACAAAAAATGTAAGTGGTCTTTCATTAAACCATAATAATTTTCCCATATTAATAAAAAAATAATGTATCCTGATTTTTCATACAAATAACGATATTGAGAAAATAATAGAGGAAAGGAATCTCCATATATATTACTGAGAAGATTCTAATACATGTGTCCATAATTTATTATCCCAAAATCTATTTCATGTAATTCACCTCAAAATTGGTCCCCCAAAACGTTTAATATACATGATTATCATAACAATTTCTATAACGTAAATAACATTGAAATATGAATTGAATCAAATAATTTATTTTCAATATCATATTATTATACTCATTGTTATTCCTCCATGTTCATCCAAAAAATTTCATTATAGAAATATATGTCCACAAAAAGTACAACCATACAATTACTATCAAAATAGAAAATCATCAATATATGTACATTATCATGAATCTATGTGTTATCATCCGTGTTAGAGATCCTCCATCCAATCACCTAGTTTTACCAATTAATGTTATTTTTTATAAAATTAATAAAAAGAATTCAACAAACATTATGAATACAGAAACTATAAATTGATCTTCATCCAACATGGTTAAAAATATAACATCAAATCATAGACAAGTTGTCAAATATATATCATAAATGGAGATGATGGAAATAATTTTTTTGGGATCAGGTGATATTATATTTTCCAATATATATAATCCACATATTATTAAGACATTAAAAAATTAGCATAGTGAAACTAAAAATTGGATGAAGTATTTTTCATCAATATATAATTCTCCATGGTCTACCATGATATCATTTTGGTGAAATATCTGATCATAAATAAATATATTACTTTACATAGAATATTTTGATACTTTTTTAATGACTAATTGTGTATATACCACTACAGAACATAGCTAACAATTTAGAAAAATCATCAATGAACACTATATTAGTCATTGGGTTAGAGAACCAATGGAACACTAATATAAGGTATATATAACATCATCATGGAGAGTGTGAAGACTAGATATGAGGAGTCTTTAGAAATCATGTTAATAAATTAAGAATATATGATCATGAATGATATTTATATTTATATTTAGATTAAATAAAAAGACCAAATGTTGTTGAATTTATGTTTTTATCTTTATAACTAGAAATTAGTTATTAATTTTCATTAGTTCTATTGATCTTCTTAGGTTGAATACCCTAGTCCATGGGATTGGATATTCTAATAATGATACTTTATAGATGATTTGAGTTATAAACTTTTATAAATGGTCCATAAATAATAGTTTATGTATAATTTAAACGTGGAATTAATTTCAGACATGATAAATCATTATAGTTTTTAATATTTCAAGAAATATAATAATAAAATTTCATTCATATCATGGATTTGTTATATTTTGTATGATCATTTTCAAAATTATTACCTTGATTGTTATTTTTGATAATATAATGGGGAATCAGGTGGAATTCATTAGAAAATGATAGTCATATATGGTATATATATGTATATTGTAAAACAATGTATTACTTTTTGGATAGAGGTTTTAAAGAATATTTTATTTCTTAAAAAGGTGGAATAGTGTCCATGATTTTAATGAATGTCTATATTTTATTCTATAGTTAATTATAAATGTTCTATTTTTATTTCTTTTTGAGTTGGGGTTATAATTTATAATAGTTTGGTATCGTCTCATATTTTTGGTGAATTATATTTTAATATTATATATTTTATTCTTATAAGCAAGAATGGAGATTGTTTACTATTCTGAGGCCCTTTGTTCCCAATATAATATTTTTAAAATTATTAGAAAATTAATACCCGAAAGGTTGTTTTTAGAAAAAGTGGAATATCAATTTAATGGGTTCCCAGATCAAAATATTCAGGGAATCATTGAATTTAGAATACCAGTTTACCATAGGTGTGACCTAAAACTGTTCAATGATGGTCGTTTTTGAAAAAGTTACTTTGGTATTTTAGAAGAATTAAATAATTTATGAAGAATATTTTCTTTCATAAATGTAGGCAAAAACTTTTTTTAAAAAATAATAATTTTTCCTAAAATATTCGGTAGGCTTTATATTCTTGAAATTCAGTAGACATAATAGAAATCAACCTATGTAGATCATCTTGGGAATGTGATGAAGGATCCTCAGAGCAGAGATTGACGAACAACAATCTTGTATGATCTCACAAATTCGATTGACACACCATACATCATCATCAATCAAGATGAATCAATCTTGGGTTTTTGATTCAAACTTTTCTTCCTTATTTTGATTCCTGCAATGAATGCACACTAATCAATAAATTTGTATTCCAATGGATCGATATTATTTTCATAATTGGAATATCTATGGGATTTATGGAAATTATTTGTTGTGGTTTTCTTACTCGACTTCCATGATTTAAATTGTTTTCCAATAAATATTTTCCAAATGTGATAAAAAATCAGTATTGTACATTTCTCCCTCTGTTCTTCGTGTTCTTCGCAGTTAGAACCCCACAGTTATCGACTCAACATTTTTCAGTGGAATTGAGATCAATCGGACCCCCGAATTGAAGGATAAACAACATCTAATTGTGGATCTATGTATATTGGAACCTAATTATATCATATGTATGACTGTTTTTATTTTAGGGAAATAAATGTGGCACTTTGGTCCATAGAATGTAGAACTGGTGGGGGCTCTAGTGACCGGAACGTGGAGGTATGGCTGGCTGGCATCGGTGGTCGGTGACATAGGAGGTAAGGCCACAAGAGACTAGAATGATGGTGGAGAGGGACCTTGGTAGAAATGGAGGTGCTGACAGGGCCAACAAACAAGGATGTTATGGCATGCCATTAAAATTTTTTTCGCAGACGTGAAGAGGGTAGGGCTAGAGGGCTAGTTTATGTGGTTCGGGACAGATTGATGGATGGGGTAAGAAAAGTGGGTCAGACCTGGGTGAGATCTGGGTTATATCTAGGGCCACAGGGGAGGATCCCAATTAAGGCTGACCATAATGGTCAACCACAGTGGGCAACAGTGAAGTTACACCATAATGGTCAACCATGGGGTTGCGACATCTTGAGCTGAAATGGGTGCACCAACCGCGACAATCAATCTTGGTTTTGACAACAACATTAAAAATTGATGGTAATCAACTAGTACATTAACCACACAACTAGTCCACACATTAATTTGAATGATAGCTACGAGCAACAACAATGGTAGCTCGGTAGGCCCTAGTAGAGTTGCAATCATTTTTGCTCAATGGTGCTTATATTCAAAACGAAGGGTCCAATTGATTAGTATTTTCCATCATTTAATAACAAACATTGAGATGGTCTTTTGGAAAAAATGGGGAGTTATTTTTACTGGTATAGATTGAAAGGGTACCCTTGGTCCTTTTCTCAAGGGTTCAGTATGTCATTACATCAATATCATTGGATTTTAATCCCCTCTAGAGGATCATTCTTAGATAAAGTATGGAATCTATCCTTGTGACTAAACTGTGATCCTCTATCACCACTAGTGGGGTCTATCGAATCTCCTACCCTCATTGAGAAATGAATTTATCATCCATCTAGTGGGCAAAAAATTTATGGTAATTGGCGTCGCTAGGTTGTTCTAGGCATGATCTACTAAATAGAGGGTTGATAGAGATTGGGTACATGGTATCCCTACTGGTTCTGGTTGTAATTCATTATATCCCACCATCGGTTATGGGAATAACTCCTTCTTTGTGTAACATATTCTTCCTTTACCAACAAATTCCCTTTTGAAAGGTTTCAAATTAGCTAGACCTCTTCACTAAGGTTATCTGATTATATTAGGTATTTAGGAGTATGTTCTCCCCGAACAAGTGTTATTCTAGAAAAATCATGTGGATAATTGTTGGTTATGACCACTTTATGGTGTGGTGTCTCTCTTGGTTATATTTGGACGTTTTTGATATATGTTCTAGAGACATATACTTATGAAGGGATTGCTATAATTTTATATATTGTATTTTTTGTGGATTCGTTATGAAATACTAAGTATTGTTATACATTCCCATTCATAGGCATTTCCCATAAGTTTTGTGTCTTTTACAGATGATTGACCATTTGACAGAGTCCTAGGCGGACAAAGAACATATGGTGTTTTGTGAGACTATATTCACCGAGGCGTGTTCTTAATGATTTCATAAACCATTCCCAAAATATTAATTTAGAGCTTGGACTTGTGTTATATTCTCTTTTTGTTGCATTTTGTTACCATGATTATATTCTTCCACATTCACTATCAACCTATATTGTGGGATCTTATATGTGTGCACATATCCTTTTAGTTGGTTTACATTTTACCATTTTGTTTCATTGTGTATAGGTACATTAGGCCAATGCCTCCCATGTGTGGGAAATACCTACATGGTGCCAATCACCATCTTTTTTCCAATTGAATGTATGACTGTGGTAGTCACGACATGGGACCCTCTGGGATGGGTCATGATAGAGTTGTGTTAGAGTGGTATGTTCAAGATTTGGATTCAGTGTCTGTGAGGATGGTTTGGGGAAACTAAAACTAGTGTCTCATGTTCGGAGTTATGGTCAATGACCCCGGTGTTAAGGGATATACGTATCCTGGAGATTATATAGCTCTGAAAGGATGATAAGTTAGTATATGAATATTCATATAGGAATCCCAACCAATCCAGGTACACAATGGATGTGATAAATGACCAGTACATTAAGGCACATTCATTTATAGATGTTTCAATAGGTAAATCTTAGCATTTGTTACACCTCTAAGAATTCCAACATATGTTTGGTGATTGAGCATGCTTTGGTTTTAGAATGATTCATATACAATAAGATACAACTAGTGATTGTATGTAGTGGTAATTAAGGAGTAGATACCTCAACAGTAGGGATCCAACATCATTGTTAGGGACTAGGATGTGGGATACATTTAATATGGAGGTCCTAATGCTATGGATCTCTAATTACGAGCTTATAGGGTGGGTCCATTCAGCCTTGAGAGGGGTAGTTATATTCATGTGATTATAGGGGGAATCCCCCTTGAGATTTGTCCAACCTGTTGTACTAATAATAGGGAGACATTTGATGGACTACTATGGTAGAGTTGGTGACAAGAGAAGATAGATCTACAGGGATGAGGTTTTTTCAGGGGATTTGGTAAAGAATCATGTGGTGGTCTATGATTCTTCATTTTACCACCATTACCCCAAGGTGGACCAAACTAGTCTCCAAAAGCTGTATGTAAAGGGGTGGGTATATATCCTTGTGGTTGAGGCATGTGATCTAGGGGTGTAAGAATGATTCGAGGTATGATTTTTCTTTTATATATTACCTTATGTATTTATTGACACATGTTCTAGTAATTATTATCTATCCCTGTATCTTGTTGGAGACTTTGAGATTCAAATTGAACCATATACTCATACCTCATGCATGGAAACTCTTACTTGAGGAGGACCAGTGATCACACACTAGTACTAAATGTGTGACCTGAATCATAGATTCAAATTTTTTTTGTGGGGATATCATGGAAGTGGCATCGTGGCCATATGATTCCATTCTTGATATGGATTGGTTATCCAGGACTCATGATCATATTTATATTTTTATTGAAGAAGATTGGTGTTTATGTAGTGATGGAATGTCGTATTCCTTTATTTGTGAAAAGGAAATATGGACAGGGAAGGATAGACTCACACATAACATGGTTCAGATGATTACCCATCTGTTTTATAGTATCACCCTTAGTGTAGTGAACTATATGAGCCAATAGTTTTTTGTTGTGGGTGTAGAGTATGATGATGCATTTCCTGAAAATGTTATAGTTTTAGCTCGCCATAGAGAGATGGGCTTCAGCACTGTTATACACCACAATATGGAACCAATATATACAACAAAAAATCATTTGTATCCAACAAAGATTCATTAAAAGAGGGTATATTTGGAGGGAATTTAGTTGATGGAATTTGTGATACCCAGTGTTTCACCTTGGGCAGTCCATGTTTTGTTTTACAAGAGAGAATACATTATCTCCAAGTTATGTATGGACTTATATTGATTAAATAATGTTAATTGGAGATGAAAATTTCCAACACTAAGGATTAAAAACCACATATGATAATTTAATAAAGGAATTATGGTTCTATAAGGTTGACATCGGGTTAATTATTTCATGTGTTGAGGCAGAGTTTTAAAGTTACACAATGATTTGTTCTTAGTGGTGGGTGTCAGGTGTGTAGTGTTCTATGATACATCAGGAACCATTCATGGTCAGGACCAGATGCAGAAGAAAGGGGGGATTTCATATGTTTCATCCCAGCTGATACAACTTTAGAATAAGTACATGACATACGACTTTACTTTATTTATGGTATTATTTGCATAGAATATTTGGTGGCACTACCAAATGGGAGAGTAATTTAACATCTAATCCAATAAAAAAATCAATTATATTATCTGTATGAAGGATCACAACTTCAAGTAGTGGTGATGAATATAGGTCTTTTAAGGATTTGAATTTATGAATCTATATACTAATTTTTATGGGGAACATGGTGGAAAATACTCTAAACATGACATCTGGCTTGTAGGTCATGAATGGTGCATCGGAGTAGTTAGAATCATTGTAGTTATCATTTATGGATAGAGATAGATGATCATACCTACATAGGATGGTTGTGGCCCCTCCAATATTAATGTCAGTCAGGTATTCATAGATTTTGTATAGAGGCTACGAGACCCTACATGCTCAGATATCCAAATTGTATGATCCAAATGGATATTTTTAATGTAGGAAACATAGTAGAACCATTGGCATGGTAGAAGTAGGTTATAAGGGAGTTTCATCAGTCCCATTCTATGGTACATCCTAGTTTTTAAATGATATTCAAAGATCCCCAACAGGTGTTTTGGGAGTTATAGAGGAATAAATGAGTTGCAATGTTTTTTGATGCACTACATGTCTGAAAGTGGAGGTTGAGAACCACATTCAAATGATATAGATCAAACACTTGTGGGAAAAAAATTGAAGTGGGGTGGGATGTTAAGGGAACTCATAATGGTTTTACCAAAAACGTTCACAGGAAATGATGACATCTGGGTGATTTTTGATCGTCTCACCATGTAGGACCACATTTTCTAACTGAGAGTAGAGTTCAGTAGAGATCTTGAGACACAACATTGTTCAGAAGATAGTTAAAATCCATGGATTTCCATAAACTATTGTTTTTGACCATGATGCCCTCTTTACATCTCTATTTTCTTAAGTTATTATAGGAGTTTTTTATGTATTTAAACAATAGAAAATCATTTCACAAACATAAAATAGGCCACAATGATAGGACTATTCATGTTCTAGAAGACATGATATGAGATTTTATGATAGAATATTTATGAGTTGATAGTTTCACCTACCAATGGTTGTGTTTTATTATAAAAACATCCACCCTTCCACTATTGGTATGGCACAATTCTAGGATTTGTACTAGAAACCTTGTAGGTCACCACATTTCTAGACTAACCGAGGAGAGTAAGAACTGATGAGCTTAGTGTTCATGGAATGTGCTGTAGAAAAGGTGAATATCATCTACATGCATATGAAGACTACACATAGCCAACATAATTCTTATGCTGACATTTGAAATATTCATTTGGATTTTGAGGAAGAACATCGTGTTTTCCTTCGTTTTTTATCTTGCTTGTTATTAAAGAGATTAATCCATTGAATAAAGATATATATGTGGTTCATCATGGAATTATAAATAATACAAATACATGGAATGGTGGAGTATTTATTCGATATACCATCATATTTATATCAGGTACACGACATATTCCATGTGTCACAGATGAAAAGGTATGTGAATGATATATTAAACATCACAGACATGGGGGAGTGGGACATCAAGGATGGATCAAACATTGGTGAGTACCCAACAAAGACAAGGGATCAGTATGAGAGGATCAATTGTGGGTGATATATTACACTGATGTGTATCTGGTGGGAGCAAAATAATATCTATGAGATCACATCCGAGAAGGAGACTTAGATTTGTTATTAATAGCCTCATCTAATTGAGTATACATTATTTTTTTCATTTCAGGGATGTAATCTCCCATAGTGGGGGAAATATATGTCACATAATTTCATTGTATTATTTTTTAATATTATATGTTTTATTTTCAAGTCTACGTACAAAGGTGGCATGTGATTCTGAGAATAGATGAACCTGGATTTTTAAAAAAAATATTTAATTTTTAAAAGAATGTGTTCATGGATATACATTAAATGTAGAATAACTATTGAATGACTTCCCTAATCTAAAATATGAATGATCCTTTGAATTAGGAACAATATTTTTACAATAGGAAAGACCTATCATTGGAAATCATGTGCCATTTGAAAAAATGATTTCATGGGAATTTTAAATGAATAAAATAATTTAAGAAAATTATTTTATTTCTTCAATGTATCAAAAAATTTATTTTTTTAAAAAAACAATTTGTCTAAATTATAGGGTTATCCTCATAACCATGGATGTCTCTAGAGTCACTGGGAATAAACCTCTTGTGATCCTCTCAAGCATGTGATGATGAAACATCATATCAAAGATCATTGGACACTGCTATTTGAAGCTCTCTCTGATGATTATTACACACCATTCATTGTCCATGATCTAACATAATAATGGATTAGATATTGATTCAATCCATTATTATATTATTTTATTCATATGATAAATTCAGACTAATACATGAATTTTCTAGCCCTATGATCAATCTTATTTTTATGATGGGATGATTTGCTGTATTGTTTGAAAATTTTTTGTGGTATTATAACAAGAATACCCCCATATTTAGATAATTTTCAAATAAATAGTGTGAATTTATTATATAATATTATTATTGTACTTTTCATCCTATGTCCCTTTTGTTCATCTCAATTGGAACCGCATAGTTCCTGGATCGATGTTTATCGGTTGTTTTGAGCTCAATCATAGCGACATATTTGAGGTGAACCAAAAATGAGGGAGGAGATTTGTATATTACAACCTAATGATTTCAGATATATGTTTTTTTTTCAATTTTCATGCATCCTAGGAGGCACAGTGGTTTGTGGAAGGGACCACAAGCTTGGGCAGCATTGACCAAAACAAAGGTAATGAACAGCTGGTGTCAGCGACTGGGGTCCCGGACAGTTGTGCCAAGTGAAAAATGCATAAGGGAGGATAGATTCAATGGAGGATATCCATGTGGGCCTTACTAGTGTACTCAGATGTGTCAGAGGCGGTGGACACGATGCAGCCTAGGCTAACTATTCGAGGAAAGTGGTAGAGGTCAGACAGATATGATGAGTTAGAACTGTGGGATGTACACTAGATGAATCTGGGGAAACACTGATGGAGCCCGAAGGTGTCCGACCTAGATGGTCTCCCATGATTACCGACCATGATGGACACCCATGAAGAATGAATATGATGACCTACCAAAACAGTCGACCATTAGTGCAGAATATGTCTTACCAGGCTATGTTGTATGTTGACTGAATGTGGCGGTAGGTATGCAGGCCTCTGTAGGTTTCTTGGCAGTTTTGTTGAAACAAGATTATCTTCTAAACAGAGCATCCAATCAACGATCCCACAAAGAAAATGAGACCCTACATTTGATAATACAAATTTAAATAAATTGTGGGTTTTACTTTTTAATAGTAATGGTCGATAGAATTCTATTTGTCCCATCCCCAAGGGTTCTATTTGTCATTACATCCACATCAGTAGGATTGCAATCCACAATAATGGTTATGTATAAGATAGACTATCTTATCCCACACTGAGACTAGAGTGAGATCCCCTATAACCCATAGCTGAGTCTGTGGAATTGTGTGAATTCATTGGGTATGATGTAGATCATTCATCCAGCGGGATTCAAATGTAGGGTTTGTTGCATCCCAAAGAAGTTTTTTATATGACCCCCTACATAGTGGGTTTATTCAGATTGGGTATGTTGTGTCCCCAATAGTTCTAGGCATGATCCATAGTGTCCCCCACTTTTTTTGGGTGTGACCCCATATCTGTGTATCGTAGGATTCCTTGTACAATGTGTTCTCTTTGGGTGGGTCCTAAATGAGGTATACCTCTTCGTCAAGGGTCTCCAATTATATCATGGATCGATGAGTATGATCTCTCAGATCAGGCACAGTTCGAGCATAATCTTATTAGTGGATGTTGGTTATGACTACCTGACTGAGTCATTTCTCTCATTAGTATATATAAATGTTATTGTAATATGTTGTGTAGAAATATTTCATTGTAGGTATGAGTGGACATTTCATTTTTTATTTCTATGTGGTTTTACTATTTCCTATTATGTGTTGTTATACTCACGTCTTCACAAGCAATTCCAACACCTGTCTTGTCTTGTGTATATGATCAACTGTTTGATGGACTCCAAGTAGGACTGGATCCAATCAGTGCGTAGTGAGAACAGAAAGACCAATGTGTGTTAATTTAGATTTCTGACATTAGTTATTGTACCTTTACAATCATGAAACACAAGCATTATAGAGTCTTTTTGGTGGGATTGATTTTTTTATTTTCTTTCCAGTACGTTCACTATTGTACTCCATTGTGGTTATTCCGTGTATACATGAATAGATTTAGTTGTTTTAATTTTAATCATTTTTAAGTTTTTATGTACATGTAATATAATCTAATTCCTCCCATTTGTTAGATATTACTACTCATTGCCTATCACTAGCCCCTGGCCTATAGGATGTGGGCATGGGGATGTCAAGGAATAGGACCCTCTAGGAGGGTCCATGCCATGTTTTCCCCCATTTCTATACTATCATATAATATAGAATATATTGATAAATTATTTTTGGGAATAATGATCAATACTATTCTTTATAGGGTCTTTAATTGATTTTATGTAACTCTATAGAAAAATACAATGTCATTTTATAATAAGATGGATCATCACATGGTGATATGTTTAGATTATTATTATTTAGAATATCTAATTATAATGATATATTATCCAAAATTATGGATTTATGATATATTCAATTAATTAAGGGGGATATGTAGTTTAGAAAATTTTTTGTGGTCAATATATCAATAGATAATATTTTAATATAAGAACATATTAAATAATAATTTTTATACTGATCAAGTAATTTTAAATATTCATTTATTCAATTTTGAGATATAAATGACATAATTTAATTGATAAGATTTATGCAATTTATGTTTTCACTATAACCAGGCCAATTCAGTCTCGTATTTCTAAATTTATTAATTTTTTTTAAAAACACTAAGTTGAGTATTTTTTTGAAAATAACATATATTTATTTTGAATTGGATTAGGTTTTAGAATGGTTTATATATGTTTTATTAAAGTGAATATATAATAATTTCTTTCATTTTATGATTTTATGATGACAACTATTTTTCGTTGGAATTCTATGTCTTGTGATTTCAATTGTGTTATATTTGATTGATTTGTGTGAGTTTCTATAGAAGGATTTGGTTTGGATTATTCATGGGTATTGAATTATAATAATTAATAGATACATGGATTGGACTAATATAGTATGTATTTAACTGATGATACCTATAGTGTAAAGATAAATTGGATATAATAAATATTTAGTAATGAGTCATTGTAGTGAGAAGCACCATAATGTTCAAATGTAGGGTTTCCATCTATATTTTTGTATTGGAAGTCTTGCTCATGAACAATCTAGGTGTTATAATAGAATAAATGATTAGAGTGATTTGTTTATTTTGATTCTGATTCCATAGGATATATTCGTAGTCAAAGTAAAATTATAAAAATGTTGTTATGGCAATCATGATGATATTATATGGTCTCACTATGTATTATGAACCATCTATTCGATGAATATTATGTGTGTTCCATAGATACAGTCAACAAATGTGTGATACATTTTATGTAATAAAATTATATAAATTAATTATAAAATAATATATATTATAAGATATGATTTACAAAACAATGAACATTTTCCCGTATAACTCTAAATAATATTTATGGTATTCTTTGAATTGATCCTTGATTTTTTATTTCAATGGAATAAAAAGGATTCTATACTCACTGTTATTTTCAATCCTACATAAATTTTATATTTTTATTATAAATAAATGGAAGAATATTTCTAATATTTTTTAAATAAATAACTAAATATTTTTGTGCTGAAAATTCAACACTATGTGATTTTGACCCATTTAATTTCATTAAAACGTAATTTGGTAAATATATTCATATCAAAAAAAATTACAACAAATTTTACCCTGGAATGTTATATAAATATTATAATATAGTGGTAGAATATGTTGGTAAAAATAAATATAGACCAATTACATAATATAATTAGATATAAAAACAACATTCATTATTTATAGCATATAATTTTTGAATGTTAAGAAGTATAGATAAAAAAGTATTAAGACTGAATTATTCATTAAAATTAAGAATTTTTAAAAATTATACTTTTATGTGGTTTTTTATAAACTATATATACTATCGTTAAAATGTAATTTTTATATAAATTATATATTAATATGAATTTAAATATTAATTGATAGAAGTAAACAAATGTAATAATAATAATTTTTAATGTTAATTATGTAGAAAACCCAATGTCATTATATTTCTAAAGATTTCATATAAAATATAAATTATAATATATTTTTATTTCAATTTTCAGGGGCAAAATATTTTATTAATTTATTTTTCAAAAATAGTTTTTATTTGTTCGGGTTTTTTTTGGAAATAAAATTTTTGAAGGTGAATAAGAAAAATATATTTTCTTACCAAAATTGAATCTTTTATTATTTTATTGCATAATAAAAAATACCTACAAGTTAAAAAAATTTAATTGTTCTAATATTGTTTTAATGAATAAAATTATATTTCTTAAAATAATATAATGAATTTATAAATCCAATTTGAGTGTTTTATAAAAACAAGAAATACTTTTCAATTAAGAAATAAATTTTTAACATTTAATTTTTTTAATATTATTTTGGTAAAATAAGATTTTATATTTTCCTTAAAGCCAAATAAGATTCATTTTATTATAACAAATTAATTTATATCATTAACATTTTATCAATTCATTATTTAATCTTTCTAATGAAAATATTCTTTAATATATAATTTTTTTAAACAATCAATTTTAATGTATTATATGAGGGAACATTACAAAATATTTTTTCTTACAAATAATAATATTATTCTAAAAAATGAATTCTATTTTTATAATCAATTATTTTAAATGTTTTTAAATTTTATTTATTAATATTAGGTATTAAGTTTAATTAAAAGTTTGAAAATTATGTACCATGATATGAAATAGTATATATAAAAATTAAAATAATAAATCCCTTGAAAAAAATTTATAACATGGGTGAAAATAATTATTAGATGACTTATCAACCATATAACACACTAAATAGAATATTTATATCTTTTTAACCTTTTAAACCTAAATTGTGTCATTTTTTTATTGAAAAATTATCGAAGATCACAAAATTACCCTTTCTTCACTAATTAAGATCGATAACATTGACCGTCTTAAATTAAAAAGTCCCTTTTAGAAATTCCTTACACCCAATTATATTGGTGTCTCATATATGTTTCATTACCATCCTAAATTACATATTCACTATAAGTTACCAAATCCCATTATTTCCATGCAGATGTTCGACAAAATGATTGTGGTCCCAAAGTGATTATTATTTAATCCATTCCAATTTATTCTGAATCATTGTCTAATAAAAATATCATAAAAATATTAAAAAAGATATATTTTCATTTGTTTTGTTATATGTTATTATATTACTATGAAAATTTTTATTATTTGATTATCAATCAATTAAAAAAATTAATTAATGTTGGCCTTGCAATTGTGTGGACTACCATATCGATTATGTGACCTTTTGATTCATATTCATCTAAAATAGATGAATTGAAAATTTTATTAAATCGGAAAATTATTATTTAGTAATATAGATTTAAAAAATGATATTATTATACATTATATTTCTGATTAAAAAAAACACTCACATTAAACATGACCACCTAAAATTAATTTTTCGGAGCACCATTCCAAAATATAGTTAATTATATTCATAAATATAAAACTATATAAATTTTGTTCTAATTTAATAATACAAGAAATGTAATTATTAAATTATTTAGGATATGTATTTTTTCACAAAACAACTTATCCATTTTCAATGAATGACAATAGTTACATAGAAATATAAAGAACAACCTTAAAAAACACACATAAATACATATTATATGGAAACAACAAATGAACAGAAATAAACCTTATAAAATTAAATATAGATGAATATGGTTTATAATAAGGTATATAATAAATATATTTTAACTATTATTTATGTTTAGTGCATGCACAAAGTAAACCATGACAAATGATAGTGTTAATTGTCTCTATATTCTATTTAATATGACATGTATGATATCGTGCACAATAATTTAATTAATATTAATTTTTAGAAGAAAAAACATCCTTGATGTATATTTAATGTTTTTTATTTCATGTTATTTAAATTTTCATTCCATTATAACCATTGTATGGTCTCTTGAATCTAATGTTTCCATTACTATTTGATTTTTTCATCAAGATTTTTTTCATCATGACATTTTTTATCATATTCAATAAATTTTATTAAAATATTATTAATAATGAAAATTTGTTGTGTTATATGATAAATTATCAATATTTCATGATATTTTATGTTCAATTTATATCTTTTAATCTTAAAGGGGTTTTTGTAATAAAATTTTATGAAATTCGTACGGATTTCTACACCAATATCAATTTCATGATTCCTTTCATTATGACATTGTTTAATGTATTTCACCAATAGAACCATGAGTATATAGATTTGGGGAAATTATTGTCTTAGTTTTATACCATTACAAAAATAATTTTTGAATTAGATACTTAAATATAATTATATTCCACTCAATTATTGGGGAAATATTGACAAAATACTATACATATTATTCCGAAACAAATGTTAATAGATTTCCCATGAACAATTATTATGTATTATCTATATATATACCTACATTCAGCAGATAAATTTTTTCCACACACTCAAAATAATATTATTAACTACACATATGATCTAATCTCAATATAGTTATTTATTTTTACATGGTAAATTTGATAATCAGTGGAATTGATATTCATATTATTCAAATGATATTGTCCTAATGATGAAATAAAAAATTGGTCGGGAGTGGTATTATAAAACACATTGATTCATCTTCTTAATTCATTAAACAAATGGTTTGGTTATGAATTATTTTCTTAACCAATGAAAGGTTGATGTAATGGTTTTGATCATGAATAAAATATTTATTTCATGGTTGGAATGTTTGTAGAATGAAATATTTATTAACTAAGGTCATGATTGTAAATGGTGTTCATTATTATCAATTCAAGTAATGTGAATTATTTTATTCTTACCAATGAAATTTTATATATAGTTAGGCCATACATGTATTTAGTTGAATTTAATTTATTTTGTTCTGTTGAATTATTTGACTTTTATTTATTTATACCTTATAATCCATTCAATTATATATTCTAATATATTGCTTCCATTAAATTGTGTTTTAGTTCACTCTTCATATGTTTCCATTTCCCCATGCAATGAAAAAATGTATTAGAGATGATTTATCGAGATGATTAATATGTGAGGGTGTTATTTAAGGGATATTTAAGACTTATTATTTTTAACTATCATATTCATAAAGATGGATAATATCCATTTGAATTGATGGAAATGTGATACTATGGTTAATTGTTTTTCCTCATTCTATAAATATTTAAATTCAAAAAGTTCATGTGACTATATATGATGAAATATTTTCATTAATTCATTTTTTTATGAAAAAATTACATATATGAATCAAATTTCGTATCAAATCATGTATCTAATGCTTGGGGTTTCAGTAACTGATCCTTGATTTAGGGTTTGAGTTGTCTGAGATGGTTTTGGAGAAATTTTTAGATAACAGTAGAGGATTGGATGTTAGGGAAAATTTAAGCATTGATATGATATATTTTTTCATAGTTTCATATTAATATATAACCTTTTAGGATAATTGATGTGATGATGAATATTTTAGGGAATTGGATGTGTAAACATCATATAAAATTCATTTTATAATTCAATTGGATATGTGTATATACTATACAACAATAAGTTTTTTTTGATAAAATAATGATTTTGTAGTTATAGAAGAAAGTAAATCAATGTTTAAAGAACTAAATGTAGACTAATACATGGAATAGATTCAATAATTGTTGATCAATTTAAAAACATTCATGGGTATCAAATCCATATTTAATATAATTCATTATGAGTGTTCTTAACGATGCCCACTTAGATAGTCACTCTAGAGGGTAACTCTTTAGCATACAACATTCCCATCAAAGTATATATAAAGGATATTTTATTTAAAAAAACTGGTTTAGGAATATGAGTGAGCCTAGCCTAATGAAACTAAGATTAAAACCATAGTGGTTTAGGATGAATTAAATGGTAGTGTAATAATTTCTAGTAATAAGCAATATTTTTGATGATTTTATCATAATATAATAATTATATAATATTGTTAAATAATCATCACTCTAGTTAATAGCTATTTAATTTTAGTAATCTATTAATTCATATGTAATCATGATGAAAATATATTCCTGGTATTATGTGTAGATTGTCCAAACACGAAACATATGGATAGAAGAACTGATGTGATAAATATTATGAATTTTTTAATCTAAAAAGAAAGAATCATGATTTGCAACATTAATATAGTTTAATTCAAAAAAAAAAGAAAAAAAATTATGGATGATGTATCATGAATGTTCATGTGAAAATTATGATTATGGGAAGAAGACACAACTTATTTTAGGTAAGAAATGTTTCCAGAATAAATAAGGATAGTTTCATAATATATAGAGAGGTGTTTTTTATGTGGAAAAGAATAACACAAGACCATATGTTTCTATAGAATGTTTTACAAATAGTTTAACATGAAAAGGGTAGAATATTAATTTCCCAATAATATAAAAGACATTATAGTATCACCTGATATGAAAATATATATTTAGTTGTAATAATCAACTACATCCCCATAATTTTTTAATTTGATGGTTAAAATATAAAATTAATGTCAAAATTATATTTATGTGGGGGGGGGGGATATGTAACACCACATGATTTGAAATTATATATTATACATTAAATCTAATTGTGGTGTATAATTTTCTTCACATGTAACACTGAACAAAAAAATTGATAAACATTATAAATTTTTTTAAAATATATACAAAAAATTAGTGCGTAAAAATATTTATAAATAAATTATTAAATATATATATATATATATATATATATATATAATAATTATGATAACTATTAATATAATGGTATACCTAAAAATTGAACTAGTGTAGAAAAATAACTAACAAGGCTAATTTGTACATTAAAATGTAAGCATTAAAAAAATGGATATTTATGAAATTTTAAAGAAACCAAATTTATTATGAAAAAAATATTATTGATTTGAATAATATTTTAACACCATATTTATTAGTTAATAGTAAATAATAATAGTAATAATCTATATTTTTTATGAATTTATTTTCAAAATAACATAATTTAAATTATAAATTAATGTTATAAATTGATAATTAAATTCCCATATTTGTGAATTATATTTAAAAAAATTATTTTTCATTTTCAAAACACAAATATCATATAATGATTTACATAATGTGTTTTCTTCGAAATAAATTTTTTTAGGTGAGTCATAAAAATATTGTTTTTCGAAAACTAAGAATTTTATGAATTTATTATTATGTAAGAAACCCATTGTTGTTTATAAAAATTATTAATGGAGAAAGAATATTTTTATGATGTAAAATATATATTTTCATGAATTATTAGGAATTTATAATTACTGTTTTTTACATTTTATGAATTTTTGTATCATTTTCTAATAAAAACCATTTTTGATATTTTCATTCAATTTAATAGGATATTTTTTAATTATATTTAAATATTATTTTAAATTTGTATAATTTTTGTTTCATTAAAATTAAAAAAATTATATACTGAAAACAAAATCCATTTATATGTTTATAATACAAATAATATTTAATCTTATAGATATAAAATTCAAAAATGAATGAAATTATATGTCGTACATGTACTAAGGTAAAAAAATATTTTTTCCTTAATATATAAATCTTATTTTCGGAAATGAACTATATATTTCAAATCAGTGGGTTCAAAATATGAAATAAGGTTGGTTTTCATTTAACTCATTAATAGTAAATGAATTGGTAGAAAACTTATTATCATAGTATAAAAAAGGAAACGTTTAAAAATATAAGGCCCCAGCCATAGACCTTACTTAATCTTGAGATATTTCAAGAATACACCTTGAGGATCTTTTCAGGTTTAGAGTTTTAGAGAAATAGATCATAAAACATGTATTACATTCCACATTTAAGAAAAGTGGTTACCTAAAAGTTATTATTCATTTTTTTCATCAACAGAAACATATTTAAAATAAAACATGGATTCTTTCTTAACACTTCCTTGACACTATCATCATATCATGTACCTTTCCCTTGTCCTATGAAAAACATTTCAAAAAACTTGGGATGAGAATAAAAAGATCAGTAAGGGTTATAAAAATATAGAAAGGAAACATGAGTTAATATATACATAATAATGAAATCATACTTTACCCATAAAACATATGCATTTTAAAATACCTCATCAAATCATGAATAAATCATAGAAATCATAAGACATAAAGGTATATTGAGGCATTCATAACATTCTTACGTAGGGAGTAACCCTCTTGGTTATGTTTAGAATACCCATCACAATATATTCCCTAAATCTCTTCAGAGAAACCTTAACGTTTCACTACTTCGTGTTACCCAATGCATTGGAGTGCTATATCGGGCTCACCCGCCCTTACATTATCACGGAACCACCCGTATTCATAATAATGCCCATGAACCATAACAAAATTGTATCACATAAAACATACATTAAGGAAACATAACATTTCCACATTTCAATCACAAGATATAAATACAACACATTGATATAGTAAAAACATTATGAAAACCATTTTCAATACCAAAATATAAGTAAAGTAAAACATTGTATTTATTTTTCATTTAAAAAAAAGTATGGCTTGTAGAGGAAGCCGAAACTCAAATAATGGTCATAGCGGCGGAGAAGTCGTTGTCGCAGCATACGTACGACAGAAACATTCCCTTTTGTCGTTTAGTAAACACTTCATATAAAAAAGATTCCTTTTGAATAAATGTAAAAGTCAAAGGGGTTTATACACCTTATAAAAGAAGGTTGTGTATAAAACAAAATATGACTCAATGAAAGGAGATTGAGACGAAGTCCCTTAACTCGGGTTCGACATGACTCAGTCATTCTTTAATCTCCTGAATAATAAACATGAGTTAATTTATAATTGTTTAATAACCTTTTTCAAGTTCATTATTCCTTTTATATCACTTATTTCCATGTCATGAACACTATGTAATTATTTAAGTTAATAACGGTATTTTTAACGATCATTGGTACTTGAGTCAAAAATTAACCCATTATAATTATTAGTTTCTCATGTATCCATTATATCCAGAATGGTATTCATGATGTAGATATCATATATATCATATATATCTAGTACATTCATGCATTTATAATATTACATAACATTTAGAGGTAAGAAATGAAATGCACCGTTCATGGAGACGGTAAGCCGTACGTACGCATGAACGCTGCTTCCATTTCTATTTCGTATTTTATGAAATGGAATCATAATGATATATAGGTATATTATAATTCCAGTTTAATAACATATATAATATAATAACTCCATCCTTTATACGTCCTGCATATGGTATTAACGAATCAAATCACTTTGAGGGGGCGGTAGTCCGCACTTCCTTAAATAAAGATATCGCATTTAACCATAATGGAAACCATAAAGGTATACCCAAAATGAAATACACAGAAGATTAAGGAAATCATAAACATATTATACATCATATATAAATATAGTTTCATCTTAATGGACACCTTTGAAGGTGTTAAAATAATGTTGAACAACCATCGTTTTGGGAGGCAGAAATTCTCCCTCCACGGAGACAATATGTTCTTTAACCATTAGATGTAGGTGTGTGTAAGTGTATCTTGAATCCTTATTATAAAAAAATCCTAGTAAATGTATGATACTGGTGTTGTTACAAAAGAAATTAATAAAAAGAGTTTAGGGGGTTGGAGAAGCAAAATAAAACAAAAGAACACAAGTGAAGACATTACCATAAAATCGGGTAACTCCCTTTGGTTTCAGCTCAAAGGCTTCCTTGGGAAGACTTCTGCCCAAATTGAGGCTTAAAGGAGTAATAGAGGAAAGTTGAGAGACAAAATGGGCAGGGGTTGGCCGATCCAAAGGCTATGGATGTGTGGGTAAGGAGGTAGAGGTGGGGTCCTTTTATAAGGGGAGAGGAGGGGCACTCTTGGAAAGTAAAGAAATGTTACTTTATTTTAAAATGAGTTTCGGATTAAAAAGGTTCCACATTGATATAATTCGAGGGTAAGGTGAGAAGGGTTCTAAATACACCCATCCAATAGGTTTTGGACATGTGTAGGTCATAGATTTTACATTATCTTTGCATTTTATTTAAATCCTTTATTAATGAGGTAATCGCTGCATCATCATGATGTCATAAATAATTTAATTAATTTAATGTCTAAAACATTAAAACAATATAATGATGTAGGAAATATTTTTATCTTTCTAATGAATATTTATAGTCAAAAATATGACTTGTATAACCCCATTTAAATATTGTTTTAGTAAAACAACGCATGTTTGTGTCATTTTATTTTTAACATTAAATAAAAATATATTAATGTCATTTTCCTACCAAAGTGGCTCAATGGGGTCCCCAAGTTGACCCATGGATTTTCTTGGTCAGCCATGACAAATCCAATAAGTTTAGGACATGTGTCAAGTTCATTTCATATTATTAAAACATTATTTTTACCTTAAACTACACTAATTACCTCTAATCACGATTAAAAACATAAAAGTTACTATTCGCCAAAAAATTATTTTAATCTCATTGAACCACATTTTATTTATTAATGACAACCATGTATTTAGGAGATTTTAAAATCAAATCATAGAAGTGGAAAAGTATCATTTAAACGAAAAATCAGTTTCTTTAACTACCACTTAGTGGTTTCACTATTCATCAAAAATTGACGTTTTTCAAAAAAATACCAAAACATCACCCTAAGCTATATTTGATATTATGAATTCAAAAATGATGTTTATTTTAGAAAATTCAAAAAATATAAGTTGAATTAATTAATTTAATAATTAATTTCCGCTATCATGACAAATAACGTGTTTTTATGAAATAATAATTATCAAAAGATTGACACTATTTTAAGTCCAATTTCAAAGTGAAATTGATTCCAATGACCAAAATTTGATTAAATGGTAAAAATATATTATAATTTCACTTTAAAACCAATTCAAAAGATAATCTAATCATATAAATAAATTAGATTAAATTTTTTTTTTGAATTAAAATACAACATTTTTCACTATTCATTAAAAAAATGAACTTTATCGGAAAAATACCAAAAATTCACACAAAGTAAAATTTGATGTCCCAATCATAAAGAATATGTTTATTTTGACAAACATAGCTTATAAAATTGGCAAAATATAGATTTAAAAATGGGTTTCCATTAAAATCCAGTAAAAGAATCTTTTAAAAATATTAGTGTATTCCATGCTTAGGATTGGATTTATTTTAATTTTAAGCCTATAAAACACTATCTAATTCATTAATAGACATAGATAAAAATATCAATTATTCATTACTTACGTGGGATGTTACATCCTTCCCCCCTTTAGAAAATTTTGTACCCGCAATTTATTTACTTATCGAATAAGTGGGGGTATTTATCCCTCATTGCATTTTCAGATTCCCATGTTGCCTCTTCCATCATGTGGTTTTTCCAAAAAACCTTTACCTGATTAATCACCTTATTCAGTAACACCTTCTCCCTGTGTCCAAGAATCTGGACCGGTTGTTCCTCATAAGATAGGTTCTCTTCCAACTGAACTACCTCTGGACTCAAAACATGAGATGGATCTGGCATGTACTTTCTTAGCATCGAAACATGAAAAACAGTGTGTACTTGAGATAAACTCAAAGGTAAAGCCACCCGGTATGCAATTGATCCAACTATCTCCAGAATTTCATATGGTCCAATGAACCTTGGACTCAGATTTCCTTTGTTAACATATCACATCACATTTTTCCATGGTGATACTTTGAAAAAAACATGATCACCTACCTCAAAAGATAGATCCTTCCTCCTGTTGTCCGCATAACTCTTCTGCCTGCTCTGAGCTGTTATCATGTGTTTCTGTATCAGCTGAACTTTTTCTGCCAACACTTCTACCAATTCTGGTCTCATCAGCTATCTTTCACCCACTTCATCCTAAAAAGCTGGAGTTCGACACCGCTTCCCATATAACGCCTCAAATGATTCCATCTGTATACTGGAATGAAAACTGTTATTATAAAAAAACTCAACCAAAGAAAGATGTTGGCCCCAACATCCCTGATAATCCATAGAACAAGCATGTAGTATATCCTCCAAAGTCTGACTTGTTCGTTCTGACTTCCCATCTGATTGAGGATGAAAAGATGTACTAAAATTTAATTCAGTACCCAATGACTTCTGAAGACCTTTCCAAAAGTTAGAAGTGAACCTTGGGTCACGGTCAGATACAATGGAGAGGGAACTCCATGTAACCTGACTATCTCTTTAAGATACAAACCGGAAAGTTGATCTAGGGAAAAAGTACCTCGTATAGCTAGGAAATAAGAAGATTTAGTCAAGCGATCAACAATAACCCAGAATGCATTATTATCTCGAGGGGACTTCGGAAATCCCACAACGAAGTCCATGGATATATTCTCCCATATCCACTCTGGCACTGGTAAAGGATGAAGCATCCCTTTCGGTAACTTCCGCTCTTCTTTAACATGTTGACATGTCAAACACTTCATTGTAAAAATAGCAATATCTCTTTTCATTCCATCCTACCAGTAATACTCCCGCAGATCTCTGTACATCTTAGTACTTCCAGGATGAACTGAAAACGGAGAACAATGAGCTTCACATAACAACTCTCTCTTCAACTGTGAATCACATGGCACACACAATATCTCCCAAATCTCAAAATGCAATCATTATAAAGGTTGAATTCATGCAACTTACCTTTCTGAACCAGCTCAAACTTTTTCTACAACTCACTGTCTTGCCTCTGTGCTTGCTTGATTCTGTCTGATAGAGAAGATTTCACTAATACCTGAAACAAAATAGAATAACATCCTACACCAAAAAATTATATGCCAATGTTCATCAAATCCTTAACCAAAGAATCACATTCCAAACGCAAAATTTCTAATAAAGCATTACATTTTCGACTCAAAGCATCAACAACTTTATTTTCTATTCCCGGTTGGTAATGAATTATACAATCATAATACTTGATTAATTCTAACCATCTCCTCCATCTCATGTTCAATTATTTCAGAGTGAATATATACTTTAAACATTTTTGATCGGTAAATATTTCACACTTTACTCTATAGAAATGATGCCTCCAAAATTTTGAAGTGAAAACAAAATCAGCTAATTCCAAATCATGTGTATGGTAATTAACTCATTAGTTTTCAACAGTTGTGAAGCATAAGCAATTACCTGATCATTCTGCATTCGAAAACAACCAAGTCCTTTCAATGAAGCATCACTTTAGATAACAAACTCCCCATTCCTGGAAGGTAGTATCAAAACTGGATCATTCACCAATATTCTTTTAAATTCCTAAAAACAATCATCGCATTCTTTTGTCCAGATAAACTTAACACCCTTCCGAGTTAGCTTAGTCATTAGACTAGATAACCGTGGAAAATTTCTAACAAACCTTCGGTAATATCCTTCCAAACCAAGGAAACTACGAATCTCTATTACATTTGTGGTTCTTGTCCATTCTTCAACAACCTGTGTTTTTGCAGGATCAACGGTAATCCCATATTTAGAAACAATGTGACCAAGGATAGAAATTTGTTGCAACCAAAACTCACACTTGGTGAATTTCCCATACAATTTCTTTTCTTTTATGGTTTTCAAAATAACCCTTAAATATCTTTCATGCTCCTCTTTACTTTTAGAAAACACCAAAATATCATCAATGAAAACCACCACAAACTTATCCAAGAACTCATGAAAAATTCTATTCATTAATTCCATGAATACATCAGGTGCATTGTTTATCCCAAAAGGCATTACTACAAATTCATAATGGCCATATCTTGTACGAAACACAATCTTCGGAACATCTTCTTCCTTTACCTTCAGCTGATGGTACCCCGATCTCAGGTCAATATTTGAAAAAAACTAAGCTCCCTGGAGCTGATCAAACAAATCATCGATATGAGGAAAATGATATTTGTTCTTTACAGTGATGTTATTCAAGTATCTATAATCAATTCAAAGTCTCATAGAACCATCTTTCTTTTTAACAAACAAAACTGAAGCACCACATGGTGATGTGCTAGGTCGAATGAAACCTTTCTCTAATAAATATTGCAATTGCTCCTTCAACTCTAAAAGTTTAACTTGATCCATTCGATAAGGGGGGTTTGAAATTGTCATAGCATCTGAAACTAAGTCAAAAGTAAATTCAACTTCCCGATCTAGTATTATTTCAGGCCACTCATCAGGAAATACCTCCGGATACTCATTTACCACTAGCACGTCATTAATCTGAATAGTTCCCTTATTTTCAACAATATGTGCAAGGTAACATTCATTTCCGTCTTTTACAAGTTTTTCAGCCTCTTGATAAGTTATCAACAGTAAGGTTTCATTCTTGTACAAAAACTGAAAGTCTTTCTAAAAAAAACTTCTTTAGCTCTACAGTCAATCTTAGCATGGTAAATAGAGATCCAATCCATACCCATGATAACATTATACTCTACTAGTGATAGAACAATAAGGTTTGAATGTAAGTTCTTTCCACAAACAAGGATAGGAAGATTATTATAAATTCTTTTTTCCTCAACATTTCCCCCAGGTGTTTTTACCACAAGTTCAGGAGTCATTTCTTAAGTTGGTATTCCCATTTTAGTAGAAAAGGTTTCAGAGATGAAAGAATGTGTGGACCCTGAATCAAACAACACACTAGAAAAATCTGAAAAAACAAAAAAAGTACCTGATACAACTTCATTTTATCGCCCGACATCTATTGAAGTAGTTGCAAAGGATTTCACCACCCCTTTCTGCTTGTAGTCTAACTACTTCCCTTCACTCAAGATCTTTGTCGGACACTCATTTTCATAGAGAACCATCTCATTGCACTTAAAACATTTCACTAACTGTAAATAAAATTTGGACTTACCATCACCTTGATCTTTTTCAGTGCTATCACGAGACTTATGTCCCATCTTACCACATCGGTAGCACTTTCCAGAATTCAGAAGACATTCCCCTGCATGCCTTTTACCACATTTATCACAAACTAGAAACTTAGTTTTCTTACCATCATAATTTTTTGAAGAATTCTTCACTTTCTCCTACCACCTCAGTCTCTTCTTCTGTTGGTTGTTATAGAACACTTGATCATCGGAAAACTCCATTTACACCTTCTCAGCACATAGAACAAGATTTTCATAACATTTAAACTCATGAGAAGCTAATTCCCTTCAATATTTTGGTTTTAATCCTGAGTAAAAACGGTTGATTTTACTATCAAGGTATCAGATAAAATTTGGAGCATACCATGCCAATCGAGTGAACCTCTCTTCATAGGCAGCCACTGAGTCTTCTTCTTGCCTCAATTCCAAGAATTCCTTTTCCATCCTAAGTCGAACAGCCTTAGGAAAATACTTCTCAAGAAACATACCTTAGAATTCATCCCAGTAGAGAGCATCAATCTCATCAGCGTCCCTGATATTTTTAACCATCGACCACCACTGATCTGCCTGACCCTTCAAACGGTAAATAGCAAGACTAACCTATTGATTATCTGAACACTCCATGACATCGAAAATCTTTTCTAGTGCTTTAATCCACCCTTCAGCTAACACAGGGCCAAATGAACCTCTGAATGATGGGGGATGTTGCCCCATGAAATGTTCAACCGCTGACATGTTCCTCTGCGGTTGATCTGGATGATCTCGTGCATGGATACCACCACCATTTATCTCTTGATTCAACTACGCCATTACTGCAAAAAAAAATGTTTAGTTCCAATTCCGACCATCTCAGGATGCTGATTCGGAAGGTTATTTCCTTCTGTATTCCTTCCTATAACTGCTTCCCTATTTCCACTGCGGAAAACCATTCTGAACAAACATGTCTTAGATGAAGAAACATGGTAATCTTCAAATGCTATATCATTTCAAAAAAATATTTTGGATAATCATTTAATAAAATTCTAACTCCTAAATTTATCTAAACCGACCTCTGATACCAACTATAAGGCCCCATCCACAAACCTTACTTAATCTTTAAATATTTCAAGAATACACCTTAAGGATCTTTTCAGGTTTAGAGTTTTACAGAATTATATCATAAAACATGTATTACATTCCACATTTAAACAAAGTGGTTACAGAAAAGATAATATTCATTTTTTTCCATCAACGAAAATATATTTAAAATAAAACATGGATTCTTTCTTGACACTTCCTTGACACTATCATCATATCATATACCTTTACCTTGTCCTGTAAAAACATTTCAAAAAACATGGGATTAGCATAAAAAGATCAGTAAGGGTTATAAAAATATGGAAAGGAAACATGAGTTTATATATACATAAGAATGAAATCATACTATACCCATAAAACATAGGCATTTTAACATACCTCATCAAATCATGAATAAATCATAGAAATCATAAGACATAAAGGTAACTTGAGGCATTCATAACATTCTTACGTAGGGAGTAACCCTCTCGGTTATGTTTGGAATACCCATCATAGAATATTCCCTAAATATCTTCGAAGAAACAATAACGTTTCACTCATTCGATTTACCCAATGCATTGAAGATCTATATCAGGCTCACCCGCCCTTAGTTTATCACGAAATCACCCGTCATCATAACAATGCCAAAGAACCATAACATAATTGTATCACATAAAACATACATAAAGGAAACATAACATTTCCACATTTCAATCACAAGATATCAATACAACACATTGATATAATAAAAACATTATGAAAACCATTTTCAATACCAAAATAAAAGTAAAGTAAAACATGGTATTTATTTTTCATTTAAAAAAAATTATGGCTTGTAGAGGAAGCCAAAACTCAAATAATGGTCACTACGGCGGAGAAGTCATTGTCGCCGCATACGTACGACAAAAACATTCCCTTTTTTCATTTAGTAAACGCTTCGTATAAAAAAGATTCCTTTTTAATAAACATAAAAGTCAAAGGGGTTTATACACCATATAAAAGATGGTTGTGTATAAAACAAAATATGCCTCAATGAAAGGAGAATGAGACGATGTCCCATACCTCGGGTCCGACTTGACTCGGTTGTTCTTTAATCTCCTTAATAATAAACTTGAGTTAATTTCTACTTGTTTAATAACATTTTTCAAGTTCATTATTCCTTTTATATCACTGATTTCAATGTCATGAACACTATGTAATTATTTATGTTAATAATGGTCGTTTTAATGATCATTGGCACTTGATTCAAAAATAAACCCTTTATAATTACAAGTTGTTCATGTATCCATTATATCCATAATGGTATTAATGATTCAGATATCATATATATCATATATATATCCAGTACATGCATGCATTTATAATATTACATAACATTTAGAGGTATGAAATGAAATGCACCGTTCATTGAGACGCTAAGCCGTACGTACGCATGAACGCTGCTTCCATTTATATTTCATATTTTATCAAATGGAATAATAATGATATAAAGGTATATTATAATTCCAGTGTAATATCATAACTCCATCCCTTATACGTCCCACATATGGTATTAACGAATCAAATCAATTTGAGGGGGTGGTAGTCCGCACTTCCTTAAATGAAGACATCGCGTTTACCCATAATGGAAACCATAAAGGTATGCTCAAAATGAAAAACACAGAATCTTAATGAAATCATAAACATATTATACATCATATATTAATATAGTGTCATCTTAATGGACACCTTTTAAGGTGTTAAAAAAATGTTGAACAATCATCGTTTCGGGAGGTAGAAATTCGCCATCCACGAAAAAAGTATGTTCTTTAACCATTAGATGTAGGTGTGTGTAAGTGTATCTTGAATCCATATTATAACAGCATCCTCGTATATGGAAGATACTGGTTTTGTTACAAAAGAAATGAATAAAAATATTTTATGGGTTGGAGAAGCAAAATAAAATAAAAGAACACAAGTGATGACATTACCTTAAAATCAGGTAACTCCCTGTAGTTTGAGCTGAAAGCCTTCCTTGGGAAGACTTATGCCCAAAGTGAGGCTTTAACGAGTAAGAGAGGGAACTGGGGAGACAAAATGGGTAGGGGTTGGCCCAGCCAAAGTCTCTGTAAGTGTGGGAATAGAGGTATAGCTGGGGGCCTTTTATAAGAGGATAGGAGAGGCACTCTTGGAAAGAAAAGAAATGTTACTTTATTTTAATATGTGTTTCAGATTCAAAAGGTCCCACATTGATATAATTCGAGTTTAAGATGATAAGGGTTCGAAATACAATCATACAATAGGTTTTGGACATGTGTAGGTCATAGATTTTACATTATCGTTTCATTTTATTTAAATCCTTTATTAACGAGGTAATCGCTACAACATCATGATGGCATAAATAATTTAATTTATTGAATGTCTAAAAATTAAAAAAAATATCATGATGTAGTAAGTAATTTTATCTTTCTAATTAATATTTATAGTCAAAAATCTGTCTTGTATATCCCCACTTAAAAATTATTTTAGTAAAACAACTCATGTTTGTGTCATTTTAATTTTAACATTAAATAAAAAGATATTAATGTCATTTTCCTACCGAAGTGGCTCCATGGGGTACCCAAGTTGACCCATGGATTTTCTTGGTCGGCCGTGACACATAAAATAAGGGTAGGACATGTGTCATGTTCATTTCACATTATTAAAACATTATTTTTACCTTAAACTACACTAATTACCTATAATCGCAATTAAGAACTTAAAAGTTACTATTTAAAAAAAATTATTTTAATATCATTGAACCACATTTTACTTCTTAATGAAAACCATGTATGTCGGATTTTTGAAAATAAAATCACATAAGTGGCAAAGTATCATTTAAAGGAAAAATCAGTTTCTTTAACTACCACTTAGTGGCTTCAGTATTCATCAAAAATTGAAGTTTTTCAGAAAAATACCAAAACTTCACCCTAAGCTATATTTGATATTATGATTTCAAAAATGATGACTATTTTACAAAATTTAAAACATATAAGTTTAATTAATTAATTTAATAATTAATTCCCGCTGTCATGACAAATAGTGTGTTTTTATGAAACAATAAGTATCAAAAAATTGACACTAGTTTAAGTCCAATTTCAAAGTGAACTTGATTCCAATGACCACCATTGGATTAAATGGTAAAAATATATTATAATTTCACTTTAAAACCAATTAAAAATAAAATATAATAATAATAATAAATTATATTAAAAATAGGTTTTGAATTAAAATACACCATTTTCCACTATTCATTAAAAAATGAACTTTATCGGAAAAATACCAAAACTTCACACAATGTAAATTTTCATGTCCCAATCATAAAGAATAAGTTTATTTTGAAAAACATATCTTATAAAATTGTCAAAATATAGATTTAAAAATGGTTTTCCATTAAAAAGCACTAAAACAATCTTTCAAAAATATTAGTGTATTTCATGCTTAAAATTGGATTTATTTTCATTTTAATCCTCTAAAACACTATATAATTCATTAATAGACATAGATAAAAATATATATTATTCATTACTTACATGGGATGTTACAAAAAAACAATGAAAAATGACTTTAAACAAGATTAAAATATATATATAGATTACTGTATTACAGAAATCAATTTTGATGAATAATTATTACAATACACAAACACACAACTATGAAATGTAATAGTTTATTGTCTTTACAAATAGAAAAACCAAAGAAACATATCAATATGTATACTAAATCATCTCCAACTATGATATTCTTTGTTATATCTATTCATATACATATCATACATAATACACTTCTTCAATAATTTTGTAAAGGAATTATAAATAAAGGATGCTTTAAAATTCTCAGTAAAGTAATAGAGGTATATACATAAGAATAACATGAATTTAACGGCGTGAGTACATGATCACAACATTTAAAAACCAGTCCCTTCATATAAAATAATGTAACCATGGATTTGGATATAAATATTTTTAATTTGTAAGACATGAATCATATGGGAATCAAAAAACATGATCCCAGATAACACACCATTATTATATTACATATATTTTTGGCATACACATAATAAAGGAAAATCATTTCCATATTATTCAATTCTTATTTTTTGGTCTATCATAGTGGAATGAGTTCTCTACACAAACCGTCATAGTAGTCAATATTCAATCCAAATATCTTCTTAGAGGAAAAAGTTCCTTGATAAACCAGGTTAATTCCCTCTTCAGATTCTTTTTATCTCAAGTAATATAAACATTTACATAATTCATTAAAGGAAGATATATATGTCAGTTGTCTCATTTAAAAAAAATCATATTTCAGGTTATCAAAGATTTAAAAAATTACTCACTTCATAAATGATGAGATGAAATGGGTTTTGAATATATTTTATTATAATTTCAATATTTCAATGTAACATAACCCTTTTAAAAAATTAGTTTGATTCATAAGAATGAAAAATGGTTTAAATAGTGAATTAGAAATGGATTTCATACATATAATTCAATCATATATATAATCTCGTAAGATAAATTATATGAACGGTATTCAAGGAGAATATCCTTAATTATGTATAGGTAACATCAATAGATGCCAAGATAGATAAAAAAATGATTTTAATATTTCATTAATAAAATTATTGTGGAAAATTTCAAATTCTATTTAAAAAAATTCAGAACAAAAATAATTTGTATATTTTTTCACATAAAATGACCATGATAACATATAAATTAATCCTTTATAAAAATATTGATCATGATTACAAGAATATTTTTTTATAATTGAAATGTAAAAAAATATTCCTTTCACATTTTTAGTAATGTCCGATAATATGTTGTTTGAAAAATCTCATGGAGATGTATTTATAAAAAAATGTAAAAAAGTATTAAACAATAATAAATTATTTTAAAAACAATTGAAAAAAAACAATTTTGAAAAAAAAAATTATAAAAAAATTTCAATAAAATATATTTCTGACCCAAGAGTGAAATAATTTTAAATTTTAATAAAAACATTTTATAAATTATTTTATGATCCATTGAGTTAAATAATGGTTATATTACTTCAAAATACATTGAATCACAATAGGAGAATAAAATACAAGAGTTTTTTGAGATATCAATCATATGATTTTATTATTCGATACGTAATCATAAACAATATTAACTATTTATGAAATTATTATACTAAAAACCACCAAATTAATATCATTAAATCAAAATACCCATAAAGGAATAAAATAAAATGGAATTTATAATATTGAGATAATAAATAAATTCCTAATATAACATGTGAAATTAATTTTATATACACATTATTAAGGAATATAGGTTGATAACTTAACAGAAATCTCATATAAGGAAAATTTAAAAAATAACCCCTAACTAAATTGGTATATTTTTTACTATATAATCCATAAAAGGGATATCCTCAAATGGATATCTTAATACCATTTATTTAAATATAAGAATAAAAAAAATGATTCATGGTCACTATATAATATATATAAAATTAGAGGTCATTAATATGGAATGTGTCTCACAAAAGTTAAAAAAGACACGTAAAACACTTACCTTAAGTCTTCACTTCTCTAAGACACATTCAAACATCACATATTATGAATATATTTTTTCTAAAAATATATTACATAAAAATAATGATATATAAAATATAATGGTCCATAATTTTCATATAATGATACTACATCTAAAATTTATGAATATTCATTGCATAAATTTGAAAAACCCACACAATAATGGTATAGTTTTGGAGTTTTTGGATACTAGTAAGTATAATAAACTTGTTCAAAAAACCTCTAAATCATCCACCACTTATTCATTCACAACTAGAACCACTATTAAAACATATTACGTAATAAAATTATATATATATAGTTATAATAAAACATAATAAAGGGTTAGGTTAAAAACTCAGTAAGGGTAAAAAGGGAGATATCAATCATATAATAGTCATAAGAAATAAGAACATAAGAAATAAAATTTAAAATTATATCCTGCATATCAAAGATCATGATATCTTGTCATGGAATAAATCGTATAAGTTCACAAATAAAATATGAATATATACAATGATATTAAAACATATTTCATGAAATTATGGAACACACATAATAATATAAAATCAATTCTGTATTATTAGAGGATTACATACATAACAATATTGCAGACAAAGTCCCTTACTAAACTGAATTCACTCTTATTTCTAGACATGTATCATAGAACCATGTTTACTATCCATTACAATACAATCTAAATCATTAGATAAAATTCATTACCTAATGAAATTTAGATATATATATATCCCACCGATCACATAATGAAAACCATAAATATGTGTAACATAAGAACATAAATAATTTATCATATCAGAACACATGAAATGAAATGGGATCCGTAAAACATCATCCAATCATAACATAACTCGTGGACGAAAATGGGTTTCAAAAATTCCATTCAATCAAAAATAAAAAAAACAATTGGAATAATAGGTATAATATCCCTAAAATATATACCCATTAAAACCTTAGTAACATCAATTAATGTTATTGTAAATTGAAAATGATCCTAGGATATCAATGAAAATAATTATTCAATAAAATTTCATATCTACTTTAAAATCATTTTTCAATTCTTAAAATGATGAAAAGTATTAAAATAAAAACATTTCATTTAAAATAACCATTAAATATTTTATGAGATTATTCAATTCATTATGGAATTATGAAATAGGAAAAATCAATTCATTCCATAAGAGTAAAAAATTGCTTCCCATTAAAACTATTTCAGGAAAATTTAGGAAGATCCATATATAGAAAAAACCATAATATTATTATAAAAACATATATGTTAAAATATTAAAATTGATAAAAATGAATTTAAAAATTCTATTATTATATTAATAATATATTCTGGAAAAGTTTTAAAGAAACATGTTCATTGAAGATAAAAATTATCTATTATATACTTACATAAAAAAATTCCTAAATAAAATTGGGATTTTAAAATTATTCATTTCCCAAGGTTTGATTTCGATTTAATGTGACTAAAACTCATATATAATGGAATAATGAATTATATTTATTTATTCTAGAACATTATTCATTTTTAATATATCATATATGATCATAGAATTACCCGTCTGATAAAACTATTTCATTTTTACTCTTATTTTTGTGGTTAATTACTTCCTTTTTATGCATGTTTTGATGTATAAGTCCTAATTCGTCGTAATATGAAATAGTTACATCATTTAAAGAACTATATTAACCGAATATATATCATATATTTTCATTATATACAATTGTATATTTATTAATGAATGGTATTTTTGGAAAATGAATTGCATTGCTTTGTTGAAATGGTAGGACATACCTACACTAGAGGGATAGAATCATTACCATGGTAGTAACAGTGTATGAATATGGATGGTAAATATATCATCAATAATAAATATTATTTTTTTATTTTTATATTTGTCAATTATATAAATAATTATACAGATCCATAAAATTTAGTGACGAAAAAAATTACACCACGACATGGAGAAGGTAATATGTTCGTACATACACATGGTAAATTCTTTTACACAGAATAGATAAAAGGTGGAATATGGTTGTTAAATAATCATAATTAAATATCAGAATGTGTATTATACTAGGTCTATTAATTTAATATTTAAATAACACCTAAAGAGGAAGTATAAAGAAGAAATAATGTTTGAAGAGTCAGTAAGGTTGATTACCTCTTTTTTAGAGAACTTCCCTTAGTTCCCTTGTTAGGGACACTATGGTTGGACTTTTGAGAATAAAAGAACCTATGGAATGTTTATAATTATGTTTATTTGTTAAATTTGAGGGTATAGTCAAGAATAAAGGATCGATGTGATATGAAGATGTTAGGTAGGGGGTGCCCTATTATAATTGTGGTGAGGAATACAATTTGAATATTAAAAGACAAATAATAAATTAAATATAATTTATATACCATAAAAAGTAAAATAGATAGAATATAATGTGATATAATGTTTTTGTATAATAATAAAATGTAATCTAGACATCATTTGTAATTATTTTAAATGTTTTTATTTTGATTAACCATTTGTTAACACAATTAAATTTTAACTAAAGTAATAAATTTTTTCAATATTAAAATTTTATAATGTTTACATTTGTGATGTTAATTAGATTATAAATGACGTATTTTTAAAATATAGAACAATATAAATTTTTTATATATGTATAAAGAATTTAAATTATTAAAATAAAATATTAGTTTGATAAAATTTTACAAGTGTCAATTTGGAAACTTCTCATTACATAGACTTTTAAAAAAATTAGGGTAATGATTTAAATGAGAAAAAAATATTTAATTTAATTTCAATGTGGTCAGGGACATCAATATAATTATTTAATTATATTATTTATCTAAATCTATTTTTATTTTATATTTTTCCGTTCAGTTCTCTATATATTTCAATTTATAAAATAATTACAACTTCAATTCCATGCATTTATTTAATAAAATTATTTGTTCACCAAAATTTAAAAATAAAATACCAATTTTAAGATAAAAATTATATATATAATAATAATTTTTTAGTAAAATATATCTTTGGGGTATCATATATATAAAATTATATATTATTTAAATTGACTATATGATATCTTTAATGATTAATAAATAATATTTTATAAAAACTACAAATTCTTATAGGTGACCCAAAAAGCCAAAAATAAATTAATATCTATAAAATATTTTTAAAATGATATAAAATTATAGGTGATTCATTCATTACATAACATTCTTCCCATGTGGACACATAAGAAATAATAAAGACAATGAATGCGACGTTTTTTTTTGACTTTTTTGATTTAAATACTATATTACTGATTCTCATGGAAAAGTATCCAATAAGAAATTAAAAATAGATAATTATGTTTTATTTATATAATTTTATTTCTATAATAATATCTGGGAAATTTTTATGGAAATTTTATAATATTTTTAATTTTTTAAAATAATGTACTCAATTATCTTAACCATGGTAATAAAAATAACAAAGGATACTATTGATAATGGAAAAATGGGAAATATTCACCAAAATTTCACCACATAAATCCGAATTTGGAATAAACTCCTAAAAATTATAAACCCATTATTTTCATAATTTAAATTTTAATAAAAGCGATATATTACATTGAAAAACTTGTTTTCAGAAATACCCCCTTTGAAATTATAAATTTTCATTATAATTAATTTGTGTATAAAATCATTTTCAGAAACCAAAATAGGGTTTTATTAAATAAAAGTTTACGAATATAAATTTAAATCATCTTTCAAACATAATTTGGCAATTTAATATCTTTAATGAAAATTAAGTTTTCTATAAAAATCATTATTTTAAATATTCATTAAAAATTTAATGATTTCAAAAAAATTAATGTTAATATTCTTTTGACAAGATGAATAAAAAAATGAAATTAATTTTTTCAAATTAAATTTTCCTAAAAATATGAAATTAATATTCAGTTATTAAATGGAGATAATTTTTTTTTGAAAAACTCATATTTTTGAAGTGTTAAATGATTTTATATCCAATACATTAATATTGAGTTGGTGTCATGAACCAACCCAGGTCGACACTGAACCAGTCACTCGATTCGGTCTTTGAAATATCTCAGAGGGGGGTTCCCCATCCCACTATTATGACAACCATTACCGAGCATCAAAATAAAACTGTTGTTAATGATTTTCCTCATGAACAAAAGATAACCAAATTAATAAATACTCACAGAAAAAATAATAAACTATCAGTAGAAGGAAAACAATATTCCACATACCTACATGTGACATTTCAGGTCAACACCCAAAAAAGTACCAACCATGATCTAATAAAGAGCAACTGATAAAGTATAACATGACCAAGGGGAGATTACAACTGAAAAGATAGTGTACTTGTGGGAACCGAGATTGTCATTAGGAATTCCAAAATAAACTAGGGCTAATGCACCACATTGAAAATGAAAACTGTTATTGTTAATTTGAAAATAGGATATATAAAAATATTGTTTTATACTACTTTCAAGAAAATAGGTAACAAGATTTCAATTTTAATAAAAACTCTCCCTTTCGATTTCATTTTTCTAAAACAATTACCAAAGAATATAAGTCATTACAGTGAATTATTTTTAAATCCAACTAGTAGAAAAATATGTTCTGTATTATAAAAAGATATGTAGAAGTGTCATTAAATCAAATAACCAACAATTCCATAAAATATTGTAGTAACATACAAGTATGAAACTATACGCATCTCATAAATATCCCTAGAGTGATCCCTAGACGTACTAGGTTCATAAGCTCTTTCCAGTGCATGGTGAATCCCCTAAGTCAATAACAAACTAGCTTCCATTACCCAACATCACTAGTGGTACAACCAGCCTGGCCCAAAAACAAATACAAAGGGTATCAACCCGTCTAATCAGGGATCATCAATAACCATCACTCGACCCTCTAGAAGACACACATGAACCCATGGTGGTAATTGTACTTTTGTTTTGGTAGGAGACCCTTGCACGCATGACACACCTTACCTTCCATCACTGCAAAAATCCAACCCCACACACACACTCTCTGTATTATAACCCATTAAGGGATATATCTATTATAGGGGTTACCACTATATATATATATATATGTATGTATCTTTATAAACATGCAGAAAAAATATCAACCATGGTTCCAACCAGGCCATCACATCACATGAAAAATCAAACTATTTCACAGAGAACTTAAAGCTTCCAAATGAGTGTTCACACTTTCAATGTGACATAAGGTTACAATTCGGCCATCAATACCATCATTTCAATATACGATGGAAATATTCTAAACTGAATTTATTTTGAAAATCCATTTTCAATTCCAGGTTTTAATCACATAAAATACGTAAAAAGTTCTAAACGGTCCACAGTGTCATTGAATTGTAAAACCATCCATCATGGTTCAAATCAATTCAGGTTTTATAGATCATGCTTAACGAAATTATTTTACTTTCACGAAATACACTACACAATTACAGATCTTTTATTAAAATATTTTAAAATACTTATGAAAAAATCATAATTGAAACCATTTTATAAATATTCTTAGACAAATTATGCAAATTAATGTGAAATATCTCAAAGAGGTGCAATCCAAATCCCCAAAATATATACATATATACATATAAAAAATTATAAATCAATTGTTAAACACACTTTAAAAAAATTAAAAGTAATTATAGAATTTGAATTAAAGGCGAGGGTATGGAGGACCTACCACAAAAGGTAGCGAACCAAGACGTGATAATTCATCTCTTGTAGCATTTGACGAGAATAACCCACAAAAATACCCACATACATTCTCACAAAGACATTGAAATATATATATATATATATATATATATATATATTCCCTTAATCCTAAGTACATATTCCCCATTCTATGGGGGAATATGTGAAGGGATGATATATACACACATATATATACATACCTATGTATGTGTGTGCGCTCACCACCAAGAGGCCATCAAATCATTAATTAATTATCATTGAAGGGCCAACACAGCTTAGAAACCAAAGAACCATTTACGTGACCATTGATTTCAAAGAAAAACATTTAAAAAAAACACTATCATCATTTGAAAAGTAACCCCGGTGTGAATTTAGTTCACTCATGTGTGAGACAAAAAGTAATGGCACATAAAATCTTCAAAAGATACCTTTAAATCACATTCACATAAACCATGATATATTCAAAACCAAATCCAACCTTTTGTATAATTTACAAGACATGAAAACACCCTTTTAAAATCATAAAACACTTATCAAAACATTTTAAATCAAAATTATGTATATGAAAATATTAATCCATATACACAAAACATTTTTCATTTCGAAATAATATGACCACTATAACTGTCTCTAAACATATTTCGCACAATTGATATGATATTATAAAAATTGTAGAAATATTATAAAATAATTCTAAAAGGGTATCGCAATGATTTACATGTTAAACCCACATAAAATACCATTTATGAAATAAACTCACACCAACACCATACCAAATCACAAAACACACCACTCACACTGTAGAATAAACAAATTTCACAATTCATCAAATACATTAAACATCCCAAGATGGGGTTTTTATAGAAAACAAAATTCATTTAATAAAATTACGTTAAAAATATCAAATGCAAAATGAAATCAATTAAAATTTAATTTCACCTCAAATTAATCAATCACATAATACTCTAAATTAATTACATATGTTAAATGATTCATTAAATAAACACAATTCTCAAGAAAAAAATTATTTTACTAAAATGATAAATTAATTAAAAAAGAAAATGTTTAATAGAATAATATTTCAATATGAATCCATCTACCTCATATATGTGTGAAATAAATTCCACATTTGTGGAATGATTATCTGATCATTGGGGTCCCATCGCACCCCCAACTAAGAAAAACAAAAAAAAACCCTACAAATAGGGTTTTTACAAAATGAAAGTAAACCCCCAAATTTTTATAGTATTTGGATAATAATGTGGGGGTACGTCCAGGATGACCATCACCGAAGTGGAGGGAAGGGGCACCAGAGTAGGGTAGAGTGGTTGTTGGAGCAAACCAGATGAAGACTGCTTTTGGGGGTTAGCGGACCAATGGTACTGAAGGGAGAGGGGGTGGTAGGGTGGTGCAATGTGGAGGGTGAACTAGGGTTATCTGATTGTGGATGGGTATGACAGGGTGACCAAAGCATAGAGGTCAGATGGAATTGAATCAAGGTGGTCTGGGTGCACTATGCAGCGAAAACGGTGGCGGTATAGGGTTTCCTCCTTCATTTTGTAATTCTCATAATAATATCATAGTAATGATAATAACAACAATTTTATTAACATATTATTAATGATAATACCAATAAATAAATAATAATAATTTCTATAATAATAAGTTGCTATTAAATAATAATTACATTAATAATAATTTAATAATAACAATACTAATAATTTTTTCAATAATAAAAAAAATTATAATAATAACCCTTTCGAAACCAATAATATTGTTATCAACAAATAAATATTTTTATTATTATGGTGGTACCCTATAACCTACTTTATTTTTATCATTATTTATTTATTTTAAACATTAGGAAACTGCATAAGAACCAAGGTTTACCACATTGCCACTGCCAATCGTTTGGTGCCCGCGCACCATTATAAAACCCCTTGATGTCATTAAATGGGAAACTTTTTATCTTGGACCCAGACAATACCATGATGCGGTTAATCAATTCCATGAAATAATAAACTAAAATAAAACATAGTGCATGGGGTGTACAAATTCTCCCCACCACAGACAAATTCTTTCACCAGAATGTTACCCAGCCAAATGATAGACAAAACAAGAAATCATACCCAATTGAAACCGAAGGAAACCATAACATAAGAGAATGGGAGAACATGAGAGGGTTATCTATGCCATAAAAAATCATCTAGACAAGAAATTTAATAGCAAAAAATCACAGTCAAAGATGGTGGGGCGATGCCGGGACTGCAAACTGATCCCAACAAACTTCTATATCACAAGTGAAACAACACATTTATTGAAACATTGAACAATTAACCAAAAACAAAAGCCCCCACCACTGGGGAAAAATCTCTAAGCTGCACTAGACCTGAGAACTGATCCCGAGCATGACTAAAAACATAGATTCATCAATAGGAACTTACATCTCTAAATGATCACAACTTAATGTAGATCAACCGATTAAAGGGCCTGAGACACTTTTAAAAAAGCACAAATGAAAAAAAATATTATCCGAAAAACAGAACTGTTGGATTATAATAGAACAAGACCATCATAACTTCCCAGAGAATACAAGAACATAAAACAACAACAAATCATTAATACCTTAAAAAAAGAATAAAATGACACTAAATGTTCAACTGATGATATATAAAAGAAAATCTGGACCAAGGATTCACACCCCGATAACTATTGACTATATGTGAGCTTCACCCCAAGACATGTGGTTGGTGCTCTAATGGATAAATCATATCCTCCCTCATAGTCAGGAACTATAATCCCCTTGTTATAAATTATTCTTCATGAAATGCTTCTGAAAAAACTTATATTGATGATCTAGACATCTCCAATGATTGCACATATTCAGAGGGATCTGACATAATAGCTTCATGTGACATATTAATTCACATGGATGGAAAAACATTAATAAGACAAATGAACAGTATTCCAGAACCACTACTATGGAATATTTAGAAATAGGTCCCTCTTTCTCAACATTCTCGCGAGAATGGGTAACCTTCACGACCAACTAGATATGTTATATTTCCAACCATCTACACTCTGGAGACCAAATCAGCTAGGGATTCCTCGTCCACCAGATTCTTTAAATGATGTTCCTTATAAAGGAGGACCCACTTGTTGTTCTATAATAAAAACCCCCTCAGAATTAGGGAAACCTTCATCAGATCCTATGACTCTACCACTTGAAAAAAACCAGATCAATGAAATGGTCAACATATGCATTCATGGTCCATTTTCATTGTTCGATGTTCATGATCTCTTCCATATTCTTCATATTCAAATTTTTATCTATCAACCATCAAAAGAATATGGATTTAAAGACATCTCACACCATCCCAACATGAATGGACGCTGGGGAAAGCAACTCCCATTCACCCAAAGATGGACCGTCAAACAATCCCATTTCAACTCAATAATTATTAGAAACTGGAGTTCCCAACATCCAAAAAACACCCTTGACCTCTTCAAGCCACATAACTACCTCAATTAGATCTCGATCACCGTAAATCATTGTAAATGTTCATGAAATAAAAAAAACTAGTCATGACTTCTCGAAAATCTTGGAGACCTTTTAAGGTGGAATTATCTGAGAAACATATAAAACACAAACACCAAAACCAATATCATAGTGATGTATAATCAAAAAAATCATTTCCATCCCTTAAAAACCAACCTAATATAAACATATACAAGATTAATAGTTTCAAAATCCACCTTTAGAAAACATGTTTATGACTATAATTTCATTAAAAACCCCACTTACATCCCATGAACTATCTCACATGTGTTCATCCATTTCATTTCATCACTAATTTCATTCAATTACATACTTGTAGAGCCAAAACATTTCACTTCAACCCCAATTTTACAAATAACAAAATAATTCAAAAGAAATAATTATCAATTCAAGGATTAATTTCATTTTGTAAAACATAGTTACACCAACCAAAACCATGAAAAGACACCATTTACACAAAACTACTAGAGAGATGGATATATGTGTTTATTAAAAACCCATTGACAAGGTAGTGAGAAATGGCCCATGTAGAAAATAAAACTACGAGGAACATAAAATAGGTAGTTGGTTATCACATTTCTCACCACTCTATTAGAAATCACCACATGACACTGGATGACATTCATTGTCATCCGTTAATCTAAAACAACCAGAAAGAGATGATGAATCAATTATGAGATTTCTCTTGGCATCATGATGATCATGAATATTGAGGGATCATGGCTCTCTTCTTGTATCAACCTACGATGTTATGATAACTCTAATATCAATATTCCGTACATCCCAAATAACAATGGCCATCTATGATTCCATTTGTTCATGAACCAACATTGGACGACCCTAAACTGGTCACCAGATCCGTTACACTACATGTACCGATGGACATTTGTAATCTCCAGGGGATGGAAAATAGTATTAGGTATCAAAATTTATCCATTGGGAATGATTTTCACCATTGAAAAATATAACCAAAAAATTAAAGTCTAACAATAAAAAAATAGGAAAAATAAGATAAATAAAATTCACATACCCCAATGTGATCATACAAGTCTCAACCTAACCAATGACTGAACATTCTCAAATAATGAGAATCTCATCCAAGAGAACCATATAAATGAAAACTTGTAACTAATAATATTTAGTAGGCATGAGCACTGAGATTGTATGTAGGAATTCTAAAATAAACCACAATTGATTCCCCATCTCAAAAATAAAAAACATTCATTGAAAATTTGATATATAATATTATGGTTTTCCACTACATTAACAAAATACGTAACAAGATTTTCCTTTTATGAACACCCCACAAATTTTCCTTTTCATTTTTATGAATCAATTACAAAATCATATAATTCATTAAAATAAATTATATTTAAAGAATACTAGTTCCAAAATAGGATCAATAATATGACAGGAAATGTAAATTTATCATGAGATCAGATGACAAAAAAATTAAATGAAAAAAGGAACATACAAGTATGAGAACACCGAAATTTCCTACACATACCTATTGTTATCCATGGACGTACTCGGTTTGGAACCAACTATTGAGGTATGGTGAATACCCTATGTTAATAACCAAATAGCTTCCATATCCCATCCTCACAAGTGGTATAACCCACCTGGCCTAAATGAAAATCCATGGGGTACCAAACCATATAATAATTGTTGATCTGAAACCATCAATCAACCTTCTAAATGTCACCTAAAAACACATGATGGTAAAAGAAATATTGTGTAAGTAGGCGGCCCTCGCTCATGTGACTCACCTTACCTACAATCAGTTGGAACTAGTAAAATTTATTGGTATGATCTTAAACATGTGTTCACATGTTTGAGTTATAGGTTATGTGAAATAACGACCTAGAATGGTATGGGAAAATACCTTCCTTGTTTTATCTATGAATGAATCATATTGGGGCCAATGGTTGGGCTGCTATCTTCCAGAGGACTGCGCTTGGGTTTGGTTGAGATTTTTAGGCTTTCAGGGCCAATTCAGATTATTATTGTTGGACCATTATATTTATTTAATAATTTTTTATATTAATTTCCAATAATTTAACAACTAGGTTATAACAATCATTATATAACAATAGTTTTGTGAGACTCATTTAAACTCACGGTTGAGTAAAAAAAAAGCTAATAAAGAACAAATTTTTGTTATGATATATTGTTTTTAAAATATATAGGTTTTATATTGAAACCCACATAAATTTATTTTTTCACTAGAAATTTATCACATGGATAAAAGTAGATGAAGACTCCACTAAAACATAAACTCCATGATTTCCAAACATAACATCCTCAAATTGGTGTTTTATCCATAAAACATTAACCAAGTAATTTTCTGAGCTTCGTAGAATATTCTCTCTATGATCTAGAAGCTATATCAATTGTTATTAATTTGATTTATATTTCTCTAGAAGTACGAATTATTATTTTTGTACAGTTAAAGAATCTTGTTTGTAATTCCATATGATAGATACATGTTACATGTCATGAACATCAGAGAGATTAAGTGGAAGCACCAAATGATAATCTACCACCCGAACATGATATAGAATTTAAAAACAACAAATATACATAAGGATTAGCTTTACCTTATATAAAAATATCTTTACTACCTTCAAGAGTGATATTCATAGAAATAAATTGTCACCAAATTCAAACAACCATGATTTGATCACTTATCAGAAAAATGTTTTTCAATTGTGAGATGATCTTATGTGATATTTAATAGATATAACCCTCCATGTAATCTATAAAAATATATCTGGTCACAATAGATTTAATCCCAATAATTATTCTTAATGTATGATTTCTACACATTTTACCATAAAGGGATTCCTATGGAGCCCTGAAAATACTTGAGTGGAAACAATTATAGTAATAAAAGTTTACCAAATGTAGGTGTTGAAATAAACCACATTTGAAATCTACATTTATAGCTCTCAACATGAAATCATGTATTAAAATCTTCCACTCAAACTAACCATATTTATGAGGATGATATGTATTGCTTAATATTAAATATTTATCTAGAGCCTGATGAAGACATGTCTAGTTAATCGAAGTAAACAATGCATCCTAATAAGATATAAGGTTAATTGGTACAAAATGAAATCTCGGAAATTACTTAATATATATTCAGGAATACTGATCTATAGATAAGACTTCTCTTATTTGAAGGAATTGATCCATATTTGTGATTTAATCAACTATAACACGTATAGAATTCTATAATATAGAAGTTTTGGGATGTTTGTCGACAAAATCCATGATGATTTTTTCACATTTCCATTATGGTATGTGTAATTGTTGTAACCTATCATTATACTTCTATTTATCAGCCTTAACATGATAAATAACCATGCACTATTAAACATACTATTCAATAACTCTCTTCCTTCCATCCCACCAAAATAATCTCTTAGTCTATACACTTCACTAACCTTCCTTGATAAATAATGAATTAAGAGATATAATCCTTATATTATTAATAATTCTATAATTTTTGTCAATTATGAGAACAATAATGGTTATAGAATCATTCCATTCCCTTATAATCAATGTGGAACACAATAATTTTTCTCACCTTCTTCAGTAATGATATATCTTTTTTATCTAGCTCCTTAATATTCCCTTTTATAAATAGTTGAACATTAATTTGAAATTGATAATATTTCTCCCTTTCCTTTTAAATTTATTTATCCTTCCATTGAATATATATATATATATATATTTATTATTTTGTGATCCTAATAATTGATAGGAAAGCATGTTCCTTTCTACTCAAAACAACTAACACTATGTTCGATTTCTCAGGGGGTAATGTACTGAGAAACCAAAATCATAAAAAAACTAAAACAACCCCATTTGGTTCATATTCATCTCATTTTGAATAATAAATATTGATTAATAGTTTATAAAAGTATATATATCACACCATTCTCCATAAAGATAATTCCTCCATACCGTTAATTCAATAATTACCAAAGCTAACTCCAAATCATGAGTTGGATAATTTTTCTTTTGGAATTTCTATTTCTTTTAGGAATTAGATAAAAGCATATCATTTATTATGTCATGAAATCTCAACCCCTTCTTTAATGCATCACTAAAAATCTCAAAATGTTATCCACTATAGATTACATTAAAAATAGGTTCCCAAACCATCTTTATTTTCAACTACTAGAATATATATTCACATTTTTCATGCATATGAACATAAGAACATTCTTAGAAAACAATTTTAGTGGAATATATAATAATGAATCTTTTTTAAAAAAGACAATTATATCCATGTAAATAATGAAAAAATTGGTTATTAGTTAACATTGTTTTTCTAGGAAATAATTCCATAAGAATTGTCTTATGATATTGTTTGATCCAATGATATTACCCTTTTCAATATTATGTTACCCTATAATGAAACTTTATTAATAGAAATTCACACATGTTAAATTTTACATAATGCGTCTCCTTTATCATGGTCTTCAGTAAAATCATCATATAATCTTCATGTTCATTATTTTTAGCTAAATATAAAATAATTATATCAATAATGACTACCAAAAACTGATCATGGTTGTTTCTAAAGAACCTATATATTAATTTCAATATTATAGTAGTGGAATTAGTGATAGTAGAAAGTGTCGCTATAAATTATTATCTTATATACCTTTCATGTAATGAAATCATTGATATATCCTCGTTCAAGACCCCTAATTGATGATATATAGAATGAGGACCAATCATTGAAAATTATTCCCTTCTGTGTAGTTGGTCTAAAGATTCATCCATATAGGGGATATAGTATTTGTTTAATATAATGATCTTATTATATTCTTGATAATAAATGAAGAGGATCATTGATCCATATTAATTTTTAAAAAATATAATAGGTTCACTGAAATGCAATAAAATAGGTTGTATGAATCCTTTTTTATGATTCTCTTTGAGTAATTTTTACAATTCAGTAATCTCAAACTAGGAAACTCTATAAGAAGACTTTGAAATTGGCATAACACACGAAATGCGATCTCTGGAAAAGTAAATCTCATCATTCAGTGGAATAAAATGATGTTTTTTAGAAATACATCAATAAATTATTGTAAAATAAGTGTATATTTAATGTTGAGTTTCTCCCAAAACATATGTGATAGATAACATTCCTTTTTTATGTATTAAGACCCAAAAGATTCAATTAATACTAGATATTCATATTAATCCTCATATGAATAGATTTTCCTAGATTCTTTTAGAATATGAACTTTTAATTTCATTACTCAAAAATTTATATGATATCAATAATGATAGAACTAATTCATGCCAACAAACACATAGAATTCCACAAATGAATGGATCAAAATTTCTTCCAGAATTACATTCCCAAACATTTCAACTGTAGAAGAATTATAATCATTTTATGGATCCATTATTCCATTTTGAGTATTCATAGCTAACTCAACATCGAATTGTTGTGGTAACAAAGAGATAACATTAAAATTTATTTATATATAAACGAGATAGTGAATCCAGAATCAAATAAAACATTAGTATTTTATTTTGAATTGTAAATATAATTTTTATCAATTCGTTTGTTGTTCAGCACATAAACAGTACTGATGGAATGAATTTTTCCCTTTTATTTGGCCTTAATAGATTTATGTCATTGGTCATCATAGATAAGCCTTAGATTAGGGAATTGGTTACCATAATGAAAATTTTCCATTCACTTATAACATTGAATTGTTGAAGGATATGTATGTATATCCATATTCATATCTAAATAAATATTTATATTTTTATCATCACTTCGGTAGTCAATTTCCTATTGAACTCTTTTCACATACATTTAAAATTTAGCAGTACCCTTAAGATATCTTCTTCCATGTTTCTTTCTGCACATTGAGAATAATGAAAAATTCATCTTATTTTTACAATTGTTTTGTGATTTTCCCTTGGAATATATTTTTTCTAGTCATATAAATACTATAAGATTGATGGGTGACTCCAATATCCAAATCAACCATGATTTATTGTTGAATGATTTTCCCATGGATAGGGAAGTATATTATGGATAATATCATTTGGAAACATTTTTTAATCCTCTCATTAATTGATCAACCTTACTTTCAGGTTGAATGATATTTCAAAAATGGATCCATTTAGGTCTTGTAAAATATTACATGTAAGCACCAATATATTCATTAATCTTTTTTTTAATAGAATGGAATGGATTTTTAATATTTTAGTAGATATTGTGGGGAATGTACTAATTGAAAAATATGTTCAATAAATAATCCCATTCGATAGATGAATTAACTTCTCATTACCTATTATTCATTATAAAGTTCCACTATTGATCATCTGAATCTTCTAAATGATAGACTACTAAAGACAATTTCTCATGTTCTATGATTTTTAGAACATAAAATATATTTTCAATGGTATTGATCCATTATTAATCCACTAATCGATCAGAAGTATAACTGAATCTAGGATGATGTTTTCTTAGAAAATACTAAAAATAATATTGTTCTCATAATTTTTCCCTTATATATCCTTATTGACTCATACCTTGAGAATTTTGCGTGATCATATCAACAGAATTTTACATTCCATACTTTTTCTTGATAAGGAATAATGTCTTTTCATTTCCCATTACATTCAACATTAACATGGATTCTTCAGGTTCTATCCATTGTCCAAAACTAAAAATCATAGTGTGTGTGACCCTACTCATAGTGGTAAAACCACATAATCATGAAAAATTACTGATAAAATATCAATAATGTAAACCATATCATTTGACCTAGGATATTTCCTGAAATATAGAATTGTATTCTATAAATATAATTATCTTTAGGGTTGTTACTAATGTTTTCTCAACCTTTATTCCAATGGATAACTAATCCTTTCTCTCATACATACTTTAACGAACCATACAGTTAATTTATAGATAAAACGTCTAAAATAGATTAATATTTATTAAAAATCCTAGAAAAAATAAACCAAAAATACATTTGTTTATTATATATGAAAATTGGGATATATAAACAACTAGGTAACAAAACAAATACATATTATCCCACTTATTCCTTCTCAATTAGAACCCATTTTGAAAAATATTAGTTTATATGAATATTCGTATTTTGGGGGGAAAACAATTAAATAGTGATATTAAATGATTATTAATAGTAAAAAAGTGGGATATCAACAATATCATTGTCTTAAGATGTATGAATGTATGAAAATAGTAAAAAAAATTACACCATGCATATTAGAGATCAAGATATTGTATCATTCAAAAAATTCACAGTTGTTTCGAAAAAATAAAATAAAATATTCCTTGAAATCTTAACATAGTACATGACATCATGGAGTAAACATAATAATAGAATATCATTTAAATATTAGTCATGTCACACATTCATGTCTGTCATTGTGAATTATGTCATACATTTTACCACTTCCACTACTCATTGAAGCCCTATATTACTAAACCAAAATTAATACCCATTGTATTACCATATATCTGAAGTGATATAACTATTTACCTTAGATTTATGGGTAAGATATAGTTCCCAACGATTGCATAATGAAAATAATATATATGTGTTACATTAGAACCACAATAAATCATAATATCACACACATGAAAAGAAATAGTTTTATAAACATCATTCAATTATAACATAACTTATGGGGAAAATGGGATTTATAAATATCATTACAAACTAATCATAAAACAAAAATATGAATAATATTGATTGTATGAATGAAAAATATAACTGTTAAAATATTTTTAATATAAATAAATTGTCTTAAATGGAATAAAATCTTGAGATATCACAAGAAAATATTTTGTGGGAAAATACCATTTCTCCTTTAATAATGTTTTGTTTTCAATATTTTCCATGAAATTTTAATAGATAAAATTTTACTTAATAATAACCCAGAAAACATATTTGGGAAGCATTAATTCATTAAATCATCATGAACACATAAAAATCTATTATGTTGTATAACCTAAAGAAATATTCCTTTCATAATTTTGTAGGAAAATTAAAATAGTACTTGTCTGGAAAATAATTAAAATATTCATTTCAAAAATTTTAGAAACAATATATATAGGGTTAAAAATGAAATTAAATATTCTATATTCATTGTAAAAAATATTTTTAAATTTCCATAATAAACATGGGCATGTAAGATAAATATTACCTTGTAGATAATTAAATTTAAATTATCATTAATAATAAAGAGATTGAGAATTTATAACTTAAATTAGGAATGAATTATTTTGTATATTTTAATCATATAAATTAAATATTGATTAATTTAAATAACTTATTCCATAAAAAATATATTATATTTATGATGTGATAGAAGCTCATATTATCAACTTTTTTATTAAAAAGTTATTATTGCTCTTTTTTTGGGTGTTAACTACTTCATATTCATAAGAATGATATATTTTTGTACGCCCCAAATATTTTACATAGAATACATTTCCATAATTTAATGAATAATATTAATGTAATATATATAATATATTTTTTAATATAAAATTATATCATCATTCATGAATGATGAATATGTTAAAATAATCACAATGTGTCATAGTGATTGTAGGTCGAATGTATGCATGGCCAATAGTAACATTCCCTTATTAAAAAATGTGTAAGAAAGTGGATGGTGATTATTTTCAACAAGAATAAATATAATGTAATAATATATATATATATATATATATATATTATTCCCATAGATGTGATGTAGTTGTCCAAAAAAATTCACCATAGTGTAGATATTGTATGTTGTGCATACACACACAAAGTGCTTTCATTTTTCACAGGATGGATAAAATGTGTAATATGACTCTTCTATAATCATAATAAAATATAATCATAAAAACGAGTGTATATATTTTACATTATAATGAAAAAACAATAAGTGGAACTAGAATATGAAATATTCTTTGAAGTGCCAGTAATGACTGTTACCTAATCCTTGGCGAACAACCTTTTGTTATAAACATTGGTAAATTTGGTTGATATATTGAGGACAAACTAACCACACTAATGTGTCTAAGAAAGTTGAGAAGTGAAATTTTATAGGTATGGTTGTTATTTAAGGCTCAGTGTAATTTGATGATGTGATGGAGTGGGTTTACATTTATAATTTTGGTTAGGGGAATTTTTGGAATTAAAATAATATTCATTTATAATCATTTAAATATCAATCAAAATATCTCAAACAAAATATGTATTCCTGGATTAGTTTACATAAGGATGTAATATAACCATCCAATATATTTTAGATATGTTTTTTGTATTATTTGAAACCATACCATTTTGATTAACCCTTAATTAACAATATTTAATACAAACTATGGAAACAACATTTTAAATATTAGAAGGCTATTATTTTTTATATATATGATATAAATTATTCCATAAATGACCATTTTATTCAATTATATACCATATTATTATTTATTAAATTTTAAATATGTTGATTTATTTTTAAATAATTTAATATGGTATTATATTGATAAAATATCATTTCTATCAATTTTGACACTTTTCATTACTGATACAATTTAAAATATAAAAATAAAAATTTTAACCTGTAAAAAAAATATTTTATTATATCCCTATAAGGTTAAGATCATATATAATATTTATTTTTTACATTAATTAACTAAAGTTTAATTTATTTTAGTATTTGTTTTAAAATGTTTTTGATATATCCATTTGTAAAATAATTACTACATTAGTGTTTTGATATTATTTTGTATACTTATTTTTTCACTAAAAACAAAAAATAAAATATTATTATGTAGATAAATCTTCTATATGTTATAATAATATTTATAGTCAAAAATTCCTTTTAGGCAACCCTGTATTATAAATGATATATTATTTAAAACCTGATGGTGACATCATTAAATTATAATAAATAAGATTTTATAAATACCATAATTTCATCAAATTGTTCCAAAAATTATAATTTAAATTTATATCATGATAAAAAATTATTCAAATAAATATTTATATATATATTCGTTGATAGCATAAAAATGTCAACATGTGGACACATAAGGGATATTAATGTTAAATAAAGATACATTTTTTGACTTCTATTGATTTAAATATTATATAATTAATTTTCTCGGAATATTTTACATTAAACAACAAAATATCAATAATTTTTTTTATGGGTCAAATTATCATTATCCAATAAAATTTGGGCAATTGTTATGTTATTTATATGGTTTTTATAATTTTATTTCTATCTTAAATTTTCCAATTTACCCATTACTATCATTACAATATTAACCAAGGTTTATATTTATATTGGAAAAAAATAAAATTGAACTATTCAATAAAAAATGAGTTAATGAATAAAAATTTTAAATACATTATTTACAATTAAATATTTTTATGTTTTAGTATTTATTTTTAAAAAATAGGTAAACTTCAATGATATACTGTATTAAAAAAATACCTTTTAAAACAGAAATTGTTTTTTATAAAAAATTATCTTCAAAATTATATATAAAAACCCATAATTATATTATTTTAAAACAAAATTACCATATTAAAATTTATAATTAAATAGAACATAATTTTAAATTTTAATGAATTAGAATAAATTACAATTTTATATAAAAAATATTATTTTATTTTTCTATAAAAAAATTACTTTTTTCAGTGCATATCAAAAACAATTAAAGTACTAAAAATTTTATATGATAAATTAAAAAATAATAATTTTATGATATAAATATTTTAGAACATATGAAAATTAATATTGCTTCATTAAAATGATAATCCCGTTTTGGAAGAAAAAATATTTATAAATAATACTATTATTTCACTAAAAATTTATTCTTATTGAGATGGAATATTATATTAATTTCATAAATTATTGTTTATATTTATTCCCATAAATATAAGAACTACATTATAACAATAATATTAAACTTATAATGACTCATGGTTTACATATTCTCATGGTTACATTCTACTAATGCTGCTAAGGAATTAAAATTATGTAAATAGAAATATTTTTTAAAATATTAGGGTGTTACATAAAATACTATATATGAAATTATCATGAACTTTTACAAACTGTTTATTGACCATTCAATGTTGACAATAGGATTCAGGTAATAAAATCTTGTTTTCAAATATTATCATTTTTTTATTTAGTCCTCTTACATTTTTCATGAATTAATAATCTCCAAAATGATAACCATGATACAAAAATCGTATATATATTAAATATATTATAATTTAGTGTAATAAATAGATGTTGGTGATTGAAAATGAAATACATTATTCATTGGAAAAGTAGGTCACACGTACATAAGAAAAAAATTTCCATATTATTTTCAAATTTAGAAATATAAATATAAAATATATATTATCATTAGAAATTTTTTTGTCATATATATCAAATATTTTCATTAATAACATTATTATATCCTAAAATTTAAATAATAATTCATTCACATTGATTTTCAAGATAGCAGTCCATCAAACACTCAAGCGAAATTATCGTATTCTCAAAATATGCTGAGTATGAAGGAATGTGTGATATAGTAATTCGATAATAATAATAAAATTATAAATACCATGGGTAAATAATAAATTGATCATTAATTATATCCTTCATAGGTGGTAATGGGATAAATGAAGGGCATTGGTTCTCATGGAGGTAGTCTACCAAACACCCGAAGAATGATTTTATAAAACATTTTACAGAAGTGGTTATAGTCACAGGTCATTCCAATTAAATTAAGACCTATTAGTATATGGAAGGAAAAAAAATTTATATCATCATGGAATAATATTAATTAATTCAGTTAGAGGAATAAAAAAAATCTCATTGATGAATATTACATTTACATCACGTATCTTTATATGATTACACCTAAAGCCATCATAGGATCAATTTATATAGAAATTAAGAATTCTAGTATGTGAGGAGATAATTTTTTATATTATTTGGATAGTTATTGGCCAAACTAATTTTTTTTTGGTATTAAGAAGATAGTATAATGTGTATCCTTTTATAAGAGAGGTGAGTGGTGCACATATAAATTTTTTATGGAAAACATTCCACCCACAATTATCCATTTTATTGGCCCCTGATTATAGAATATTATTAAACCTTGGATATTTATTGGAATAAATTATCCCTCTAATGGGTATTGGAAATGTAATGGATTATTCGTTTTTTTCTTTTTAGTTTATCCCCTAGGTTAAAATTATTTCCTTAACCATGTTAAATCATTTTTAATATTTTTACTATTGATTTTGTAAACCATTATATTGATTATATTAGATAATATAAATATTGTTCATTTAAAATATGGAGTAAATTTATTAAAATTAAATTCATATAAGAGGAAAATTTAAATAAAAAATTATTCCTATAGACCTGATTAGAAATCTTGTATTTGAAGAGAAGACAAAAAATTGTATAAGATGTGTTTATATAAATATTAAATTTAATATTGATTAAAATCAACTAAATTGGATTACATTATTTATAATTCAGTTATTTTAACATTATAAAAAATTTATAATGTAATTTAACTTTATAAATAAATTAATCATAAATAATGTTTGGAATTTAAATTCACAATTTTCAATATTCATCATTAAATGAAATTTTCAAAAAATGATCCCAAAAATTCAACATTAGATAATTCTTACAAGATGATTCATAAGTTAATTTTCTTTTATCAAACTCATTTTCTATAATTGTGGTTTTTTGGTTTAATAATGGAGATGATTGGTTTTATTAGAAATTTTTATTTTCGAAACATATAATGTGTTTTTCGAAATTTAAATACATTTTAAATCAATAACCGTTATAAATAAAATTTTAATTGTAGTTATTACTATTCATATTTCAATATTTAATTTCAGGGTTATGATAGTAATTTTTATATAAATAAATTAATAATATTTCAGGGTTCTATTAAAAATCAATGTTTTGTGTAACACAAGATGACCTTGTGCATAGTATATCCCGAGATATCGTTGTGTTCTTTATAACAAAATATATCATATAAATATAATTTATTCATAAATAATAATACAATAAAATTTGGGGTGTTATATAAAACATGTTTGGAAATGAGTTGTGAAGTATTTATCGACCTTATATTACCTAAAATTTTATTACGTCTCTCTTTAGAAACCATGAAACCATGAATAATGTTAATATGTTATTCAAAAAAATGGGTCTTAAAAAAAGTGAACTTTTATTCCCATATAAATGGATATCACTCCCACTCCTTAACATATTTCAAACCCCATCAAAATTTCCTCTATCCCCTTCGCAATTTTCCCCTCCAAGAATTCCCATAGAGAAACTTAATAAGATGGTCACTATATATTACTTGAAGCCCTTTCAAAATAATGTTTAAGGTCCCAATGTGAGTATTCCATAACCCTACTCCTTTAATGATTATATTTTTTAACCAAAAAATTACCTAAACATAGAAGTAATAATTATTAAATATCTTTAGTATAAATTAAAGTTATTATATTAATGTCAACCATTATTAATTATTTTCTATCCATTACAAAAAACAAAATAAAGTCAATCATGTGTTTGTTCATATTTCCATCCATGAAGAACCATGATTTTTTCATCACCACTTAACATGGAAGAAATTTATAAATTATTTAAGGTATAATAATTATATATATTTCATTATTAATGTAATGAATTTTTAAAAATATATATTTTAAAACGTATATTAATAATTAACAATCTCAGTAATCATAAAAACATAAAATGAATATATCATATAATGTTTCATAATAATAGTTTATTTTACAAAAAACCTATATAACGGCATAAATATTAATCTAATATAAAAATAATATCCATAAACCTATATAATAATGTACACTATGAATTTATTATAAAACACTATTACACATGGTCAATAGATCGATAATATTATGTATAAATTAATCATGTAACCTTCACTAACAAACATAAAAAAGAAAAAATAAATAAATAAATAAAATATGATATGTAATGGTTCTCAATAAATGGAAATACGATATAATGAAGGAGCATAATAAAAAAGAACAATAATAATTTCATTAATCAAGATGTTAAAAACATGTGAAAATAATAAAAAATCCACAATAATGGTAATTTGTCACTATATTCTATTTCCTAATACATGATTGATATTATACACTTTTTTTAATTTATAAGGAATAATACTTTATCTTTTATTATCAAGGTATAATTATGTTTTTAATTTGATGATATTTTAATTTCCATATAATGGAATACCTATTATGCTCTCTTTATTTTTGAATTACCATAACATACATATTTTTTAAATCACATTTCATTGATTGAGACATATTTTACCATATACACCTATTCCAATTAAATGGTGTGTATAATAACAATTTTCTATATTATATAATGAATTATTTTTTATTCATGGATTTTTATGTTCAATTTCATTCACTCCTTATTAGTTATTTTTTGTTAAAATTATACACAACCCATAATGGTTTCTTCTCCAATCATAATATAAAAATTAGTGTTCAATTTTAATGATATTATGTCCATAGAATTTGATTAATCATTCAATCTAAAACATTCATAAATTTCTTATACTCTAAGAAATTTTGTGGGTTTATATGTCTTTTCAGAATTTAACATTCCCATATGACTCATTATTTGACCTTTATAAGGAAACACTTTCTACATCATCCATTCAGTTGGGGATCCTCCAATTCTCAGCAAAAATTCAATGGATTATTTTATAGATATATGTTTTTGTTCATAAATAATTTATTATCACTATTTCATAATATATTTTACATTTATTTAAAATATCTAAATTAAATCCCTATAACATAATTGATTAATTAAAACATTGGCCTATCCAAAAAAATTTCGATTACAGGAATGATATTATATTTGATGATATTATGCCATTAATTCCCAATTTTTCACTAATTATTTATATGAAAATAAACTACATATCCATTTCATAATCTATTTGGGAAAATTATTGACACAATTATATGCACTTGGTTTTTATACATGTAGTATGAGGAAACATGTATACAAAACAATTCCACTTATTGATTTGGAAAATATTCAATATATGTCTTATTATTATTTCATTATTGATAAATATTGATCAACATTATGTGTTTCTTAATTATTTTTTTACCTCCTACATTAATTTATAGATGGATTAATTTCATTTATGTGCTTGAAAAATAATGAATTATTTTTTTTCATCAAAACATATTCCTATGAATAAATAATGATATTTTATTATAAATTGAAATTAAATTTATATCATTTAAATGGATAATTAATTAGATATAAAGAGTTGATGGAAATGGTGTTATATTAGATCACACATTTATGTAAAATTTGGTTGCATGGGAAACATGGTTTGGTTATTTTTAATATTCATGCACAATATCAGAATGATATCTTGGTTGAGTCCTTAATGAATGGAATAATGTCTGGGTTATACCCTCTAAAATAATAATGACGTATTTTATTAGGAATAAATGGTAAATTTTATCTGAAATTATGAATTACATTTCCATGAATTCTATTTTAATTATCCATATTATTTTTTAATTTTTTTTCTCATTTAGGTATTTATTTCATGTTCATGTGACCAGTTATATGGAATTATTTAATTTATTTTTATATTGGACTTATTATTCATCCCATGATAGAATGTGATATATGTTTTCCCCATCTATGATTTTGAGATAATGATTAATATATTTACACATTATTAGGATATATATATATATATATAAGTATTAAATATGATATTATTTGGTGAATATATTGTGTGGTGAATTTTTGGGAGAAAATAATGAATTATTATTGATTAATTAGATTATGCTTCTAGTGGAAAAAGTGTCCATTGTTTGAAAAATTCCTGGGATTTATTAGAAAATGGGTATTAATTGTTTTCCTAATCTCTATACGTAAAATGTTTTTAGAATATGTATAATTCATTATTTTTATACTCTATTCATTATAGGTTAATTATATTCAAAATTCATATTTTGTATTAAAACTAGTATATGAGGTATCTCTTTTTGGAAAATGTCTTCAGAGTGTGGGTATAATATATAAGATAAAAAATTTTATAAATAAAATAGAATGAAATTATGATTTGGTGGTGTTAAGAATCAAAATATAGTTGTCTTTTCAAAGTGAGTAAATATCTAATAATGAAAATAATGATACTATCCCATTTAATGTGCCCCTATAATATTATTGGTATTCAATTTCACCTCCAGTGTTGTACTAGTTGGTTTGTGTACACAAATAAGAAATATAATATTCCCCTATTCAATTTTTTGAATGTGGAATTTTTAAATTTTTAGGACTTCCATTTTAACCATTACTCCTCGGGGAATCCTTATGATACACATGAAAAAAGATAAATTTGATCATACCATTTTTCCATTCCACTCTTATTTTATTTCCTTTTTTGGGTGATCCTAATTTAGATCATTGAACAAGGATGTAGTGACATAACATCATTCCTCATCCATTATTATTATTATTTATTATTATTATAATTATTATTTCCTTCTAATTTTTTAGACATAATGGGGATTTATAAAAGTGATTCTATATGATCATGGAGGAATAAGTCAAAATAATTTGGATTGCATGTTCTTCCCATTGATGTTTCTAAAAATGGGTAGATAATCATACCATCAAATTGGTTTGGTTAATGTGTGGAACAATGTTAGTTTTTTTGGAAATGTTAGTTAAATTAATCATTGATTTGGGTTTACATATAATGGAATTTATGTGATGGAGTATCTATTTTATGATAGTAGTGAATACACAACAGATATTATGATTTTTCATTTATATAAACCATTTAGGGTTTGTTTTTGATTTTATAAAATAATATTTTTTTCATTTAAAATGGTTCGATGAATAATTATTTGATTATCATGAAAGGTGTATGTGCTTTTTTAAATTGTGGGAGATATTATAAGATTGAAATAATTTAATATATTGTAGACTTATGGTTGTGTTCTTAAAAAAGATGTGAATATGATTTTTTTTAATATGTTATAAATTTAATCCTTGTTGTATTATGTTTTTTTCATTATAATTATAATAATAATAATATTATAATTACAATAATTTAATGAAATAGTGTGTGAAAACTTTATAAATGGTATGATTTTACTCTGACTTAGTAATCATGAGATCACAATAGAGATTTCTAAATAGAATTTTTAGTGGTGACTTGGTCGAATGAGTACCAGGGACCGTGTTATCTTTTTTTACAGTGTTAATAGTTGGGTTTCCATTGACGTACAGAAATAAAAATTGATTTATATTTAAATAAATATTTCGAATGATAAAGTATGAAATAAAATGTATAAAACATTGGTTAATTTATAAAACACTTATTTATAAAGGATTTAAATATAAAATTATGTTTTTCAATAGGTTATCACTATTATAGGACAATGATATTGAGTGCGAAATGAAGTCATGATATGTTGTTTTAATGATTTTCAAATGTGATATTTTATGGGAACATAAAGGAATATAATATATCAATTAATGTTATATAGTTTTTCTAGTTTACCTCATGTGCTAAATTCCCTATTTTATAATTAATATTAACTTCTGTGTGCTCTATTTATATATTTTTCCCTTATATAGATTCCCTTATACTGCGATTCTTCATGATTATCCACGGACTATGTAAAAACACATTCCACGTGTAACATGTAATTAGAATAGATTAGGAATGAATTATTTTTCATCATTGTTTTATATAAATTATACCTTAGAAATTAAACTTTTAAATATTGATAGATTATATGACACATATTATCCCAAATTATTTTACCTAAATTGTGTGATCATTTTGAAAATTCAAGGTATATTATGTAACAGTTTTGAATAGTTATGATATAACACTTTAGATAGTGTTAGACCCATGTAATTGATTGGGTGAAGAAATAAACTATTTATAATTATCTTTTAGGTTGTGATTGACAGCAGAAAATGATGGGTTGTAACCTTAGATTGTTTTATGAGATCTCAATTGCTGAACATGAATGGTTTAAATGGGATATTGTCCTGGTATTTTAATAAATCCTCTTAGGAATTAAAAACAAGTAAAATGGATGTGTAGTTTTCTTCTATTATGATATTGGCCTTCAACATGTATTACATATAGAATATAGGCATTTAAAACAGGTTTTGATTTTTTAGTGGTGCACATTATGTAAGAGATAATAATCTAAATTGGTCCAAATATTATGATGTATCATATATGGGTATTTTAGATTAGATATATCATTATTTATTACATTTGGTGTGATGATAAAATAAACACATGAGGAGAAGTATAATTATATTGATGAAGGGTACACTACTTCCCTAATGGAATGTTTTTTATCCACACCGCCACGCCAAGAAAAACAATGTCTATATAAAATATAAATAATATATTTTTATATTAAACCCAAGGGATCAATCGTTTTATATAGTATTGAATGATCATATAATGGTGGATAATCTTTATAATTACATGTGATACATGAGAAAGAATAAGAGGTCTAATATACAAATTTTTATATATGGTTTGTTTGAAGGCTCGTGAGATGAGATATGATAGATCATGCGAGTTGGGTTAGTTTTTATATGTTTTGTCACTATTATTTATTTTTCAATATTTTTATCTTGTGAGATTTTTTAGATTATAGTTTTTTCATAGTTATCTATTCGAATAAAATTTTATATTTTTTTCATTGTCAGTTACAATTGATTTTATAGTTATTTCATTTTTCCTAACCATATTTTGGTTTTTTTCTATGATAATTATTTAACATCATATATTATTTTTTAATATTATAATATATGATTGAAAAATTGTGTGTATGGGACACTAAGAAAATCATTCCGGATTTCAAGAATAACTTCTTATGGAGATGTTTTAATTAGGTGACAATGATAATGCTGTATCACTAATTGGAACACGAAGTTGTGTAAGTAATTTAATATGAGAATGCGGGGCTTTATTGTTCATAGATAATGTTATTATTATTATATGGGGTGCATGTGTAATATTTTCTTTGATGGAAGGTAGGAATATATTAATATAAACATTAATAGGCCATGTTTCTAGGAATGTTTAGTGAAACTCACCATTAAACAAAACATTAATATATATAATCCTTATTATATATTGAGACAATTTGATTATATGAATTTTATTGGGTTGTTAGACTCACCAAATATCCATGTACACTACATGGTTTTCAATGTATGTAGGTATATACCGTGTTTCATAGTACATATACATTTTTGGTATAAATAATGACTTATGGATTAAAATTAGATATGTTTTTATATAATTATGTCTCAAAAAGTGATTAAAATGAATTAGGCTAGATTTAATATTATTCATTTGACTACTTCCTTTATTTTATATTATATGTGTCAACTAAGTATCCAAACTATGATTATATATATTTAACATGTGTTATTCTAATACTACATTATTTGATATTAATTTATATGATGTAGATTGTTTAATTTTTAATATATTAAATCATTTTATTCTATATTAGTTCTATGTTTTACATATATATGTGTTTTGATATGAATTATATATTGATAAGTCATTCTATATTTTGAATAATATATTGTCATGTTTTAATATATTGAACTGTTAATGTAACAATATTTTAATTGTTTTATAGGACTTCACAAATGTTTTTTGTCCTTTGGAATATGGGGTGGATTGCAAGAGGACAATTTATGCTCCAGAATGGGAATTATTTAAGAAAATAATTCATGAATTTTAAAATATCTACAGGGTTTTGTTACAGTCCTACCATGACTTCATATATTTTCATATAATATCTTTTAATTTAGATCTATGAATTTGTTTTCATGAAGTTCCACATTTATCTGATGTTATTAGACATTTAGCATGAATAAAGAGACACCAACCATTTATGATTATCCCCTATATGATAATCCATACAACTATATGATTCTATTGGGTTAATAAAGGTCATAACATTGGAGGCCTTTCTTTATTTACACTATGAGTGTGTTCTTATAATTAGGTCATTAAAACTTAATATATGAAGTTATTTTTTATCGATCTATAATGTACTTATTTATAATTTTTCATATTTCTCAATTTTTTGAATCTTTATCATCATGTTCGTACATTGTTGGTCCATTTAGGGGAAACTATCCCTTCTGAATTTGACTAGCTCAATTGCTGATACTAGTTCATTTTCTGTCTTGATATGATGGTCTACACTTTTCAAGATGGTTACTACCATGATGTTGGTTACAATCCTTATTTGTAAGTGTTAATATTGACCTATTATTTAGTTATCATCACTAGATGAGGTAGACATACGTGTCCTCCTTGTGTGATGGTGAATCAAGAATGAGGAATTTTTGGGTCTTAATTTATTTTTATACAGTTTTAATTTACTACTAGTGTATGTTCATTTCACCACATGCTTTATATTGTATTCTTTTAGTTTTAATAAATTTTTTCTAAAATTAATTAGATGACTAATTATTGTCATTTTATATGAAAAAATACATGATATTTGGTTGTTAGAAATATAAGGGTATATCATCAGTCTTATAAACCAACAACATCATGTTATTTTTTCGTAGACATAGAATTAATATAGACATCGTTAATTTCCATTTAATTAGTAAAATAACACCCCCATTTTACTGCATTTGTCAATTTTTCTTATCATATTCTTTCAAAATATCATTTGATTGTATACCTCATTTTATTTATTGTTCAGGGAAACATATAACATTTGTTAATGAAAATTATATCATTAAATGTTGTTATAATATTATGATATGCCTTATCATTTTTTTTCATATAATGGTGATTAGGTGGGGTTTTGGGAAATATGTTTTTAAATGAAAATATATTTCTTAAAATATAAATATGTATTAATAGTTGAGTTTTTAAAACATTTTAAATGTGGAATTTATTTGGTTATATTTTTAACGAGAGTTGAACTTAGAAGTTGTTTCCAAAGTGACTATATTTGTTGAACAAAAATAAATAAAGGATATTTTATCATGAAATTAATAGTTTTTTATTTTTTATCTTATGTTGAAAATATATTATATTATACTTCCATTTATTTTTAATTTCCTTCCATTTGATTTTGATTTCATATTCATGTTGTGTACAATCCTACTGTGTTGTATAACTCACTTGTTTTTCTATTATGAGTTTTCATCTTTATTCAGTTTGATCAAATCGGTTCAGATTCTAGTGGGAATATTGCATGTGAACATAAATACCAGTTTTCATCTAGGATATTTCTTATATATCTAATTTATCATTTTTTATTTTTACTCTATTGTGGAAATTATTGTACTAGACCACACATCGTAGGGTGTTTTTAAATTATATAATATTAGATTTTTTATTTACATGTTTCTGTCAAATGAATTAGTCAAATATTTATAATGATTGTTTATTAATTTATATACCTTTTGGGTTTATTAATATATTATACCAACATATTTTTTATTGAACAGATTTCCAATGAATGAAAGTCCCATTTTTTAATTATTAATAAATCAATCACAACATTTTATCACTACATTGATGATGAAATTATTCCCAATAATTTTCCCAATGATTGAAAATTATATTTCAATATCCCTTTAGGATATATAAATCTTTTAGGGTTGTGGGGAATAAAAATATTGGTGTTGGGTGGATGGAATCCCCAACTGGGTTATTACAAATTGTATCAGATTTATGTTATTTTATAAATAATAAACTATGTTCAAGATGAAATACTCTAATTATTTTTGGATTTCGATTTTAGAAAGAACAATTAATATTTAAGACATGAGGGTTATGGAATGTGGGAATTTAGATAACTCTTTCTTTCCCAAATCGACACATTTACATTGGTAGTGTAATACCATGAAATTTTAATGTAAGAACATTATATTCGATTGTGTGTATGAAATGAGAGACCAAACATATATTACAATTTAATATCATGAAACATTAGAATATATTTAATAATTTAAATAAGTTCTTTATATAATATAGAATTTTTAAATGTCATATTGAGTGAAAATACATCACACACAACAATGAGTTTCATTAATGGATGCTGTTACCCACAAGACTGAGTTTTACTAGAGAATAATGTATTATTAGAAAATTATTTTTTAATATAATAAAATGAAAAAAATCAATTTTAATATATTTTAATATAATTAACTAAATTATAAGAATATATTTTCTATAAAAATATAAACTTAATTCATAGGTTACTACTTAATTAGAAATTAATATGAGAACCAATTGAATTAAAACAAAATGTTTTTGTTCTCACAAAGGGGTTTTATTATAATACAAGAATGTAATTACTATTAGTGACTGAGATTAATGAAATATATATATATATATATAAAATTCATAAAAATATTTTACATACTAATCAAATAGATTTTATATGTGTTATATATAAACAAACATGAGATTACACATTAGATGCTATATTTTATAATGGAATTTTTACATACTTTTAATGGATAACCTATTCAAATGTTTATTTAAACTGTTAAATATATTATATATAAAATTGAAAATTATTTTATAAATTGAAAAAAAAATATCTTATAGTTGTTTATTGGTATTTTCCTATTATTTTTTCTTTTTTTATGAATAATTAAAAATGAATAATTTTAATTTGAAACCAAAATTTCATATAATACATGTAAAAGGTTAAATTATATTATGGATTGCTTTAATAGTTTGATCATATCAATTTTAAACCAATTAATTGAATTTAAATCATCAAAACCAATTTCATATTCAAATGAGATATACAATGTTAGGATTCTTTTGAACATTTTTATATTAAAACATGTATTATTGTCCCCAATGTTGGATAAATTTTAAAATTAATTCTAACCACGTATGTTATTGGAAGTTGGAAAATTGGATTAAAAAATATGTATAATACAATTTTATAATGTCTAATTTTCCAACATATTTTTTTAGAAAATTGATTTGTGAATGTGATTAAAATTAATTATAGGGATTAAGAGAAAAATCAGTTTACCATGAGACTAAACGTTAATCTTAAAAACTAAAATGACCTAGATTTATTCCCAAAATCCATTTGATGGTGTTATATCAACCCAATATTGACTATAATATAATTGGTTCCATTATTGGAACTGTATGACATATGAAAATCATTTGTCAAATTTCCATTTCCAAAAATTAAAATAATCTCAGTCCTCCACCACTATAAAATAGTTTTCACCCATCCCACTTCCTCACACCACTCAATCCCTTTCTATCACCCAAAATATACTGAAATAAACTCTCAAAATCCCTATACTAAACCTTTAATCCTACCATTTATATGAAATACATACATGGAATACCTTTGGTGTGAACCAAAAAGAGTTTCCTAATGAATATTCCAGATCCTCCCTCAAGTGCTTCCATTTTATTCTCATTCTTCACCCCATAAAATATTATTATTTCATATTTACAAAATAACCATTGTATAATAAATATACTATTATGTATTTATTTATTTTTTATTATCTACTCTTTCACTCACATCTATATAATGGGTATCAAATTTTTGGATTCGTTTATGGTGAACAACCACCTCACGATAAGATAATTGTTGGTTTTTCATTTACCACTTCTCATGATGTGTATTGGGATGAATGATATTTTCATATGTAATTGAAATAATATAAATAATTTTATATTCTTATTAAATTTCTATATAATACATAACGTTTTCCATTCCATTCATGTGATAATACGATAGCATCGTTTTTTGTATTTGTGGACTTTCGGCACCTGAAAATGATGTGATTCCTTTATGATATACAAAGAATATATATATGATTTTTTAAACAAAAAACTCTAAATATTGGACACAAATATGATTATATAATTATTATTGACATATTTTTATACAATATTTACTTTTAATTCATTTAATATATGACACTGAAATTGAAGTAGTGTTCATTTTTTGCGTCTGACGTACCGTATTCATGAATGGTGAATTTCATTTAACTTCTAAAAATATTATGTAATATTAACAATAACATTATTGTGAAACTATAAGATATTTAATTCATTTTTAAATTTTTTGATACGAATAAATAATGATCTAAATAATATAAACAACAAGTAACAAGTCAAAAAAATATATGGAAAACAAGACAAATATCACCTGAAATAATTAAATTATTGATTGATTATTAGAAAATGATTAATAACTCAATATAAGAAGATAATATATGATATTATAAATTTAATTATGGTTATTTTATAAGTTATATAATTTTTTAAAACCATTATACATGTTGTTAAAGGATGTTCATTCAAAATAAAATGCAATGTAAGGGATTTTCATCTCACTTTTTATATTTTTGAGTTAAATATTATATTCAACAATTAATTAATTTATGTAAGGTATCAACATAAAAATTTGGAATATTATATCATGAAATATGTAAAATTATTTTTTTTAATTTCAATTTTAATTATTTCATTTAAGTGGATTTGAGTAAAAAGTTACCAAGTGGTAACAGATTTTATAACCCAATACCTTTCCATTGGGTAAAATTAATTCTTCGTTATCGTTTATATTCTAAGACAATGTGCATAATAAATTTTTATTATATATTGGTGTATATATTAATGTTTAGGTGGATTTAAATTTTACAAAAAATATCTATTTATTTATTGATTTTTAAAATAATTTTATGGTTTTTCAAGTATTTAAATCACAATCAAATTTTGGTCAGAATTGTTTACATATGAATATGAAATAGATGTATATATTACATAATTATTCAATAAACCATTTATTTTAATTCTCATGTTTTTATTAATGACTTTTTTCATGTAATAATACAATTTTCTACTCTTTATTACTAATAATTATTTTTAAGAAAACATGTCATCAATTATCACTTATATCAGAGAAAAAGTTTTCTTATATTACCCTATTTCTTTAAAATGTTTTCAAAAATATTTTAAAATAAAAAAAATTATTTATTAAATACTTTTTTCCCAATATGTATTTAAAAATATATATCTAAAAATAATATTCTTCCTCCCTTTCTGAAAATTTCATTTTTCTACCATTATCATCATGAAAATGGATTTTACTTTTTACCATTAATATAATGTTTTGATTTACATGCCATTATTTCCTTAAAATCTACATTGAATGAATAATTTTAAAAGAAATATTTTTCAAAAGTAATTTTCAAAAAAAAAATTTAAAGTATTTTTTCCAAAATAAAAAGAATATATTCTCCAATAATATTTAAATAATATCAATTTATAGTTTTTTTATTCATCAATAATTATATATAATTTTAACTCAACTTGGGAAAATTGTTTTTTATACAGACCTTAATCTTAATTTGGAGGATTTATTATATAGTTTTCCAAGGATATTATTAATATTCTATTCCATGATTTTTTTTGTACCATTGGAATATTCAATTTAATATGATCATTAAACGTTGAATTTCCACCAAATATCCACATAACTTATTAGGGAAATGTTTATTTACAAAACTATAAACCATGTTTTATATGGTGTCTACATTGAATTTTATTTGACTATTTGGGGAAATATTACTAAATTATTATATTTTTTACAAAAAAATATTATTTTATAATGAAATTTTTTTATAAATTAAATTGATTATTTGATAGTTTAAGAATTTTTTGGATAGGTATGAAAATGTGGGTCATAGTCATAGATAGCCCTCAATAAATTTGTATTACATGAAATATGTATCTATATTGATAATATATGAAGAAATGGATTTGAAATAGATGTACCTTCGGGTAATAAATCTGGCATGGTGTATCCGAACAGAACCAATCATAACCTACAACATGACTACAATCCTTTACTATGCACAAAATTTTATTCTCTTGGAGGATATGATTAAGATAATTTGCAATTTATTTTTGTATAATTACGATATATTTCAATAGATAATGACATTTATTAACATAGTATAATCATTAGAAAAATTAAGGGAGAATATTAAAATCAATGAGATGATGTATTTATGTATTGAGGTAGTATTGAAATCCATATGTTAAAGGCTATTTAGTGATTAACCTTATTTTAATTATTTCCATTATATTTATTTTAGAAATTATTTTAATATGGTTTTATAATGGATAAATTATTAGACTCATGAAAACCCATAAATTCTAGCATAGCCATAGGCCATGATCCAATGACGAAAGGATGATAAGGTGATCACACTTACCTTTTTCCTGAGAGATATCCTTGTAAAATTCTATTTATTGTTTGATAAGTAATTTAAAAATAAATAATATTTAAGAACCCTTAGTTTACCTTTTTTGGTTTAAATATTAATGTATCAACCATATTATTCTTTAAAAATATTTAGAGTAAAACAGTTACAATTGTCACATCTTTATGGGCCTTAAGATCAATTAAAAGTGTATTTTAGTGCCCCGTGATTCAATGATAATTTTATATAATAATTTCATGATGTATTGGATGAATTATAAATTTATAGAAGCAAAAGAAGAGAATAAAAATAGTGTTTATAGAAACATTTCAACTAATTATGTTTCTATATATTTATATGATATAATATAAATACCGAACAATAGGAATATATCTACAAAAATGTTGTCATAATATAATAAATTTATATATTTCAGGTCCTCAAATTTCTATTTACCGTTAACTTATTTTTTAATGAGGACCCCGATCACTCTGAATAACTATTTATGTGTTTTCCTCCATGTATGCATTCCAACATTTAACTAATATTCGATTATGTAAAAAATTTGTAACATGTTATTCGATGTGACCATTCTACTTTTAGTTATCACTTATAAAGATGATATTTTTTATCTCTTATATTGTTGTGGAATTAAAAAAAACTAATTTTCCATTATTAAACCCTAGAATACTAATAATGAGTTCAAATAGTGTGGACATAATTTCATTAAGGAATGTAGAATGTAATTCCACAAAATTATGATATGAGAACATTAAATTCAATAGTGTGCATGAAACGCAACACCAATCGTGTAATGTAATGTAATAACTAACTAATTACAATATTTTTTCTATTATAATTAAATTTCTAATATTATATGGATTTTAGTGAATGTGATAATGAGTTTGTATACATCATACACAATAATTAGTTTTTTCAGTGGATTTTTTCCACACAATACTGAGTTTTACTCAAAAATAATATATTATTAAAATATTATTGTTTAAAATAATAAGACATAAATTAAAAATTAAATTAGTGGTTATGAATACTATTAAAGAAATTAAAAATATATATGGCTTACAAAAATATAATATCGATTCATATATTACCAATTAATTATAAATAAATGTAAAACCAAATTTATTATAAATTAAATTTTTCTATCCACATAAAGGTGTTTTATCTTAATAAATTTAATCAAATAATATTTCTGAATTATATTAATGATATCTATATTATCAATTCTATAAAATATTTTTATATTAAAACAATAGATTTTAATGGAAAAAATAAAAACTAACTCAGTATTACACATATAAAATATATTTTTATAAAGGAACTCTTACCACTATTTAATGGATAACTAAATCTAAATCCATTTTTGGAATTTATTTATATTTTATATATATAAATAAACATTATTTTTTAAATTTTAACATAAAAATAAGCTTTGGGTTATAGATTTGTATTTTACTATCATGATTAATTTTTTGATGAATTCAGAAAAATACATAATTTTAATTAAATAATGATTTTTCATAAAATTTATTTATAAGGATAAAATAAATTTTTAAATTTTATAATATTTTATATTATCAATTTTATATAAATTATTAGAATTTAGTTTAATAGAACTAACTTCTCTTTGATATTATATTTCAAAACATTTTAGGATTTTCAATAATTTTACTTTAACATCCCACATTATATTCCCTTTTGGGTGGTTAATTTTAAATTAATTTACTCCAGATATATGATTGTAATTTTTAAAAATTGAATCCATATTTAGAGTGAGAATAATTTTAAATTTCTAATAAATTCAACCTAGTTTTTGACTATAATGATTAGTAATTTTGATTAAAATTAAATACATTCATTAAGGGAAAAATTTGATTTGCAAGAGACAAAATGATAATCATAAGAGCCATAAAGATATAAAATGATTTTCAAATTCAACAAGATTTAAATATTTAAACCATATAGTACCTTTTATCTAATTGGGTTAATTATTGTATCCACTTGAATTTTGAAAAATGTTGGTGGAATTCCCTTTAAACACTTTACAATATTTTCACTCTTCCTCAAATATAAAAATTTACACATCCCACCCAATTCGAAAAACTAGTGAAAACCAATGGATGTTTAAAAGATACTTAAATAATATACCAACATCTGTAACATAAAAATAATATCCCCATATTGGGAATTAATCCATCCATATAATCCCTTTACTGGAAACCAAAAACAGTTACAATAAGAATAGGTAACATCTATCTTCATCGTATTTTATATTATTTTCTTTCTCCACCCCACAAATATTTATATTAAATTATTATATAATAAAAATATTATCCTAAATATAATTTCATATTTTTCTTCAATGGGTTATTCCTACAATTGAATAAAAAACAATTTAATGGGTAATGAACATACAAACTCTTGTACAATGAATCACTCCCTCACGAAAAAATGATTTTATTCTCTTCCATTACCACCTCAAATGGGTAAAATTATGATTTACATTATGTTTATATATGATATATATTATTTATAATATATTTATTCATATATAATTTCATTATAACAAATATCTTTATGTTTATTTTTGGAAATAATATAACATCATATGTGGAAGTGTGGACTACCACCAACTCTAAGCGATTAGATTCATTCACGCTTTAAATTGAATGTAAAATGGATGGGTTTAATAAAACTATGTAAAAAATATAAAAATAGGAATTTTTTTATTATAATATACATATATTTATAAATCACTTAATTTTATTTCTTTTATAATATGATATGTATACTGATGTAGTGTTAATGAGTACATACAACGTACCATCTCTAGGAATGGGGAATTTCATTTACTATCTAAAAATATAATTGACTTTTGAAAATAATTACATAAAATTAATATATTAGTTACTTAAATCATTTATTGAATTCTGGTGAACTTTAAATCATTATATAATTATTAGGAACAAAATGTAACACATCAAAACATACTATAAAAATTAGGCAATTACACCAGAAATAGTAAAAAAGAAGGATATTAAAAAAATGTAATAATATATTATTAATAGATCATATATGGTATTATAAATAAGATGATAGTTATGGTATAAGTTAATAATATGTTTAAAACCAATACACTGTATCTTAAAGAATTTTCACCCAAATGGAAAAGCAAGGTCTTATATTTTAATCCGAATTTTTACATCAAAGAGAATAATTCCTTATTCACAACATATTTTTGTGTTGTATCTACATTAAATTTTATTATATTATATCCTAAATTATTTTGTCTTCAATTAATTTTGGGATTAAATTTAATATATTTCTATGTATGATATTTATGATAAAATGTAATAATTAGTAAATATTTTTATAACTTGATTCCATTTCATTGGTATATATTACTTCCTTATTGTCTTTAATATTCCAAAATTCTAGGAATAATTACATTTTTCTATATATTGTGCTATTTATTGTTTTTTAATGTGGATTTATATTTGAGAAACATATTATATTTATTGATTTATTCTTATATCAATGATCTGGTATTTTTATGGGCTTAATCCACATTTTTATTTTTTTCGAGATTGCCTATACATATATATCAATTATAGAAATTATTTAATCATTGTTAAATAAACCCATTAATTTTATTCTCCTATGATTATTAAGAAATATTATAAACATATAATGTCAATTTTCATCACTTTGGAACTGAAACATTGTTACATAATTCTTTAAGAAAAATAAAAAACATTTCTCTCTTTAAATGGAGAACCTGTTTTCATCTACAAACAATGTTTTCTCAGTTTTGGTAACACCCGAAAATTATAACGTAAAACATTTCTATATAGAGGGTATTAGATGAATCACCATGAATGTTAGTGAATATAATATGCCAATAATTTTAAATATATTTACTTATTTTAATAGTTTATATATAGTATATATATGGTAACTCTAGCAATGCTGTGTTAGAACATGTTACACCCGAGATAGGATTTCCACAAATGGATTGTCTTACATAGAAGACAATGTTTTAAAATAATAAATATGTTACTAAATATTATTATTTAATATTTTAATATCAAAATAGCTATTAAATTGGTATTTATTAATAGGATTAAGTAACATATGAAAATATCTGGTTTACATAAATAAAAAAATACTTTATTTGTATGAAATAAATTAGAAAAGAATATAAGTACCAATTAATATAAATTGAACATATTTTAATGAAAACAATTTTTATAGAATGATATTAATGTAATATATATACACATTATATTTTCAATGTAACAGTTTTGATATTCATCACAAAAATTGATAAGCGTTTGAAAATGAGAAACTAAATTCTATACATAAAAACCTACATTTTTATTGAGGCATTTTAAAAACCTTATTTGATTTTTGGATCTTTTATATATTATATATATCAATATAATCATCATATGTGAATAATAAATATAAAATTTATGTTATGTTAAATATTTGGTATTTTTTGTGATGTATCATTTTTTAATGAATAGAAACAAAATAATGTATTTTAGTTAAAATCTACCTTTTCATCTAATCTATCTATAATGATAAATTAAATTTTAAATTGGATTTAAAGTTTAATTTGATATAAACTATATAATGTAACCAAATTTTGGTCACTAGAATCAATTTTAGTATGAAATTGACTATAAAATCATATAAAACTTTTTACATTAAAACCCTCCATTGTTGTAAAGTCCATGAGATTAAATTTAAATAAATTTATACTTCTTATATGATTTATATTTGGAAAAATTGATTCCATATTTGGATTAATAAAAGTATATATAGTTTATTAGGTACTTATTAATTTTTTCCAAAAATATAAGTGAATGTAATTAAAACTAATAACAATGATTAATGTGAAATTAAGCTTTTCAAAGCACTAAAACATAATCACAAGGGGCCAATTGACCAATATACTTTTCAAAAACCCATTGGCTATTTTTTATTCATCCATAAAAAAATTATAATGCGTTTTTCGGTTTTTATGACCATACAAAGGTTAATACACAAGTAAACCTAATTTGTTTTACAAATTCCATCTGTTTTTCCTCCATCTACTATAAAACACCACCTCCCCACCCACATACCTAAAACTCTCAAGAAACATAGTATTGTACAGTAAATACACAAATAATGTCCCAAAAACAAAAAAATAAACCTTGAGACATACTATTTTGATGGAATCAATTTATAGATTCTTTTCTGTGAAACCCAAAATGAGTTACCTTATTAAGAGGTAATTTGGTTCCTCATACTCTTTAGTTTAATTTCCATTATCAACCCCAAAAATATTCTTATAAAAATCATATAAAAAACATCTGTATCCTGAATATATTTATATTTTTATTTGTTATGGGTTAGTCCTCCACTTCCACACAATTCAATCTAATGGGTAATGAACAAATATTATATTTGTATAGTGAGTTGCCGCCTCATGAAATGATGATTGGTCATTTTCCATTACAAAATTTAATGGTTGGGAATTATGTTGGAAACTATGTAAATATATATTTTATAAATGAAATATATTATTAAATTTTAATTATGTAATTTTTTATATCATATACCATTATATTTATCATTTTATGTAAACATTATACCATTGTTTGTGGAATTTTGGACTACTACCTCTTAAAATCATTGTGATTCATGCATTCTATACAAGGAATGCATTTAGAAAGATATTAGTAATACTTTTTAAAATATATTAAATATATATTCAATACTATATATATAATACACATATTTATCATGTACTTTTCAATTTTTAATATGATAAAGAAATGGATTTATTGTTCATGTGTACGTACAACAAACACTCTCTGTGAATAGTGAACTTAAATTTATACCTCAAATATTATGGAATAATATAAATACACATATACTAAATATAGAAGATAATTAAATAATTTTTTTAAATTATTTAGTAATGAAAACATTGATATATTTAACAAGATGCACAAATAACATGTCAAATCATACATAAGAGAAATGAGCAATTAACACATGAAATAGTAAAAATAATGAATTATTGTTAACAATTGGGTAAAAAAACATTTCATGAAGATTATATATGATATTATGAAAATGATTAATGATTTTTAAAATTTTATTAACAATTTTTAATCCATTGTAAATGAGGAGAAATACCAGACAAGAAAAATGAAGGTCAAGTTATGGGATTTCATATCAATTTACCTTTCATTGAGGCTGATTTTTGGTTTTGAACCTATTTTATTTTATATGGTTTGTATACATACCATTGACATGTTATATAATGAATATACTTATTCTCGTGATATTATGAGATTCATTTAATGTCATTCTTTCGTGGTTATCACAATTCAAATGTTTCAACATGATATAAGACACTTTGTAATGTTTAAAAAATAATTCAATCAAGAATAACCAAAATGAATTTCTCTAAAATATCACATCCTTCTTGTTATTGATAACATTATCCCGAAAAAATATTTTCATGTTAATATTTTTTAATATATATTTCGTTGAATATCAATATCTCAGACACTAAATATTTTTATTTCCTAAAACCTAACTGATTTCTATATACATTTTTCACATTGACACTTATTTAATCAACTAGGGAATAATTGAAAAAAAGAACTCATCATTCAAAAAAGTTATTTGATAATGATTATTGGTTACTATTTGAACCTATTACTTGATATGTGGAATTATCTAGGATTTTTTTTTCATAGTCACAGACTAGTTTTATATATCCCTTTGACACATCTGTTGTATCATGAGATGATATAGTTAGCATAATTAGATGTGTTTTTACCTAATTTGCTAAAACATCTTGTGAATGGTCTTTACCATAATAATTATATGTACCTACGAAATAATGAGTCCACCAATTAATAATATTCCTTATTTTTTTTCTCAGTTATTATTTATCCAATATATTTATCATTTTTATATCTAAGAATTTATTTCATTATAATATTGTTTATTAGATGGAATTTTTTCCATTTATTTACCTTACCATATTGATTATTTCTTATCTAGCTATTTAAATGGAACACGTATCTAGTTATTTACCATTACATATTAATTTAATTATTATTACTTATATTATACTTACCCTTGTATAACATTTTATATAACCCATACTGTTTTTCCATTTCCTAGGTTATGAAGAGCAATCCTATAATTGAAATTCATGAATGTTGTATATTCCATATTTTTTGTATCATGTTCTTATTTTATATTTCACAGTGTAATATGGGTATCTTTTATATAATTTGGGTTTACAAAATTATTAGACATATCAGTCCTTTGGTGCTTGATTCCTTGAAATCATTCCAATATAATAAGATAATACACTAGATCCAATCATTTTGGGTCATTGTGTAATTGTATGTATCAATGGATGTTTAGTAACACCCTTGAAAAAAATATTTATATTACATAGAATTATGAAACAAAACACTATGATATAAACTGAGGATAAGAAAAAATGAACATCCTAATATTTTGGTAAGATGGAGATTATGTTGGAATTATTAACAATACTTATCTATCTCGATATTTTCTGTTGATGAGGTTTTGGAAAAGAAGTACCTATAAGTTAAAATCCTACAAGGTTTGTTGGTACTAACATTAGAAAACATAGTACAAAAAATCGACCTTACATTACAACTATTTTTTCACTCTGATGTTATACTCTTATGAAATTTCTCATTTTCATTGAATATCATTATAAAGGATTTGAATGTAAATATATCCCCATAGAAAGCATGTTTAAAAATATGAGATTGGTTATGGAAATTGTTTTCATATTTATGATTAGCTTTTAAGTAGTTTGGGTATTATACATCGTGATACATATTGTAATGATCTAATCCCATATATTCCAGTGATTTTAAATACCACCTACCAAAAAATGTAATCTCCACCAATTCATGTGTTCCAAAGAGTAAGAGGGATCTAATCATTTATGGGTATAAGCTATCACATTGAATGGAAATATTTTCAAAAGTAGTATCATCATATGAGGAAATAGTATCATGTTCCAACAATATAGGTAATGAATTATCAATTTCAAACATTTTAATGGGAAATAATAGAAGAATAGGATAATATAAAAATATATGGATCAATTTAAATAGGGAAATATTCACTTTTCCCAGATGTGATAATTGTGGGAAGAGACACACTATTACATTCATAAATGGAATGAGAGTATTCTTCAAGATTTTAAATAAATGCCACCATGCCTATGATTTCATGGTATAGAATAAGGTTTACAATGTAAAATATTGTGACTACACGAATGTGTGACACTAATGAAATAAATTCCTCAAGAGTCACTACAATATATCCTAAATTATGGTATATGATATGGTTCATGTTTAGTTATGGATTTATGTTAATATCATTGAATAACACTTATATTCATGAATTATGTCAATTGAATATTTTATTAATGTTGTAATAGTTATATACATTAGGAAATATTTATTTATTATATTATAATAGATTTTTTTATTAGGGATTTTAGATCATATGTTGAATGGTACTAATAAAATTAATTAACATGAAATTAAAACATTTTGTATGTAACATGGTTGATGTAAAGAATACAATTAACATGTTTTTAATGTTTAGGAAATAATATTTTTAATTAGAAATTATTGATTTGGAAATGTAAAGGATAACATAGAACTATGTAATGATTTAATGAAAATGTGATTCATGCTATAATTTAATGATATTGAATCAATTTTAGATATATATAATATGTAAGGACCCAACATTAGAACATTACAAAATCATGATTTTAATGAATAATTCACATAGAGGATCTTTTCAAGTTTAGAGTTTTAGAGAAATAAGACATAACTATTACATCTTAAAAGATTACAAAGTAGACACTTCTACTAAGTTTCCATAAAATAAAAACTCTTAAAAAGAAACATGTCTAGTACCATGTTTTAGATATCATGTATTTCTTTGATCCCATCCATGACCCAATTCATCTTTAAGTCATGTGAAAAACAATTCAAAAACATGGGATGAGCATAAAAAGCCCAGTAAAGGATACACAATAAAGGAAAGCTGTTAGTTTTTCCAAAACAACAAGTAGTCCATGAATACTTTTTCAAAGCAATACTTTTCACCTTTATGAAGTAGTACATACTCTTCACTGAATAAAAGATAACTAAATACCCTTTGTAACCAAAACATTACCATAAAACCCATATAACCAACACATAACATATAAGTTAACTTGGGACATATAATACATAAATGGAATAACTATACGGTCGACTTCCACACATATCACTCCATTGGATATCCATATGGCCGACTTCCATATCCAATGCATAGGAGGTTATAACGTAACCACCCATCCTGGTATTCAAGACACCACCCATCATATGGTTTATTACGTAAATACTTAAATCGAATAACCATACGGTCTACTTCCACACATTTTTGGGATTGTTTTTGATGAAATTTTAAATGTAAAAACATGGGTATACCTAACTTGTTTTCAAAATTACCAAGTGTCTCCAATCACTCCCTTATTATAGGCCAGCACGTTTTACAAATATTTACACCTCTCAAACCAATTAGGATCATCCAATATCTATTCAATTAATTTCAAAACATCCCTTCCTTATTCAAAGAATCCTTCCATTATATGGGAAAAATTCCAAATAATTATTTTCTTATAAACTAAAATGAGTTACTCGATTAAGAGGTTACATGTTTCCTTAAGCTATTTAGTTTTATTTCCATTATCCAATCACTAATGTATTATTATTAATGGTTTATATAAAAATGATAGCATCTATAATAAAATTATAGTTTTTTATGTTAAGGGTTCTACCATAACTTACACACACTTCTGTATAATGTGTAAGGAATTGAAGTGCCCAGATCAGTGTGAATCACTGAGAGGGGGAGGGGGTGAATCAATGATCCTTTAAAACTTTTTACTAATTGATTCTTAATCAATTAAACCTCTATGGCTGGTTAAAGCCTCGATCCACTCTTCTTGTATCTCTCAACCTTTCCCGGATAATGCAGTAATGAAAAGGCACATGACACAAGGATTTACAAGGTTCGGCACCAAAGGCCTACATCCTTGCCATGCTCTCCCAGCATGGATTCTCCCATTATAACTTGTTAGAATTACAATGGTCGATACAGCTTCCCACCGTATCTCTCCTGAGTCCCACAGGAGGGTCTTTATACTGCGTCTCACAGTGTTACCAGAGTCCCACTGGCCTGCTCCAGAATCCCACTGAAGACTTCTTCTCCCTAAGTCCCACAGGGTCTTCTCTTGGATCCTCGAGTCGCATGAGTATCTCTTCTTCACTTTAAGTTCTTCAAGTATCCTCAGCAGCCTGGGATAAAGGCTGCTGGCCTTGCTCTTCTCTTCTGATCACTTGTGGTTGATCAGGGCTTCTCGAATACTGCAAACTCAGACAAACAATATCTTTCACTTTAGTCTGGCTCAGTCTCACATCAATTCAACTTCATTCACTGAGTGCATGGAAACTCTACTTCCTCATGCACTGACTGCATGGCATCACAATATCTTCAAGAACTTCTGGTCTTGGACTTCTCAAATGCACACAAGCTGATTCAGACTTGTTCACACGTGCACGTGCATGCATGCATGCATGCACTCTCCTTTTCTTCCTCTTGGTGCAGTAGACCCACAAAGGGTGTAGTCACTTTAAGAACACACCTTCACTGAACTTCACACACTTTATCCAATTTGTTTACACACTTAGAGTGTGTTCTACTTTAGTGTAGTTCACTCCTTCTTCTTCTTCTAATGTGTATACACTTTTAGTGCACACACTAGGCTCGGCCTTCACCTGTTAAGCACACACAAGTTCTTCACTTTGCACACACACTTGAATGAGTTATTCTTTGTTGTGGCCTACACTTCATTTCTTGCACACACCCAAGGCTACGACCTCTGTTAATTTTGCACACACAAGCCGTAGGTATGTAATGGCCTTCCTCTTCTTGTACTCTTCCACTTTTCACACACACTTTGTTTTTCTCTTTTAAACTTCAAGTGTGCACAACCACAAGGCTACGGCCTCTTCTTGTTCTTTTTTCACACAAGGCTCCAAGGCCTCGGGTTCTTCTTCTCCACTTGGCACACACGCGAGGCAAGGCCTCGGCCTTCTTTGGCACACACACAAAGTGTGGTCTTCACTTGTTCTTGCACATCCCAAAGGCTACGGCCTTTCTCTTCTTTTTTCACACAAGGCACAAAGGCCTCTACTGTCTTCAAATGTCGCGCGCAAGTCCTCAAGGTGCACAAGGGTCGCGCAAACAGTTCCTGCCGCGCAAGTCTGCGGGCAGAGAAGAATGCAACCACGGGCGCGCAAAGATGCGGCCACGGGTCTTCCTGTCGCGCAAGGAAGGCGCACAGGGGACTCTCCCTTTCTCTTCTTTCGCGCAAGAGGTGCGCAAAAGGAACACACAGAGCCAAGGGATGGCTCCGGTCTGCTGCCGCGCAAGTGGTACGCGCAGGGCTTCTACATCGCGAGGCAGAGCACACGCGAGACTCGGTTTTTCAACAGGGTTTCAGCAAGCTTCTTTGGAGCCTTGGGCTCTTCTTTTATAGGCGAAGCAGAGCCTCTGCCTTCCACGTGGGATAAATCTCGAATCCCCGAAATCTTCGGATCTTTAAAAACTTTCCAAATCTTGAATTTGGTCCTCGGTTCATGCGGGTTCTCTCATTTTTTGTTCCTCTTCGTGCATGCGACTCAAAACGCATGCACAGCCTTCGGTTTAGGCTCATCCCATGCAAAAAAACCAACCACGTGGCCTCGGCAGCTTCTCTTGCCTCGGCCTCAACCGAAATTCTCGCCTTGTTGCATGCAGGCTCATTTTAATGCATGGTTGTGTTCAGTGTGGCCAGACGAGCACTATGGAGCCTTCGGCTTCGGCAATGGTGGCCAGGATCTCAAAATCCATGCTCGGATGGCCTCTGGTTCAGCGGGGACGTCGCGGGTGGCTTCGCATGGCACGGGGAAGAAGACGCGCGGAGAGCCGTCAGATTAAAGATTTGGACGGCCGCGATCAGGATGGGCCGCGGCAGATTAGATGTGCGGCGCCGATCGTCCGCGAGATCAGATGAGCGGCTGGGATTCGTTCCCGGTGAAAAATGCGCGTCCCACATCGAAGTCTCTCGCGGAATTTCCGCGGTATATCAAATAAGCGCTGCCCCAGCCTCCTCAATTGAATTCTCTCCCTCCACGGTGTCGCCCCGCACCGTGTTCTCCCTGCGGGTGCGCTCTGCACCCACTCTTTCTCCCTGCGGGCGCGCTCCTAGTGCCCACTATGCATCCTGGGTGTGCGGGCTTCACCACCGCGTGCCCTCGGGGGCTTACACATGCCCCCCTGCCTCTCGGGCTGGCCACATGGGATCCCCCCTTGGGCGTGGCGCCTTAGGCCCACATGTGCCTTGGGGGTTGAACCCTTAAGGCTGGCCCTTGGTGGCATATTTTTTTCCTACTTAAACACTAAGTACTTTGTATAAGGACTAAGTGTAAAATGCCATGTGCCACAACTCTTCTTCTCCATTTCTTCTCTTCTCCCACATTTCTATTCTACTTCTTCATTAGAATTCCTCCATTCTTATTAAACAAATAATGTTCACTTAGGAGGGAATTCCCGAAGGTTCTTCATCAACCGAGCGCTTGAATCAAATAATTCTTCAACATTCTTCATTGATCCAATCAGAGATCAAGTTGGATCTTCTTCTGGTTCACATGCACTAAGAGATAGAGCATGGACTTCTTCAGCTCACGTCATCCACTTAGGAGGTGTGGATGGATCATCTTCATCTCCTCATGCATTATCTTAACAATGCATGGTCTTCTATCATTGTTGTGACTTTGTATCATCCGGATACAAGTTCTATGAACTTATAGAGCAGCTCAGCAATCGTCAGATGTTCATGGAGAATGTTGCAACCACAATTTCCAATACCACTTAGTGAATCTCCCAAGTGACATGCATCTTAGTACCATGGCCATTCTCCTTCACCACCAACACCATCACAACCTTTGTCATTCACATCTTGACATTCCTTGACTTCCATTCATTCCAAGACAACTTCATGCCTCATTGACAACAAATGCAACACAATGCACTTCAATCTCCCCCTTTGTATTTGTTGTCAATACACCACTTCAGCACATATGAATGGGTCAATATGTGTGCCAATATTTTCTCCCCCTTATTGGAAATCAAATGCAAAGGTGTGGTGTGGTTCACTTTCAAAAATCTCTTCCTCCCTTTGAATAGCATCTTCTTGAAAACCACTAAGAGAGGGATGATGCCACATGTTCTTCTTTTGCAAAGAACCTTTAGTAAATCAACTCTATGTCTACTTGGGCTAACCCGGTGTAGAAAACAGGAGTGATGTAACCAAGGAACTCAATGCTGTCCACATTCACTGTAAACATGTGAGATCATGCTTAGGGGTTGAATTGTTTCAGATATTCAATGAATTGCTGAATCCTGCACATACTTCACAAAACACATTATAATGTTCAGGTGCAAAGATAAAGCTCCCCCATTCATTCATTTTCTTAAGATGATATTAATCTCAGAACATCATCTTCTTTAGATTTGCTCCCCCTCAAGGGGTGCACTCCATTCTTTCCAAACCATCCTCCAGTTGAGAATGATCATCATCTTCAATTCCCTGTAATGTTAGCACATGTAAATACCAATAGTATAAGAGAATAAGATGGAACCTCCTTGGATCATCAATGTGAACAACAAGGTTGAGAAGATTCTCTCAACCGAGATGTCCCATTTTCACCATTCTTCACACTTGCACATTTGATCTTCAATGATGTTTGTGCTGGTGTGGATCTCAATACATCTTCATGTGAAATATTCTTCTTCCTTTTTGCCTTAGCAATTGCCAGAACTTCATCTTCAGCTCTCTGGAGATCTTTGGAAAGTTGCAACTGATTTGGCCATATGACTAAAGAGTCATTTGGAAGTGTGGCCTCAGTTCTGGAAGTTTCACATGGTTCCTTTGATGCTGTCAAGCTACCTCTCATAGGCAACTTGTTTTCAATCAATCCCTTCTTCTTCTTCTGGATTGATTGTCTTTTTGAGTTCAGTCTGCCTCTATTTAGTTTCATGGCTTCTTTACAAAGGTCCATGATGTGTCCTTTCTTTCCACAGTAGAAGCATGTCTTGGTGGTCCTTCTGGATGCATCACCCTTCTTGGATTTGAATTCCAAGGACTTCTCTTCATTCTTCAAAATCTTCTTGGGAGCATCTTCCAATTTCTTATGCTTGCTTCCCAAGGAATCTTTCTGAGCCAGGTTCTGTGATCTTTTCTTCTTTTGAGCTCTGGATACAGTTGGAGATTGACATGTATCTTATTGACCACTTTTGAAATCATCCCAGATGTTGTCAAGTAATCCAAATCTATTTGCAGTAAACAGATGTCTCTGGACCTGTGGATGTTGCTTATTTCCTTCTGGCTTGCTCCCCCTTAGCATGGGCTTCCTCTGTGCTTTGGCATTCAGTGGATTGTACCAAAACTCCTTTGCACAATGCCCATACTTGTTACAACACCAGCATTGTCCCACGAATCTTGACCTCTTCAGTCCTTCTGATTGTAGGGTACTTTTCTTGACCTGTTGTGCTGTTTCAGGAGAGCTCTGCTTCTTTACTGTCTTCATCCATATTTGTTTGGAATTATTCTTCCATCATGCACTTTTTGTGGAAACACAATTAGAAGCATCAGTACAAGATGGTATGGATGGTACCTTCTTTCTAGAAGATGTTGCACTTTTATTAGAGGATGTCTTTCTCTTAGAATCATCCTGCTCAAAGTTCACTTGAGTAGCAACATTTCTTCTTTCAGCTGACTGGGAGGCTTCAGCTTTGGGTGTTTGCAGATTTTTCAATATCACCTCTAGTTCTAAGCATTTCATATTGATGGAGTTCTTCTCATCCTCAATAGTTCTTAGCCTACCTTCCCAATTCTGTTTCAGCTGTTCCATCTGGTCATCATGCACCGTCTTCAATTCAAGAAATGAATTGTCAAGCTCCTTTACCCTTTTTGCTTTGTCTTCAAGTTGAGCATCTTTGACAACCATTGAAACTCTGTGTCTCTTTTCCAGTGCATGGAAAACATCTTTGATCATTATCAAAAATATTTCTTTCTCAGAAGAGCTCCTTTTCAATTCTTCACAGGTATCTTCATATCTTTCATTGCAAAGGGAAACAGTTTCATCTTTGGCATTCACCAGCCTTCTGAGAGTGTTGGTTATGCCAACCCTTTTAGCCAATTGGACTTCCAGAGAATTGGCTTCATCTTCTAGCTGTAATTTTTCTTCTTGAAGATCAAGGAGGCCTGTAGCTATACACATTGCAACTTCCTTGGGGACTCTCTTCTGAAGATATTTGATTGCATTTAGAAGATCATTGTTTCTTCCATCTTCATCACAGCTAGAGCAGGCTTCATCAGAAGAATGATAAAAGGAATTGTCATCTGATGTGACTTTCACATTTCTTTTCATAGAAGGAGTTTCTCTGATTGCACCAGCCTTCTTCTTCATCTTCTTTGCCTGTTTCTTCATTCTGTTTTTCAGAGTCTTGGCAGATATCTCCATTTGAGGCTGTTCTTTCATTTCCTCAAATCTGCACTCCACATAGACTCCCTTGGATCTTTTAGAGGTAACCTCCCTCTGATACCAATTGAAGTGCCCAGATCAGTGTGAATCACTGAGAGGGGGAGGGGGTGAATCAGTGATCCTTTAAAACTTTTTACTAATTGATTCTTAATCAATTAAACCTCTATGGCTGGTTAAAGCCTCGATCCACTCTTCTTGTATCTCTCAACCTTTCCCGGATAATGCAGTAATGAAAAGGAACATGACACAAGGATTTACAAGGTTCGGCACCAAAGGCCTACATCCTTGCCATGCTCTCCCAGCATGGATTCTCCCATTATAACTTGTTAGAATTACAATGGTCGATACAGCTTCCCACCGTATCTCTCCTGAGTCCCACAGGAGGGTCTTTATACTGTGTCCCACAGTGTTACCAGAGTCCCACTGGCCTGCTCCAGAATCCCACTGAAGACTTCTTCTCCCTGAGTCCCACAGGGTCTTCTCTTGGCTCCTCGAGTCGCACGAGTAGCTCTTCTTCACTTTAAGTTCTTCAAGTATCCTCAGCAGCCTGGGATAAAGGCTGCTGGCCTTGCTCTTCTCTTCTGATCACTTGTGGTTGATCAGGGCTTCTCGAATACTGCAAACTCAGACAAACAATATCTTTCACTTTAGTCTGGCTCAGTCTCACATCAATTCAACTTCATGCACTGAGTGCATGGGAACTCTACTTCCTCATGCACTGACTGCATGGCATCACAATATCTTCAAGATCTCCTGGTATTGGACTTCTCAAATGCACACAAGATGATTCAGACTTGTTCACGCGTGCACGTGCATGCATGCATGCATGCACTCTCCTTTTCTTCCTCTTGGTGCAGTAGACCCACAAAGGGTGTAGTCACTTTAAGCACACACCTTCACTGAACTTCACACACTTTATCCAATTTGTTTACACACTTAGAGTGTGTTCTACTTTAGTGTGGGTCACTCCTTCTTCTTCTTCTAATGTGTATACACTTTTAGTGCACACACTAGGCTCGGCCTTCACCTGTTAAGCACACACAAGTTCTTCACTTTGCACACACACTTGAATGAGTTTTTCTTTGTTGTGGCCTACACTTCATTTCTTGCACACACCCAAGGCTACGGCCTCTTTGTTAATTTTGCACACACAAGCCGTAGGTATGTAATGGCCTTCCTCTTCTTGTACTCTTCCACTTTTCACACACACTTTGTTTTTCTCTTTTAAACTTCAAGTGTGCACAACCACAATGCTACGGCCTCTTCTTGTTCTTTTTGCACACAAGGCTGAAAGGCCTCGGGTTCTTCTTCTCCACTTGGCACACGCGCGAGGCAAGGCCTCGGCCTTCTTTGGCACACACACAAAGTGTGGTCTTCACTTGTTCTTGCACATCCCAAAGGCTACGGCCTTTCTCTTCTTTTTGCACACAAGAAACAAAGGCCTCTACTGTCTTCAAATGCCGCGCGCAAGTCCTCAAGGTGCACAAGGGTCGCGCAAACACTTCCTGCCGCACAAGTCCACGGGCAGAGAAGAATGCAACCACGGGCGCGCAAAGATGCGGCCACGGGTCTTCCTGTCGTGCAATGAAGGCGCACAGGGGACTCTCCCTTTCTCTTCTTTCGCGCAATAGGTGCGCAAAAGGCACACACTGAGCCAAGGGATGGCTCCGGTCTGCTGCCGCGCAAGTGGTGCGCGCAGGGCTTCTACTTCGCGAGGCAGAGCACACGCGGGACTCGGTTTTTCAACAGGGTTTCAGCAAGCTTCTTTGGAGCCTTGGGCTCTTCTTTTATAGGCGAAGCAGAGCCTCTGCTTTCCGCGTGGGATAAATCTGGAATCCCCGAAATCTTCGGATCTTTAAAAACTTTCCAAATCTTGAATTTGGTCCTCGGTTCACGCGGGTTCTCTCATTTTTTGTTCCTCTTCGTGCATGCGACTCATAACGCATGCACAGCCTTCGGTTTAGGCTCATCCCATGAAAAAACACCAACCACGTGGCCTCGGCAGCTTCTCTTGCCTCGGCCTCAACCGAAATTCTCCCCTTGTTGCATGCAGGCTCATTTTAATGCATGGTTGTGTTCAGTGTGGCCAGACGAGCACTATGGAGCCTTCGGCTTCGGCAATGGTGGTCGGGATCTCAAAATCCATGTTTGGATGGCCTCTGGTTCAGCGGGGACGTCGCGGGTGGCTTCACATGGCGCGGGGAAGAAGACGCGCGGAGAGCCGTCAGATTAAAGATTTGGACGGCCGCGATCAGGATGGGCCGCGGCGGATTAGATGTGCGGCGCCGATCATCCGCGAGATCAGATGAGCGGCTGGGATTCGTTCCCGGTGAAAAATGCGCGTCCCACATCGAAGTCTCTCGCGGAATTTCCGCGGTATATCAAATAAGCGCTGCCCCAGCCTCCTCAATTGAATTCTCTCACTCCACGGTGCCGCCCCGCACCGTGTTCTCCCTGCGGGCGCGCTATGCGCCCACTCTTGCTCCCTGCGGGCGCGCTCCTAGCGCCCACTATGCATCCTGGGTGCGCGGGCTTCACCACCGCGTGCCCTCGGGGGCTTACACACGGCCCCCTGCCTCTCGGGCTGGCCACATGGGATCCCTCCTTGGGCGTGGCGCCTTAGGCCCACATGTGCCTTGGGGGTTGAACCCTTAAGGCTGGCCCTTGGTGGCATATTTTTTGCCTACTTAAACAATAAGTACTTTGTATAAGGACTAAGTGTAAAATGCCACGTGCCACAACTCTTCTTCTCCATTTCTTCTCTTCTCCCACATTTCTATTCTACTTCTTCATTAGAATTCCTCCATTCTTCTTAAACAAATAATCTTCACTTAGGAGGGAATTCCCGAAGGTTCTTCATCAACCGAGCACTTGAATCAAATAATTCTTCAACATTCTTCAATGATCCAATCAGAGATCAAGTTGGATCTTCTTCTGGTTCACATGCACTAAGAGATAGAGCATGGACTTCTTCAGCTCACGTCATCCACTTAGGAGGTGTGGATGGATCATCTTCATCTCCTCATGCATTATCTTAACAATGCATGGTCTTCTATCATTGTTGTGACTTTGTATCATCAGGATACAAGTTCTATGAACTTAAAGAGCAGCTCAGCAATCGTCAGATGTTCATGGAGAATGTTGCAACCACAATTTCCAATACCACTTAGTGAATCTCCCAAGTGACATGCATCTTAGTACCATGGCCATTCTCCTTCACCACCAACACCATCACAACCTTTGTCATTCACATCTTGACATTCCTTGACTTCCATTCATTCCAAGACAACTTCATGCCTCATTGACAACAAATGCAACACAATGCACTTCAGGAATATATTATTTATGTGTGTGACGATCTACCGACTCATTAAATAATGATTGTTCATTTATATATACAAACATTTTTGGAAGGGAATTATCATGGAAACTATATTAAGATATATTATACATGAAATTTATTATTTACTTATTCTTCTTTAATCCTTTTATAACACATACCATTATACTTTACATTTTTTAAATATGATATCATCATTTGTGGAAGTGTGGGATACAACCTCATCAAATAGACCCAATTCATTCATAGTATACCCATATCATATTAAGGATGATTGTAATAAAACTATGCAAAATAAATTAAATATATGTTATACTGGAACTATATTATACCTATGTATCACAATGTTTTCATTCTTTTAATATGATAATGAAATAGAAGTAGTGTTAATGTATATATGTGACCTACCATACCCATGAACAGTTAACTTCATTTTTTTCTCCAACTATCTTGGATAGTTATAAATAAATATATAATAAATATATATGATAATTAAATCATGGTCTATAATAATTAGATTATTAAATCATGATATACTCAATATGATCAACAATTTACATGTCAAATCAGACATGATAAATCAAGATAAATAACACCTGAAATTGAAAAAATTATGAATGATGTTAACAAATAAGTAATAAGATATTATAAAAAGATGATATATTATTTTAAAAACATTATTATGGATTCATAAAAATTTTAAAACGTAATTTAATCCACTATTCATGATAAAAAAGATCATAATACAAAATTTAAAGTAAAGGTAATGGATTTTAACTCAATTTATATTTCATTAAGACCTATTGGTTATTATGATCCTATTTCCTTTAATATGTTTTATATAATCCCCTTTGACATGTTATATCAAAAATATCATTCTTGTCATAATTTTAAATGTTTCATTTAATGTCATAACATCATGGGTCTTATTATTCTAACGATTCAATGTGGCATGAGAATCATTGAAATAGATAAAGAAAAATTTCATCAAAGATGTAATTAATTATTTTCATTACAATGACCATTAATTATTGTGATTTTTAGAATTATTTTGTAAAAATAACATTATAGTAATAATTTTCCCATATAAATTTCACTGAATATCCATACTATCAAAAACTATATATTTTTATTTCATAAACCATGTATCATTTTTACGTTTGTGTTTACTATGATAGTTATTTGATTAATTAGGGAATAATTGAGAAATTTACATCCTTCCATCAATACATATAAATAATAAGGAATATAATTTATTATTTGAATATATTATTCAATATAAGGAATGATTTTGATAGGTACAAAATTGGTGGGTCCGGATTATAGATTTCACTTCGTTGAATCAGAAGTCTCAAGTGATAATATAGTTTACTAACTTAGATGGGATTTTTCCATTATACTTAACCATCATAGGGAGGTATTTAAATTAATGGTTCTAGGTACCTATGATAATTTTTATACTTTAATTTAACATTTTCCTTATTTACCTTTAATTTTTATTTGTCTATAAGACATAACATCGTCATATATATGGATGTATTTTTTTTATATTATTTTTTTTCATTAAATGTCATGTGTTTAGTTATTATCATTTTAATACAGATTAATGATTATCTAAATATTAAAATATAATGTGTGTATATATATTTAGATTTAAATATTAATTTACTTATTATTTTGTTTATTTTAAAAATGCTTACAGAGTATTCTAGATCACCATTATTTTTCCCAATTTTCTGAAGTGGTATCCATTAAATGATATTCATGGGTGATTTTTATTTAATTTTATAATGTATCATGATTTTATTTTATATTTCCCAATGTATTTTGAGTATTTTGTATGTAATATATCTTTCAAAAACAACTATGCTAAATGGTCCATTGGGATTTTATTCCCTATAATCATGCCAATATAATAAGATAATACACAAGCTCTTTTATTCTATGTTTGTATCATTACAGTTTTTTTAATGTTTTCAATATACTAAAATGATTTATTAATGTTATTTTTATCCCTTTTATCCTTTATAAATATTTTAAATGGAATATTTTCGTCTCTTCCCAAACCAAGAATTATTCTATCATTTAACCATGTGAAATTAATGTTTCTATCATCTACTATACTAATAGATTTACCTGACTCAATGAATAAATTACCTATAGTTTTTATCTCATATAGTTTTATTGTACTATATTACTTATTTTCTCCATTAACCATGAACATACCTATATTACGTTCACTTTTTCCATCTTCAAAATTTTATATGATATTGTATTAGTTAATGTATCAGGTGGGATATTTTTTAGTTGGTTGTTTATATTTGGGACCATTTTTTAATGATTTTAATTATTTTTAACTAATGTTATTCTTTAATTATATGTTTGGAATTTATTGGATGGGTTTTAAGGGATGTTCTACTATGCATGGTTTGGAGTATTTTTTTGATGTTCTTGGTTCTTTTATTACAGGTGGTGACTTTTTTTTCAAGTCTTGCTTTTTGATGTAACTCCTCATTAATGTAAGGGATAATTATTTCTTAAACTATGGAGATTTTTTGTTTTTATAGTTGGGAATGGATTAAAACCTTAGCTGCATATCTACTTTACCAGGGTGTGAGATTCACTAGTTGAGATTATAAACTAGATGTTTTTAATTTGGGATTTTTTGGAATCTACCATAGGATTGTGATTCATTATTTAACACAATGTTTCTTTTCTATTTTATATCCTATTTTTTGATAATTTTTTTTTAGAAGGTTATTTATTAGTGTTCTTCCATATATGGTATGGTAGTGATGTTGTACATGATTTCATGCACATTGAGTATTCTTATGTAAGGATCATTCTTGTGGGATGTGGTATTTGTTTTAAATTATTATTAGACTTTATTTAGTATGAATCTATATGTATTTTTTCCACTATGATAGGTATATTCTAGATGGTGGATTTACTATAATAGATATACATCTTTCCTTGGGTCTCTAGTTTGTGGTATTTCTATATTTTTTCTTAAATATGATTGAGATTTCTAGTTGATTTTTTAATTTTTATTTTTATTTTTATTTTTTGTATTTCAGAATTGATGGATTGTGGATGAGTTTGATGGTGTAATACTATATGGTTTGGTTTCTGTTGGAACATTCCATGATCTACCTATTTATGTTCATGTATTGTATCAAAAATACTCTACAAATATTATGGATTTTGATACTCACAAATACCCTGGATTGTTTTACTAATGGTATTACATTCAGTGTATTTCAGATAAATTAATATGATTGATATTCATTATTTTGGATTTATATAGAATCTTATTATTCAAATGGAATATTCATCAATGTTTATGGAACACTCTTATGTGTGTTCTCGAATCATTGTTCAAATCACACATTGAAGAACATAACATATGGAAAAACCATTACATTTGTATTAACCCTTACGTTGAATGATTTCCATGTTTAGTTAATCAAACCTATGTTGAAAAAAAATATTGATAAATAACCTTAAAAAGGTATGTAACCTTACATTTTACAATGAGAAAATATATGGTTAAAGAACCCTATATATATATATATTGAATCTTGTGTTTGAGAATAAAAATTATGGATCATCTACCTTACTTTTCGGATCAAACATACATTGTAAACATTATGTTTGGAATATGAATGTTATGTATTTGAATCCAACATTTGGTATTTTTGTTATGTAAAGGATCCTTATGTTTGAATTTTCATCACCAGATATTTGAATTTATGGTTTTATCATTATTTCATGAAATGGACATTGAGGAATTTTAGGCTGATTTAAAACTATTTTTTAAATGAATCAAAGATAGTTATGATGTATTATGTCATGACCCGTACCTGGGGGCCCATATCGTGAGAACCCCAAGCCAGTTTTCCATAGGCTGAGGGATGGTATCTAGAACCGGAACGGAATTTCCCTAAAACAGGAAGGCATTTCCTCTAAAACTTTACCCATATAGATAGGGTAAAATGCACACAAGTAAATCATAACGGAAGAAGAAAGGTTCATCCAAATCTAAAAACCACCATAGACTATAAAATTTTGTTCTTATGTAAAGTGGGCCAGAATACCAGCCTTGCTAGAAATAAAAATACAACAAAATGGGTAAAACTACTATTAAGGTTGTACACCAAGGATTCTACCTGAACGATTGGTATAGCTCGTCACATCGACTCTCTAGATCAATCAGTCACCTATGTACACCGTCAAGTCTATGCTCCTTGAGACTTAGTCAAAGCTGTCATCCATCAGCAAAATACACAAAAAGGTGTAGGCAAAGCATGTGCAGTGTTTAGTATAGCATTACTTAGTAGGGACCTAGAGACCCCCAATGGTATCTCAAAATTTCACAAAGGAAAAACCACAAAGCATGATCTCAATCAAATTGCAAAAAGAAAAAATCTCATCTCAAACAAGGTAGAAAACTCAGTGTTCATGAATAAAAATGATTAGTCTAAAGCTATATCAGTTTATTCCATTAGGATTTTTCCACAGATGAACCACAAAGAATATGTTCCATTTTCGATCCACACAGGGTCATATGTCACTGATCCTTGACAGTCCACTCTATGGATTGTCCTCGTTGGGCCGCTCACTGCTTATCCACAAATAGTGGCCAGAATGATGGTCCATAGAGGGTCACTGTGATGTTTATCCACGCAGGGTCTCTATGATGCCGATCCATAGAGGGTCCCTATTATTTTGGTTCATAGAGGGTATTTATGATAGTAATCTACAAAATGTAGTTATAATGTAGATCCATAGTGGGTCACTAGTCAATTGACAGCCAGCCACATGATTCTTTGCAATCAGGGCGCTTGAGTTCTACAGAATATGCTACTCATGATATCGTTCATTACTCAACAACCAATATGTTCCATAAAAGAGTAACATAATTCACTTCCATATCGTAAGGGTTTCAATGTTACAGACCGCACATCAATCAGATGTTCGATCTGTGAGTTATATGAATTTTAGTGTCGAGGGCCTGGTAGGATTCCGATACGATCCATCCTGGCCATACACCAACATTCTGAAAAATTAAGTTCAGGTATCTGAAAAGTATTGTATTATTATAAGGATTCAAGTACCGTAGACTGTTCTTCAAACAGACATCTAATTTGTGATATATGGACTTTTATGTGTATCTACGCTGAAAAGGGTCTGGGTCCAGTCCGACACGGTCAGACCGACCTGAGCCACCCCGACTTCATTCTGACCCAGCTCATCTCGAACAGGCAAGTCCAGCCCGAGCGAGCTGGGCCACATCATACTTGGCCTTTTGGGCTATAGACTGGCCCACCACCACTAGCTTTTCGTGGCTCTTACCATTTTTGAAAGGTCGAGCTTTTCATGATTCCTCAACAGGTTGCGCCACATGGAACTACACATTCTCAGTGGGACCTATGGGGAGTGGGTCAACCACCGATGCGATGTGTGACACCACTCCCCTTGCAAAAAATGAGGACAACCATGCTTCAGCAAATCCTGGTTCCCACCACAGTGCCTTTGGGCACTGCCTTCCACTACAGCCAGCGAATGCTGGCTGCTGATGTTTCTTGCTAGTGGGACATCCTTGGGCCACCAGGTGACCTCTGTTACTCTGTTTTCCCTTTAAATTATGTCTACGGACCTCTCAGGATGATTCCATCATAGCATGGCTCCCAGATAAAATATATTGTTATGTTAATAATCTTCCCCCATAGAATGCGACAAAAACAGAAGCAGCGGATGGTCCAAGATTTATACATTTGGCATGCACCCTCAGCGTCAGCATCATATGAAGTGGGTTGTAAACAATAAATCAAACATATAATCATTAACCCACTCAAATTATTCCCTCAATAGACACCCCTAGTTTCATATGAATCAAGGATTAACACATTTTATTTGATCAGTGTTCGTCATGTTTTTCCTAGAATGAGGATTTCAATTAATAAAATAACATGGATTTAAAAAAATTCCTACCTCGAGCTCGATAGAGGCCGCTGTGGATGAGGAATGAGTGTCCATGTCTGAGGGTGTTGCAGATGAAGGAGAATGTTCACATACATTGGCACTCGTCGTTGAATCCTCCAAGATTCGTTGAGGCCTCATTCATTGTTGGTTGAAGACACTAAAGTAATTCGTCAGTGGTTTTTCTCTTGAGTGCTAAAAACCAGTGCCCGATATTCGTTTAAATAGATGTGAGGAACAAACCACATTGGATAAAATTAATTTGTTTCATTACTGAACAACTTTTATTGATCCCTTATAACAACCACGGTAAAGGATACACTACCCAAGGGTCAATTCATGAAATTAACTATTAACTCTGTAGTCCCACAACATCACTCAATGGTTAAAAAATGAGATGAAATAACTAATGGATTATTATTTTATTATTTTTTAAAATCCAAAAATTAACTTTTTCATCAGACCCTTGCTGATCGGTGTTAGGTTTATCCTAAGAGAATCCCAGAGCTATGAATTCAAAAATTCACTAGGATTTTAAATAGAAACACTTGTTCAAAAGATCGAAATCGCTACTTTCACATTTCCTGAACATACCTTAAAAAGGATTAATATTTTTTAACAGTCACCCTTGACCCACACAGGTTGAGGTTAGGATATGTCTATGCACAACATGATTTTAAGAGCTATATAATAACCTCATATTATCAATTCAATTTACCATTTAGGAGTTACAAAATTTAATAATAAAATAATTATTAATTAATTATAATTTACGCCAGAAAACTAACATCCACATTTGTCTTGTAGTGGCCAATGTTACGATCTAACAAAAGAAAGTAACCCCTTATTAATTCTTCAATGGTTTCATATTTTTAATTTGCATCTCCTTTAATCAGTTATACGCATTTAAAAACTAAAATTACATTATTTATATTTTTTATTTACGGTTATGCCAATCTTGGGTTTTCTCACTGTAGGCCTTCTCTAACTAAACTAATGTCGCGTGTTGTGTAAACATATATCCTAAATGCAAATGTGCCCTCTAATTTCTGATCCGAGAACCTAATTAATTGTTATCCCACAATTTCAGTAAGGCCTCAGATGGACACTATTTATTGTTTTAAATTTTTCGATAGATCATTTCGGGCACTCTTTGACACAGAAACACGTGCCTTCAATTATCGTAGTCTCGTAATAATTCTATATAATAAAAAATATATATGTAATTTCTGAGTCATTTAATTCTTCCCATAATATAAATTTACAACCCCGAAATCCAAAAAAAATTAAAATCAAAACAATGACGGTACAGAGAATGAATCTGAGCTTGCCTCTCCCATGTGCTCTCCTGGAGGATCTCATGATGTCACCGAACTGGCACTGGAGGGATCGATCTTCCACGATGGACTCGCTCTGGTGGATACTCTATCTCCACCAAGAACTCTATGAATGAATCCACATCATCAAAGACCAACTCTACCATGTCGATAATGGCTGATTGATCATTCACAAATCTCCACAGTTGTGACACATGGAAAACAATAGGCACTATGTGCATGGGTAAGGGAAGAGCTAGATAATACTAAACCTTTCAAATCGACTAGGAACCATGAAAGATTCGATGAACCTCAGAGACAACTTGTTTCCTAGGCTAAATATCTGCAATCCTCATCATTTTGAGGACCATAGAAAGAAATGATTTCCCTCTTTAAACTCCTAGGTTCTCCGTCTCGTATCATCATAAAACTTATACCAGCTTTGTTATGTCATCATCTACTATTGGATTATCTACACCTTCCAAGTGGTATAAAGTACCAATTATAGACCCAAATGTGCTAAACCCATGGGTATGTCTAGCATACAAATGATCATCATGGTCATCGATACAAGTCTCCAAAATATGTCGTACTGATGATGGAGTGATAAATTTTGTTTTTTGAGAACTCCACCAGTGGATTGTCATCATCCAAACTACAACCATAATCTAAGAGGAAAGCATGAAGAATATATTTGAGTATCTGTATGGTCTACCCCATTTAAACATCTGTTTGAGGATTATAGGTTGTGCTCAAGCATAGCTAAGTCCAGAATTCCTACAGAAATCCTTACATAGCCATGACGTATAATGAGTTTCATGATGTGAGATTATTATAAACGGAATTCCCTGAAGCCGTAATATATCTGGTACATAGAGGCATCCCGAGCCATCTTCTGATCCATGTATTTGTATGGGTAGGAAGTCAGACATCTTGGTGAGTCGTTCAATGCTAACCCATATGGAATCATGGTCCCCTGAACATACTTGGTATCCCTATCATGAATTCCTTGTAGATACCACCCCACTTCTATACTAACACTACATGTCGTTGTGCTATGCCTGCTGGAACCTGATGCTCAGCCTTCACTTGATGACAAGTGAGTCATTGTGAAATTTACTCTCCTGCTTCTTTCATTATCCCTAACCACATGTAGTGATGCTAGATATCTGAGTAAATCTTTTCCCACATGGATGTACCTCCAAAGGGGATGTGTGGAACTCCCTCAAAACCTCCACTCATAGTGTCACAGTTAACCTGGTTTGTCCTTTGAAGAGCAAGTTGTTCTCTCAACCTTCATATAATCTTTTAGGAGCATGTCCTGAGGATATCTATGCACGTGGGGCCCCAAATTACACGTCCCAAAGATGTGCCTCCCAAAATCATTGATGAAGTGTGAGAGTGAGTCACATAGTATAGAGGAAAGATGATCCATCACTATCCACAACAGATATCTGCAACACGACTAGCTGCTATGTCACCTCACTCAGGAACTGCAGGCCTGACCACCTACTGAGCCCATCATCCATCAAATCCCCCTTCCAGGTAGTATATACTATCTTGAAGTAATATTCATAGTATAACTCCAACCATCACCATTGTCTAAACTGCTGAAAAGCATATGAGAACATCTCTATCCATGCGAAAGGCTACATACTTTTAACATATTGATTTGCACATCGATCTTTTAGTAGTAGGATCTCATTATCTATGACCACTTGGTTAATGTTTCGGTAATACACACATAACCAAAATCATGGTGTCTTATTATTCTATTCCTATACAAGTCATCCAACTATACTATCAACTCATGGATTTCTGTGGTAGCCATCCATTATGTAGTTGTAGATTTCCGTGTGATCCATGGGTAAATTCCAATGCATATGTCCCTCTTCCTGTGAAGAGGTATTCATAGAGACATCTTTTGAAAGTATTTTCCCAAACTCTTCCAATAGTATTTGGAACTAAATACTGAAAACTCTGTCTACCGTAAGGGTAAGGCTAGACAACTCAAAAGTGATCATTTTCACGCACCTATGCATGATATTATCTTGGGTTTCATGAGTTTCCATTTTCAAAGACAATGGAAAACCTAATTTCAATGTTGTATATATACCAAATCCATTTTTCCTAATACAGTCCATGTATGCATGAACTGTAGATGACCAGTTCATACCCAAACTAACGTCATAAGGCCTCAATAATTCCATCAGGAGGTTATAACCAAAACTCTCACCTCAAGGGTTAGATCACACCATTAGCACAAGAATTATTTTCAAGTATCCTTTCATAGGAATCCTTAGATATCGGGATTAATTAAACGATTAAACTAGAAACTATAGGACTTGAACAAGATTTGGGACAAGAAGGAATGACTAGTACATGTGTCTATTAATTATGGATGCTAGTAGTAGAAACAGACTGTACCTAGAATCATTCACAGAACCCTTGGGACACACTTATTTACCACATGCAGCTACCCCCTTCCCTTTTATCCAGCTCCCTGCGTTTGGTGGGAAACACATTTGGGAGGAGGTTGTAACATGTAAAAATGTATACCACGTCATGTTGCACTCCTAGATCCTCTTCCTTAACTTCTGCCCTACATATTCATCTTTCACTATCACCTCATCTTCCCAAAACATTTAACACACCCATGTATCTCAGATTGGAATCAGCTCCCAGCTTTCCCACTAGTACTATTCACCAGTTGTATCTACATAGCCAAATAATATTCGACCACAATGGTTCTCTCTAGAACCATAACATCATTAGGAATGTAGAAAGTGATAGTGTCGGCTTGGATGTCCCTAAAAACATCTCACTCAGATCTCCGAGCCATGAAGCACTGATCGTATCAAATTCATTGAGTACATGGAATGGTCGATACCCCTCGATGAATATTACATTAAATACATGTCATACTGTCAAAACTATAGATTCTCTTGGGAACACAAACTCGTTATCTTATCATGGATAAAGACCCCCTTCACTGAGGAATTTTATCATGATATGTCCATAGGAATGTCATGTAATCATAAGATGGGGGAATTCTAAAACCTTCCATCCCACTGATGAGCCACATAGAATGCTTACTACCAGGACCACCATCTGATCTAATGGTTCCATGGCTATATGGAAACTCGGTAACCATCAAAATAAGGTCATTAGATTCCTGTGATTCAAGCTCACCTCGAATCCTAAGGGGTATCTATCATTTAAACTCATTTAAGGAACTAAGCCTATTTATTTCCACTACTGGTAGCTCCGGTAGTAACTCAGGACCAAAGGGTTGTGGTTTTGTATAGACACAACCCAAAGGTACCATATTAGGCACCAATAATTATATTGAAGCATTATCACACTGTGGACCATGCTCATGGTCAGGCATTGGAATCCTGGATGGATTTTTGTGTGCTTTCATTTTGGAAGCGAATCAGGATGAACCACGATTAATATGTTATCCCTGGGGGTGTGACTCAAAATGCATAAAAAGAAAAACATTTCCAAAATTAACACAATCACTATTTTCTTATACCGAGTAGGAAAATAGAATTCATGGTCCAGTTGTATAGATTCGTCTGCCTCCTCACTAACACTAGACTCCCCAAATTGAATCATGGGCTCAAGACAATTAGAAATAATGCTTCATTTGAAACATAGACTCTTAGTTATTTTTGTAGAACCGACCTCCCTTTGATACCACTTTGTCACAACCCGTCATCTAGGGCTTGTAACATGACACCACATGCCCGTTATGTATAGGAAAAGGGATGGCAACTGACACTGGAAACAAATTTCCTTAATGTCAGAAAATATTTCCTAAAAAGTGTACACACAAAACATGGTACACTTAACACAAGTAAAAAAACAATGGAAGAAGAATGGTGCAACAACAACTAAAAACCATGAAAGAGTGTAAAAGTGTGTACTGATGTAAATTGGGCCAGAATACAAGCCCAACTGAATATTTAAATACAAAAAAAGGTAAAAATAGCTCCTAAGGTCATCTTCCATGGATCCTACCTAAATTTTAGGTAAATCTCATCATTTTGGCTCTCCATTTAAACCATTCACCTCCATACATTGTCCTTCCCTAGATCCTAGAGAATAAGTTAAAGATTCTCGTCGTCTGCACAAGAAAAAAATAAGGTGCAGGAAAATCCCATGTAGGGGTGAGTATAAATTTACTCAGTAGGTACCTCAAGACCCGAAAAGGTCACTCATAATTCCACAAAGTAAAAACCCCAATGAATGATCTCAATCACAAATAAAAAAGGAAAGGAATCAGCTCAAACTAAATATGAAAATGAGATTTCAAGAATAAAGAGGATTAGTCTTAATCAATATAATTTAATTCCATTAGTTATTTTTCCAAAACATAACCACAAACGTGTTGTTCCATTGTCAATCGACACAGATTTGTATGTCGCTGATCCACGAGGGGTCTCTCTAAGGCTAAACTTCATCGGGTCATGCACTGCGGATCCGCAGAGGGTCGCTAGAATGTTAATCAACATAGGGTCACTATCATGCTTATCCACACCAGTTCTCTATGATGCTGGTCAATAGAGGGTAGCTATGATGTTTATCTAGATAGTGTCTCTATGATTCTGATCCACACAGGGTCTCTATTCAATTGACAGCCAGCAATATAATTCCCTCGCACTCGGTGCAATTGAGTTCCGCAGAATAACATCCTCAAGATATCGGTCATCCCTAAAAATCCATGAATATTCATAAAAGTGCATACCAATACACTGCAATATTGTGATGGTTATAACATTACAGATGACGCATTAATAAGATGTTATGTCTGTGAGTTATTGGCATTTTAGTGGTTACTTCTAGGTTGGATTCAGGTACGATCCAACCCTACCGTGCTCCAACATTATCCAAAGAAAAACTGGAATATCACAAAAGGAACTTATTTTTCCATGTATTCTAGAACCTTTCAAATAGTCTTCTGGTATGTAAGCTACATCCTTTAAAGGTTATCAAAGATGAAAAGGGTCAGGGCTCGTCAGAACTATTCTAACCGACCCAACCCCCCCCCCCCCCGACCTTGGCCGACCCAACCCGGTCTGAGTCCTACATGATCTAGAATGAACCAGATGGGCTGACCCAATGGAGCTGGGATACAATAGGCTCAGCCAGCTGGGCCATGGCGTGGCTTTCCCTGGTTGGGAGCATCCCACCGGGTTTCCCGTCGAGCAGATCAGACTTCCAGCTAGGTGGCCCACCCCCACATCCCGAATGGTTGAGCCATTTAGGATTCTTTAACCGACATAGAAAATTGAGCCTAGCCCTATAATCATGACCCATGCGGTGCGGGGCCCCCTCTGTCAAGACAAAAAGTTGTGGCCTCCCTCTTTGGTGCACTACCTGTAGCAAACGCGGTCGGTCGAGGGTCTGCCACCCAAAATGCCCACTCCGACGCCTTTGGGAACCCCCTTCTTCCATGACTGGTGCAAGCCAGCTACCGTTGTCAGTCATCGGAGCCGGTGGGACATCCTCATGCCACATGATGAGCTTCGGTGCTCCTTTATGACTTTTTATTGCATCTAAAAGCCTCTCGGGATGCTACCGTTACTAGATGGCTCCCAGATTTGAGATTCCGTCGAGTTCAAAATATGACCGCAAAGAACGCAACAAGAATTGAAGAAGTGGAGGATCATGGCCTTGTACTTCAAGACTGAACCCTCCACGTTAGCATCATTTCAGGTAGATATTCAATAATACATCACATAGATAATGATTAAACAATTAATACTTTTCCCTCATTAACCACCTGCAGTTTCATATGAATCATGGATCAACTCATTTTGGATGATTCATGTTTTATATTTTTTTCCAAGAACGAGGGTTTGAAATAATAAAATCAATTTACTTTTAAAACAAATCCCAACCTCAAGCTTGATAGAAGCCGCTAATGTTTTGGAAGGAGTGTCCATATCTGAGGGTGTTGCAATCAAAGGACAATGTTTATGTCCTTTGGCACTCTTTACAGAATCCATCAATGGTTATCAAAGCCTTGTTCTAGGTTGGTGGAAGAAGTCATGGTAATTTTACAGAGGTTCCTTTTTTGAGAGTCAATAACCAATGGCCAAGCATCATTTACATAGATAGTATGAACCAACCATGTTTCATATCATTAATGAAGTTCATTAATTTGAAAAATTTAGTGTTTCAATAAAACAACCAATTTTTAGCTTACGAAACACAATGGTCATGTCATTGATTGATTTAATAACCCAATGTTCATGTCATTGAAAATTATCTCATATTATTATGGTAAGTTAAAGCTTCTCTGGTCTATCTCAAGAATTTAAATTCCAATGATTTATTAATCAATATTCATGGATTTGGAATTAAAAAGAATACTCTCTGCTATATTTATTATATCAGTTAATTTGTTATGTATATGTCTTTTTGATTCATGGAAGAATATATATATTGAGAAATATATAGAGATACATGTTATTGGATTAAAACTGCATTTTTTTGAAGATCGTTTGAAATTCTACAACAATTGTTGGTTAGTCTCTTTTTTCTATAGACGATACCATAGTGGATATATAAGTGTTCTAAATCTAGTATTTTTTGTATGTCATCTTCTATTATTCATTACTATTTTTAACTTCAATAATTAAATCCAACTGGATCATAGAAGAACTAATATTTATAGATGAAAGAATTTTCTATATAACAAGATCTATCTACTATGAATTTTTTTTCAACTGTGATTTTCAACCGGAACCATTTTTTAATAAAATAACCTTTTTGAGTTTCAACAAATCGTACTCTGTTGTGGTGGAATAACAGCTTTTTGAACTATGTTTTGGTTTTTCAATTCTCTATTAATGAACTAGAAACCTTAGTTTTATCCTTATTTAAAATGGGGTAAACTACCTACACTCATTTTTGGATTAGTCTCTTGATATGATGGTCTGACTAGTGAAATTCAACAAACTCAAAGAGATAGTTATTGGTGGTGTGGACTAGGGGATCGTTATGCCCCCAAACACTATAAATAACAGCTTTCTGTATTTCTACTATATGTCATACTCATAATTTCCTACATAGAATAAACTCTACTTGTCCACAAAATCAATAGTAAACATTAAAATGCATAACTATGAATGATTATGAAAAAGATGAAAACACCCAATTCACCCCCATAATATGAATATTATTATATTCAACCTAAAAATATACATTAGGTGAGGTGTATTGGAAGAATATATAACAAGATAAACGTATAAGGCCAATATTAATGTTACAATGATTGAGAAGAGAGAAATAATTTCAAAGGATCATACCTATTATTTCATTGGTGAAAACTATGGATAATTGAAATCAAGGATAGTTATATGTTTGATGAATTTTCTTTTCAAATTCTACTATAATATCCTTACTACATATATAAGTCATTAAAAACTCATAACATGGACTGTGGCTATAGAGGCTGAGTATGACACAAATTCTAAAGCTATGAATTCTATCATCTCCAGAACTAGACCAGATGAATTATACATTGTCAAAAAATGTTCCACTTCTTATGAAAGGTGTAAAACAACTATAGTTACCTATAAAAGAAAATTAATTTTAAGAAAAATGTGGTATACAATAGTAAACATAAGATACGATTCATTGAGATTGATTTATAGAGAGAGTATCACAAATATTAATAGAAGGATTATAGAAATTATCAATAATATTACAGACATAGGTGATCCTAGAAAACAATATGATCATGAATTAATTAATATGATAGTTCTTCCTACAAAATGAAATGGTATATCAGGTTCAATTTGACAACAATCTCTTGTCAAAAATATGATAATGAGAGAATAAATTCTAAAATAGACGATGTAAGGAGATGAAATGAAAGATAAAGTTATAGATAATAAAATATTAGTGAAAAAGGATAATAATAATCTAAGGTTTAAATATCAGATGAAAGGAAAAAGAAAAAGAATGATGTTAGGGAAGAAAAATGTAGATACATCTAATTCTTAAATGGAGTTGTCTCAATTAGCCAAAAATTTATAATGTTTTATAAGAAGAATGGAGGATTTATAAAACCCTTCAATAAGGATGATAAAGGCTCAACACAAGTCAAATTATATGAATGTGAAATATTGGAACATATAAGACATGATTTTCCTTATCTAATATGTGAAAAAAGGAATATAGAAATGATATATCATAAAAACAGTGACTATAAACACAATGGAAAAAGGGAAATTAAGGTTACATGAATTGTTTATGAATTCTGAAGTGTCTCATTAAAACATGATTCAAAAAAGGATTAATCAAATCTGAATGAAAGCATTCGCTTCATGGAAGATGAATTTAAGGTTCAATACTACTCATAAAATTATAATTCTTATTTTAATTCAACTTAGTCAATTAATAAATTGGATACCTACTACAAAATTATAGAAAACAATTACACTCCAAATTAAAGAAAGAATAATCTTTAATGAACATCCAATACTCATTAGTAGGATAATGATATACATTACTTAATCCACATGAATAGTTAATGGATATATTTAACTCATCTACCCAAAATCTGATGATCGTGAAAATAAGATTAAAAAATTGTATGATGAAGTAAAAACTTATAAAAATACTCATATCTTATTTAAAAAATGATAAAATATTCTAAATGAAAATATTGTTAAAATTTTCATTTGGGAGAAATGATTTGGTATAAGAAATAATGTTGGAAAATATAAACTATATATGAATTATTTTTTTCCAAACACAATAAATATTACATTTCATTTTTAGAAAATTTCGATATATAACAAAAAAGGTAATTTATGAAATACTCAAATAAGTGGAATAAAAAAGGATTTTATATCGAATAACTTATCAGAAAAAAATGATATGTGTTATAAAAAAAGTAGGTTTGGATTCCCATAATTTTGTTAGCTGACACTATTGGATTGAATAGAATATTTTTACCAAAACAAACACTTTATTAAATAGCCTTTAGAGGAAACATGTAATAGAAAAATAAAATATATGTGGTATATGCGCAGTATCTGCTCCAGGATAATGATTAGAAACCCATAAATGTTCAATACACCAAGTCAAATAGATGGAGGTCCTGTAAATTTTGGTGATGAGGGAAATGCAATAATAATTGGTCATTTTTGTGTTGGATATCTCAAAAAAATCACAATCAAAAAATATTATATGTATAGTGACTATAGCATTACCTGATAATTATCACTCAAATCCATGATAATGAAAATTATGATGATTTTTCTAACAATTCAGGATATGTATTTAATGATAAACTACATATGTTAAGACCACTTAGAACCGATAATATTTATATATTGGATTTAAATTCACTGTTTGAATAAAAAGTGAATTGATTAACTACTATGATAAATGAGTCTTGTATATGGCATAGGAGGCTTCGTCATTTTAATATTTTTTCTTTAGAGAAATTATCTATGAAATAGTTTTTTTCTGAATTACATAGTCTTATGTTCAATTGGGCTATATTTTGTGATTCATGAAAAAGTTTCCTGAAACAAAAATCATCAGTCAAATATATTAACAAAATTTTACATCAGAACCTCAAGATATTATCCACCGGAATTTTTTAGACCATAAAGAGCACAATGTTTATATGGAAAATTATTTTTTTCTATATTCATTTTTGATTGTTTTAGATTTACATGGATTTATTTTATAAAACTCAAATATGATGAAATTACATTTTTAATGTTTATATACTATATTTCAAAATAAAAACGGATTTAATATAATTTACATAAGAAGTGATCATATTGGAGGATTTTAGAATCTAGAATTCAATTGTTTTTGTTCAAATCATGTTATTAAACTCTCCTTTTTAACACAAAGAACACCTCTTCAAAATGGAATTTCTTGAAGAAGAAATAGAACTATTTAGGAAATGGTTGTGACTATGATGATTGAATATTGTTAAACGACCTGAAAATGGAAAAAATCTATAGGCATAGCCTGTTACAAAATGAGAAGTGTTTTAATTCAGCTTTTTTTAAACAATACATCTTATTAACTTTGGAATAACAGAAAAACTATATTAAAGTACTTTAATGTTTTTGGATGCATATATTAAATCCTGAATATCATGGATAATTTTGATATGTTTGATCCAGAATATCATGAATGAATATTTTAAGGATATTCTTCTACCTCTAATTCAATATAGTATTTAATAAATAGTCATCGATTGATGAGGAATTAGTTCTTGTAATACTTGATGAAACTGATCCTTTTATTAAAGAGAAATATCAATCTGATGAAATTACTGACTCCTCTTAAAATATGAGACAAGGAAACCTAATAATTATTATGAAAATAATAAAAATAAAATTTAGTTTAGTTCATAAGATCATTATTGAGATCAACCAAATAGTGCGTCTCATAGACAGTCTATAACCATAAAGAATAATTCTTTAGTAACTGTTATAGGAGACCTTAACATGGGACTAAGAACTAGAAAAAGTGCATTAAATGTAGTTTAATATTTTCCTTTCGATCTCTACTTGAATATAAACATTTTGAAGAAACCATAGAAGATGAGAGTTAGATGTTAGCAATGAAATATGAGAAAAACCATTTCAAAAAGAATAATGTATGGGAATTAGTTGAGAGACCATTAAATTATTTATTTATATGAACTAAGTGGGTATTTAAAAATAAAGAAGTTGATCTAAGGTTTATATGTTGGAAAAAATCTATATTAGTAGATAAATTATATAATAAAGAATAATGTATTGAATATGATGAAACCATTTCCCCTATATCTAGATTAAAGGAAATTGGAATTATATTAAATTATTCATCTAATGTGAACATTTAATTATATAATATGGATGTTAGATATTCTTTTATGAATGGATATTTAGTAGAGGATATTTTTTGTGGAAAAAACACTTGTTTTAGAAAGACAAAAAACCAAATTCTATCTATAAAAATACAAAAGAAATCCATGGCCTTAAACAAGAACCTAGAGCATGGTATGAAATATTAAGTTCATTTCTTTTAAAAAATTGATTTACTGTTGGATTGGTAGATCCAAATATTTTTAGTAAACCATTTATTCTAATATATTACTAGTTCAAATTGATATTGAAGATTTTTTTTGGTTTCGCTAATGAATAAAATTTAATATTTTAAAATAACTTATGCAAAAAGAATTTTAAATGAGTATGATGAATGATTTGAACTTCATTTTTGGGATTTAAATTTATAAAAAATATTATGGAAATATTTTAAAACAAATTAAATATTTTAATGATTTATTGAGAAAAATTATTCTTGAGAAGATAAAGTCTTATACAACTTCCATTGTAATAATATTAAACATGATTTGGATGAATCTATAACACTAGTGGAAAACTATTAATATAGAGGTATTATTGGGTGTTTTTTATATCTTACTGCTTGTAGACATGATATTATGTTTTATATATGTTTATGTGCTAGATTTCAAACAAATCCTAAATAATATAATCTTATTGTTGTCAAAAGAATTTTTAGATATTTGGAGGGAACTATTTTTAACTCTCTTCTTTATCCAAAAACATCAAATATAAATTTAGTATCATATTCAGATTCCTATTTTGGAGGTTTCATATTAGATAGAAAAGGTCCCTTAAGAAACTATCACTTTTTAGGAAAATCAAAAATAACATGGTAATGTATGAAACCACACATACTTTTCTATATCCACAGGTGAGGGAGAATATCTATCTACATACTGTTGTTGTACACGATTATTGTGGATGAAAAACACAATAATGGAAATTGGATTGAATTTTAATATAAGACTATTTTATGTGATAATACAAGTGGTTTAAATAAATTATAAAATCCAATAATTAATTCAAGAAATAACCATATTGGTATTGGACTTATTTTTCTAAGTGATCATGTTCTCAAATAGGATATTTCTTTAGAATTTGTAAATAATGAATATTAACTAGCTGATATTTTTACTAAACCAGTTCCTTCTATAAGATTTTATTTTATTAAGGGTACTTATATTTATTTAATTTTAAAATAAATGATAATCATTTTATTAATTTAAATTAATATTTTTTATTGTATTTTTTTTTATTTTATTTATTTACTCAAATTTAATAATGTTAAATTAATTATTCATTTACATTAAATAGGATTTATTTGAATATATATTTATATTTTACGTAATTTATCAGAAATATATTTACGCAATGTGATTTCAAAATTTTCATAATTACCTTATGTAATGACTTGCGAAATAAATCACTATAAAAAATGATTGGAATGACTAACCTTTTCTTATGTTTTATTTTTCCTATGATGCATAGAGGTATATTAGGATTAACCTACAGGAATAGGTTAAGGGATATAAGTGTGTTCAAAGGGGACACAATGTTGATTTTGTTTTATTTTAAGATATAATGTAAAATTTATCTATGTATCTAGTACATCCAAGGCAATTAAACTGATCGGTCATTCGGGACATGATTCCTTATATCATGCCAATGTTATGTAATATTGCACCGATTCTGGGTGACTGGGATTGGGGAATTACATTTGGTATCGGATGAAGTTTAGTACAAACCATGAAAGATAGATTTAGAAAAACTGTGATTAGAAAACAGTACCCTATGACAGATATTGAGGATTAGTATAGAAGAACAACAAAAAATTTTGGTAATATAAATATTATGTGGGTTTTCCAAGAAATACATCACTGTCTAGATACGAACAGGTAGAGGAGGCTTTCAGACAGATGCACCTAGTATTGAAAACTCTGATAAAAAGTTTCGGCCTAGACCTGGGGTATCCTAGAACATGATAATGGGCATTGCTGCACTCATGGTTACGACACTTCTGAGAGATATTCATAGGATAATTCACATTTTCATTACAAATCGATTAGAATAATTTAAATATAAGATGATAATAAATTTCCTTGGTTAATCCTAATGTGTTTTAGATTGAAAATAAGGTGTTATGATATTCTCTAAATGATTTTATTACTCCCACTATTCATTCTTGGGTTAGAGAATGGATGAATTCTAAGCATGTTATAGTAACATTGAAGATGATGTAAAAGGTGGCCACATAGGTGGAAATGAGCAACAAAATAGAATGTTGATAGGTGGAGAATATATCGTGTTCATGACGAATCAGTTTTCCAAAAATATGATCAACAACATATATATTTACCAACTCAAAAACTCAAAAATGATGAGAAAGGCGGTGAATGATAAGAGCACTTGAAGTGGAGACCATGTAGAAAATAAATCTCAATTTAATCATGCGGGAAATGTGGAAGGTGAAACCTAGGAAATTGTATCAATTGAATAACGAAATTCGTTAGGTGTGGGAAATAAGGAGATAAATTTAAAAATCTTCGGGGGAACATAAAGAGTACAATGGAAGAAAAAATTGATTCTAAGAATCCAATTATAGTCATTTTCCTTAAATGTAAGGGACCATGGAATTAATAGAGTCAATTCCCTTTTCTATTGGATAGCCTCTAAGTCAAGGAAGAACCTATGTGGAAATAAATGCATAGTGAAATGTTTAAAATTATATGATTAAATTGGAAGACTATTCTCTTGTATGTGTAATCATGTATTTTGTAATGTAAAGATTCTATTTGTGTATGGATTATCTAGTCTTTTGTGGATATCATTATAATGAACTATTTTTGTGTATATGATCCTTGAATTTTGGGAAATTACAGGTAATAATTTTTTCGATGAAAATGAGAGGTATGAGATATCATTTGTTGTTAAAATTATATTATGTTTATTTTGAGGAATTTTTCTCATTTTTTTAATGTTATATAATTTTGTTTTTGAAAAAGTACCACACGTAGACTGTGTGACAACCCCTAAATCAGACAATGTTGTGGGAATAAGACCCACAACTATAGTTCGATTGGGATTTATCACATACCACTAGACTACGTGAATTCCTTGGTCAGTGTGACTAATTCATTTTAGTTAAATGATTTTATTGATCAATTATAATTTAATTTTAGACATTATGTGTTATAAAATGGAGATCCTTAGTAATGGAAAATGATTTTGTGATTAAGAGATAAATTTTATTTTGGAAGATTTTCACACTGTTGGGAACACTATATGGAAAAGGAAATTAGAATACTATGGGATTTCATTTGAGGACTATTAGTGGTTTTTTATCTATTTTTTTTACATTTATAGGGATTTGGGATATTTATGGAAATGATCAACCTATCTGATAGAATATGTTATTAGATTAATTACATTTATGTATATGACATTAAGAGTATTCAATGTTAGTTTGATATAAAGTTTACAAGGAGGACTACATAATCCTATTATTCTGTGTTTTGTGTTTCCATATTTGTATGGATTATATTAATGTATTTTAAAAAACTTTTTTTATTGAATTGTATTTATAGAACCATGGGTATTGTTGGGTTTATTTTTGAAATTAATATTTGTATTTATTTCTTTAAAGGATTATACTTTTTTTGGATCATCTGATATTGTACAATCATTTCTGGTTTTGGTTAATCTCTACAGAGAAGTGAAATATATAGTTTATCCTTTGTGGATCATGTGATTCTCTAGAAGTGGATTCTAGCGCTTCATGTGTGACCAAGTCGTCTTGAATACTCATAGTTTTGAAAAATAAGATGGGTTTGTTGTAGAAATTTATTAATAGATGAAACTCTACTAAAAAATTAAGTATATTTATTTATGTTCTTATTCAATCTAATAATTTAATTCCTTAACATTATGAAATAGAACATTAAAAAAATTTCTGTTTACTTTTCATACTGGGAAACTAATGACCCTTTATCCCATACCATGTTTTTGTTTTTTTAATTGTCAACATTCTCCTGATCATTTTTTCTATCAATCTCCATCAGAATGTGACATTTAGTTTATCATCCATATTCATGTATTTTTACATGGATTCCTAGTATGTGTTATCTCAAGTGACTTTAGTAGTTCTCTTTCATTATTTTAATGTGATAGTTTTATTTACTCTTTTTCTATTGTGGGAAATTCAATGAAGATCCCATGCCTAATTTTAAAATATTTAGGATCCATGTTCCAAAAGGGGGGAAGAATGTAACACCCCATGATTTCATAGTAAGTTATTTTCATTAAAGTAATTCAGTAGTTTGTGCTACACACAACACCGAGTTCGAGCGCACCCCGACATTCCAAATAATGTGTTCAAAAAGGGGTTATGAATAATATTAACTAAATTTGGAATTTTATATACTCTATATAATTTTATAATCCTTATTATTTGTTTCATATACATATTATAAAAACAAATTCATTTTCTTCTTATAAAAGAAGTATTTTTTTAAAAGAAACTTTTCTACATTCTTTGGAAAAACTTATTTAAAACCTATATTAGATTTCAATTGAAAACCATTTTTCAATTGAAATAAATTATAGATATAAATTTTTCATTTGAATTGTTTGGAAGTATAATTAGATTATATTTTTATCATTTAATAAAATTTAGGTCACTATATGTAATTTCATATTTAAATTTGACATAAGAACAAGTCAATCTTTTGATAGTTTTTACTTTATATAAACTTGATTTTCAGTTTCGACAACATGAATTAATTTCAAATTAAATAATGCACCTTCAATGTTTTTAATTTTGTAAAATAGAATTCATTTTTTAATTAATAAAATGAAAATTATCTTTTGGTGATTTTATTTTATTTTTCAGAAAACATTCAATTATGGATGAATAGTTAAAAACATTGCATTATAGTTTCAAACCGACATTTTATTTAAATAAATATTTATTTTATTTAAATTTATTTTTTGTCCAAATAGATATACATTACCCATATATGTTCAATTCAATTCATTGTAGTAATTTTATACAAAAATTATATGTATAACATTTTATTGAACCTTTTAACCTCATTTGTCCACCATCTAGGAGCATGTAAAAATTTTCATAAAATATAATATTACCACTTCTGTGAGTTATATTACAAAAATATAAGAGGCATGTTTGACATCATTATGTATAATGGGGTTCAATAAGATGAATATATTATTTGGTGGATAGTAACTTTGGACTTTTATTTTCCACGGTTAAAAATAAATAGGGTAATTAAAGGTAAATATTATATTATAATTACCCAAACACATATTCTAATTCCATTGGATAAGTGTAATTCTAAAAAAGATAACCATAGAAATAAAATATTATCCTATTTGGTCTGCATGGATTAGATTAAAATAGTTATTATTATTTTATTTAAAAAAGATTTAAAAGAGTTAAATTCTATGTTTAATAAAAAACCATTTTTAATATAGGGTTATACATAAGTGAAATTAGACTATTAATATTAATTAAAAAGATAAAAAAAATTAATACATAATGGTATTTTATTAAAATAATTTATATAATAAATAAGTATATTAATTTAGGACACCATGATGATGTAGTAATTACCATTTCAATGAATGATTATAATAACTGATATTGTAAATTTTCAAATATATATAATTTTAGTCTTTTGATATAATTAAATTAATTTTAAATGGTAATATGACATGTTATGGTTGATTAAATATATTTTTTATGTAATCAATATGTTATTATTTTCACAAAAACCAAATAATAAATATTTTCAAAATTGACGTAAATTATTTTTTAAAGTAAATACTATATTATTGGTTGATATAATATTCTTAAAAATTGAATGTTCTTCCATATGGGCTTGTATTATATTATATATGATATTTATGAACAACTTGAGGTTATCTTGGATGTTTAGTGTACGTTTATTAACTATATAATGTAACAATATAAGAAGACGTGGTAAAAGATAAACTATTTAACTAAGAGTTAAATTTAAATGATAAGGTTAAAATGTAAATCCAAACTTGTCTAAAACCTATTGGTTGAGTTTTTCCGGACCCATATCCACCTTATCTTATAAATAATTCATTTTGGAACCATTAGAAACTTATAATGAATATATTATAAAATATAATTTCAAGGTTTTCTAAATTGGCCCTCACCTCTCTTATAAAAGGGTACCTCTCCTTCTATTAATTTAACACCTCCATAACCATTTGGATTGGCCAAAACCTACCCAAATATCCTCCCAACATCCCTTTAATCATCCTATAGTCGATACGTTGATCAGAAAGATACCCTAAAGAGCCCTTTTGATCAACTCAATAGGTAACACCTGAGGAAAAGGTAATAATTTCACCACCCTCTTTCAAGTTCTTTTATACTTCCACTTCCACTTCCTCTTTATTTTTTGTTTTGATACCAAAATAATAAATCATGTACCTTATACATAATTTAAGGTTATTGTGAATATGGTATAACCAAATTCATTATTATATCCTCCCTATAAATGACAAAGTCACCATACGTGCATACGTACGACTTACCGTCTCCACATCGTGGTGTATTTTTTTATTCAAACTCATCATTATTTGAAAGGGAATAATAATGAGTATAACCGATGTACATAATAAATATAACATGATAATTATTCTTTATAAATTATATACCATCCAATTACATATGATTTAACCATCAAGATAATGATATTGTCTCTCATGCATACGTATAGATTACCGTCTCCACGAACATGATGAGATTTTTTATCCATCAAAATCATTCAAGAATAATTTTCATTTTTTAATTAAAAATAATTTTTATTAACATAATATCATTCCATATATGAATAAAATACTACATATCCATAACAAACATGTCTTACGTAACAAGTCATATAAAGGAAAATGAATCAGTTAACACCTAAAATGGTGATACTACTGAAATATTATTAAGAAAGTAATATAAGAAGATCATATATGATATCATATTTATGTATTTAGTTCTTTTATAGTTTAATAAAAATAATTTCACCATTGTATAGGGGGTAAAACAACCCTATACTAAGGAAAAGTACAATGGTAAGGGGTTTCTTATCTCACTTTAAATTCCGTGAGATTTACATTGTTCCCCATTTATTTTTTTGCAAGTGGTGTATTTTGTACTAACATTTGAAATATATTATCATGAATCTTTTTATGTTAATTTTATTTTGTGATTAAATTGGTAGTTATTACGTTTTGTCATATGACACAATTGATTACAACATGGTGAGGGGTTTTCATCTCACTTTTATTCCAGTGATATTCATGCTATATTTTCCATAATTACATTTTTGTGGTGTATATACTACCCATGAGTGTATTTATTAGGTAGTATACATTAATACATGGGTATTTACATCATCATTAGATTATAATTCATTCATGAGGTCTATTTTTATTATGCAACCAAATAGGTATGGAAATTTCAAATTTCAACTTCCAAACATTCAGTTTTACGCAATCTTCATTGATTTCTTTACTCCAATATTATTTGTGAAATAAATATTTATTTCATTATGTAGTAATTTCCACTCTGATTTGGGTGGTTATTATTTCGTTACACATAATCTGTCCATTCATAAATTCTAATGTAATGGATGTGATCATGATCAGAGTAATCTTAACTCAATTTTCATTCATTGAGTTAAACATCCACGACATTGGTGTTGTAGTTACAAGAATATGTGTGAAGGTTATATTATTGTTTTACATTGAATATCCAATCATATATAGTGTATTTATATTTTCACAACTAATTATTCCTTTGATTAATCATAACGTAAGCATACAGTCATTATAAGGGATTTCAAATCAAATTAAATTCCATTGAGTCATCATTGTGGTTAAGAAACAATTCACTTTTATTTGGTGTATATACTGTTATTTTAAATAATATATCATGAATCCCTTATTTTTTATGGTATTATAATGTTTTTATTACCTCAACTATATATATTCTATAATCTATAATTTGGTTAGGAACTCTAACAAAAATATCAGTTTAAATGTTTTAAAACTTTATTCTTCTAAATCTGTCTCATTATTGTCTTTGTTTTAAAAATGGTTTTGATATTTTATTTATATATAAATTAATGTTTTAAAATTAAAATTACATTTAAAATATTCAATGTGGTACGAGAAACTTTGATTCATAAATCTATTTTTAACAGCTTCTTGAAAAATAGTGAGACTTTTAAATGATTTCATGAAAAATGGTTATTTTTCTCAATGATTTTACTGATCATTTTTAACTATGTCAAAATCCTTTATGGGTTATTATTCTTGATCAATGATGATTTATTATGATAAAAAACATCCATAATGTATAGAATTTTTTTGTTATGTTTAACTGTGGATGGGTTAGTTTTATACCATTCATGGTATATGGATAAAATATAAGCATTTCATATGCTTGTTTTTATAGGAATGTTTATGTTATGTTTAAACCTTTTCATATAAAGAATGTATTGGACTTAGTAAGTGACGGGTGGAGCCCGATATAGATCCCCAATGCATCAGTAGGTCTCATTGGACAAACTAGTGTGTTGACACATGGACTTAAAAAATCTTATTTGTTGTCTTGGAAAAAGGCTTTAACTATGTGGTTATGAATTTTGGCATTATGCATTCCATCTATATTTAATTGGATATTTATATAACATGTGATTATTCAAATAGTAGAATATCCATGAGAATAAGTAAATGAAATTATTTGATTTATGTTTTCCATATTATGCTAAAATATATTTTTAAAATGTTTTTTGTTCTAGTCGTATGCATTGACTTTAATGAATTTTTTATTTAAAAAATTTACACTGTATTTTAATCCTTACTTAGAATCTGAGGTCACACCTTTCTTATTTTTATTTTTCCTAGAATTCAAAGAGTTATATTACAATTAGTCTTTAAGAATAGGATAAGGGATATAAGATTGTTCAAAGGGGACACAATATTGTTTTTTTATTTTATGATGTAATGTAATATTTATGTATGTATCTATTAATTCCAAGGATACAAAACTAATCAGTATTTTGAGACATGATTCCTTGTATCATGCCAATGATATGTAATAATGGACCAATTCTAGGTAAATGGGGTTGGGGTGTTACAAAATCCATCTAGAGTTAATTTTAATATAGTCAAAGTTACTTAGGTTATTCAGCTAACAAATATATAGATAGAAAAAATATGTGATTTATGACAAAATTTAGTGAGGTATCTTCCTTACCCACTACTTTTTATATTTTAACTATGCATGAGTCTGATGAATCTGATATGTCAAATAATTGAAATCATGATGATGAATATATGGAAAATGACAAATTATTTTAATACCTCAATATATGGGAAGGCACATTTAATGAGTTATTGTATAAATAGAAATTTTTGAAAATATACCATAATATAAATATAAATTTTAAATATCAGATATCTATAGAAAAATATAATAATATAAAATTTATCATAGAAAAAATTGAACTTAAACATTCAAATTTGAAATTAATGAAATACATAGAAAATTTAACAAATGGTAGAGAGATATTAGCCTATATATTGGGAAAGCATGTTGTTTGAAAACATGTTTCTATAATTTTTATGATCCTGGAGAGAGAGAAGTTTATTTAAAAGTACATTGGTTCCTAAATACATGCTTGAAAGCACTACTGCCAATCATTTTTCACGAAAACCCAATAGAGTGATTATTTCTAAGAGGGATCATCAATTTTCAAGAACGTGTCAGTAAAATATGGGTTCCCAATACTTTTAGTACTATTATTTATAGACCCAAATAGATTTGGGTATCAAAGTCATTAAATGTTTAAAACGTGTTTTTATAATATCATTTTGTAGATCACATGTATATGTATATGGTACATGTCCTATGGTTGTTCAAGACACATGATATGATTCAATTCCTATTTTAAGAGTCTTATCAAGGTTGATAGTGTTCTGGTCACCTTTAGTGATAATGAAAAATTTAAAATCATCAACCTAGGACATATTAGTAACGAAAATTTAGTTTTAATTTCTAATGTTTTATATTTTAGTCGTTTAAAATATATTTTTCATACCATTTCTCTGTTCATTGATTATGGTTTTGATGTTAATTTTTATAATGATTCCAATAATGTGATTAATTCTAAAAGATCATTAATCAATATTTCCTTAATGAATGTAAATGTTCATTTTGTAGATTCAAATTCCTTATATTCAAAAAAATGTTTCATGATTGAGTTTTTTTCTTAATGTGTCATGACTTCGACATACAAGACTAGGCTATTCCAATATTCACTTGCTAAAAAAGCTAAATAGAAAAGTTTTATTCTGTGATCATCCAATGATTGGGTTCCATACTGATAAGGAATAAAACCCTTATCGAAAATGGGAAATATTACAAATACTCTTTTAAACTAATGTATGATGTTTCAAAATATCAACCTCTCTAGTTGGCTCACATTGAAATTTTTCACTTTCCAGAGTATCTAGTCTTAATGGAAAGAATAATTTTTCTCTTCGTGTAGATGAATATTATATATATACAAGGGTATATGTTCTAAATTACAAAATTTATAGATACATGTAAATTACTTTTAATGATATGTCTTTAGAAAATATTAGTGGACATAAGATTATAACATTATGAAGTGACCATGGTTGTTAGTTTGAAAATCATTATTTGGAAAAAAATTCAGATAAAATGGATACACTCATAGTTTCTCTTCTCCTTGTACTCCAAAGCAGAATTTTGTTGTTGAAATGTGAAATTGAACCTTACAATAGATTGAATGGTCTATGAATAATTAGTATGAGAAACCAATATATTTTTGGGAAAAATCATTCAATACAACACACTATATCATACATTGTATTTGGATTAGAATTACCCAAAACAAAACATCTTACAAGTTGTGTAATAATAAGAATCATTAGGTTAACTACTTTACATTTTTTTTGGTTTCAATGTTTCTATACTTGAAACTAATGATAAACATAAAATATTTTCCCCCAACAATAAAAAAGGATTCATTTTTCATTAATAATTTCCATGTAAATTCTAATGAATTTTCAAAAAAAAATTCATGGATTGTGGGAGAATCAGTCCATGTAAAATTTTATGAAACTGATCCATAGTAGCCTTATAATTCATTATAAAACTATGAGTATAATATATCTACTGCAATCATAAATTAGAAAAAAAAATATATTATTTTGTGAAACGTGCATAAGAATCATCTAATTCTGAAGAATTCCCTAAACATATACCTTGAAATACTAATATAACCAGTCCTACCTTCTCTTGATGTATTACAAATACAAATAATTATCATTTAGATTCATCTTTATATAATTTGTTATGATGAACCAAAACTAGATCTTCTATAAGAAATCAGGCTAAACATAAATAATTTTTTCTCCTATTGAACCTAAGAACATAAATGAAGCCATTAATGATAAATTCTCTATTATAGAAATTCATGAAGATATAAATCATTTTGAAATAAATAATGTATGAGAAAATATAGATAATCCGAAGGACTAATTAACTATTAGCACTAAATGGGAATTTAGGATCATGTGGATAAAGTCATGTAATATTGGAAGAATCAATTCTTGAATTGTTTCAACAGGTCACAATCCTGATAAAGTAATTGACTATAATGAAACAATTTTCTCCTCTAGCTATAATTTAATACATTAGAGGGATTCTTTTCTTTTATTCTCATATTAATTTGAAACATTTTCAAATTTATGTCAATAGTGGTTTTATAATCAGTTTTATAGTTGATGATGTTTTATATTACTACCCCTAGCTTCCAAATCCTCATTTCCCCAATAATGTTTTTAAATTAACTAATCCCTAATACGGATTAATAGAATCCCCAATAGATTTGTATGAAATTATTCGAAAGTTTATGATTTGAAATAGATTTTCAATAGGAATAGAAGATCTTACCCTTTTCATAAAATGGGAAACAAAAGTTGTTTTAGTATTACAAATATGTGTTCATGATATAGTTTTTAGATCTTCAAAAATTATCTCTACATATATTTTTCAAAAAATTGTGAAACAGAAATTTCTAATGAGTTTAATGGGAGAAGTGATTTTCATTTATGGGCTTCATATTTTTCAAAACAAAGAAGTAATTATTTTTAATTAATAATAAAATTCAAATGATCTTTTAAAATGTTATAATTTATATAGTACTAAATCTAGTGATACTTCTATGAGTACCAATTGTAAACATGGCCTTAATGAAAATACGGAATGGGTAGATCAAACTAGTTATAGAGATATGATTGGATGTCTTCTTTACATGACTACAATCTAACTATAAATTATTTTAATTGTGTATATGTGTTCTCATTTTCATGAGTATACATCGGCGTCGCATTTATTTCCTTTTAAAATAATTTTCAAATACCTAAAATATACAAAAAATTGTCATTGTTATAACCTTGAGTAATTTTATTTAATTTAGAAAGATATTATGATAAGTATATTGGTGGAAAATGGTTAGATATAAAAAAACCTCTAGAGCATGTTACATTTTAGGTAAGACTCTCGTTTCATGGTGTTGTAAAAAGAAAAACTTTGTTTCATTATCTACTATTGATGATCAATAAATAACAATAGGGAAATGTTGTACACAAATATTAAATGATAAAAAATCTACTAGACCATGGATATTAATTCTAATATGTCCCTATAAACTATAGAAATACAATTTGGATAAACTTATCTAAATATTATATTTATCATTCTTAAAAAATTTATATATGACATGAATTTATGAAAGATTATTTTCAAAAATGAGATATAACTCTGATATTTTTATGAATATGAATTAGATAGATGATATATTTAATATAACATTTAATTATTTGAAAAAGTAATATATCAAATATGAATTATGAATGATAAATTTCAGTTATGTCCTCTTGTTGGTTGTCATACTATATGTTTTCCAACTATTTGTTGGAATACAACTTTTGTTCATTCCACTGAATTTCGTAATTTTCATTTCAATACTATGGGATTCATTACCGTTAGATGTCATAATGTTTTTCTAGGCCTTTGTGATTTTATTTTAAATTTCATGATTTCATGAACCACTGGTTTATTTCTTTGTTTAGTTATTTTACTAAAACCCGATGTGTTTTTTTCATCTCACTATTAATTTCCAATTCATGTATTAATTTAATTTGAAAAAAATAATTAATGTCCCAAATTAATGGAAAGAGAAATAAATATTTGTTTAATAAATCATTTCCCATGCAATTTATTTTCTTATCTCTCTCGTGCCGAGTGTGACACTTTTCTTATCCTCTTCAAACCAACAACAAACCCTTGATTGAGTTTTCAAAGATGTTCCCAAATATGAGAATGAAGAAACCTCTATTGTCTACTACATTTAAGTCAATATCATCAATTAAGTTAAATATGTAATTCAGTCTTCCTTCTCTATTTTCACATTTTATTTTTGTGGTTGATAATTGTTGTGTTGTACCAGAAAAGGAAGTAGATTCGATGTGGCTCTTATTGAGTGATTCTATAGTACATGAGGTTCACTAAAACCAAGTATGTATGGTGTAGTTCTCATCAAACGAGATTCCATTTTACCTAAAACTGGTATATGAGTTATATCAAAATATGTTATTTTTATACAATCACGATGCCAGATATTAGGTGAAAATTTTGTAAAGAGATTATTTATATGGATTATCTTCATGAAAATGGGATAATTTTTTAATGTATTCTATTAGGGTGTTCTTGATGACCATCATGGTAGAGTCCTAAATCTAATTACATATTCATTTTTTAGGAAACCCTATTTCTGTTAACAGGAGATGGTTCAACAAGGAGACTAATTTCATCTAAACATGATAGAGAGTGTAGGCAACTTTTTGAGTTCATTCAGAATATTATTTGTCCAATTAAAAGTGATTTTTCATCATTGAGGTTCCAAGATGGGTATCTACAATCTGTAATTAATGAAAGGAATGAGAATAATCTTTTTATAAATCTTGTGCAATATAAGTGGGAGCTGACCAAATCATCCTCTAAATGCAATTCTTTGGTCTACAAAAAGGTGACTTCAACCATGTTGATGTCCAATGTCCTAGATATGATAATGATAAATTAGTTATTGAAGATGGTGGATTCAATATAATAAGTTCCACTTTCTCTAGAATGAAGATACACATGAATCACTAGATGGTACAATAGGTTTTGATAATCGGAAAAGTTGTATCCATATTACAGTGTAATTGATCATCGTAGTAGTAATACATATTGTGTTGATCATAGATTGGAACCTGATGAGTTTTTTATTTACATTGGTGAAGAGACAGAAAAGGATATTCTTGAGAAAGAAAGAGAACAGAAAATTGATTATGGGAGTGATCATGATCAATCTCCAAAATGTTATCCAATAACATATGTAACTTTTAATTTACAAAGGGTTTTTTCTACAAGAGAAAAAATCATTAAGTGTGATGATGAAGATATTGAATACTAAAAATAACATTAATTTAAAATTTTAAAGTTAACTATGTCGGTGATTACAATGATGTGGAATAAGATAAAGAGGAAATGATTCTAAAGAACTGAAGTCTATAGATGATGAAACTAAATATTAATCTGATAATGATAATTGTAAAATCAAGAATATGGACATTAAAATTCCTTATGTTCTATATGATTAATTTTTTGAAGGGGAAAATTCCTTACCAATAAATATTTTTTTATGAGACCTCAACAGGAGATGTTGTTGATCTGAGATATTTTTCTTTTTTTCAATATGTTTAAGATTCGGGCATGTCTGAATAGTTGATCGTTATATCTATTGTTGAATAGCATGTTACTATGAAATATAAACAATGGAGTTTATAGAAGAAGTTATTCCGAAATGAACTAGTGGTTGATGTTCATAAGTCACCTTTTCAGGAAAATATCGAAGGTGGGTCCACTGTATTTGATACCCAAATTGTTTTTGAGATAAATATTTATTCAATTTTAATATATTGTTGGAACCCTAACCTTCTAGTTTCAGAAACACTATGGCTTCACATATTTCAAAATTTTGATGAATCATTAAGATTCATTTTCATATTCTAGTGTCCTTCATGCTACCACAATTTTTTTTCTTCAGAAATGGATAAAACTTATAAAATAAGTGTTGGGGAAATTATATGTTGTTGGAAGAATCAATTTTAGTATTGAAACACATGAATTCTATGTAGAAGTTTATTTTAAAGGATACTTTATTTCTCATTATGGTCATTATGTTCTATAAGGGATGTTTAGATTGGTTGGAACTAATGTACATGAACCTTCTCATTTTGTACTTTGGAATATTCTAACTAAATATATCTTGAAATCATTTGGTGAAAAGATAATCGATGACTTTCACAAGTGTGTAAAAAATAAAAAACATTTTTTGAAAAAGAATATTGGAGAAGATGATAGTTATATATTTTAGTTTGTTATATTTAAAATCCCACCAAAAATGATGCATCATATACCTAATATGGAAATTGAAAATAAGAAAATTTGAAATGAGCGTAATTATCTAAATTGTTGGTTGATGCAATAAAATCAATGTTTCAAATATCACTAGATGGTATTCTAAAATTATTTGGGGATATCTCCGTAGATACATTTTTTACCACCACTCTTTTCCAAATGGTTAATCCTAATTCCATCCATTTAGTAGTTAGAGATGTGTTTTCTACTACCTCTAGTGGTCCCTATATTAGATAACCGATAATTATTTTAAAAATTATAATGAAATTTGAACAGTGATCAGAGCATGTCCACATGATGATCTGAATGTATTCATAATATAAGAATGTGGACAATGATTGTTCTACTATATAGTTGATGTTATATATCTCAAGAATTTAAACCAAACATGCTATTAATTCACATTTCAAATACATTGTTGAGAATTTTATATTTCCTATGGTGACTTATGAAATTAAGAAACAATTTTGGAAACACAATGAAATCAACCCTAATGTTCAAACTTTCATAGAGAATATAGATAACTTGAACTGTGCTATTTAAATGGTGGAAAAATTATTATGTACATTATTAATATTCCTAAGCCTTATGTTCATGTTCAAACTACTATTTTTTTAAATGGTTGGGGCCGAAGTCTTATTTTTATTATTGAAACAAAGAAAACACCTCTTTAACTGGGTAGAGGGAGACCCATTACATATCCGGAAGGCCCAGTGGGCATTTATCACATTACATAGCCCGTAGGCCCAATTTTTTGGCCCAAACCCCATTTTGTGAATAGTACTGCTACAGTACCGCACTGCTACAGTACCCACCACTATTATAGTGCCCCTGCGGCCGCTACATTACCCCTGCCGCTGCTACAGTGCCATCGTTGCAATAGTATCTCGGCTGCTACAGTAGCACTACAGTGCTGCTATAGTACCTGTGCCCAATGGGTTTTGAACCCCCATTTTCCATGTAGAATTATGGGGTGCTTACCACTAAGCCAAACCCCAACTACATGTTCAAAATACTATAGTTGTATCACCAAATTCATTTCATATTCCTTCATCCCCTATTAGACTCACTACTGCACTTGGGTACCCATCATCTCATCGACACTACTATTCTTCTATGTTTAACAATACTTTTTTACCACTTCCTTCTCACCATTAACCATTTCCAATGATTCATTCTGAAGCTCTCAAACATATTATGCGAGTTTTTGTTGTACAAGGTCTTCCTCAAACTATTTTTGGACCATCTTCAAGTGTCGTATATTTTCTCTCTCAGGGCTGATATGGATACCTTGGATCAAGAAAAGAGCGAGCCCATGTTAAACGTAAATAATCATTGGACCCTTCAACCATTGAATGATCTTTTTATTTTGTTGGATTAGACTATAATTTCTATGTTTGGAACACAATTTTAATTTCATTCTATTCATATTTTGTATCTCATCTACATCATAATATGTTTATTTTGTGCTTATTTAACTTATTGATAATCCCAAGAGATAGATAATTATTATTGTATAATTAATTCCAATCATTTTTAATATTCATTGTCGTCATATATATCTATCTATATTTGAAATATTTTCTCATTGTACCTCTCATAGAACCTATGACACTTCAATACATTTGATTTATTGTTTCTTCTTATATAGTATTCTATTCTTTTAATTGTTTATGATCACCATAAAGGGGGAGTTTTTTATCTCTAATTTCTAATAATCCAAAAATCATAGCATTAATAATACTGGTTATTTTCATGTATACCTATATGTAATATATATTCATAGAAATTGTGATATTGTTTTTTAAGTGTTAGACATTGTTGTCCATGAAACAGAACAATTAAAAACATTCTCAATGATTGATATTCCTTCCGGGCTTAACATCGTCACACTATCTTACCATGGGAAAAAAAATTTCAGGTATGGGAAACTGATGATCGATACACTATTAGGATAATATTAATCTAATGAAGAATAATTTCTACGTATAAGACACCATTAGATGAGACATTTTCAATTTCACACTGTGAGATTCATACCACTGACACTAGAATATTTCTTTAGTTTGAGATATCATCTGACCATACACCTCTTGGGGAGACACTTATAGCATTCTTTAAATATAATAAAGTATATCATGCCTCTAGAACATGATACATAATTTGAATAACATTCCACCAATATCATACCTCCAGAACAAGAGACACTACTGGAACAAAATGATGGCAGTATCATACCACCAAGATATGAGACACCGCAAGATCATAAGAAACTATCACATTTTGTAATACATTACATATATGTTTAATTATATCATTTTAAAAATAAGATTTATTGATGTTATTTCTATTTAATTTGTTAATTATTTTTCCTCAAATTTTAGAGATAATTAATGTTAGAATGAGGTGTGCAAGGAAACAACTTCTGTTATTCATCATTACAATTATTGTTGATAAAAATGCACAACAGACATCATAATAGACGTCATAAAAGATTGATAATTCATGAATTAAATACTATTTGATACTGAACTATCAAATATACAAAGATAAATCTATTGCCAACCAAAATAGATGACTACTTGAAAAATATCAACGAGGAATCTAAAGATCAAACATGGTTTATTTGAGTTAGAAGAACAAGACATTGAAACACTCAATTATTCTGATGTTTTAAAAAAATATCAAATCAATAACTATAGTAGAATCAAATCAATATTCAAAAGATTTATCTCAATAAAACAAGTATTTTAAAACTCTAAACTCGTATATTGATCATTTAAGATTACATTATATTACATTTGATCGGTGTGTTCTATACTCTATTTTATGAATGCACCCAGTATTTTTTGCTAAACTGGAATATACTTGATATCTTTTCAATAGTAATTCAATTTTACCCATAAATAAGTGTGGTAGAGGACCTTTTGTGGAATCATTATTTTTTATCCGGCATATAATTTTAGAAAATGACTTCTATGACTTGAATAATGTTATATGATGTAAACCCCAATCTAGTTTGTGGAAATACAATTTATTTTACATAAACTACATTGTAGATGGTGACCATCATGTGGAGAGGAATAAGTATCATTTTGTTACATAACCACTTGTAGTAAATTTTCTTCACCGTGTGTTTACAAATTTGTTTTACTTTTAAATTGAAAAGTATTTTATATGTAAAAATATATACTTCGATAGTTTATATTAATTATTTTTATGTAGTATTTTGATCAAGTAAATTGATTTAAAAGGAATAAATATTAGTTTCTATATTATTCATCTGATATGTAACCAATAATTAGTGAACTACATAGAATGATTATGTTATATATCATAGAACAAATTTTTACAATATGGGGTATTTTTTTTAATAATTGGGGAATTTAAAAATAATAATTTTCTAAATAAATTCTAATGTCTCAGAAATTCAATGATATTATAGTATTAGATGGTATTTTTTTAAAACCAAGATGTAAGATGGAACGTAATTCCAAGGCATGGATTGGATGGATTTGATAATTGTACTTTTTGAATTTATTAAAGAATAATGTCAGTGGTTTTTTATATATTTTATATACGTTCCCTGATAAACAATTTGGGGGCACAATTGAACTCTGAGTGTCTAGATTCAACAAAAAGGTCCTAATATTGGCCAGCATAGACCAATAGTGGAAGCTAGTTTATTTCTTTAACTAAAATAATTAAGTTACAATTGTATTATTTTCAAATACATATAAATTTTAAACATTGAAATGGATGCGAAATCAACGAGGACCGTTGAACTAATAAGGGAATGTTTCTTTTTGGAAGAACATAACCTCTACCTACTTGGGATAAGGGTGAAATATAGTTTTTGAGCAACTTTTGTAGTGGATTATAATGGTGCATGTGTGTGGTTATGGAAAATTCTAAACGGGAGCCTGAATTGAAAATCCATAGGTGTTGTTGCATCCATAATGGAGAAATTACAAAATAATGGAACTAAAATTGATCAAAGATGGTCGACTATAATATATAATTTTTTGACAATTCAGAAGAAAAATAAAATAAAATAAAAGTAATTTTATTTCATTTTCCTCACTATAGAGCAATGGTAAGCTAGCACTGTGGTTCGTCCACGAGGTGACGACGAACCCCATTAATTAGTATCTTAAATGATCTGCATAACGACTCATTAATCGAATCATATATGATATTCTATTTCACTAATGAAATGGTGTAACGATGTGATGAAGTAGTGTAATAGATACATTGCAACACATTTCACTTTTAATGAGAAAGGGAGTTAGAGAATTTGAGTTGGAATCTTTCTGAAAAATATATTAGTGTTTTCTCTCCAACAATGAACTCGGTTGGATCATAATGTGGTGAAGACTTCATGGGACAAGAATCCAAGATAGGATGTCAATGAATGCGAATAAAATCAAATGGATAGACAATAACAATGAACCCCTTCTATGTTAGGTTTTTTTATATTTTTCCCATTATTCTTTCTAAAAAAAAGAACGTAGATCATCCCATGAAAATATTTATCATAGGAATAATTGATTTGTAGGGAGGGAGTTTATAATTGGTTTTGGAATTTGGGTTACCTTTTTGTTATAATCGTGATCACCACCTTGTTTTAAACTGTAATTTGTAGGGTGTGGGCCAACTAAAACAAGGCTTCATCCCCTACCACTTTGTGTGTTCTTTTTAATTATTCATGGTCGACCCATTATGTTTATGAAGTTGAGTTTTTGAGGATTTAGCCGGAAATATGGAATCCCATGGATGTCGGAGGGGTTGATGACAGCAAGAATGAACCACAAGAGTAGACCTGATGGTCTGCCTAAGATGTTACTGACTGGCTGGGGTCGACGACAACACTGGTGACAGTCGTCAGGGGCTTATGGAAGCAGCTGTGGGTAGGAGGCGGTGAGTCAAGGGTGGTTATGTGGTTGGATCATCCCGCGTTGTTGCAGTAGGAGCCGCAAGAAGCGGGCTGACAGATGGCCGATGGGGATGGGGTTTAGTGACCGTGTGTGGGTCCAAAGTCATAGCTAGCATAGCCAGTCATGGTGTTCATAAACCGGATAACACAGGGTATCCAGGTTGGAGAGGACCAACTCATTCGGAGTGCAGGGCTAGGGTGCTCAAACAAGGCTGCTACCTAGCCGAGCGGGAGTATTTGTAGCCTACATCTCCGGGATGGGACAATGCTATAAAGCAGTGACTGGTCAGTGGAATGTCATTGGGCCACTGGGCAGCTCGAGCTGGGAATTATCTGGCCCACTTGTTACTTGGTGGACTAGATGGAACTGTGCTACTAGCGGGACCCAGTGGTCTGGACACCAGGCTGAACTCAGCCTGGTCCAGCATGGCCCGATGGGCCTGGCCCAACAGCCAGACCATACCGTTTTGGGTCGGATAGGATGACCCGGGTTTTGGCATTTGGGTCCCCGGTGACAGTGCATTCAGGGCCTCTAGGCCATGTTGGTTAGGTCATACTAGGCCGAGACACAACCTTCCCCTATCACTAAAATGAAAATATCATTTAGATCGGAAGAACGATTGGAAATCCGTGTATTTCTCTAGATCCCATGAGACAAGGGAGTACTTTTTGAAATTTCTAATAAGGTTTTCGTGGATGTTAAAATGAGATGAATGCCTTGAGATGTAGTTTCTCTCGGAATCAAGCACACTATGTCCAGCATTCTAGTAACTGACTGAGACATAAATACAGCTAACAAGTGACCGTATGTGGTTCATCTATAAGAGACCATGTGTGTATTAGCTATGATGGCTCATTGAAATGAAACAGTGTGTGTCACTTTAGGCCAACAGTGGGGAGTGGATCTGTGTGACAGAGTAGGACCACAATACACATCATGGGTAAGTACCATAGTACGGTGACCAAGGTTGGATGAGGCTCTGTGTGACACGGTAGGACCACATGGGGGAGTGGCGTGGCTTTGTGTTTCCCAGTATACCCATGAAACTCATCAAGGATGAGTATCCTAGTAGTCTCTGGTGTTCAGTGTTGTGACAGATGGTCTTGCATTCTATACATTAGATTATGCATGGGTTGTACTCATTTACTAGGTTGGGTGCAGGTGTTTCATAAACTAAGTAGTAGTACATATTGTAATAGGTTGTAGGTCCTACATGAGTAGTACTCCCTTGTTGGAACCATGTCACATGTCCTCACTTATGGAGTAGTACTCCCTTGTCTCCGAGTAGTAATGGGGAGTGGGTCCTCCATAGATGTTGGTGCTCCCATGACTTTCTGACACAACTACTATGAGTGGGCCCCTCCACTTGAGGGGAATTAATACCTAAGTAGGATAAAGTTCTCCATCGACAAGACTGAGGTGCGGGCCACTCTTTAATGATGCGACTGTTGTATCACAGGTTAGTCTAGAGTAGTACTCCCTCAATTCTGCACAGTGGTGAGGGGTGGACCTCATCCATTGGGTTTCCTTAGACTTTTATTGGGTTCAATATAGTTATGACTAGACCTCTAGTTTTTCTCACTAGAGTTGCACTTTGTATAATGTGACCAAAGGAGTGTATCTCTCTAACGGTTGCCGCAAGATATGGCATATCTCCTGGAGTGTGTTCTCTCAGATTATCTGTTACAACATGAGACATTTGTGAGAATTCTGATAATGGAAATGGGGATATGTCTTAATGTATCTTAGTCGATGAGATGAGTATATCTGGATGATCATGGTAAATGTATGAGAATATTCCTGAGTAGAGATAATTTTTTATGTCATAGTGCTATTTCTACAGTGATTTATCTGTGTTGTTTCAGGGTCCCCTAATAAGTATTGTTTTACTCACACATACAAGGGATCTTCACATATGTGTTGTGTCTGGTGTAGATGGAATGTGCTTTGACCAAGACCCTGATGGCCTAGTACAAGGCAGTTCCTAGTGATATACAACAGGTAGAGAGTTCTTCAACAACTTCTTACAGCCAATCCATGGCTTCAATATCAGTGGGGTTTTCAACGGATGTCTTAAAGAGATATTCGGTACTTTCAAGTATTCAGTTTTTCTTATGATTGGATTATTATTTTGGTCAATTTTAGGTAGATCTTGTACCTTTTCTCATTGGTTATTTAGGTGCTTGAATGTTTTCATTTCTGACTATTTGGTACATGGTTTTGTGAATGTGTGTGTGTACAAGTAGTTAGGAAAATGTCTTCAACATGTGGGATAACGCCTTCGATACTATTAGCTAGCCCCTGGCCTATGAGAGGCAGACTTGAGGTAGTCACGACATGGGCCCTAAGGGACATGTCATCACAAATTAGAATTAATGGAGTTTGGTTCTACCTCATAGACTGGGATTCTATGGTATTATTTTAGGGTACAATTCTACATGCTCCGAGATAGGTTTTCTGGCCAAGGACACAAATGTTGGTGCAGCATCAGACATATCCATAAACTAGGACTCTAGACACCAGCTATCTGACTATATAAATGGAAACATTGTATAATGGAAATAAATGGGTCATGAATCATATAATATTGGTTTTTGATTTCTAGGTCATTCATGAGTCATCTATTTAGATATAATCTTTTAACATTGTTTCTTCTTGAGTCATTTTAGTATTCCTCCATGTCGACATCCAGATAAGAAGCTACATCATGATCGTAATGACTATATACCCAGTGTAGAGGTTGTGGTGTAGGGCATTGATTATGAAGGTTAACCTATGGATGGTGCACAATGATTCCTCCACCAATCGATGAGTGGTTCCTACTAGTGCTATCAGTATGGGAGGTTCACAAGTTGAGTGTGCTATAAATGTTCCAAAGATGGAGACCTCATAGGATACATGTTGAGACACATCTTTAGGTAGTCAAGGATTGTCCTGTGGTAGTTACGCGAGTATTCAATCTAGTGAGGATGCCTCTCCATCCAGTGGTGATCTTAGATGTGAGAATTCATCAGGGATATGTGGGTAGATGGTGGACCTTTATTTCCCAAATTCACATTGAGGTGACCCTCACATCGTTAGATTGTAAGAACTTATTCAAATATGAGTTATTTCTCGGGACATGTGGCTTTATTCGTATACATGATATGTTACACCAATGTTAATGTAGCATGACTATAGCAAAACAATTTGGGAGATTCAAGGATCATTATTTATATCAAATAGATATGGTGCGAGACTCTTACTCTAGGTCCTAGAACTTCGATAAGGGATAACTCTGGTTGATCAGGGTGATAGTGATAACCCTTAGATTTCAATCAAAATTTTTGGTGATGGAGTGATCCCTAGAGGTTGATAGTTTCCTGGCAGAGAGACAGAAGGATGTGACCTACAATAGAGGTCACATGGTAGAGGCATCTACTGGGGCTAGCAAGAGACATGCGATAGGATCTCAGTGAAGGATTCATAACCATGCTTGAACAAATACACGTGGACCTACGTTGCAGAAGTAGCACCAATGAGAAAAATTTTCAATGGTGTAATGGTCAGGGACATCTCGCTAGAGATTGTATAACCCACCATGCCAGTGATATGGATTCGGCTGACGAACTACCATAATAGAGATAACACATGGATTAAGGAGATCCACAAAATAGAGGGAAAGGAATAAGTTTTGGATGACTAGTAAGAGGTGGTCTACTCCAGGCTTAGGGAGAATTAGGGTTTTTTTTGTGAACAACTGCATGCCATCATGGATTATGACCTAGAGACTCTATGAGTTATCTGATGTATGATTAGTGTGGTTTACTTTCTAATATATTTTAAATAGTGAATATTAGTAATCTTTATCATTTTTTCATGCTCTATTTGACACATAGAGGTTTCAGTTGGAAGAGGTACTTGAACCTCAAGTGTAGAGACTACTGCTAGAGGGGACCCATTTATCGCAAACAAGCACTGATAGTGTGACCTAACATTTGAAGGTGATATTGACTATTGGTATCTCATATATTTTTTGTCAAGGCCTTATGACCTCATTCTTGGTGTAGACTACTACCCTTCATTCTCATATTTACTATATTTAGAAGAGGATGTAGTCTGTCTATGATGGTGAAAAAGGGTTTCCGATTACGGTGAAAGGGATTATTATATAGCACAAAGTATATTGTCACAAAAAATTCCTGGGATCTTTTTATAGAGGCAGAGTAAGAAACCATAATGTTTCCACTATATGGATTGGTTTCTAACCATCCATACATAGGTGGGATTCTAGTAGTGAGTGTGTAAGTGTTCCAATTTCGAAAATTTGTGTAGCTATTGGTGATTGTAAATAGAGGGCCCAGTATGACTCAATGTTCTCACTTAGGGATCCCTATTTCATTTGTTAGTACCCATATTTTTTTAATAACAATCTGAAATGCACTACACACTTGTGGAGGCTTCAGCACAATTCATCCAATGATGGATGCGAACTGTGGAATCCAATATGTATATGTATCAGGTTAGTTGGAAGTGAGCCACTAGACCCCATGATTGTAGATGTATCATAGTGATTGTTTTATTCACACTTGTTGAAGCTAAAAAAATATGTTCCTATTTTTGTAAGATGTTGACCTAGTATATGTTGGATCTAAAATTGGTTGATATGGGTGGATCCTTGAGGTGAATGCTTGTAACCATCACAGAGACGCTTAGTGAAATAATTTTTCATTAATAGAGTTTAGATTATTCTTTTCAGGGATGAAAATTCTTAAGGTGGGGAGAATTTAATTTATCATAAATTCAAGTATTTTGTTAAATTAAATTTATTTATTTCAAGACCAGGATTTATGAGGGAACATAATTTTAAGGACTAGAGTGTCTGGAATGGATTTTTGAAATTTTTTAATGTATATTAAATAATCTTGTGATAATATTTATCTATCTTATAGACAAGTGCCCAGATCGAAAATCTGAGGACACCATTTAAATCAGAGGATTGGGCTTCTCCTATAAATTGCCTATTGTTGGCCGACATGGGACAATAGTGGAAGTATTTTTAAGAACATAAATAAAAAAAGTAAAAATTACATTGATTTCAAATCAATATAACTCAGAAAAGATAACTCGGAATCCAAACATGAGAGTATGTTTGAGGTCAAGAGGTCATTTTTCCCTTATGAGGAGAATAAAATTGACTGACATGGGTTGAGGGTGAAGGATTTTCTTAAACATTATTTTGTGAGAATTAAAATGGTGAAAATGTGTGATTTGAGAAACATCTAGATGGCTGACATGATAGAAAATACAATTGTATCGTTGTGTCAGAAATGAATTCATTACATATGAATGGACCTAACTTCATAAGGAGAGGGTCTTCTAGAAATTATAATTTTCAGACCTTTATAAAGAGAAATAAAATAAATTAAAATGTTAAATTTTTTTCCTTGCCATTCAGCAGTGGCATGACAACACTACAGTGTGACGACGAAGTTGAGATGAAACCCATTGATGAGGATAAAAAATGATATGAATAAAAAATAATTAATTTATGTGTAATAGATAAACTATTAAACTAATGAAACAACATAACGAAGAAATGAAACATCATAATAGAAACAATGTGATGCATTTATTTATTAATGAGATAACATGTCAGATAATCAGATATGGAATTTATATGTAAAATGGAGAAGTGTTCTTTCCAAAAAATAATAATCATGCATCAGAAAGAGGAGAAGATGCCTTGGAGGAATAATCTTTGACTGAATATCGATGAAAACCAATGACATCGAACTGCTCGACACTAATGACGAACCATCTCCATGTATGGGGTTATTTTTCTTTTGAGTTTCCTCATTAATTATTCAGATATATTTAACATGGATCAACCAACGAATAAGATTATCAATGGATTACTTGTTCTTGTTGGAGGGTTATTATACTTGGGGTTTGCATTGGGGTTACATTGTTGTTATAATCCTGACCCTACTATTGTTCTAAACTACGATGTTGAGGGTTCATGCCAAAATGAACACAACCTAATCCCCTATTCCATTGTGTGTTCATGTGAATTCTTCAATGGTCAAACCTTCAAGTTGACATCAATGAGTATTTGAGGCCATATCATAAAGGATGGAATCCCATGGTGGCCGTAGTCATAGATGGATCAATGAATGGACCACCGGAGTGGACACAGTGGTCCACCGAAGGCACTGACGTCACTTTTAGGGAGGTCATGTGGCTGTATGAGGTCATAAAATTATAGTAGGAGTCTCTTGTAGCGGGCTGGTGGCTAGTGGATTGGGACGCGGCCACTCAATTGTGTTATTGGGGGTGGCCCACACAGTGCATGCCGCTTCAGCCCAGTAGATCAAGGTGTGAATATTGGGTAGCTACGCGACACAAAATAGTGTAATGCTGGCCCAATTTTGTAGGTCGGGACTGTGGTATAATATATGGACACTAGGCAGCCATGGCCGGTAATGAACTGGTCTTCCTGTTACTTTCATGGCTAGTTGGAACAAGGGAGATGTGCAAATTGGTGGGAGGGACCACCAGCCAAACTAGGACAGGTCCTGTAAGGCCCAATGGGCCAGGCCCAACGGCCGGGCTAGACTAGGCCCGCCAAAATGTGAATGGGGTCCGGTTAGATCAGTCAAACCAAACCTAGTTGGTTAGGTCGATCTGGCCGGGTTGGACTAGGCCGAGACACTACCATCCCTCAATCACTAAAACACAAATATATTTAAGATAGATTGTCTGATTTATAATCCTTTTACGGAGTTGAAACACAAGGGAAAATATGGTTCTTTTTGAATTCTATAAAAATGTTTGTAGGAATGTTGAAATTCAAAGAATGTCTTGAGGATATTTTTCTCTGGAAATCAAGAGCATTATGTACAAGAATCATGTGACTGATAGAGATCCGATGTTACCTAATAAGTGACCAAGTAGGGATTTGCTACAAATGACCATGCATGGATCAAATAAGATGTAAAAGTGGGAAGAAAATGTGTGTCACTAGGTAGTCCCATCATGTGGAGTAGCTCTGTGTGACATGACAGAACTGAGGTACTCATCATGAATGAGATCCTGAATATGATGGACAAGGTAGGAAGTGCCTCTGTGTGACCTAGAAGACCCATGGTGTGGAGCTACTCTGTGTGACTTAGTATACCCATGGTACTCATTAAAGATGTGTGCCCCAACATTCCAAGGTTTTCATTTTTATGATGGGTGGTCTTTCATACTATAAATTATATTATACTTGACTAGTACTCCCCAACTAGATAAGGTATAGGTAATTGATATATGAATTAGTACACCCCTATAGTATCTTGGTGGTGGTCCTACATGAATAGTAATCCACTATTGGATACATGGAAGAAGTCCTCAATTACGGAGTAGTAACCCCTCGTCTCTGAGTAGCAACGAGGACTAGGTCCTCCACAGGATTTGGATCTCCATCAAATATCAAACATATCTACAAGGAGATGTCCCCTCCAATTGATGTGAATTTATACCTATGTAAGATAATGTTCTCCCATGACAATACTGAGGTGCTGGCCTCTCTTTATAAGATTGACTGAGGTATCACATGTTAGTATAGATTTGTGCTCCCTCAACTCTGTTTGGTGGTGATCGACATTTCTCATCACTTGGGATTATTTAGTCTTGAATTGGGTGCATGATTGTAATGAAAATAACTCTAGTGTAGGTAACTATGGCTGGATGTAGTAGAATTTTCTTGATGGAGTGTATCCCTCAGATAAGTGCTACAAGTGATGGAAGAGCTTGTAGAGTTTCATCTCCTAGATTGTGTGTTACGACTTGAGTCTTCGGTGACAATCTTGATGCTGGCTATTGGGGTGGGACCTCATGTTTGTTAGTGTTTTAGACAAGTATATTTGTATGTTCATTGTATATGTATAAGAATATTCCTAAGTCAATATAAATATACATTTATTTTCACTTTCTCTCTTGTAGTTTATATTTTTGGTTTTGGGTCCCAAACTATGTATCTTTTTACACACCCCTACACAGGCTTAGTCTACGTGTGTTTTTCCCGGAGCAGACAATAGGTGCTTCTGACAACAACTCATTACCAACCCTTCAGGTGGGTTCTTCTGTCAATGTCATATAGAGATCTACTATAATTTTTAATTTTCAGTTTTCCATTTGTTGGGTTTTATTCTGGACCATTCGACATATAACTTATACCTTTTATCAGTGAATGTTTAGTGGCATGCATGTTTTACATTCAATATATTTGGGGCGTGCATTTGTTTATGTGTGTGCATAAACAATCTCATGAAAATTCATCCCACTCATTGGATAATTACTTTGGTGATAGTCTCCATCCCCCAGCCATGGGGAGGTGGGCTTGGGGTAGTCACAACATGGTCCCTAGGGAATTGGATGTGATTGGACATTTATTGGGCACTCTATTTATCTTCCTCTTGAGATAATCACTCAACCAAATATTTCTATCTAAAAATATGCAATCGGTATGGGTCTTTGTCTCAATTTCCATTCCTTAAAAATAAATATAATTGTTAGAACCACATTAATTTTATAAGGGTTTTTACAATAATTTTTCCTTTAATATCATGAAAAATTAATTCATCATGGTATTTTAATTTTAAATTTTTATAATTTCACCCATGTTGATTTGAGTTTAATATTACTAAGTGGTCTTGAATTTTAAAAATCAATTTAATTTCAATAGGCATTATTACTCTTTCATTGTATTTGATATTCTAGGATTATATGTGTAATGAAAATGGATTATCTTATATATTTTTTAATCTTTTTCATTGTGGATTTACATTATATACAAACATTCAACATATTTATTACTTATCACATCAACATTATTACCATTATTGTGGATTTTGTGTCAATTTACATTTCATAGGGACATATTTTTTAATATTAACCTATTTAAATTAATTTAGTTTATATACTACCCCTTGGATATATTTATCACAAATAACTAATTATTAATGTTGATTAATGTTTTTTATCATTTTCATTCTTCATGGGGTTAAAATTTAGAAGATAATGAAGAGGTAAAAGATATTGAATGGTCTCACATTCTTTTTGCGCTATAGATTTTTAATTGAAACAATCACTTTATAGTTATTATTTTTCATTTGACAATATAATTATCTTAAATATCCATCTTTTTTCAATTGGAAATGTTTATTCTATATACCATATACCATTTTCATATATCGTGTTTACATTGAATATAAATTGTTTAACATAGGAAATATTGATAAATATGTATCCATTATTTCAATATAAATAGTTGATCATAAGAAACAATGTTTCATGAAGTAAACAATGAATTGATATATGACGAATGATTTGGACATGATGATATGATTGGTTGTGAGATATAGATATCCCCTTGATGAATATTTAGTCCCAACAGACAATTCATTTCTCTAGACATAAATAAATTGGTTTATAGTGTATACTTCCCCATTAGTTTTAAGCATTCTTGTAAAATTAATTTGCAATACAGGTATCAAAATTTGTTAAATTTTAATGTCCAATAATTATGATTTCACCTCATTAGGTATTCAGTTATTATTATCCATGATATTATCACAGTGATATTATATCACGATGCATTAAATTCTTTTATTATTGATTAAATAATGTGTTTTTAGTTATTTAAATTATCATATTTATTTGTTATTATCTTATAATGTTAGTCAGGTTATTTATTTAATGCATAGTGTGATCATATATTCATATTTCCAAAATTATTATTCCATATCTAAAAATTATATTCTTGTTTTTGATTAAATGACATGTTTACTGAGTTATTTATATTGAATATTTGATTGTTCATTATCTAATTACAATAATAACACTATTTATTCTATGTTATGAGTGTTCATATATTTACCATTATGTATTTATTATTCCTTATTTATTATTCTTTATTTAGTCACGATAACTTCCATTAAATGTAACTCCTTCTGAGAATTTCAGCGCATGATAATTTTCATTATTTCCCAGGAATACAAGAAGTGTAATGTGAATGATATGAAAGGATATAATAGTGGGAATAATGATATTAAACTAACAAATAATGTTGAAATTTTTGTATACAAATTAAAAATTGGGATCATGTTTGTATCTATTTTACGAAGAAAAATTATCTATTTGATCCGTCAGAATGTGATTACTTATATTTTATCCCAATGTAATTATGTAAACCCAAACATTGAGATAACAGGTTCAGAGACAATATAGTTGGTATCTAAGGAAGAATTATTTAATTATTGGGAATTGGATCATGGAAAACATCGATTAGGGAACATAATCCATTGATTTCTTTTGAGAATATGTATTAGATAAAAACCTAACAGTTTTTAGGTATAGATTATGTACTTTATCCAGTTAATAAATCAATGTATGCTAACAATATGTGTAAATGGTTCAAGAGATTGTGTTCTTATAGTTAATAATATTAAAAATGGTATGTTGGTCCTAACTCAAGAAATACCTGGTATATGAAAACAACCCTTTCTGGGCACCTAGATTGATATTGTCAAGGGATATGCTTCATATATTTCACAAATTATTTGCAAACCATTCTAAAGGATTTGAATAGATGAATGAAATGGAAAAAATATTTTAATTCTAAGCTAACATAGATTACAAATATGAGCTCCATATTTAATCCCCTTAAAAATGATTATATTTTATTTTACCACTATGTTTTTTTCTCACCCTAATCGTTTTGGTTTTAATCAATTGTTGTAAACTAAAGGAATCATGTTAACATTGAATATGAAAAAGGATTTTATTAATAAGGGAAAACAAACCAAATAGTGAATAGTTTGACATATATCATCATTATGCCAAATCATTTATCCGACATTATGACTGATAACATATAGCTGAACTAAATCTCAAACAAATAGAAGAAGAAAAGAAAATATATCTCTAGGATATCATGTGTGAGAGTCTATAAAAGAATGATGGATCATATTCATTCTAACCTGAAGAATGAAAATATACACTAATGGTTGTTCTTAAATATAAGTGGATAATGTTTTATGTGTGGAAAAAAATTAAATAATGATCAAATTTTAGAATAAAAAATTAATAGTAAGGTTATAGGAAATAAATTACATCCAAGTTATCCATTTGTAATTCGTTTTCATAAATGTGGGGAACCAGGGTTTCATCCATGTCAATGAAATCATTTAATGGATAAGCACTATATTTATGAATGATATATGTTCAAAAAAATTGATGATGTATATTTATATTGTCATTCGTGAAATAAATTGTACAATTAAATCTATTTTACAATAATATTTTGGAAATAATAATCATTCAAAAAAAATTCAGATCGCATTAATTTTTAATGAAATGGTCTTATTTAACATAATTGTTATTGATAACATCATTGGTATATGTGTTTAAGATTTAGAAGAAGATAAATTATTAACATATTTTTTTGGATTTAGATGTTTTTAATATTCCAATATTAATGTTTTTTTGGGAAACATTTATTAAAATTTTACCCATTGTCATAATATATTTTTTAAAGAGTAATTTAATGAATATTTACATTACATTTTGTGGGAAAATGGTTAAAGGTATTGGTTAAATTTATGGATTTTCTTATTATGATATTAATGTAATTAGTTGTTATTACACATTCATAACATCAAAGGAATTATGTTAATAAATATTTACAAATAGTAAAACATGCATGTTAGGTGACAACTTTTTGCATCTAGAAATGCAAGAGTCTTGAGCCCAAACCCGAAGGCTAGGAATGGTGTTGTGCCTACCACTAGAAAATGTGTTGATATGGTTAAGATATATATGTTTTTTATTAATCATTATGATGGATAAATATTTATTTTCAACCATTAATATTATTCTTAAGGTTTTTTAAATAATGTATCATATTAGATATCTTGTGCTAACAATATTAGTTCAGATAAATAGTTAGGGAAACAATGAAGGATATTCCACTATATTATATATCATATGTTTTATTAAAAGGTAATTTTAGTGCATTATGGATAAAAAAGACCAGTCCTTATATCCATTTATTAGATGAAGTGAGGATATGGAAATTAATTTATGAAAAACCAAATGATGAATTTGTTCTTATGAAATATAAAGATTTCATGTAATTATATTTCATAAAATTCATCGGTAATAAATGAATTCCATAACATTACGAAAAGGATCATGAGTCAAATAAAATACCATATTACCTATATCTATTATAATTCAATTTTTTCATTTATATTATCATAGATTTAGGGTATTTCTGTCCATAGAATCCCTTTAATCATTCTCATCCTTGTTATTAGCGATCCCTATCACTCGGTATAATTATTTTTGATTTTCACTCATTTCAATGTATTAATATCCATACTATAACCTCCAACTTATTAATCAATTTATGATTTATTCTTTATGACCATATTATTTATGATCCTATATTTTAGGATTACATTTTTTATCCCTTTTATGATGTGTGTTTCCGAAAAAGGACTTTTACAAATTCAATCCCATGATTTAAAAGTTCATGTTCAAATTTGGATGATGAGATTTATTAAAGATGGGGAGAATGTTTTGGCCCACAAATTTTAAAACAAAAATTATGGTCTAGATAGAATATTACATGGAACATCTGGATTATATTAGATTGTGTCACCATAATAAGTCATTATAAACAATTATTCAAAAAAATTTGATCTCTCTAATCTCTTGGGGAACCCACAATCCTAAGTCTAAATTAGTCATAATAGTGTATACACATATATATTAGATGTTTAATTTGTGGGTAGTAATACTAATAAATAAATTATGAAATGTATATTGTTTACACACTATTATTGATTTATTTTTTATTATAAAAGAAATAAGAATAATTTAAATGAAAAATTGATTATTTTTTAAAAGCATATTTTTATAAAAGAAATTCTAGTCGTGCGTTGAATATATATTTTAATTATTTTTTTCCAATTTTAGTGAAATAATTTTTTAAAATGCTGAAATTATCATATCAAAATTTACATAGGTTTAATTTTATTAATTTTATGAAATTGTTTCACTTTTCAATGAATAGTGATGAATATTAATTTTTATTGAAAAATGCATCTTCACATTAATAGTTTACAAGTCAATTTATATATTAAATTTGTTTTAAAATAAAATTATTTAAAATATATTAAAATTTATCAAATTGACGACATTTGAATAAATTTAATATTTAAATTAAAATTTAAAAACATTTATACTAATGAGAATTTTTTCATTGGATTCAAGATTTATCATCTTATTTACATATATAAATTTAAATTGGATATTGCTTAATTTGTGAATTTATTTTGAGAAATTATATTAAATATTTATAATTACATTAATTTTTATTATGGAATAATGTCAAGTCATTTTTTAACTATAATTAATAACAAAATAATAAAAATTAATTACCACATTTCTAGTGATAATTAGTTTTCCATGGGTTAAAAATTTAATGTATGTGTTAAAATGACATAAAACATGAAATACCATATTTTGTGGACATATATCCACCTTATATCAATTGGGGATTGATAATGAAATTTTTTTATGATAGTGGCACGAAAAAAACATTGTTTTAATTGATTATTTTAAAAAAATTCACATATTCCCTCTCAACTACTCCCAAAAGAGCACAAACTCTCATCCACTCTTAACTATTCTCGATACATTTGTATGTCTATAAATACAAAAAAAGGAAGGATTTTAGGGAAACCCTAAAAAAGTTATCTGAAGTAGAGAAAACAATATTAAAATGGATTTTTTGATGGTCTTATTCATATACCTCCTTCAAATAATATTATGAAATTATTATAAAATATCCACAGTATAATATCTATATTATGATTTTATTATTTTTAGGGAACGAACTATTTCCATATTATCTTCTTTTAAATGGTAAATCAAACGATCGATCATATTTATAGTGGAAAACCACCTCATCGGCCAATGTTGTTCACATTCCATCCCCACCATCCAATCCTATACACTATCAAAGATTTAAAACATTTATATTATATTTATGATATTATTATACTTATTGAATTAAAATTTCATATATACCATATTTATTTCCATTCTTTTTAAAATATGATAATTTATTTTGTCCGTACGACATATTGTCTCCTCACGAAGCAATGTGTATCTTTTATAAAATATGCATTACATAGATAGTAATAAGAATAAATTAAATGAAATATTAGATAGATATTAATTTATATTGATTCTAAACATTTAATATTTCACCCACTTCCATACCACTTCACCCATTAAGGGAATTATAATGTTTCTTGTGTGGGTGTAGAACCTATATTCTACACGAATTTTTATGATTCATTTTCCATTTAAAAATTACAATAACTATTCCAAAAATATATCTAAAGAATAAAATTATATTTACAAAATTAATATATTTCTATTAATGATATAAATATATAATATGTGAATGGATAGAAACATTTAGGACGAAAAACATGAGAGAATAAGGAAATTAACACCATACTCAATTAAATTAATGAAATATTATTAACCAAGTGTTAGAAAAAATAATAAGTGGATCATATATGATATTATAGATATGAATATAATTATTTTAATAATTTATTACATGTTCAAAACAAATAGACTACAATTTATGTCATATTGATCTAAATGGAAATATGGTGTATGGAAATCCTCACAATTTCTCTACACTATGAAATATTATAATATTAGGATCCTAATATATAATATGTTGTTTATTTACATTAATTTTTCATAAATAAAAATAATATATTATTAAATATTTTTAATTTATCATTCATTTTTAATTATTTCATCTAACAATTTTTTACGTAAATTTTACCAAATTTATAAGAAATTTCATAACCCATATTATTTTCATTGGGTTTTTTACTTCTTTATAATCTTTTGCAAAATAATATTATATTTTTAATGAATTATTATTATATTATTCAATATTTAGGAAATTTAATTATGTATTTACATTTGATAAAAATAATGAAATCTTTTATTAATTCTCCCATCAATGTTATGACCATTATATTGGGTTCCCTCTCAATTTGCACTTTAATATTATGCATTTTTTTTAATATGCACCTATTCACTTTTATGGTGTTTATATACTTACTAATAAAAATAAATAAACAAAAATATACTTATTAATGTTGATTAATGATACATTAAATATTTATTATCAAATGTGTTACAGGCTAAAAGTTAGAAATGAAAAAAAAATTGTTATATAATCTGAATTTTCTCTAGGATTGTTTATATTCTCAGGAGAAAAATCACCATATTGTGAACATTTTTCATTTGAAGTATCATTTCTCTTAAAAATTATTATACTTATATGATGGATATGGTTTTTTCATAAACCATATACCAATTTTTCAAAATATATTTTATATTGACTGTAATTTTTGTAGTTGGGGAAACAAATAATAAATCCATATCAATTACTCAATATAGTTATTTGGTGATGAAGCATATACATTCAGGAATTAGATATATTATTTTATATTTTTAGATTTATTTTTACTTTTATATATGGGTTTTCATAATTTTATATATGCCCTTGATGTGTTGGTAGTAATTTAAGATGAATCAGTTGGTCGGTCGTAGTTTAATGGGTTTCTAGTGCACACCTACACAACAATTTTAATTTTTCATATGATAGTTCTTGAAATTAAATTTATATTGATTATAATGATCAAGATTTAAAATAATTATAAATTTTCATCATCAATAATTCACTTATTATTTTCCTTGACATATTTTAAATGATTTTCTCTTTGGATGCGTTTAATTACCAATTTAATGAATAATTGGATTTTGTTTCAGTTATTTACCATTAAATATTTGTTATTGCATGTCTATTTAATAATTTCAATATTTTCATTAAATTTAAGGATTTTTATACATATTTACCATCTGATTTTGAATATTATTTATCTAAACATGATTTTTATGATATTGTTTAAATGGATTATTCTTTATCTAATCATGAAAGTCAGGTAATTTATTAAATGAAATTTATGTATGGATATTTACACTTCCATATTGTATATTAATTATTTATTATTTTTCATTTATCCATGATACAATTCACTTTATGTAAATATTTATAATTATTTGAGCTCACCCCGATTTTGTATCATATCCTTGAAATCCATAAATTGTGCTATAAATGATATACAAGATTGTGGTAGAGATAATAATGATATTCTCAAAATAAATGTTTTAATTTTTTTACTCAAATGTAATTTGGGAATAATTTATAATTTACAAGTATTATATATATTTTTAGCAATGGAAGATATAAGTTTTTATTTATTATGCAAATGTAATGATGTAAAAACTCGCACCAGGAAACTAGTGTTGGTGTCCATACATATGATAAATACCATCAACCTTATAAATAGATATTGATTACATATATCAATATTAATAATCATAATATTCTATATCTGATTCTATGATCATTATTGTTTTTATCATAATAAAATCTAATTTTTTCATTATTTCTATTAAATATAATGTATAAAAAATTAAAAATTATTGAAAAATATTATTACATATAATTAATCATTGTAGTATGTTTGTAAAATAAATATCATTTATGAAAATATTTTATTAATAAGTTAATAACCAGATAAATTAGTATTGTGAATGGTAATATTATTCTTTCAAGATATCTTATATCAAATATTTTTTTTATTAATATGCCTCCACAATCACCCAGAGAGTTATCCCTAATGGATACTAGTGTATATAAATAGATCATCCATCAGAAATCAATGTCTGTGTCATTTTTTATCCTAAACTCCATCATTTATTCCTACATTGGTGATTTTGACCATATGCTTCAGTTCCCTTTTTAGTAATTTTTGATTTGTAAATTCCACTAACATGGTTTTTGTGCTATATATTCAATATTCCCCCTTTCCTACACATCTGGTCCTTAATTTTAATTATATATTCTATATACATCGATTAAGTGGGCATTTTATTCATTACATTTTTAATATTTAAGATCTTATATTTTTAATTTTTTGCATTAAATTGTATATATGTAGGTTCCTTATCTTGATTACATCATATACCATTTGTATGGTATCAATAAGTGTTTTTTAGAACTACAAAAAACCTATAGAGGTGTTTTACTAAGATCTATCACTTGGTGGAGGTATTTTTATTTAAATATATTCAACTATCTAGAATATTCGTATATTTTCACAAATTTTGAGGTAATTTATTCGATATTATGTGTTAGTATTCGGTGGTCTATATTTATTTGAGCCATTATTTGGGTACCACATATCAATATTTTATTGTATCTTTCCCACTACTCATTTTTTATAGTGGATAAATTTGTGGTGGTGGGTTATCCACAGAGACTGTGTTTCCAATGACTATTTGTTACTCCCCATAATGTGATTTTATTATTTAATTTTCAAAAGACAATGGAGGATGGATTTTTCAAAGACCCCTTATTCACTTTAATAAATCATTTTTCATATGATTAATTTTTTCTTAGATTTATTTTTCTTAGGTCCTTATTTATAGTGGTGGAATTGAGTTTATGTATGAAGTTGTTTCACTGTTATCCATTATTATTTTATTGGAGGGTATTCAATTTCAATATTGTCATTGAGGTCACCTATGAGACTCTCTATAACAGTTTTCAGGATTTTATTTTTTAATTGGTTAATACTATTTATTGATATTAAATTCAATTAAATATATGAATGATTTGGGTAATGTTAGGGTTATTCATTCCCTTTGATTAAATTGAAGTAAGGTCTCCCAATTTCATTTTGACATATTTAATTTGTAGTTTGTGATCATTAGATATTTTTTCTGTAATAGTGATTATCCTACCAAATGATGGGTTTTGTGTGGTTTTTTTTATGACGAGGTTTAAAAATAGATGGGTGAAAGACTGTGGAATATCGTTATGATGATTAGTTTTGCAGGGGTGGGTCCTTAGTGGGATGTTAGTGTAATTTTCAATGATGTCTTGTATAAAAAAATTTCTAGATTGTAATGTTATCTGATAACAAAATTGATCAAATATATCCTCCATGGGAGAACTAACCGTAACTCCATCCTTAGAGGTCTCGACATATAGATTTATAGTTTTTCTTTTTGATGCTCCTCATGTGCATCATTATTTCTTTATTAAAGGATTGTATAATTTATTTATTTTTTTGGATTTCTTCTAATTCTTTGGTTTGGTTCTAAAAATTATGTGGGTTCCTACATAACCTATTATAGTATCATCTTATTAATAAGAATGAAAATATTAGGGAGTTAGAAAAGTGAAGATTGGTACAATCGCATTGTAGTTGAAAATAATTAATATGAAACCAAACAATTTTCTAGAAAAGTACATTGATTTCTAGAATTATACAAATAATCTAGACAATAATGTTTTAAAAGGATACACTATATTCTAATAATAATATTTTTTTTTAATTTTCAATAACATTTAATATATATGTGTGTATGAAAATAATGAATAATCTTAAAAAAAATATAGTTAATGTAGTATATGAATCATATAATTTATTAATAAACAACTAAAAATTATTTTTTAAATTGAAAAACATAATCAAAAGTATTCCATCGTTATGTAAAATTTAATTTTATAATTTTTTGACAAAAATTATTTAAAAAATAATGCTTTGAAGTAATTATTGCAAAATAAATGGGTTTCTGTAACAGATAGAAGAAAATACCCCCACCACAGTTAGTAATTTATTATTGAGATTAACATAAATTTTTTTGATCTATTATTGGAAACACATAATTTTAATTATTAATATAATTCTCTAAACTTGTTTCATAATATTCATTTCTCATATTGGAATGCATTGTATTGTTTATTAACTGTTGGGATTTTCTGCTCAATATTCTTATATTATGGGAAACCATATTATTTTTACCTCAAATTCTATCATATATACCATATTACTAGTTTTAAATATTTCAAAGTAATTATTGTAATATTTGATATTTTTTTAGTGTTATCAACCACACTATGAGAACCCATACAATTGTAGTCTTATTCAATTTTGGTTAATCACAAGGTATAATTCCTTTATATTATGTACCTATAATTTTTTCATTATTATGACACATTATCAAATTAAAATTTCAAAAACCACTATAATTTTAGAATAATGTTCATTGAATCATTTAAAAATATATATATTTATGAAATTAATAAATAATAATTAATAAATTTATAAAACATTCAATTTCCTAATGAATCTTTTTAACATATTTCCGGATGAATTTGTTGACAAAATTTAAAGGATGGAATATAATTTATAAATAACCATTCTGTCATGACCCATCCACTTGGGATTATGTCGTGACTACCCCAATCCTGCCATCCATCGGCCAGGGGTTGGAAACTATCAATGGAATTTCATATCCCAAAATTGGAAGGAATTTCCATTAAACATGTAAAATCATAGACTAGGTATATACATCATACAAGTAAAACACAATAGTAAAAGGGAAAGTATAACAAATACTAAATATCAGCATTTTGAGTAAAATAATGTACTATATAAATGGGACAGTAGACAAGCCCAACTAAATAGAAAGTAAAAAAAGGAAAAAAAGTGCTTCGGAGGTTGTCCACCAAGGATCCTACCATAAGGAAAGGTATAGTTCCCTGTCTTCCATCCTTGCCACTCACCACATCTATCAATCACATCTAATCACCATCTAGGCCAGGCTATGTGAGTCTCATTCATGTTGTATATCATCTTCATAAGACAAAATAAGGTGTGGGTAAATCCCATCCATGGAGTAGTATAACAATAAATATTAGGGACCTCGAGACCCATAAGGCCTCTCAGAATTCCACAAAGGAAAAACCACAAAGCATGATTCCAATTATTATGTACTAACTAGAAGACAACTCACAGTTGGTATAAAACATAGAAAATATGAATAAAGATGAATAACCTTTAGCTAGGTTATTTTATTTTATTGAGATGTTCAACATCAAATCCATGAATGGTCGCTGAACTGCTGAACCACACATGGTTTCTCTACTATTGTTCCACATAAGACCCTACTACCGTTGATCCACATAGGGTCACACTACCATCGATCCCTAATAGGGTCTCACTACTTTCGATCAACATAAGGTCGCACTACTATCGGTCTACACAGGGTCGCAATACTATCGATCCATAGAGGGTCTCACTACTGGTGATCCATAGAGGGTCGCACAACATTCTATACACACATAGTCTCTCTACTTCCGAACAACGAAGAGTCTCTGTCATACTGATCCAAAGAGGGTCTCTATTACCATGAGAGCCAGATGCAATATTCTTGTAATTGGTATGATTGAGTGCTTCAGAAACCACTCCTCAATCCACTGGATGTATTTCACCCCCTTCAAAGTCTCATGAATAATTAACCTGAAGGACTACCTTGTCATTGTAGGATCGAAATAATAATGTAGATGCTCAATATAGAAGAGGGGGGGGGGTGGATTGTATACTTTAAAATTCCTTTGGAACCATTAAAGTTAGTTATGAATAACTATGGTTTCATTAAGAAAAGTAAAGGGATAAGTTTAACAAGGTTTAAACTAAGAAAATTCACAACACCTCTAATACCAAATGAAAAACTGGAAAGAGATTCCGAAATTCAGTTCCGGAAATATGGTTCCAGAAATTGAAACTTAACAAAATATTATAATATAAGATTCTACCTTAAAGAATATAGAATCTAAATGAAACACAGTACACGTAAGGAAGTAAAAGAATGTTCTTCTTTCCTTATAATACAAAATGCAGTGGAAATAAACAAGTAGTAAAACTACAAGTAACAAGATATAAGTCTTTTAACCCAAAGAGAAGGGTATCCAACAACCTTGGATAAAGGTCCCTTGATTTATACATTCATGAAAGTTTGTCTTACCCACACCAGGGTAAGCCGTCAATACGAAGATCGAAGTCTCTATCTTGTTATCCCTGCAAGCCCTCAACTTCAAGGTAGTTGGCCACATATGTCTTCCTCAGCAAGGAAGCCCTCAACTTCAAGGTGTTGGAAACCTCTATCATCCTATCCCCGGAAGTCCTCTAATGTAATCACCAACATTCGGAGTCGCACAAAGATTTGAGAGTTAATAATAGCCTCTCTCTCTAGAAATCACTTCAAGCATGTAATCACATGAGTCAAAGATCAGTCAGCATTTCAACACTTCAGCACTGAGCTCTTTCAAATGAGCTCCTATTTATAGGTGAGGTAGGTCTCCTTTCAACGGTCATATTCACCTTAAAAATCAGAGGGACCTGTACATGTGTAACTTAACCAACGGTTAGTTCATAACAGAATACACGACATTGTTTTATAACAAAAAAAGTGTAACAGAATATACGAAATCATTTTAAGTATTAACTAAAAAGTTCGGAGTGAAGATTCGGAGTGAATGTTCGGAGTGAAAAAAGAAATATTAAAGAGTAGACAAATTATAAAAGAGTAAGCAAAATGAATGTTTGGAGTCCAACCAAAATAATTTTCGGAGTCTAAATAAATTTGGTGTGTATACAACAAAGATGATTAGATTCTGTTTAATAGGTGAATTCATAATGAGAATTCGTTATCCGAATTTTTAGTGAGAATTCATCATCAGATTTTGTAATGGGAATCAGAATTCATAATGAGATTTCATATGAAGAATTTGTAATGAGAATTCATCATTAGAATTCATAATGAGAATACAATGTCGAACTTCATAAGGATTCGTATCCTGAATCTGGAGTAGAACTTAATCAGAGTTCGTATCCGTAATTTAGAATAAAACATTATCACAGATTTCATTCTGGATTTTAGAGTGAAAATTTATTACAGTTCTTATCAAGAATTCAGATCCTAAAACAGAATACGTCATATTAAAGTTTCAAACAATTCCGAGAATATAGAAATGAATCCGAATCTTAAACTTATGAAAAAATATGGATGAAAATATGATAAGGATAATTTTTCTTAAAAAAGTGATTTTCCTTATAAAAGCAATTTTCCTTATAAAAGTGATTTTCTTAAAGAAAGGTGTTTGTGATTTTCAAAACAAGAAGGAATGGAAATGTCATAAGGAAAACCTTATTGACTCAACAATCTCCCCCTTTTTGGAAAGCACAAACATCCTTACGAAAAAGAAATTTTAAGAAGAAAGAAAACATTAAGGCTTATCTCCCTTTGCTTATGGGTTTAGATGAATACGACTAACTCCCCCTTAGGATTTGAAACTATAAAGATCATATTCTAGATTTCCGGAATGATATTTTATTACGAATAAGAATGCATTCTTTAATGAGAAACTCCCCCTTAGATAAACTCTATTGGAGTTTGTTTTCTTTCTCACCCTTTGTTAAGATTATTTTTGCCTTTCATTAGAGTTCTTTTCCTTCTCCCCCTTTGTTATTTTGAAAAAGAATTCGAGGGAATGGAAAATATAACAAGGTACCTGAAAAAATTAGTAGCAACAACAAATGAAATGAGCAAGCAAAAATTTTCATTAAGTTTGAAAAAGCTCGACAACAAAGAAAATTTAGATACAACAAATGATCATATATGTCTATTTTGGATCTTTATCCTTTTCCATGAGACCCTTATGAATAGTCTTTATCTTTTTCAAGTCTTTATGATCTTCCTCGGCTTGCTTCTCTATCATAACAATTCTTGCACTTTGGGCTTCAATATTTTCTTCCTGGGCTTGAAGATTTTCTTCCTGAGCTTTATGCTTTTCTTCCTGAGCCTTAATCTTTTCTTCAAACTCAATCTGATGACACCTTTCATATTTCCAATTTTGAGAGGCAAAATTTAGCTTCCCATTCAGATCTCTGAATTCATGAATCTGGAAATTCTTTTCATTTGTCAATTTCTCTTCAAAGGAAAAAGTTAGCTCATTTATCTTCCTTTCCTTAGTCTCAAAAGCATCCTTCACATTATCTTGGAATTCATCTAAGAGTCTCATCTCTTCTATAGTTTTCCTCGACCAATTTTTCGTCCTCTTGCAAGATATTCTATGGGCTTCATAGCCGAAAAAGGATGTTTTGAACTGAGCCTCTATCTCAACGCATTTTTCCATAACCATAGATATGGAGTCTGTTTTCTGATTCAAAGCATGTTGGAGCATCTGATATCTTGAATCAATACTTGAGAAAGTTGGAATAGTACCCACCAAATTCTTTAAAGACTGAACAACAAAGTCATGCCCCAACGAAGATGACTCCAAATCCGAAACTTTTCTTGGAGATTTTTCTTCTTCAACAAGGTTAAGCTTTCTATTTGAAGAACTACCAACTTCCTTTTTCTTCACCACTACTGAGCTCAGAGTGTCAGCATGAATTTTCTTTCCCTTGTCTCTTTTCGGAATAGAATCATGTTCTGGAGTTCTTTTTTCACTATCAGTCACTTGAATAATACTGTCTTCATCATCAGCAAATTTTTGAGCTATATTCTCTACGTTCTCCACTTGAGAAACATCATGTAGAAGTTGTTCTTCTTATGGATAATAAGCTACTTCTTCTTCTCTTTTCTGCTCATTATTTCCAGGAGTGACTAATTTCAACGATTCGGCTTCTGATGTTCGGAGCGACAAATGTTCCGAAGGTGTTCACTTATAATCATCTACTTGCTTCAACACATCTCTGGTTTCACCACTTCCCTCAGCAACAGCTTCTTCTTCTTCCACATGCTCAACTTGCTATACCTCCTCAGCAGTCTTAGCAATAACTTCTTCTGGAGCAACGAAATTTCTTCCTAGAGTCTCAGGAAGGGAGTCCAAGGTAAAAGATCTTGGAACATGAATATTTGCTGAAACCATCTCATTGAACTTCAACCAATCCTGAGCTACCTCTACATTAGACAACTTCTTCTTAAGCTTCTTTTCTTTGACTTGTTTTTCTATCTCATCCGCAGTTCTTTCCTTCAAGGCCATAGCTCCGCAGGATCCAAGCTAAACTGAGGCTCCCCTTGCACTCTTTTTTCATTGATCTCACTCCATTTAGAAACTACTTCATCTGGGTAAGATTTATTCTTCTTTGGTTTTGGAGGTGTGGAATGAACTTCCATAGACTTGGTATTCTTTTCTCGAACTTCAACTTCTTTCAACTTTCTCTTCCTCACAGGCTTAGAGGATTCCGGATCAGCAACTTTCAGAACTGCTTCTTCTTGAGCAGGTAAATCAATGAACTGACCGATCTTCTTGTCAAAGGCTACATCCATCCTTTTGAGTGTACCATCACTCACCAACATAATCTTGCAAACTCTTGGCATAGACTTACACGACTCCTTGAAAGACTCAAGGCACCATACTATCAATTTTGAGAGGATAGCTGGATGCATTATGATCTGAGCTCTCAGATTCCCTTTCTTGAAATTCTCAAGAGTAATGAGAATGCGCTTCATCAGGTTAAACTTCCTCAGATTTATCAGAAAATCTAGGATTTATATCTCACTCTTCTTAAAACTATCTTTGTCACCCTTTCTCGGAACGATAAGGACTTGTAACTATAATTCTAGGATCCGGAAATGTGTAGATAAACTAGAAATCTTTAGAGCCTTACCATCTGCCAGTCCGAGAGTTTCTAATGTTTTTTCCTTGTCGAAGCTAACCTTTGAATCCGGGAACACATGAGATATAAATTCTGCTTCTCCTTCATTACTCAGCCCTACCAAGCTAGCCTCCTTGGCATATGAAAGCTTATAAGTCTTAACATAAGACTTAAAAAGGAAACTTTTCTCTACCATCTTCCGTAAGAAAGGAGAGTGTCTCATAAAACTCTATAAGAAAATCTGAATAGACATCATCTTGATTCCTAGGTTTTGACACAGCAACATCTTCCCATCCATTACGCTTAATATTCTTGGATATAAGAGAGTCATACTTGTTGAAGAAATCAGGATGAACCAGCCTCTCTCTATATACCAGCCACTTCAAAATTGGCTTAGAGGAAGACATGTCTTAAGAAGCTACGTCCACAGACATTCAAATCTGAAGACCTCTGAGAAGTTCGGAACAGAGAAATCTGAAATTCGGAACGGATTTAAAACAGAGAGGTAGAGCTTCGGGACACTAGAGCATGAAAAATGATGTGGTACAAACATTTGTGGTCCCCTTTATATAGGCAATGAGAAAACAGTTCAACTTCCACGGTTGATCGAACGGTTGTGAGAAGCTGAGATCAGATCTGACGGTCGAAAACCAATTCTCATGAAAACTTGAATCCAATCTTTTGAGGTTTTATTAAAAACAAAAATTTAAGAAAATTATAATCCGAAAACAAAATATAAGAAAATTACAGCAAGTAAAATATGACTATGAAAACTTGAGTAAGGAGATTATACATTTCGGATTGGCATGGGAGGATTATTCGTAATGGGTAATATTCTTAAGAAAATATTTGAAAAAAAACTTTACTATGAAAAGAAATAGTTCTTAAAACTGACTACGAAAAACGAACTCAGTACGGAGAAATCAGTACGAAAATTTTAAAGAATTTAAATTTTTTTATTTAAGAAAACTTGAATTTGAAAAACTCATTATGAAAGACTCGGTACGAAAATCTCGTTATGAAAATACCAGTACGAAATTTTCCATTCCGGAAGTGTTCAATACAAATTCATTGATTCGAGAAGTCTTCTACATGAACATATCCATTCTGGAAATTTTAGTTCCAGAAATTCCATTCCGAAAATTTTGTTCCGAAAATTTCAAAAAACTAACATTGAAAAATTTTATTACTTTCACAATCAAATGTACTCCCCCCTATAAAAGGGAGTTTATTACTGTAAGGAGACTTTTTCAACAGAAAGTTAATTAAGAAGGATTACCTTATGGTTATCATTCCTATTTTCTGTTTAATGTATTCAAATCTATCAAATGGAAAAGATTTTGTGAAAATATCAGCATGTTGATCTTGCGTTCTAATAAACTGAAAAATAATATCTCCTTTTTGTGTGTGATCTCTAAGAAAGTGATGCATAATATCTATGTGTTTTTCATGCGAGTGATGTGAAGGGTTTTTACTAAGAGCAATTGTACTTGTGTTATAAAACAATATTCGAGTTTTAGTAAAACTTAAGCCATAGTCTGTGAGTGTGTGTTGCATCCACAACACATGAGCACAACAACTTCCAGCTGCTACATATTCAGGTTTAGCAGTGGAGAGTGCTACAGAATATTTCTTCTTGCAGGACCAAGAAACTAGTGAATCTCTTAAGAAATGACAAGTTCCGGATGTACTTTTTCTAACCATTCTACATCCACCAAAGTCAGCATCAGAAAATATTTTTAGAAAAAATCATTTCCAGAATTATAAAATAATCCTAGATCTATGGTTCCCTTAAGGTAGCGAAAAATTATTTTAACTGCCTTTAAGTGAGATTCCTTAGGATTGGATTGATATCTTGCACATAATCATACTGAAAACTTTAAGTCTGGTCGACTAGATGTTAATTATAGTATACTTCCTATCATACCTCTAAAATATGTTTGATCTACTGGTTTCCCATCTTCATCAAGATTTAAAGAGTTTGAGGTACCAATAGGAGTACTAATACTCTTAGTGTTGTCATAAACATAATTTTTGAGAAGATATTTAATAAACATATGTAGAGATATATAGGCTCCTTTTGGTTTTTGAGAAATTTGAAAACCAAGGAAAAATGTTAACTCACCCATCATACTCATTTCAAACTCAAATTTAATTAGACTTGCGAAAGAGTCGGTCAAAGATTGTTGAGTTGAACCAAATATGATGTCATCAACATAAATTTTAACAATCAAAACATTTTTCTTATCTTTATTTATAAAAAGGGTTGGATCTGCATTTCCCTTAACATATTTATTTTTAAGCAAAAATCCAGTAAGTCTATCATACCATGCTCATGGGGCTTTTTTAAGACCATACAAAGCTTTGGTAAGTCTAAAAACATGATTATGATGTTTTGTATCTTCAAAGCCAAGAGGTTGTTCAAAAAATACTTCCTCTTGAACATAACTGTTAAGAAAAGAACATTTCACATCCATTTGAAAAAGTTTAAAATTAAATAATGCTGCAAAGGAATGTATAATACGGATAGATTCAAGTCTGGATACTGGAGCATAGGTTTTTCATCATAGTCTATTCCCTCTTGCTGATTATATCATTTAGCAACAAGTCTAGCTTTATTTCTTACTGTGACTCCATTTTCGCCACGTTTATTTCCGAAAACCCATTTGACCCCAATTATAGAAGTTTCCTTAGGTCTTTCAACCAATGTCCAGAATTTATTACATTCGAATTCATTTAGTTCATCTTGCATGGCTTTAATCCAATCATTATCACTAAAGCATCATCAGTGATTTTAGGTTCTAATTGGGAATGAAATTCTAGATGTTCTAATTCATTTATTAAGGAACTTCTAGTCCTTACAGGTTGATTTACATCACCAATGATACTATCACTAGGATGATTCTTAAGAAACACCTGATTTGGGTTTTGAAAAGTTTGTTCATCAACATAGGGTAGAAAGTCTTCTAGGGTAAATATTTCAGAAGTATCTTCGTGAAAATTTTCCTTATCAGAAGATTCTTCTATCAAAGTTTGATAATCAGTTTTTTAAAACACATCCGAGGATATAGGCTGGGATTTTTTAAAAACAAAAGGATCAGACTCATCAAATTTTACATGTACTGTTTCTTCAATAGTATAAGTGTTTTTATTAAAAACTCTATAAGCCTTAGATTTTTTGGAATATCCTAAGAAAATTCCTTCATCAGATTTCGGTGTGAATTTATGTAAGTTATCTTTAGTATTGAGAATGAATACTTTGCAACCAAAAACCTTGAAGTAGGATAATCTTGGTTTTCTACCATTCCATAACTCATAAGGGGTTTTATTAAGAAAAGGTCTAATCAAAACTTGATTTATAGTATATCAAGCAGTACTTACAGCTTCAGCCCAGAAATGTCTTGATATAGAATATTCCCTCGACATGGTTCTAGTTATCTCTTGAAGAGTTATATTTCTTCTTTCAACTACACCATTTTGTTGAGGAGTTCTAGGTGCTGAAAAATTGTGAGTAATAACTTTTTTACTACAAAATGATTCAAAATCAGAATTTTGAAATTCTCCTCCATGATCACTATGAATAGTTTTCAATGGAAGGTTTTTCTCATTTTTAACTTGAGATCTACAACTTTTGAAATAAGAAAAAGCTTCAAACTTCTTTGCTAGAAAATAAACCCAAGTAAATCTAGTTTAATCATCAACTAGAACAAACACATAGTATTTGCCTCCAATACTTCCAGTTTCTGTTGGACCAAAAAGATCCAGGTGCACTAACTGTAATGCATCAGTTGTTGAGACTTAACCAATTGAATTAAAACTAGATTTATGTTGCTTTCCATATTGACATGGATCACAAGCTTTAGAAGAATCAAATCTATGCTTCGGTAGATCCTTAACTAGTTTCTTTATAGAGAGTTTACATAGGTTTCTAAGGTTACAATTACCTATTCTTCTATGCCATAACCAGGAATGATCTTCCATTGCACTTAGGCAAGGTAAATCTTGGATTATAAGGTCTTCTATGTTTAAGGTGTAAACATTCTCATGCCTATTGGATGAGAGAATAAATTATTCCTTGGAATTGTGAACTAAGCACTTATTATTCCTAAAATTCACACGGTAACCTTCATCACATAACTGACTAATGCTAATGAGGTTGTGCTTAAGACCCTTAACAAAAAGAACATTTGAAATTAGAGTTTTTCTTAAAAGAAAAATATTACCAATACCAACAATTTCACCATTAGAATTATCTCCGAAAGATACCTTTCCCCCTTTCGTTTTGATAATCTTTTCAAAATATCTTTTGTTACCAGTCATGTGCCGGGAACATCCACTATCCATGTACCATGTATTGTTTCTCGTACTCTCTTTATTTTCCTAAAATCAAGAAGAAAATTATACATTTGGAATCCAAACTTGTTTGGATCTGAGATTACCAGATAACAAAATTTTAGGAACCCACATCTTCTTAGAAAAGTAAGCTTTGTGAAATCCTAGAGATTGGGTTTTGTTTAAGGAAAAATTCTTTGCCCAGTGACCACCACATTGACACTTAGTACAATATGGGGTGCTTTGAGGAACAATATAATTGTTACTGAAAAATGGTTTTGCATGGGTATAACCAAATCCGGATTTATTTCTTAAAGGTCGTATCTGGGAATACAGTTTATCAAAATTTTCATTACCATGGGTAAAGTTTGATAAACACTTATTTAAGGAAAAAATTTCGGACTTGAGTTTTATAAAAAAGTTTTTATCCTCAAAATCATTAGTTTTAGAACTAGAGCAAGGCTTGAAAACATTTTTCTTAGAAATTACTTTTTCTAACTCTTTAGAATGTTTGTTCTTCCCAGAATATACTTCCACATGATTTTTTGAAATACATTCAAAATCAGCATTTTCCCTATCAAGATCTTTATAAAGATCTGATATCTCTTTTGTAAGAATAGAATTCCTATAGTTTTCCTTATCAAGTTTCTTATTGAGTTTATAATTCTCAATCTCAAGAAGTTCAGCAAAACTATAGACTTCTTCATAAGTAGGTAAAGTATTTTCTTCATCAGAAGAGGATTCTTCATCATAAGTGTTATAATACTTACTATCATTTGAATTTAAAGAAACATTGGTCAATGATTCAACATTTCGTACCTTATCCATAAAACAATTATTATCAATAGGTAATCTGGCTATAAGACCAAGATTCTTCTATCCTGAAGATTCACAATCAGAAAATTTATCTGAAGAATCACCACCACTGGCACTCCATGTGTCATTAGATTTCAACACATTCTTAGCTTTGGCTTTATAATACTTTTTTCTGTTCCTGCCTGAATTCCTTTCTTTCCTTTCTTTCTTTTTGAGCAAAGGGCAATCTGGTCTAATATGTCCAGCTCTCTTGCATTCATATCAAGTGACTTCTCCATCTTTCTTATCATTCCTTTATTTTTTTCTTATACTTGGATTGGAAACTCCTTTGGCTAGCTATCATTTCCATCCATCAAGCAAGATTTTCAAACTCATTCTCAGATATTTCACTCTCACTAGATTCGGATTGGAAGATAACTTTCTTAGACTTAGATCTGGTTACTCTCTCAGGAGTCTTAGCTTTCATCTGATTTGATGTTGTTGTAAAAGCAACAGTACCATTACCATTTTTCTTTTTAATGTTTTTATCATCTCTATTTATTCTTGTCTCATATTGTAGAAGAGTTCAAAATAACTCATCAAGAGAAATTTGAGTAACCTTCCTGTTTTCATCTATAGTTGTTCTTTTGGATTCCCACTCATTGGGAATAATATCAATTATCGTGTCCACAAGTGCTTCATCATCTAACCCTTTTTCTCCCATAGATTTTAAGTTGTTGACTATAGTCATAAATCTCTATTGAAATTTACAAATTGGTTCACCATACAGAAAGTTAAAGCCATGATATTCAACTCTAAGCATAGCTCTCCTAGTCTCAATCACCTTAGAAGTTCCAAAGTGTGTAACCTCTAACTTCTTCCAGATACAATTAGTTTCTTCAAAAAAAGAAATTTGGATATATATATTTCTAGTCATTGAACAAAGTAGAGTATTTCATACCTTATAGTTGAGTTGATACTCTTTCTTTTCCTGGTTAGTAAAAGTTATAACTTCCTTATCAGGAATTTTATAATCACCAGTAAGCATAACAAAGTTGTCCACTCCAGTATTGATAATAAAAGTATTCATTCGATCTCTCCAGTACTAATAATCATTACCATAAAATATTGGTGGTTTTGTTGGATTTAGATTAACAATTCAACCAACATTGATTCCTGTCATACTTAAATACAACACTCGGCACACAAACTTGTTAGTAGAAAAGATTCCTAATAACAAAGTTCAGAATGAGAAAGTTCGGAATGGAAAAGTTCGGAATGACAAAGTGAGCAAGAAAAACTTATATGTGAGTATAAGTATTTCAGAGACCTGCTCTGATACCAATTGTAGGATCGAAATAATGATGTAGATGCTCAATATACAACAGGGGGGTGAATTGTATAATTTAAAAATTCCTTTGAAACCTTTAAAGTTAGTTACGAATAATTATGGATTCCTTAAGAAAAATAAAGGGCTATGTTTAACAAGATTTAAACTAAGCAAATTCACAACTCCTCTAATACCAAATGAAAATCTGGAAGGAGATTCCGAAAGTAGGTTCCGGAAATATGGTTCCAGAAATTGAAACTTAACAAAACATTACAATATAAGATTCTACGATAAAGCGTATAGAATCTAAATGAAACACAGTATAAGTAAGAATCTATAAGAAAGTTCTACTTTACTTATAATACAAAATGCAGTGGAAATAAACAAGTAGTAAAACTACAAGTTACAATATATAATTCTTTTAACCTAAAGAGAAGGATATCCAACAACCTTGGATAAAGGTACCTTGATTTATACTTTCAAACAAGTCTCTCTTACCCACACCAGGGTAAGCCCTCGATACGAAGATCCGAGTCTCTGTCTTGCTATCTCCGCAAGCCCTCAACTTCAAGGTAGTAGGCCAGCTCTGTCTTCCTCAGCAAGGAAGCCCTCAACTTCAAGGTGTTGGAAACCTCTGTCTTCTTATCCCTGAAATTCCTCGAATGTAATCACCAACATTCGGAGTCACACGAAGATTATAGAGTTTATAAGGGCCTCTCTCTCTATAAATTACTTCATGAATGTAATCACATGAGTCAAAGATCAGTCAGCATTTCAGCACTTCAGCACTAAGCTCTTTCAAATGAGCTCCTATTTATAGGTGAGGTCGGTCTCCTTTCCAACGGTCATATTCACCTTAAAAATCGGAGGGACCTGTACATGTGTAACTTAACCAACGGTTAGTTCATAACAGAATACACGACATCGTTTTATAACAAAACACGTGTAACAGAATGTACGACATCGTTTTAAGTCTTAACTAAAAAGTTCAGAGTGATGATTCGGAGTGAATGTTTAAGAGTGAAAAAAAATATATTAAAGAGTAGAAAAATTATAAAAGCTTAAGCAAAATAAATGTTTGGAGTCTAACCAAAATAATTTTTGGAGTCTAAATAAATTAGCAGTGTATAAAACAAAGATGATCAGATTATGTTTAATAGTTGAATTCGGAATGAGAATTCGGAATGAGAATTCGTCATCAGAATTCGTAGTGAGAATTCTTCATCAGAATTCATAATGGGAATCAGAATTCATAATGAGAATTCATCTTAAGAATTCATAATGAGAATTCATCATTAGAATTCGTAATGAGAATTCAATGTCGAACTTCATAAGGATTCGTATCCTGAATCTGGAGTAGAACTTAATTAGAGTTTGTATCCGTAATTCGGAATGAAACTTTATCACAGTTTTCATTCTGGATTTCAGAGTGAAACTTTATTATAGTTCTTATCCAGAATTCGGATCCTAAAATAGAATACTTCATATCAAACTTTCAAACAATTCTGAGAATATTGAAATGAATCTGAATCTTAAACTTAAGAAAAAATATGGATGAAAATATGATAAGGATAATTTTTCTTACAAAAGTGATTTTCCTTATAAAAGCAATTATCCTTATAACAGCGATTTTCTTATAGAAAGGTGTTTGTGATTTTCAAAGCAAGTAGGAATGGAAAATTCATAAGGAAAACCATATTGACTCAACAGTCATAATATTTCCAACAGGATAATTGGTGCATAAAACGGATTCTTGGTCCATATGATATAAAAAAGGTATAAAGAGATTAGTAACATTCGATCCTAATCCATCCCATATATAATAAAAATTATTCCAAAACTCATGTTGAGTATTTCAAAATGACTAACTCTTCGCCAGGTTCTACGCACAGCTAACCAAGGGTCAATCAAACTCCAGGATTGTGAGATATTCCCAATTTAGCTAAACAAAACTGGATGGGTCCATGTCTGCTAGGGGTCGGGCCCAGATGGTGGGTCTAGCCAGGTTAGCCGACCCGACCTAGATGGGAGGTCTGGACTATCCTGGGAGGCGGGTCTGGTTGGTAGGTCCAACTTGCATAGAAATCCCAGGCTGCACGAATGTCGTCGGTTGATGGATGCACCTATCAGACATCGTGCTTCTAGTTTGGCCAGCTCGTGGTGCCAGCTCGTCACGATGCCCCTTCTGAAACAGCCATTTAGAGACGGTTGTTCGTCTGGCTGAGCTGCCCAAGCAGGTTTCTCTTCTTCCTACCTAGCGCGTCGATGCCACATCGTTCCACCCTCCACCTCACCAATAGACATGGATCTAGCCACCACACTGGTGGTTTCTTTAGAGAGAAACCAGAAATGCTCTAGTGTCCTTTTTCCCCATATGTTTCTACGATCATCCCTGGTCACCACCTTCATTTTGAGGCACCAAAATTTTTCTTTCCTCATTATTTCTCAGTTGCGCAAAAAGAAAATACTAAAACTAAGAAAAATGGGGGTAGGGGGTCTGTGGATAGTTTGGATAAGAATGAACCCTCAACGTTAGTGTTATATCATGGGGTGATAAACTCATAAATTAGAAAGAAGAATTTATCAAATTATATCCCCATAACAACCACACGTTAAAAAAAGGCATGTTGCTGATCAACCTGTTAGTATGTTGGTCTGATTTTGTTATATTTTCCATGAACGAAATAAAGGGAAACATAAATCACACAAGACCCCAACATGGATTCTATGGAATACATTACAGATGACAGATAAAAAATGTGTTCGTGGTCATTCTTCATTGTTCGTCGATCCCTAGATTGATTCCCACAATGGTCATTTTTCGCCAATTGTTCTTTGTTGGAGAGGAATGTCGGCAGCGTTTGGTTAGAGGTTCTTCCCATGGGTTCTCAATTCTCATTCCAATATTTTCATTAAATAAATAAACCACAACACATTTCATTCTGTAATATGGTTAATTAATGAACCAGAAATAATGAAACATTAATCCATGAATGTTGTGGTTACACATCTAATGAGATGTGTCAATAAATGTGTCTTATTTAATTTCATTCATTACTCTGTGGCCCCTCCTTCCTCTAATCAATAGTGGAAGAGAAAATAATAATATAATATATAGTTATTTTATCATTTTCCCGAAATGTCCATAAATTAACCATTTCGTTTGACCCTTACTGGTTGAACTTAACTTTCTCTTAAGAAAATATCAACACTCTGAATTGAACGATGCTCTCGTATTTTCAAGATGAGGACCAATTCAAATGATAGAAATTATATCCTACATGTTTAATGAATATACCATAAAAAGTTTAGAATTATATTTCGGGCACTCTGGGCCTTGGAATCACGTGCTATCAATTTTTGTAATAAAATAATAATTCCAAATAAATGAAACTAATTTTTCTGGAAATTCAATGTATTTAAATTATACCCACCTTACACATTTAAATCCATAAAATCCACAACCATATCTATGAAAATAACGGGGATAATGAGAAAAAATCTGAGCCACCCATGCCCTTGTTCTCTCTAGGAGGTTCATCTGATACCACCAAACTCGCACTAGAGGAATCAAACAATGTCATACAACCTGCTTCTATAGATCCCCTATATCCCTTGAAAACATCTTGAATGTCATTACATCATCAATATAATTCACACCATAGTTGATTATGTGTGATGGATCAAGCATGATTCCCCGCAGCTGGAACACATGGAAAACCTTATACCCTGTACATTTTTTGGAGAAGAGCTAGGTGGTATTCCACCTCACAAACTATACCTATGATCTGGAAAGGTCCGATTAACCTCTGAGATTTCATTATAACAAATTCAAATCTTATTAATCCTCATTAGGGTCAGACCCAATGGAAAACGTTATTTCTCTCCTCAAACAGCAAGGGTCTCCATCTTCTGTTGGCATACGACTTCTTCCTACTATGTGAAGTCTACATACACTCCTGGATGACCTGAACCCTCTAAGTGGTAGTTCATACCAACTTTGGCCCCATAAGTGCTGACTCCCTTAGGTTTTTTCCACATTGAGGTGATCTACAAAATCACATGTACAATTCCTCAAATGGTGCCATGCCGACGGTGAAGTGAGAATTTTTATTATTTGTGAAATCCACAACTGGTAGGTGGTCCTCCCAACCATTGAAAAAACAAGGATGCAAGCACAAATAATTTAATCAAGTGACTTTATGGTCCACTCCAGTAGACCATCTATCTTAGGGTGAATGGTTGTACACAAGCCCAGCTGAGTCGTGAATGCCACCTGTAATCTTTTACATAACTGTTTTGTAAACCGAGATTCAGAATCTGATACGATCGTCGATGGTATCCCGTGAAGATGTACAATCTCATGCATGTAATGGCTTCCCAAGCCCACTACTGGCCCTTCTCTCAGATGGTTAGAAAATGGGTCGATGAGGTTATTCTTTCCACAATCACACAGATAGAGTCATGGACCCTAGACATATTTGGTAAACCTATCACGAAGTCCATTACGATACCATCCCATGTCCATTCTAGTTCCATAAGTGGATGATATATGCCTACCAGAACCTGGTGCTTAGATTTCACATGCTAACAAGTGAAGCATCATGACACTAACTCTACCACTAATTTCATCATCTCTGGCCCCCTGTACTAACATCGGAGGTCCTAGTATATCTTTTCCCCACCTACATGTACCTCCAAATGTGGTGATGTAAATTCCCTCAACACCTCCTCTAGAAATGTCACTCGTACCATGGTGCATCCTCCTAAAAGGATGGTGTTCTCCCCATTTATCAAAAATCTATTAGCAGGTTGTCTTATGGATAACTAAGCATGTCAGGCCTCACAGTCAACATCCCCATGATGGGCCTCTATAGCTCGCTGATGGAATGGGGGAGTGACAGTCATAGATTAGAGGTAAGATGATCCATCACTATCCAAAAAAGATATTTTCAACATTCCCAGCTTCTTTATTGCCTCACTCAGTATGTGTAGACTTGACCTCTTTCTAAGTGAGTCTACTACAATTTTTTCCTTCCCGACAGTGTAGACAATCTCAAAGTCATTTTCCTAGAGGAACTATATCCATCACTACTGTCTCGAAATCATGTCCCTCTGCGAAAATATATACCCTTGAGTTTTTTTATTGTAGTAGACATTAACTAAATCTCACATCAAGTAGTACTTCCAAATAATCAATGAAATGGCCACTTTTACAAAATATTGGTAATGGGTCACATAGTTTTGTTCATGTTTCCACACATTCCATGAGACTTATGTGATCAATTCTCACACTTGCATTAGGACCCATTTCATTAGGGACCCTGATTCATCGCAGTAGACTATATAAACAACAACCTCTTCTGGTAGCCTCAAGATAGGGGAACTCATAAATATCTAACTCAACTCCTAAAAAATATGATTTAATCGTTCCGTTCATATGAAGGGTTTATTCCTTATTTGTCAAATACAGCAAGGATTCATCTACTATAGAATAGTCTTGTAAAAATCTTCATCATTTAAAAGATTATCCCAGGAATATTTGTACCTTAGTCACAATCTAGGTTAGATCCCATGTTAGAACTGCATCTATCTTTTCCTAGATCCACAATATCTCCATCCTCCATGATAACATACCCCACAAAGTGGACTTTCCTTATTCAAACATGGTACTTTGAGTGATTTCCCTTAAGATGGTTCTCTCAAAGTGTATCCAGAACTATCTGTAGATGTGTGGAATTCACCCCATCTGATGCCGAATATACCAATTTGTTTTCAATGAAGACCGACATGACGTGATTGAGGTAAGGCTAGATGATCCTAATCACGTGACCCATGAAAACTGCAAGAGCGTTGGTCGCATAAAAATTCATTAACATGAACTTGTATTTTCCATATTGATATCTAAAGGTTGTCTACATTACATCCTAATCTCATACCCAGAGTTGATGATATCCTAATCTGAGGTCTATCTTCAAAAACCATTATGTTCCCTTCAGCTGGTCGAAGATATCATTACTCCTCAGTTGAGGATACTTATTCTTCACAGTTACCTGAATCATGTGTCGATAGTACACACGAATCCTCAAACTCCCATATTCATTATTGGTGAAAAAAATTGAGGCTTACCATGGGGAAACACTGGGCCGTACAAACGTTTTCCTCGTCAAGAATTCCAACTTTACCCTTAACTCACGAAGCTCCACGAGAGACATCCAATTTAATGATATAGATAACAATGTCATCTAGGGGTAAATGTTGATGTAGAATTCTACTTCACTACAAGGAGGTAGTCCCAGAACATCCTTTGGAATGAAATCCAGATACTAGTCCACCATATCAGGATATCTCAGACTCCTCTTGTCCACCACACTAAGGGTAAGGCTCACCAACTGATGAGTGATCATTTGAACCCTCCTCTATAAAATTCCATCATGTGCATAAAAATCATCATTCTCACTGATGAAATAAAACATGGTCCCATTCAAATGGAAGAACCTCAATTTTTTCCTAAAATCATTGACCTTATCTTGGATTTTGGATAGCCATTTCATTCCCAATATGACTAGACTAAAAAGTAATATTTTTATTGATTTCAAAATATCACGGTACAAAAAAACAAAGAAAATAAACCTCATGGAGGTCAAGATTAATGTAAAACAGGAGCATAGTTAACTACAAATTTCATCCCCTCCTTTGGAAAATACCCCAAGGAAATTAATGAAAACATATCTTAGTTCGATGATGTCATAGAAGCTAGAAAAACTGAATCTATATTCCCCTACCTCCAAGTATGAGGAACCTCAATACGACTGCCCATGAGTGCTATGCATCTCCTAATAATACAAAAAATGTTCTATGGGAAATTTCCCTTACCTGTCAAAGAATTACACAAGACAAAAGTGTCTATCTCTGCTGTCATAATCTTGATATTTTGTTGATTTCAGATCTCCAAACCAAATGCCATTTGTAAAGCCTCCACTTGCAGAGCATCAACTCCTCTATACGAAGCTATAGGACCTGAAACCTGAAAACCCTACGGATCCTGCATGACCCCACCCCCTCACATCAACCCCAAGAGAAAATACCCATCCGTAATGAGCTTGATTCCTAGCCTTGGTGCCTGCCAATGAACCCACCTTCCCTGCCTTGGAATACAATCTGAATGCTCGCGTGCAAGATTCGGAAAAACAAGACGCATTGACGGTGCTGCTTTGAATTTCGAACACAGACGAAGAAAATCCAAAATAGTGTTTTTCATTCTCAATAAAATACTGACCTGAGAAGCTCTCCCTTGGTTATTGTGCACCACAATATGAGCCTGTTATATAATCCAGCAACCAGCCACAAGAAAAACCATCCTGGCCTTCCTCCCAGCTCCATGAGTATCCGTGCCCCTGAACCAGGAATTACAGAATTTATTTTGGACCTCTCCACACTCATCCCATCCAGTAAAAATTCTACAAAACTTCTAGATTCCTCTTTCCCATTCACACCCATAAAACAGATGACCCACTGAATCAGTATTAGGTGACCTGCAACACCAGCACCTGAACACCATATTAACACCCATATGTTAAAAAATTTCATCAGTAAGTGATGATTTGTCCCATACATGCCACAAAGTAAAGTTAAATTTAGAGGTAATATTCTTGCACCATAGAGTCTCTCCCTAGGGTTAATAATTTTCCATGACCCTTTTCACATGAATGAAATCCTTAATAGAAAAGGTGCTCGAAGATGAACCTATAAAAATAAGTTTATCAGAATCATCACTAGTGACAATATTACTAAAACCAGTGAGCTGGTCTTATCCAAAATAGCCTGAAGAAAATGAGGATAACCACTAGCCTCCCTGAAGGACATGCCCAGAGTAGGTAAGCCTGGGAAATACATCCAACCAAACCCCCAATCATGCTGCCAAATATTTATATTCCATATTCCCACTAACCACCGAAAATGATGATTCAAAATCTCCATCATAGGATGAATCAGATTCCTAATCTTGGAAGAACAAGATCTCTGATCACAAAAATTCTAACTATATATGTCTTGCATTGTACTTATACAAAGATACTGACCTTCCAAATCTTCCAACAAAAGAATTCCATGAAGCCCCTGCATTGTTGGGAAAACACCCCTCAGGTTAATACCACATCAGAAAGGGGACTTCCCAAAGATCTCCCTAATTCCCAATGATTCTTTCCTTCCATATACCCATTCCAAATAAAGGACACCATAATCTTTTCCAATTTGAAAATCAAACATTTAAGAATATTCAAAGTAAAAATAATATGAATGTTGATGGAAACCAATACACTATTCACTAAAGTTATACGACTACCGAAGGATGGAAACCTATCTATCTAATTCAAAATTTTCCTAGATAGCTTACCTATGAGTATATCAAAATTATTTACCCTATGATCTGAGGGACTCACTGGGGCCCCAAGGTACACCATGTGAAAGGAACCCATAACCTTATTCAATATAGCCCCCACATCGTTATCCCTCGAATCAGATAACTTTCTGGTTATGTAAAAAGAACTATTTTGTTTGTTCACCACCTATCCACTACTCTTACAATACTCCCCGAGAAGCCTGATCAAACCTTGGACAGAATGTTTACTACCATTGATAAAAACAATAGTGTCTTCAGCAAACATTAAGTGATATATACCCCTTTTAGCATTAATATTATAGTAGGGAAGTACTTTACCCAAATTGAGGCCTTGATTAATAAAACAGTTGAACACATTTTGAGAGGGAATGAAAATAGCAGGGGATAGAGGATTACATTTTCTAAGACCATGACAAGTCTTGAAAAAGTCATATTTCATACCCATAAATTAGGAATCAATATATGAAGAGCTGAAACAATGGAAAATCATGTCACTAGTCCACCTCAAAAATCCCATGCATGTTACGACTCTGAGAACAAAACCACATTCCACCATGTCATTAGCATTTCTTATGTCATGAGTAACCACCAAATTTCCCCCAAAGGGAATGTTTTTTATTCCAATAACTATTTCTTGAACCACTCCTCTATCGCCCTGAATTGACCTCCCTTTAATGAACCCATGCTGCTCAGGTTACATCTAAGAGGCCAACTGATTAGCCAGTATTTTACTAATAATTCTAGAATGGATTTTATAAAGAACATTACAAACACTAATGGTCTAGTACTGATCAATAGACTGGGGATTACTCACCTTAGGAATAAAAACCATCTTGGTTTCATAAGAAATTCGTGGAAAGATCACACCCTGGAAAATATTGTGGTTTCTCTACCCAACTCCCCTTTAATCACTTCCCACATCACTCTGTAAAAAGATCCATCGAAACTATCCCACCCTGGAGAACTATCCGAATTCAATGGAAAAACTGCCTCTTGAACTTCATCCTCATCTGGATACCTCTTAAGGCACTCATAACATCCTCCGAGACACATCTTGGAATGCCCTTGAAAAATTTAAGCATATCATTTGGATACCCTCATACCATTTTGGGTATGGGTACAACCAATATGGATTTGAGAGCCCCATTAACCATCACCAATTCCACATCACGATCACTGGTAAAAGATTCATCTTCTCTACAAATATTGGGCCTCTGAACACGACAACATTCTCTGATGCAAGCATGAAAATACCAAGAATTTCGATCTCCCTCCCAAAGCCATCTGACTCTAGCACCCTCTCATTCCAACCTCTCCTGTCTTAGAAGGAAATCAGTAAGATGATATTTTTTATCTCATAATTCATTAAATAAAGACTCATCCCAAACATGCTCCAAGAAACTCTCCAGAAGTTCCACCTCCTTACTAATTCCAACCCGCCCCTGTTCACGACCAATGACATTTTTATTCCAGTTGGATAGAAGATGTTTATGGCATCTCAACATGCCATGGAGAATGGTCCACATTTTCCTCAAAAGATGAATATCCCATTCTTCCCTAACCACATCTGAGAAACACGGTTCCTACAACAATAATTTTGAAAAAACAACATAATCCTTCCCGCCAACCCCTGCACCCAATGAAATACTGAGTGGAGGGTGATCAGATAAAGAACGGAGAAGATGAACAACTCTGGAATCCTGGAACAATGAAATAAGATCCTCATTAAGAAAGAATCTATCAAGATGACAATAAGTATGTCTCCCTCCATGTTGGTTGTCGCACGAGGTGAAACTACTAACCTCAAAACCAGCATCCAGAAGACCATTCCTAGCCATGATGAACATGAAAGCATGAATGACATTCCTAGGAAAATCACCAACCCATCTCTTCTCCTATGGACATGTGATAATATTGAAGTCGCCTCCAATAATACAAGGTGAGTCAACAGGGTAAAAATCATCATGATCATGCCACAATGACTATCTGGCCTGCGCGTCGCTCATAGTATAAATGAAGGAAAAAAATAAAACTCTGATTCCCTACTGTAATCCTTGTAGTTAGGGACTGATCCGAAGCATGAAATTAGTATATCAACACATGATCCTTCCGAAAAATCTAGATCTGAGAGTTAGAAGTGTCCTTGTTGCAAAATCCATGAACCTTGAGCCTCTGAGCATACTCATCAAACTTATTAGAAGCTTATTTCGGTTCCAAGATAACAAATATCGAGACTTGATTATTACGGAGCTCATTGATTATGAAATCCTATATCTCTCTATCCCCCAGACCATGAGCATTCTAGATTAAGATTATATACATTAAAACGAACTTTTCTGGAAATGGCCTAAGACACCTGACCCTCTTTACTATGAGTCAAATTTGAAGAAGCCGTCAAATCCATTTTTGATTGATATCTTGTTTTAACACCAGAATGCACCTTCGTGATTAAATCCCCTGTAGATACAATAACTCTGGAAGAAACCTTAATGTTAGCTTCTCGAGACACAAATACCTTCCCTTCCGTTGAACTAGAAACCATCATAGATGGTGAAGACGTTGACTCTAGAGAGGTAGAGGGAGAAACCTATGCAGGCATAGATGGAGAAAAAGGTACCAATAAAGAAGAAATAACTGACAGACTAGACTGCTTCCTAATCATAGGAGGAGAAATAGCTTCGAGATCACAAATATCAGATTCCAACATGGAGATCGCTAATATACAACATCAATATGGAACTCAATCAACAAAAGAAAAGATCACGAAAGTGAGGATATGCTGGTGAACATACCCACAGAAGGGCCCTCTTATGGAAGATGAACCCTAGATACCCCGTCCCTTCCACCATTTATAGGAATCAGCTCACTAGAAAAATAAAACCACCCATCAATGAATTCACCTTTCCTAGAAGATGAGGCCTCCAATGTAAGAAAAGAGGTAACTGATGAAATACCATTACCCATATCATGACCCTCTGATCCTGAAGGAACTCACAGACGAGGCTACTGAGGGGAGGGCCTCATGACCCCTCTAGAAGAAAAATCCTCCTGCTGAGAAATGTGAAAAACCTTCAATCTTTCTATTCTGATCATGATATGGTCATGAATCGGCTAAGAAAAATCTAATTCAAAACAGATTCTGGACACCAAATTCTCTACCAACTGAGAAAAACAGGGATCAACACAATGGAAGACCCCCAACGAATCCCCAATATCTTTAAGGAATGCCTCATTTGTGAGAGGCTGTGGTAACCCATGAAGATATATCTACACTGCCACCTTGGATCATTTACAACCAAAATGAACATCCATCTACCACCAAGAATGAGATAATCTCCAATGACCCACTGAATGTGTACCCATGCACCAAGCATTCATGAAGTTATCCCTAGAATCCAGGACAACACAAAAGGCCATCCGGTCCAAAATGGACACTTTATCTAGAAGATCTAAACCCCACCGCCATAAATAATATTGAAATACCGCTAGCAGAGGTTTATCAGCACCAAAACGCGGCACCAAGATCCATTGGAAATTCACATATGCCGCTGCAAAGGACGCTACTAAAACATGAAACACAGTAGATCAGTTCTCCTAGAATTATGATGTAGCCACTAGAATGCCTGAAGAAACATCCTTATCATGTTCAAAGCCTGGGGAAGAACTCAGAAGAACCTCCTAGAAAGATGGAAGCAGGGAACGATCTGGTCCGCCCCTAGCCGCCAGAGAACCCATCATAGTGGAAGAGATCCCCGGCAGAGTCGGTGCCACGGGCATGAAAGAATTATGGTTTCCAATTTTCCTACACAAGATGACCTTATAAGGCATCAACACTTCTACTTGGAGATACCTAAAAAATATTTCACCTCAATGAGTAATCTCACAGTACCTACACAAGTGTGTAATCATAAAATCCTCTCCTGTAAGAGACATTAAACGTAAGGATTTAGCCAACGTCTCCATCTGAATCACTGAGCTCTGAATGATTGTTTGGGTAATTAATGAGTGACCTGAACCTATATCAATAAGAAGTAAACCAATGTTTTAGTAGACATATATTGTAGCTTGAATCATTTCTAGGGCACTGGGGTCATAGGCCCCTACCACCAAAAGCTTTGCTCACCCATGTCCACCTACTCTCTCAGGACGGGGTGGACTATCTGGTAGTGGTGGCATTAGTATTGTAGATTGTGGTCCATAGCCTTCTGCACAAACTACTCCATTGGAATATCAGTGGACCTACAAACCTCCTTGTTCGATACAATTCTGCTTCACCATTGTTACCTTAGTCGTCTTCTATGCATAATTGTGGTAGGTCAGGTACTCATGAGCCATGTCACCCTTACCACCGCATGAGTAGAAAACTCTGATCCTCTGTTGTCCTCCTATGCTATGTGAGATCCACACCTCTGACCCTAATTCCTGGGGTAATCCTACGTATGGTCTGGCCCACATAGACGACTTCCTTTTCTTCAAACATCTTGCTGCAGATGAACGAACTTCCATTCATTTAGTGGTCTCTCTCACTATCGATGATTTCTCAGCTTGGAATTTCTCTGCTAATAGTACTCACTCTAGAACTCCGGCCTGCGTCAGGATGTTGAGAAATAAGATTGACACACTGACCTCCCTATGATGACCCTACTGAATGTTATAGGACCCAAATAAAGGGTCTCATACATTGTTGGTGGATCAGTGAGAGAGGTCAATGAATCTCTCCATGTAATGGTCCATTGTTAGGTTTCCCTGCTATAAGTGTCATACCTCCTGAATACAGACAGATCATAGTGTCGCCGGTACGAACTCCACCCTAAAGAGGTTCTCGAATTCATACCCGAATAAAAGTCATCTCTACTTGTGTCTGTAGTTTCATGATCTCCCATATCCATATTGTTCCCTGAAAAGGACTAGTAGTTGTGATCACCACTGGGTCTGCTTGTGTCTTGACCAAACATAAAACCCATGCCACGACCTCCAACCAGTCTTTAGCTTTCTGTGGATCTGTCTCACATCAAAACCATGGAGTCCTATATCTTTGGAACTTGTTCAAAGTGCTATGTTGATGAGCATGGCCCACTGGGGGGGGATGGGGGAACTGTTTCTCTACAGGTGGTGGTGATACTAGTGCACCACCCGAAGGTGCTATCGTAGTAAGAGGACCATGCACTGTAACCTCGTCACATGGAGTGCCGTTATTGTGATCTCTCACTGGAATACTAGCTGGATTTTTATTTAAGGGAATCCTGTAAATAAATATATGTTCCACTGTAAATTAGTTATAACTGGTGAGCAAACTGAAAAGACATCAAAAGAAAAAAAAATCAAAACTGATGCAAATAGTGTTTTCATGTATCAAGTCGGAAATAAAAACATAGGGTCCTAGTGTATGGATACATCTTCTGCCACACCAACACATGACTCACTAAACTATAATGTGAAATTAATAGGAAAAACCCAGTTGATCCATGAAAGAACACTAAATCATAGTTCTTCTGGTTGAACTGACCTCCATCTGATACCACTTTGTCAGGACACGTCCCATGGAGCCTGTGTTGTGACTAACCCAAGCTCGCCTTTTATAGGCAAGGGGTTTGCGACTAGAATTAGAATGGCATAACCCAATAATGGAAGTAATTTCCTTTAAACATGTGCACACTTATACTAGGTTTACACTGCATAGAAGTAAAACAAAACTTAAAAAAGGAAACAATAACCAATACATAAAATCACCACTAAGAGTAAAAGTATGTATGTAATGTAAAGGGTACAGAATACAAAACCGGCTATAATGAAAGTACAAAAAAAAGAAAAAATGTGTTATGGAGGTCATCCACCATGAATCCTACATGAAGGTTAGGTACAACTTATTGTCTGTTGTCACTACCGCTCACCATGTTTGTCAATCACCGACGAGCACCATTTAATCCTAGATCCTCGAGTCTCATTCAAGTTGTTTATTGACTAGACCACACACAACAAGGTGCATGAAACGCCAGTGCCTAGGTGAGTATAATAATACATAGTAGAGAGCCCAAGAATCGCAAAGGGATCTCATAATTCCACAAAGGAAAAAACCACAAATCATGGTCATAATCACAAAGTACTATGAAAAAGACAACTCACACCAGCTATAAAACACAGAGAACAAGAATAATGATGATTAGTAATTAGTTGGATCATTTTATTCAATTGAGATGTTCTTCTACTAGTCAATGAATGGTCATTGAATTGTCGATCCATACAGGGTTTCCCTACTACTAATCCATAAAAGGTATCACTACCATGGATCCAAACAGGTTCCCCCTACATTTGATCCACACATGGTCCCACTAATTTAAATAAACATAAAGTCACACAATAGGTTATCAAAATAGGGTCTCACTACTAGAAATCCATACAGGTTCGCACTAATTCTGATCCACATAGGGTCACACTGCTACTGATCCATATAAGGTCGCTCTGTTGCCGATCCATGACGGGTCTGTCTCATACAGACCCACAGAGGGTCATTGTACAAAATATTGTTAGCCACATCATTCTTCAATTTGGTGGGCTTGAGATCTTATGAAACCTATCCTTTTGACAATATTCATATGTCAATAGAAAAAACGTCTCAAAAAGAAGTATCCTGAAGGGCCACCTAGTTATAAGGGTTTCATTGTGAATATTGTTGGGTTAATTAGATGTAAGGTCTATAAAATATAGTCAAAAAGGTAAATTAGGATCAATTGGATTCGAGTCTAATCCAACCTGCCCATCAGCCAAATTCAACTAAAACACATGTGAAGTATTTCACAAGGACTTCCTAATTGCGATGATCCTCACATCACAAACAAAGCGCCAATCAGATGTTTGTTTTGTGAGATACCACCAATTTAGCAAAACAGGACCGGTCGGTTCTGGGTCTAGTAGGGGGTTGTCCCGGCTAGCTGGTTCGGTACGAGTTTTTCCAAGCTGGCGAGACCGGCCCAGTGGGAATACTAGGGCGAGGAGGTGGATCCTCCCTGACACATGGGTCCAGCATGACTGGTTTTTCCATCTCACCTGGAAAACCCAAACCGCGCGAATGTGGGGTGATTGCTGGATGCACCGATCAGAAGCAGTGTGTCAGGTTCGGTGTGCTGGTAGTACCTATGGGCCCCATTCCGAAATAGTCAGATAGAAGAGGTTGTTTTTCCTGCTGAGAGGCCTAACCATGCCAATCATCTTCAAACATGGGGTGCCAAAACTATGTCATTTCACCCACTGTGGTGCATGCAGGCACCGCTCGTCCATGCGGTCGGCTCAGCCGGCCATCACCATCATCAGTTTCTAGCCGCTATTGGATGGTGAATGACACCATAGCCAGTTCCCTACGACTGCCATTGCTCGTTGTCGGTCGCTGCCACCACTAGTTGCTGGCCTCCAATGTGTCGGTGGTGCCGCACTGGCGGCTGCTTCTGCAAGCCATCAAATATGCTTTGATAGTCCATTTTTCTTTCACGTCTGCCCCTATGGGCCTCTCGGGTCATCGCCTTTAATACGAGGCTCTTAAATTTGACTTGCTGCCTCATTTCCCAGTCGCGCACAATGAAAATAAATAATTTATGAATGGAAGGGGATGCAGCCATTTTTCAGATTATCCTTCACCATCCCCATTAGTTTTCTATCATGGGGTGATAACAATAATAAATTAGAAAGAACAATTCCTGAAATTAAGACCCCAAAATAAACACCTATAAGAAAAAATTATATTCTAATCAACCCATTAGTCATTTGGTCTATGTTCATTTTATTTTTCATGAATGGTATGTGAGGAAAAATAAAACATGTAATCCCACTACCTGGATTCATTGGAATCTATTGCAGACGATAGAAGGAATATATGTTTGAAGTAGTTCATAGTTGTTTGTAGATCCATGAATCAATTCCCCCAACAGTCATCATTTATTCACCATTAATCATTGTATATGAATTTCTTCATCCTTCATCATAGGATCCTCCAGTGGGTTCTCAATTAACATGCCAAATGATTGATTAAATAAAAGAAATTACACCAGATAGCGTTTATTTATATGATTTATTACTGAACAGCAATAAATGAACATTTAAACCCCAAGGATTTCAGTTACAAATCCAAAGGGAAATTTAGTAAAATGTATCTTATTTAATTTTCATCATTAAACGATGGTCCTGTCATCTTCCACTAAACAATGAATGAAAATTAATAAAATAAAATACAGTTTTTTATTTTTTTTCATGAAATTACAAAAATTAACTTATTTTTCTGACACTTTCTTTGTTGAACTTATGTTTCACCTAAGCGTATCCTGGTGCATAAAATTTAATGGTTCTCTATGATTTTTAATCAGCGCATCGGTTCAAAATAAAGAAATTCTCACCTGCACGTTTACAAAATATACCTAAAAAAGGTAAAAATTTCCATTTTCAGAACTCTATGCCTCGAAATCTCATGCAATCAATTTTCATAGTTTCATAATAATTCCATATAAGAAAAAAATATGAAATTTTGGGGTCTTTACAAATTAAATAAAAATATTAACAATTAATTCATTTCCCATAGTGGTTGATATTCTCTAATCGATATTATTTAAAATTTATATATGTCTATATATATTGCTTTTATTAATTATTAAAAAGGTATTATTAATAATTATATAAATACATAATACACCTGATGAATAATTTTATATTTATTATAACATTATTTTTATATATACCCATCCATTTTACAAATATTAAAAATGGATTCATAATATAAACATCCATTAATTATAACCCAAATATCTTGAGGCTTTGTGTCTTTTAATGATTATTATTGCCATAAATCAATGGAAACTAAAACATGGAAATCATATTTATTTTATTTAACTAGTGAACTCTTATATCCATTTGAGTTTCATAAACTACATAGAATCCCATGGAGAATAAATAGAAGAGATGAGTTAACTAAAAAGATTAGTAATGAAATAGACATGGTAATCATAGATATAACATGTTATCATACGATAGAAGACACATGAGTAATTATATATAATAATGACATAAATAAAATAGTATTCCAAGCTCGTAGAATCGTATGAAATATGGATGAAATAGATAATTTTAAAAAAATAAAGGTTAACTATTGTGACAACATCCCATGTGGGACAGAGTCCCATAATGTATTAAGATCACTCCCAAATCCCACATGTGATGTCTGATGAGACTAAAACAATATATAATGCATTCGAGAGACACTTAATCCTTCTCTCACCCATGACATTAATTTCATGAACATTTATGTTATTTAATGATATCAATAATTAGAAATAATCATAAGAATTACCCATGGAAATAAACATGTTACATATTATTATATTATAAAATAATCAAAATAAATTCCTTAAATAACATATTTTGGAGAAAGTCAAAAGGAAATAATGACCCCACAAAAATAATGGCATAAAAAATTATTTACATATGAAATAATAATACTCTTCAATATTTATAATCATTAAATAATATTAATGGTTTTTTGTCATTTATGAATAGAAATACATTTAAAATGTATAAAAAATTCGTCAGAAAAATAATCATTCCACAAAGTTTATCATATTTGAATAACTATAATACACAAAATATTATGGAAATACCTTTAATTATAAATATTCATAAAAACATATAATGATTTCATTATGGAAAAAATGTTAATGACATCATCATATGTACTTCATGTCGTACATGTTAAGATAAATATTATTATAACATTTCCAGTTAAAGGTAAAAAGATCCTTAATTGGAAAATGAGGAGGTTGTTTTAGGACATGAACATAAAATAGAACAACATAGGATATGTACGATACTATGGTCATTATAGAATAATGTTTTAATTTCCATTTAATGGTTTGGAACAATTAATAATATTAAATGAACGGTTATGGATGCTACCTCTTGTTTAGTGACCGACTTTTTTTCACTAATAGCCATCAATGGATTACTTTTTGATCAAGAAACATAATAGAGGATTAATATAATTACGTAATAAATTAATTTGTGATGGGTTTAAAAAAAATGGATTTTGTAGTACGGAATGGAGTTCAGAGTGGGTTTCCTTTTATAATTGTTTGAGAGGACAAACTTGGAATTTTTTAAAAGAAAGAACGATAACCAATATTTTATCATTCCACTAGGATAAATAACAAACCATTATACAAAATTATAGTATTTATGGTTGATATATGACCATATAATCGTAATTTGACATGTTTTGTGACAATTTTATGAATATTGTTTTTGTTTATCCCCTGATAGATCAATTTTTATGTTATCTATGGTAACTATTTTTTACCACATTCAATATTCATTATGGAAACAAATTAAGTTGAAATTAATATTTAACATTAATTATTCAATTTTTAATGTATAATTCAATTTTAAATTATATCGTATATAATTAATAAAATTAAATTTCAAATAAAACTTGCAGACATGTTGAAAAAATAGGTTATCATTAAATATTTTTTTAGGAAAAGATAATACCATATTAAGTATATGAATTGTAACAATATCTAAATGAATTTAATTTAGTATTTATCTATATATATTATATAAATTTAATTTAAATAAATCTTTATTATATATTACTTTAATTATTTAATATGCAAGAAGCATTGTGTGATTTAAACAATATTATAAAAAATGCGTTCAAATGCATAAATTTTATCATATAGATCCACTATAAAAATGATTTTAATATTTTAATAAGATTTATTATTAAAAAATAAATTAATTTAATTTATAAAAAAATGATAATGATAATGGGGATTTCTAAAAAAACATAATTTATTAAATAGAAATTAGAATTTCATATATATAGTTATTTTCCACATTCATTGAAAAAAGTAATATTTTCAATAAAATCCCAAAATTTTACCATATTTTAAAATATATAACTCAATTAAAAATTTTAATTCCATTTTATAAAATAATATTTCTAATGGACCAAATATAAATTGTAATATTTTTCTAAATAATTAAATCATTTTTTGAAAAATATATATTTTTAGAATTAAATATACTTATTAAATTCGACTACACATTTTTTACCATTTATAAGTAAACATATATTTATTATGAACATAATATCTATTTAATAACATATATAATACTATTCATACATTCTACTTGAATGTCTAGGTTATATTGGTCATCAAAAAATAATTATATTTTAATATTATATCAAGGTTCGTTTAAACTAATTGTTTCATGTCACAAAATATATTTAATAAAAAAAATCGTCTTAACATAAATATATAATATATTACTGTGGTTTAAATTATATAGAATTTATTTAAATTTCATTCAAATTTTTATAACTTCTTCCGAGTAATCAGAGGATTCACATTTTAAAATTCAATTACGAATACCCCTCATAATAAAAAGGGTTAATAAAAATTTCTCTTAAAAAAATATGAAAGGGATATATGAAGGTCATCATGTATCATAGTTTACCAATAGAATTTCGTTTTTTAGTAACAGAAATATTATATTTTGAAGGAATATACATTTACAAGATAATGTAATACACTTTATATAGAAAGAAATGACTATATATTTATTGAGAATTAATAACATCTGTATTTCACTAACATTTTTTTAAAGATGAGGGATTATTTTATCATATAGATTATGAAAATAATGAAACAAAATTATATTAGTTTTATAATATTTTCATTTATTCATTTTTCACTACAATCGCATATTTTTCCCCAAAAAATGTTTTCAAAGTGGATTTTCTTAATCATGAAGCAGTAAAATAAATTATAGTGGATTACATGACTCCATGAAAAGAAACCATGATATTCCTATTATGCTAATTAATAATCCAATACAATAAATAGTTAATGTAATTTAAGATAATTCCAATAATTCATGAATTAAATAAAAAAAATTAAATGAATTCAAATAATTATAATAGATAATTTCATAAATAAATTTCATTATATACTAAATAAACTCATCTAACTCAACATGAATGAAGGTTTTAACATCACTATTTGTCTCACACTCTTAAACATAAATCTCAGAAAACATAATAATACTTTTCTCAATTAATTCCTTACACTAAACCTAATTGTTATATATATATCACAACCTAATAAAACAATTCCCAAAATTATGATAAATATCGGCAAAATAACATTAATCATCAAATTATTTAGTAACAACTAAGGTTTTATATATCTAATTTTCATCACAAAACATATGATAATCTTAATAATATAGCATAATGTTATCACCAATGATAGGATTATCTGGAAAGTTTATTAATTCTATTTAAATTTATAGATTAATTATTTGTCATTCTACCTAAAATAACTATTTTTTTTAAAACCAATACCAAACTGTAGAATTTAATTACCATTGATGTCTCAATGAATTGTAATAAAAATATTCTAATTCAAAAAATTAATACATAAAAGGGTATTTATTCCTTAAAACATATAAGATAACATTGGATTATCAATCCATAACACTTTTTCTTTATCCTAGTTTATCAATTATTTTATTATATTTAGGTCATACATGTTGGCTCTTAAATATTCAATGAATTTCAAAAATAATTCCCTTAAGAGTGTCGAATGATGTGTGGGATAAGACACATTATCATGCAATAGAAGAAAATCGAATATCGTTCAATGTTCACCTTTTGGAGTTATCGCCCCTTGTAATTTTTTGCTAGAGCCACATCTACATGTTGTATCTGGAGATGGATGTAATATCATGGAAACAAAACAATCTAATGTTCACAAAAATTACATGATATTTTTCATTAAATCATCTAATATGTATAATCATCTTTTGACTAATCCATATTGTTATCCCCAAATTTTTGTCAACATAGTTTTCAATGGTTAACTAAATCTTTTTTTATACCATTTATAGTGACCATATACATAATCATTCATTATAAGAATATTTTGAACATATAAATCCATTAATTACTACCTATAGATTAAAAATAATGCTGTATTTGGAAGACTACAATAAAAATAAATAATAGTAAACTGAAACTTGATATACTTATTTCATTCTTATAATAAGGTTTATCCTAAACAAATTTTATATAATAAAAATTCATAGCATAACCTGAGGAATATTAATAATTATGGTTTGAGATGTAATCCATTGTAAGAGAATAATCATGATAACGAAACATATTGTGTGTGAATGAAAAATAAGAAGTTATCATAAATATTAAGTTTTATAAGTAATAACCTAGACGAACTCCATAATGAACATGGGATCATATAATCACAGAATCATATGAAATGTGGAAAAAACAAAAAGAATGAAATAAACCAAAATGTAGTATAACTATTGGCCAACATCACATGGTGAAAAAAAATCAATAATGTGTTTTTTTATTTGATCAATTGAACTACCGTTAAAAAGATTTAAAAAATTATTTTTGAAAAATATAAATTCCACTTGTAAAATCACTATTGATAAAATAAAATTTAATAATATATTTGAAATTATAATCATTGAAAATACACATGGAATAATATAAAGTATGTTTCAAGGAAAATACCATATATGTTGTACATGTTAAAACAAGATTACATTCAATTTTTTGTAATACATAAAAAGTACCTTATTTTTAAAATGATTTGAATATTCAAGTTAACATAACTGTTAAAATATAAACATAGATAAAATAACACTTAATAGTAATTATATAATGGTTAAAAAATAAAATAATTTTATAATAGAATGAATATGGAATAAAATGTGTTTTTTTACAAATTATAGAAATGAAGTAGATTTTATTGATAAAAATTCGGAATCATATTAAGTACCAATGATTAGTACATTTTACTATTATAAAATTATTTCATGATTAAAAAAGGAGACTAAAATTTAAAGTTATTACTACGTAATAATAAAACTATTTACAATAATAAAAAATAATTTATAATTAATCCGGAGTAAAATGAGATCAAGTCAAAATTCATTGCCACTTAAAAACATTTGATTCAATTTTTTCCAGGATTCAAATTTATCATTTATACATATAATATCATGATTAAGGGAGGATAATGATATATAAATTAAATTATTTGTATATAAAACATTTAAAATAAATTTATTGTAAAAAAGATTAAGTGTCTCAAATAAGGAACATAGGTGACGAAACCGTTGAAATGTTTTTATCAATGAAATGAGAGATTATAATTTAAGTGATTATATGTAATAAATGTAAATCAATAAAATAAAATGTTTCAATATAATCATAAATAAATCAAATTTATTTTCAAATATTGTCTTGGCATTATATAATCAATGATGTATACATATAAACCAATAAAATGAAATTATGGTAAGAAACCCTATAACACATGATTCCCTTTAGTTAAGATCTATTTAACCTATTTATGTTGGTTTCAAATATATTTTAACTTATAATAGAATGATATAAATATTTATATTAAAATATATTACTCTTTTTATGTCATCTAATCATATCTTTAGTAAGAATCATTCATTACCATTATTATTTTAGTTGTTAAATGTCGTGTTTTATCAAGCATGTTTTATCATGATGGTTTTGGATCTCAAACTTAGGATACAATTAGATACTCACCTGAATCATATTTATGTTTTTTTACAATTTTTTTTATAGATTAATCTTTATAATATTTGTTAAATATTAAACATGGAAAATGAATCACATTACTTCGTGGAGGCAGTATGTTGAATTACATAAGAGTGATACAATCATTTCATTAATGAGTGAATGGGTAAGAAAGTGTATTTTATATTAATTTTCAATATTTAAAATATTTTCATAAATTTCCATAAAATTATTAAAATTTTTCCATCATTCAATTCAATGTAATGAGTATGTGAAAAACTAATCACCTAGCTCTGTGTGGGGGTTGTCTGCCGTACTCACCGACAACATTTTCATTTAGTCAATGGATTTAATGAAATTAATGCATATGATATATTTATTTTATATAATGATTAATATTTTATTAATTTTATATATTAACATAAAGTTAATATTTATTACCTTTCATGTAAATCGAATGTGGAAAAAAACTCACATTTATTCACGAGGCATTAATCCACCGTACAATCAAGTGACCCTATTGTATTACATAAAGAATGAACAATAAAAATGTTTCGTGATATTATAAATAAAAAATTCTAATTATATCATATATGTAATATAAACATGTGATACATCATTATATATAGCTATGTGAAGCATTTTTATAAAATGAATTACGTATATACAAGAGAAGATACTCTAATGTACATAGAATCTGCAATATCATTTCTCATTTGAGGGTGAATAACATTGAAATTGTAATTGAATATAACATAAAAAATACTTTCCTATTTAATATAGTAAATTTATTATATTATCAGAGTTTAATTTTATTTAAGGAGGTGGAGAAAAAAATAATATATGAATGTATGTTAAGGAGATTGCATATTCTTCAAACAACATCTTTAGGTTGGCACTGATATCCTACCATGGATGGATTTATGATAAAAAATTCTCTAGCTTGAGGGTATTGAGTTAAATTTGTGATTTTTGTTGTTAATGAGCATAAAAATAGGTTTTGAATGTGGGGAACTAGAAGATACTGGGTAGCCTTTTATAAGTGGAGGAGGGGATAAACATGGAATTTTTGAAAAGAAATAATTATACATATATTTATTTCATATTTCCCAGTTAAAAAATAGACCATTATCGAACCATATAATATATAAGGTATAATTATGACCATAAAATAGAAATTATATATATATTTGGTAAAGTTTAACCCCAATAACTTTATTTTAACACCCATATAAACCATTTATGCCTTAATCGTGAAAAAGTAGTTATGTTTACACTATTAGATATTGTTAAAAATTAAGTTGAAGTAATTAAATAATATAAATTATTTTGACTCCATATATGGAATTTTTTTTCTATATTACAACAATATAGTTGGTTTAATGAAATTTAAAATTAAACATGTAGATGTGTTAGAAAAAATTGTTTTTCAATGGATTTATTTTTAAGGGAAAAATGATCTCATATAAGCTATATGAAAATTAATTATATCTAATAGAATTGTAATTAATATTTATCGGTACGTAATCTCTAAATTTCAGATTAAATTATTCCTCAAAAGGTGTATTTAAATTATCTAAAATGTAGAAAAAATATTTTATTGGAAACAACATTATGAAAACGTAGTTTTAATGGAAAAAATAATGTAATAGTAAAAACCAATATAAATAATATTTCTGTTATTTATTTGATTTAATAACAATAAATATTACATCTATTATTTTGAAATAAATTTATTTTAATAATATTACTTATAAATAAAGTAATTTATTGAAATTAAATGTAAATTTTATAAAAGTCATTATTTTTTAATATTTATAAAAAAGATAAATTTCTCAATTTTTTTTAAAAACACCCTTAGTTAATAATGATAAAATTATTACAAAAAAATATTCATTTTATGATATATTTATTCTAAAATTAATAAAATTTAATAATATGTTCTTACAAAAACCCATAAAACATTTTTTTGAAGAAAATATAATTATCTGTAGAACAAAATTTCTTTATTAATGTTGAGTGAATATTTATTAAGTACTTTTAAATAGGTTTATATTGATTTTGAAAAATGTTATTATTAATAAATTAGTCGTTAATAATCATAATAGTAAATTTAATGAATCAGATATGTTAATCATGTCAAAATAATAATATTTTAATATTATATCATAGTTCTTTTAAAATCATTATTACATGTTATGAATGTTATTAAAGAATTAAAATTGATATATAAATAATTATACTATATTTTCTCGGTGTGATACACTAATAAATTGAAGTTTTTATACATCTAATAGGAGAATTTCGAATGGATCTCTAGTAATAATCTAATGGCCAACCAAATAGATTACTTATTACAAATTAATTTACGTTTATATGATGTATATAGGTTCAAAATAATACATGAAATCAAATCTTCTATGAATTTTATTTATTTGAATTAATTAATAACACTATAATTTTATAAAATTAAAAAGTGCCATTGATGAATCTTCAACAATGGGTGTGATATAACTCATGAATTATGAGTATATTCAATTTGAATAAATTTTATTTTTGACATTAAAAAAACATTAATGTTTATTCATTAACATATATATCATAGAAGAGTGAGTCTATAAATAACCACTATAAGTTATTGAAAAATTATTTATATGAGTTAACACATATTATATATAAAATATTTACTTTTATGGAACTTGTGGTAAAGTAAATAAATTAATGCCACCACAAAATATCTTTATATTTATAGTTATATAATTTTTTTCCTTATTATAATATAGTATTATGTAAAAAATACATTGACCAATCATAAATAAATAAATTATTAATGACACCCAATTAATTAATGTGGTATTTTTGGATAACCAAGAAATGAATATGAATGTGATTATAATGAATTGGGATAAAATGGTTTAGGGAAATATGGAATGATGTTGGAAAAATAGTTAACCATTAGGTAATTGTAAATAATAAAGGTCGATTACTAAAAGGATTATAGGAATATTAGTTGGCTCATATACTTCTTTAGAAAAGACTCTTAGAAATTTTAGAATTAAATGTGGTGAAAATAATAACAATAAAAAAGTAAAATTAGATAAAATTATAGGTAGATATAAAATATAGGCAATCCTTTCACACAATGCATGATCCACTAAAAATAACATGTAAAAAAACATATATCAATCCAAAAAATATATTTATACTGATTATGAGAGTATTATACTATTTAATATTTATCAAACTTCATAATATTCTAATCATAAAATATTTTCACAACTCATCATTCTCTATGATGATCTTCAGTTAGAGACAGTCAATGCCATAAATTTAGGATTATTTTTGTAATTAAACTATTTTTAATATATGTAAGAAATATGAATTAATGTGACATAAATATTATCATTTTTATAAAAAAAATTACATTATATAAGAATTTAATTATATATTTATAGCATATAATACCCTTATTTTTAATGTGAGACCATGTTTATGTTGTATTAATTTTTTTATAAATGGATATATAAAATTTATCATATGTACTAATGAAATTATTTTTTTCCCCCTAATAGATTTCAATAATTTTGTGGTAATTGTAAATGTAATAATTTTTCATTTTTCAATACTATAATTCTATGTCTTAATAAATAATACAATAATATTAATAAAAATCATGAACATTATATAAATTAAAATCAAAACCCCCTATTTAGTATTGACTAAGATGATATAAATATCTTCATATAAAACATATGATATAAAAATATAATCATATAAATTTTTTAGTCTTCCATGTTAGATTTATTGGAAGTCTTCTAGTAGGTATCATTCAAAATGATAATAAACAAAAATGTTAGAATGATATATCATATCATCTTTTTTTAAAAAATAGCTTTAGTATAACCATATAAGATAAGTTCATCCTTAAATATTACATCCATTAAGATATCCCTGTTACTTATTAATAATGTATGGAAATTCTTGATAGTATACCACTATTTTTAAAAAAAATTATAGAGGTATTATGTAAACAAGAATTATTTAACAATTTGTTTTGTTTAAATATCTTGTTCAATTTTGTGTTATTCTAAAACAAAAAACTAAAATAAACCAAGAAACTTTTATTCAGATAAATCATTACAATGAAAGATATAAATAATACATTATGAGGTCATAATATGAAGTAAAATGAAGAAAATTATATGTGGATAAAATGTAATTATATATAAAATTACAACAACCATAAATTGTTTATCCTAATGGTTCTTCTTGTATAATATGACCCAACAACTACAATGGAAATATTGAAACAAATTAGGAATGCAATATATAGGACAATAAAAATGTAAATGAATAAATTTTATTGAAGCTTGTAAGGATATATATAGGAATGTAATATGATCGTTATATATATGGGATATTGATACATTTTCATTATATATTTATATATACATTAGAATTATATAAAAATATGGTATATTTAAATTTTAGTTTATAGGATATGATGATAAAATAGACTAAAGGTAGAAGAAATATTTTTTATAAAACTATATTTATTTAAGATTTCTGTTTTAATAAATATATAATGGAAAATAAAAAATAAATTTAATTAAATTAATATATTAAATATTCAATTAAATTAATTAACATTCAATTAATAATGGAAATTATTAAGTAATTTTCGTCATCAATAATACATTATAATTAATGTGGGTTTATTATATTATTTAATAAAAATTATTTTTATTTTTTGGATGTTTTTTATTTTTATTTTATTAATATTGATCATATTTATGTTCATCATGTGAAAATATTTGATGGAGTAATTTTGACGGATTTTTTGAATGGTTTGATTTTTCGGTGAATAGTAAAAATATAATGGGTTTTCAAATAATATCATTTAGTTAAATTAATATTTAAAATATATATATTTATTTATTTTTTCCTAAAATTTAATTATTTTATATATTATATATAATAATGTAATTGTAATTGGTAATTTAATATATTATTATATAAGTTAATTTTTTTTCCTAAAAACACATTTTTCTTAAAAAAGCATTGGGATTTATGAATTTATATTTAAATTAATTTATTCTACTTATATAGATTGAATATAGAGAAATGTATTTAATATTTTAAATTATATATTGAAATTATTCTGCATATTTGAATTTAATATTTTAATTATGAATAAAATCCTTGTCAATTTTTTGTCACCTCAGTTAAGCTAAAATTAGTTAAACTAGGATAGAGAATTAGTATAATGAATTAATATTTAAAGATACCTTTCCATTATAATATTATATTAATATATTTCATCCATTTTCATCCAATTCTATTACATATAGATAATTATATCCATTTTTCTTTTGTTATAGCCTTTATTTAATTTTAAGATAATAATAAATACAAAATGTCACTCTCTATGTTTTAATATCTATAAAATTTCAATACTAGTATTGAAAGATGGTATGTTTGGTTAAATATTTTTATTTTATTAATGAAATGATTATATTTTATTAAGGTAATTTAATTTTAATTTTTGGTGATGTTATAATTTCACTGAATTCGTAAACAATGAAAATAATGGTCTTATGAAAACTACAGAATGTTCATGTAAATGATTTCAATAACACTAAAAGTATTGTTATTTGGGTGAATTATATATCCACATGATATTTATTGATATACAGAATAATATATATGTGTGTAATTTTCATATTATAAATCCATATATTTCCTGATGTCATTAATGAAAAATTAATGAAATAGTGTCGAAAATGAAATTAATGAAATTAATGATGTGTATGATATTTTATGTTAAATAATATTTTATATAAATATATAAAAATTATAATTTTAATATTATAAAATAATAGTAACATAAGTGGTCTAAACTAATCACTTAAACATTTATAAGGAAATTTTCATGTTATGTGTATAATTATTTCCTAGTAATATTGAAAATAATAATTTACATGGTTATGGTTAAAAGTGTTTTTTGAAGGTGTTAATGGAAAATAAATTGTTTAAAATCAAATCTAAACCACCAAAAATTTAATTTAGTAGATTAATTATTACCATATACTTGTTTTCTTTAAAAACCATTTTGGAACTATGATACATGTGGTGCACACACATTATATTATAATATTTCCTGTATTTTCAAAAATTACATTAATGTTATTTCATAAAAAAATGTTATTAATTGATTTAAAATACATATATATCTAATATTTCTAATATTTATGTGATATTTTTTATATTATCATCCATTTTTTTATGGGTCACATATCCTTTGATAATGACTTTCTAGAACCCTTATTTGTCAAAAACAATGTTATAACTCTAATTTCTTATAGGGTTATCAAGGGGTTTAATCTAAGATACAAGGGTGAATGAAAAATAGAACATATAAAAAATTATTTAGGGAAGGGATTTAAGATAATCATTATATAATAAGTGAATTATATCAATTTAGTGCTATAAAAATGACTACTACAGTATCCCAAAGCTATTAATAACAATTTTACATTAGTACTTCATATGAGATATCATATCTCAAAGGACTGAATAGTTTATTAATCATTGTAAAATAAATACACACATGAATCTCCCCTTACAATGATTATAAAATATAAAGTATAGTGAAATTATAAAATTTTCATTCTTGAACTCATTAAAAATATTCATTCTTTATATCCTTGTGGATGGAATAATATAATGGTGATCTTACATTCTTAGTAAGGTAATGCAAACCGTATAAGAAGTTATAGAGTTAATAAGTCATAATTAATTTCAAATGGTAAATAATTTAAAACAAAGTAAATTTAATCATTGAATATAGTAATAGTTATAAAACGGAATGAATAAATAATTATCAAATAATACCTTATAAATAACAACATGATCTTGAAACATATCAATGGATATGATATCTATTCAAATAATCACATGGATAATATATTTCCAAATAATGTAATGCTAATGATGGACATGATAGAATTACTATAATGTTGTCATGTAATTAAATCATAAATAAGTGGGTATATATTGAAAAATATATGAATACTAGATTTTCCCATGAGACCTAACAATCCATCATGGCGCTATAGAGATACCTACTCATCACATAATAAATCCATTTCATTATTCATTTAAAAATGGATAATAAAAACTCAATACATAATAAACCTTAAATATTACAATGAAAAATATAGCATAATTATTTTTCATTTTCTAAAATAATATTAATCCTAAATAATTTAGGCGAAAAACAAGTATTCTATAATTACAATGTATCCCCAATGGAGTGTAATATAAATAATGGATAATTGTTATAAATTATTACGACCCAGCCTTATTAAATTTTATAATCTTGAATTTTAGTCTTTAACTTAATTGATTTCACATTGAGGATATATTCACGTTTAGTGTTTTAAGGAATTTGATTTAACACATACTTAACATTATATAGTTATACAGATTGGATACCAAAACAATAATATCTATTTCTTCTAAAATACAGTAATTATAAAATTAAACATGTTTTCATTTAAAAATCATCATAAGATTTAACTTGGCATCCTCTATTGTAATAAAAATCATTATAACTAGTGAAAATAATTTAAAAAAATGGGATGGTCACAAAAATCTCATTAAGGTATATAAAAATAAGGAATGAAAATATTAGTCCATTAATACTTATAACGTATGAAATCATTTTAATAAATACATATATGTCACCTCTAAAAATTTACATTGAAAAACATGACATTTCCATGAGATTTGAAAAAAAACTATTTAATGTAAATATATCCTTAATGGTATATTTAAAATTAATTAAATAATATTGTAAACCTCTCATCTATCTTATAATATGTAACCCTCAAAACTAGCTTAGAATGTAACCAGCTTGGCTACCTTATTGTGTAACCATCGCAGTTACAGTTAGAATGACCATATGACCAAAATCAAATATACACGTACCAAATTAATTGGAGTGAGATATAAGTACCACACTTAATCATAAAAAAATCCTAAGAGCTATAACATAATCATCAAACAGTAATAATTTTAGAAAAACATTCACATACAATTTTTGTAAAACATGATGTTTAGAAGAGGATTTTATCAGAAAAGTCGCATAATAGTAACATATAATTGAGATGAAAATAAATATAAGAAAAGTAATATGGATATAATATATAAATACAGAAAATATAACATAATATAAAAAACTCATCACAAAAATTATATTAAAACCACACAATTGATGAAGTAGATGGTCAAACCCATGAATTGATATTTGGTTAAGAAATCCCCTACCTCAGGTTTTTCATTCATAAAATAAGTTTAAACCTCATATATAATGTTTAAATGAGTGTTGTTAGTATTTTATAAAACCACGAATAAGTTTAAAACACATTATATGATCATTTGAAAACATCATTTCATCCTTTAGTTATTAGTATTTTGGCCTTTCCACTGTTTGGGGTGCATTATTTAAATGATTTACATGGCCAAGTTGTATTTGATTATATTATCGCATGCAAATGAAATTACAATAGTGAAATTAAATGTTAATCATTTGTATCAATAATATATAATTATACGATAAATTATTATTTATGTCATGTGAGGATGATTCATTATGTAAAACATTAATGGTATTTCTTTTATTCATTTTGGGCAGTTCCTTGATAATCAAGAACTTGTTTCATTATATATGTTATTTTCATGCATATAAGTTCATTATAGAACATAAAATAGGTTACATAATAAACATTTCATTAGTTTTCAAACATTACAATTGTCTTATTATCTGAATTTTAGGAATTAATTTAAATTGAAAGCACATAGTCCCTAATTTTGGTAAAATACACTTCATGAACGATGTTTTTATTATTATTTTTAGAATAAGAGTAAGAGAAGAAAAAGGAAGGTGAATAATGTATTAAATAAACAATATAACATACGAAATATATATATAATATTCTATAGATTTTATACCTCCTAAACAAGGGTAGGGTTAAATTGTATAAGAAATTTATTTAGTTGAAAAGAACACGGAAGAAAATGAAAGAGGATTCTTACCTCTTGATCCCTTATCCACTAGATCCTCATTATGGCCTTTTTTTAATCCTTTTGGTCATACTAGAAGGTATTAGATGTGGGGAAGATATGTGGGGAGGGAATTTGGATGAATATACACATTTATTGATCCTAGATAGGTGTGATAGGAATAGGGGAATGAGGGTGGCATTTATAATGAAGGACAAGAGAGATTTTATATTATTTTAATCATAATTTTAATATTTTCTTCCATTAAGATGAAATGTAATAATTTATATGATCATAACAGTAAAAAGATCATGGTATTTTGAAATAATCAGTCCAAATTCATTCATGATTTAAAAAATAGTGTATTTAACTGATAGTTTGAATAATCAATATTTAATTGGATTTCACTATTCATAAAAAATTCATGAATTTTTAAAAAATAAAAAATAAATCAATACAACCATTTTTTGATGTGTATAATTCCAAAAGGAAATACATTTGTGCAAAAATAATTTTTTAAATATGAATAATTTATTTTTTAAATAAAATCTTACTTTATTAGAAAATAAAAATTTTAAAATAGTAAATCATTTAGTATCACATTGAAAAATTAATCAAGATGTTATTATATTTGATCCTCTTGAGAGTAAAATATTAACAAAATTGTCTCTTAAATAAGGCAATATTACCATTCATATTATTATTCATAATTATATGTTACTGTTTTTCAAAAATCATGTTGGTTTTATCAGATTCCAAATAACATACTGATCACAATTATATATGAATTTTTTTTGAAAATAAAATCATAAATACATTAATAAATAATTTTTACAACTAAATTATAAATATGTCCTTAAATAATGTTTTGTTTCACTGAGTCTTAGTATTTAATACATTTTATTTATGTTTTTAAACCTTATGTGGTCACATTTTCTATATCTTCTGGAAATTGTTTCCTAACAATTTATATTTATAAATTTATTAAACAAGTGAGGGAAAATGTTAGTCCTAGTATTTTCAAACTCCCTTGTTGATTCATCAACCATGTAGTTTGTCCAAAAAACTGTTATCTAGTAGATTATCATATTTCACAATACTTGTTCAATTCGATCCTGAACAAAAACCGGTTTCTCTTAACTCGAATGTTTATCTTACAGATAAACTATATATAAGATCATGATATGATATAAATTTTTCACATATGTTATCAACATTGAATCAAGAATAATTGTGTACCTAAGATAAACACAGAAGAAAATATACTCAAAAAGAAACTAGTCCAACATTCTGATGTATTTTATAATGTCCAATAAACTGTGGACAGATCATTCCATTCTTACCCAAAGACATGATAGTTTTCAAATTTTAAATTCTATGAAAAACGATATCATTTACCTAAAACTAATGGTTGTAGCTAATATTGTCTTCATAACTTTTTTTTCATGCTCTAAGCTGTCCTCATGTGTTTTTGGTTCATCTTCACTTTTTTAGCCACTCCCTCTACTAATTCTGGTACCATAAACATTGTTTCCCTGATATCATCTAATAAATATGTTGTTAAATGAAACATCCCATATAATTCCTCAAATGTTTCCATCTCTATAGTAAAATAAAAACTGTTATTATATGAAAACTCTACAAAAGAATAAAGTTGATCCCAATATTCCGTGAAGTCCATTGAACAATCTCTAATAATATCCTCTAATGTCTAAATAGATCATTCTGACATGCCATCTAATTGTTGATGGAACGTTGTTCAAAAATTTAAAATTGTTGTGAACGACATATGATGACCCTTCAAAAAATTGGAATTGAACCCAGGATCCTAGTAAGATACAATAAAATGTGAAACTCGATGTAACCTAACAATATCATTGGGGTATAGTCGAGAAAGATGATCCAAATAAATTTAGTCTCGAATAGGGAGAAAATGAAATGATTTATTCAGTTGTTCAACAATAACCCATATGGAATTATTACCAAAATAATTATTTATTAGACCCATAATGAAGAACATTGATACATTTTACCAATTCCACACTGTCACTGGTAACGGCTAAAGTATCCCCTTTGGTTACTGCCTCTCTGTTTTAACCTATTGACAAATAAAACTTTTCAAATTCAATTATGCAATTACCCTTTCCATTCCATCCACCTAGTAATATTTCAAAACGTCATTGAACATCTTAATATTGTGATTTTGAACTGAAATTGAAGAATTATGATATGCACACCACATTTCATTCTTCGTCTGGGAATCACACAACACACACAACCTTTTTCTGTATCTTAAAACACAATCTTTATCGTGGATAAATTCTAGAACCATTAATATTTTAACAAATTTTACCTTTTTCTATAGCATGTAGTATTCATTTATTTATTTTCTAATTCTATTTTATAAGAATGACTTCTCTTAATATATAATCAAAATAGATGTATTTACATCACCGAAAAATTCTAAACCAAAATTCATCATATCATTATTTAAGGGATCCTAATCCAGACATAACATGGTTAATGATGTTTGATGTTTTTGAATCCAGTTTTCTCTAAATTGTTTTATATTCATATATGGTGGTTGATCATGAACTAATAACATTTATCAATAAAATCCATCTTCTCTACATCATTATTTATTCCTTCTATTTGAATATATTATATATACTTTCATAATTAGTATATATTTGAAAATTGTAACTATATAAATAATACCAACAAATTTTCAAATAAAATAGAACAGCTGTGAATTAAAAATCCCATTTGGGATAATTTATCTAATGGGGTTATAGTTGTATAGAATCATAATCAGTTACATGATTTTTACACATCAAATAATAGCCAATTCCATACAATTAAGCATCACTGTAGATGAAAAACTCACCATTTCCGGAAGGCATGTCCAAAACTCGGGAATTCAATAATCACTTCATCATTTCCTAAAAAAACACGACATTCATTTTTCTAGTAAAATATAAACCCTTATTATGTTAACATATTTATAATGATAGATATCCATTCAATTTATTTAAAAAACCATAAGTAATAACATTAAAATCAAAGAAAACTACTAATCTCTTTAATATTTTTATGTCTTGGACATTCATCAACCAATTTTGTTTTGGTAGGATCAACTGTTATCCATCCTTATTTACAAATTTCAAAAGAAAATAAATCTATTGCAATAAAAAACACACTTTATTAATATTTCATATAACATATTTTCCTTTAAGATATGAAAAACGACACATAGATTTTTTATGCCAACTATTCTCATGGAAAATACCAAAATTTCATCAATAATCACAACCAAAAACTTATCTCTTAATCCATGAAATATTTAATACATAAGATCCATGATTACATGAGGTTAATTAGTTAACCAAAAAGGAATGAAAAAAAAATCATAATTCTCATATATAGTAAGAAATGTTATTTTTAGGATATTATCATCCCTCACATTCAGTTGATGATATTCAGATTTCATGTTAGTCATGGTGATGTACTGAGCTCCCAATATTTAATGAAACACATCATCATTATGATTAAATGGTTACATGATTTTAATAGTGATCTTATTCAAGGATCTATAATCAATGCAAGCCTCAAATAATCATTTTTCTTTTTAATGAAAAAAATAATAGCACCACGTGGTAAATTGCTATGAGGAATAAAGACAATATGAGGAAAATTCTGAAAATTAAATTTCAATTCCAAAACATCCATCTAAGTATTTCTTTAATGGGTTTTTGAAATCAGATTTGCATCCAGAACTATGTCAATTAGCAATTAGACTTCTTAATCAGGTCTAACACTGGGGATATCATCATGAAAAACATCATGATATTATTTTAACATTAGAAAATCATTAATCTAAACAGTCCCCTTGTTTTTAATAATATAATCAGGATAACATTCATTTCAACCATTGAATAGTTTTTTAGTTTCATGAAATGTTATCAATTGTATAGTTTTATTCCTGTATACCAACATAAACTCATTTTCAAAAAAATATTATTTATCTCAATAATAAATATTAGCATGATAAATAGAAATCCAATCCATACCCATAATGATATCAATCTATACTAGGGAAAAAACATGGTTTGTAGGTTTTGAATTTCTATATATCACAATAGAAAGATTCTTATAATCAACATTTTCTATATTATTTCCACATGGTATTTTATCATTATGTTTTTATATAATTTTCCAAGGTTATATTTCTTATTAGTCAGAAAAATTAGTAGAAATAATAGAATATGTAGACCCTATAACAAAAAAATGGTAAAAAAATATCATTAAACCAAAAAGGAACCTGAAACATCTTTATTGGATTGCTTAAAATCTATTGACATAGTAACTGATAATCTCAAAAACCTTTATGATTTTATTTTGTCTTCTTTTAATCATTCAAATTGTTATTTGGAAAGAAATTTTAAAAATTACCCATCACACCACATTTAAACACTTAAAAATATGATTAATAGGATCAGTCTTATGATTTTGTTCATTACAATATCAATCCATATTTCCATAATTACCAAATTGAAAGCACAACCAAGTTTTGTTACGGAATTTTCGAGGGTTCCTGTTTCCATTCATTTCACAATCATTTAACTAGACTATCATTCCATTAGATTTCATTGATTTATTATTACGCATCTCTTTCCATTTGGAAGTCTTCTTCTTCTTATTTTTAAAGTGCACATAATCATCAGAAAACTAGATTTCTACCCACACCATACATCAAATAAGTTTCACATAACTTTTAAATTCATTGGATGCTAATTCCCTTTGATACCTTGGATTAATTCTTGAGTAAAAACAGTTGATTTTTCAATCAATACCAAAAATAAAATTTGGAGAATACCTCCCCAGTTGGGTGACGTTCACATAATAAATGACCACTAAATCTTCGTTCTTTTTCTTTAATACTTGGAATTTATTCACTATCCAATGTCAAAAAAACATTAAAATATGTTCTCAATGAAAAGTATTTTAAATTCAACCCACTCTATGGAATAAATCTCTTATCTATCTCGGATATTCTTGACCATAAATGATGAATGATTAGCTTCACATTCAAAACAATAAAAGTAAAATTATCCTTTTCATTGTCTAAACAAAAAATAACATCTAATATATTTTCAAGGTATGTAATATAACCAAAAACCACCACTAGGATATAATATCCCCTTAAAGGAGTGGTTGTTACCTCATAAAATGTTCCATCACAGTCATGTTCCTATGTGGTTCCTCTAGTTGTTCTCATTCATGGATGATACCACCATCTATTTCATCTGTATGTTGAGCCATTAAATTTACAAACTACTTAGTTCCAATCACTACTTATATAGGCTAAAAATTCGGAAGGATATAGTTTGGTTGGTACCTTTCAAATTTAGATTCAATATTTATTTTGTAGAAATCTATTCTGACCAAACATATCTTAGTTGAAGCAACATGGAAATATTTATATTCCATATTATTTGATATTAACCATTGAGTAAAAATAATTTATTTCATCATATCAAAATTATTCTAACCAGTAATTTTATCTAAATCGTTCTCTAATAAAATTTCTATGGACCCAATATTATTACATTACATAATCTTGAGTTTTCATAAAGAACACACTTCCTTTCACATTGAGGATATTTCATGTTTAGATTCTTTTAGAGTTGGGATAAAAACATGTATAAAATATCAAATTCGTACAAAGATGATACTACAAATACAATATCCATCTCTTCTAAAATAAAAATATTTTTAAATAAAACATTATTTAGTGGAAAAATCATCATAACAGTTAACATAGATTCCTTCTTTGTCTGACACGTCTCTATAAACAGTGAAAATATTTTTAAAAAAAATCTGAAAAAAAACATATTATGTGATATAAAAATAAGAAATTAAAACCTTATTCCATGAATAATTATAAAGTAATAAATCACTTTCAAAAAGGAATATTATCACATATATAAACTAACATTTTGAAACATGATATTTCCACATGAATTCAAAAAAATATATATATCATAAATAGAACCATGAATGTATCTTAGGGAATTAAAAATTCATTCTAGTAACCCTCTCGACTACCATATATTTTTTATCCCACAAGGCTACCTTACAATGTAACAATCACAACAACCTTTCAGTTTAACAATCGCAATTACACATGGAATAACCATACTACCAACCTCCAAATTACACAAAAATTTCATTGGAGAGAGATATAAGTCCACCCATGATCATAAAAAATTCCCTTGAATTATAACATAATTATAATACAACAAGACTTGTACAAAAATATTCATGTTTAATTTTGTAAAACTAGAAGTTTAAAAGATGACTTTATAAGAAAAGACAATCACAGATAACATGTAATTGATATGATAATAAATTGAACGAAATGAATATGTGTATAAACAATAAATAAACATAATATAACGAAATATAAACAATATTTTATAATGCATATGATCATAAAACAAAACAATTAATGAAGTAGAATATTAACCAAATGAATAGAAATTTGGTTATAAATTCCCTTAGCAAATACTTTTTTATAAATAGAAGAAGTTTAAAGATATTGTATAATCATTAAAATTGTGTTATTAGTTTTTAAAATATAATTTATTAGGTTTATAGAATTTTATATGATCATTTTATAACACAATTTCACTCTTTAGTTATTAGTATTTTGTTCCTTTAATTATTTCAGGTGCCTTCATTACATGATTTCCATGGCCGATTTGTATTTGATCCTCATGTTGTTTGGAATGAAATACCAAAAGTGGAATGACGTGTTATTATTTTGTTTCTATTATATATAATGAAACCATAAATCATTTTTATCATATATGATTATGAACCACTAGATAAAACGTTAATGATATTTGTTTAGATCATTTTTTGTGGTTCCTCGATATTCATTAAATTGAATCATCATGTGACTTAATGTCATAGATATAAGTTAATTCCATAATATAAAATAGGTAACATCATACATATTATATTCTCTTTAAACCACTGAATGGGTTTTCTAATCATATTTTATGGATGTAATGGAAATTGAAAGCACATCATCCAGTGTTTTTGTAAACAACACATCACGAATGATGTTTTTTAGATTTAGAGGAATAGGATGGGAAGATTGATTATGATTTTTACTTGAACATGATACCATAAAGAATATATAATATTGTGTATATTTCACACCTTCTATATATGGGTAGGGAAAAAGAGTATAAGAAAATAAATGAATTGAAAAGAAAACACATGAAAATGAAAGAGGATTCTTACATCGTGATATATTATCCATGAGATCCTCTATAAGGCCTTATGTTTTAGCCATTTGGTGAAACCAAAAAGTATTGGACATGCGTAAGTCCCTTGGGGAGGGGAATTTGTAGAACATAGAAAATGGATAAGGCTTGAGAGATGTGATAGGAAGAGGGGAATGTGGGTGGTATATATAGTTGAGGAGAAAATTTATTTTACATTATTTTAATCATTAATTTAATATTCTTTTGTAATGCTATAAATATTCATTATTCATGTGGTAAAAGAAGTGAATAGATCATGTGTGTTTGAAACAAGTGTGATAACATCAAACATGATGTAATCAATATTGTATTTGATTGATAATTTTAATTTATGATATTTCACCATATTTCAATGTTCATAACAAATTCATGAATTTACGAAAAATATCAAAATTGCATCCTAACCATTTTCAATTAATATAATTCAGAAGATAATATAATTTTTTGAAAATAATTTTCTAAATATATTTAATTTAAATTTTAATTACAATCATACATTATTAAATAAATAACATGTTTAAAATTATAACTAATTTTTTTTCATCATGAAAACTATTCAAGATGTCATTATCATAATGACATAATGCAATAAAATAATAAAAAAATTACTATTTATTAGAGTCATATTACAATTAATAAGGATTTGTTACTATTTACCAAAATTAAAGTTGGTTTCATCAGACTTCAAATAACTTAATAATCACAACTTTATATTACTATTTTTTGAAATTCATAAAATAGATGGAGAAAAATTATGTTATAACATATAATTTACTACTATATCCTTATAACATTATTTTGTATCATAGAGTCATAGTATTTCATGAATTTAATTATTTTTTAAAACCATGGGGTGTTACATTAATGAATACTAATACCATAAAAATATCATTAAAAACATTATTCTGGAAAATAAATTTTTCATATTGAAAATCATATTTTGGAAACATAAAATATAATGGTTATTATGATTTTTTAATTGAACAGTGTATTATATAATTTTCAAATGAGATTAAAATACTTTAATGTTTATGATGATGGAAAATTATTTTAATTTCTTGTGAGTTAATATAAATCATTCCTTTCACAATTTTTTTAAAAAAAATATGAAGTACACGTTTCAGAAAATAACAATATGATTTATTTTAAACCATTTAATAAAATTATCACATTCGTCGAAATGAATTTCATAAATCATTGAGAATTGTAAAAAAATGATTTTAAAATTTTTAATTGAAATATAGAATTGTAGAAAAATATTTGTGATCGAGTTTAGAAATAATGTTGTGTTTAATTGAAATAATTATTTTGGTGTCTTTGCGACATGTATATGGGAAAATGAAAGAAAAATTTATCATTTTATAGAAATAATCATAGTAGAATAAAATATAAGTGTTTTAATAAAATTTTGTTAAATTATTCCCCCATCATATTCATGACCACATAAAAAATCCCCAAAAATGACGATATAGTGAAATAAACCCGTACGGATGTGGTAAATTTTGAATCATAACCCCCATTTAACATATAATATAAAATAAAACATTAAATATATTATTATAATGGGATTTATGATATTCCATACTAAATAATAATTGTATAAACCAAATAGAATAAATATGTGGTGCATATATAATATTTCTCACATAAGTAAAAGTATGATAAGAGACCCTAACCTCTCATAGGGAAAACATCATACATGCTTTTAACCTCCTCTTATTCAATATAAAAATATTATATATATAATCGTAATGGATATGGGGTTGGCCTTTATAAAATAAAATAAAATCAAAAAATAGTATAGGATTTTGAGAAGGGAATTGTGAAGGGATTGGAGAATCTAGGATGATCGAATTGAAGTAATGGAAAGAGTGAATGAGTGTCCATTAATAAGATATTGAAGGGGTTTTCATGTAAAAGTTTAATATATTACAATAATATGAAATCATTTTTATGTAAAAATGGCTCAAAATAGATATTATATGAATTTAACATGATATTGAGTCTACTTACTCACATAAATATAATTTTACCATATTTATTGTAATGTTTTCACCCTTATGTTTCACTTTCAACAACTATTTATACCATTTCAAAATTAACACAAAATTAACATTGTTTTATATTTTAATGGTAAATAATATTACATTAAAATAAAAAATTACCCATAACTATACTATGTATGTTTTATCCTAGTATATATAATTCTTCCAGTTGAATATACTATTTTTATAAATATTAATTCATGTAATAATATATAATTTATTGTAAAATATATTTATGGTAAATTCTATGAAGTAGTTATTTATTTTGACCATAGATACTTCAAGGAGGTTATGGAATTATATTCAACTACATTCACATATCCTTAATGGGTTATATTCATCTATAACAGTCTTCAAATTTCTTATGTCTTTAAAATTACATCACTCATAATATTTTTAATATCATTAGTTATTTTTTAATGGATTAAATATGTTGTTTATATTGCATAAAATTTTAAGGTAATTATTTCATCAAATGATATTAAAAATTAATTGAATGTTTATAAGAAATTTATAATTAGAATTCCTATATAGATATGTTCATAGATTCTGTTTATATTTATACCAAAAATTTAATTTTAATAAAATGAAGAGGATGGTTTTTTTTCTTAATATAATATAATACAATTATCATAATCAATGAATAATAAAAAATATTACATATATTCTAATATAATATTCTAATGAATGGTATAGAATCATCGAATTAAATTAATTCATGTTGTAGTTTTTTTCTTTTTATATAATATTTAACTATAATTTCCAAATTTACCATACCATGGTGATAAATTTTAACACATTAACTATTCACAATGAAAAAAATAAAGAAGATATATTTCACAAAATTGACCCAAATAATTCATAATATGTCACCAAACTTTCAATATTCATGTCCAAAAAATTGAAATGATTAATTAGTTATAAATTTGAAAAATGAAATGAAAAAATCTAGTTCAGAAAAAAAACATTTTAAAAGTAATTTTTTATATCTAATATAAAAATAAATTTTCTTCTAATGAAATTATATTTATTATTTAAAATTGGATAATCCAAATATACATTGAAAATAATAAATATATGGGTATTTTACGTGCTTGAAATGTTAATACATATTTTTATAAAATCCTTATTTATGAATATTATTTTGAAAACCAATCTTCTATGAAAAATAAAAAACACAATATAATAATTTTGATTTAATGATTTCCAAAATTATGCCATATTATTCAATAATATTATATATTTTTTTTGAAAATTAATATATTATTTTCTCAAAAAATAATAATTTTTTCAATGATGCATTATTTCCAACTAATATAATGAAATTATAAATAATTGAGTTCTAATTTAGTTTACATTAATAAATGTATTTTTCTAACATAAATCCATCAAAATTATTTTTTTGAATGTGGTTATTCATATTAATTAATCTAATTTTAATGGTTATGTAATAATAGACATTTATAATTAATAATTTATTGATATTATGCCATTGTTCTTCTAGACCCTCTGTTGCATGTATCATAGGCTATTGTGAAAATTAAATTTTCTAAATTCAAAATATATTATAAAATATTTATTTGTTGTTGGATTGATTTTTTCAATTAAAATAATTCATATGAATTAAATACTTATGTAATTCTATGTGATCCCATCCATTCAAATAGAAAATGACACCAATAATCTCTATTCATTACACCATCTTGAGAAACATAAATCAACCCACATCTAAAAATTATATTATCAAATTCCATATACAATAAATATAGGTTATTATATTGAAAATATACCATTCTACGGTCCTTAGTAATTCATCTAATGTAAGTCTACTGATGAATAAGTAATCTCATTTTTAGACTCTTTCATGTTTATTTTAATATCTATATTATCTAAATATATTGAAAAAATCCTAGCATAATAACACTGGTATATTCAATATACTAAGATGAAATTCTTATTTTCGAAATTCCATTTTTTACACATTTTTCATCCTATATAAATAAAAAACATCACTCATGTGTACAAACATCTTACCTGGTCCGCATAACAATGCAATGTGTTTTTCAAAACCAATTTAAGTGGATAGTTATAAATATGTTATAAATAATTATATATTAAAGTTATGAAGTAATTTTGGTTTTATAATTATATTATATTATTTATGTTATTACATGTAAATCCATTGTTAAAATGTAATATCACTCTTTCATACATGTCGACTCCAACCTCAAAATAGTGATATGATCCATTATTCATTTATGATTTACATAGATGGTAATAAGTATAGATATAATTAATATTATATATATATATATATGATTTTATAATGATTTTTTAATTGTAAATTATTATTTTATTACCTTTTATTCCATATGGAAAAAAATTAAAACAACATTCCTTCATACATATGACATACGGTCTATATAAATGGTGTAATCCATTTTTCTATATTTAAATTAAAATAATTATTATGATAAATATTATGACAAAAATATATAATATTTTTATAATAAATAATTATGTTTATGTAATTATTAATTTAAAATGTTAGAAATATTAGAACTTCAGAACCAATACATCATTGAAAAATGGAAAATTTTCTCTAGTAGAAATAATGATATAAATAAGGAATTATTATTTAATGGATGTGGATATATGATAAATGGATAATATATGATATTTTATGTAAAAAAGTTATTTTCCAATATTATAATTAATTTATATTCATTATAAATGATGTTAGATAGATTAAAAATAATGTTACAAAAGTTGAAATGAGTTTTTGTCTCAATTTTATTTCATTGAGGCATAAGACATATTAACAACATGTTTATTTTAAAGGGTATATATATTATATATGAATGTATAAAGTGATGCTACCATGATAATTATGGGGGTTTAAAATCCCATATTATATCATTCATTTCATGATTTTTTTACTCTAATGATATTAATATGGTATAGAATTATTTCAAAATATTATCATTCTTTAGGATTGTTTATATTTATCATTAAATTACATTAATTATATGGAATTTATATCTTAAAAAAATATAATTTTAGCCCCTAATGTTATTTTTTTAAATAATATTTTTCCTTTTTTTTCTCTCATTCTGTACTCATAAGTCTATAAGAATGACAGTATAAAAAGGCTGCGTTCATTTCTAGTCGATTAGGAATATTTTTTTCCATGAATGAATTTTCACTAATATGATGTGAAGGAATTTTATTCCTATTTTCCAATGATTTATTAATGATATTATTTACCATTATTAACATAATGTTTTTCAAATGAAACATCATTCAATTTTTAGAATATTTTAATTTTATTTCTAGATATTTAATGGGAATCATTGTTTTATTGCAAATAGTAACAAAATCCCATTGTTATAACCACTCAATGATTTGAAGAATCCTTTTAATGATTCCATGTATCATTTGAATGGATATATTTTCCACAATATAATATATATTTTTAAATTTAACTTTATATGATCTCATAATTAAAGGATTATTTTCATCATGTAATATCCTAGTGATATTTTTAATGTATTTTCACCATTTTATACATTCTTTATTGAATATAAATCCTTAATGTGTATATAATCCTTTATTAACAGTCATAAAATTACATTGGATGTATTATGATTATAATATATTAATTATTGGGAAAAGTATTAACAATTTGAAAGATAGTTTTTCAATATGAATTTACATATTGATTATTTTCACCATTTTCATATAATGAGATCAAAATGCATTGTAACTGACGGGAGGGTCCTTTTATAGACCCATGATTCATTAGTGGGTCTAATGTGAGAGTATAGTTTTGTTATTTTGAATACAGATTATCCCTTTTCATTTTAATCTCAGTACGAGTCCAATATGGAAATATTGTAATGTTTGTAATTATGAATTCTATTACTACGAAAAAAGTTATAGTCAACTGTGAAATAATTTATGTGGTTATGTTATATATGGATTTAGTTTCCTTGTATTTTATTTTTCATATAAATTATGCTATTTTGGTTTATCCCATTCATAAAATTAATCAATTATTTATTATAAGATATCATTTTTTCTATGAGAACCGTTACTAATGATGTGATCTCACACTTGTATTATATTTTATTTCAATGTGATTTCATGAATTTTACTATGGATAATATACAAGGATATTTAATAAAGAAAAATTATAATTTCAAACAAATTATATTATTTAAAATTTTGATTCGAATTTTAATTTGGGATTAAAATGTGTAACTACATTATATATGCTACTAATCTATTTATTCCTTTATGATTTAATCACATTACTCAAGTTACAATGTTATAAAATATCCACTAGCCTTATGTTACTATGGTAGGGTTATTTATTGTTGGTATTATAGAATGTTTAATATAAATTATAGGAACTTACATATGGAAACATATATTATTGAACATAAATATATAATAGTATATGTGCATATGTTTATGAATCTAATAACATCAAACTATTTTCTTAAGATATATATTATTTTATTTTTAAGCAACACATCCATGATTTGATTCTATAAGTGTATATAATTTTGAAGATATTATATATAGTGATAATAACCTAGAAAAAATTTGGTCGACTATGACTCTACAATAATTCTAGTGCATTGTCAAGGGGTCCTTACCATACTCATAGTTGTATACACTAGAGGGATGTTCTTGGGTTCATTATCATTTTCAAAAGGAACCGTTATAATTAATGATATTATATGGAATATGGAATCCAATGATTTTCCATTGTTATATTACATAAATTTAATGTTTTATGGGTTGATAATTATATGGATGACCTATTTTATTAAGGCACATATACCCATTTTGATAATTTATGTGATTGAAAGATTATGGATATTTTGGATGATATTTATATGTATATATCCTTTTGTTTTAGTATATGTTTTATTGAGAAGGTAATTCCAGAAATGTTGTTTTTATATTTTCTATATATATGATTAAAGGTATTTATATAATTTATAGTTAATATAATCATTGATATTAAGATAAAAAATAATCAATTATAGTTATTTTTTTGTGGAAAAATTAATATATATTGAGAATGTCAGTGTTTAAAATTTTAATTAATTATTACCTTTTTATTCAGTTTATTACTAATATTTTTATTAATTTTATAGTAATTTAATAAAAGTATTTTTATAAAAACTACATCTCTCTAGCCGGGAGACAATTTGTCCCATTTGGAAAGCCATAGAGGATTTAACCCATAACCCATGTGTGACAAGGATGATGTACCTACTACTATCCTACATGATGTCAATTTTAATATAGATTTTTTTTAAATTTAGGATTTGATGGATATTGATTAATTTTATTCAAGAAATTATATTAATATATCAAATATTATTGGCATTTTTTGGATTCTGATATGATTGTTAATAGGTTGGTAGATGATTCATTAGTATGAGGTATATATATAATTTAGGATCAACATAATGGATTCTTTGGTAAAATGGATAAACCATTTATAGGATAAATAAGATGATGGATATGATACAACCCTTGATGTAAAAATATCATTAATTTATAATTTATTCATGATATAATGTTTCTTATTTATTTAATTATCCAGATTAAATACTTAATATGATTTTTGAATTTTGATATTAATGTATTATTTCTTTATATGATTTTTTCTTTAAGTATGGTACTATATTACATTGGGCTGACCATTTTTTTTAAAATAATTAAATGAGGATTAATAGCATATTCTATAATGAATTATGTTATCAATTAGATGTATATTTTAGTACATAAATATTGAAAAATTCCTATTGTATAATCAATATTTGGAGAAAATGTTGATATTATTAAGGAAATTGAATAAATAATGAAATTAGACATATAATGTAAGTATATATCTTTATGTTCATAATCTATCTGGTAAATTAATTCATCAACATCAAAAAAAGGATATCAATGTAAAAATTATATCCATTGTCCTTCATTTCTTATAAAATTATGGACTTCCAACCCCTTATTGATATATGTTTTTTTATCAACATTCTCAAAACCATGTCCACTATCACTCACTATTGTTCCATGAATGAAATTTTTCTTTTATATATATATATATATATATTCCCAAAATATTTAATCTTATATAGGGACATAATATTTTGCGATTTTACACAATTTTTTTCGTCACACATTAAATTTTATGAAGATGTATTTTCATACATCCATATGATATGCATCTCCAATAATGAGATTTTAAAATATTCAAACATTTAAGACCAAAATGAAACTACAAGGGAGAAATTTATATAAGTTGGAAGAATATAAATCTATAAGATACTATATTTTATTTTATTTGAATATTTTTTTACTGTCTTCTGAAAATCACAACATCAAATAAAAATAATCAATGATATTTCTATTGAGATTAATTAAAACAATACAAAATACATAACAATACATTATGATGATGTAATATCAAAATATAAATTGAAATGTAAATGTATAGTTAAAAAATATTTATATATCACAATCAAAAAAATCCTCACGGTTCCCCATGAAGACTGTCAACACAATCAAAACATTATAAATAAAGAAAAGAATTAGGATACAATATACATAATGTGAAAGAGTACAATGAATAAATTTTATTCAATAATGTATTTTTGTATATAAGATGGTAATTTTAAAATTATAAAAATTTTATTTTGATTTAAATCCATGGTATGCATATTATTAATTTTTATATAAATTGTCCATATAATTATTTAAAAATTATTTTGTTGAAGATGATGTTAAATTAATTCGAATGTAAAAGAGGTATTTTCAAATTATTTTTTTCATAATTTCTTTTTTCATAAAATAAGATCTTATTATAATTTAAATTAAAAAAATAGGAATATAATGTATTCAATTGAATGATATAACAATCATTTAATTATATTTTGTAATAAGTCATTTTATTCATCCAAAATTCGTTTTAATCAAAATTGATTTTTATTGATTTTTTTGAAGATATATTTAAATATTATATAGAAAATATATAAATTATATTTAAAAAATTATTTTCATTTTTTAATTCATCAGGTTAATATTATATATGGATTATTTTTTTAGAATTTATAAAAAGGATGATTTTTAGTTAATAGTTGAAAATATCATTTTATCTAATTCTAGAATTCCATTTCATTTAATATAAAAGCCTCGTTATATATATTATTTGTACATGGAGGGATAAATGATACATTTTATTCAGAATAAAATAATTTGAATATGATATTTTTATTATTATTAGATACTTTAATAATAATGATTACAAACAAATTTAAAAAAAAAATAATTTTCATTGAATTTTATGGATTTATATTAAAAGTGTTTATTTTACGAATAGGGATTGAAACATGAAAAATGGATTCAATATTTAGATTCCTATTGTTCAATTTTTTAAATTAGGTTACGTTTTATTCTTAATTTTTAATAGTATAAATTGTAAATTTTTGTGACCTTTGTATGGGTATTAGTTGTAAAAAATTTAGAATATTGGGATTAGGTTTTAAAATTTCTCTACAACATTACCTTATTATATTGGATGAGAGTTTTTATGCTTTGTCAATCCAAATAATGAATATATTTAAAATCATTTTATTTTTTCTATGTATGTGATCTTTTTAATTTTTAAGAAACGAATAATGACAAAAAACTAGTATATTGGCTTTAATATATGAAAAAATTACATATCGGTAAATAGATGATAAGTATAGTTATAAATGTTATTTTATATATAATTAACATTTAATCATTATAATTTATTTTTTTTTTCTTATTGAATAAATATATCATAAAATTCTTTTAGAACACAGACAATGTGGTTGTGCACGTTGTACAAAAAACGTGTTAATTATATTAAAATCAATAAAGGAATTATTTTTATAATTAATTATATTTCTCCATAAATATTTTCAATGAATTTATTATATTATATATGGATTAATGGTTTATATTATAATTCCACTTTTCTATTGGTTTCATTAAATTAAAATTAAATAAATAGTTTCAATAGGTTATTAATGATATTTTATGTTAGATGTACTATATAAAAATATTTAAAAATCATAAAAAAATGAGTGAGTGATCATTGGATGATAATTTTTCATATAATTCTTACTAGGTCCATTTATGTCAAATTTTATACTTATAAGTAAAATTATAACATATTAATATTGAAATAATTTCTATTATATTAATATTTAAAATTGAATATCTAAGGTATAAATACCAAATTACATGATTAATATAATATCTAAATCTATCTATAAAATATTGGATGTTAATTTAAGACCATAAAATCCACTTAATAATATAAAACTCCTTTAAGAACAATATTAAATGATTTAGACATGTATTATATTATAATAAATCTTTTATTTTAAAAATTGATACAGTATATTTTATATATTTATATTCTGAGGGTGGAGGTACAAAGGAAAAAAATCCATATGAATAGGCTTAAAACATGGACCTCATAAAAGATATTATTGATATTTTATACGAAATTGTAATTTATTAAATGATTTAAAATTAACAAAAATCAAATATTTATCGAAATGAATAGTATATGGCTAAAAGTTTTATCTATTTTCCATTTTTGGGGCAATTTATCTTTTATAATATCATTGTTGACCCCTATTGGAAAAAATATTTGTATCAACGTAAATTTGAAATATGTTAACTGGGGATTAAGTAATGATATTAGGGTTAAAATATAAAAAATATGTATATTTTATAGGATAATATCATTTAGTCACATACAAAACATATATTCAAATTATATCAATTTAGATTATTTTTTTCCATAAATATTAATATATATTAATTTAATACTATTAGTAATTCCATGAGTTGCCATCACCTCATGTATAAAAGGACACCACATCATTATTTTCATTAGACCTTCTTGAGAAACCATATCAACCAAACTAATCCCAATTATATTATCATCTTCCCAAGGTAGTTTGTATGCTTTCTATACTTCCTAAAATGACATTCCAAGGGTCCTAAATTAGGATGTTGATTTAATAATACCATGGAAGAGTTAATCAAATTTATCAACTCCTTAACCTTTATTTATTTTTATTCTTTTTATAAATATCATGTAACATTTATAAATTAAGTTATAAAGATTCATAAATATTATTATATAGTATTATGATCATTTGAAATCCATTTCCACAAATTTTTCATCATATTTAAAGAATAAACATCGCCTGACAATGTGTTTATCTTGCCGTCTCCACATCATTATGTAATTATATTCAATTCACTATATTTCATGAATGGTTATAAATATGGAAATAATTTGTTTATATTAAATTTAATAAATAATAATATTTCTAGAAATATATGTTATATTCTTACTTCTTATATTTCCATACATTGGAAAATGAAAACACTGCTCGAGTATATCTGAGGACTGCTACCACTATGAAGCAATGTGATTTAAATTTTATTTCCTATATACACAGATGGTAATAAGGATAGAGGTAAGTAATATATCTAATATATATGATATTATAAATATTATGAAAATTTTAATGTTTATTTTAATTTCTCTCATTCCATCCATCTAAATGTGAAAATCATATTCATACTTACTATTAATATACTATCTCAAGGTATAATGTAATTCATTTTTCTATATCCGGATATTATAAATGATTCTAAAAGAAATTAGGTATAACATATATAATATTTATATCATAATTAAAATTTTTTAGGTGATATAAAATATATAAACCTTGAAGGACATGAACTTTAAAAATAAAACATTCATGAAAGAATTAAACAATTAACACATGAAATTGCTATTTTTTAATAAATTTTTAATAAATTGGTGCTTAAATTTTATAATTGTATATTATAAGAAATTATATGTAAATAAATTATCATGTTATAGAATTAAGACAAATTTTAATTTATTATTCATGTGGTAGGAGAATTTAATTATCATTACTAAATGATAATGGTTTATCATCTAACTTTTATCTCTATCGGTTATAAGAAATATTCACCAGTTGTTTATTTTTCAGTGTGTTTATGTATAATAAATTAGTTTCTATTATGATATATATAATGAAATTTTTTTTTAAAATATATATAAGTTATTTTATATTTTTAGGGTTTTATTGGAATGATTCAAAAGTGGTAATGGATTACTTAACATACTCATCATTATAAATTTTTGTTTGTATTAATGTTTTTGATAGAATAATTTTATGAACATTATATAGAATCAAGAATATTTTTTATCCTCTTATTATATAAAAGAATTATATGTTTCCTTTAACTTTTAACTCGTTATTTTGTCAAGAGTCTTATTTTTTTATACAAATACTTTCATTTTCGTTAATTCAACCAGAATTATTTTTATTACATGTTATATTTCCATTGATATTTTTCATGAATGTTTTTAATATTCTCAAAAATTTTATTACTATTATGTTTACAAAAATATTATATTATATAATAAAATTAAAATGACATCATCTTTCCTTTTTTTGAATGACATTCTTTTTTATTTTCACTAAATATGTAAAACGAATCATTGTTCTAATGTAACTGTAATGAAAAAAAGTTCCCATCATTTAGATCAATCAATTAGTTAATGATTTAGTAATAGGATTCCCATGTAATTTTCAAATAAAATGGTTTTCTGTAATATTTTCCATTTTTTATAATTTTATTATATGTTATTACAAATATAATAGTGTATTTTCCTCATGAATATGTCCCACGATTTTTTAATGAATTAGAATCTATAACAGCATTTGTTGTAGAATATTATTCTTATAGGGGATATACACTTTTGATACATTTCACAATATTACACTAGATGGATTATTATTATTTTATATCTATTTATTGGTAATAATATTAACACTTCATATGTTATTTTTTTATAAGATTGTTTACACTGATTATGTTTCACCCATTTCATATGATGAATTAATTTGATATAGTATGTAATGAGAGGGACATAATATATATCCATGAGGTATCACTTGGTCTCATGGGACACAATAATTTGGGTATTTCTCATACACATTACATGTTTATATATGAATTTCATCGGATAAGGTCATTACAATATGATTATGATGTCTAAAATTATACAGTCGATAAATTTGAAATTGGTTATTGTTATACACATGATCTTCTATGTTGTTAGTTTTTCCTTCTAATCATTATCGATGTTATATATAAATAAATTTCCATTAAAATCATTCTTCATTATTGTCTGTTTTAATTACTTAAAATGGATCATCAATACGAACTTTTTAAAAAATTCATCAAAAATATATTTTAATGTCAAAAATAATCTTATAGTAAAATCCCATATAAAGAATATTTTAGGTTTTTATAAAAAATTTCATAAAAATAATAAATATATATGTTATTTTTAAATAAATATAATTATATTTTGTTACTTAAAGATAACATTATTTATTTTAATGAAATTACAATTTAAATAAAATTTATATCTTCCCTAATTCATTAAAAAGTAATAGTTTAAAAAAAATCACCATATATTATTAAAATTATTCCAATTAAAATATAATTTCATTTTATAATAAATTTTTTCAAAAATGTAAAATTATTCATAATAATATTTTATTCAAAAAATAATTAAAAACAATTTTCGATGATAAAATATTTTTCCAGTGAATAAAATGCCATTATTAATATTGCGTTCATATTAATTATGAATTTTTAAAAAATAATTCATTAATTATGATGTTAATATTTATTTTATAAATTATTTAATAATATTAATACCCAAAAATTTGAAGGCTCGATTATATTAGTAACAATTTAGTATTAAAAATATAATATTATATCATAGTTCATTAAAACTAAGTGTTTCATGCAACCAATTTTATCAATAAAATAAAACATATTTAATTATAATAATATTATATATTCATGGCGTGTTAAACTACAATGAATTATATGTATTATAAATAAAATAGTATAAGTAATAATGAGAGTACACAAATAATTTAAAGGCTTACCAAATAGATTAAAATTTCAAAATTAATTTAAGTAGATATGAACTACCAGGATTCAAAAAAATCACATGTTATATGAAATATAATTAATTTAAAAAATGAATAAATTTGTGGTTAATTAAAAAATTTAAAAGCATCATTAGTGAAAATTAATATGGATTTTTTGATAATTGTCAGGAATATTAATAAATCATTTTATAAAATTTTATATTCACAAGAAAATAAATTTTATTTTTTTAATTAACAGATCAATCATAGAATAATGAATCCATACACCATTATAAATTAATAGAAAAATATTCATATGAGTAATCACTATTTAGTAACATTAATTTTATATGTAAAGACCCAATGGTAATATAAATAAAAATTGCATTCCTAGAAATACAAACATATTACCAGACATTTAAGAATAAATTATTACAATTATATTATATTATATTAGTAAAATACATTAAAAAATCTTGCAAACCAAAATACCATGTTTATAGACACTCCTATCATGAAAGATGTTTATATGGATAACTAGGGAATGGATATGTATATGAGTATATAGATTTAGAATATATGAGATTAGAGAAAGACGTAATGATGTGTTAAAAAGAAACTACCTTTAGATAATTTATGATAATGAATTGTAAAATTCCAAAAAATTTATATAAAAAAGAGTTTTTCTATGGAGTTCTTGAAAAATGATTTCTGGTAATCATAGAAAAAACTGCAGTGAAAAAACATGGAGTAAAAAATAAATAAATTATAGGAAAATTGCATGGATATCTAAATCATGCAAAAACTCTACATGAAGCACCGGAATCTGATTCTCCATTCCCAATATTAATGTTATGATCCGTCCTTGGGACCCATACCGTGACTACCCCATGCCTGCCTCACAAAGTCCAGGGGATGGTGACTAGCACCAAGGTGTAAATCCCGACAAAAAGGGGAAGGAATTTCCTTTATAAGGTAAATAAACACCACAGAGTAAGCAAGAAGAAGGAAACACTAAGTAAAACTATGTACAATAGTAGTGCAGAAAAGTAAGTGGGCCAAAATACAAACCCAAACTAAAAGTAACGTACAACTAGAACGAAAGAACAACAACTGAAAGTAAAGAAGCAACGTCGAGACATCCACTGGAAGTCTCACCTAAATGGTGGGTATAGATAGCCTCCTCAGCTCCTTGGGTCCAGCCGTCTGCTCCGTGTATTTCCTGCCGAGTGGAACACCTCCAGGTACCGACCTGCTGCACAAGCCTCAACCACGATCAGAGATGTCCATTGTCTGCATCAAACAAAACGTAGTACGGGAATATCCCGTGCAGGGGTGAGTATATGCTACTCTGTAGGGACCCCGAGACCCCTGAAGGTCTCCTAGAATCCACAAAGGATAATCCCCAAAGGAAAGATACAATCACGAAGTAACAACCAACACTACATAGGTATATGCCCATAAATATACCTAAGTCATCAATTAAATTTCGGCTCCAACATCTGAGCCCATGTTCGATCACGTTCACACAGGATAGTACAACCCAATCCACATAGGATAACACAACTCAATCCACATAGGAATGCATGTCAATCATATCGAAGATATTGATTGAGTCAAGACTCATCTCACACAATTATACTACTTCGAAAGGTGATAGAGATGATCAGATGTAGCCACTGATACATCTAGCTGGGACCCACGTAGGATACAAGTACTGTAGTCATCGCCACCGAACCCATGGAGGATTCCAGTACGGTTTTCGTTGTCATCGAACCCAGAGAGGATTCCAGTACGATAGTCTTCACCGTCAAACCCATAGAGGATTCTAGTATGGTTTTCGTCAACACAAAACCCATGGAGGATTTCAGTGCAGTCTTAGTTGTCGATCCCATGGAGGATTCTAGTATGAAATTATTAATCGTCGAACCCGCATATGATTTCAGAATGGTAGTCTTCATCGTCGAACCCACAGAGGATTCCAGTACGAAAGACTTCATCATCAACCCCATGGAGGATTCTAGTACGAAAGTCTTCACCGTCGAACCCACTTAGGATTTTAGTATGGTAGTCTTCATTGTTGAACGCATGGAGGATTCCAGTATGAAAGTCTTCATCGTCGAACCCATGGAGGATTCAAGTACGGTTGTCATCGTCGTCATAGCCAGCTCTAAGGTTCCCTCACACAACACGCTCGATTCAAGGAGGGTTCGCTCCTCGAGGCAAGTAGGTCGATTCATCAAGTGACATGTACTCCATATTTGATGTATCCCAGTGTTATGCCTCGTCGATAGTAACTCAATGTGACAGACGGCGCGTCAATCGGACGCCCGGTCTGAGAGTTAATGGATTTTTCGTTCCAGGGGCCCGGTTGGTTTTTAAGTCAAAACCAACCCAAACGTACTCCAACTGTGTCCAAACCTCGATCGTAGTATGTAAAAAGGCCAGTCTCAGTAAAAGGAATCCATCAAATTCAACGGCATGTCAATCGGACGTCCGGAGCTCAAGTTATAAGCATTTCCGCTCCAAGGGCCCGGTTGGATTCGTGTTCGAACCAACCCGTCCTGACCCAAAGTTCTCTGAAACGTTGATTGTAATATGACAAACGACCGCCTCGATTCAAGTATTGCATTACAACTGACGGTGCATCGATCTAAGATCTGTAGCCCAAGATATAGGAAAAAGACCGAAAGTGATCCAAAAATGGGGGGTTTGGGCCCTGTCTGACCCGGACCAACCCCCCCTGGGTCGGCCCGAACTGGATCAACCCGACCCGGGTCCTGGTGCGACCCCGGTCTGAGTCCGACCCGGCTGGGTGTGGCTTTGAGCGGCTGGGCGCGGCTTGGCCCAGTCTGGGCAACCCAGCCCAGCCCGGCTGGGGGGCACGCTGGCTCGGCAAGCGAGCCGCGAGGGGGACGCGGTTCCCCGTGGCCTTTCCGCTCCGCGGACGTGGTGAGGGCCACGTCCTTCTTTCCCGATTCCCGCGCGGCCGAGAGATCCAGCCGCCTGCCACCGCGGCTTCAGCCGTGGCGGTTCCTCCTGGCGGCGCGCCGGGGCGTCGCCGTCGGTGATGTCTGCGGGGCACTGGAGTTGCTCCGGTGGTCCGTTTTCAATTTCTTCTGCGTCAGTGTTCATCTCGGGTCCTGTACATTACTGTGTAATCATCAAATCACCTATGTGGCCCATTACGTCATCGCCCATCGATCCTCACGTCAAATAAACAATCTGCAGTGTCTTCGAATCGCCAATGCAGCCCCAACTCCTTCCGCGGTTTTGTTCGGCCTCCACGGCACGACGCGATGGCGCCACAATTCTTCGCCTGTTATTCTTTGTCTCTGTGCGGTGTCATTGCACCGCACTACCTTTGTTCATTCCGCGAGAAACACATCATCAATGGGGGAGGAGGGTCGGTCGTGTTCGTGCGGTCTGGCCCCCTCCCGTTAATCCGATATCAAACGGATAAGAAAAAGACGTTTGGATGGTCAAGAAAATTCATGAAACAAAAAATAAAACCCCTACCTCGATGAAGTCGTCGACCAAGGTTTGTCGTGTGAAAGGGATGTTGCGGAAGATGGCGTCGTGGAAGGAGGATTTTCAGCATCGTAGTACACGGCGTCGCAGAGAAGAGGACAGTCGGTGTCGCGGTACACGGTGTCGCATCGTCGATCTCTGAGGAATCAGCGGTATTCGTCGTCCTTCATCGGAGGTCGGTTTTCTTCGTCGGTGATAGTGAATTTTTCGCATTCTTCAAGGAGGAAGAAGATATTCATCAAGAGTACAAGAGTCCACCCTTCCTTTCTCTCAAAAAATCAACCCTTAATAAAATAAGTCTTTCCTTATTTTATTAATACACACTGAAGCCATTAATTTGAAAATCAAACAGATTGCATTCAATTAATTGAATTAATTGAAGAGCCTTTAATATTCAAATTAATTATGAGGGTTGACTTGCAATTAATTTGGGGTGTAGGTGAGTTACATATTAAAATCACAAGAGGAAGATTAAAAAGTGATTGAAGCGGTGGGGCTCGTGTGGGCCCCAATTCACTAATATCCTACCTAGTGGAGTTTGGATATTAGTGGGTCCCACTCCAACCACCAAGCATAGGTTTAAACTACCCAGAATAGAAATAAAATTGTAGCACAATATTTTATTTCATTCTCTAGTTAACCCATTATTTAATAGCCTCACCCGTGCTACGCAACTCTGGAAAAGGTCTTCATAAGCAATTACGAGTGCTGTGGTTTCATCGGTGTCTTCAGATTTTGATTCCATGCACCGGTTTAAAAGTTAGGAAAACATTCTCATTCGTTTACTGATCTTACCCAAGATAAACTTCAGAAATTGATTCCGGGCGCACCGGGCCTCGGAATCTGGTGCCGTCAGTAACTACATTCTTGTAAAATCCCAAAGAAAATTAGGAAAAAAAATTCTCTTGAATTGTATGGGTCTTTAAAATTATTATTATACAAGGTGAACTAATCTTTTGGTAATTTTGAATCTTCACCCTATCAAAATTTTTTGAAACATAAAAAATTATAAACTCCAAAAACATCTGGAATAAGGTATATGATAATATAAGTACTTACGCATGCTATAATAGGTATCATAGTTAATGGGAGAAATGATTAGTATCTTGTTATCTATAGGTTGTGGGGTTCAGAACTTCTATACACACACATATATATAAATTTAACTATGAAATAACATGTGGACACTATGCAGAGGTCAATACAAATAATAAAAATATACTTATCATCTCATTAGTCAACTATATAATATATTTGAAACATATAAATTTTCTATTCCAAATATATTATAATAACGCATTATTATTTATAATGATATTTATTAGAGACACTCAATGTCATCCATTGAGGTGTATTTTTATTAGTAAAAATTTCTATTAAAATATATGTTTGAAATATGAATTAATGGTAATGAAATATTACCATTATTATAAAACACAAATAAAGTTTATAATAATTACATGATGTGTCTCATGTATCAAATATCCTTAGATTCAACATTAGAATCATTTTTTTCTTAGGGAAAAAGTTTTTTATTTATATACTAGATTTTTCATATATATCAATGAATTAGTTTTTTTATCACCATTCTCAATGATTTCCGAAAGTGGGTTGTAATTGTGAATGGCATATTTGTCCATTTGTGAGAGTATAGTTCATTATCCTATAAAATAAATCTAATATTTTCACAAAATTAATTGAATATTATGTCAATTTCAATGGAAACACTATATTATTATTTAATATGATGTTATAAATACCTTCCTCTATATCATATGATACTGTAATATACTCAGATACTATTGTGGAGCCCTTAATGATATATTTTTTGGATCTCTAATTATGGATATCATTCACATTGAGTAAAGTCACAAAACCATATTGAGATATCAAATCAACCATGTTTATTTATAAACAATCATTAATGTTACCCATTGCAATGTGTTTCCCCTTAACATTAACATCTAAGAATATATCCTTTTTATATCTTTAGTACATAAGGATATTCTTGATTTTAATCGAATGAATTTAATAAATATTAGATTCGTATACTATAACAGCCGAATATTTTATAATTTATTTTATGCAATATAATTATAGGTTTCATGTGATATTAAAAATACAAACATAACTGAACAGAAAAAATTTTATTCAAATAAATTATAATAATAAAATATAAACATTAAATCATTATCTAGATGTAACATGATTTAACATAATGAAAATTAAAAGTATATTAAATGAATACATATATAAAAATAACACAAAAATAAATTTTTATTCCAAATGGTTCTCTATTAATAATATGACTCTCGCTATAACTATTGAAACAAGAATAATAATTAGGAATAAAATATATATGATTATCAAGAATTTAATGATTAAATTTTATTAAATCATATAAGGATACATATAGGAATATAATATTACCATTAGATTTATTGAAGACTGATTCCAAGTATTTATTTAAAAATATATAGATATTATATTTACATAAATTTGTGGTTTATCTAAATTTTAGTATGTTGGAAATAAAACAAAATAGTATGATGGGAGAAATACAGGTACAATAATAATATTTTTATTTTGGAAAAAAATTTAGATAATTATAAAATCCCAACTGATAAATAAATATAATTTTTTAAGAATAATATATATTAAATTTAACGAATTATTAAACATTTAAATAGGTAATTGTTTAAGTTATTTTAACCTTTGGAAATATATTTTCTTCAATAATCAATTTTATAATTTTTTTGATTAAATATTATTATTAATATAAAGATGTTTTTAAATTTTATTTTATAAATATATATAATTTTTTAAATCATCATATAATATTTTTTTAAGGTTAACTTTTGTGAAATATTCTAAGGGTTTTTATTTTTCCTAATATTGTAAAAATTACCTATTTTTTTAATACTTTCATTACATTTAATTTAATTTAAAATACCACAAACATTTTAAATTTCACTAATGTTATATATGTTCCATCTTAAATATAATAATATTATTTTAATAAGTAATTTTCATGATTTTTATATAAGATTATTTTTATGCATAAAAATATATTATTCCAAAAAAATAATTTTTTGTTTCTATTTTTGAATTTTCTTTATAATTAATTTATTCCACATATAGAAATTTAATTTGGAAAAGTTATTTCATATTTTTAATTATATGGTTTATTTTTTGAGAATTACCCTATTACTTTCTCATTATAAATAGTTTCCATGGTAAGTGTTTTCCAACTTGGAAGTGGTAAAAATGGTAAAAATAGGTTAGAGCATTGGGATAAGTCTTTGAAATTTAACTATAAAATTCCCTTATAATATTTTAAGACATTATATTATCCACTAACATAATATTATATGATATATTGCCTATTTATTCCATTTATCACTGAATATTTACATTTTATATTTTGATAAAAATAATAAATACAAAAATTTAACTCTTTTTACATTAATATCACTAAAATTATTATAGAATAATTAAAAGAGGGAATGTTCATTTATGGATTTCTATTTTATTGATATAAATTTTTTATTTTTTACCATGTTATATTTATTTTTTATTGATTAAATAATTTTCTTAAATTCATACACAACGCCAACAAAATTCTTATGTGAATTGTAGAATGTTCATGTAAATGTTTTGAAACATTCTAAAATTAAAATTAATTTTATGAATTATTGTTCCAAATTAAATTAATATATATATATATAATATTATGTAATTGTGAATTTTTTATTTCTAAATCCATATTCATTTTATTGTCATTACAGATAATTTAAATAAATGTTGTTAAAATGAAAGTAATGAAATTTTATGCAATATATATTTTATAAATTTATATAAATATATAACAATATAAAAAATAGTAAAATAATTAAATAAGTGGTTTAAAATTTCATCTCATGGAATTTAATGAGCCAAATTTATCTTTATGAGTAAATTTATAGCTTTTTTATTATTGAAAAAACTCATTTTTATGGTTTTGTTAAAAATTGGCTCTCTAGGGTGTTAAACCAAAATATAATGATTAAATTAAAATATAAATCGCTGAAAATATTATTTTATGACCAAATTATAACCATATACTCATTATAATTTAAATATTTTATTTTGGAAATACGTGACATGTGTTAGTCTTGTATTATATTATAATATTTTATGTATTTCCAAAAATTCTATTTTTGATAATATATAATAATCAAAATTTTATATCAAGATTTAAAATACATACAAATATTATATTCTAAATATTTTGTGGGATTTAGTTATAAATTTAAACCAAGATCGATTTTATGGGCCACATGTCCTATTATAGTGAGTTTATTTGTACGTAAAGAGTAAAAAATTAATATAATTATAATTTCCAAAAGGGAAAACATGTTGTTTATACGAAGAGATAATTTCTGGATCATTAATTATTTTTTATAATTTTATTTGGCCGGATAATTTTTACATATACTTATATTATAATTTAATTATATAAATGCAGTAATATAAAAATACCCACTATCGTATCCCCGATTTAGTGGTAAATTTATAAAATTGCTACTAGATACAGGATATCACATATCAAAGTACCAAAATATTTATTAATCTAGGTAAAATATATACATACATTAATATCAAATATAATTAGTAATGAAATATATAACAATTGTGAAATTATAAATTTTTTATACATGAAATCATTCAAATATTCTTTCTTCCTATTCAGGTGGATTGAAATAATATAATGGTGATTCTAGATGCTCGGTATGTGAATGAAAATAGTAGATGATATTATAGGTCAAATAAGGAATAACTAATAGGGAAATGAATTTAATTAAAATCTATGTAATTTAATGAATAATTTGATCACTATTAATATTATTGTAGGAATCAATGTGGATAAAATAATCCCATATAAAAAACCACCTACTCATGAAATATATCATTGTATATGAATCCTATTAGACTAATCAAATGGATAAATAATTTCAAAACAAGGTAATCCTAAATTTGGACATGATAAACATATATTCAATAACTCATTCTATGAAATCTTTCATTGAGTTGTATGGACTCAACCAAATACCCAAAATATCATGTCTTGTGCTACTTTCCAATTCATCAAGGGAATACACATAGTTTTTATAATCACATAATAATCCCAATTAATTTATCATTTGTATAGGGTGGGTAAAAATTAAATACATAATCAATATAAAAATCCATAAAGAAAAAATTGAATAAAAATCATAGTAAAACAAAAATAAAATTTATCAAAAATCATCAAAAGAAAAAATAAATATGATATCAATAAAATATATCCCTAGTATAGTATAATATAAGTAAAAGGTCATTGTAAATAATTATAAAATAAAATAAAATGATAATTAATAAACTTAATATAGAAAATACATTATTTTAATTGAAAATATAAGTTCAACAAAAAAAAGTTAAATAATATCCTAGAATACATTTTCATCAAAAAATACATTGTAAAATTTTAAAGTAATAATCAAAACAAATAATTTCTTATTGTTTTGGGAAATTGGATGCATTTCAAAATAGTTGAATTAAAACATCACTTTCAGATTTTGTAAAAAGATAAAAATTTCCTCTTTCATAAATGAGAAGAATATTGTATATAAATACATATAGAAAAGTCAAACATTGGATGAAATTTATTTTCCAAATTAATTTATAATATCTAGGATACACATTAACAAATAATAAAGATTTTTTTTGGATAAAGAATTATTTTTTGAGTAGAAAAACCTTGTGGGGATTCATTAAAAAATTATTTTGGTATCTTGAGTGAGTCAAAATAGGGAAATAAAATAAATACATTAAATATAGGGAAATAATCATATGAGAATAAAATATATGGTTTATAACATTATAGGATTAATTTAATCCCCCCATCAATGTCTTAAACTCAAACAATCCATAATAATTATGATATTTTGAAATGTACACTCACCGTTGTGTTAACATTTCAATCATAACCCCCCTTAAGGAATTACCATCAAATGAAACTTTAAATACCATGAATATAAAGGTATTCAATGTATAAAATATGTAAGGGTAAGTATATAATACAAATAGAATAAATAATTTTTGAATATGGAATATTTCACATATATGTAAAACTAAGATGGGGGACCCTTATCTGACATTTTACATTCTTCGTAAGTCTTTATAACCCCATACATTTTAGTATAATTCCATTATATATCCTCTTATGTGATCTGGTATTTAACTAGTTGAATGAACGTAAACTCTCCAACATGATAAATGATATAGATAATAGAACTTCTATTTTATTGGTTAAATAACATGTTTATAATTATACAATGAAAATAGTGAATGGATGTCCTTTTATAAGTGGGGGTAGGAGTATTAATTTTTAAGAGATTGTTCAACTTTTTTTAATAGGTGATCTAAATGAAGACTATCAATGAAAAGTTAATCATATTCACTAACTCTTTAATGTTTACTTAAACTTCAAATTTTACTAAATTTTATGTAACAATCCTAAAATATTTAAAACATTTTTGTAAATATTATAAGATGATGTAATAATTATGGTAAAACCAATTTCTAACACATTTCCATCATATTGAAATCGAAAGCATAACTCATGCATATATATGACATACCATATGGACATTGAAGTTTAAGTCATTTTTTTCAAAATTTCACTTGGTTGGGTATAAAGATGTAAACTATAATAATATATAATATTTATGAAATAATTAGGTGTTTGGAAATATTTTATATCCACTTTTTATTGTCTTTTTATCTCTTATAAAATGTTATTGTCTCTCTTGTGAACATGTGGTCTACCACCTCCACAAGGCGATGTGAGTCATTTTTCATTTCCACATTAAATAGATGTAAATAAAGGTAAATTTAATCAATATACATGATATATATTATTTTCTAATAATTTTATTGATTTTAATTATTATTTTATATTCTTTGAATCCATCTGAAAAAAGGGATAACATCACTCATGTGTACATACGACCCACGATCTCCATGAATATGGTATTTCATTTTTCATTCTCTATAATACAAGAATGATCCAAAAAAATTGTACTATATATATATATTAATTATACAATAAATAATATTATGTAGATAATAAATAAATGACCAAGGTGTTATTATTTGAAATGTGGTATTAGAACTTCCCTAAAAAAACTAAAACCATAACATAATGATAAGAAGACATTAAAAAGTAATTGTTCATAAATGGGTGATTCAATATTATAATTATATTGTATATAATATTATATGTATAAAAATTACTTTTTATAATTCTACTATATTTTAAATTAGTATACATAATGTTATAAATATGACCAATTATTTTACCAAAGTTGTTACATTTTCACATGTCACATTTACTTCATTGAGATATATGACATATTCCAAAATTGTTTCTTTTATGTGGTGTATATATTGGTGATGAATTTTATTTATCATAGTTATATGTAAATTATGGCAGTTTAAAGACAATGATAATTTTTACCCTTTCATTATTCTTGGATTCTAATTTTTCCAATGCAGTAAGGGTTTCTTTCACAATCTCATCCGTATTAATTACTTTTTATGTTTAGGGTAACATTAGAATAATTTTAGGGTTTTTATCTTAAAATCTAGTAATATTATTCTCCTTAGGATGTTTCATTAAATAATAGTTTTTTATTCATTTTCTTCTGTTTATATACTATCGATTCTAAAATAATGTCTATAAGAAAAAAACATATTATTTTATATTCAATCAGGTATCTTTTTTGGCCATCTCTATATTGAACATAAAATGATTTGATTAAAAAATATATATTATATATGGGCTAATGAAAGATATTATTACCCTGACATTAAATTCAATGAAAATGTTTAAAATGATTATTTTTTTTCATTTTTGAAATGTGTTAGTTTATGACTTTTACCAGAATTATATGTGGTATCATCATTTTAATTTTTAGTATAAGGACAAAATTTACCACTATATTAACTACTCAATTATTTGAATGGTTATTTAGAAATTTCCATGGACCATTTTATTATAAAATCATTTCCTTGATATTGTTCAATTTTTAATATATTAATACATGTGATCTTAAAAATATTTTTTTATTTTCTTTAAGAAATTTCCGAGTAATATTTTAAATATAGGTTTCCCATTATGAACATTCATTGGTTAAAATAATAATTTACTAGGGATATAATAATTAGTACCATCCATCAAATAACACTAGATGGATTGTTATTATAATATATTTATTTTCTATATTAAATATTAGAATGATTGATAATGTGCCCATATGAATGTCCATGCCAATTATGTTTCACCCCATTTGAATGATGAATTATATAGAATTCGAATGGGATTAGAAGGGCCTATAATAGCTCCATGATACATCATTGGGCCTTATAAGACAAATTAGTTTCGTTATCTAGAATACACAACAATTGTTTTCATTTTTTTCTCTATGTGAGGCATCGAAGATACTATTACGATGTCCTACTTTAAATATTCTATTATTATAAAACTAGATATTTTTGTCAATTTGATTATTTATATTTTTTGTGGTATATGGATTTATCACCCATTTTATTGAATTAGTCATATAGAATATGTGATAATTGATTAGCTCATTCATAGTATTAATATTTTATTTATTAATAGATAAAATCTGTTGTATCTTTTCATTCATTGGGACTTTATCCCCACATTTTTCTAATGTTTTTTCACTAGAGTGTTTGGAAGTTAAATATAAATGATATAAAAAGATATTCTATATAGAATAATAATGTTCTAAAATAAATTATAATTTTATATTTTATATTTTGAAATATATCATTAGAATCATGAGTTTATCAGCTTGAAATACACTGTAAAACTATTTGTTATATTATAATGTTATCACTTTACTCCAAATACAATGTAATAAAAAAATAATTGGTTCTGGGTTACTATGGTGTGGGTAACTGTAAATTATATAACATATTAAAATATTTTTTTAATCATAAGACTTATCCTAAATGTCTATCTCATGGAACTATTTTTCAAATATATGTTATTATAAATCCAGAAACCAATATTTATAGTAAAATTTAACTAATACAAACTACAATAACCCACACCATAGTAACCCAGAACCAATTATTTTTTTATTACATTGTATTTGGAGTAAAGTGATAACATTATAATATAACTAATAGTTTTACAGTGTATTTCAAGTTGATAAACTCATGATTCTAATGTTATATTTCAAAATATAAATTAAAAAATTATAATTTATTTTAGAACATTATTATTCTATATAGAATATATTTTTATATCATTTATATTTAACTTCCAAACAATCTGGTGAAAAAACATTAGAAAAATGTTGGGATAAAGTCCCAATTAATGAAAAGATACAACAGATTTTATCTATTAATAAATAAAATATTAATACTCTGAAAGAGATAATCAATTATCACATATTCTATATGACTAATTCAATAAAATTAGTGATAAATCCATATACCACAAAAAACATAAATAATCAAATTGACAAAAATATCTAGTTTTATAATAATAGAATATTTAAAGTAGGACATCGTAATAGTATCTTCGATGCCTCACATAGAGAAAAAAATGAAAATAATTGTTGTGTATTCTAGATAACGAAACTAATTTGTCTTATAAGGCCCAATGATGTATCATGGAGCTATAATAGGCCCTTCTAATCCCATTCGAATTCTATATAATTCATCATTCAAATGGGGTGAAAAAATAATTGACATGGACATTAATATGGACATACTATCAATCATTCTAATATTTAATATAGAAAATAAATATATTATAATAACAATCCATCCAGTGTTATTTAATGGATGGTACTAATGATTTTATCCCTAGTAAATTATCATTTTAACAAATGAATGTTCACAATGGGAAACCTATATTTAAAATATTACTCGAATATTTCTTAAATAAAATTAAAAAATATTTTTGAGATCACATGTATTAATATATTAAAAATTGATTAATTTCAAGGAAGTGATTTTATAATAAAATGGTCCATGGAAATTTCTAAATAACCATTCAAATAATTGAGTAGTTAATATAGGGGTAAATTTTTTCCTTATACTAAAAATTAAAATGATGATACCACATATAACTCTGGTAAAAATCATAAACTACCACATTTCCAAAATGAAAAAAAAATAATCATTTTAAACATTTTCATTGAATTTAATGTCAGGGTAATAATATCTTTCATTAGCTCATATATAATATTTTTTTTAATAAAATCATTTTATGTTCAATATAGAGATGGCCAAAAAAGATACCTGATTGAATATAAAATAATATGTGTTTTTCTTACAGACATTATTTTAGAATCGATAGTATATAAACCAAAGAAAATGAATAAAAAACTATTATTTAATGAAACAACCTAAGTAGAATAATATTAATGGATTTTAAGATAAAAAACCCTAAAATTATTCTAATGTTACCCTAAACCTAAAAAGTAATTAATACGGATGAGATTGTGAAAGAAACCCTTACTGCATTGGACAAATTAGAATCCAAGAATAATGAAAGGGTAAAAATTATCATTGTCTTTAAACCTTCATAATTTTCATATAACTATGATAAATAAAATTCATCACCAATATATACACCACATAAAAGAAACAATTTTGGAATATGTTATATATCTCAATGAAATAAATGTGACATGTGAAAATGTAACAACTTTGGTAAAATAATTGGTCATATTTATAACATTATGTATACTAATTTAAAATATAGTAGAATAATAAAAATCATTTTTTATACATATAATAGTATATACAATATAATTATAATATTGAATCACCCATTTATGAACAATTACTTTTTAATATCTTCTTATCTTTATGTTATGGTTTTAGTTTTTTTAGGGAAGTTCTAATTCCACATTTCAAATAATAACACCTTGGTCATTTATTCATTATCTACATAATATTATTTATTGTATAATTAATATATATATATATATAGTACAATTTTTTTGGATCATTCTTGTATTATAGAGAAAGAAAAATGAAATACCATATTCATGGAGATCGTGGGTCGTATGTACACATGAGTGATGTTATCCCTTTTTTCAGATGGATTAAAAGAATATAAAATAATAATTAAAATCAATAAAATTATTATAAAATAATATATATCATCTATATTCATTAAATTGAACATTATTTACATATATTTAATGTGGAAATGAAAAATGACTCGCATCGCCCTGTGGAGGTGGTAGACCACATGTTCACAAGAGAGACATTAACATTTTATAAGAGATAAAAATACAATAAAAAAGTGGATATAAAATATTTCCAAACAACTAATTATTTCATAAATATCATATATTATTATAGTTTACATCTTTATACCCAACCAAGTGAAATTTTGAAAAAAATGACTTAAACTTCAATGTGCATATGGTATGTCATATATATGCATGAGTTATGCTTTCGATTTCAATATGATGGAAATGTGTTAGAAATTGGTTTTCCCATAATTATTACATCGTCTTATAATATTTACAATAATTTTTTAATTATTTTAGGATTTTTACATAAAATTTAGTAAAATTAGAAGTTGAAGTAAACATTAAAGAGTTAGTGAATATGATTAACTTTTCATTGATAGTCTTCATTTAGATCACCTATTAAAGACATTTGAACAATCTCTTAAAAATTATAATAACCTATATTTTTTTATCACTTTTATAAAATTTTATATTTTTATTTATTTTTAATGAATCTTATTTCACACAATATGTTTAACTTGTTCATACATTATTTTTTACTTTTTTTATAAATAATTTGAATTCTAAATCACATAATACAATTAGCCCATTCTAAAATATGAACTTATAAACATGTTATTCACTAGATTTATTTATTATGGAACAAAAATTTGAATCTTCTAACATTTTTGTAGTGTGTAAATTGTTTCAAATGTTTTTAGTGTTTACTATTAATGTGTTTTAATGTCTATAAATAGAGTCTGTGGATTCATGGAATAATGAATTATTATATTGACGATGTTATCAGAAAACATTAATATAATAAAAATTAAACTCCAAATTTCATGATTTATTTTATATTTGTGTATTTTAGAGAGCATTCCTAGAAGTTATAATTGTGACAAATTTTGTATTAAATCACTATGACTAATATCTAAATTGTTTTCTACTCATCCTATGTGATTACAGATAATTTTTGTATAATAATCTATGGTTTGAAATTTTTAGTATAATGATATATATATATATATATGAATTTAGTATACTCTTTTGAATAAATTTCAGAATGTAGATAGAGTTATCTATTCCAGACATCTATTGATTAATTCACAACACATGATCCGTATCTTCTTATCATTTGAATATTGGTTTTTTAGAGTTTTAAAAATTGATTCCATTGTATCAGGGTACTGATCCTTCTATTTCATTATATTAAATTATCATATTTCCATTGATTGAAAAAGATTATATATTTTGATATAATGTTCTAAATATTTTTATTTAATTTTATCCAAGACTACATCACATTGTTTAATTCTATGATTATTATCATTATGTTTAGCTCATTTATAGTAGACAATTCACATCCTCCATGTAGTTTCTTTCCTTTCTAATTATTACTATTGTAGTATAATATTATGCAACTTTTAACTTCTCGAGTTATTTTTTCTTCTTTCAGAAAATTATTATGATTATTTAAGCTTAAATTAAAACCCCTTTTAAAGCAACCATATAGAGAACACCATCTTCTATTAGGATAACATTGTATTTTTCCCCCATACTTATTTAATAGAATAGATTAATATTATATGGAAAATATTTCATATATTATATCCCTTGAGAATATAAATCTTATTAATCAACCATTTTGATATAACATATTTTTATTACATAATAAATTGATGGAATTAATTTTTCATTAATTATATATTTTATAACTATATAATGATTAGACGTAAGTTAGATGATGGTTTCATAGATCTATCCATGATTTTTACTACAGTTCGTGGAATAAAATCCCTTATTGAGAAAGAGATTAAAATGAATGAATTATGATTAATATTTTTGAAATAATTAATATGTAGTATATATCATCCCATGTCATTATGTGTTGGTGGAAATCATAGTGTATTTAGTTTTTTTTTACTTTTGTAGAAGAATTAGAGTACTTATTATGATTGAAAATATTTGAAGGACATTTTAAGATTATTAAATTTGAGATAAAACATTTATAAATAGTTTATTATTCTTAGTTGATTTGATTTTTTGGTATAGATAAGTTTTTCTGAGACCAATGGGGTTTCAAACCAAAAAATTTCATCAATGAGGGTGTATAAACATTTCTAGGGATATATAGTTATATGAATCGAGAGGGTCATTTAATGATAATGTTTAACATTGTGTTTGCCTATCTACCTTAGGATGATCATACCACACCGCAATGGTGTTTTACTAATACCCATTTTGGGGAGGGTTTACCCTAACATTACCCATATTGGAGAGTGGAGTATCCTAATGTGCTGACCTGGATCATGCCAGGGTAGTGGCAATGATCTGTTTTTCAATATAGGGAAATAATGAATTTTTTGGAACATTATTATGGGAAACTACATTTTTATTAAGTCTTTTTCTATCATGTGAGTAGAGGGAATTTCAAGATCCTCATCCCTTTACTCTTGTTGACACTATTTTGATTCAAATTGTTCTTGAGGACTTCATTTAATCAATTCATTGTAATATTTTCATATCCTATTTCTTGTTATTCCCCTTATTATTGCCGTAGATTTTTTATTAAAAATTATTCTTTTAGATTGAAACTTTCACCAAGGAATTGGGAAGGCATCCATCGTGATGGGGCCTCCCAGTATAGCTCATAAAAGTGTTCATTGAAGGAATAATTGGAGACCATGTTCATCAATCACCTTTAGGTACATGTTCTAGGGTATATTTTTTTAATAATATATATTAAATTTTGAATAAGTTGATTTAATTATTTTGGATATTTTTGGTGGCATGTGATCTTGTACTTGTCAATAGAGTACCACTCTAGGTTTATCATGGTTTTATCACCATGAGATTCCTTTAAGTGTTTTAAATTAGTTATATTGAGCTCTAATTTTTGATTTAATTGATTTAATTAAAAAAGGATTATTTTCTGGTTGATATAGTTTGTCATTGACTCAAAGAAAGTCAGTTTGATATTGTGATTTATTTATGGATAATTGATTAACGTACATATACAAAACATTGTTGATTCTATTATTTTTTGTTTATTTCATCATGGGTGACATAGAATGCTAAATAGATTGATGGTGGCACGTAAAATGAATGAGTGGTGATAACCATTTTTTTGGAGTTATAGTGGCAGAATTTGGGATTCAATGAACAGTAGGTTTCCTTTTCAAAATTTTATTTTCATAAAGTAATTAGATAAAATTTAATTCAAACAGAATTTATTGAATAGATAAATAATATTTAAATGGTATTTTAATATTGTATTAGGGTTTTCAAAATAATGAAAATAATTTATCCAATATATTTTCATGAGTAAGATGAAATATGGTGTCATTTTTAAATTATTTGAAAACAATTTTTTCATTGATTTTGAAAGTAACTGTGGAGAGGGATAGCTAACATGACTCCTAATACATGAAATCATATGATTTATATCCTATTTTCTATTGCAATATTGTTTCATATGCTCCCCTTATAGTGATTTCCCATGTGATACTCATTTCATGTCTCTGAATGAATGTGTTTTCTAGCACATGAAGTTCATTTTTATCAATTTCATTGGTTGATCATGATATATTATTTCTGACCCCTAGTGTGTAGAGGCATTTATAAATAACCATATTGGATTCCATTGGGGGAAGTATGTGAAGGATAAAGGACTAATCATGTTTGTGGGTTCTATTAAGATGTTTTTGGGTGGTTTAGACTATATGTCTGGATAGATGAATATATGCAAGGGTCAAAATCTCGAGGTACTATCACACATGTCTTGTGTGGGAAATATTATTTATATGATGCATCGAAAATTTTTAGTGTATTCTTATACTGACTTTGTTCATGGGATTAGAAATTATTATTGGTGTGGGTGATGAAGATCCTGAGTCCTAGCCCCACCATGTGTGAAGGAATTGAATGTACCACCCTGAATTATACGATGTCGTATATTTTTCATAATTATGGGAAAATAGTATGTGTTAATTCATGGATTATAGGGGATATTGGATAATTCATGAGTTAGAATTTCTAGAGTTGTGATGACTAGGATTACGTTGAGTTATAAGGTGTGGAATGAGATGAGATGTGAGGACTCCAATAAGTGATAAAGAATTTCATTGTTACGTATTTTATTAAATCTATTGATTAAAAGGGACAATAAGGATTCATGATGCGTGACCTCCCATGACTGAGAATGGTCGGTTCATGAAATGAGGAAACCCTACTATATATCATTGGGTATTGGAAAGGATTTTAATAAAACCACACTGAACATATATAAGTTTTGGTAGTGTAGTTTTTTGATGTGAATATATTCATTCAGATATTTATTCAAATAAGTTATGGTTAGGTGATATGGTCTTTTGCTTATAATTTGAGAACCTAAAATGTTATATTGTATTTGAATTTTGTGTTGTGATTCTAGGTTGGTGTGTTTCATGTTTTAATATCTTACTAATATGTATATGTGTATATATATATATATATATTTCTGTGTGTGTCTGTACATCCACATGATCATATTATTATTTATTACTGATAAGGAATTATGGATTTCTATAAGGTTTTTCGACTCTATCATTTTTGTGTACATGAAATGGGTGTTGGTATACATTGGTTGATTTGTTTTTATTTATTCATGAAATAAGTACTTTCATGGAGATGGAAACATTATTCATGAATATCCATTAATAAAGGAAAATAATTTGGTATAACATTTATACGTGTTTGTCTAAAGTATAATTTACATTCTAATTTGTTATGAAAGTGAACATTGAAATGGTTAATTGTTAATTTAAATATCATTAAATGTTATCCACTGCTACTCTCTTTTGTTTTGAATAAAATGTATTTTATGATACTAATTTAAATTTTGTAATATGAGGTCACTATTAATTCCTTTTATTTCAAGAAGTATTATAAATAATTTGTTTATATCTATGGATCATGAAAAATTTATTGTAGATTCTAAAATGGCCTTGATGAATTTTTTATGAAGGAATAATTTCTCCATAATTGTTATCTGACCTCATAGCTAGTATATAGCCTCTATCATACAAGATGTTTCTATAGTATTTCATCTCACATATCAGTGTATCATTTTATCAACATACAATCATGAGATGAGAAATAATATGAGATCTTGTTTTAAGATGTGTTAACCATATTTACAGTTGAACATAGGTCATTAATACTTGATATGTAGACTATGTACATGACTGAACACCACAACTTTTGTTGAATCCATTGTTTCTATAATATATCCAAATTTTGGATAGGTATCACATGGATGAGTGTGGTTTTGGGTTGGATCATGAATCATAATGTGGGATGGATGAGCATTTGGATGTGTTATATGGATTGACTTGGAGCCCAGTGACTTTTTCATGCATCAAGATAGTGTAAATAATAGGGAACGAAACACATTATTATAGATGATGTTTCCCGACAAGTTTCCCCATTATGATACAGTATTAATAACTCCAATATATATTTTAAAAACTAATATCTTGATTTCATTATTATATATTATTACATTATTATAGATTCAATGTTTTTTTTGATTGATTAATATTGTGATTCTTGTCTTTTTGTGGAAATTAATTAGGGGGATTATTTATATTGAATATAAAATTTTCATTTAAACAATATCATTGTGAAACATGATGCGTGTGTGACATTTTTTTTCATACCTTGTTATAAAAATAATTTTTTTTTTGAAACTTGGGATTTTGAAATGATTCAAAATAATTTTTTTTATAAATTCAAATAATTAAAAATCAATTTCATGGGACATTACGAAACATTAATTATTTTTTGGAAAGGGAATAAATAATATAATGATATTTATTATTTCAATTTTTTATAAAACCCTTATATTTATAGTCAATTGATGAAAAAGCAGTTGTGTTTTTCTCTGTCTAAAATGATTAAAACTCGATTATTTATAATTAAAAAATACCTATGAAAATCTGACCACATGTATTTTTTTTTCTTTCAGAGTTAAATGCACTCTTAAATTTTGTTTTTTTATATTCCATGTTAATATTGAACCTCTATGTGAGGTTAGAGGTTCTGAGATTTATTTATTTTTTGTTTAGGAAGATGAAATTAGTTCATATTTAGACGAAGAATCATCATTTTTTGGAGATAGAAAAAGGGTGACCCACATGTTTTAATTTTTCAGTCTATGCATCTTATAAGGACACCTAAATACATATATTTTATATCGAATAATTGAATGGATTTTGATGTTGGGATTAGGTATTTCTATGTGTGAGTTTGATAGTACCATGATAATGATTAGCTGATTAGGGTTTTAGTGTGTGATTAATATATTGGGGGGTATTATTATATGGAAGAATATTTTAGGAGATGATTTTTATTTTGGGATTCACCATATGTGTTTGGGAAAGTCTATTTTTGACATTGTGTAGTTCATATCTATTACGGTAGATGAGAATAATATATGTGTTTGATGTGTCATGTTTCGTTTTTTTCACTAATGTTTTAGTGAGGTGGGGAAATCAACTATTTATGATTGGTAAGGGTTAATTCATTTTCTAGAGAGGATGGATGTTTGGGTTCTATGAGTTGTTTAAAAAATTAATCATATGGTGTTGATAATAAGATAGACCATGGATGTATGAACCTCACATTGGTTGGTATCATGGATGTTGTGGAATCCATATGTGAGTTGGATTGAAGTTGCATAAGTGTTTGTTTATAGTGTATTAGGGTGGGTTTAGTTTCCCACTAATCTATAATACCCCAGAATTTGATGAATTTTTTATTACTAAATGGGATTATTTTGAGACCAATCTCTATGACGACACGCAATTTCACAACCTAAAGTGGCCCGAACATATTTTTGAACTATTTTAATGTTTCATTAAATAAATGTGTGAGATATTTTTTTCTAACGTTTAAATTAGTTCCCAGATCAAAAATATGAGGTCACTGATGAACTAAGTTTGTCGAGATTCTGCTAAAAGAAACCTATCATTGGCTAGCATGTGCCAAAATTTGAATTTAGTATTTAGATGTAAAAAATAATTAAGTAACAATTATTTATTTTCAAATCCTTATAACTCCTTAACTATAACTCAGATTTGAAATATGAGATTATTTTTGAGCTCATGAGGATGTTTTTTCCATAGGCAGTGCATAACCATTACCGGTGTGTGTCGATGATAAAGGTTAATATTCATACATTTTGGAATAAATATAATATAACCTAAATTTTAATTTTAATTTTTTTCTTCATCATTGAGCAGTGGAACGTCTGTGCTACATTGCATTGATGAGACAACAATAAATCTCATTAATGAAATTCAATAATGGCTCAATGTAACGATGTTGCAACATAGTTTAATTGTAATTCTGATTCACCTTCTCAAATTAATAGACTAAAATGCAATGGATTACTGTTGGAACATTCCTATAATTGTTATGAGGATTTGGTGGGTGATGAAGACAAAAGTAGAATGCACCATAATTAACAATATAAATAATTTCTAGTGATAGAGGGATTCAGATCAAGAATGAATAATAGAAGTACAAGATATTGTTCTTCCTCGACCAACAATCCTATCCCAGATATTGGGTTTTATTTTAAGTTCATTCATACATTTTCCCATTCTGTCTTTTAAAAGTTGAATTTGGTTCACCTCACAATCATGATAACCTATTGTTCAATCATCTATGCAGGATGGTTAAATATGTGGTATAAAAATTGGATATTATATTATCACCTTTTATAATTGTTTATGCATAACTTTTCAAATAACGTGAATAAATCTAAGATGACTCAAAAGAAGGTCGATTTGTTTCATTTTGGAATTCTTGTGTTCTTCATGACTTAATGTCCCCCAAATCAACTGGGAGGCTACCTCGAGGTAGTAGTTGGGATGGTGGTAGTTTAAGAAGCTCGAGGGTGAATAGAGTTAAAAAAACAAGACTTTTAAGTGGACCCAGTGGTCCTTAAAAGATAGCGGTGGTGGGACCGGTGATGAATAACGATATCCCACAGCGGAGGCCGCAAGCAGGAGGTGACATATCCCATTGGCATGTCGAGGTAGTGGAGGCTGAAACCCCTACTAGCTGCGGTGGTAAAGTAGAGAGACACCGTTCGAGAACCACATCAGAGGGGAGGACCGCCCAGTAGGTCACAACATGATGTCTCGTTAGTGGGGAGGGATGCAGCACTATAAAGCCATGTCAGTGGAACATGGACATGGTGACTGCTATATTCTAGGTGGCTCAAATAGGCCTGCCATGTGGCTATTGATGAAGCTACATGCCAGACCTATATTTGGGTTTGGTCGTTGGTGCAAAATGGGTCGCTTGGCAGACTGGACTGGATGCAATCCAGAATGATTTTTCTTGTCTATCCAACAAAAAAAATTGGTCCACAATGCTATCCACAATGGACAAAAATAGGTCATCCAGTTGTGGGCAGAGTTGGATGAAACTGATTCACTGGGAGACCCAGTTGGCAAGACCCACGGTCGAACCAGGCTTGGACCAACAAGGAACAGTGTGCCAAAGCTAGTAGTCTGGTCCGACCGATCATGCCCATACCCCCTCGAGTTAGTTTGGTTATCCGAACTTGGTTGGGTCTTGTAGGACCCCGAGGATGGGTGGGTCAGGTTGGTTGGACTAGGTCGGGCCAATCCCAGACAGAGTCGACCAATATTTACTAAAACACCAATATCTTTTAGACTAGACATTTGATAGATTTTATGTCTATGTATTTAGGACCATTTTGATGAGGTGGCCGTTTTAGAATACTCTATGTAAGATTTTGTGTAACTGAGATGTGACCGATGGATTTATAATTATATTTCCTTGTAATCAAGTGCGCTGTGAGAAGAAATACAACATATGGATGTGATGAAAAGTACATGGAGAGTGGGTCTTAGTGATAAATCTGACCAAGAGAGGAGTGGGTCTTAGTGATCCAACTATCCCAAGATACAAGATGGTTTAGTAAACCAACTATCCCATATACAAGTGGGTTTTGTGGTTCAGCTAGCCCAGACACTTGTAAGTCTATGTGATCCAGCTATCCCAGATACGAGTGGGTCTAAGGGATCTAGTTATCCCAAAGATGAGAAAGTATATGTGATGTAGCTGAACTAGAGATGTATAACATACCAAGTAAGTAATGAATAATAGATATTTTTATCTATGTCTATTAATGATTAAGATAGTGTTATAGAGGCTTAAAATGAAAATAAATACAATCTTATGCATGGAATACACTAATATTCTTAAAAGATTGTTTTACTGCCTTTTGATGGCAAACCATTTTTGAATCTATATTTTGACAATTTTATAAACTATTTTTGTCAAAATAAACTTATCCTTTATGATTGGGACATCAAAATTTACCTTGTGTGAATTTTTGGTATTTTTCTGACAATGTTCATTTTTTAATGAATAGTGAAAAATACTGCATTTTACATCAAAACTGCTTTTTTATATAATTTATTTATATGATTAGATTATGTTTTGAATTGGTTTTGAAGTGAAATTAGAATATATTTTTACAATTTTATCCAATGGTGGTCATTGGAATCAATTTCACTTTGAAATTAGACTTAAACTGGTGTCAATGTTTTGATACTTATTGTTTTGTAAAAACACGCTTTTTTGCTCTGGCAGCGGGAATTAATTATTAAATTAATTAATGTGACATATATGATTTGAATTTTGTAAAATAGACTTAATTTTTGAATTCGGAATATCAAATATAGCTTAGGTTGAATTTTTGGTAATTTTCTGAAAAACTTCAATTTTTGATGAATAGTGAAACCACTATGTGGTAATCAAGCAAACTGATTTTTCAGTTAAATGAAAGTTTACCACTAATGTGTATTGAAATTTGAAAATCCAACATACATGGTTGTCATTAAGAATTAAAATGTGGTTCAATGAGATTAAAATAATTTTTTGGTGAATAGTAACTTATTAAGTTTTTAATCGCGATTAGTGGTAATTAGTGTAGTTTAAGGTATAAATAATGCTTTAATAATATAAAATGACCTAGAAACATGTCCCAACATTATTGGTTGTGTCATGGACGACCAAGAGAAGCCATGGGTCAACTTGGGAACCCCATGGAGACATTTTGGTTGGGAAATGACATAAATAACTTTTTATTTAATGTAAAAGTAAAAATGACACAAACATAATATGTTTTAAAAAAACAATTTTTACATGGGGTTATAAAGCTCATATTTTTTATTATAAATATTCATTTGAAAGATAACAAGATGTCCTAAATCATAGTATTTTTTTATGATTTTTAGACATTATATAAATTAAATTATTTATGACATAATAATGATGCAGCGATGATATCATTATTTGACGATTTAAATAAAATGGAAAGATAATGTAAAATCTATGAACTTCACATGTCCAAAACTTATTGGATGAGTGTATTTCGAAGCCTTATCACCTTATCCACGAATTATATCAATGTGGGTCCTTTTGAAACCGAAACACATTTTCAAATAAAGTAATATTTCTTTACTTTCCAAAAGTGCCCCTCCTCTCCTCTTATAAAAGGCCCCCACCTCTACCTCATTTCACACACTACTCAAGCATTTGGCTCGGCCAACCCCTGCCCATTTACACTATCCACATCCCTCTCCTAATCCTAGAGTATTCCCTTTGGGAATAATCCTTTCAAAGGAAGCCTTTAGGCTCAAATCAAAAGGAGTTACACTTTTAAAGGTAATTCATTCTCTCATGTTCATTTGTTTTATTTTGCTTCTCCAACCACCTAAACTCTTTGTATTTACTTATTTTGTAACAAAACCAGTATCTTAAATATACAAGGATTTTGTTATAATATTTATTTGAGCTACACTCTCACACAACTACATCAAATGGTTAAAGAACATACGGTTTCCGTGGATGGCGAAATTCTGCCTCCCGAAACGATGATTGTTCAACACTCATTTAACACCTTCAAAGGTGGCCATTATGATGCCACTATTTTTATATATAATATATAATATGTTTATGTTTTCCTTAATATTCTTTTGTTTCATTTTGGGAATACCTTTATGGTTTCCATTATGGGTAAACACGATATCTTCATTTTAGGAAGTGCGGACTACCGCCCCCTCAAAGTGATTTGATTTGTTAAATACCATATGTGGGACATATAAAGGATGGAACTATGATATTATATATGATATTATACGGGAATTATAATATACCTTTATATCATTATGATTCCATTCCAGAAAATATGAAATAGAAATGGAATTAGCGTTCATGCGTACGTACGGCTTACCGTCTCCAGGAACGGTGCATTTCATTTCTTACCTCTAAATGTGATGTAATATTATAAATACATGTATATGATGAATATATATGATATATATGTTATCCAAATCATTAATATCATTCTGTATAAAACGTACCTATGACCAAATTAACAACATGTAAGTGTAAGAAGTCTATTTTTGACTTAAGAACCAAATACCGACAAAATGAACACTATTAACTTAAATGATTACATGATGTTAATAAAATGGTATAAAAGGAATAATGTACTTGAAAAAGATTCTTAAGAAAGTGGAGATTAACTCAAGTTTATTATTCAGGAGATTAAAGAACAGTCGGGTCAAGTCGGAAACGAGGTATGGGACTTCGTCTCAATCACCTTTCATTGAGGCATATTTTATTTTATACACAACATTATTTTATATGGTGTATAAACCCCTTTGACTTTTACGTTTATTCAAAAGGAATATTTTTTATACGAAGCATTTACTAAACGACAAAAGGGAATGTTTTTGTCGTACGTATGCGGCGAAAATGACTTCTTCACCGTCATTACCGTTATTTGAGTTTCAGCTTCCTCTACAAGACATAGCTTCTTTTTAAAAGAAAACTAAATACCATGTTTCACTTTTGTCGTACTTTGGTATTGAAAATGGTTTTCAAAATGTTTTTATTATATCAATGTGTTGTATTTATATCTCGTTATTGAAATGTGGAAATGTTATGTTTCCTTTATGCATGTTTTATGTGATACGGTTATGTTATGGTTCTTGGGCATTATTATGAAGACGTGTGGTTCCGTGATAAACTATGGGTGGGTGAGCCTGTTATAGCTCTCCAATGCATTGGGTAACGCGAAGGAGTGAAACGTTAAGTTTTCTCCGAAGAGATTTTAGGGAATATACTGTGATGGGTATTCCAAACGTAACCAAGAGGGTTACTCCCTACGTAAGAATGTTATGAATGCCTCAAGTTACCTTTATGTTTTATGATTTCTATGATTTATTCATGATTTTATGAGGTATGTTAAAGTGCCTATGTTTTATGGGTAAAATATGATTTCATTCTTATGTATATATGAACTCATGTTTCCTTTCCTTGATTTTTTTATATAACCCATACTGAGTTTTTATGCTCATCCGAAGTTTTTGAAATGTTTTTCACAGGTCAAGGGAAAGGTACATGATAAGATGATAGAGTCAAGGATGTGTCAAGAAATAATCCATGTTTTATTTTAAATGTGTTTCTATTGATGGGAATGAAGAATACTATCTTTATGTAACCAATTTGTTTATATGTGGAATGTAATGCAAGTTTTATGATCTAATTCTCAAAAACTCTAAACCCGAAAATATCCTCAATGTGTAATCTTGTAATAACTCAAGATTAAGTAAGGTTTAAGGATGGGGCCTTATAGTTGGTATCAAAGGGAGGTTTAGATAACTTTAGGAGTTATAATTCTATTAAATGATTATCCAAAAATATTTTTTTTTGAAATGATATAGCATTTAAAGAATACCATGTTGCTTCATCTAAGACATGTTTGTTCAGAATGGTTTTCCACAGAGGAAACATGGAAGCAGTGCTAGGAAGGCATAAAGAAGGAAATAACCTTCCGAATCAGCATCCAGAAATGGTCAGAATTGGAACTGAACAGTTTGTTGCAGTAATGGCGCAGTTGACTCAAGCGATAAATGGCGGTGGTATCCATGCACGAGATCATCCAGAACAACCACAGAGGAACATGTCAGTGGTAGAACATTTCATGAGGCAACATCCACCATAATTCAAAGGATCATCTGACCCTGTGCTAGATGAAGGGTGGATTAAAGCACTGGAGAATATTTTTGATGTCATGGGGTGTTCAGACAATCAAAAGGTTAGTCTTGCTATTTACCGTTTGGAGGGTGAAGCAGATCAGTGGTGGTCTATGGTTAAAAATATCAGGGACGCCGATGAGATTGATGCTCTTGACTGGGATGAATTCAAAGGTATGTTTCTTGAGAAGTATTTTCCTAAGGCTGTTCGACTTAGGATGGAAAATCAATTCTTGGAATTGAGGAAAGAAGAAGACTCAGTGGTTGCCTATGAAGAAAGGTTCACTCGATTGGCAAGGTATGCTCCAAATTTTATCCGGGACCATGATAGTAAAATAAATCGTTTTTACTCAGGATTAAAGCCAAAGTATCGAAGGGCATTAGCTTCTCGTGAGTTTAAAAGTTATGAAAAGCTTGTTTGATTGCTGAGAAGGTGGAAATGGAGTTTGCCGATGACCAAGTTTTCTATAACAACCAGCAGAAGAAGAGACCGAAGTGGCAGGAGAAAGGTAAGAATTATTCAAAAAAGTCTGATGGTAAGGGAACTAAGTTTCCAGTTTGTGATAAATGTGGCAAAAGGTATGCTGGGGAATGTCTTCTGAATTCTGGGAAGTGCTACCGATGTGGTAAGATGGGACATAAGGCTCGTGATTGCACTGAAAAGGATCAAGGTGAAGGTAAGAACAAATTTGATTTATAGTTAGTGAAATGTTATAAGTGCAATGAGATGGGTCACTATGCAAACGAGTGTCCTACAAGGAGCTTGAGTGATGGTAAGCAGTTAGACTACAAGCAGAAAGGGGTGGTGAAATCCTTTGCAACTACTTCAGCAGATGTTGGGCCATCAAATGAAGTTGTATCAGGTACTTTGTTTGTTTTTTCAGATTATGCCAGCGTGTTGTTTGATTCGGGGTCTACACATTCTTTCATCTCTGAAACCTTATCTAGTAAAATGGGAATACCATCTCAAGAAATGACTCCTGAACTTTTGGTAAAAACACCTGGGGGGAAGTGTCGAGGAAAAAAGAATTTATAAGAATCTTCTTATCCTTATCTGTGTAAAGAACCTACTTGCAAACCTTATTGTTCTACCTCTAGTAGAGTTTGATGTTATCCTGGGTATGGATTGGCTCCCTATTTACCATGCTAAGATTGACTATAGAGATAAAGAAGTTTCTTTTCAGAAAGACATTCAGTTTGTTTACAAGAATGAACCTTTACTTTTGATTACATAGCAAGAGGCCGAGAAACTTGTAAAAGATGGAAATGAATGTTACCTTGCACACATCGTTGAAAATAAAGGAACTGTTCAGATTAATGATGTGCCAGTGGTAGATGAGTATCCTGATGTTTTTCCTGATGAGTTGCCTGGAATAATACCAGATCGGGAAGTTGAGTTTACTGTTGACTTAGTTCCTGATGCTAATCCAATTTCAAAACCCCCTTATCGAATGGCACAAATTTAACTTTTAGAGTTGAAGGAGCAATTGCAAGATTTATTAGAGAAAGGTTTCATTAGACCTAGAACATCACCATGGTGTGCTCTTGTTTTATTTGTTAAAAAGAAAGATGGTTCTATGAGACTTTGCATTGATTATAGAGCCTTGAATAATATCACTGTTAAGAACAAATATCCTTTGCCTCATATAGATGATTTGTTTGATCAGCTCCAGGGAGCTCAGTTTTTTTCAAATATTGACTTGAGATCGGGGTACCATCATTTGAAGGTAAAAGAGGCAGATATTCCGAAGACCGCGTTCCGTACGAGATATGGCCATTATGAATTTGTAGTAATGCCTTTTGGGATAACCAATGCACCTGCTGTATTCATGGACTTAATGAATAGAATTTTCCACGAGTTCTTGGATAAGTTTGTGGTGGTTTTCATTGATGATATTTTGGTGTTTTCTAAAAGTAAAGAGGAGCATGAAAAACATTTAAGGGTTATCTTGCAAACCTTAAATGAAAAGAAACTGTATGGGAAATTCTGCAAGTGTGAGTTTTGGTTGCAACAAATTTCTTTCCTTGGTCACATTGTTTCTAAAGATGGAATAACTGTTGATCCTGCAAAAACAAAAGTTGTGGAAGAATGGCCAAGACCCACAAATGTAACCGAGATTCGTAGCTTCCTTGGTTTGGCGGGCGATTACCGAAGGTTTGTTATAATTTTTTCACGGTTATCTAGTCCAATGACTAAGCTAACTCGGAAGGGTGTTAAGTTTATCTGGACAAAAGAATGTGACGATTGTTTTCAGGAATTGAAGAGAAGATTGGTGAATGCTCTAGTTTTGGCACTACCTTCCAGGAATTGTGAGTTTGTTATATACAGTGATGCTTCATTGAAAGGACTTGGTTGCGTCCTAATTCAGAATGATCAGGTAATTGCTTATGCTTCACGACAGTTGAAAACTCATGAGGTAAATTACACTACACATGATTTGGAATTAGCTGCTGTTGTTTTTTCTTTAAAAATTTGGAGGCATCATTTGTATGGAGTAAAGTGTGAAATATATACCGATCACAAAAGTTTAAAGTATATATTCACTCAGAAAGAGATAAACATGAGACAAAGGAGATGGCTGGAATTAATCAAGGATTATGATTGTACAATTCATTACCATCCGGGAAAAGCAAATAAAGTGGCTGATGCTTTGAGTCGAAAAAGTAATGCTTCATTAACAATGTTGCGTTTGAAACGTGATCCTTTGGTTAACGATTTGATGAAATTTGGCATAGAAGTTGTTGGTGCAAGAAGTCCTTCTGTTTTGTTTCAGGTATCAGTGAGATCTTCTCTATCAGATAGAATCAAGCAGGCACAGAAACAAGATAGTGAGTTGCAGAAAAAGGTAGAGCTGGTTCAGAAAGGTAAGTTGCTTGAATTCAACATTGATAATGATTGTGTTTTGAGATTTGGGAAGAGATTGTGTGTGCCTTGTGATTCACAGTTGAAGAGAGAGCTGTTTTGTGTAGCTCATAGTTCTCCGTTTTCAGTTCATCCGTGCAGTACTAAGATGTATAAAGATCTGCGGGAGTATTACTGGTGGGATGGAATGAAAAGAGATATTGCTGATTTTACTGTGAAGTGTTTGACATGTCAACAGGTTAAAGCAGAGCGGCAGTTACTGAAAGGGATGCTTCAGCCTTTACCAGTGCCAGAGTGGAAATGTGAGAATATATCCATGGACTTTGTTGTTGGATTACCGAAGACATCTCGAGGTAATAATGCAATCTAGGTTATTGTTGATCGCTTGACCAAATCTACTCATTTCCTTGCTATACAAGATACTTTCTCTCTTGATCAACTTTCCCGTTTGTATCTTAAAGAGATAGTCAGGTTACATGGATTTCCTCTCTCCATTGTATCGGATCGTGATCCAAGTTTTACTTATAACTTTTGGAAAGGCCTTCAGAAGTCGTTGGGTACTGAATTAAATTTTAGTACATCTTTTCATCCTCAATCAGATGGGCATTCAGAACGAACAATTCAGACATTGGAGGATATGCTACGAGCTTGTTCTATGGATTATCAGTGAAGTCGGGACCAACATCATTCTTTGGTTGAGTTTTCATATAATAACAGTTTTCATTCCAGTATACAGATGTCACCATTTCAGGCATTATATGGGAAGCGGTGTCGAACTCCAGCTTTCTGGGATGGAGTGGGTGAAAGGAATTTGATGGGACCAGAATTGGTAGAAGAGATGGCAGAAAAAGTTCAGCTGATTCAGAAACACATGAGAACAGCTCAGAGTAGGAAGAAGAGTTATGCGGATAACCGGAGGAAGGATCTATCTTTCGAGGTAGGTGATCATGTTTTTCTCAAGTTTTCCCCTTGGAAAAGTGTGATGAGATTTGGTAAGAAAGGAAAGTTGAGTCCAAGGTTCATTGGACCATATGAAATTCTGGAGAGAGTTGGATCAGTTTCATACCGAGTGGCTTTACCTCCGAGTTTATCTGAGGTACACAATGTTTTTCACGTTTCGATGTTGAGAAAGTATATGCCAGATCCATCTCATGTTTTGAGTCCAGAGGTAGTTCAGCTGGAATAGAACCTATCTTATGAGGAACAACCGGTCCAGATTCTTGACCACAGGGAGCAAGTGTTACGAAATAAGGTGATTAAGATGTTAAAGGTTTTGTGGAAAAACCACATGATTTAAGAGGCAACATGGGAATCTGAAAATGCAATGAGGGATAAGTACCCCCATTTATTCGATAAGTAAATAAATTTCGGGGACGCAATTTTCTAAAGGGGGGAAGGATTTAACATCCCAAGTAAGTAATGAATAATAGATATTTTTATCTATGTCTATTAATGATTAAGATAGTGTAATAGAGGCTTAAAATGAAAATAAATACAATCTTATGCATGGAATACACTAATATTCTTAAAAGATTGTTTTACTGCCTTTTGATGGAAAACCATTTTTGAATCTATATTTTGAAAATTTTATAAACTATGTTTGTCAAAATAAACTTATCCTTTATGATTGGGACATCAAAATTTACCTTTTGTGAATTTTTTGTATTTTTCTGACAATGTTCATTTTTTTAATGAATAGTGAAAAATACTGCATTTTACATCAAAACTGCTTTTTAATCTAATTTATTTATATGATTAGATTATGTTTTGAATTGGTTTTGAAGTGAAATTAGAATATATTTTTACCATTTTATCCAATGGTGGTCATTGGAATCAATTTCACTTTGAAATTAGACTTAAACTGGTGTCAATCTTTTGATACTTATTATTTTGTAAAAACACGCTTTTTGCTCTGGCAGCGGGAATTAATTATTAAATTAATTAATGTGACTTATATGAATTTAATTTTGTAAAATAGACTTCATTTTTGAATTCGGAATATCAAATATAGCTTAGGTTGATTTTTTGGTAATTTTCTGAAAAACTTCAATTTTTGATGAATAGTGAAACCACTAAGTGGTAATCAAACAACTGATTTTTCAGTTAAATGAAAGTTTACCACTAATGTGTATTGAATTTTGAAAATCCGACATACATGGCTGCCATTAATAAGTAAAATGTGGTTCAATGAGATTAAAATAATTTTTTGGTGAATAGTAACTTATTAAGTTTTTAATCGCGATTAGTGGTAATTAGTGTAGTTTAAGGTATAAATAATGCTTTAATAATATGAAATGACCTAGACACATGTCCCAAAATTATTGGTTGTGTCATGGCCGACCAAGAAAATCCATGGGTCAACTTGGGGACCCCATGGAGTCATTTTGGTTGGGAAATGACATAAATAACTTTTTATTTAATGTAAAAGTAAAAATCACACAAACATAATATGTTTTACGAAAACAATTTTTACATGGGGTTATAAAGATCAGATTTTTGATTATAAATAGTCATTGGAAAGATAAAATGATTTCTTACATCATAGTATTTTTTTTATGATTTTTAAACATTAAATAAATTAAATTATTTATGACATAATAATGATGCAGTGATGACATCATTATTTGACGATTTAAATAAAATGGAAAGATAATGTAAAATCTATAAACTACACATGTCAAAAACTTATTAGATGAGAGGATTTAGAAGCCTTATCACCTTATCCACAAATTATATCAATTTGGGACCTTTTGAAACCGAAAAACATTTTCAAATAAAGTAATATTTCTTTACTTTCCAAAAGTGCCCCTCCTCTCCTCTTATAAAAGGCCCCCACCTCTACCTCATTTCACACACTACTCAAGCCTTTGGCTCGGCCAAACCCTGCCCATTTACTCTCTCGACATCCCTCTCCTCATCCTAGAGGATTCCCTTTGGGAAGAATCTTTTCAAAGGAAGCCTTTAGGCTCAAATCAAAAGGAGTTACACTTTTAAAGGTAATTCATTCTCTCATGTTCATTTGTTTTATTTTGATTCTCCAACCACCTAAACTCTTTTTATTTACTTATTTTGTAACAACACCAGTATCATAAATATTCAAGGATGTTGTTATAATATTTATTTGATCTACACTCTCACACAACTACATCAAATGGTTAAAGAACATACGGTTTCCGTGGATGGCGAAATTCTGCCTCCCGAAACGATGATTGTTCAACACACATTTAACACCTTCAAAGGTGTCCATTATGATGTCACTATTTTTATATATGATATATAATATGTTAATGTTTTCCTTAAGCTTCTGTTTTTTTCATTTTGGGCATACCTTTATGGTTTCCATTATGGGTAAACACGATATCTTCATTTTAGGAAGTGCGGACTACCGCCCCCTCAAAGTGATTTGATTAGTTAAATACCATATGTGGGACATATAAAGGATGGAACTATGATATTATATATGATATTATACGGGAATTATAATATACCTTTATATCATTATGATTCCATTCCAGAAAATATGAAATAGAAATGGAAGTAGCATTCATGCGTACGTACGGCTTACCGTCTCCATGAACGGTGCATTTCATTTCTTACCTCTAAATGTGATGTAATATTATAAATACATGTATATGATGAATATATATGATATATATGTTATCCAAATCATTAGTATCATTCTGGATATAACGAACCTATGACCAAATTAACAACATGTAAGTGTAAGAAGTCTATTTTTGACTTAAGAACCAAATACCGACAAAATGAACACTTTTAACTTAAATGATTACATGATGTTCATAACATGGTACAAAAGGAATAATGAACTTGAAAAAGATTCTTAAGCAAGAGGAGATTAACTCAAGTTTATTATTCAGGAGATTAAAGAACGGTCGGGTCAAGTCGGAAACGAGGTATGGAACTTCGTCTCAATCTCCTTTCATTGAGGCATATTTTATTTTATACACAACTTTATTTTATATGGTGTATAAACCCCTTTGACTTTTACGTTTATTCAAAAGGAATCTTTTTTATATGAAGGATTTACTAAACGACAAAAGGGAATGTTTTTGTCGTAAATATGCGGCGAAAACAACTTCTCCGCCGTCATGACCATTATTTGAGTTCCAGCTTCCTCTACAAACCATACCTTCTTTTTAAAAGAAAACTAAATACCATGTTTTACTTTTCTTGTACTTTGGTATTGAAAATGGTTTTCATAATGTTTTTATTATATCAATGTGTTGTATTGATATCTCGTGATTGAAATGTGGAAATGTTATGTTTCCTTTATGCATGTTTTATGTGATACGATTATGTTATGGTTCTTGGGCATTATTATGAAGACGGGTGGTTCTGCGATAAACTATGGGCGGGTGAGCCCGTTATAGCTCTCCAATGCATTGGGTAACGCGAAGGAGTGAAACGTTAAGGTTTCTCCAAAGAGATTTTAGGGAATATACTGTGATGGGTATTCCAAACGTAACCAAGAGGGTTACTCCCTACGTAAGAATGTTATGAATGCCTCAAGTTACCTTTATGTCTTATGATTTCTATGATTTATTCATGATTTTATGAGGTATGTTAAAGTGCCTATGTTTTATGGGTAAAGTATGATTTCATTATTATGTATATATGAACTCATGTTTCCATTCCATGTTTTTTTTATATAACCCATACTGAGTTTTTATGCTCATCCCATGTTTTTGAAATGTTTTTCACAGGTCAATGGAAAGGTACATGATAAGATGATAGAGTCAAGGATGTGTCAAGAAATAATCCATGTTTCATTTTAAATGTGTTTCCATTGATGGGAATGAAGAATACTATCTTTATGTAACCAATTTGTTTATATGTGGAATGTAATGCAAGTTTTATGATCTAATTCTCTAAAACTCTAAACCCGAAAAGATCCTCAATGTGTAATCTTGTAATAACTCAAGATTAAGTAAGGTTCAAGGATGGGGCCTTATAAGATGAGTGGGCCTACATTATCTAGTTCACGCCAGATTCCAGTGGGTCTCATTTATCTAGTTAGCCTAGGGGATGATCAGGCCTAGATGATAAATCCCTCAGCAATATGAATTTTCATCATTTCATATGCTAATTCTATATAATATACACTTAGAAATTCATGGTTTCAACTATATCTATTGGGTGGTCTTTATATGTAGTCGTGTTTTTTTATATTTCATCTATGGTTTTAGATCCCTATTCTGTAGTTTGTTACTCACCACTGCACGAGCATTGCATGCATGTGTCGTGTCCCATGCAGGTGATGGATACTTGGATGAAGACCTCGGTGGTCTGATACCTAGTGATTCATAGTGACAAGGGATATTAAGGTTTACCTCTACGGGTACAAGGATCTATCATTCCTCTACCATTCAGGTAGGGTCTCAAGAAGACTGATCATGTCAATTATACTTCTTTTGTGGTTTTGGTCCTATATTATGGCTCCATTATACATTCAATTTTTATTTTACTCTTTATAGTAGTCTCAATGATAGAAAATCATTAATTAGTGATTAAATTCTATAGTTTTATATTTGTACGTGTGTATAGTTTTAATGGAATATGCATTCCCATTTTGAGATATACCTATTCAGTGCGTGTTTCCACCCCAAAGCTAATGGAAGGATGGCATGGGGTGGCCACGACCTGGGCCATACGGGATAGGTAGTGAAAATGTGGTAACTGAGGGAAGTATATTCAACCATAATAACTAATAGTCTATAAATTTTTATGGGGAAAAAGATGTAATGGTATTGGGTTTGGATTTCTAGATAGGGAGTCCAATGATGGTGTCGCAACGAACATATCCATAAACCAGGACCCTGAATTCTTCTTTTTGAACATGGTACATTAAATCACTAGTTGCATGAATCTTTGAATGTTTTTCACATGATTGTTTTGAGTGAGAGTCATCTCATGAGGTGTAATCTATTGATAGTGGTTCATATTCATCTTTTTCAAGATTCCCCAACACAGCCAGAAATCCATGAATCGAGTGTGTGACCATGAGGATGATACATAATGTGTTGAGGCTTCAATACATGGATATTTCTTGATATGAAACCATAATTCATTTCCTCAGTGATACCACCAACTGTTGGTCAGCATTTACTTCTAGTGCTACCTATAGAGGATGCACGTAGGCTCAGTGCCTTTTTTGAGATCCAGTGACACTTACCTCCCAGGATCATGGGAGAGATTGAAACTTAGGTAGATGAGGATTGGACGGAGTTGTTGACATGAGTCGTTCCCTTTGTGAGATGGCCACGTGGTCAGATAGTGGTTCTATGAGTGATAATTATATTAGGCTTAGCTGGAAGATGAGGTAGTTTTACCGTCCATATTCATGAGGAGGTGACCCTCACCAAGACTAACTTTGGGTGATTTTTTATGGAGCATATCTCCCCCATGACATTGTGATTAGTGTGAATACATGAGCTACATCACATATAGTAGGAAATGATTTCTATGGATGAGTAATTTTCAAGGTTCATAGACCTCCCTCGTTACTCTATATGTATGGAATGTGATCCTTTAATTAGTGCCTGATCCTTTGAGCTAGATCTCCAACGGGGTATCCAGGCATAAGTGATTTCACTCCGCATACCTATGCAATAAGGGGTTATAGAGTGAGATCTACTGGTAGAGAGAATCCTCAATAGGATGACACCAACAAAGTGAGATAATACTGGGTGAGAGGTGGACAAGTCATCCATGTAGGGGAGATGATAGTGGACGTAGAGGTCCACGCGAGCCAGAAATTATGAAGGATGATTGCATGACTCATGGTGGATGGTTAAAGACTACCAGGTTAGTAAAAGTCTTCAGAGGTGTAGGGAGTGATACTCATGTGGCTGGTAGAGACAAATGGAACGTGTCTATCCAACTTGATGCACAAATGATCATTGGATGGGAAAATTGCTGCCAATGCAGTGGTAGAAATTTTAGTACAGTGGTCTACCAGTTAGTGAACAAAGTAGTGGAGTGGGCAGTATATCATGTGGTGGATGTAGGATTGATTTTCTAACACAACCACAACTAGGTGGTCCACCATGGGCTCTAAGAGTAGGTGGACATGGTTGAGGACAACATCAGGCGACGAAGGCCTATGACCACAACAGTCCATTGAGGATTAGATATATGATTTCTATATTCTAAACATTGGATGTTGTTCATTTAGACATAGGTTCAAGTCACTATTTCTTTGACACATATCTGGTTTGGAGCATAGTGATTATTATGGAGTTGTTGGCTCGATCCATGTAGTTAGATACTCTTACAAGACGAGATACAATGATTACACAATGGTTCCAAAAGAGTGAGCATAATATATGAGGAAGGAGCATCAACTGGAATATCCTAGTTGCGGAATTGAGGCCTTATAACATCATACTAGGAATGGAAAGGCTATCCATAGTTTATGTTTGGATTGACTATTTTAGCTTTTGAGTATTATGTGGATGCAAGGATGGGATAGGGTTTTCAATAACCGAAGAGATGGGGGCCCATGTAGCATGGGATGCACTTGCACATAAGAGGGTACAATCGATCACTAATCAGTTTATAAAATTACCCTCGGTGCAATGGATGAGATGATTCTATAGTTTCTTGTAATGTTAGATAGGTATGAAGATGTCATTCTAGAAGATGTTATAGGTCTACCTCCTCACAGAGTGGTAGACTTCAACATTGATATGTACACCAAGAAAACATTGATATCTACATAGGCATATCGGATGGCTCTCAAAAATCATTGGGAGTTGAGAGTATAATTGGAGGTCCAGTTGACTAAGGGTTCGTAAGGCCCAACATTTCACCATGGGCATCCCTAGGATTGTTTTCCAAGTAGGAAAACAAAAGCTTGAGGTTATGTGTGGAATTCAATCACCATAAACAGGTGACTGTGAAAAATATGATACCTCTATTTATTAAAAAATAATTTAAATATTTAAATAGGATAATAATGATGGTAAATAGTCAAAAAATTAATTTATGACCTTTTATTAGCTAATGTTTACATTATTAAAATTATCTTAATCCTTTAATATAAAAAAATCTTTAACATTGTTTTGATTAGACTTTACTAAGGGATAAAAATAATGATAATGATAAAAAACATATATAAATTTCATTTTATAGTGATATTACTTCTTTATCCACTTTAAATGTTTTAAATGGACATTTGGAATCATTTTTATTCTGAATGACTTATCTATATTTTAATCTATCCATTAATTAAATTTGAGACTTTTCCTACCATTATAGAAGGACACCAAGTATCTCTTTTCATTACACATCTATGAAAGTTATTTCTTACAAAAAATCATATATAATTATATTTTCAACATCACAACACAAAACATAAAGGTTATGTTACTGATAAATGAATATTTCTGTGGTAAAATAGACAGAATCACTAGGAGCTCTCCCGATGATGAGTTAGTCATCTTACTTGGGTGTTTTAAATTTATATATTATTATGCCAATTTTAAACATATGAGATTATTCATTAAATAATAAAATAAATATCTTAAATATACTAAAATGTTATTCTCAATATCTAACATCCAATATCAACCATATATTCCAATAAATGGAATGTGAAATTAATGCTCTTTTGTGTGTGTCGACTTCCTCCTCGACGTAGAGGTAAAATTCAATTTACATCACCATATTGAATTGATGGTTCTTATGAATGGTGTTGTATTTTTGTTTGATATTTTGTATATGAATATTCTTATAGAATCATATTATCATATATATATATATTTACTCACCCATCCATCAGAGAATGAAGATGTCACTCATGTGGATGTGTAGACTATCACCTACTTGAAGTGATATGATATTCATTCCATTTACTCATTAGATGAATTGTAATATTGGTATGTTTAACTTTTAAATTTTATATATAATGAATAATAAAGATTATATTAATGTTAATTATAATTTACATTTCAATAATTCCATTAATATATAAAATAATGTACCATTCATGTGTACATACGTCCTACCATGTCCCATATAACTATAAATCATTTTTATATATCTAATTAATATAGGTGAACCTAAATTCATGTAAAAATACAGATTATATTATATAAATTTATTATTAAAATATTTTGATTATTTAAAAATTATCACCATACATGAACGTCTATTGAAAATCTAAATCATGCATGACAAACAAAGTAGTTATCTTTGGGAATAAGTATTTCAAAATACAATATTAATAAATGGGTGGTGAAATGTTATAATAAAATCATATGTTGTATGATATATATGAGTATTTATTATGGAATTCATATATAATTAATCATTTTTATATAGGGTATTAAAATGAATATGAGGAAAGATGAATGATAATTTAATGTAATTATGTTTCAGTTCCATTTTAGTCATGATTTTTTTAGCGTGAATATATGCTCTATAAATAATATGATCTTCATATGATAAATACATTTATTTTTTATTAATGTATAATTATTTCTAAATAATTAATATTTTTCTTCAATTTTCATCAAATTACATACTAAATAGGCTAAAAGACTATTCATATTCTTCTATCATTATAGGTATTCTTTGTAATTTGTAATGAAATATCTAATATTTGAGAAATATAAATTTTTTAATAAGTTTTTTAAAAACTAAAATAATATTTTTCTCATGAAATTATCCAGTTATCTTATATGGTATGTCTAATCAATGATATTATCTTCTAGGGTCAATTAATCTTTATTAGGGGTATGATTTAATGACACCATAGAAATTCTTTCCATCAATGTTTTATTATTATTCTGATGATATTTATATGAATATTTTATATTTTCACTAGTTTAGGTATAATGAAATTATTAAATGATTATGAAAATTATTTTATTTGAATGGGTTATGTTATGACACATAGAATAATTTTTATTAGAATTTTTGTACAAATATATATGGTTTTTGTTACATGATGGGTTCGCCTATAATTATTTATCCTTCTAACTAATTAAGTTAATCATTATGTTTAATGAAATAATAATGGGAAATGAGTTGAATTTATTGATCCACTATGGGAAACAATTCAATGTGGTTGATCAAATAATGGAAACAAGTCACTGTGATTGATCAACAATGGGAATCATGTAATGATTCATATTCCTTTCTAATATGGAAAATGTATATATTCCTAACCGATAATGATTTTATAGTCTATGTATTTATCCTTGAAATATAAAATGGATTCTTTTATGTGAAGGTTTATTGATTATATGATATGATATTGGTATGAACATATTATTTTTGACTGAGTATGTTGTTTTCTCAATCATAAAAATCATGTATTTTGAAATGATAAAATTTTATTCCATGACTCATCTTTATGACTTACGACAGATTCTGTATCATCTGTAATATTATTTTTCATGATCTAATATACATATAATTATATTATTATTTCATATGATAATTTATTGATATCTCACATGATTACACTTAATGATCATCTGATCTCACCATTAATTATGTTTCACTTCCCCGTGTTATAATAAATGGTTTTATGTAGGGTATGCAAATTGGATTAAATAGTTAGAAGATTTTCATGGGAGATGATGATGAATGTACATAAATAATATTTTTATTTGTCATTCCTCAATTGTTACTAAACATTTACATTTTGTAATGAATTATAATGATATTTATATTATATAAATAAAAAATTTAATATTTGTGTATGAAAACTATGGAAAGTAATAAATTTAAACCAATCAAACACTCATAGATCATCCCATAAATTATTTAAAACATTATAAAAAATTATTATCCTTAATAAGACTCTAAAAAATCAACAACATCCAATTTTCCACCAAAATGCAATCTTGTGCATTATTAATAAGTCACCACAATAATTATTCTCATCCTTGTGATTTTCGAATGATCCACTGACCAAAAATATCAGCTGTACATGTTCTTAAATTCAAAACAAACATTCCATATCTCATTACAATATTATCAATATTTTTCCACTATGACACTCCAAATACTATGATCACTTCGTACCTAATGACATGAAACCCATTCACCAATATTCATTGGGCAATATCCAAGACTTCTATCACATTATTGGAACTTTTTATTGTTTAGTTAAATATATTCACTCATAATGAAGATCCCACCACACTACATCTATTTCCATATAATATCACGAGTTGGTCCTCCATCAACCTAATTTAACAAACTAATTTACTTCATCCTTCCATGTATCTGAAAATTCATTATTATTCAGTCATTAAATCCAAGATGTATCACTGAATCATCATATACACACATTTAATTATGAACATAACATACAATTTAATTCCACATTATTATTATGTCATGACCCATCCCCTAGATCCCATGAAGTGACTACCCCAAGCCTACCTTTCATAGTCCACAGGCTAGATACTCTTTCCTAATAAGCATATCTGAAAAAGGGAAGGAATTTTCTATTAAACATATACACACAAAAAACGATCAAGCTCTAGAAATTAAACACAAATTAAACTAAAATTTATACTAAGACAACTATAGAGAGAACAATTCAAACTGAATGTAAAAGTGTTCAGAAAACGAGACCAAAACCACAATGGAATGTAAAACGTCAACAATCTTTCTACTTAAAACCCCACCAAATTGGTAGGTGAAGGGTAGTTTCCTCAACACATATAATTACACCTCTATTCCCCATCTCACCGAGCACCACATGGTCCTTGACCACCATGTTTTTCGTCAAAGTGATGATCACTTGCATAGGAAATGACATGTGTGGGTGAAACTCGTATATGGGTGCGTAAAAAATTTATTATTATGGACCCCATTACACAACATAAATCTCACAAAGAATGAATACAAACCAAGAAAACGCACATTAGGTATAATCCAAAATATAAGAAGTGGAATTATTAGTCGTAATGATGAACATTGATACTATTGATTGATTCGTCATCTAGACCTGGTCATCAATTGGGCTACATGGATCTCTTAGACCAACTTGTCTCTGGGTCCAGTTGGATCACATAGACCCACTCCACTATTGGCTAGTTGGATCATGTATACTCACTCATCTCTAAGATATCAGGATCAATGAATCCTGCTCGTATATGGGCTATCTGGATCACTCAGACATAATCTTCTCTGAGACCAAATAAATAAATTAGACCAACTCATCTCTGTGCTTATTGGATCACTAAAGTGTACTATTCATTTGGCCTACTAGATCAATAAAACCCGAATATCATATCCTTCGCATCACAGGAATCTATATGATAACTTCTCATAGCATTATTGATTCAGGGTGAATCAACTCCTCAATCCGTCAGTCACATCTCAAATGAAACGAAATCTCACATTGAGTATGCCTAAAAGACAATCTTATTGCAATGATCACAATTCCAAAGACAATGTTCCAATTTGTTTCTCGGCCTCAACGATATTTTAATTTAAGAAAAAATGGAATGGGTGTGTTAGATCCCTGTTTTTTCAACCTGAAATGACACAAACATCTACTTTTTTCTTAAATGCCAATATTTTTGAGACTGAGCATCTGATTGACACATCATATGTGGCATGTTGATCATTGCAATAAGACAGTCCTTTAGGAGTACTCAAAGTGATATTTTGTGTCATTTGAGATGTGACTGACAGATTGAGGAGTTGATTCACCCTGAATCAATCCTGATATGAGAAGGAATATTATATCTTTCTATTATGTGATTGATATGATATGATGGTCTTAGTGATCCTGTAGGCCAAGAGAAGTGTAGACCATTGTGATCCAACTGTCACAAAGATGAGTAGGTCTAATTTATTTAGTTCCTCTAAAAGAATAGAGGCTCTATGTGATGCAGATATCCCATAGACGAGCGTGATTCCTAGATCCATCTATCTTAGAGACGAGTGGGTATAAATGATCCAACTAGACCAGAGTGGAGTGGGTCTACGTGATCTAGCTAGACCCAAAGACAATTCATTCTAAGGGATCCATGTAGCCCAGCTGATGAGTGGTCTAAGATGATGAATCCATCTAAAGTACGAATTACCATCATTACGATAGATAATTCCACTTCTTATATTTTGGGTTATAGCTAATGCGCGATGTCTTTGTTTGTGGTCACTCATTGTGATATATTTGTTGTGCAATCGTGTCCCTAATAAATATTGTGTTACTCATCGATATATAAGTTTCACCCACACATGTCATTTACTATGTAGGTGATCAACAGTTTGACAAAGACCATGGTGTTCTAGGACCAGGTGGTGCTCAGTGACATGGATCAAAGAGTTGTACTTCAAGGTGTATAGGAAACTACCATTAACCCACCAATCAGGTATGGTATTGAGCAGATAGACCATGGATATTTTTCATTCCACTGTGGTTTTGGTCTTGTTTTATGGACACTTTTTACATTCAGTTTGTATTGTACTATCTGTAGTTGTCTTAGTGGCAGTTTTTGTTTACTTTGTGTTTATAATCCATAGTTTGATCAATGTGTGTGTGTAAATGTTTAAAATAAAATTCCTTCCCTTTTTGGGATATTCCTATAAGGTTCTAGTATCTATCATGTGACCTATTAATGGTAGGTCTAGGGTAGTCACTTTATGGGCCCCAAGGGATGGGTCATGACATAATCTTACTGTGGAATTACACAATATGTTAGGATCATGATTTGAGGTGTGTATTTGATGATTTAGTGATACCTCTAGGATTTAATGACATAGTAATAATTAATTCTAACATACATGAAAGGATGGATTAAATATGTTTATGAATGTAGGTTGATAGAGGACCAACTCATGATATTATATGGGAATAGGTGTAGTGAGTTGGGATCTTCATTATGAGTGTATATATTTAACTCAGCATGAAAAAATTCCAATGATGTGATGGAAGTCTTGGATATAGATTAAAGAATATTGGTCAATGGATTTCCCCTCATTATGTATGTATTGATCATAGTGTTTGGAGTATTATAGTGGAAGCATATTGATAATAAGGTAATGAGATATGTCCTGATGGTTGTGAATTTATGAACCTACAAGGCTGATATTTTTGGTTAGTGTATCATCTGATCATCTCAAGGATGAATGTAATTATTTTTGTGACTTTTTAATAATTCAAAACATTACATTTTGGTGGAAAATAGGATATTGTTGATTCTTTGGATGAATGTTAAGGATAAAGAGTTTTTATAATGTTTTAAATGATTCATGGGATGTTCTATGAGTTTTTTTTTTGGTGTAAAATTATTATTTTCCATGGTTTTCATACATAAAATTTACATTTTTTATGTATATTCTATAAATATCATTAAAATTTATGAAAAATGTAAATGTTTAGTTACATTTATGGAATGATAAATAAATATATATTTTACGTACATTCATCATCATCTCTCTTGAAAATTTTCACACTATTTACACTTCTTTACATAACCTACATATAACAATTAATCATAACATTGAGAAGAGAAACATAATAAATGGTGAGATTAGATGATCATTAAGGGTAATCATGGGAGATATCAATCAATGATCATATGAAATCATAATATAATTATATGTATATTGGATCTTGAAAATTACTATTAGAGTTCATACACTTTCTTATTTATGTCATAAACATGTGTCATGGAATAAAATTTTATCATTTCGAAAATACCTGCTTTTTATGATTGAAAAAATAACATACTCATTCACAAACAATAAGTTCATACTAATATCATATCATATAATCAATGAACGATCATATAAAATTAACCATTTTAAATTTCAAGGATAAATACATAGACTATAAAATCATTATGGGTGGGGAATATATACATTTCTTCCATATTAGAAAGGAACATGAATCAATAAAAGATTCCTATAGTATATCAATAATAGTGACTTGATTCCAATTTTGGATAAACAATATTGACTCGGTTCCCATAGTGGATCAATAACATCAACTCATTTCCAATTACTATTTCATTAAACATTACGATTAACTTATTTATTTATAGGAATAAATCATTATAGGTGAACCCATCATGTAATGAAAACCATATATATTTTTACAAAAAAACTAATAAAAATTCATTAGGGCACCATAACATAACCCATGGTAATAAAATAGTTTTCATTATCATTTAAAGATTTCATCATATAATAACTCAAGGTAAATATAAAATATTCATAAAAATATAACCATACTAAAAATAAATCATTGACGGAAAGAATTTGGACGGTTTCATTCAATCATACCCCTAATAAAGAATAATTGACACTAGAGGATGTTATCATTGATTAAAAATACCATAAAATATAACTGCATTATTTAATGAGAAAAATACTATTTTAGTTTTTTAAAAACATATGAAAAAATTCATATTTCTAAAATATTATAGAATTTTTTATAAATAACAAGGAATACCTATAATGATTGAAGAATAAAAATACTATTGCATTTTATTTAGAATGTAATGTGATGAAAATTGAAGGAAAATGTTCATTATTTATAAATATTTAGAATTGAATAAATATTAAATGTGTTTTTCTTATGAGTATCATATAATTCATATAGCATATATTCAAGAAAAATTAATCCATACTAAAATGGAATCAAAACATAATTACCTTACTTTAAGTTTCATCTTTCCTTATATTCATTAGAATTACCTATATAAAAAATGATTAATTTTATATGTATTCCATAACAATACTCATATATATCATACAACATATTATTTTATTATAACATATCATCACAAATTTATTAACAATGACTTTTGAAATCATTATTCCATTAGATAAATACATTGTTTGTCATGGATGATTCAGCTTTTCAATACATGATCATGTATGGTGATAATGGTTAAAACCGCATAATATTACTAATAATAAATTTATATAGTATAATCAATTTTTTACATATATTTAGGGTCCCCTATTATAATTAGATATAAAAACGATTTATACTAATATAGGAGATGGTAGGATATATGTACACATGAATGATGAATTATTTTATTGATGGATGGAATGAATGAAATGTAAATTATAATTAACATTAACATAATCATTATTATGTATTATATATAAAATTTAATATATAAACATTCCCATATTACAATGCATCTAATGAGTAAATAGAACAAAAATCATATCACTTCAGTAGGTGCTAGTCTACACATCAACATGAGTGACATCATCATTCTCAAATGGATGGGTGAGTAAAAATATATATATGATAATATGATTCCATAAGAATATTTATATAAAAAATCAATAATAAACACAAAACTATTCATAAGAACCATCAATTAAATATGTTGATGTAAAATTAATTTTACCTCTATATAGAATAAGTATTCTACAAATATGAAGGAGCAATAATTTCACTTTCTATTAATTGGAATATATGGTTGATATTGGAGGTTGGATAATGAGAATAAAATTTCAGTATATTTAGGATACTTATTTTATTATTTTATGAATAATAACATATGTTTATAATTGTCAAAATAATAAATTAATTGATAATGCCCATGTAATATCACTAAATATTCTTCGGGAGAGATCCCTTAGATGTTTTATTTTTGACCAAAAAAATCATCCATTATGAATACCATAACATTTATGTTTTGTTTAGAGATGTTGAAAATATAATTATTTATGATTTTTCTAGGAAGCATTTGTCATATATGTTTAATGAAATGAGAGAATGGGTGTATTTCTATAAAGGTAGAAAAAGACAGAAATTTAATTACGAGATAAATAAAAATATAAATAAGTCATTTTCATGAAAAAAGGTTCTAAATGTCCTTAGAAAAAATTAAAATTGGATAATTAAGGGATATCAATATAAAATGTAATTTATAAAAGTTTTTTTGTTTATTTGAACCATATCATTTTGTTCATCCATTAGTTAATAAAATCTAATTAAAACAATGTTAATGTTTTTTTATATTAAAGGGTTATAATAATATTAATAAATTAAAAATAATCTAATAAAATGTCAGAAATGAATATTTCAACCATTTACCTTCTATCATGTCATATTTCAATATTTTTATTATTTTTTAGTAATTAATTAAAATATTATTTAAAATAAAATAAAAAATATTTCATTTATCACTCTATGCATTTAATTTTACTTTAAGGATAACTAGATATCAAATAAAATTTATATAATCCCTTAATGAGTTCATATTATGATATACATATCATTATAATTATTATAACACTATATATCTATAAAATTTTATTATATTTAATAATTTTAAAATAATTTATTATAATTTTTATATCAATTAAATAAATTCAATGCTAGTGTCCTGTAAACATTTAATATAATTATTTAGTCAAAATAATTGATTACCATGACATAAAAAAATTACTAAAATGACCTAGGATCTAATCTCTAGGATACTATATTGAAATCAATGACATTATATTTTGAGATTTAATGCTCATAATTGTGACTAAATTTTTCACAAAAACCATAAAACCAAAAAAAGGAATTTTGGATCACTTACGAACTTCGAAACCTTTTAGGTTTAGAGGGTTTAAAAAATTACAAAAAACCCTTAAATAAAACTAACATGAATTCAAATTAATATTTATCTCATATAACCCTACTTTTCATATTTCACATTTGGCCACCAGAATCCCTCGTGTGATATCATTTATATACATAAATCATTTATCCATATTCATTATAACCTAGGAAATCATAAAAACAAGATTGGTGAGATCAAATTCTATGTATGGTTAAACATAATCATAAAAAATTTATTGTCATCAATGAGAGTAATGGTTTATAATGGTATAATGGAATAATCAATGTGAATTAGTTAATCATAAAAGATATCATACCCATAAATACATGGACAATGAAATATAGAATCATGGAAAATACAAGAGTAATCAGAATAAATAATAATGATCCATGTGATATAAATATTGATCAATTGAATTATCATAAATCCATAGATAAAATAAATAAAACATGTATATAACATGTGAAAAAAAAATTCACTACACTCTTACAATCACTCATATAAAACGAATGAACATATAGTTGAATTCAAAAACTAATGAATTATTGGTCTATCACAGACCCACCCATCCATGGTTTATCACGGAAACACCCATCATCGGTTTATAGCATAACAACATATAAATTCTATAAGTATTATTACATAATTATAAAACATAAAATATTACATTCCATATTAATCTCATAGGATCAATGATTATATATTTCATAAAATTATTAACTCATTGAAAATAAATTAGTTTTCTATCATATTCTTTGGAACATGATTTTCCCATAGAAAAGAAAGGGTTCTATAAAAATATCATTGAAAAAATATTAACACGTTAAAAGCATGATGAAGGATAGAATCAATAAAAAAATATCCCCAATGTAGGAATAGTATCAACATGGTTTTTTGAGGTTGATGAATCAAAAATCCATTCAAATAACATAAAAAACATATAGATTATAATATTGTTTTCTATTAGAAAAACTGTTTTAAAACAAAAAAAATTACATTTTTTATGAAAATATACACGAAATATATTGAAATTATTTATTAAAAACTATTTTAAAAAAATATTGAGTGAAATATCCTTTAATATATATGAATAAATTTTTTAAATATTTTTTATAATATTTTTCAATAACATGGTTTAATAAGTAAACATACTTTCATCCATAGAGATAAACAAAGCCTGATATTTTAAACACCACATATAACATAATGAAAACAAAATCCTGAAGAAAATGGTAAATTTAATTGAAAATATAGTTAATAAACCGATTATATTATAATTTTTTAAAACAATAGTATTTTTAAATTGGAGACATAACCATAAACAATTCGGATAAACTATGATACTTCAAAACTAGCTCTTACCTGTTTAGTAAAATTGAATCAGAATCCCCAAGAAAGGATTAAACTAAAATAAAAATGAAATTCCATGAGAGTATATATATATATATTACTTGTTTTATAGTTCAATTCATTATGTTTTTACACATCATAAATGAATATAGGTAAATAACATGACATAATTATCAAATAAGGTAAATTATGATAATATCAACTATCGATTCTATTATGCTATAATTATAAACCCTATGAAATATATATACAATATTTATTCTCTAAATAATAAGTATTTAATGATAAAAATCATAAAATACGTTCATTTATATTATATACTGAAAAAATCGAATATGGCATATATCTAATGGAATAAATTTAAGATGAGAAAATTCCTTACCTTGAGTTTGGTTTCTCATGTTTTTCTCTATCTTCGTGAATGATAATCTAATGTATACTATTTAATTTTTGATAAAAATATGGAATTTTATTATTATATTATTTTTATGTAATAATTAATTTAGTTATATTTACTTAATAAATTAATCTTACATCAAATGTTTTGACCATTTTTTGATTCTCTGTCAAATTATTTTCTCGTAGGATGAACATAATTAATGGAACCATAATATAAATATCTACATTATAATAATTATGAAATATGTATAATATTTTCTCATCAATAATAGTTTTAAAATCAATAATTATTAATGGAAATTAAAAATGAACGAATTCTAATATCATGAAGACGTTTGGCCATGCGTACTCATGATTAACAATTCCGTTATTCAATAATGATTATGAAAAAAACAAATAAAATATAGTATCCATTCAGAATTAAATTATTCTAATAAGTAAAATTTATATACTTATTTATAAACACAAACATATATATATCATAATTTTAATTTAAATGTAATTTCATATCTTTAAAGTGACGATAGTCCATATGTCCATGAATGACATTAGTGTCTTTTTAGTGTCTCAAAATGTAATAAATAAAATAATATATTATTTTTCTAGAAATATAATTATGTAATTACTATAATATTATTTTCAAATATATAATAAATATTGATTATTTCCATCCTTATTACATTCCACGTAACATGTTAGTGAAAAATGATTCACATCACTTCGTGAGGCGGTAGTTCACAGTACACACGTCAGATGTTATCACTTCCATTATATAATAGAATAAAAAGTATTTGGATGTTATATAATGAATTAATCAATAGTATTATTTAATAAATTTCGAAACTATATTTAATATAAATATTTAAGACATTATTTTAAATGATGAAAGGTTATAATAAAAGAATGAATGACATAATTTGACGAGGCTGTAGTCTTCTACACACATGAATGATTACTTTGTAACCCATTTTATAGATCTGAGTATGGTTATAGGTCATAAACTTAACATTAAAATATAATAAAGTTTCAGATAATATTTTTATTATATTATCTTGTTATAATAAGAATCATTGGAGGTGGAAAGGAAACAGAAACAAAAATGATCATTGATGAAAATTTCCACTTTTTTTGTGTAACTCCTTTTGGTTTGCAATAAATAACACGCTTGGTTGGGTTTTGGACAAAGTAAATGCATCTATATTTGTAATATTCCAATTAATAAGTGATTTTTTTCTAGTTTTTTTTTATCAAAATGGATTGAATTGGAGAATAAGTGGAAAGGGTGAATTCAAATTTATAATGGAATGGGAGTGTAATTCCTGTAAATTCCAAAAACCAGTATTGGATGGTCTTCATAACTCCATGTGGCTCTAAAAGTGATATATAATAAAGGGTATATATTATTCATTATAAAATAACTCCACACACAAAATAAATACATATTAATACATTTTGTTCTTTAACATCATATCTTTGATGATTTTATATTTTTATATTTTTTTATCACGAAAATTAGTTTTCAAAGCATTATAATTAATCCAATAAGACAAAAGTAATGTAAAATATATTAGAAAAATTATAAAAAAATATTTTAATTTCGAAATATAATATATAAAATAAAAATCCTAGGTGTGTTGGAAATTAAATTCAATAGTAGATCATGTATCATATAAGAACACATCAGTAACACTAATCATGCCAAAAAAAATTTTAACTAGTATATGCTTAATATGATCATTTAAAAGACTAAATATTTTAATTAATGGTTCATATATTTTATTTATTATCAATTAAATGTAATTTATAGAATATTGTGTTTTTATTAATTTTAAATAATTTAATAAAATTACATTTATTATAAAAATAATATTTATTCAAAATTTGTCATTATTTCTTTAATTATAATTTAAATAATATTATGAAAATATTGGAATAAAAAATATTATATTAAAATATTTTAATATATATATATTCATCTACTAAATTTTTGTAACTCAAAAACTCAGAGCGTTTACCCTACTTTTAATATTGTTAGTGTCATTGGTTTTATATAAATTTATCTAATTAATCACTGGGTTGTCTATTCAGAAGATTTTTTTTGTTACTATTTCATATATAAACATTAAATATATATTATTATAATGAAGAAAAATATTTTAAATATAAATATAATATTTATAGCTGAAATTTTTTAGTTTTTCCATATCCGCAAAGCATTTTATAAATAAAACGGATGGAAATTGAATTATTTTATTTTTCATTTTTTATCTTATTATACAGGCCAATTTGATTAAATAGTTTCCCAATAACTCATATATGTATAGCCTATGGTCATACGTGTATATAGTATTCCATAAAATGTGTTTTGGAAATATCCTTGGTCATTTTTTCACCTTATATTCTATGATTATCCACTAAGTAATATAATTTTGACCCAAAGTGTTATAGTCTATGAGAATTTATAACACTAATATATATTATTTAAACAGTTTAAATTCTTATATTTTATGAATTATTATTATTCCAAATATAGATTCTATTTTTTTTAAATTCCATTCAAATATGTTGAAAATTTTAAATTTAAATTAATTCTCTAGATGGAAGGAGAAAGTGGGTTTTTAAAAATAATATATTTAAAAGCATACCTATTTTTTTATTTAGAATAAATATAAAAAAGGTTACAATGGGAATTTTTTTAAATAAATTTAAATTTTAAATAAATTTTATTTAAAGAAAAATAAATGTATCATTATAAAATATTTAGATGAAATGAAACTTTTTAAATTAAATTCAAAATTTTCTCTCATCATAAACAAATGAAGCCTCTCAGAAGAATTCCAAAAAATAACCATAGGAAAATTTTTACATTCAATAATAAAATTAATTTAAAATATAATTTAAAATACTTTCAAAAATATTATAAAATGTGATCCATTATAAGGGATTTTGTTTAGTAAAATATATCTTTTAATGAAAAATTGTAACTTTTTTCTTGTTTTATGTGAAAAACAACTATTGTATTTATTTTATAAAATTTATATTAATATATAATATATAAATTTAATCCATATATATAACTAAAAGTTATTGATTTAGTTTATTAATATAAATCTCCTTTTTAAGCTAAAAATATCAACACATCCTTTATTTTCAAAAAAATGTTGTCATCATTTATAGAAAACTAGTAATGAAAAAAATTTTCTATAAAAATGACTAAATCAAATTTTTGTTATTTAATTTTTCTTATCATTCAAATATTCCTAAATATTATTTGATAACTATTATATATTTATATTATAATACTATTTGCGAAATATCATTATTTTCTATAAAAAAAATATCAATGTAACTCCACTTTTTATATAATGAGAGATAAGAATTTTATTTTTCATAATGAAAAATAAAAAATATATTTCATTTTATAAATCATTTTAATTTATTTAAATTGATTCGAAAGAAAATATTTCAGAAAATATAGGGATGCTGCATACTACACCTTTAAAATTTATTTTTCCCTTGAAATTCATTTTGGTATTCAAATGTTTACATTTTCATAATTCTTTCATATTCACCAAAATCATAAATATGGTTAATAAATATAACATCTAAAGAAATTCAAATTTTCATAAAGGTAATTAGGAAAAAATAATCTACAATTTTCATTTATAAGAATGTTGGTGGATAATTAAAAATGGGGTTGGAAGTGAAAAATAATTCCCATGGACTAATATAGATTGAGATTGAATATGTTGAAGCAAAATTTAGAGAAAAGACAAAGACAAATATGTATGGAAAAATTCATTTATATCATTAGAAATGATGGTAATTGAATAAAAATTAATTGTAGTATCCTTTTTCGATAGTTGAAGTATTAATTCACCATCTAGATTGAGAGAATATGAAAATATACTTACTTGATGAGTATAATTTCATTATTTAATCAATATTAACCAAAGTGACATATTATTCTCTAAATGATGAGTATTGAAGATTAATTTTTAATTCTTGATATAGTGACCAAATTTTACTGACCACATGATCATAATAGGGAAAGTCATGTTATTCAATATATATTTTAAATTAATAAAAAACAACATGTTTTGAAAATTTTAAGATAATTCATTACATGATTAAACATTTCCATGATACATTAATATTAAAAATTCAATTTTAATACCATATGTTAAAAAACTCATTCCAAAAATGACATCCCTTAAAAATTACTTGAACATATCATGGCTAGTTTTGAAACTAAAAGATTATAAGTGTTTGATCATATATTCATCCGTAATAAATAAAATATTTTTTCTCAAATAAAATAAAGTATGAATCTAATATAAACTTGATATTTACCTTGAAAAAATACTTTTACATAGGACTTCATGTATACTTGTGCTAAGAGAAAAAAGTGTAACATCATTCACTATGGGTTCAAGCCTAACTACCTTACCAGAAAGAATGGGTTGTCACCTAGCATATAAATTATACTTTTTTTGACATAAAAATTTATTCATCCCCAATATATTTTTCATGTTGATCATCGGGGTTACAAATACATGTACAAAATAAAAATTCTACAAATTATTTTATATATCACTTAATGGTCACATTACTTAAAACCATAAAGGGTTATCTATGATTTTGAACATATGATTATCTTAGTTCTCATATAAGTAAGATGGTATACATATATCTTAATATAACCACATATGAAATCATCATAATAAATAAAGTTATCTTATCTAATCATTGATTCCAATTATAACAAACATGGACCAATGGTCTCAGATACTCTACTAAAATGATGAACCTTACATTTCAATATATAATACAGATAATTGTAACCCAATTTCATTCATCTAACCCTTACAAAAAAAGGAACACTACATAGCTAATATCCCAAATAAGAATTAAAATTATTATTTTAGATTATTTAAAAAAAACTAAAATGAAAAATTCACATAAATGTAAATGAGAATTTCTACCACTATAAAAATATATATCTTATTTCACATGATGTAATCAACCTTATCAGTGTGAAATAATTTATAGAACTAAAAAAATATAACTAATTTATTTGTAAACTCTGGAAATATAAAACATAATAAGTCTAAGATGAAATCCTCATTATGGGTAAACATAATCATTAATAATTGAATGTTAACAATGCATCGAAATGTAAATAAATGTATGATGACACAATCCTTATTATTGAGAAAATAAAAAAACAACAAAAATGCCTCAATACCTGGATCAACTGATATTAAAATATGAAAAATGAAAAAGTCATCTGAATTTATAATCATGAGCCATGTGATATCACTCATTATAAAATAAAACCTCATAAAACCATATCAAGAATAATGAAATGTTATATATAACATGGGATATAATTTACAATTAAATATTATTATCTTTCTTACATATATAATAAAAATATTTTTAACTTCTGAACCCAATTAATTTTAGGGAAATCAAGAACCCACTTATCCTTAGTTAATCAAATAGCCAATTGTCAATGGTTAATAATGCACCCTCCAATCTAATTTACAAGTACATTAAGTAATCATGACACAAGAAAGAAATCATTTCATAATTTCATAATAGAAAAAATCATGATATCATTTATAATATTATTAACCTATGGAAAATAAATAGGATCCATAACAATATCATTGAATCGTGATTAACTCGTGGAAATGAAATGACTTCTGTAATAGTCTCTTCAATGAAATCGTAACCCATAATCAGAATGAATAAATATGGTATCAATAATAAATATCCCAACTATATGATTGGTATGAAAAAGGATTTTTATCCTAGTGAATGTAAATAAGATTAAAATATCATTACATAATTATTTATTAAACTGCACTTTTCATTTTGAAACTTATTTTTTAATCAAATAAAATACAGAAAACCATTTTCAATGATATAATATAAAATGACTGAAAATAAATATTTTTAAAATAATTATAAACATTAATTTATTAAATTATTCAATCTGATTTGAAAGTGAGTTCTATTTTTTTTAATTTTTTTAGAAAAAATTGATTTGAATGAAAATGGATTTTATATTCAATAGAGAAAGTAAGTCAACTGTTGTTATGAAAAATTTATAAAACATTTTATGTAACAGAGACTGCATAAATTTGTACAATTACATGATGATATCATCAATAAAAATATATCAATACATTCCAAAATATTTATAAGATTTAATCATTGGAGACTAAATCATACACAATCAAGATTAATAATGAGATCGTAACAAAATAGTCACTCAACATTGGTAATTTTGAATCAAAATAACCTAGACAAGATTAAATAAAATGAAAAATTGAAGATCATAAGAAAAAATAAATAAATTATATTAAATTTCAATTATTTATTTATATACACATCTTTAAATATTTTTACGAAATAATAAGAAAGAAGTCTCAATAAAGGAAAATTGTGATAAATTCCATTACCGCTTTGGTATCTTTTATATCATGAAATAAGAAGATCTTTATAAAATAATGGATATATAAAGAAAATAAATTTAATGATGCTAATAATAAAATAAAATCATTTTATGTGTATAAAAACTACAATAAATATTTATGGTGGATATGGCATATATCAGAATGACTAAAAGTCATACGAGAGAAAAACCCTACTTTGACCAGGATTTTTTATGATTTACCTTTATCGTACTGAATATTATACACATGTAAAATATTAAATTTCTGGAAATAATTTTCCATTTTATATTATATTTTTGTTTCATTTATAAACATGGTATATATAATTTCATATTCAATTGTGTTTATATTCGATGTTTCGACAACATATTGATTCTATGTAAAAAATCAAATTTTTTTTGCTGACTATAGTCAAGGAACCATTAAATAAATATCTAAATAATAATAATCATGAAATAATTATCATATTTATTCATAAGAAATACTTTTAAAACCAATCATTAAATATCATGATGAAAAAAGAACCAGTGTTACGATGAAAGAGAGGGTATAACTTACATATGAACGAGTCATGTTTCTATTTTATTGTGAGATTATATAATGAAGGTACATAATATTTTATCATCCCAAAATGATAATTATTTCATAAATAAAATGATATTTGTTTATATATACTTTTATGTATCATATTTTCTATTTAAATGTAAATAGATATCTTTGAGGGGGCAGTTATCCATATATCCATGAATGATGTTATCACTTTTTATTTCTGTGAAAATTTAATAATATAAATTATGTATTATATTTTCAAAAATAAAATTATGTAATGAATACCATAATTATGTCAATTATATGACATGTTTTCAGTATATTTACCCTTATTACCATCCATGATACATGTTAGTGAAAAACACTTCATATAGCTTCGGGAGCCTGGTGTCCACTGTAACGATGAGCGGTGTTATCTTATCCATTACAGAATAGAAATTAAATTGTTTTATATGAAAAAATAAATGAAATCATTTTTCTTGGAAGTAGTTCATGATACAACAATTTGTGATTTTCTATCACATTTTATGGAATTGTGTGTGGCATTTTTTTGTAACCTTAAAAGAGTTTTATTTATTTATTATACTCCCTTATTATATTATTATGGTATATGAAGAATTAAATGGGGTGGAGAAGGAAACCAAAAAAAATTCCTACTTATGGACATTACATCATATCTGGGTATATCTTTCTGGTTAGTAGTATATGGATTCTTAAGATGGATTTATGAACAAATATAAGATGATATGATGGGATGTTGGAAGTTTAGAAGTGAATTTATTATATTTCTTTTCAAGAACATCAGTATTATATGTGTGAATTAATGAAGAGATTGAATTCCTTTTTATAAGGGATGAGTGAAATTATTATTAATATCACAATGAAAAAATAATTTAGAGGTCTCCATTACCACATATTCCTAAAAAATATAACATTAATTATTGGTAAGGAGGATTTTTTTGTGGTGTATATCTAACATAGTAACTGATTACTACTTGTTACATTATGATCCTTAACTCATATGGTTCCTTATTTTTTCTTTTTGGTTTTCAATAGGATACCAAGTTATATAATCTAAGTAATGCATTCATTAAGAATAGATTAATGTGAAAATTATAATAATATTTATACATGATAATTCTAAATTTGAAATCAATTTTATAAAATAAAGATTTAATGTTTGATTGATATAAAATTTAATAGAACTACATGTTATAGGTAAAAGTACTTCAACACCCCAAATCGTGACAATAATGTTTTTACTATTTTGGTGTCAGTATATTCCTTATAAAAGATTAAATGATCCATTAATGGGACATATTTTATATTTATTAACATTTAAAAACTTTTTAATACAATATAGGATTTTTAATCATTTAAAATCCTATTAAAAAGTATCATTTATTATAAAATAACTTAAATGATAATTTTTATATTATTTATTTTATTTGGATATAATAAATATCTATAAAATTATGTTTTTAAAATTGTTAAAATTAACATCATTTATAATGATATGTTCATCAATAAAATAATGGAATACAAAAATTCATACTATTTAAATCACATTAAACATATTTTGTATCATTTAAAATTTTAACTAGACTATATATTTGATGAATTTAATTAAGCATTTTAAGATATGAATTAATTTATATAAACTAATATTATGCTAAAAAAACATTTTTTTAAATATTTTATTTATAATGAAGCATGTGTTTTTATCCCTATCCCAACAACATTATAGAAATTAAAATATAAGACAGTTCAATTTTTGTCTTTCTTTTTTTGAAATATTATCTTTGTCATGTTCATGATATAGTGTGCCAAAAAATAATTAACTTTAATAAAAAGGTGAAAAAAGGTCTTAATATCTCCCTCCAATGGGTTATGGAGAAATTTTGGGGTATTTTTACATATTATATTCTAGATTTAACATTAATGTAAACTTGTTTTTACCATTAATATCTATAATTACAATTATTTTCATTAACTAATAGTTTCTGTAAAAAAAAACTAAATTTATTATAAAGTGAATTTTTTTTTTCCAAACATGGTATACATTTTTAAAAATTCAATTCACATTTTTGACTAAAATAATTTAAAAATAATCACACAGATGGAATGAGATAGTGGGGTTTTCAAGTAAACATATTTAAAAGATTACTATGTTTTTATATCTAAATTCAATATAAAAATGATTGTAGTATAAAAAATTGGATTAACAGATACATAAATTGAACTATTTTATTTAAAAAAAATTATGATATAATTATATATTATAATTTTGTAGATAAAAAAGTATTCTTTCATTTAAAATATGATATTTTTAACTACATATACAAAAAAAATTATAAAAAATACCATAAATTTACCATAAATTAATTTTTAAATTCAGATTGCAAAAAATAATTTTTATTTTTCAAATTAAATTAATATTTTTTTCGTAATTTGTTTTTAACACATATGTGCCATTAAAATTTGGGGAAATTTTATTTATTATAACCTATATTTTTATATTAAAATTTTACTTTCTCTTATATTATTCTTCTTAAATAGTTTAGGTGGATTTTAAAAAATAATGATTACTCTATAATATATAAACATAATAAATATCTCTCCGTAATATATATTAATTTAATAAATGATGATAAAATGGCTTTTTGGATTTAAAAATAAAAACAACTCCTTTATTTAAATTTTGTTATCATCATTTCTAATTAATTGAATACTACTATTTTTTATAAACTTCTGTAAACCATTTTCTATCATATATTAGTTATTTTTATAAATTCTCCTATTTAATTGATAGTTGATAACAATTTTATAATAATAGAACACATTTTTTTGGTAAAACACAGTCTTCTGTTTAACATAGGTTATCAAGGATAATCGATGTTGTGTGTACCACATGTTAAACATGGTGTTGCGTATATAAAATGAAAAAATGGGTATTGTGTGTATCACAGTATTTTAATGAATTAAATTTTTTTTGTAAGAATATATTTATTTAAATATATGTATCATAAAACTAATATTTAAAATAATAATTTTTAAGTGCACATTCTGTATTTGGATCATTATAATAATAAACTAGAAGTTTTAATATATATAGAGTTAGATTTTGAATTTAACCTTTTCTTAAATTTATAAAATTTTCATAAATAAATAATAATTGAACTATGTGGACATATATTGAATAAACTGAAACATATTACTTAACATAACTCATCTAATATGTTAATCGAAAGTGCTGGATAAATTTTTAATCATTAATACAAAGTATTAACTATATTTTACAAGTTTTAACATTACTTGGGATAAAAAATTACTACACATAATATTCATAATATCTATCAATAAAATAGATCAATAAATAAAATTTCACCTCCCTAGATTGAAAATATGGAATCCATTTACTAGTATTGAATTTATATGAGTGGAATAAATTTTCATTTTAAATTAAGTAATCTAAATGTGATAAAAAGAATTTCGTATAAAAATAAACTCCATAGAAGAAAATTGGATTTTTCATAATCCAATGCCTATAAAAAATAGATTCATTTTTTTTAACATCATATAATATATAATATTTCGTTTTAAATTAAATTTTTTATAAATAATGAATAATTTATATTTTTATGAAAAAAACAAATTGGTCGAAAAAGAATATTTTCTTTGAAAAACATATATTTTAATTTTAAATTATTTTTTATATCATTTATAACCATTTGATAATTAATATATTAATTTTATACATTTTTAAACCATAAATTTTCCATAATTTATTTATCATATTCATAAATTCCAATCCAAAGTCTAGGCAACAACACTCATATTGAATAAAAAATTTCAATAGTATATCATGGATTATTTAGACATGTAGTTCTCTGTAAAGAAAAGAAGCAATGATTTTTTTTATTAGTATAACATAATTTCTTCGGGTGTCACATTATAACCCCTTGTAATGAATGTTTCCCAGGAAATCCTTCCACTCTGATGAACGAAATAATTATATCAATCTTTCATTATATCCTTAGCTTCCCAAACAGTATAATCAAATTTCCAATTATTCTAGATAACATTAATTAAGAGAGTAGTGATGTTCAATATCAATTTATCTCTTTCACCAATGATTTATACCGTTTGTTCTTTATACGAATCATCATGTTTCAATCTACATTTTTTTGACCATTCCCTTCAATAAATATCTTGTAATCTTTTTCCATTCATTAATTCATAGGAATACCATCTCACTAACATTAAATTATAGATTTCATCGATGATTGTCAGGATAGATTTTCTATCACCTCTGATTAGCCTTGATGTTTCATTTAATAATTATAATATTCACTATAATTACATTTTCTCTCATTGGTCTTAATAGCATTCTTTCCCTAACATCATCCCATCATATTTGAGATCAGAAATACATTCCATATTGGACTACATAAGGTGTTATATGAATACCTTATTGAAATAAGATGTTGTAATAAAAAATATCTATTGGAAGGTGTTGGTCTCAAACACATATCAAATATAGAGAAAAATATCTAAAAATATCTTATAAGTTCTAAAATGTTTTTTATGACTATCAATATATCTAATAGTGATAGTTTGTGCTAAAAAGCTACCTAAATCTAGATCTTGTTGAATACATCACTAAATCATTGTGGTAAACCAGTGATCTTGATTAGATATATAAATATATTCCACTTCATGCACTCTGGCCATTTCCTTAGCATAATATTTGAAGTGATAATAAACATATTAATATTACCTGATAGGAATAATGTTTGTTGACTTTGTAAGAAGACTAATGGAAATGATAATATCATTGTATACTTATGTTGTCTTTTTAGTCTGATGAAAAAATATCCATTGTGATATTTTACAACTTCCAACCTACTATGGTTAATGGTTTTATAATCCCCATATATTTATATCATGCATCTTTAATTAATGAAATTTCATTCATCAAGATAAAAACTATTCAATGTCCATATTCATGTTCTCTCAAAAAAATTAGTCCATGATATCTTAAATATATCATTGTAATTTTATGATATACATAAAATCATGAAAATTCAACATCATCAAACCAATATATCATAATTATTTGTATTTAAGATACATATATTTAGTTCATAAATTATATCATTTTACCACAATCATTATTGAAATTGGAACATTATACTTATTTTTCTACCATTACATGTAATTTTAGTGATCCTATTTAATCCTCACACTAATCAATAAATGAACATTAAAATGGTAATGATAGTTTATATCCCCCTTCCATTGGATTTAATCTCCATTTTAAAAAATAATAATTAGTATTTTATCCCTTTATATCCCCATCATATTTAATCTATCATAGTCCTTTAGAATCAATTAATGAACCACCATTTTTGACATATATGAGTGGTAAATAAATTTCCGTTCATAATATATAATAAATTCTAACCATAATCTCTTCTGTATGTTTAACTCTTTATTTTTGTAAATATAATTAAAACTTTTAGGATTGGAATATGTTGCATACCATTTTTCATAAATATAATTCTACAACATCTTCAATGTAAAAATTTTCATATCTATTCTGAAATCAGAAGTTGTATAATTTTTCAAATTTATTATTAGATAGAATGTGAAATTATACTCACATTCATCTACACACATGAACATATCAACCTTAAATGTCCAACAAGTTTGTATATTATATTTTCTTATGAAATTATTCACAAAAGATTTATAGTATCCATCAATCCAATGAAAAATATGCATTTTAGTTACCTTTTTTTTGTAGGGTCCATTTATATATAACAAATCATTTTTTTATGAATCCTCCAATATACCATATATAATGACCCCCTCCATACAAAGATAATACTGTAATAGGATAGAGATAGTCACCCATGAATCCCACCACTAATAGACCGTATGATGGTGATTGGTCCAGATAATATAAAAATATCATTACTGGGAGGAATTAACCCTTGCAATAATGAAGAATCAAAATATTAATAGATTTATCAAAAAAAAATCCATTGTATATTATGAATTAAAAAAAAGTATTCTCACAAATACAAGTATAAATTAATAATATAATGATAAAAGAATACAAAATAAATATATAATATCAATGATTATATAGTTATATAGAAGCTATCCCGAGGATTGTTCTAGTAATGTCCATTATGATCCATGTATTCTTCCAGGAAACCTGAAAAACATTTAAATACATTCGGTGATAGTACACGTATATTTTGAACGAAAAATAATGTTACTCATATTGTAACTTCCCGGACCCGGCCAGCCACCCGAACATTGCTGAATAGGTTGGGTTTTACTACCTTAGGCACACCTCCCCGAATGCCAAAGGATGTCAACTAGTAGTGAGGGTCAAGTAGGTATAGTGGGGAGGATATACCCTCTCGGAGGATCATAATAAGGGTACTGGTCCGAGAATAATAATAAATGTGTAGCAAAAAGAAAAACTCAGCAGACTCAAAGCAGACCCGCAGAGCGGAAACATAATCAATATAGATAAACAGAAGAAGTAGTAAATATTACAATAGTAGCAGAAATAAACACAACAGAATGCTGTTAACATGTAACTACTATTGAACAGTAAAACATGCATCCAAAGCTGGTCATACACAACTGAATATAAAAAGGGCGCAAATGGATAACCAACATTATCTTGAATAGGCTTGCCAATACAGAAAAGTAAATAAAGCAAGGTAAACTGAGATAGGCATGATCTGAAGGTCCATACCATCTCCATGGAATAAATAACGCAGCCCAGCTGCTGAAGTTGGATTCTTTCCTGCACGTAAATCCATAAAGTATGCACGCATCCTGAAGGGCCCGTGCAGGGTGTGAGACAAATCTTAGTAGGATACCACCAAATGGTGCATACCAAATATATGTGTTTAAGCAGTCTTTCATTTACAAGGAAACAAGTAAACAATACATTGCACAAGTAAACTCAATCTCCACTGGTGCTCAACAGCCACCAAGGAGTGTCACCTGCTTCGGCCAACGCCTGAATCTCTGTCGTGTAACCCGGCACCATGTTCTACCAGACACCTCGTGTCTCAAGTACCGACATCCCGAAAGAACGCCTAAGAATAGTAACCTGACATCATGTGCCTCCTCACACCTCGTGTCTCAAGTACCGATGTCCCAAAGGATCGCCCAAAAATAGTAACCTAGCGCCATGTGCCTCTTGACACCTCATGTCTCATGTACCGACGTCCCAGAGGCACGCCCAGTCCCTGAAGGCTCCTCACCTCCCCCGTGGCTTTCTACGACAAGAACCCCCAACCAAACTACCTAACCAAAACTACGAGGGCCTCTACCCACACGAGTGTTCAAAACCACCTCATCACAGAGTATCTTTGTGTGCACACTACTCAAAGTCCCGGTTATCATTAATCACCAAAATAGTACCTATTCCACCAACACGTCTGACACCTCGTGTCCATGCGACCATGTCGCTCAAGTCAATGGCCTCTCCATCCATGTAACCTGGGACATTCCCAACCTGATAGTTGTACTTCCTCAAGCAGACGTCCATGATGCCCAATACCGTGGTCAAAACCTCACAAAGTAACCCGGGAAAAGCCCCAACCTGTGATCAGCATCACTCAAGCGTAACCGGTCCAAGCCCAATACAACCCAAAAGGTCTAGCAGATTCAATCTAGTAATTGAATATATATACATATTTAAACAGAAAACATAAACCGGAAAAACAAACAAAACAGTTGAATTACACAATACCACGTGTTGTCCCATACCAGCGCTGAGGTCTTAGATTCCTCCACTATTTATATAAAACATCAATAAATTAAACTAACAGTTTATAACATTAAATTTTCAGTTAAAACCTTTTTGGCGTCCCCCGTCCAAAATGCGCCGAAGAGCAATAACCCCTTACTGGCCTTGCATACACAAACTGGAAACCGGGCATACACAAAAGCATCCTAGAGGTCCCATAATCATTACAGTATGAAAATGAAGATAAAACGGGTCCCGCTCAAAATACCCGAAAACGCGTCGAAAACCGATTTACCCAAAAAAACCACGAAATTACAAAAAGAGGTATGCACCACCTACCTGAGACTCGCACGATGCTACTCCTCTGGTAAAACCCGCCATTTTGGTCTAAAACGCTATTAATCTACAAAAGATTCAAAACCGCTCAATGGGATTTAACTCGTTCTATAAAAAAAATAAGACAAAACTGCCAAAGTGGAATCAAGGCCTTACCGAGAGGGTTCTAACACACTAATCAAAGCTCGAATCGGAGTTCAGATGGACGATCGGGATAAGAAAAGGGGTTCAGCCGGCCTGGTTCGCACATCCGGGCGGAGGAGGTGAGATCTGCCTAAAAAATGAGGCTACTGCCCGTTTTGAGCGAAAAAAGAAATTACACGATGTGTAATTATGGACTACACACCATGTATATTTTATTTAATTGTTCATAAGACAAAAAGATTCTCCCGACATAGTTTCCGAGCCTGCCGACATGAGTACACGGCGCGTTCCTAGGGGTACACGGCGTGTACTTGGTTCTTTTTACCTTTCCTCACCGATGTACTCACACGCCATGTGTTTCCCTGATACACGGCTAGACTACATGGCATGTCCAATGGGGACACGACGTGTTCTTGGTTCTACACGGCCAACAGACCTACACGCCTTGTATGGCCTCACACGGTCGGGGGTATACACGGTGTGTTCAAAACTACACGCCGTGTAGTAAGAAAAGTCTACACGGTCACTGCACGACATGTACTCGGTGAGCACACGGTCGGTCACTCGCCTACACATACACGACGTGTACGAAAAGTACATGCCGTGTAGTCTGGAAATTTCCAGAAACTGCCCATTTAATCCAGTTTCCTCAGAAACCAGTCAAAATTTTAAACAGGGTTGGGATTTTGACCCCTTCAAAAAAACCAGGGTTCTTACAAACTCCCCACCTTAATGTAGCTCGTCTCTGAGCTACCAAACAAAACCTAGAGATGGCACCGAACACACCCATCCCAGTTAAACAATATGGACTACCCTGGTCCCTAGGTTCTGGCTAAATTCCTCAAGGGGCTCCCCACCTTAGGAATTTTCTACTCGGTCTCAACCAACAATAGTTAATGAAAACAGGGTTTAACAACCTATTTTTCGAACGCATGGTCCTCCCGTGATGCATCGTCACCCCTTCCCCTAGTTAGTGCTCATGTGTCACTTCTGACACCCAACGTAACCTGCACCGCATCGATGTCCGCCTCCACGAGGTCCTAGTGTCGAGCACCTCATGTATCCTGCATCCACGATACCCCGATGCCCATGAAACCTGAGGTAACCCACATCCACGATTCCCCGATGCCCACGGCACCTCAAGGAACCCGCATCCACGATGCCCCGATGCCCAGGACACCTCATGCAACCTGCATCCACGATTCCCTGATGCCCATGTCACCTCATACATTCACACATATATATATATATCACACAACCGATATGGTGCCAACCCACTGACTAGCATCTAGTCTTTCCACAAAGATCATGTGCACCTTGTGCACTGAAAACAGACATACCTCTACTGGTCATGCCAAAAAGGAAACATAGAGATCATGGTAACACCGTGGTGTACAAATAAATATCACTGGATCAATGCCTAGCTTAGCCTATGGAAGCTCCACAGCATGCACCTGGCCTGAAACACGGCTGTATGATGCCTGACCTCTCGATGCTGCCCAAGTCACTGGCCACTGACCCATTTGTTGGGTCCCACTATCTCTGTCACGACCTCCGCACATAGCTGAACCGTGACTACCCTCTCTGGGTACAGAACCTGAACCAACTATAGACACTACAGTCTGTCCTGGTACTTGCCTTCCAGCTGTCTGAGAAGGCTATCTTCAAAACTTTTTCAGATGCCCATCTTGTCCACATGCCCGGCACTCCTTCGGAGGCCTATCACACTGCGCCCGAACATGTCCTAGTTGTCCACTCTAGAAGAATATCACCGAAGAACTCCCACATGGTGGTCTATCTGAATCTCTAGCCCAACTGCCCTACGGAGACACATCCCATCCATGCTTCCTACTGTCTGAACCATTTCCTGAAGCTGTCGTCCTTCCCAAGCGAGGTTTCTCCCTTTCGTTTCCCTATGCTATGAGTGCATGATTCGCGGATTCAGAGAAATATATTATCTAAAAGATATTCACCAAGATCTGAATGGCGTGCCGTAATCCATACTTGAATCACCTCACCATAGCTGCGTCATCGCTCACCATACCCGGTGCAAAATGAGACAACTCTGTGAAGGTAGTTGCGTAATCCATAATGTACATCTCTCCCTACTGAAGACTCAAGAACTCTCGAGCTCTCTCTTCCCTCAGTGTCTCCAGGTAGTAGTGCTCAAAGAACCTATCTTCAAAATCCTTCCACTCTAGTCCCTCTTTCCTACGAGCCTGTACCTGTATATCCAACCAACGCTTCGCCGGTCCTCTCAGAATGTACATCACCAGCTTGACCCTCCGCCTTGGAGGCGTCTCGAGCTGCTCAAAAATCATCAGCATACTCTCTATCAAGCTCTCAGCCGCCTGCCGACCACCATCACCCTGAAAAAGAGGCGTGTTCTACGATTGGAACTCCCGCGTCAGATATTCCATTGAAGGTTATGTACCCTGCATGCCTCCGTCAAGCCCCTGCAAGACACATACCAGGTTAGCTTGGAGCTGCTCATCGAGCCATGACCCGAACGATGACAAACAGGTGTGTTGTCCATCTTGTACTAGATCTTAAAGCTGTTCCTGTCCCTGAGACTATACCTACGGCTCGTCCTCTACATGTACCGAATTCTAACCCTGGTCTTGCGGCACTGTATCATCTCCTATCTGACGCTCTATCGATCCGTGAAAGAGTAACCCGCTGAATACCATAAATGGTCAGACAGCCCATATATATATATATATATATATATATATATATATATATATACTACGTAGATAAGGAAAGCAGTAATAGGTAGTGAATAACCACTACCCTTACTCCCCCTCACCGCAACCCATGCCTCATGGCATCCCAGCCTCATGGCCGGTTTACCCACCCAAAACATAGCCAAGTATCAAAGTACCTCGGGCCATGACCATCCTGATAACTCACATTGCCTCAAACCGACGACTGAGTCGCCCAATCCTGAAAGTTATACTGCCTCATCCATAGTACCTACCTGCTCTCATAAGAGTCAGACCCAATTATCCTGCAACATGTAATTCTAAAAATATATAGCATGTCATACACATTTTCACAACTAGGAGTTATATCCAGAATTCCACAAATTCACATTTTAAAACATATAAATCATGGCATTTGATATTTCATTCATGTGGAATTATCACTTCACAAAGAATACGTGCAATTATGAAATTGAAATACCGTATAATGTGCCTATCAAAATCCAAGAAACCCAGCCTTGCCATACTGGGACAAGGTCCAATTCTCCCTTACCATACTGGGTCAAGGGTCACATATCACAATCAAGACCATCACATATCAAGTGAGCCACCGAGGTGGAAATCATATTAACTGTAATCTGAGCAAAAGAAAACAGCAGTTCCCACCCATGGAAACTTGGGCCTTCCCTCGTACCTGGGGCTGTAGGCACAAAAGCACAAGCTAGAAACCCATTCCATGTGACAAACTATATCCAGTATACCATATCCCAAATATTAAAACAAGCAAAAATAAACAAGAAGCCTCAAAATCATTAGTATCCAGTAAAATGTGGCTAGTAAATCCCTTCCAAGAACTCCTTTGATACCTATTTATAACGTCTCAGACCCGGCCAGCCACCCAAACATTGTCGAACGGGTCGGGTGTTACTACCTTAAGCGCACCTCCTCGAACACCAAAGGCTGCCGACTAGCAGCGAGGGTCTTGTAGGTATATTGGGGAGGCTATACCCTCTCGGAGGATCATAATAAGGGTACTGGTCCGATAATAATAACAAATATGCAGTATAAAGAAAGACTCAGTAGAATCAAACCAGACCCACAGAGCGGAAACATAATCAATATAGATATACAGCGGAAGCAGTAAATATAACAACAGTAGTGGAAATAAACACAACAACATACTAACAACATATAACTCTTACTGAACAGTAAAACATGCATCCAAAGCATCTTATAAACAACTAAATATAAAAAGAGCGCCAAAGGCTAACCAACAGTAGCTACAACAGGAATTCCAATACAAAAAAGTAAATAAAGCAATGTAAACCCATCTAGGCATTACCTCAAGGTCCATACCATCTCCATGCAATAACTAACATAGCCCAGCTCATGAAGCTGGCCTCTTTCATTCATGTAAATCCATAAAGTATACATGCATCTTGAAGGGCCCGTACAGGGTGTGATACAAATCTCAGTTGGATACCACCCAGTGGTGTGTACCAAATATATGTGTTTAAGCAGTAAAGTATTTACAAGGAAAGAAGTAAACAGTATAGTGCACAAGTAAATGAAAACTCCACTAGTGCTCAATAGCCACCAAGGAGTGCCACCTGCTTCGACCAATGCCGGAATCTCTGTCGTGTAACCCGATACCATGTTCCACCTGAAACCTCGTGTCTGAAGTACCGATGTCACGAAGGCACGCCCAAGAATAGTAACCTGGCATCATGTGCCTTAGGACACCTCGTGTCTCAAGTACCGACATCCCGAAGGCACGCCCAAAAATAGTAACCTAGCACCATGTGCCTCCTGACACCTCGTGTCTCAAGTACCAACATCCTGAATGCACGCCCATTCCCTGAATGCTCCTCACCTCCCCGATGGCTTTCTAAGGAAAGAACCCCAACGAAAATACCAAACCACAACTACTGGGGCCTCTACCCACACGAGTGGTCAAAACCACCTAATCATGGGGTATCTCTATGTGCACACTTCTCAAAGACTCGGTGAGCGGTTATCACCAAAATAGTACCATAGCCACCAACACGTCTGACACATCGTGTCCCTACGACCATGTCGCTCAAGTCCGATGGCCTTGCCATCCAAGTAACCCGGGCCATGCACAACCTGACAGTCATACTGCCTCAATCTAACGTCCATGACGTCCAACCCTGTGGTCCAAACCACCCAACGTAACCCGGAAAAATCCCCAACGTGTGATCACCATCACTCAAGCGTAACCGGGCCAATCCCAACACAAACCAAAAGGTCCAGCAGATGAAATCCAACAATTGCATATATATACATATTTAAATAGAAAACATAAACTGACAAAACAAACTAAGCAGTTGAATTGCACTCTACCAGGTGTTGTCCCATACTAGCACTGAGGTCTTAAATGCCTCCACAATTTATATAAAACATATATAAATTAAACTAACAGTTTATAACATTCACATTTCAGTTAAAACCATTTTGGCATCCCCCGGCCAAAATGCCCAGATGAGAAATGACCCCTTACCCAGCCCTGCTCATGCAAACTGGTAACCAGGCATACCCAAAAGCATTCCAGAGGTCCCATAATTATTACAGTATGAAAAAGAGTATAAAACGGGTCCCCCTCAAAATACACGAAAATGCGCCGAAGGCCGTGTTACCTAAACAACCACAAAAAGAGGTATGCACCACATACCTGAGACTCGCACGATTCTAATCCTCCGGTAACACCCATCAATTCGGTCCAAAACGTGGTAAATCTACAAAAGATTCAAAACCTCTAAAATAGATATAACTCGTTCTATAAATAAAATTAGAAAAAACGGCCAAAGAGGAATTGAGACCTTACCAAGAGGGTTCTAACGCACTAATCGGAGCTCGAATCGGAGTTTATACGGATGATCGGGAGGAGAAAAGGGGTTCGGACGGCTTGGTTCGCTCATCAGGTCGGAGGAGGTGAGTTTGGCCTAAAAAACGAGGCTACTGCCCATTTTATGTGAAAAAATAAAGTACACGGCGTGTACATTTGGACTACATGCCGTGTATAATTTATTTAACTGTTTATAAGATGGAAAGATTCCACCGAATTACTTTCCGAGCCTGCCGACATGAGTACATGGCATGTACTTGGTTTTCTTTCCTTTCCTCGCAGATGAACTCACACGTCATGTTTTTCCCTGATACACTGCTAGACTACACGTCGTTTCTAATGGGGACACAACGTGTTCCTGGATATACCCAGCCAACAGGCCTACACGCCATGTATGACCTCACATGGTCGGGGGTATACACGGCGTGTTCAAAACTACATGACGTGTAGTAAGAAAAGTCTACAGGGTCATTGCACGACATGAACTCGGTGAGCACACGATCAGTCACTCGGCTACTCATACACAGCGTGTATGAAAAGTACACGGCCTGTAGTCTGGAAATTTCCAAAAACTGCCCATTTAATCCAGTTTCCTCAGAAACCAGTCAAAATTTTAAATAGGGCCGGGATTTTGACCCGTTCCAAAAACCCATGTTCTTACACATACAATTGGGAATGAAAAATACTAATAAAATATTAAGTACCTAGAATAACCAAAAAAACATAATTATGTAAACTTCACATCCCATTGTAACAAATTCACACTCACAAAATAACACAGACCGTGCAATATAATATGAGAATATAAATAACAAAACAAAGTATCCTAAACAACTTTATAGTTGAAATTTTAGTCTCACTACCCATCATTTTATACCGTATATATCCCAGATAAAACTTATAAAACACATCCCCACAAGCATAGTGATATCACAACATGACTGTAGACACATATTCTTTCCACCCTACACATCGGGCCACATCACATCTTGCCTGACAAATCTTAAGCCATCACACATCCACAAACATAAGCAATATAGTAGGGTATTTTGAACATTATGAACATTGACATCATGAACTCCCCTACCATTCATGAACCCCACTATTATAAACCTCATAATAAATGTTATATCACATCATCCTTGATACCACATCAGTTATCCAACCATAACCAAATACACCTTGGCTCGGAACCCCACAAGCATGACAAAAAAACACGTCTTTCTCGGAGAAAACTAGAAAATCAAAAGAACAATCTAATTCAAAAACGTACTCTATAAATAACCACCTATAAAATAAATAACTCTCCTAGAAGAAGAAATTTCTACATGTGGGTACTCATCCATCCTTCTTCCAACCCATATTTCTCAAAAAACAACCTAGTATGACTATGAGGGTGTTGGCACATAATTCTTCTGTTTTTCAGTTTCTTATAGAAATCATCATGAATATACATGAATATAAATATATTGATACAAAGGACCAATACATGGATACACAATGAGACTCAAACAAACTAATAACATCCCCACATTCATAGCCACCTCTAAATTCATAACTGTAAACAAAACATAATACACAATCCACATTTCACATTTCCAACCAAACCCATTTCCCATAACATACATTTAGTTATTTATCTTCTACCACATTTAACAACACAAACCATCATTTAATTATTCATTAACCATCTCCATCCCATTAACCAAACAAAATCCCAACCATATCAAAAAAAATTAAATAATGAATTTTTCCATCACTAAATGAGAATATAGTATAACGAAACCACACACCACCAAAACCTCACAGACTCCATCGTGTAATCAACACATTCAACCAAAAACAAGTACAACCAACAACAACTTCACCATCCAAAATCCTGACCACACAAGCACCACCTCACCATCCTAAAATAATGGATAAAAAACCACCACCTCACCTCTCTATATTCAAATCCTAACAACCACTACCTCGATGCCCCAAAAATATAGCAAAAAAACCTATACTTTTTCACAAAATATGATCCCAATAAAAATTTACATACACCCTAAAATAATGGCCAAAAACTGCTACATCGCCACCCCAAAAATCATTACCAATATACAATCACCTTTTCTTAAAAAAATAAAAGAAAAAACCACTACCTCACCACTCACAAAAGAATGACAAAATAAACATTATATTTACAATTTAAAATCATTGCCAAACATCCACAACCTAACCATCCCAAACGGAGAGAAAAACAACCACTACCTCACCAACATAAATAAACTCACCAAGAAACAACTAAATAATAAACCCAAAATTTTTTCCATACATCACAACCAATCAAAATCCATTTCACCAGTTTCAATGGGGAATTAATACAAATTGACATTATTTTTGTGGAATTTTCTCATGCAACATAATCTGAGGGAACAATTTCTATATAAAAAATAATAATTAGTTTGTAAATTTCCATTTCTAGGTCATGTCACAAAATTATAAAGCAAAAAACAAAATGTCTGTATATATATAACTACATAATAAAAATCCCCCAAAAGATAATATTTTCTTTGGGGAATAAGGTCTATAGAATCCATCATTTCAAAATCATATCAATGCCATAAAATGAGATGGAACCCCCCGCCCCTTCACAGAACTTTTAATTAACCGATTTTTTATTTTTAGTATTCCCTCTCAACCATATCCCATAGGTAAAGAGTAAAACTATTCCCACATGATACAATATAAATAGAAATGAGGCTTTCCATACCTCAGTGAAGGTTTTACAACTTAATGCGCCAATCATGGAGAAGAGGATTTACCCAAAAACCACAGACACACTCTTAGAAATATATTGATCAAGATACAGAAAAAATGATAATCAAAACATATTAAAACACTCATGCTACAAATTTACATTCATACAGTGAATCCTCTTGAGAAGAATGAATGAAATGCATAGAGAAGGAATAACTCACCACTGATCACAGAAAGGGATCCACCAGAACCAACGAACCAAAGCACAATGAAGGATATTGAAGATCCTCTTAGCGTTCCCAGTTCTCATTCAAGTCAAGATATTAGGTGGTGCATCCAAATTAAAGGAAATTGAGCCATGGAAAGAACATAAAATATTTAATCCCTTAAAAATCGCATCGTTTAACCATTTCAGTGAATATAACCCTTGGGTTTCCAAAAAAATTATATCTTTCTCAATAAAATATTTCACCTAGACAATTATTTAATACACATAATCAATTCTACTTACACGATGTGAAATCACTGTCAAAACTCTCCCCTAATCCACTTACAAGATTTAATCCAGCCAGCTACATTAGATGTGGCCCTCTAATACCTATCATGTAAACAATTTAGGATGTATATTTCATGCATCATCTATATTTCACCACTATCATTAATTGAAACTTCTGAAAAAACCCCCTTAAAAGATCCAACCACCAATGGAATCATCGTACTGGTATGTGAAGGTATGATTTGATATATAAGTTACCACTTAGATGAAAATCATCCTCACGAATCCAAAACCACTGTATAAGGAAGTGGGACTGAACAAACACACCTGTAGATACCTCTCAATTACCTCATCATACCTCAAATGATACCACCAACCAAACAAACTAAACTAAATATCATCAAATTATCTTACACATTTTCATCACCAAAATACAACAAACCACCACCTACAACACAATTAATCCATGACACTAACATCCAACCGCTATACATCCCTGAACAAAAACATTTTTAATCAACAAACTACACAACCCGAGACTTATGAATCATATAATTCCATCACCAAAGGCAATATACCATCTAATATGGTTAGAATTTATTATCCCCATGTATTTAGACACATTACGGATAATTAATCTTAATCAGGAACCAATCCATCCCTATTTCATATACAATTACATTATCACAGATCACATAACATAGAAAAATTAAAATAAAAAACCCATATCCTTAAAAAGAAGGATTCAAAATAACATGATAATGAAAACACAAGAATGAAAAACAGAAAAATAACATCAGTTTACAAGGAAAAAATTTGTATCTCTCACTCCCAGGTAATCTAATTGGGAAGACCATGAATCCACAATACAAAAACATAAGGAAAAATATGTCCATACATTCTGTTCACTTGGAGATCTAGGATCACAACTATCCACTATATGAAATCGTGTCCTACATTATATTCAACTCTACCAATTCCATTTCATGGGAGTAATGAAGAACATAATAAGGAGTTTTTATATTTGGATGAAATTTTTGGTCGTTTAGAGCCAAGAAAGAAATTTCAATCGATACGTTACCTCACCAACTCCACCCAACACCACATTGGGGCCAACAGGCATGGGATAAATCTAACTCATTTTGATAAACCTCATTTAGCCATGTTTAGGGATCCCTTAAATAACACATGGACCCAAATCTAATACTATAAGTTCCTAATACTTCTATAATAATAAGACATATTATAATCCTCCATTACAGTCATAATCTCATGAATAGTTGAAACTTTTCTATAATTATCTACTCCATATTTGTTCAATGAAATATTATCTTCCCATCACCCAACCAACAAAATATCTAATAACATGTCCCCAATATAATTATTTAAATTCATCTAGGCCAATGGATTAGTAATAGTTGTTTTTGTATGAAAACTGGACAAAAAATAGTTTTCAATCCAAATATTCACTAAGTTTTAACACAGAAACCTACAACATATCCTCTAGCGTATGGCTAGTTCACCCCATCTGCGTATCTTCCAAATGGTAGAAATCATTGATGATACATAACAGAGTTCTTAAATCATGATAAAATCATGAGGTAAAATTTGAATCCCAATATGAGATAACAAACCACAAAAATCCATAATAATTCACTACCACATTCGTATACCTATATGTTAAAAAAGCCCATATTCCTAACTCCCTGACCGATAGACATCAGACGATGTTTTCAACTAATTCTTGATGACAAAGATAACATCATAACCTCCCCAATAGTGTGGAAACCCTATGATGAAATAAATTTATTTTTCATTCCATTTCAATGTAGTAATATCTGAGGGTAGTAAAAATCAACTTGTTATATGATGTTCAGCCTTCAACTGCTTGAAAACAAAAATCTTCACCACAAACACCACCAGTGATTATTTCATTCCTAACCATCCAATATTTATTCCAACACCACTATTCATCATTTAAACTCTTGGGTGAACATCTAATGTGGATATATGAGTCTCATAATGGATTACACTAGGAATTACAACTTTGATAAACAACCTCCTAAAAATCAACTTCTGGTTCTGATCATTCTCCCACCATACATCCTGAACATCATCGTGGACAATATGATCAATCACCGCAACTGCCAGTGAGTCAACCTAATATGAATCCTCCTACTACACTTTCAGATATAACTGTAGAGTCATCGTAAATGATCCTTATATAGCACCATTATGCCTTTCATCTATGTGTGAGGCTGTAAACTCATCAATTTCTCTCCATGAATGCTCATACTCTAGGACAACATCATTCCCCACCACACATCCCAAAGCATCAGGCATAACAGTATTTTTTCTCATTGTTTAGGGGATATCAAAATCATAATATTATAGAATCTCCATCCACCATGAATATCGTATGTTCAGATCACTAAGAGAAATGAACTCTTTCAAGATTTTGTGATCCTTAATACCCACATATCACTCCCCAGTGAGTTAATTCCACCCTAACATTAGTAAAAAACAACATCTTCAAGATCTATATCATTTTTGGAATAGTTACTCTTGTGGGGACATAACAACCTTGTCCCAAAAAAGATATCTTCCATATTATGAATCAACAAGAATCCAAATACCAGATAGAACATTTCACAAAAAAACCTCAAACATCACTCCCAATTCAAGAAGCTGACCAACATGATAACTGACCAACTTCCCCTTCATGTTACCAAAGGATTATTTTCTTTTATGAATCCACATCAAATCTTGTTCTTTAATGTTCATAAAAATCAATAGATCAGATTCACATGAACAATAATCTAAAAACTTTTGAAAATAAATAACAAAAACGAGAAAATAGAAAACCTATACAACTGTCATGGGTGATACACAAAAAACAACATCCTCAACAGTTGAAATTTCCATAGCTTCACCCTACAGAGAGAACAGATTCCCACGAAAATCATCGTCTTGTATAAAAAAAATACATTTGGGCCACATTTCATAGACTTTTTTTGATTCATTGAACCTATAATAAATCTATGGGATGATTGATATTCTCCCCCTATAGCATTTATTATACCAACATATCATCAAATATGAATTACTAGTGTAGGACCCCATTAAATAAAAATTACCTAAGCCCTATGAAAACAACTTATGTTTTTTCAACACCAATTAAAATTAATATGAACATGAAGAGGACATACCTTTCTCTAAATGTAGAATTCGAGACATTACTATTCATCATCCTTAACAAGTGAGATTTAGACTATAGATGGACTATTGAAAAAAAGATTTCCTTCTCATAACTATTGAAATGATTGTATATATTTGGAAAAGGGTAATTGTTTTTTACCATGATCTAGTCAACATTTTTTAATCTATGAACAACCTCAGAATACTATACATATAAGGAGAACAACACTAGAGAAACTCCATGGAGACACATTGAGCCAAATATAACCTAACTCTATCTGATCATCTCTATAAATACTAAACTACTAAAAATCAGAATTTTTATTCCTATAATGATCCACTGATGTTAGAGAATAATTAACATGAATTCCAATCTCATATTAAACATCACGTCATGGGTATAGAGTGACAACCTTATCAATAAAAAATCCAAAAACTCCAAAATTACCCCAAGGACATCCATTATCACATCATAAACTATTTTTGTAGAAAACATAGACATTAAATAATGTTGTTGATCCACATGAAAAATTCCATCGAACAACCCAAATCAGAAAAAAAATAAGTTATCCATAATCATTTTCAAAAATAATACAGCACCAAAATTAGTAGATTGCAACACATACAGAACACAACTAGTTGATGAAGAGGATAAAATAACATATTTTCATTTTTAGAAATAATAGATCCCCACATATCAGATATGTCCCTATCTCTTGTTTATTCTCCAAACACACCTAAAAAAAGAGTTTATAGCCTCAAACTCATGTAGTCAACCCCAGGGGAATGGATATATTACATAATCCTTGTACCAAAATATATTTTAGAGTGGGAGATTCAAAGGTGAGAAAATATCATGAATCAAACAAGGCATAAACAAGGTTACTAAAAAAATTGATCGTACATCTGAAAATATATATCTTCTCTAGTAATACTAACCCTAATACGCATAACTGACCAAACCAAGATTCTCTACAACTCTATCGATGACCACATCAAAGACATGGCTCAGGTCGAATTCCCTAAACATAATGATCTTTTGAGGTCATCCATTACCAGCTATATCCCCTATCATTAGATCATAATATTGCTACCCCTTTTACTAAAACATAATAACAAGAAACTACTATTGAGGATGGAACTGCACCTATCAATCTCTAGTAGATAATGATTACAGAACCCTGGGGTACTAGTTTAGGTGGTGGCCACAAACACCACATACCAAAATAATCACAGAATTCCCCCATGAAAATCAAAAAAATAGTTGGCCCCAGATAGTTGGAATAGAATCTATTGGGATATAATACCCATTGGTCAGTACCTCAATGGTTTTGGTTAAAAATACCCTCAAATGACAACTCTTCGACTCATTGAATACAACTGATTCCACTCTCAAATGCATCATCCTTTTCGGTGCATCTATTTAATCACCTCTACCTTCTCTAGAACCTTCTAATACATAATCATTTTAAATGAAGTTAGTGCATATGGGAATGAATCAAATATTTACTCATTAACATGCCTCGTATTAGACTCCTAATCTGGAAAATGATCTCGGTAAAATTTATTAAGGTAATTAAGAATGATTTCAATCTCCCAAAATGATGTACTCTATTGCTGAAGAGAACGAATCTCCTGCCACATTACTACTTTCTTGGATGAATAATGAAAAAAAATTGAATCTCCATTTGAAATTCATCCAATTAATAATCGTCCTCCTATATAACTCATTGAAATAGAGTTCTAAAGAGAAGAGATTCTCCATACATATGATTGATTTCCATCGGAACAAAATATCCCATCATGGTTCTGATCAAATTGAAATTGATCTCGAGCTCCTAAAATAATGTCCATATCTCCATATGTGAAGCACTTCTCCATACATCATGAATGCATAAAACTGGATGGAATTCATCATCCTTTAACATTGATAATCCTCTGGAACTGGATCAATTGTACGAAAATCAACTAGATCTTCTGGAAGAACCTAAACTACATATGCCATGTTCAGACAATGAACAATATACATAAAGGAAATTAAAATATAATTCCCAATGAAATATATTATTGAATTTCATTTTTAATCATTTTTGTATTTTATTTATTTTATCCCTATAAAAATCCAATTATAATAGGAGCACAAGTCATAATGATGTGTGAACCTCAAATAGATATTTACAATATAGGAAGGTCCACCATACTATTACATTAAATAATCTAAAATTTGGTGTCATGAAACAGGAGGGGTTCATAAAATTCCATATAATAACTAGTATCTCGGGCAAATGTCAGGTGACAATTTCATAAAGAACATCATCCAAACTGAACCATCTTATCACCACTATTAATAACCCCATATTCCATCATATATATCAACAATATCTTTTGATTCCACTTAGTCCTGAACCACTCCCTCCAAAGACATCAAAATGAGGTGCGATATAAAATGGCCCTCGAGTCCCACCTACTGTAGGCCCCAGGTTAGCGACTAAAACTTAGGGGATAAAAAAGTCAACAAAGGGTAGGAATTAACTTATATAATAACATAGGATATAGAGATTTATTGAATCATCTACAAACAAAAACATGTAATAATATGAATGAAACCAATACTATCTCATAAAATCAACTATAAATAAAAGTGATACAGATAAAAGTTTTTAAATTAAAGACCCAAATGAAAAGATAATGTAGAGACCCTGTATTTATCAATTTTTTGAGCTATATATTTCAAACATTGTCCACACGGTATTTAGGGAAACCTTAAAATAGTTTATATATGTAAGGTGATCATATATGTATACTTGGAAGGAAAACTATAGTCTCTTGTGATCATGTGAAAGAAGTATACAAATAAACCCATGAGAAAACTGAAGTAGAAACAATACATAAATAGGATAACTACCCCTACCAACCACAAAAATGCATGCTCACAAAATAATTAAAACCGTGTAATATAATATTATAAGAAGAATATTGATAATGGATTTCCCACACTAATAAAAATATATTACTCTACTAACATATCCAAACGTCATATATCGTTGGTCTCTAATATTTTCCATATAACAAACCACCCCACTAGCGTGGTAACATCACATACCGATTGTTAAGACATGAGATCACATCCCCATAAGCATGGAAATATCACGTCTCTCCCAAAAAACCCTAGTACTTTGCACATCCACAACCCCAACTTGAGAAGTATGATGTCTTGAACATGATTTAAATCAACCAAATTACCTCCTCCTACCACTGCATGACCCCACCGTAAGCCCCCAACCCCACCAAAATTTTCATGATTCCTCTCTCACAAAAACACATATGCCACCACATCTCACCTAATGATACATGGGATCACAACCCAAAACCGGACCACATGACATCTTTCATGAAAACTCCTATCAAATTTAAAGCACAATATAACACAATAATAGTTATAAATCATCCATCATATATTAAATTCTTACCTATCTTGGATGAATGATTAAAAAATAGTGAGTACATGTACTTCTGTACACCTCACTAGATGTCAGAAAAAACCATCCACACTTGACATTGTGGTTGAGGGCAGATAGATATCGACCTGGGGGTGGTGAGTATAGAAATCACAAGGAATATAAATTTATATTCATATAACCAAAAACAGTCCCAAACAATTGGATCAGAGGTAAACACGTTACAACTCATAATATCCCCACATTGGCTACCATGTCTAAATACACAACACCAAACTGAACCGAATTATACGAACACATTTCATATTTCCCGAAAAACACATTATCCAACACATTAATTTCATTATTTATCATAATACAAATTTAAAAACACACTCCATCATTTATTACTTCACTAAACATTTCAATCCAACTATCCAATCCAAACCCAACCCATTTCAAACATTATTAAATAATTAATCATACCTTAACTTCCTGGGAGTCAAGAAGAAAAAACTACACATCACAAGTACCTCACCGAATTCCCCATACCATCACCTCAATTCACTAATAGAATGAAAAAAAACCACAAACATGCCCAATGAAATGAATAACCACACAACTACTATATCGCATCCCAAAAATAAAATCTAATTGATCCCACCTTCTCTTCCTCCAAAAAAGAACCAAACACCATCCAACTCAACATCTACAAATCATGGGAAAACAACCTATACCTCACTAACCAAAATTAATGTAAATAAACCACCACCAATCCATCCAAAAATTTGGCCAAAACATCAACTACCTCACCGTACAAATTTCATGGCCAAACAAACTCCCCCTTGCCAACACAAAATCATGACAATACCACTACTTAATCACACCAAAATCAAGTCTAGTGAACCACTACAACTTTTCTATAATACCACGACTAGACATAATAGAACATAAAAATCCATTTGACATTTTTGAAATGGGGATTTAATCATATTTTAATATAGTTTAGGGGAATTGGAACCGATTCCATAATCTATGGGAAACCATTTCAATAGCGTAAATAATAATTGATTGGTATATATTCATTTTAGGATGATTTAAAAATAATAACAATAAAAACTATATACTTAATACGTATCATGAAGTGTTAATAAATCCCCCAATGAACACAATCATTAGGGGGACATTGATACCATATAGTCCATCAAATAATAATCACATCATTCCCATAATATCCATAGACGAAAACTCATTTTTATCATTTTATTTTATTTAAAAAATTCATAATATTATATTAATACTAATCAACAATATCCCATATGAAAAAACCATAGGAAATTATATACAATAATGCGTACTGAAGGATTCACTACCTCAAATAAAATTTAATTAATATTTGTGCACAACTATGTGTAGAAGAATATAGCATAAACCAGTACCCCAAAATGAGAAAATGTATATAAAGAAACACAACACAAATGTATCATAGAAACATATCACAACAAAAACCCCAAAAAATGAAAGATCACATTATATAATTTCTAATATATTAATTAAACGAAACAATGAGGTAAGAAAAAGTCATCACAGATCACCATTATGGATCCACTATATCGAACAATCTATAATGGGGTGAAGGGCGATACAATATCATATAGGGTGCCTAGGTCTTGTCCAATATGATATAGAATGAGTTTTAGATGAATGATTGGAAATTCCTCAATGATAACATCTTAAAAAAGAATAATTTCAGGTTTAACTCTTTTTACCATTACACATTATGTAATCTCTCGGTTTATGAAAAATTTTATATTTCATTGAAAAATTCATTAAATTATCATTTATATAATAAATTTTGTGATTTAAACATCAATGAACTTTAATCCTTCTAAAGGAATACCCATTAGTCTCGTACATGATCTGAATTAGCCAACTACCTGATTCATAAACCCCTGTTACACATCATTTAAAAAAGACATTGTATGTAGTTCCTAAAACAGATCTATTACACCTATAGCCTAAATGTAAAACTCCTATAAACCCCCGCTAATAACCTACAACCACCCAAACTACGTCTGTAGAACACTGAGAAGGAACATTATATTATACAGTTACTTGAAATTACATGAGAAAAGGATAAATATTTAAAAAGAAAATTTTTTATTTGGTAAATTTTTCATTCAACTTATCCTCTATTAAGGTCATAAAAAATTCATTTATTCTCTAATTCTCTTCATTTACCACTGAATATATAAAAAAACAATAAATGATATAAAAAAATAATCAAGGTAATAAAAAACAATATTTATTAAATACACGATGATAATAGATGAATTATTAAGACCAAATGACATCATTAAAAATTCAAACAATCCTTTTAATTTATGATGTGTTGTATTAGGTATATATCCTTTCTTGATACAAAATTAATCATGGCTATATTGATGTTTAATCATGTATAATTATTCGGATCCATGAAATTGATAAAACAAGTCATCAATATGAGGTAGAATTTATTTTTTTATAGTTATATAGGTGAGTAGATCATATGAAATGAAACAAAATTCATTTGTAAATCATTATTCATAATAAAAATAACATGTCAACCACTAGGTTACAAAATTTATTGGTTGAATCCTTTATCCTTATACTCTAATTATTTCATTTTAAATACCTATTAATATGTTGGTTAAATTATATATGGGGTTTTGAAATAGTTGCAGTACCATGTTTGAGATTTATTCCAAACTAAACTTAATTATTTGGAAGAATAATTTTTACTTATTTTGATAAAATATCATCAAACTACCACATATTTGGAATATACTAAAAAAATTTACCACAAAATATCTATGATAAATACACATTCCAAATAAAAATTACGACACATAAGACAATTGTAATTTGTATCGTATGTTTGTATTCTTATTCACATTGATAAAAAATAAAATGATTTTTTGGAATGTGAAATATGATTTCACTTCCATATAAATTGAAATGGGAAAATATAATTAAAGGAAATACATGGGTATAAAAATATCACATTCATGTAGTTGAATAATCATGAAATTTACAGGAAGAACATTATAATAATCATTCATTAAATGAAAAATATAATATTGAGATAAAACCATTATACTGTTATGAGTTTTCACTCAACATATAAGGGTTGATGTGATAACTCTATATATTTAGAAAATTCCTTGAATATAATACTATGGTTCGAGTTAGAATAAAATAATATTTTATATATTCTATTGTGGATGATATGTGTACATTTTACCACATAATTATTATAACCCACATCCTGAGTCGTGATCATATTAGATTCTTCTATTTCTTTTGAATTAAGATGTTTTTGATGTTGATTAAAAAATTTATTTGTAGTTCTATATAAGAAGGAGAAATGAAATGATTCCTTTTTTTGATGTGTTGGATAGTTTGTAGTGTGTTAGATTATAAATATTTCATCTATTGCTTCATCTAGACTCATCATCTTTCTTGAACTAGCTTACTGTGGCCCCACAAGTTTGAAATATTTACAGTGTGACTCCCTGAAGCCTACTCCAAATTTTCAGGTGTCTTAAAAATATAGTCAATTATGGATACACTCAAATAGAAGCCCTTATCCAAATATTAATGTATTAAATGACAAATCTCTAGGACCATACATGTTTTAATTGTAATATTCAACACATACCAAATGAATGAAGATAATAAAATCCCATTATAATATTATAATGAAATACTTCGATCAATCTGGTCCAAATACGTGAAAAATAATTATAACTAAGAACAACATAATAGTAAGAGGAGATTTCAGTAAAATTGACACCTATAATAAAACAAAATATGAGGAAAACAAACCAGAGCATTACCTGCTCATAGTGTTTCATGAACCCCATAAAACCGATTGTTTTATAAAGAATACATATATCATGCATGCAGAACACATGAATGTGTGATTATAAAAATAAACAATATTAAACCCTAAAATCATTAAGAAAAAAAATTAATGGTGAGTCATATCATCACATGGTATTTAAAAATTAATATAATATATAAAATAAAACATATAGATATACATATCGTTTACAAATTCGTCAAGGTAATGTCACAATGAAATTTCCAACCTAAGAATCACTGCTAGAGTCTGTAAGCACCCTCACATAGGAGATAGAACTATATGATTCATATTGTACTAATGGAAGACCTCCGAGATTTTGTGATCATTAAGTATTTCCATAAGGAATTAAAACATGGATGTCTGATGAGGTTGATGCAAAAATGGGGATCACTACCATGTATATATGTTTATAATGACTAACAAAATCTTTGAAACCCATATAAATAGGGGATAAAATCCCATGTATATATATTAACACTGATTCTTATAACCCCACATAGGAAACTAGAATATAGTTATTGTCTCGTGTTCCTCTATTATAGATTCCTCAAAATATTTCTTAAATTAATCCCGTAGATAAGATAAAAATACGTTTATTATGAAATAATTCCATATTATACCCTCACATGGATATATCGAGGTACCACTCCCTTAAAATACTATTCCATAATTGAATGAAATTTTTTCCCACATCATCATTCAAGGATTAAATGACATGTAATGTAACTACATGGTGTTTTCTATTCAGCACTGAGTATAACTGTGTATCATGCCCCAAGAGAGTCTTTTTGACTGGCACACCTGGATCTGTTTTTATACCTAGTCAAGGCTATGTACTAAGCCATGTTTGAGTATATGTGTCATCTTGTTTACTCCTTATATGTCATGTACCTGGCCAAGTCTGTATATGTGAATCCTCCATGATACATATTGAGACTCTGGATAAGGGTCACATGGTGTCTATAATGTTTCAAATAGAGTGTGATGTTTTTCTAATTCATCGAATCCCCGATACCACATCCATGGACCCATATGGTGTGTCTTCCAAAATTACATTCAATTTATATAATAATTTCCAATAAACTATTGATCTGTTTCACATATTTCATATGTACTTTTTAGGCCCCCAACCTTAAACTATACATAATCTTGAGATTATTGAAAAATTCACATAGAGTATATTTCCAAACTACATTTTTAGAAAATTAGGCAATAACTATTACATTAAATATCAAATATTACTAAGTAGACACTTCTCCTTTATCCAATTTTTATTACAATAATAAAAATCCATAAATAAAATAAGAAATAATTTCTAGATAAAAATATCCATTAATTCTTCATTTCCCTTACTATTAACTATTCCATGAGAAAAATAATTTCAGAAAAATGGGATAAGCATAAAAATAATTATAGGGGAATTAAATAAGGGAAGAAAACATTAGTCAATGAATACAAAAAAAAATCAAAGAAATCAAACTTTTTTACTCAAAAAACATATTCTATTTAATATACAATATGAAATAATCATATTTATGACTAAATCAATGAAATCATAAATCCTAATGGTAACTTGTGGAATCCATATCAAATAAGCATTGTACATTCACTTCTACATAGGGAGTGAAATTCATGGTTACATTTGGATTGAAATTCACAGAATATTCCAAAAATATCTTAAGAGAAATATTAAATTTTACCTCTTGAACATTGCCAAATTAATTGAAGAGCTATCTTGGGGTCACCAACCCCCATTTTATAATGGAAGAGTCCATATATATAAATGATGCCCAAGAACCAAAACATAATTATATCCTAAAACAAGCATAAAAGAATGATAAAATTTCCAAATTGTAATCACAATATATAATTTCATGATATTGAAATAATCAAAGCTATATGAAAACCATTTTCAATACCAAAATACATAAAAGGGTTATGTAGTATTATTGTTCCTTTAATAATCAATATGGATTATTTAAAAATCCAAATTACAAATAATGATCTGGGCGGTAGAAAGGTTGTTTTCATTGTGTACATTAACGAGAAACAATTATGTTTGGTTTTGAAATAATTTTCATGGCAAAAATTTTCCATTCAAATTAAATTAAAATTGAAATGTGTTTATACGTCATATAATAGAATGTTTTATATAAATACAAATATTCCTCAATGAAAGGAGATTGAGACAAAGTCCCTAACTAGGAATCTGAATTGTCTCATTCGTTCATTAATTTTCTTAATAATAAACATATGTTCAATTATACTTTCATTATATCATTTTTAAATATTATTATTCAATTTGAATCACTTATTACCATGTTTTATCAATAATTTAATTATTTAATTTCATATCAGATGTTTTGTTGATTTTTAGTACCAGTGTTAAAAATGAAAATGTCATTATTACAAAGTGTCCATGTTGAAAAAAATAAATTATCTCCAGAATAATATACATGATTTAAATATCATAAATATATGGTATATATATGTATTTATAATATTCCATAATATTTGGAGATAGGAAATTAAATTCACTGTTTAGGGAGATGTTAGGACGTACAAACACATTAGCACTACATTCATTTCATTATTATATTAAAGGAATGAAAATTAAATTACACGTAGATATTTCATAATTATATTATAATATATATGTGATATATGTTACATAAGATCATTAATTCCATCCATTATATGTTCCATGTATGTCGTGAATGAGTCAAATCACATTGAAGGTGTTGTATTCTTCACATCCTCAAATGAAATTATCTTATTTACACGTTATAGAAATGATAGAGCTAAGTTATAAATAAAAAACTATAGAATCATAAAGACAATATAAATATAATAAATATAATATGAAAATATAGTTCCATAATAACTTCCACCATGAGATGAGTCAGGGTAAAATTGGACAATCATAGTTTCGTGATGTAGTAGTTTATCGTACACAGAAATATTATTCTTGTATCCATTACACTGAGGAGTGTGTAAGTGTAGTTATTATCGTTTACTTAAAATTATCCTAGAGTATATTGGATATTGTGTTTGTTATATAATCAATTAATAATATGATCATATGGAGAGAGGATGGAATATAAAATAAAGGAACATGAGAGAAGATGTTACCTCTAAAACGGGTAACTTTTTTTTGATTTGAGCTGAAAATGCCATCATTACATTCATTGTTCCTAAGTGAAGGATTCTATGAGGAAAGGAAGAATGTGGAGAGATTATTCCATCATAATTCGGATGATACTAGGGAATTTATAGGTGCAAGAAAGTAGGTATAGGTTGTTGTCTTTATTAAATTGAGGAGGGGATCATTAAGAATGTCTTGAAATATTAATTTATTATAAATTAAGATTCGAATAAAAAATAGAATTTTTTTTATTTATTGCGAATAGAAGATGTTTTTTTTGAAAACCCTTCATCCAATAATTTTTAGATGTTCTTTTAATAATTGTTTATCCATATCCTTTTAGTTTAACCCATATTTTTGTTTTTTAATCTTGTAGTAATATCATATTATATACACATTGTGGGTTAATATAAATATCATATATTGTCAAAAGTCCAAAAAAATACATTTATGTCATATTTGGTCTTATTCTAACAATTTTCATGAATAATAGATTTATAAGAATTTCATATCGTTCAATAAACAGTTTTATATTTTATGTTATGAATTTTGAAAATTTTAGACTCCATTTATACTTGACTTTTATAAAATTCATAACTACCTGATATATTCAAATAAAATTGAATCAATTTTAACATGTTATATCCACCTAGAGAATTCTTGGATAACATTTATTATCTCATAAAATATATATTTTCTTATTTTTTGTTTCATTAATTTTAATCCTTTATTAATGAAGCAATCATTCCATAATCATTATGTCATAATTAATTTTTTAAATGAAAAAAATCTACAATAAAATATTATGATGGAAGAAATATCTATATCTTTCTAATTACTACTTATAGTCGATGATATCTCTTATATAACCCCATACAAAATTTGGCATAATAAATGATATATGTTAATGTTATATCTCTCTTTTCATATAATTAATTCTTATAACATGTAATTTTTATATCAATGTGCTACATGGGGTCCCAATATTGACCCATGGACGACTAGAGTCATAAGTATAACATACAATAATATTAGGATAGGTTTTTGGTTATTTTTTAATTATTATTTAACATTTATAAATCTAATTTACCCTCTAACCATGGTAAATAAATATAATATATGATGTTACTATTACTAATTTCCAAAAAATTATACATATTTATAAAATTTTTAACATATAATTATAAATTTGGAATGAAATCTTCCATAATAAAAACTCAAAATCGGATGAAATTAATTTTAAATTTATTCACGTTGTTAAAACTTGAAAACAATGTTTTAATAAGAAAAACTATCAGCAGATCGACATGTGTTTATGTCCAATTTAAAAGTGAATATATAACCAACGAACAAAATTGGATTAAATTAATAAAACATATTCCAATAAAACATTGAAACTGAATATATTTTTAATATAAATGTATAAATTAATCAGAAGAAAACACAGTTTTTAGTTAAAATGATGAATTTTCAACTATTCATTGAGTAGTTTACTTTTTCAGAAAAATAACAAAATTTTATCTAATGATAATTTCAATGTTTCGATTCTATAAAATAATATTATTTTTTCAAATAGAACATATAAAAGTGATAGAAACTATATTTAAAAATAGATCTGAATTATATGGCGATAAACTGAACTTTTAAAAATACATGAGAATTTTATGCTTAAATTCCAAATAGTTTTTCTTTTAAGCCTCTATCATTTATTGGATATGTGTAAAAACATTTATAATGAATGTGTGGTCATATTTTATTTTGTTCGGTTCATTCTCGCAAATAAAATAACTCGGTAATAAATAACATTTAAAAATAAAAATATTTTTACAATATTTTCTAGTATAACTCAATGTTGAGTAAAATATATGATTTCAAAAAACCTTTTTTTGTGTGTTGAGTAAAATATAAAAAAAAATTCCCTTTAACACAATATTAATATCTTATCCATAAATATTAAAAGAAAAAATAATTTTTATCTTGTAAATACCAAGGATTCTATGTCACTCCCCCCTTTTAGAAGTTGTGTCCCCGCAATTTTATTTACTTATGAAATAAGTTGGGTTATTTATCCCTCATAGCATTTTTAGATTCCCAAGATTCCATTTCATCCTTATTGGTTTTCCAAAAAACCATTTTATAATGAATTTTCTTATTTTAGAATACTTTCTCCCATCGGTCAAATATTTGTGCTTGTGGTTCTTCATATGGAAGAATCTCTTCAAACTAAAGTACATCTAAACTCAAAACATGACATGGATCTGGAATATACTTTCTCAACATTTAATCATGTAAAAAATTGTTATCCTTGGATAAACATGGAATTAAATACTCTCTATAGGAAAATTATCCAACATTATATAGGATTTCATAATGTTCAATGAACTACGAACTCAACATTTCCTCCATACTAAAACACATCACAAATTTGTATTGAGAAACATCCAGAAAGACCTGAACACCTACCTCGAATGATAGATCGTTCCTTTGGTTGTCTGCATAGATTTTATTCATACTCGAAGCTTCTCTAATTTGATTCTGAATCAACAGAACATTATTTACCATATCATCTACCAATTCTAGTTTGAATAACATTCTTTCATCTATTTTATCCCATAAAGTAGGTGTTCAACACAAAATTCCATATAATGCTTCAAATGGTGCCATATGTATACTGGAAGGAAAACTGTTATTATAAGAATGATGAAACAATGAATGATGTTGTTCCCAACATCCCTGGTAGTACATTGCACAATCTCATAGCATATATTCCAATGTATGAATTTTTTGTTCTAAATACCCATCTAATTGAGGATTAAAAGATGAAGTAAAATTTATTTCAGTACACAATGACATTTAAAGGCCCTTCAAAATGTATATGTAAAATTAGGATAATAATAATATTCAATAGAGAAGGGAAATCCATTTAACATAATTATCTCCTTCATATACAATCATGATAGTTGATCTAGAGACCGAGTGACTCGAATAAGAATAAAATTACTAGATTTAGTCAATCGATCAATAATAAGCCAGATTGAATTGGTACCTCAATATTTCATTGGTAATACCCCTTCAAAATACATGGACTCTTTTCCCCTTTTCCACTATTGATCCATCAAAGGCTAAACCATCAATCTCTGTAACTACTGCTCTACTTTAACCTAGTAAAAATAAAATATCTTAGAGTAATTTACGATTTATCTCTTTTCATTCCATCCCAATATTAATACTCCTGATGATCTATGTACAATTTAGTAATAACATGATGAACTGAAAATAGAGAACTATGAGCTTCACATAAAAACTATTAATTCAAATGTGAATCACAAGGAACACATAATCTATATAAAATCATCAAAACACTTTCATTACCAATGTTAAATATAGGTAACATACCCTTATGAACCAAATCTACCTTATTCTAGAAATCATTGTCTTCTTTCTAAGATTTCATAATTCTGTCATATAGAGATGACATCACTAACACATAAAACAAAATAGAGAAATTCCATGCACTAATGACTTCTCATCCAAAATTCATCAAATTAGAAAATAACAGATCTAGTTCAAAATGTATCATGGTTAATATAGCACAACATTTTCATCTCAAATCATTATCCACATTATTTGCCTTTCATGGATGGTAATGAATCATGAAATATTAATCCTTGATTATTTCTAGCCGTCTCTTCTATCTCATGGTCAGTTATTTCAGAGTGAATATATATTTCAATCTTTTTTGATCTATATATATTTCATTGTTCAGACCATACCGATAATGCCTCTAAATTTAAAAAAAAACAACTAATTCCAAATCATGTGTAGGGTAATTTAACACTTTATATTTCAATTGTCATCAAGAATAAACAATTACATAATCATTATTCATTTGGATATATCCATTTATTGTCAATGAAGCATCACTGTAGTTAATAAATTCACCATTTCTATAAGGTAGTTCCAAAACTAGAATATTCACCAATTTTCTTTTCAATTGCTCTAAACAATCATCCATTTTATTTATATAGATTAACATATATGATTTTTGAATTATTATAGTCATTGGGAATGATAACCATGCAATATATTCATCAAATCATTTCTAATAAACTAATAAACCAAGAAAACTACAAATCATGGTTATATTTGTTGGTCTTGTCCATTATTCAATAACATTTTTTTGCATTATCAGCATATCTTTCGTGTTTAGAAAAAATGCGTCCAAGGAATTAATTTTTTTGTTGCCAAAACTCAGACATGGTGAATTTCCCTTACAGTTTCATTTCATTGGAGATGGAACTTCGGGTAGCGGGATCCTCCTCCGTCGTTGATGGCTTATAGGTTTTGGCCATGTCCATTCCTCATTAACTCGGCCTCAATCTCCTTCCTCCCAGCGGTGCAACATCGGTGGCATTGGCAGTTTGTGATCCACGACATATGGTTTCTTCCTGCAAACCTACAGATACAATGAAGACCAGTGCTCATTCGGTATCAGATCTACTGAACAAATCGGACCATGTGATGCATGATCCATGGAATTTCGTGAATACCCACAACCCTTTGTCACGTTGAATACTCGCATCTCATTCTGTCCTCAGTTGGATTCAAATCCTCCGAATCGATCTGATGATATGCAACATTCAAATGTAGATCTATTTGGGAGATCTGAGGATGCGCTGGATAGGGATACTGAGAGTGTGATTCGGAACGGTGATGAGTCGAGGATGCCATCTGCTCTGAAGGAGAGTGCATCGATGTGGGATGCTAGGGTTGATCCAACCGGTGGTAACAATATGCCTTCTAAATCATATGTTGGTACTTTACAGAATAAAATTTCAGGGCCGAAGATGGATAGACTTTGTTCTTTGGGTATGTTCAAGGAATCATTCCATAGTCGAATCCTTCGTAAGTATTCAACTACTCATGTGGAAGTGAACTCGGAATCCCTCACTAAAAGAATGTAAATAGGGGAAAATTCATTGATTGTAGGAAATTTTTTTCCTAATGGTGAAAACCCATTAAAGCATGATAACTTTATTCACAAAAACTCAAACTTTTGGGTCTTCTCTAACTGGAAATGAATCTCTCCTGGATGTGGTTTTTTTCATTTCTTGTTTCCTTCAAATGATTTGATGCTTCGCGCATGGGGATTTTGGACACTGATTTTGAAACTTGGTTGGAATCACATAAATGAATTGTCTTTGTAATTTATTGTTTGTCATGCAAGAAATGCCTTTTCTCAGGTCTGGGTTCATATTCATGGTCTTAACTAGGTCTTCTGGCATTCGAGGATTTTGTATGATATTGCCACAACAATTGGGACTCCTATTCATCTTGATAAGGAGACTGAAGATGTTCGGTTTGGTCACTTTGCTAGGACGTTGGTGGAGGTTAATCTATGTTCTATATTAATTGACAAGGTAACTATTTCTAGTACTTCTGACAATATTCAAATTGATGTTGAGTATAAAAAACCCTCTTTTTTGCAATGAATGTATGGCTGTTAGACATGCACTGTAGATGTTTCGAAAGCATGTTTCATGTTAAGAATGTGGAGTGATGGGTCATCCCGAAAATATTTGCCGAAAAAAAGTCAAGGAAGAATTATGTGGATTTTTCAAAGCCCATTGTTCATTATGGTGATGCACTTATGGAGCCAACTTCCATTGTGGCTGATGTGAGGAATTCTAGGAAATCTGATTCTCAAGTATATAAATGCATGAGTTTGCTGGTGGATGTGTCTCTAGAGAAAACTCATAGTGGCCCCTTGGACCCTCAGGTCGATTTGTCTAAAGAGGTCACTTCATATAGGGAAATCTCTACACGGTCTTCAAGATTGATGATCAAGGATCAATCTCAGGTTGATTTCTCCATTCAGATTGATGCACAACAGCATGTTGACGGTCACTAGGAAACTCAGAAGTAGCTGATTGTTGATTGTCACCATGAAACTCAGAAGCAGCAGCATGTTGATTATCATCGGGAAATTGAGAATCTCTTTCAATCATTGGATTTATCTATGAAATGGGGAAATGTTTTTGGTGATGAAATGGGAAATGGTACCCCTTCTAAGGCTTCTGGAATTGGCGGGCATGCTTCCTTTAAAATAAATTTTCTTGAGTGGAATGGAAAAGATGACTCATAGTGTGGGATTCACCTCTATTCCTTCAAAGCGGCGACCACACAAGGATTATTCTAACCTTCCTAGGAACGTGTCTACCAGATCGTCTTCGAAGATGTCTAGGATGGTCGACACATACCTTCTTAATATTTTCAATTAGGATAAGTCTAAATCTGAATGGGATCCTGTTAGTGATTCTTATTATGCTAATGATTTGTCATACTATGATATTTAGACCTTTGTTTTGTGGATGAGCACATCTTTTGTTTGTTTGATCTTGTCCCCCTTATCTGTAATTTTTATTTCATTTCATTAAAGGGTCAGAAGCTTTGCTTCTGGCTTGACATTCTAGGTCATTTCATTTAAGGTCTGCAAGAAAACCCTTAAATGACAATTATAATCATCTTTACTTTTTGAATATACCAAAATATTTTTAATTACCAAAACCAAAAACATACCCACGAACTCATGGAATAGTATATTCCTAAAATACAAGAATATAGGTAGTGCATTGGTTAACCCGAAAAGAATAAAAAAATTCATACTAACTCTATCAAGTATGAAATGTGGTCTTAGGAATGTCTCATTCTTTTACATTCAAATGATGGTACACTAACCTCAATAAAATCTTAAAAAAAATATTTAGCTCTATAGAGATCATCCAAAAAATAATCTATATATGGAAAACAATACTTGTTCATAATAGTGATGTTGTTAATGGCTCAATAAAAAATACAAAATCTCATTAAAAAATATTTATTTTTAGTAAACAAGAGAGGGGAACCCATGATGATGTTCTAGGCCGAATTAAACCATTATATGATAATTCATGAAATTTACTCTTCAACTAAAAAATTTCCATTTGAGTCATTCAATAATTGTGTTTTGAAAATGGACTAGCTTCATGAACCAATTCAATAGTAAATTTAACTTCTCAATTATGTATTATATCTAGAGACTCATTAGAAAAAACATCAACACAATCATCGAATAATGCCACATCATTAATCTGAATAGATCATTTATTTTAAACAATATGTGCAACGTTACATTAATTTCCATATTTTAGTATTTTGTCATCATCGAGATATGTTATAAATAGTAAGGGTTCATTATTGTACACAAACAAAAACATTTTATAAAAATAAACCAATTTTTTTATGAATTTAATATTTTCATGATAAACAGAAAGCCAACCTATAGCCAAAATTACATCAAACTCTACTAAAAAACAATAGGTTATGTAGGTAGTTTATTTATAGTTAAATATATGAAGGATAATATAATTTATTATTGTCTCAACATTTCCCCTCATTGTTTTTACCACATGTTTAGGATTCATATATAGAGATGGAATTCCAAACATACGAGAATATTTATTAGAAATGAAACAATGTTGAGACCGAGAATCAAACAACAAATTGGCATAAACTAAATAAACAACCAATATACCTGATATTACTTAATTTGATGGTCCAAAATATGCTGAGTTAGTTGCAAAGGATTTCACCGACCCTTTTTGTAATAATTATGAATGTTTTCCATCATTTGAGTTCTTCTTTAGACACTAATTTGCATAATGACCCGTTTCGTTGGACTTAAATCATTATAATGACAGTAAATCAGATTTTATCTTACCACAACCCTATTCTTTTTTTATGTAATTATAAGCCTTATACACCATTTTACCACATCTGAAGAGCTTTCCAAAACTCAAAGTCATTCCCTAGAGTTATATTACAATAAATTTTGAAAACAATAAATTTAATTATATTACCATTATATTTTTTTGAAGAGTTATTACCTTTTATCTTCCTCCTATAACTCTGATTTTGTTATTTTTTCAAATAACACCTAATCATAAAAAAATCATTTCAACCTTCTCCGCACATCGAATAAGATTTTCATAACTTTTGAACTCAAAAAAGCAAATTCCATTTCATACGTTGGAATTAATCATGATTAAAAATGATTGATTATAAAATCAGGATCCCATGTTAATTTTGTTTCATACCTTTCGTGTAGAGTGAATTTTTCTTCATAAGCAGCCAATGAGTCATCATCCCACCTCAATTCCTGGAATTGTTTTTTCTATACTAATTCAAACTTCCATAGGAAAATATTTCCCAAAGAATATACCTTTGCATTAATCCTAATCATGAGCATAAATCTCCTCACCATCCCTAATAATTTTAACCATAGACCAACACTTATCGGCTTAATATTCAAAACAGTTATTAAAAATAGTAACCATTTGATGTTATAAACACCCCATGACACCAAAAATCTTTTTGAGTGATTTCATACACCCTCAGTTAGCACATGGTCTGATGATCCTCTGAATTATGGGGGATGTTGCCTCATGAAATGATCCACCACTAACATTCTCATTTGTGGTTGATCAAGATGATCTCATGCATGGATTACACCACTAATTATAGTCTGATTCAACTATACTATCACTACAAAAAATTAATCACTTCTGATTCTGACCATTATGTCTTGCTAATTTAATAGGTTGTTCTCATCATGATTTAATCCCATCATAGTTTCCATTTATTCACTACGAAAAACCATTCCGAAGATAGACATATATTAAATAAAGAATCATGTCAATTTTAAAATTCAATATTAGTTCAATCTTTCTAGAATGTAAAAAAAAATTAGGGATATTCAGTTAACAATATCCAAACTCCTAAATATTTATAAATAGACCTCTAATACTAATAACAATCCCCTACCTTAATCATTACATAATCTTCAGTTAAGTCCAGAATTAAAATTGAGAATCATTTTAGGTTTATAGTTTTAGAGAATTAGGTCATAAGTATTACATTACATCTCATATGTTACAAATTTGTAACTTATACTCTATAAAATTTTTTCACAAAAACAAAATTCAATAAATAAAACAGAACATATTTTTCTCGAAAAAAATATTCTGGGATTCTTCATTTCTATTACCCTACCTTATACCCTATGAATGACATTTCAATAACATTGTATGAGCATAAAAATCCATGTAATGGAATAAAATATGGAATGAAAACATTATTTCAAAAATACATTCAGAACAATGAAATCATACTTTTTACTCATAAAACATAATCTATTTAACATACCTCATTAAATTATAAGGTATATGATTAACTGATAGAAATATTAAAATCATAATGGTAACTACTAAACTCATATCATAAATATATAGTAGGTTTCATAGATACCTAGGGAGTAACCTTCATGGTTACATTAGGAATTACAATTACTTAATATTCCCTAAATCTCTTTGGAGAAACCATAACCATTAACTCCCTCAAGTTACACAATGCATTGGAGAGCTATCTCTGGCTCACCCAATCATAGTTTATCACAGAACCACCCATATACGTAAACAATTCTAAACAACAATAACATAATCAGAAAAAAAAAATCATAAATGAAAGATAAGATTTCCATAATGCAATAACATTATATCATTTCAAGATATTGAAATAATCAATTCATTCACAATACTAGATTCAATACCCAAATATGAAAATGGTTAGATGGTATTTATTTTTCTTTTAAGGAAATTACAACTTGTTAAGGAATCCAAATATTCAATAATGCAAGCGGTGGCAGAAAGCACATTGTCATCATGTACATTAAAAAGAAACATTCCTTTTGTAGTTAGTAAAACACTTCATAGAAAAAATATTTCCATTGAATGAAATTAAAATTCAAAGAGGTTTATATAGCGTATAAAATAAGGTCATATATAAATCAAAAAATGTTTCAGTTAAAGAAGATTGAGATGAAGACCCTTTCCATGAATCAGACTTGTCTCATTCATTCTTTATTTCCTGAAAAATAAGAATAGGTTAATTTCTATTTTATTTATAGACTTTTTAAAAATTATAATTCATTTTATATAACTTATTACAATCATATATTAATTAGGTAATTATTTTAGTGCATATTGGTTGTTTTGTCGATGTTTGGTACTTTGGTCAAAAATGAACACGTTATAATTACACAGTTTCCATGTGGTCAAAATTCAATTATATAAAAAATATTATTCATGGTATAAATATCATATATATACAGTATATAAATGTATTTATAATATTCCTTAACATTTGGAGATATGAAATGAAATGCACCATTTTTGGACATGGAAAGTTATACGTATGCATAAACACAACATTCATTTCATTTTCAAATTTAAGGAATGATAAAAAATTGGTAAACAATTATGTTAAAATTTCAGTATAATATCCACGTTATATATGTTACATATTTTCATTAATACCATGATTTATATGATCCATGTATGTTGTGAAATAATCATATCAATTTGAATGGGCGGTTGTACGCACATTCTCAAATGAAATTATCATATTTACACAAAAAGGAAAGAATCAAGGAATGATATAAATAAAATATATATAAGTGTAGAGAAAATATAAATATAATATATATCATGTTTATTTTAATTTATATCATAATGTATTTCATGAGAGGTGGTATAGGAAAATTGAACAATCTTCATTTTTTGAGGTTGTACTATGTCGAACATAGAAATAGTATGTTTATATCCATTAGAAGAAGACGAATATATGTGTGGTTGGAATCCTTCTCATAACAACATCCTAATATATTTAATATAATTTTTTTATGTTATAGAACAATGTGAAGAAAATTTTGAGTGAATAATTAATATAAATGAATGGAACTTGAGAGAATTCATTACCTCTAAATTTGGTATTTTTTTTAATTTGAGCTAAAGGTCTTTCTAGAATTTCCTTCGTCCCATGTTAAGGATTCTAGGACGAAAGGGGGGATTTTTTTATCTTATTTGAGTATAATTTTTATGAGACACATGTCTTTAGATATGTAAGTACGTTTGTAGATGTGGTGGATTCTTATTAGATAGATGATGCCCTCTTTAGGAATGACTTCAAATATAAATTTATTATAAATTCTATTTCGAATAAAAAAGGTCCAAAACTCATTTTATTCAATGATAAGATGATTTTGGGTCAAATAATTGAATTTTAGAAGTTTAAATTCATTTAATAAACTACATAATATTTTATGTTATGAATTGAGTGAATTTTGGAGACTATTTATACAAGACATTTTAACTAATTCATAACAAATTTATTACATCGAAAAAATACATTAAAATATTAACATGTCATGTTCAACTAGGGAAATCATAGATGACATTAGATATTTCCTATAATATTTATTTTTATATTTATAATATCATTTATTTGATTACTATATTAATGAAGAAATCATTTTATCATCATTATGTCATAATTAAATTTTTTTATTTAGTCTCTAAAAATAATGAAAAATATATAATGTTGTAAGAAATATTTTTATAAATATAACGACTATTTATTGTATAAGATATCACTTATATATCCCCAAGTATAAATTTCATTATTTAAAGATATATGTTTATGTAATATTTCTCATTAATTTAAATAAATTCTTATAACATATAAATTTCACACCGTAGTTGCTCCATGGGACCAAAAATTGGCCCAAGGATGCCCATAGTCCAAAATTTATCATAAAATAGGATTATGATTGGATTTATGGTTGTTTTAAATTATTTTTCACCCGTAATTAGTTGATTGACCCTATAAAAACGGTAAATAACAATAATTACAGAAGTTAATATTTATAATGTCCGATAATAAAAGGGAATTATTTAAAAAAATTGAAAATTATGATTCCAAATATGGAATCAATTATTCCATATTTAAAAAAGAGAATAGGTAGTAATTAAATGAAAATTAATTCTCCTTGTTAAAACAAGAAATCGTTTTTATGAAGTAAAAACTATCAAAATATCTATATGTGTTTATATCTAATTTAAAAGTGAAATTATTTCTTATGAATACATTTTTATAAAATGAAAAAAATATAATACAATTAATCAATAAAACCAATTAAAACGGAAATCTAACTATATTAATAAATTAGATAAAAATACATTTTAGAATTAAAATGCAATATTTTGCAGTACTTATTAAAAAGTGAAATTTATTAACAAATTACTAAAAATTTATCCAAAGTAAATTATGATGTCCCAATTCTATAGAATAATAATATTTTCTCAAATTGATCATATAAAAGTGAAAAAACTAGATTTTAAATGGTTTCTCTACCTAAAGACCGAAAAGTGACTTTAAAAAAATATTATAGTACTTTATGCATAAAATCAAATTTTTTCTTATTTAAAGATTCTTAAATTTATTGTATAAATGAAAAATCAATTATAAAACATGTGTATTAATATATTATTTATTTATATTCATTATTTCCAATATAATTCCTAGGCGTTAACTTCCATTTAGAAATATTTATATTATGATATATTTTTCGTTATAATTCAATGTCGTGTGAAACATAATATTTAAATGAAAACCATTATTCAGTGTTTAGTATGTTATTAGACAAAGTTTAAATGCAATATAAAATTTATATTTTATTCATAAATATTAATATATATGAAATTTTATTATAATATAAATAACTGGGATTTTATACTCCCATCCTCTAATAAACCCATGAATCATTCGAGTAAACAAGGATTTGGTCTGGATGATCATTTTCATTACCACCCACTTGAATCTGGAAATCTAATTCTCAGGGAAAACCCCCATATTGAGTCATTATACCATCTCAAACTAAAACCATAGTCTATGATCTAAATTCTAATCTTCATATGCTTTTATTTTCTTTTTAGCTCAATCCCATTGGCAACACGAAATCATAACATTGTCATGAATATGTTGTTCCACGAATCTCTTGTATGAAAAATAATCCATCAGTATATGTAGAATCATTTACTAAATTGAATTACACCATTAAATTCATAAAGAATAAGGTAATAAATTCATGAATCAAAATCCTGAGGAACAAAACATGGAAAATGTTCTTGTTGGCCATGATTCAATTCCATTAGAATGAAAATTGAATTGGTATTAATAAAAATATATATACCCAAATTCCATTTATAATAATCAGTTACATACAACTCGATTGAACAATGAATAAATACATTGGTTGACGGATCCATGTTCATTAGAGATTATAAAAATTTAGATAAATTCACATAAAACAAATGTCCTAACTCAAAATATATCAATTTGTAATTAAGAAAAAATCATCATCATTTTTGTTTTCGAGTTCCTCGATTTCTGATAAAACACTAATCACAAAATCATAATGTATCGATGGACTCATGTAGAATCTCTCACATTGGATCCTCTGTTAAAATTCCATGCGTTTTATTCTAATCCAAATTTTTATATATAACCTATTTTAATAAGATGAAAATTTATTTACTAAATCATGTAAAAGAATGTTAAATAACTCATTCATTCATTCCTTATTTATTTCCTTCAATTTTTTTTGATAAACACCAGATACCACCAATTATTATGTCACACATAGTGTAAATTCCACAATCTGGCCTAAATGGGGCTATTAGATTACAGATCCAGGACTCTAATTAGTATTTACTCAATGTTTAAAAAACTACTAATATAAGCTATAATAAATATATATTATGTTGAAATATAAATTACAGGCTCACAAAAAATTGAAATATTGGGCCATCGATACACTTAGATACGAAATTTATTACTAGATATATTTAAAATAGTTTGAGAGAATTAATAAGAAATTAAATTATTAAAAACATAATTATTTTCATGAAATAAAAATAAAAGGGAAAATAAAAATGATGGGGTATTAATCTCGTATCATGGTATGCATCTATAAAGTTATATTCCGATTATTTCCATTTTTTCAATTAGACATACATTAATGGAATCACAAACCCACGAGTTGTATTCTATTGCAAATCCTTTTTCACTTTTTGGTACCCAGCAAAAGTAACTCCCTCATTGTTTTACAACACTCCCAAATAGATAATCTGTGAATATTCAGTTTCATACCTCCTTTGTTGTAAAACAAGGGAGACATTGTGTACCCAGTCTAATTGTGGTAGTAAATCTAAATGGTGCTAGGCCTTTTAGACTTTGCACAATATCTATAAATCGCTATTGAATATGACAGTCATACATTATCCATGAAACAATATAAATAATAGATGATGAGTTGAGATCATCAACCACACATGGCCTTCCTTCATGACCTCTAAAGGCCTCCGTCACCAATATTCATATTTCATCTGACTACTCTTTGTAGTCCACATCTACTTTAGAATGATCTGAAACATATCAGTAATAGCACTCACCAACATTGGTCCCATGAGTGGTGAGTCAACCAGATATATATAAAAAAATTACCTTCACGATCTCCCGTATAAGGCCACAAAGTGTTCTTAATAGATGATAGAATGATATATTTTAATGTAAAAAACATCCACCAAGATTAGTCAATCCTACCAAATATGAAAAAAAATATAACATGCAATCCTACAACATTTCCAATAAAACATTAATGGATCGCTTGGCCGGGAAATTATTCATGGGGTTAAAGGAAACATTCAAACACATATTAGTCGCAAAGTCCTCCTTAAATCCATAGCATAATGAAGTTGTAAAGGGACCATCATGATCTCAAATGATCGTCAAGGGAACTCAGTGGTTATGGAATATCTCATACCCAAAAAATTTCCAAAGATCTATAGTGATCTCTTCTCCTATGTAGCAAGGAAGAGGGATTAATTAGGGAGTTAGTCTTCAATCACCGAAATTGAAGTATTTCATCTAGACATACATGGTAACTATACCATAAATTACAATAATATTCAATCCTACATCCACTCATTATCCTCATGGGGACGAGATGGACCCTTAAGAGTTCATAATCATCCATTACCTATTAACATTTTAGGCATCAAGAGACAAACACTACATCACCCATATTTATTATTGGACACCAGGGTTGGAATCAATGGTCTTGGTACATATTTTGAATACCAGGATGTACTTTTAATATGGAGGTATGAAACTCACCCATCATCTCCCTCAATAAACATCACTAGTACCATCATACGACCTACGAAAAGTATAATGTTATCCGCATCATTATAAAATATGTAGGATAGTTTCTAATTGATATATGAGTATGTATGGTATCACATTTGTTATATCCATTCTATTCATTACTGAAATATTGAAAATTAGGTTAGCTAAAAATGATTGACTTAATATATAATGAACCATCCACATTTACTAATAACATTTTCAATTATTCTAACTACTCTGACACCTCGTCTAATAAATGAGAACAAGATCGCCTATTGAGAGTGTATTCCATCTTGTTTTCCTTCCTCAGAGTATAGAATATATTAAAGACATAGCCTTGAATGAACTATATCCATTAACTCTATCTCAATATAATGATATTGTGAGAGAAGATATATTCGAGACACTTCTAGTTAGAGTAGATGATAATATTCTCAACTATAAGAAATATTTTCTATATATTTAGGGAAAATACTACCAATGTTAACACAAGAATGTAGGTTTTATAATTCTTCACCTATAATCTCAATTACTGATACACATATAAAATCAATTCCTACCTCAACAAAAACACACAACCATGTTATTTCACTTAACAATCAAAAAACACTACGTAATTGACAACCTATTATTTAAATCCAATGATGGGGGAACATGTGAAATATTCCCCAACTCCTAAAACCATTGATGGAATGATTCCATCCAAATGAAGGGATTTCCCATCCTAGTAGATGAACTGAATATTGTTGATATCCATTTGAAAATTAGGAACAAATACCCTATAGTATCTTAATATCCTAATGAATATCCAAATCTCTATTTAACTCTTTTGGGGATCCCCAGAAAATTTTTCCTTGACCTTGGTCGGGCCTATATCTAAACCATTAGATAAGATGACATGTCTATGAAAGTAATCATCTTGAATCCATAATTGACACTTTGAGACATTAACATAATGGTGGTTTTGTTAGAGTGTGGAAATTATAAACCACAGGTGCCTCATAATATCTTCCATGGATGTCTAGTTCACAAGGTTAATCAAATGTATAACATAAAAAACTAGTATAAAAAGGAATAAATTATATGTTTCATAAGATTGACTAACATTTTTTTGTCACCATGAAGTTAAATGGAATCACCATGTACTCATAATGACTATAGATACATTTTAATTCTTTCTTTGTAATATCCTCAAATCATACTCATAACTGGTGATAGCCTTATCTAAGGTCAATCATCATGAACCATCTTGACCCTCCCAAATGATCGAAGTGGTCATCAACACACGGCAATGAATATGTATTATTCATTTTCTCGTAGTTCAAGTTTTGATAATCTACTAATTACAAAAATAAACTATTTGAAATCTTGGAAAACAACATCTGGTCTACCTAGGTGAAAACACTGGAAATCACAAAGCCATATCTCTACAAATATTATATCTATAGATTCAGATCATGATTCTATTTGAGAGCCATCTAATTTTTTATTGTACATATATGATTCATCCTGATTTATATGTCAATTATGAATTCCAAATCACTATTTGGATGTAATCAAAGAGAATCCAGAAGAACAACGTACTCATACTCATCCACAACATCAAGAATAAGATAGCTTAGAGGATTAACCATTATATGATTCGTGCATTCCAAATACTGAGTAATCAGTTTCAACCTACTGTATTTGATTCCATCTAGATTTTCATGGGACTTATTATAACCTATTAAGGAAACAAATATTCCATTTCTCGAGACACCTTGAACCCCCATCCTAAAAAATTAAATTTTTAAATGAATTTTACATATCAAATCTAAGCATAAGATGGGGATATAAGGTTTCAATGAGAAAAAATGGAAGTCACATTAAAATAACTCACCTCTATGCATCCTATCACACTATTTTGAAAACATTGTTTTCACTCTGTCTTATCCTATAGGAATAACCAAATATAAGGGTCAATCAAGGGGCTCAATCAGAACCTTTATGTCTCAAAACAAGGGTGAAATAAGAAAATAGTGGCCCATGCTTGAATTAAAACAACCAAAAATAATATAGTGATGAAAAATAATTTACCCCTAATTTCCACAAATCACATAAATTATAGGAATCTAAGACAAGTAGTTTTCCTCTACCTCATCCACCAACTCACTGATCCTAGAAGGTATCATTTGTTTGGGGTGGTATGAACATTTCAAACCATCCAACACCTCCATATACTCTCAATGCTCTTATTCTGTATCATCCATCCGACAAACCCCCATATTCCTACTAATGCATCTACTATGGAAGAATTTACACTGTCTGTCTATCAGTTTCACGAATTATTGGGAAATCCCATGTGAGTTATACCTTACTATCATAGGAGAAACATGAAATCTCTCTAGGATTTCTAGACCCATACTATAAACAATCGCTCAAAAAATGTAAGAATATTCAAAGAGTCTGAAACCTTTGGTATATTTAGGAAAACAAATGTTTTAAAAAATATCAATGGTTTTAGAAACTATTGGTTAGTATTTGATGTTTATTTTCATATACCAGTTGCTTCCAATCAACCATTGGTATAGAACACTTAAAATTTCAGTATACTAATTCTAGTAAAAAAACAATTGGTATTGATATATACCAATGCATTGATAACTATTAAAATATATCATCAGTAAAAACATTACCAATGGTCATAGAACTATTGGTATTGAGGTTCTCTGAGATTTTCATTAATTGTTGGTATTTTTTCAAAACTATTCTAATGGTTTTTCACAATTAGTAATAGGATTTTATAGAATTCATTACAACATATAGTATCCTCCCACCTCCTTTACATAAAGGACATGCAACCAAGATAAAAAACACAAATTAAACACAATATTGGGTTTTAAGTTGAATTTGAATCATTACATTATTTTTTCCATATGTAATTTTATTGGGAACCAGAATAAAAAATTGCATATGAACATGAACAACATTAACTGCCTAAAGAATGGAAACTATGTTTAGAACAATAATTTTATGTTGGATGTCATTTAATAGATATAAATTAGAACATATAAATATAATTGAAATAATATAGAGGATTATAGGGATAATGGAATGGTCGTATAATTATTTTATTCATGGGATATTGTCATTCCCACTATTTATTGTAATACGGGTAAGGGCCCTATAGATCTAAAAGATCCTAGAAAATAAAAAAATGGGTGGATCAATATTATTATAATTTAGTTTTGGAGGTTTATTTGATGTAGATTGGTCATAGAACATCAAGAGGACAAATAAAAAATTGTTTCAGATAAGAAATATTCTCATGAGGGTTCATTTGATTATTAGGAGGATTTTGATTCTGATTACTCATTTAATAGATTATTTATAAAGTTGAGTCAAATAATGTGAAATCCAAAATTGTTAGGTTGGGTTCTTTTCTTATCCAATTGATGAAATATACTAATGAATTTTCTATGGGTATTTTAATGTCCCTTATGTTTTTTAGGATGATGAAATTATAAGAGATTCTTATCGTGGTACATCAACTGGTCCCTCTAATAGAAATGGTGAATTTAAATAAACTAATATTAAATAAATATTACTAATAATGGGAATGAAATTATGGGTGAAAGATTAGATAAAAAATAGAAATATGTTGGGGATCAGAAGACCAATAAAATAGTGAATTATACTGTAAAACAAGAGTTTCTTTGGGATGTTGATAAGGGTCAATGACAAAGGAATGTTATAATAAAGAGTTTTAAAGATAATCCACATGGTATGTCTGTTATAGATCCACCTAAAGACACGCCCAGTTGTTTATGTGAATTCATGACTAAAGAACCATTATCCATTGACGGTCAAACAAAACAAAAAATTTATTTTTTTATGGATTAATAAAAGTACATCAACCTCCAATAAAATATGATTCTATTAATCAATTGAGTGTAGATTTGAGGGATCTTTAATCATTAGGATGTTTTTATCTTTTTATAAATTTATTAGGGACCTCCTTGTTTCTTATTTGAGCTATTAGTTCATTCTTTTTTGGAAATTATAGTAAATAATAACGGAAAATTTAAAGGAGGAATATTTATCTTCATAATATAAAGGGTCATGATATCTGTCAGAGGGACCAATCACTGAATTCATATTGAAAAATGTAGTATATTTAATTTCATACTCTGTAGATTATGATAATGGTTGTATTTTTTGGAAATCTAGACCATTTTAATGTGATGGTAGAAGTGCTACAATATGTGATGTCTCTTGACCCAAAATCAATGAATGCATTGAACATTAATAAAGAAAACCCATTTTCATGTGTTTAATTATGAACATCACATTGTAGATTACTACATACATGCGAATATCATAGTTTAAAATTGTTTGGATGGAACTAAAAAAATTAATATCCTTAATCCAATACAAAAATTCTCCATTAAACAATATTATTTAAAATTGTTTAATTCATCTAAATTCAAATCGGGTGTTCGAAGGCATGGGTAACATTCAACCCTTCTAGAAGGCAATACACCAATGATAGATTAAACTATATAAGGATAGGGATTTGAGGAATATATCATCCTATAGAGGTAAAAAATTAACTTCAATAATATAGAAGAGATATAAATAAAAAATTAAGAAAATTTGGACAATTATTATATCATTACATTTATCATTCAGTATAACCACTTGAATCAACACATATAAATACCCCCCCAAAACCTGTAATTAATCTCAAAACTTCCTATAAGAAGAACATAATTAACTACCTACAAAGTCAAAATACCTAAAATTCAATTCATCTACAATAAAAACATCAAAAAAACTGACTTCTAATCAAAACTAAAAGAAATAAATATAGAAAATAGTAAAATAATGAAACTAACAGCCAACTGCAATTAAAAACCAATCATAAAATCTTCAACTAATAATGAAACCCAAAAAACATCCTCAAAAATTAAAACATGTAATGAAACTAATAGAGAATCATCAAATCCCAATAAACTGATTCTTAAACAATGATAAAAGAAAAAAAATCCATTTATGAATTTAACTAATGATAGAAAACATAAAAAATATCAAGCATATATTCTATCAAAGAAAATCATCAAACATAAAATTTCAGAATGATCACTCAAAAAATGTAATATATAAATCATTCCCCCATCACCATCACTATCATCACCATCAGCATCATCCTCATACACAGTATCATATTCATCATTATCCCTATGATCATCATCATCTTAATCTCCATCCATATCCTCTGCCTCATCCTGAACATAATCCTCCGCCTCAATGTCCCCCTCACCATCATCATTTCCATCTCCATACCCTTCGCTATTTTAGGTAATTACCTCATCTTGACCACCACTAGGACTAATTCCTCAAGTACAATATAGTGAATGCATCGATGATATATATTCATCACAAGATAAGTTGGTATCTAGTGGATGTGATGAATATAAAACATTCATTAGATTTTTAAATTCAGTGGTTTCCCTATCATCACATACTTACACATAAGTTGCACTTTGTTTAGCCTATTCTCCACAAGCCATATGGTTTCCCAAATTAGTGGTACTACAGCTAGTAACTGAGTTTGGAAAATAATTCTTTGGCACTATAGTCCACCCATTGTAACATCCTAGGTAAATAAAGAATAATACATTTTCATATTTATTAATATTTGTGAATTAAATATTAATTTTACTTTAATGGGGTTTCTATGTTCGATTGAGTACCTGATACGCAACAACGAGTTTCTTTGAAAGCTTACGTTGCACACTATTAATATAATAATATTATTTTAAATGGTAGTTAACACGTAGCCATTGTATTTGCAGGAATGAATAGAAATAACTAAAATATGATTATATATGTTTTTAAATGTTTTTACATTTATCCAATAAAAGATAAAGTCTTAAAATAAGAAAATAATTTAATTTTAGGCATAGATACTTTATTATTCACTGAAGGGTCAACTTATCTCCTTTTGATGGTGAGCCCTCATTAAAAATAGTTCTGGTCACTCATATACATTTTATTGGATGAAATAAAATTATTTTTTTGGATCCGGACATCAAAATTTAATTTGTGTAAATTTTTGGCTTTTTTCTAATAAAGTTCATTTTTAATGAATAGTGAAAAAATGTTGTATTTTAATTCAAAAGCTCTTTTTAATCTAATTTATTAATATGATTATATTATATTTTGAATTGGTTTTAAAGTGCGGTTAGAATATATTTTTATCATTTAATTCAATGATGGTCATTGTAATTAATTTCATATTGAAATTAGACTTAAACTAGTGTCAATATTTTAATATATATTGTTTCATAAAAACATGATATTTATTTGGACAGCAAGAATTAATTATTAAATTAATTATTGCAACTTATATGTATTGAATTTTTTAAAATATACATCATTTTTGAATTCGGAATATCAAATATAGCTTAGGTTGAATTTTCCTTGTTTTTCTAAAAAACTACAATTTTTGATGAATAGTGAAACCACTAAGTGGTAGTTAAAAAACTAATTTTTCAATTAAATTAATATTTGCAACTTTTGTGAGTTGAATTTCAAAAATATGACATACATGGTTTTCATTAAAATGTAAAATTTGGTTCAATGGGATTAAAATAATTTTTTGGTGAATAGTAACTTTTATGTTTTATTAATCGCGAATAGAGGTAATTAGGGTAATTTATGTTAAAATTAATCTATTAATAATATGAAATGTCCTTGACACATGTCCTACCCTATATTTATGTGTCATGGATGACCAATAAAATCCATGGGTCAGCTTGGGGACCCCATGGAGCCACATGGGTAAGAAAATGACATTAATAACTTTTTATTTAATGTTAAAATAAAAATGTCACAAACATGTATTTTTTTACTAAAACATTTTTTACATGGGGTTATACAAGTCGTATTTTTTACTATAAAAATTCATTAGAATACTAAAAATATATCCTACATAATATTATTTTTTATAATTTTTATGAATTAAATAAATTAAATTATTTATGACACCATGATGATGCAGCGATTACCTCATTATTTAACGATTTAAATAAAATAAAAATATAATGTAAAATACAAGACCTAAATATGTAAAAAACCTATTGGATGGGTGTATTTCGAAAAATTATCACCTTATCCTCGAAATAAATCCTTTTGGTACCTTTAAAATCTGAAAATCATTTTATAATAAAGTAAAATTTTATAACATTCAAATAGTGCCCCTCCTCTCCTCTTATAAAAGGCCCCCACCTCTACCACCTTACCCAAACCTCTCAAGTGTTTGGATCGCCCATACTCTGCTCATTTTATCTCTCCCCATCCCTCTACTAATCCTTGAATCCTTACCTAAGGTAGAAATCTCTTCAAGAAACCCTTTTAGTTCAAACCAAAGGGAGTTACCTGATTTAAAGGTAATGTCTTCACTTGTGTTCTTTTGTTTTATTTTGCTTCACCAACCCCCTAAAACATTTCTATTAAATTCTTTTGTAACAAAAACATTATCTTCAATTTAAAAGGATTTTGTTATGAGATGTATTTTACCTACACTTACACACACCTCCGTCTAATGGTTAAAGAACATATTGTTTCTATGGTCAGGGAATTTATGCCTCACGAAATGATGATTGTTCAATATTCTTTTAACACCTTTCATGGTGGTCATTCAGATGTCACTATTTTTATATATGATATATATTATGTTTATTGTATCTTTATTCTTCTATATTATTTCATTTATGGAATACCTTTATGGTTACCACTATGGGTAAACATGATAATTTTATTTTAGGAAATACGGACTACCACCCACTCAAAGTGATTTGATTCTTTAATGACATATGTGGGATGTATAAAGGATGGAGTTAATGATATTATATATGATATTATACTGCATTATTATATAACTTTATATTATTATGATTTCACTCCATTAAATATGAAATTGAAATGAAATTAGCGTTCATGCGTACGTACGGCTTACCGTCTCCATGAACGGTGCATTTCATTTCATACCTCAAAATGTTATGTACTATTATAAATACATGTATATTCTGGATATATATGATATATATTATATCCATATCATGAATATCATTCTAGATATAATGAACCATTTACATCATGAAGAACATGTAATTATAAGACGTCCATTTTTGACTTAAGCACCAAATATCGACAAAACGAACATTATTAACATAAATGATTACATAATGTTTATAACGTGGAACTAAGTTATATAAAAGGAATAATAAACTTTAAAAATATTCTTAAGCAAGTAGAAATTATCTTTAGTTTATTATTCAAGAGATTAAACAGCAATCGAGTCATGTCAGACACGAGGTAAGGGACTTCGTCTCAATCTCCTATCATTGAGGCACATTTTATTTTATACACAACATTCTTTTATACGGTGTATAAACCCCTTTCACTTTTACTTTTATTAAAAAGGAATCTTTTTCTATGAAGCGTTTTAATAATTGTCAAAAATGAATGATTCTTTTAACGTACGCGGTGACAACGACCTTTTCCGCCGCCTCGATTATTATTTGGTCTTTGTCTTACTCAACAAGCCATAATTTTTTTAAAATGAAATAAATAACATATAATATTTTATTTATTTTGGTATTGAAAATGTTTTTTATAATGGATTTGGTATTTCAATATATTTAAGTGATATATGGTGATCTAAATGTTTAATTGTTTTCCTTCCATTTTATTTTTCAATGAATTCTGATTTTATAATAGTACATGGACATTTGACGGGTGGTTATGTGATAAACCATATGATTGGTGAGGTCATGAATACCAGGAGGGGTGGTTACGTTATAACCATGAATTCATTGGGTATGGAATTCGGATGTATGGCTATTCCATTAAGTGATATTTGTGGAAGTCGACCTTATGGTTATTCTATTTCAGAATGTTTATGTCCCAAGTTACCTTTATATGTTATGTGTTCTTTATATGGGTTTTATGGTACTATTTTGGTTACAAAAGGGTAAGTAATGAGTTTTTATTCATAGAAGAGTATTTACTACATCATAAAGGAGAAAACTATTACATTGATAATGAATTCATGGTTTACTTGTGGTTTTGAAAAACTAACAGTTTTCCTTCTTTGTGTAACCCTTAATGAGCTTTTTATACTCATCCGAAGTTTTATTGAAATTTTTTTCACAGGACATAATGTGGAATAAGATCATGGATGGGATCAAGGATTAGTCATGATGTCTTAAACATGGAACTAGACATGACTTTTTTTTAAGAGTTCATGTTTTGTTAAAAAAAGGAACTTTGTAGAAGTGTCTACTGTGTAATATTTTGAGATATAATAGTTATGATCTAATTATCTAAAACTATAAACCTAAAAATATCCTAAATATGAATTATTCATTTAATTCAATATCAAGTAATGTATAAGGTCGATGCCTTATAGTTTGTATTAAAGGTCGGTTTAGACAAATTTAGGAGTTAGAAAGTTATTAAATTGTAAATTAAGTTATATAGAATTTAATGATTAACATGTTGCTTCAAATAAGATATTTTATGTGTTTAGAATGGTTTTATGCAGAGGAAATAAGGAATATATGTTTGGACGATATCAGGAGGAAGAAAACCTTCCAAATCAGCAACCTAAGATGGTCGGAATTGGAACTGAACAGTTTGTTGTAGTGATGGCATAGTTGACTCAGGATATAAATGGTGGTGGTATCCATGCATGAGATCAGCCAGATCAACCACAGAGGAACATGTCAGTGGTGGAACATTTCATGAGGCAACATCCCCCATCATTCAGAGGATCATCTAACCACATGCTAGAATAAGGGTGGATTAAAGAATTGGAGAAGATTTTTGATGTCAGGGGTTGTTGAGAACATCACAAGGTTAGTCTTGTTGTTTACCATTTTGAAGGTGAAGCTGATCAGTGGTGGTCGATGGTGAAAAATATCAGAGATAGTGATGAGATTCATGATCTTCACTGGGACAAATTCAAAGGTATGATTCTTGAGAAATATTTTCCAAAGGTTTTTCATCTTAGGATGAAAAAACAATTCCTAGAAATGAGGCAGGAGGATGACTCAGTGGCTGCTTATGAAGCAAAGTTCACATGACTAGGAAGGTATGCTCCAAACTTCATACGAGATCTTGATAGTAAAATAAACCATTTTTATCCAGGGTTAAAGCCAAAGTATTGAAGGGCTTTATCTTCTCGTGAGTTCAAAGGTTATTAAATCCTTGTTCGATGTGTGGAGAAAGTGGAATTGGAGTTTGCTTATGATCAAGTGTTCATTGACAAACAATAGAATAAAAGGTCCAGTTTGCAGGAAAAGGGGAAGAATTCATCAAAGAAACAAGAAGGTAAGAAAACCTCTTATCCATCCTGTGAGGAGTGTGGTAAAATGCATCCTGGAGATTGATTATCCAGGTCTAGAAAGTGCATTCGGTGTAGTAAGTCTAGTCATATTTCTCGTAAATGTAAGGAATATGATCAAGCATGCAATGAAAATCCACCGGTACGATGTTTTATGTGTAATGAATTGGGTCATTATGAAAATTAGTGTCTAACGAAGAACACAACTGGGGAAAAGAATCCAGACTACAAGCAGAAAGGGGTGGTGAAATCCTTTGCAGCTACTTCAGCAGATGATGGGACATCTAATGAAATAGTATCAGGTACACTGTTTTTTTTTAGATTTTGCCAATGTGTTGTTTTATTCAGGGTATAAACAATCTCTCATTTCTAAGAAGTTTTCGAGTAAATTGGGAATTCAATCTCAAGATATGAATCCTAAACATATGGTAAAAACACCCAGAGGGAACAATGAGACAAAAATAAATTATAAGAACCTTCCTATACTTGTGTAAAGAAAGAATCTACCGGAAAACCTTATTTTCTTGCCTCTAGTAGTGTTTTATGTTATTTTGGGCATGGATTGGCTTTCTGTTTATCATGCTAAGATTGATTACAGACCTAAAAAGGTTTATTTTCAGAAATATTTTTAGTTTGTGTACAAGAATGAGCCCTTGATTTTGATAACATATCGGGATGTTGAGAAACTAGTTACAGATTGAAATGAATGTTACATTGCACATATTGTTGAAAATTAAGGAATTGTTTAGATTAATGATGTGCTAGTGGTAAATGAGTATCTTTATTTTTTTCTTGATGAGTTGCCTGGTATTATTCATGATCGGGAAGTTGAAATTACTATTGACTTAGTTCCTGATTCTAAGCAAATTTCAAAACCCCCTTATCAAATGGCTCAAGATGAACTTTTAGTCTTAAAGAAGAAATTGTAAGAGTTATTAGATAAGTGTTTCATTCGACCTAGAACAACACCATGGGGTGATCATATCCTGTTTGTTAAAAAGAATGATGGTTCAATGAGACTTTGCATTGATTATAGAGCCTTGAATAACATCATTGTTAAGAACATGTATCCTTTTCCTCATATCGATGATTTGTTTGATCAGATCTAGGTATCTCAGTATTTTTCGAAGATTGACTTGAGGTCGGGGTACAATCAGTTGAATGTAAATGAAGCATACATTCCGAACATGGTGTTTCTTACTAGATATGGCCATAATGATATTTTAGTTATTCCTTTTGGGTTAACCAATGCACCTGCTGTATTCATGGACTTTATGAATAGAAATTTCCATTAGTTGTTGGAAATATTTATGGTTTTTTTCATTGATGATATTTTGGTGTTTTGTAAATGTAAAGAGGAGCATGAAAGTAATTTAAGTGTTATCTTGCAAACCATAAAAGACAAGAAACTGTGTGGAAAATTCAGCAACTGTGAGTATTGGTTACAACAAATTTCTTTCCTTGGTCACATTGTATCTAAAGATGGTATAACTGTTGATCCTATAAAAAAATGTTGTTGATGAATGGCCAAGACCCACATATGTAACCAAGATCCATAGTTTTCATGGTTTGTAAGGTTACTACTGAAGGTTTGTTGAAAATATTTCGTGGTTATCTAGTCCATGACTAATCTAACTTGGAAGGGTGTTAAGTTTATCTGGACAAAAGAATGTGATGATTGTTTTCAGGAGTTTAAATGATGATTGGTGAATGATCATGTTTTGGAACTTCCTTATAGTAATGGTCAGTTTTTTATCTATAGTGATGCTTAGTTGAAGGGACATGGTTGTGTCCTTATGCAGAATGACCGGATAATTTCTTATGCTTAATGTCATTTTAAAATTCATGAGGTAAATTACACTACACATGATTTGGAATTAACTGCTATTGTTTTTTCTCTCAAAATTTAGAGGCATCATTTGTATGGAGTAAAGTGTAAAATATATGTTGATCACAAAAGTTTAAATTATATTTTAACTCATAAATAATTGAACATGAGACAAAGGAGATGGCTAGAATTAATCAAGGATTATTATTGTACAATTCATTACCATCTGGGTAAAGAAAATAAAGTGGATGATTCTTTGAGTCGAAAAAGTAATGCTTCATTAATCATGCTATGTTTGGAAATAGATCCATTGGTTTTTGATTTGATGAACATTGGCATAGAAGTTGTTGGTGCAGGAATTAATTCTATTTTGTTTCAGGTGTCAGTAAGATCATCTCTATCAGATAGAATTAAGCAAGCACAGAAGAATGACAATGGGTTGTAGAAAAAGGTAGAGATGGTTTATGTAACACCCCAGGTAAATAAAGAATATGAAATTTTCATATTTATCCATATTTGTGAATAAAATATTAATATGTCTTTAAAGGGGATTCTATACTCTATGGCGTACCCAACACGCAACAACAAGTTTCTTGGGAATCTTACGTTGCACTCTAATAATAAAATAATATTATTTTAAATGGTAGTTAACATGTAGCCGTTTTAATGGCGGGAATGGATAGAAATAACTAAAATATGATTATATATGTTTTGAAATGTTTTTAAATTTATCCAATAAAGGATAGAGGCTTAAAATACGGAATGAATTCAATTTTAGGCGTATATGCCCTAGTTTTCACTAAAGGTTCCCTTATCACCTTTTGATGTTGAACCATAATTAAATATAGTTTTGTTCACTCTTAAACATTATTTTGGACCAAATAAAACTCTTTTAAGAATCGGGACATCAAAATTTACTTTGTGTAAATTTTTGGTATCTTTCCGATAAAGCTCTTTTCTTAATGAACAGTGTAAAATGTTGTATTTTAATTCAAAACGTCTTTTTAATCTAATTTATTTATATGATTATATTATCTTTTGAGTTGGTTTTAAAGTGAAATTAGAATATATTTTTAACATTAAATCCAATAGTGGACATTGGAATTAATTTCACCTTTAAATCAGACATAAACTAGTGTCAATCTTTCAATACTTATTGTTTTATAAAAACATGCTATTTGCTCTGACAGCGGGAATTAATTATTAAATTAATTAATGTGACTTATATGTTTTTAATTTTTTAAAATGGACTTCATTTTTGATTTCATAATATCAAATATAGCTTAGGGTGAATTTTTGGGATTTTTCTGAAAAACTTCAATTTTTGATGAATAGTGAAACCACTAAGTGGTACTTATAAAAACTGATTTTTCTGTTTAAATGAAATTTTGACTTCTTTGTGTTTTGAATTTCAAAAATACGACATACATGGTTGTCATTAAGATGTAAAATGTGGTTCAATGGGATAAAAATAATTTTTTGGTGAATAGTAACTTATTATGTTTTTAATCGCGATTAGAGGTAATTAGTGTAGTTTAAGATAAAAATAATATTTTAATAATATGAAATGAACTTGACACATGTCCTAACCTCATTTGATGTGTAATGTCCGACCAAGAAAAGCCATGGGTCAACTTGGGGACCCCATGGAGCCACATTGGTTGGGAAATGACATAAATAACTTTTTATTTAATGTAAAAGTAAAAATGAAACAAACATGATATGTTTTACTAAAAAAAATTTTAAGTAGGGTTATACAGGTCATATTTTTTATTATAAATAGTAATTGGAAAGCTAAAAAGAGTTCCTACATCATAGTAATTTTCTTATAATTTTTAGACATTATATAAAATAACTTATTTATGACATAATAATGGTGGAGCGATGACATCATTATTTGACGATTTAAATAAAATGGAAAGATAATGTAAAATCTATGAACTAAACATGTCCAAAACTTATTTTATGGGTGTATTTATAACCCTTATCACCTTATACACGAATTATATCAATGTGGGACATTTTAAAACCGAAACACATTTTCAAATAATGTAATATTTCTTACTTTCCAAAAGTGCCCCTGCTCTCCTCTTATAAAAGGCCCCCACCTCTACCTCATTTCACAAACTCCCCAAGCCTTTGTCTCGGCCAACCCCTGCCCATTTACTCTCTCCACATCCCTATCCTTATCCTAGAGGATTCCCTTTGGGAATAATCCTTTCAAAGGAAGCCTTTAGGCTCAAATCAAAAGGAGATACACTTTTAAGGGTAATTCATTCCCTCATCTTAATTTGTTTTATTTTGCTTCTCCAACCACCTAATCTCTTTTTATTTACTTATTTTGTAACAACACCAATATATTCAATATACTAGGATGTTTTTATAATATTTATTCGAGCTAAACTCTCACACATCTACATCAAATGGTTAAAGAACATACGGTTTCCGTGGATGGCGAAATTCTGCCTCCCGAAACGATGATTGTTCAATACTCATTTAACACATTCAAAGGTGGACATTATGATGTCACTATTTTTATATATGATATATAATATGTTTATGTTTTCCTTAATCTTATGTTTTTTTCATTTTGGGCATACCTTTATGGTTTCCATTATGGGTAAACGTGATATCTTCATTTAAGGAAGTGCGGACTACCACCCCCTCAAAGTGATTTGATTCGTTAAATACCATATGTGGGATGTATAAAGGATGGAACTATGATATTATATATTATATTATACTGGAATTATAATATACCTTTATATAATTATTATTCCATTCTATAAAATATGAAATAGAAATGAAATTAGCGTTCATGCGTACGTACGGCTTACCGTCTCCATGAACGGTGCATTTCATTTCTTACCTCTAAATGATTATGTAATGTTATAAATGAATGAATGTACTGGATATATATGAAATATATGATATCTAAATAATGAATACAATTCTGGATATAATAAACATTTGGCCACACGAAGAACATGTAATTGTAAGAAGTCCACTTTCAACTTAAGAACCAAATATCGGCAAAACAAATATTATTAACTTAAATGATTACATAATGTTTATGACATGGTAATTAGTAATATAAAAGGAATAATGAACTTTAAAAATGTTATTAAGGAAGTAGAAATTAACTCACGTTTATTATTCAGGAGATTAAAGAACGATAGAGTCAAGTCGGACCCGAGGTAAGGGATCCTACTCCTCTCATTCTTTTTAAGTACACATTTTTATGTCATTTCTTTTCAAGCTCGTCTTTCTAGTTATTGGGATGATCTTTTTATATTAAACATACAGTAATTTTTATGTTCATGTGATGAGAGACCCTATTCTCTCTCATCAATCAATTTTGGAAGTTTTGAGTGGCGCTGTTAGGCTACCGAACTTTCGTAAGAGATCTAACCTCTCTCTTTCTTTTTAAGTACTCTCCTTTATGTCACTTATTTTAAGATCCTCTTTGTAATGATGGGGGATGTTCTTTTATATTCATCTTTCTGTACATTTTATTGTAATGTGATGAGATACCCTATTTGATCTCATCAATCCATATTCTGAAGTTTTATGTGGCGCCGTTAGGCTGCCGAGTTTTTGTAAGGGATTTTTCATCTCACTTTTATTCCCGTGAGATTTATGCTACATTTTCCACAAATTCCTTTGAGTGGCATATGTACTTCCCATTATTATACTATTTGTGTAATATAATTTCGTTTATGAGTATTTACATCAATTATCTATTGTCTTTCTTTCATGGGGTGTATGTTTTGAAAGATACCCAAGTCGGTAAGGGAATCTTTCACCCTCCTCTTTTTTAAAAGACTTCATTTGTTCGGTATTTTATTTTACATATTGTTATGTTGGGATATGTTCTAATATATCCTTATTGATGTAAATTTTATGTCCAAGTGATGAGATACACTTTTTATCTCTCATCAACTCATTTTGATTTGATGTCGTTAGGCTGTCAAGGGAACTTTTTAACCCAATTTCAATTTCTTTGGGTTCAACATGTAGTCATTGAATATGTCATCCATTGAATATGTGTGAATGACCTTTTATTGTTTTACACTTAATATCCACTTATATTGGGTGTACTTATATTTTCACACATATTTTTGAGATTGATTTGTCTGTAATTTAAGGAAACCTTCTCTATAATGGATTTCATCACATTTGACATTTCTATTGAGGGTTCATTGTTGTTATGCACCAATTCACTCTTATATGGTGTATATACTGTCCTTTGGAGTATTATATCATGAATCCATTTATTCTCATGATATTATAAAGTTCTGACTAAATGTTATTCCTCAATTATTGTATTCAAGTGTCTCTAATTTTGGTAAAACCCCTTTAACCAAAATATCATTTTAAATGTTTTAATTATTTGTTCTTATTAATATACATGTTTTCAAAATGGTTTTAAGGATTTATTTATATGGATATTAATGGTTTAAAATTTTAAGCTTCAAGGTGGTATGGGACACTTTGATTCAAAAATCTCTTTATAAAATGTTTTAAATGGTTTTGGAAATGGTTTTTTTAATGGATTCATTATTTCAATATAATAAAATGTTATATTGTGATTTAAATGTGGAAATGTTATGTTTCCTTTATGCATGTTTTATGTGATACATTTATGTTATGGTTCCTGGTCTTTGTTATGAAAACAGGTGGTTCCGTGATAAACTAAGGGCGGGTGAGCCCGATATAGCTCTCCAATGCATTGGGTAATGCGAAGGAGTGAAACGTTAAGGTTTATCCAAAGAGATTTAGGGAATATACTGTGATGGGTATTCCAAACGTAACCAAGAGGGTTAATCCCTACGTAAGAATGTTATGAATGCCTCAAGTTACCTTTATGTCTTATGTTTTCTATGATTTATTCATGGTTTGATGAGGTATGAAAGTTCCTTTGTTTTATGAGTAAAGTATGATTTCATTCTTATGTATATATGAACTCATGATTCCTTTCCATATTTTTATAACCCTTACTGGGATTTTTATGCTCATCCCATGTTTTTGAAATGTTTTTTCACAGGTCACGGGAAAGGTACATGATAAGATGATAGAGTCAAGGATGTGTCAAGAGAGAATCCAAGTTTTATTTTAAATATGTTTCTGTTGTTGGAAAGAATGAATCCTGTCTTTTATGTAACCACTTTGTTTAAAGGTGGAATGTAATGCAATTTTCAAGATCTAATTCTCTAAAACTCTAAACCTGAAAAGATCCTCAATGTGTAATCTTGTAATAACTCAAGATTAAGTAAGGTTTAAGGCTGGGGCCTTATAGTTGGTATCAAAGGTCGGTTTAGATAACTTTAGAGGTTAGGGTATTCTTTAAGCATAAGGGACATTAACATAATGGTTAGGATTTAAGAAAGAGTCCTAGTTTTAGATAAAGTGAATGAGTAAGTATATATTAGTGTTTATCATCCTCATTGGTACATGATGGTTTTGTTGATATACTCACACTGACATTTCTATTTTAGTGAATGGATGAATCTAGCAGGCACCAAAGAGACAACAGGTTTGAAGGAAACTGTGGTGGTTCTCTGATTAAGATACTAGATAAAATGAAGTATTCAATGAGGAAACTCGTGGTTTTTCTAAATCAAATATCAAGGAGTCATGATCAGCAACTTTAACCTTGGTATGTTCTATAATGAATCATGTACGACAATCGATGTGGAAGTTCAAGTAATAATTAAAAAGGTAACCATTAGGGTTTATATGATCCTTACTTTTTAGGTAATTATGGGTTACTCTATGATATGATGGAAAATGAATGGAATGAGATAAACTTGAGGTTAAAATATGTTATAATTATTTTTGAAGATTTTATCTCATTTTGGGGAATGTTTTAAGAATTATATAGTTTTGGAAAAAGGACAACACGCAGACCATGTGACATCCCGTCGCGTAGGACAAAGCTGCGGGAATCGAACCCACAACCAAAGTGCGACTGGTATTTATCGCCTACCACTAGACTACATGAAGTCCCTGGTTAGTTTGAATGATTCTTTTTTTTAATAATAAGTTGATTTTGGGTTATTTATGAAAATGATTAACCTATCATAGAGGATATGTGATTAGGTTAATTACTTTTCAATACGAGACTTTAGGAGCAACTGATGTTGTTTAGAGATAAATGTTACGATTTAACTTTTAAGACTATGTGACTAAATCCTTAAAATATTTGGGTTTCAATCTTATATTAGTTTACATTGAAGAATTTTATGGAAAAATTGTTTATCGGATGGTCCTCGTTGAACTTTGGGTTTTGTTGGACAAATTTTGGAGATTAAGAATAGATTTTCTTTTTAATGGGTTATCCTTTTCTGAATTATCTGACCTTGTACTATCCTTTTTGGTTTTGGTTTTGGTTAAAGCCTAAAGACATGGGATGTATATAGTTCTCTTTTGTGGATTAGGTGATTCTCTAGAAGTTGATTATAGTACTCTTAATGCGAACAAGTCTCCCTAAATACTCGTCTTTTGGAAAAAAATATGAGTTTCATTAAGGAATCTAGTAAAAGTTGAAAGTCAACATGATAAGTGATTATGTTTCCTTATGAATAAATTTCTCAATAAAAAGTAACTTAAAACAAAAATGTTTTCTATGAACTTTTCCTACCGGGGAATCGAATATCGTTTAACCCATCACAAGTTTGTGATTTTCTTGTGGTTAACTTTCTCCTAAACATGTTTTCTATCACTCTCCATCAGAACATGACCCTTTGTTTTTTCCTCCATGTCCATATTTTCATACTTGGAATCCTAGTATGGGTTAACTCGGGTGACCTCTGTGCTTATCTTTCTTTATTTTAGAGTGATTGTTTTACCGACTCTTGTTCTGATGTGGTACTTTCAAGGATGTTTCCAAGCTCAATTTTAAAAATTGCGAGGACGCAATTCCCAAAAGTGGGGAAGGATGTAACACCCCAGGTAAATAAAGAATATTACATATTCATAATTATCCATATTTGTGAATAAAATATTAATATGACTTTAAAGTGGATGCTAAGCTCGATGGCGTACCCAACACGCAACAACGAGTTTCTTGGGAATCTTACGTTGCACTCTAATAATAAAATAATATTATTTTAAATGGTAGTTAACATGTAGCCGTTGTAATGGCGGGAATGGATAGAAATAACTAAAATATGATTATATATGTTTTTAAATGTTTTTACATTTATCCAATAAAGGATAGAGGCTTAAAATACGGAATGAATTCAATTTTAGGTGTATATGCCCTAGTTTTCACTAAAGGTTCACTTATCACCATTTGATGTTGAACCATCATTAAAAATAGTTTTGTTCACCCCTAAACATTATTTTGGACCAAATTAAACTCTTATTAAGAATTGGGACATCAAAATTTACTTTGTGTATATTTTTGGTATCTTTCCGATAAAGTTCATTTTTTTAATGAATAGTCTAAAATGTTGTATTTTAATTCAAAACCTCTTTTTAATCTAATTTATTTAGATGATTATATTATCTTTTGAATTGGTTTTAAAGTGAAATTAGAATATACTTTTACCATTAAATCCAATATTGGTCTTTGGAATTAATTTCACTTTGAAATCAGACTTAAACTAGTGTCAATCTTTCGATACTTATTGTTTTATAAAAACACGCTATTTTCTCTGACAGCGGGAATTAATTATTAAATTAATTAATGTGATTTATATTTTCTGAATTTTTTAAAATAGACTTCATTTTTGAATTCGGAATATCAAATATAGCATAGGGTGAATTTTTGGGATTTTTCTGAAAAACATCAATTTTTGATGAATAGTGAAACCACTAAGTGGTACTTATAAAAACTGCTTTTTCCGTTTAAATGAAATTTTGACATCTTTGTGTTTTGAATTTCAAAAATCCGACAAACATGGTTTTCATTGAGAAGTAAAATGGCGTTCAATGAAATAAAAATAATTTTTTGGTGAATAGTAACTTATTAAGTTTTTAATCGCGATTAGAGGTAATTAGTGTAGTTTAAGGTAAAAATAATGTTTTAATAATATGAAATGAACTTGACACATGTCTTAAACACATTGGATGTGTAATGGCCGACCAAGACAAGCCATGGGTCATCTTGGGGACCCCATGGATCCACTTTGATTGGGAAATGACATAAATAACTTTTTATTTAATGTAAAAGTAAAAATGACACAAACATGATATGTTTTACTAAAACAATTTTTATGTAGGGTTATACAAGTCATAATTTTAATTATAAATAGTCATTGGAAAGATAAAACTATTTTATACATCATAGTAATTTTTTTATAATTTTATGATATTAAATAAAATAACTTATTTATGACATAATAATGATGCAGAGATGACATCATTATTTGACGATTTAAATAAAATGGAAAGATAATGTAAAATATATGAACTACACATGTCCAAAACTTATTGGATGGGTGTATTTAGAACCCTTATCACCTTATCCACGAAATATATCAATGTGGGACCTTTTAAAACCGAAACACATTTTCAAATAAAGTAATATTTCCTACTTTCCAAAAGTGCCCCTCCTCTCCTCTTATAAAAGGCCCCCACCTCTACCTCATTTCACACACTCCTCAAGCCTTTGGCTCGGCCAACCCCTGCCCATTAACTCTCTCCACATACCTCTCCTCATCTTGGAGGATTCCCTTTGGGATGAATCCTTTCAAAGGAAGCCTTTAGGCTCAAATCAAAAGGAGTTACACTTTTAAAGGTAATTCATTCCCTCATGTTCATTTGTTTTATTTTTCTTCTCCAACCCCATAAACTCTTTTTATTTACTTCTTTTGTAACAAAACCAGTATATTCAATATACTAGGATGTTTTTATAAGATTTATTCGAGCTACACTCTCACACAACTACATCAAATGGTTAAAGAACATACGGTTTCTGTGGATGGTGAAATTCTTCCTCCCAAAATGATGATTGATCAATACTCATTGAACACCTTCAAAGGTGGCCATTATGATGTAAATATTTTTATATATGATATATAATATGTTTATGTTTTCCTTAAGCTTCTGTATTGTTTCATTTTGGGAATTCCTTTATGGATTCCATTATGGGTAAATGCGATATCTTCATTTAAGGAAGTGCGGACTACCGCCCCCTCAAAGAGATTTGATTCGTTAAATACCATATGTGGGAAGTATAAAGGATGGAACTATGATATTATATATTATATTATACTGGAATTATAATATACCTTTATATCATTATTATTCCATTCTATAAAATAAGAAATAGTAATGAAAGTATCGTTTATGCATACGTACGGCTTACCGTCTCCATGAACGGTGCATTTCATTTCTTACCTCTAAATGATTATGTAATGTTATAAATGCATGAATGTACTGGATATATATGAAATATATGATATCTACATCATGAATAAAATTCTGGATATAATAAAAATTTTGCCACACGAACAACATGTAATTGTAAGAAGTCCACTTTCGACTTAAGAACCAAATATCGGCAAAAAAATTTTATTAAATTAAATGATTACATAATGTTTATGACATGGTAATAAGTAATATAAAAGAAATTATGAACTTGAAAAAGGTTCTTAAGGAAGTAGAAATTAACTCAAGTTTATTGTTCAGGAGATTAAAGAACGATCGAGTCAAGTCGGACTCGAGGTAAGGGATCCTACTCCTCTCATTCTTTTTAAGTACACATTTTTATGTCATTCCTTTTAAAGCTCATATTTATTGTTATTGGGATGATCTTTTATATTAAAATTACTGTAATTTTTTTGTTCATGTGATCAGAGACCCTATTCTCTCTCATCAATCCATTTTGGATGTTTTGAGTGGCGCCGTTAGGCTGCAGAACTTTCGTAAGATATCTAACCTCTTTCTTTCTTTTTAAGTACTCTCCTTTATGTCACTTCTTTTAAGATCCTATTTGTAATGTTGGGGGATGTTATTTTACATTCCTCATTCTGTACATTTTATTGTAATGTGATGAGATACCCTATTTGATCTCATCAATCCATATTCTGAAGTTTTATGTGGCGCCGTTAGGCTGCCGAGTTTTTGTAAGGGATTTTTCATCTCACTTTTATTCCCATGAGATTTATGCTACATTTGCCACAAATTCCATTGAGTGGTGTATGTACTGCCCATTATTCTACTCTTTGTGTAATATAGTTTCTTTTATGAGTATTTAAATCAATTATCTATTGTCCTTCTTTCACGGGGTGTATGTTTTTAAAGATACCCAAGTCGGTAAGGGAACCTTTCACCCTCCTATTTTTTAAAAGACTTCTTTTGTTGGGTATTTTAATTTACATATTGGTATGTTGGGATATGATCTCATATATCCTTATTGATGTAAATTTTATTTCCAAGTGATGAGATACACTTTTTATCTCCCATCAACTCATTTTGATGTGATGCCGTTAGGCTGTCAAGGGAACTTTTTAACCCAATTTCGATTTCTTTGGGTTCAACCTGTAGTCATTGAATATGTCATCCATTTAATATGTGTGAATGACCTTTTATTTTTTTACACTTAATATCCACTTATATTGGCTGTACTTATATTTTTCACACATATTTTTGAGATTGATTTTTCCTTAATTTAAGGATACCTTCTCTATAAGGGATTTCATCACATTTGACATTTCTATTGAGGGTTCATTGTTGTTATGCACCAATTCACTCTTATATGGTGTATATACTGTCCTTTGGAGTATTATATCATGAATCCATTTATTCTCATGATATTATAAAGTTCTGACTAAATGTTATTCCTCAATTATTGTAATCAAGTGTCTCAAATTTTGGTAAAACCCCTTTAACCAAAATATCATTTTAAATGTTTTAATTATTTGTTCTTATTAATATCAATGTTTTAAAATGGTATTAAGGATTTATTTATATGGATATTAATGGTTTAAAATTTTAAGCTTCAAGGTGGTATGTGACACTTTGATTCAAAAATCTCTTTATTAAATGTTTTAAATGGTTTTGGAAATGGTTTCTTTTTGAATGGATTCATTATTTAAATATACTAAAATGTTATATTTTGATTTAAATGTGTAAATGTTATGTTTCCATTATGCATGTTTTATGTGATACATTTATGTTATGGTTCTTGGGCGTTGTTATGAAAACGGGTGGTTCCGTCATAAACTAAGGGCAGGTGAGCCCGATATAGCTCTCCAATGCATTGGGTAACGTGAAGGAGTTAAACGTTAAGGTTTATCCGAAGAGATTTAGGGAATATATTGTGATGGGTATTCCAAACGTAACCAAGAGTGTTACTCCCTATGTATGAATGTTATGAATTCCTCAAGTTACCTTTATGTCTTATGTTTTCTATGATTTATTCATGGTTTGATGAGGTATGAAAGTGCCTTTGTTTTATGGGTAATGTATGATTTAATTATTATGTATATATGAACTCATTATTCCTTTCCATATTTTTATAACCCTTACTGTGCTTTTTATGCTCATCCCATGTTTTTGAAATGTTTTTCACAGGTCACGGGAAAGGTACATGATAAGATGATAGAGTCAAGGATGTGTCAAGAAAGAATCCAAGTTTTATTTTAAATATGTTTCCGTTGTTGGGAAGAATGAATCTTGTCTTTTATGTAACCACGTTGTTTAAAGGTGGAATGTAATGCATGTTTCATGATCTAATTCTCTAAAACTCTAAACCTGAAAAGATCCTCAATGTGTAATCTTGTAAAAACTCAAGATTAAGTAAGGTTTAAGTCTGGGGACTTATAGTTTATAAGGGTAAGATGCCTGAATTTAACATTGATAAGGATCGTGTTTTGTGGTTTGGGAAGAGATTATGTGTGCCTTGTGATTCACAGTTGAAGAAGGAGTTGTTATATGAGGCTCATAGTTCCCCTTTTTCAGTTCATCATGGCCGTACTAAGATGTACAGATATCTGTGGGAGTATTACTGGTGGGATAGAATGAAAAGAGATATTGCTGATTTTACTGTGAAGTGTTTGACCTGTCAGCAGGTTAAAGCAGAGCGGCAGTTACCGAAAGGGATGCTTCGTCCTTTACCGATTCCAAAGTGGAAATGGGAAAATATATCCATGGACTTTGTTGTGGGATTACCAAAGACATCTCGAGGTAATAATGCAATCTTATTTATTGTTGATTGAATAAATAAATCTGCTCATTTCCTTCCTATTTGATATAAATTCTCTCCAGATCAACTTTCTTGATTGTATCTTAAAGAGATAGTCAGGTTGCATGGAGTTACCCTATCCATTGTATCTGATCGTGATCCAAGGTTTACTTCTAACTTTTGGAAGGGCCTTCAGAAGTCCTTGGGTACTGAATTAAATTTTAGTATAGCTTTTCATCCTCAATCAGATGGACAGTCAGAACGAACAATTTAGACTTTGGAGGATATGCTACGTGCTTGTTCGATGTATTATCGGGGAAGATGGGACCAACATCATTCATTGGTTGAATTTTAATATAATAACGGTTTTTATTCTAGTATACAGATGGCTCCGTTTGAAGCATTATATGGGAAGCGGTGTCGAACTCCAGCTTTTTGGGATGAAGTATGTGAAAGGAAGCTGATGGGACAAAAATTGGTAGAAGAGATGGCAGAAAAAGATCAGTTGATTCGGAAACACATGAAAATAGCTCAGAGCGGGCAGAAAAGTTATGCGGATAACCGGATGAAGGATCTATCATTCAAGGTATGTGATCATGTTTTTCTCAATGCTTCACCATGGAAAAGTGTGATGCGATTTGGTAAGAAATGAAAGATGAGTCCAAGGATCATTAGACCATATGAAATTCTGGAGAGAGTTGGATATGTTTTTTACCGAGTGTCTTTAAATCCGAGTTTATCTCAGGTACACATTTTTTTTCATATTTCGATGTTGAGAAAGTATATTTTAGATCCATCTCATGTTTTGATCCCAGTGGTAGTTCAGTTGGAGGAGAATATCTCTTATGAAGAACAACCAGTCCAGATTCTTGACTATAGAGAGCAAGTGTTGTGGAATAAGGTAATTCATCAGGTAATGGATTTGGTGGAAAACCCATATGGTTGAATAGGAAACATGGAAATCTGAAAATGCTATTACGTATAAATACCCCCACATATTTTGATAAGTCAATAAAATTACGAGGACGCAATTCCCAAAAGGGGGGGAAGGATGTAACATCCCATGTAAATAATGAATAATACATTTTCATATTTATTAATATTTGCGAATTAAATATTAATTTAACTTTACAGGGGTTTCTATGTTCGATAGAGTACCCGATACACAACAATGAGTTTCTTTGAAATCTTACGTTGCACACTAGTAATATAATAATATTATTTTAAATGGTAGTAAACACGTAGTCATTGTATTATATAAAATGAATATAAATAACTAAAATATGATTATATATGTTTGTTAAATGTTTTTACATTTATCCAATAAAAGATAATGTCTTAAAATAAGAAAAAAAATTCAATTTTAGGCATATATACTCTAATATTCACCAAAGGGTCGACTTATCACCTTTTGATGGTGAAACCTCATTAAATATAGTTTTGGTTAGTCATATACATTTTACTAGGCCAAATAAAATACTTATTTTGAATCGGGACATCAAAATTTACTTTGTGTAAATTTTTGGTATTTTTCTGATAAAGTTCATTTTTTAATGAATTGTGAAAAATGTTGTATTTTAATTTAAAACCTATTTTTAATATAGTTTATTTCAATGATTAGATTATATTTTGAATTGGTTTTAAAGTTCAATTAGAATATATTTTTACCATTTAATTCAATGGTGGTCATTAGAATTAATTTCACATTGAAATTATACTTAAAGTAGTGTAAAACTTTTGATATATATTGTTTCATAAAAACATGCTATTTGTTTTGACAGTGGGAATTAATTATTAAATTAAATATTGCAAATATATGTTTTGAATTTTGTAAAATAGACATCATTTCTGAATTGGAAATATCAAATATATCTTAGGGTGAAATTTTGGTACTTTTTTGAAAAACTACAATTTTTTATGATTAGTTAAGCGACTAAGTGGTAGTTAAAAAATTGATTTTTCATTTAAATGAAACATTACCACTTTTTTGAGTTGAATTTCAAAAATATGACATACTTGGTTTTCATTAGGTTTTAAAATGTGGTTCAATGGGATTAAAATATTTATTTAGTTAATATTAACTTTTATGTTTTAATAATCACGATTAGAGGTAATTAGTGTAATTTAAGGTAAAAAAAATTGTTATAATAATATGAAATGACCTTGGAACATGTCCAAACCTTAATGGATGTGTCATAGAGGACCAAGAAAATCCATGAGTCAACTTGGGGACCCCATGGATCCACTTGGGTATGAAAATGACATTAATAACTTTTTATTTAAAGTTAAAATAAAAATGTCACAAACATGTATTATTTTACTAAAACAATTTTTTACATGAGATTATACAAGTCATATTTTTTTATATAAATATTCAGTACGAAGCTAAAATTATTTCCTAAATAATAGTATTTTTTCTACAATTTTTATGTATTATATAAATTAAATTATTTATGAGACCATGATGATGCAGCGATTACATCATTATTTAACGATTTAAATAAATTTAAATGATAATGTAAAATACAAGAATAAAACTTGTAAAAACCTATTTTATTGGAGGATTTCAATAGTTTATCACCTTAGCATCGAAATATATCCTTTTGGGACCTTTAAAATCCGAAAAACATTTTATAATAAAGTAAAATTTTATAACATTCCAAGAGTTCCCCTCCTCTCCTCTTATAAAAGGCCCCCACCTCTACCACCTTACCCACACCACTCAAGTCTTTTACTCGTCCAATATCTGCTAATGTTTTCTCTCAACATCCCTCTCCTCATCCTAGAAGCCTTACCATAGGCAGAAATCTTTTTAATAAGCCATTTTAGTTCAAACCAAATAGAGTTACCCAATTTAAAGGTAATGTTTTCACTTGTGTTATTTTGATTTATTTTTCTTCTCCAACCCCCTAAACTATTTCTATTATTTTATTTTGTAACAAAAACAGTATATTAAATATAATATGATTTTTTTATGAGAAGGATTCGAGCTACAGTTACATACACCACCGTCAAATGGTAAAAGAACATATTGTTTCTGTGGTCGGAAAATTTCTACCTCATGAAACGATGATTGTTCAATCTTCTTTTAACACCTTTAATGGTGGCCATTAAGATGTCACACTTTTTATATGTGATATATATTATGTTTATGTATTCTTTTTTGATTCTGAATTTTTTCATTTATGGCATACCTTTATGTTTTCCATTATGGGTAAACACGATAATTTCATTTTAGGATGTGCAGACTACTGCCCCCTCAAAGTGATTTGATTCGTTAATGAAATATGTGGGATGTATAAAGGATGGAGTTAATGATATTATATATGATATTATAGTGGAATTATAATATAGCTTTATATATTTATTATTTCACTCCATTAAATATGAAATAGAAATAAAAGTATCGTTTATGCGTACGTACGACTTACCGTTTCCAATAACGGTGCATTTCATTTCATAACTCTAAATGTTATGTACTATTATAAATACATATATATGCTAGATATATGATATATATGATATCCAAATTGTGAATATTATTCTGGATATAATGAACCTTTGACCACATGAACAACATGTAATTGTAAGAGGTCCATTTTTGACTTAAGAACCAAATATCGAGAAAACAAACTTTATTAACTTAAATGATTACATAATGATTATAACGTGAAAATAACTTATATAAAAGGAATAATACACTTAAAAAATGTTCTTAAGGAAGTAAAAGTTAACTTTAGTTTATTATTCATGTGATTAAAGAGCAATCGAGTCACGTCTGACACGAGGTAAGGGACATAGTCTCAATATCCTTTCATTGAGGATTATTTTTTATACACAACTTTATTTTATACGGTTTATAAAACCCTTTGACATTTAATTTTATCAAAAGGAATATTTTTCTACGAAGCGTTTTACTAAACGACAAAAACGAATGTTTCTTTTAACGTACACAGTGACAATGACCTTTTCCGCCGCCAGGAGTATTATTTGGTCTCTGTCTTCCTCAACAAACCATAATGTTTTTAAATTGAAATAAATAACATATAATCTTTTATGTATTTTGGTATTGAAAATAGTTTTTATAATGGATTAGTTATGTCAATATATTTATGTGATATATTGTGATCTAAATGTGGAAATGTTTTCTTTCCATTATATTTGTTTTATGTCTTATGATTTAATAATGGTACTTGGACATTTGATGGGTGGTTACGTGATAAACCATATGACGGGTGGTGCCGTGAATACCAGGATGGGTGGTTATGTTATAACCTCCAATGCATTGGGTTTGGAATTCGGATGTATGGCTATTCCATTAAGTGATATGAGTGGAAGTTGACGGTATGGTTATTCCATTTATGAATGTTTATGTCCCAAGTTACCTTTATATATTATGTGTTATTTATATGGGTTTTATGGTAATATTTTGGTTATAAAATGGTATGTAATGATCTTTTCTTCAGTGAAGAGTGTTTACTATTTTATAAATGTGGAACGTATTACTTTGATAAATTATTCATGGTTTACTTGTTGTTTTAAAAAACTAACACTTTTCCTTCTTTGTGTAACCCTTAATGAGCATTTTATTCTCATCCCAATTTTTTTGAAATGCATTTAAAAGGGAATAATGTGGAATAGGATCAAGGATGGGATCAATAATAAGTTATGTTGTCGAAAACATGGAACTAGAAATGACTTTTTTATTAAGAGTTCATGTTTTGTAAAAAAAGAAATATTGTAGCTGTGTCTACTATTTAATCTTTTGAGATGTAATAGTTATGATCTAATTCTCTAAAACTATAAAGCTTAATACATCCTCAATGGGAATTATTCATTTAATTCAATATCAACTAATGTATAAGGATGGGGCCTTATACCCATGATGGTAGGGTACTCCGTTATGGTTCTCATCTCCTAAAACTAGATGTAACTGAACATTTTGCCCAAAATAATTAGTTTCGTGGGTATAAAAGTCCTCCAATTTAAGATGATACAACTATAAATATATTTTTAAATTATAAAATCGATATTAAAATTTGATATCAATAATATAACATGTAAAATCTTCTACTATGTCGTTTTATTAACCACACTTCCATCATTTTTTCTTTCTTCCTGAGGAAAATAGTTTTCCGTGAGTATAATGTGCTTCAATATTCAATACCTCACTATAAAATGACATTGAATGTATGAGACCATTTTTGAATATTGGTTAATAATAGTGAATTACATTACAGAAAAAATACTAAAACCTTGTAAATCAAATGTATTGTGGAGGAAACAATATAATGTGCAAGTCAAGAAGAAAAATTATAAAAGACTGTTACACATGCTTCCTCTCATGATATAAAATCATAGTATTACCCATATTATAGAGGTAGTTTCAATCATTGATATTGTTTTTATTTTTATCTATATGTTTCCAAAAAAATTCAATAACCCAATATAAATTAATAATAAAAAACATAAAAATTTTCTTTTAAAAACATCAAATGTGATTAATAACTTAAAAATGATACTCGTATAATGAGTAATCTTTTTTCAATACTTTTTTATCAGACAATCATTAATGATAGGTATTTCATCTAACTCTATTCCTAATCAAACAGACAACCATTATATAACTCTTTCTTATATTCTCTGTAATGCTAACATAATTCCATTAAACGTTCTGGCCACACAAAATCACTATATGGATTATAAAAATAAATACAATATCATTATTTTAATTCATATAAGTACAATAATTATATTACATTAAATCAAACCTAATTTTTTCCCTTATGTTTTACCAATCATTATCCTTGATTTTTTAGGTTTTTTTCTCTGTGAGAGCAGGATAACATGAATGACGTCACAATATTTAGAAAGCGTCTCTAATCTACACTGACATTTCTACCATATACTTTTTGATCATTTGGTTGTCATCATTGTAGTCCCCCATAAACTGCATGTGTCGGTTCCACACCTCACTCATGTGTGAGGAACATCTCCTGGTACAGGTGGAGTGGGACCTAGTGTATGCTCTACATGTACAAACTGTATCGGAGTAGGAGTCGAAGAAGTAATGTAGAAGAATGTAGAGAATAAGTAAAAAGAAAAAAAGATGGAATGGATTGATATCCATATGCATGATATAGATGAGGAGTGGGAATCATCATTAGATACAATAAATATAGTTGGGGAGAATCAGATATGAAGGTTTCTAAAAACATGGGAGGGGAAAATATCATGTGTCTTCCAAATGACATTGCAGGGTCATAATGTGTGGTATATTGAACATCTATTGCAGGGTCATAGTCTAATCACGTACTCCGAATAAAGTGACTAGCTCTCATACCACCCTGTAACACCAGCCTGAGTAATGGGACCAATACAAGGATTTTCATTAAATAATGGGTTCCTATTTTTTGGATCATAAAAAAATTTAATAAAATAACATTATGTGTTGTTAATATATATATGTACATTTAAAATAAAATAATAATAGTATGCATTAATAGAATAATTCCAATATAATTCATTATGCAATTATTGTCTGTAATACTTTTTCTCTACACATAATTAATTGGTATCATTTCTTAAAATTGAAAATAAATATTGATGTAATTAGAAAGGATAACTAATGTGTATCCCAATTAATCATTAAAATACACATTATGGTCAAGTCGGATACAACATATTTTTAATCAATATAAAATAATTTTTAATAGAACCATCATTATCCACCCCTATCGAGATAAACTAATATAATTTAGAACACTGATAGATGATTCTATATAATTCCAAACACAGCTTCAGGTTCACAATCATCTCTAATTTTTTTTCTATTTGAGTTATCTTAAATAATAAATGGATTTTGGTTAATGGTAGTTGGTATGGTTTGATTTCCATCATCAACGTCATTCAAGAACATGTATTGGGATTACTTAAATAATGACACCAAATTTTGGTTGATGTTGATATTTGGCATAAAAAACATATTTCATCATGATGAAAATATATATGGTTCATTAGAAGAAAAAATGTAACTAATTCCAATAACTATAAATTCATAATCGTTAATAAATGTGCCCTACCTCTTGATTGAATCAAACCACTGGCATTTCATCATAGTTAATCAACCATAAGAGTAATAATCTGACATTATTAATTTTTCAATGAATCCATAAATAGATAAATCTTCAAATCAAGGAATATTAACACATGTCCTATCTTAATAATATACATTGGTAGTTAGCTTATCAACATCTTGTTGTGTTATCCTATTCCTTTCACGTTTAGTGTTAATTAATATGTACCCATATATTAAAATTGATTTAAATTCATGCACTATTATATTAAGAACAAAATCCAATGATCTTATTTCATAAGATAAATATTCATAAGGGAAACTGAATACATAAAATATAAATAAATATTAAAAATAATTAAATATACATTTTATTATTTTCATACAAAAATATTTCTTTCTTCAATTTCATCCAAGAAAAAAACTCATTGTTATGAAATGTAACTCTCTATCTCAGTGAAAAAGAACGATGATTTATATTTATCATTTATTTGTTATCCACATAGATAATAGTTGAAATAGTTTATAATTTTTTTAAAATAAAAATATATGATATAAAATATACTTGTTCAATTTATTTACTTTATGTAGTTATGAAAAAAAAATTAGTTGAATTACATAGTGTGATGTGCCATATCCCGCTCATCTAGGATTAATGTAGTCGATATATATGATCTATAAATTCCATCTATTTTATGAAGTGATATAAAATGTTATAATTTTGATTATATTTTTCATCTTTATTTCTTATATTTATGTGCATTCGTGGAGAATGATATGACAAATACATTGAGTGAAAATGACTATGTTATTGAGCCAAGTTACCGTTCAAAAGAGAATTTATCGATGATTCTTATTTATGAAATAAGATTTGAATTGGATACACACAATAAAAAGAAGTAGGTCCTATAAGAATTATTTCAGTTAGAAAATGGGCGTTAGATGCATCATGCATGTGAAAGAATATGGAACAAATATATTTTCCAACTCAAAAAAATAATGGTGTATCTACCAACTTTTTTTAAGAAGGAAATAGAAGAGTTCTTACCAAGAAGTTCACTAAAATATTCCCAACTAAATAACATAAACCCTTACATTATTAGACAGTTGATAAATGATTTCTATTTGAAACAAGTCATGAAGAAGAACATCATAATCACGAGTATCAAATTATTTCATATTAAACTCTATTTTATTGACTCATTTTTATATATTTATTCAATATCTAATAAGAAATTTAATTGTATTCAATTCTTTATGAAAAAAACATTCTGAAGGTGTCATAACATAATAATCACCTAGGACATCCCATTTTTTTCACTAATACACGTAGGATGGAATTCATGTCTGATTCCTCATTCCCCCAAGTCACGCCGAGAACACAAATCTTCATTTTTCTTTCACAAAAAATTTAGATTAATCGAATGATAAATTTCAAAAATATTATAAGCGAAGTTCATTATGTCTAGGAAAATATTTAGAAAATTAGTTTACCAATAAGGAAACTCAACGTACATTTTTATCTTCATATAATTGTAACAGGTTTCATTAAAAACATTATTCCTCTTTATATGATTCATTTGAAACATCCCTAATGAAAAACTAAAATCATTATTTTAATTTAAAAAATTAGTTATAGAAATACAATAAGGTGGATCATCGGTCTCCCTGATATTACCAAATCATTGACAATTATTTCTATATGGATCATCTATTTCAAGGAATCATCAATGTCCCATTAAAGTAAAGAATATATGATATAAAATTCTTATTGATTGTGTATTATTCATAGAAATAATCATCCTCATAATTTTCCATATCAAATGTAACTTTTTTATTTAAAGAGAAGGAGAAATGGGAAAGGGGAAAGGGGAAAAGGGAAAAGTGAAGTACAAATTATTCATACAAATAGGACATGACAGTTTTCATTTTATGCTTCATCCATACATCATTACATATTCCGATAAATCATTGGTGATACACATAATCTTAGAACATATCGAAATATGTATTTCTTATATGCATTGTGTGTGAGAACACCAACATCACAAATATGTTTCAAATATTTTATTTAAGGATTCATGTATATGTCTATATTATTGTCAATATCATAAGGGATGAATATTATTATACTCATGAATGTGAAATTTATATTCATACACAACCACGAGAGAAGGATATAAATGTGTATAAAAACCATCCATGAGTTGTGTGAATTAAGAATCATCCCCAAATAATTTAAATTGTCACATTAAAAAACCTAACCTCACATTAAGCACACTAGGGGTAAAATCAGGATATTGAGTAACAAATCCCTACGATGAAAATCCATCTCTATGGTGAACCACCTCATCATTATTTTTATTTATCATAGTATCTTTTCATCATGTTTGTATTGATATTTCATCATACATAAACTGACTCTGGAGTTTGGGAATCAATGGAATTCACCACATTACTTTCAGTGGAACATGGGATGGTCTTCCATCATTTGTTGGATTCCATCGAGATGTTCCACAGTTTTATACAATCATTTGATTTAGTATTATCCTCCCACAATAAGCTACAATCTATAGGGAAAGCTCGATTTTTTTTAAAAATATACATGTTATTCAACTGTCTACCATGTTGTATAAGTGTATTAGGGAATATCTACATCATCTAGAAGTATGATATTCTTGTCGGAATGAATTTAATAGATTGATCTATGGGATTTTTATAAATGTTTTTCCCATGGAAATTAATATTAAATAATATATCTTTATCAATTTTCCAAGTTTCCAATATATTGGAGTAGCACTAGCATCATTCAATTTTTTCACATAGTCAACATCATCATTTTCATTTGATGCATCTTGTTTTATCATATCGAAGTCTTATTTGGTTTAAATCCTTTCATTCTCATGATTTAAAATAATCACAAACCGGTTATATAAAAAAATCCAATTGAAACCACTCATTTGGATCATCATTATTATGATATTCCATATTCTCTCCATTATTATACAACACATAGTTGATTGTTTGACTACAATATTTGGTTATATCATAGATAACTTCTTTATAGATCAATTGTGGTCTTCCTACACATTATAAGATGGGAATTGTATATGAATAAAATTTGAAGCATTGTGTAATGAAAAATCTAAAAAAATCTCTACTGTTTTTTGAAAATTACTTTTGATCTGATCGGTTACATACAAAAAACTTCTATCAACTTATTAAAAAAAGTTTTCTACGTCATTTTTTGAATGAAATTAAATAAAATTGAATTTTAATTGAAAATAAATTTAATTAAATGGGAAAATTTGATGTTATATAAAAGAATTACTAACATAGTATTCTATACGAGAATCATAACATGAAAGACAAAATATTATATATACAACAAAATAATATAAATATAAAACCAAGCTGATGAATTCCATTAAAAATAAAATTCCATGATATTGGTTGGATTGGGTTATTTTAATTTGATCAAGTTAGTGCATTCCTCTTACGGTTTTATTATATATTTGTCAAATTTTTTCATTTTTTATCATTAATTTAGTATTTATTTATGTTATGTTCAATTTGGATAACTTGTTTTATATTTTAGTTTTGATTGATGTCGTTTAGTGTTGTTCAAATCTACTAATGTTTACATGGTTCAAATCAGGTCACTTAAATTCAAATCAGTTGGCGTGGTCAGGTCGGTTATATTAGGATATAGTTATTTTATTATTTAGATTGAGTTTCAGTATAATGATTTTATAGGCTCAATTTATTTATTTTCAAGTCATGATTGGTCATTTTGGTATGATTTAGTAGTCAAATGGCGTGATAAAATCATTTAATTTTAGTATATAGAGTGTTTCTTCATAATGGAATAAGTATGATGATTTTTTGAATCATAGTTAATGTTCAGGGAAATCATTCTATAAATACAATATTTTTTGATGATGCACTTATATCCAGATAATAAAATATCACATATAATCAAATTATTTTATCTCAATCATTTAAAAATAAAACCCAAAATGTAATGACATTTTAAAAATAATTATGATGATTTAACAAGTATTATTCTTCAAAATAAATTAAATATTTATTAGAATAATAATACATCATGTATCTATCATTAAATACTTTTTCAATCATTAATTCATCACTCCACAATATCATTACCCATCTACCACCACCATATTATTATTAGTAATGTCATGTGTTAGTTTTAAATCCTTTTCCCTTACGTTTTATTTATGATTTTTGTTATTTGAGATTGTACCACCTGGTAAAAAAATTAATGGTTGTTTTGTGTTTTCACTATGTTTCAAAAGATCATTTTCTATATTTTATATTTATATATTTGGGAATAGAAGAGTTTATGTATGTTCATTATAATCCAATCTAATTTAAAAACCATGGGTTCTCTTCTTCTTTTTATCATGTGGAATCTATTCAAACCTCAAATACACTTATTGTTGAATCATGATATAATTCTTGGACGCCACATTATTTTACCTCTCAAGGTGAAATAAGTTCCAATTCTGGGATAAGAACCCTCTAGGAGTTCAAATTACAATTATAGGAATCCCCTATGTCAAAACATAATTATGGAACACAACAATAATAAATATGTACTAGTATTGACTTACATTTTATGTTTCTATGTATTCTCACTTATACTTGAACACCTTTGACATATTGAATATATTTTTTATCACACAAATCAATATTATCTATGTGACCATCATAACAATAATACACATGAATAAATTTAATTTAAAATTTATGGAACAATCCACCATTGAAAAATAGAAAAAACCCTACAAGTATAATGAGATGGATCTCTTTTGAGATCATACAATAATAAAAGAATATTAAAACCCAAAAAAATTTGGGATTCTTTTATACTAAAAAATTACATGAGAAACTATAACCAAATGGATACCCAAAGTAGAAATTAAAACTATGAGACCCAATCAATAGATGGATTAAAAAACTAAGATTCGAGGGATTTATGAATAAAGAAGAATACGAGTAATGGGATACTTGTGTGACTCCTATAATTGACAGAAAAAAAAAAGATTATAGTTGTATGAGTTATTCTATTAAATAATTGTTTCCCATTTAATAAATTTTTTAAAAAATTTATAGTCGAGACACAATATACGTAATGGGCCTCCACTTGGTACCTGATGGGATACATTTTAGAACACCTCCATTGGACCCCTCGTTGACTTCATAGTGACCCATTGGATATTTTATTTTTCATTGCAAAAATTCTGTGGAACTAATATTTTACTATTATTTTATATAACTATTGAAATAACTAAAATATTACAGAAACATATCCAAATAAATCACCATGAACCAAAATTCATGATCGAAAAAAAATTCAAAAAACATCCCTATCTTTAAATCGATACGAATGGAAAAAGAAAAAATAACTAAATGTAGATCATATAACATAGTTAGATCATATCAATATTAAGAGGATAAAAAATGAAAAGAATATGGATCCCCAGTTTGGATGAATAGTTCACATGTGTTGAAGACGAAGTGAGATGTTGTTAAAAAAATCAAAACTCAAAACAACAGATAATTATTTCTATAATATTAAATGTAAGATAGAACATAAATATTATTTATGGAATAAAAAATGCTTGAATCAACATGAATAGACTATTGGGATAAAGGGTCATATGTAGGGGATGTGGGGAGATCTTTTTTTGGGAAATGTGAATGGGGGTGGGGATTCTGGAGGGGTGTTGCATATTTGGGACCTAATTTCCTAATGGTTTCAAAAACTCAGTGGGACACCTTGGTAGAATGGAACCCATAACAACAGTTTTCTATAACCATTGGGGATTATTTCTCTAAAGATCATGATACCAATGGTTTCTTAATATAATAGGTATAGATTTAATGGTTTAAATTTTATTTTCAATGGTCAAAACATATATCCTCAGCCCAAATATCAAATCGTAAAAAAATTGTTACATGTAGATCCCTAAATTAGCCCCGAGTTATATAATACTAAGGTCTCATAATGTCACGACCCGCCTTCACCAAAAGGAGGGAAGGGTCAGCAGATTGCCAGGCCCTTCCTTCTTTGAGTTGAAGGAGAGATAATGACCCCCGAAACCCGCCTTCAATAGGTCCCGGAGTGGCGACTAGCACCAAGGGTATAGGAAGTTCTCGCAAATGGAAGGCATTACCCTTTTTATTTTATAGGATCGAAAGATAAGGAGGAGAAAACCCAACAACACCAAGATAGAAAGAAAAGTAAAGCCAAAAGTAAACCATTCCCACATGCATGTTTTAAACAGTTTACAACAAGGTACAAGTACAAAAGAAAAAGAAGCTCTCAAGTACAATACCAAAAGAAAACAAAGGTACGACAACAGCGACAACTCCAACTGTCCGACTAATAGGGTCCCGCGCAGCCCTGGTAGTCCTCCTGGAAACCTGAAAGTAAACGTAGGGTGAGCATACAAGTACACTCAGTAGGGAAAACCAAGACTCTCGTGCACAAGTGGGGGAAACGTACTAAAGTCCCGTGAGAAAGAGTAAACCAAACACCTAACAAGGCAACTATCCATCCCAAGCCTCACCAAGGTTCGCTCCCCAAATAACGCAAGTCAAGTAATATATATATAAGAGCACATCGATGTTTGGGTACCCCGCGCCACTTTCCCACTGGTTATTGAGACATCCTACGCATCGGACCAATCCCGCCATTCTCACCGCAGTCCCACTGCCACACCCGCCCGCACACACCTGGGCCACAACCACACGCAGTCCCACTGCCAAATCCCGCCCGCACACACCTGGTCCACAACCACACGCAGTCCCACTGCCAAATCCCGCCCGCACACACCTGGGCCTCAACTGTCACAAGTAACCATGCCTGCAAACACCTAGGCCAGAACAACCACCGCTACGCCCGAAGACACCTGGGCTAAAGAATCCACTGCCACACCCGAAAACACCTGGGCCTCATCCCGAAGACACTTGGGAAACCACCTGCCGCACACACCTGGCCAACCACCACAACACCCTGCCCGATGGTTCTTGGGCTAATAATGGACTTCAGGCCATCACAGCCTGCCCGAAGGTACTTGGGCTATCCGGGAAAGGGAGCAGAAAAGGAGCTAATAACCAGCCACTAAGTATAGTGTTGGGAAAAACACCCTTCCCCCATAAATGGGGGTGTTCGGCACTAAGTGCTCCAATGGGGTGGGGCGCGAATAAGAAACACAAATCTACAAGTATAGATATAGGTAACAAACACTCACCCAAAACTTAGGTTTTCCTAGCCAACCTACAGAACACAATACCACAACGCCCGAGTCACAATTCACGACCCTTGCCCACAAAACCATTTGTCCCATTCTTGTTTCACGTTCAGTCAAATGTTCAATTAATTTTAAGCACTACTGGGCAACTACCATAAGCATAACCAAGGAAAACGTCAAGCATAGATCAACCAAAACACTCACACCCGGTTCTGCCAACAGAGGATCTCTCCCCAGTTTGTGATAAAAACCCACAACCACTGAAACCATGCCAACAGGAGATCCCATCCCCCAAATTCACACAGCCACCGAGAGTATAAAAAGAACGGGGGATCCCATCCCCTCCCACATTTCCAGCAAACGGCCCGAAGGGAAAACAACCAACAACCACTACCAACACGAGTCAGGGATTTTCAGATTTAAACGACTTAACACACTCCATGATTTCAAAATTCCATGTGTTCTATCCGTTAGTTATCAAAAAAGGGTTGATCCTGGTGCTTTCAATTATTCAGCCGGGTATACGTGATTAACCAATTTCACAGCAGGAGTTCACAATTTCAGCAACCCATTTAAAACATCACGAGGGGATTCAAGTGCACACACACACGACCACCAACGACCTCAATTTTCAGAAAACATAGACCAGTACAACAAAAGGGATGATCACAAGATAAAGCATAAACAACGATCACAACCCCTTCCCCTTCTTTCTTTAGAACTTCGTTTAGTATCTTCACTAGGGTTTGGTTCAACCAATTCCATAGGAACAAAAGTAACGCCCACCCCGCATGATACACAAAGGTGAGAGACGAGAGAAATTCCCTACTTGTTGATGGATGATCGACGTTTAGGCCGGGGGCGCGGAACTTTACGGATAATGACGCGGCGGTCCCGATGCACCAGAAGGGCCATGATCGAAGAAGGGGGAAAACCACGGCCTAACCCTTAATTATAAGGGCTGGGGACGGTCGAGATGAAAACACAAAACCACGGAAGACGAGGGAGTCGTGGGTTGACCACGTGGCTTGACTCATCATTAATGGTGCTGGGTGGTTTTAACTGACCCATGAATTAATGAAGCATTTAATTAAGACCTTTGCGCGCGTTTCGGATTTCCAAGATATTTTTAGCAAGGAAGAATAGGGTTTAAAACCCTATTTGCGAAAAAGGAACATTACTGGAACAACTTGGCAGGGCCGGTCTCACCGATCGGTGTCACCGATCGGTCTCGCCGATCGGTCTCACCGATGGGTGCCACCGATCGGTCTCACCGATCGGTCCCACCGATCGGTCTCACCGATTGGTCCCACCGATCGGTCCCACCGACCGGTCTCACCGATCGGTCTCACCGATCGGTCTCACCGATCGGTCTCACCGATCGGTCTCACCGATCGGTGTCACCGATCGGTCTCACCGGTCGGTCTCGCCGATCGGTCTCACCGGTCGGTCTCGCCGATCGGTCTCACCGATCGGTCTCGCCGATCGGTCTCACCGATCGGTCTCGCCGATCGGTCTCACCGATCGGTCTCGCCGATCGGTCTCACCGATCGGTCTCGCCGATCGGTCTCACCGATCGGTCTCACCGATCGGTACCCCGCAAGGAAACCGGATTTTTGGCAAAGGAAGGGACCAAGGGGGGTCTGGGTCTTCACACATAACATGAGTTCCCACTACCCATATCCACTATCGGTTCTGTTACATTTTGAAAACTCTTTATCAACAGGGCACACTCAAGAACCACTATAATTTTTAAAAATCCTTAGAGGCATCATAGGTGATAGAATTTCTATACATATGCCTCAGTAAAATTTACCAATCAAAAAAGAATATATACCACAACATATATATAGAATATCATCAGTGGATGGTTATAAATGATTAATACTCAACTACAATCATCATATCCTATTATAGTGGTAAAACATCATAGAAGAGTAATACTTGAAACATAAGAAGATATTAATAATACAATATTAGAATACAAAACTAAATCCATTAAAGTGTAACCTCATAATACGAAAGAACCACAAATATCTAAATATATCATATAGATCCAAGAAAATTTCTCAAAGTAAGGACTGCCATATAGTTTATATGGGTCTGAATGAGACGAAAACCTCATGTAACTACCCCCAGATAATCATCAACATCTTGTTGTTCTAGATTTACCAAGAAGCCTACTTGACCATGGACTATGAAACTCATGATGAGTTCACAACCAATACAACACTTCATTTTGTATTAGGGGAACCATATGCTTCACGATTGGTGTAGATATGACTGGAAGGCCTCCCAGATGAAATACCTCCTGAATAGTCCCCAATATTGATTCCTCATCACTATGGGAATAATCCTTGTAATATTTACTCTGATTCATAGAGAAAAATAATCATGGGGGAATCATTAAATAGGAAAGATGAGTGAAAATCACTGAGTGTATCTGGGGTGATGTCTCAAGAATGAAATTGAAATCCAAACCATTCATATAGGATGAATGTTGTAATTATTCTATGTATCGAATGACTATAAGTATTAAGTTGATTGTTATGTGTTCATAGTATAGTTGTATGGATATGTGAACCACCATACCAACACTAGGGTACTATAGATTTTAAAAAACTCCAAAAAATTAATTTATTACTGCAAACACAAAAAAATATAAAAATAATCCAAATTTTGTACCAAATATGGAACACTACATTGATGTCACTCTATCATGATGAGACCAACCATGGACCACATAGCAATGATAAGACTTCTATGACTACCCTAATCCTTCCTGCAATTGTCCCAGGAGGGTGACAAGATCATAGATTTTGTAACACTCAAATTGGAGGACATAGCCTATGATACATATACTGATAAAAAAAATATCAAAGCCCATACATTGATGAAATTTAAAATGAAACTAATACAAAATACATGCATACAAATAATACCTATAATGTTCATTCAATAACTATTTAGAAGTACTATATGAAAAATAGAAGCCTATAATAAACATTAAATAATTTCAACCTCATTGTAATAGTGGTATACAATAAAATGTACCTCCTAGAAAGATTAATATAATATCTATAACAAATATAATACTGTTTTACTCATAGTCCACCAGGAAACCCATAAAATTGATGGTCATCTTCATAATACAAGACTTGTGTGGGAAGATCCCATGTAGGGGTGGGTATGATAATTCATAGTAGGAAAACCCTGAATCACTATGAATAATGAATAAACAGTTGTCAGATCATCACATGATATGTTAATAATAAAATGAGACATAGAATAAATTATCTAGATATACTAGAAAATCAAAACTATGTCTCAAGGTAAGGGCACTACCTCATTATTATTATATGATACTATTAAAGAGTATGTAACCACGCTCACCAGGGATAAATCAATCCTTGAGTCAAATACTGTTGATGATGTCTATCTGAGATTCCATTATCATTAGGTGTTACTAAAAAGAAGTAAATATCATATGTTTAAAGAGATCGATAGACATATGATGATCATATCTAGGGACATGGGGTGATACCCACATCCCAAATTTTTATTAACCATCTTTGTTGGGGACACACACCATGTATAGTTAGTCATGATGATTCTAATATCACCATCTAGGTAACATGATGATTGAGGATATAATCCCAACCTCGGCGAAAGATTTGTACCACTCTATCTAAAAATAGTCTCTCCCAAGGAATCATTGTGCTTTGTGGAAGACGTAATTGCATACATTACTCTCGCATGGATGGATCAAGGGGGCACACACTCAAGGAAACTTGTCCATGCTGAGCGGAACCACAACACCATGTCATCATAGAAAAATTAAATTTAATGTAATTGTATTTCATAGAAGGTCTCATTGAAATTGAGTGTATATTTGTATAATGGGGGGTGTGTGTTCTCGCACCCATGTACACCTTGGCATGTTCATCTACGTGACGATTTCTGTGTTCCAGGCCTGAAACACCCCGATATTTGGGTAGATTATTCTCTAAATGTATTTAATCAATTTTTTTAACATTAAATTAAATATTGATTTTATCTTGAGTCTCACATAATGTTATAATTTTATATCGTTTAAAAAATTACATGATTTTCTTATCTGAAACACAACAATGATTTAAAAAATTGATATAACATTTAAATATTATTATTTAATATAATAGATATCAACTAGATATTGATATGGTGTGTTATATATATGATTAAATAAATAAATAAAATATTACCTATACATGTTTATATAATGAATTATTATGTTACCAACTAATTTTAAATTAAAACAAAACCCCATATAAAATAATACTAAATCATTTCCTAAAAATCAATTCTTTGTCAACAACTATGTTTTATATTGATAAATTGTCAATATAAAATTATCAGTGTTATTTTAATAAGAATTTGATATTATATACTGTAAAATATTTTGATGATTCAACTTATATTTTTTCAAGAGAAGAGATACCACAAAATTAAATTTTATTCCTCCAAACAATTTTTAAAGCATTATTCTCACATTTTATTAGCCTAAATATTTTAATTTTTACCCAAATTATATACAATTATTATTATTGATTAGGTAATAATATAAAAATTATCATTGGGTGCTGTTTTAGGTTTTTTGAGATGTTTCATTATTTGTTGAATATTTCAAACCTATTGAATTTAAATTGAAAACAGTCTTCTAATCTAAATTATTTATAAAGATAAATTTGATTTAAAATTGGATTAAATGTATAATTTGTTAAATTATAAAACTATAAAAGGAATTTATGTCATTTAAATCAATATTATTGTATAATAGTATATAAAAACATAGTAAACATTTTCCAATGATTATTTTAAAAACCCACTATCTTATCGTATTTGTGGGATTAATTTTAAATAAAAATATTCACCGAATATATGTTGAATTTCAAAAAATGTATTCAATATTATAAATTATAATAAATTATATAATTTAATATCCAAAAATTAATTTCCTACAATAATGAATAATGAAAAATGTTAAAATTAAATATCGCAATTAAGGTAAAAATTAGTTTATCGATGGGTTAAACTTAATAGATATGTTGAAAAATTAACTAAATAATTTTCCAACATCCATTAGATTGAAATATTTAGACCCTTATATCATTTGTATCAATTTTTTTTGTTATTGGGATATGAATTCTTAATTTTTTCAAATATAATATGTTATGTAATGAAAAAGAAATAAAGAAACATTACTTTCCTTTAATATATATAAATATTTAGGAATGAAAAAAAGCCTTATATGTTTACTGGTAAATATTTCCTTGAAATATAAATTATTTTTTTGTCATGCAAAATTATTTTAATTTTTTAAATATTAAATAATTACATTAAATTCTTACAAAAACATATTAAATATTTTGTTAATAAATATATAGAATAAATGACACAAGATATATTAAAACTAATTTAAATATAATTATTTATTTATTTCTATTAATATTATAGAGGAGAATATTATTTTAAAGTCGAGTGAATATAATATATTTTAATTCCGTCATTGTACTATTATTTTTAAATTCAAATCAAATGTATGATGTTAAGATTGAAATTAATGTTGTTTTATAGTAAATGATATTTTATTAAATGATAGATATTACAATAAATCCTATAATATATAAATTTCTTTATAATTTTCAATAAATGTAAAATATATAGAATTAATAAACCAAATTATCTTTTAAAATGAATATATTTAACCCGAAATAAATATAAATATGTTAGAATAGTTAATGTTAAAATGATTTTTAATAAATTGAATTTATTATTCAAATAAAATATTAATAATTCCTCTAAAAAACCCATTTTAATTAATTTTTAAGCTATAAATTATCAAGGTAAATAAAAATATGCATGTTTCCATGGAAAAAAATTATTACTGTAAAATTTATTAAAAATAATGACTAATGAAATAAATACTAAAAATGTATTTAATTTTATTTGGTGGAGGTTTTTTCATGACCACATAAACCATAACCTCGTTTATTCTTTATTTATCTAGCTGCATGTGGTATGGTATACACTCTCAATATTGAATATTTTGGAGTATTTATAGGAATGCCACTCGTCAACTATTTATGGGAACTCAATATCCCCACATCTAAACACATATAAAGACATTTTATTCGAACAAGATCTTTCTAAAACACATCCCAACTATATTAACCATATTATAGTATCCTTATTTTCTACATTAATCCAACCAAGCAAGTATTTAGTGCAATAGTAAGGAGGATTTTCGGAGATGAGGTAATGTTCATCAACATGCGCCTTCAGTTTATTTATTTCAAAACTTCATTAAATTAATATTATACTATGATAATATAATTATATCAGTATCCTAAAAATAAAAATATGTTTTTTGATAATTATAATTCTTAAAAACACTAAACATCCATCGAAGGGGTTACAAAATCATTATTCATGTGTAGGGAAATATACTTCTTGATGAGGTGATGTCATTTCGTTTTTCCATTAATAGCCTTCATGGTTGGACATAATGACATATTTATTGTATATATTTTATATATATGATACATATGATGTTATTAGGGATTTTTAGTTGTTACATCACACATAAAATCATGATTTCCATTTTTATGAATATAATAGTGGTGTTCTTGTGTTCGGGGGACTACCACCTCACAAATTTAAGTGATTTATTCAAGAACTACATATTATGTATTAATGATAGGTTAAATAAAAATATATTATCTATATTATATAAAATTTGTAAAATTATGATAAATTATATAAACATATATTATTTTCTAATATTTAATTAAAAATATATGAAAATTTAAATAAATTTTAGGGTATGTATGCCCTACTATCTATTTGAATGGTGTATTTCACATATGATAAATAAATATTATGGATTAACCTAAATACATATATAATGAATATATACCATTTATATGTCATATTTATCATTCTATATATTATTAAATAATGATCAATATTAGAGAACCAAAAATAAAAAATCAAAACCTAAAAAAACAATTAAGTTATTAATAAAGATGTAACATTAACATAAAAACATTAGTAAGTGTTAAATTAATGATTATAAGAAAATAATATATAATATAATTTGTATTAGTATAATCTATGATAAATTTATATTAAACATTTATTTATTATATTTGATTCATAGAAAATTAATATGGGTGTCACGATATAAGGTATGGGGATTTCTATCTCACTTTTATTTTTAAATGAGACACATTATGTATTCACAACATATTTCATTAAAATGGTGTATATAATACCCATGAATTTATTTTATGAATATTAAAAATAAATTTATGTGTATATACATATTCATTTACGGATTTCATTATCAGTGTTTTTACGGTTCAAATGCTACCATAGCAGCATGAGATTTTTTTATCAATTTTTATTCTCTAAGACATATGTTATATTATGACTCAATATTATTTCATGAGTTGTATATAAAAAAACCTTTATATTTGATGTCTTCAATTCATTATTCATAATGATATTTTAATTTCCATTTAATTTTGTTCCTTCATTGGGAATATTTCTCAATTTTACCAATGTGGTAAGAGTTTATGCTGAAATCTCTTTATTTATTGGGTGTGGTTATGATTATTTTTGCAATTATAAAATCATATAATAAATATCTCAAGAAACTCAATAAATTTATGATAATATTGTTATTATTGATATTTTCATGTAATAGTTCATTTTTATCACTCTTTTGTGCTTAATATAATTAAAAAATTATTTTATGAAATTTGTCCTTTATTTAACTTATTGGTTAGAAATCTATTTTCATTAAAAATAAAATTTAAAAATATTCCCTAAAAATGTCTTAAAATTATCATTGAATATCATTTTGAATGAAAAATATTCTTAAAATTTTTATGTTTTAAAATGTGTTTCAATTGGTTTTCAAATATTATTTTTATTTGTTTTAATAGTTATTTTAAAAGGAATTTTTTTAATGTTTTATGTTTCAAAAGTGTTTTATAAGTTTTTAAATCTTACGTCTATATGTTTTTAAATTATAATGTATATGAAAATGTTTTTAACAATATTTTATGTTTTAAAACTCAATTTTCAAGGAGGAATGGTTATTTTCTTAAATAAATGACTAAAACTGCCTTTTGAAAATATTTTTCTATTACGATGGCATTAGTTGGTGTTAGATATTTCGTAATAGTGATATGATCTACATATCCCATTCATATTATTTCTCCTAATAGTTTTTTTTGAATATATAATCTTTAGGAATAATTTTATCTTTAATATTTTATTCTATGAGGAAATTCATATAAAACCCACATCTCTTCGTAGTTTTTTCCATGCTCAAATGATTATGAAACCTATATATTTTCCATAGGTTATGGTATAATGAAATTTCCATAAAAAACATTCCCTGATCATTTTTTATGATATGATGAATATTTATGATCCTATTGAGAATATAAATATAGTTTTCATTATGTTATGTGTTGTACATATATATGCCCCAATGCATTAGGTAAATATTTATATATGTTAAATGATATACATAGCTAGAATGAGGAGTAAACCATGTATAATAATATTAGGGTCTAATGGGGAGTGTATGTAGTTTAGTGATACATGGATGGAATGAGGATTTGAATCAGATCAGCAATGGTCTTTTTCCACTATATTGGTCTTTGAAGAGAGGCTTGAAAAACGTGGATATGATTTTATAGGGTAATTTTTGCCGAAAAAATTACATGTATTATTTAAATTTTATTCTATCATATATAATGTTCTTTGATTCTCTTATGATTCGTGTGTTATAAACTTCCAATATTTATTCCATGACTCTTGATTAAGATATCTAGAATGCATGTTATGTTATTAAAATATTTTTCTCATGTTCTCTTAAACTTATGTACATGTTATATATTCAAATATTCTGGTATACCCTTAATAATAATATATTATCACATTTTGTTGTGATTAAATATCCATGGTTATGAATAAAGGTTTGAGTTAGTGTTTTCCTATGAAAATTAAAAATTTGAGGATATTTTTTTGTAAAATTTAAGATCGTTAAGCAGTCTAAATGATTATTCAGGTTTATAAAGGTGTTAAACTCTTCTAGTCCACTAGTGTGTATTTGTGTAATGAAATTATTATTCTTTCAGAAAGTTAAGATATTCATATATTAAAGGAATTTATCACTATATTAGGTATTAGTTGAAATGTATAGTTTAAAATTTTAAACAAGGATGAAAAAAACATAGTGAGATCCCTTTGCATATTTTGATGGATAAACCTATGAATTTTTTTAAGGATAATAATAAGGATGAGTTAAAGTATATGAAAATTATATGGGGTGTGTAATAGATATAGTTGATGGTTTAAAAAGAATTGATCCTTGCCCGGATATTTAATTTGAACATGTCCCTACAAAATATGTACATATGGGTAGAAACCAATAAAACATAGTAATGATCTACAATCTATTCGGAATGGGTGAATGAAAATAGGCCTCACTAAACATCATGTTTACCACTACTATGAGATATGATTTAAAAAATACCAAACACATTATGACCCCTAATTAAATGTTTCATTATATGATGATTATGAATTAAATTGTATAATCCTAATGTGTCATATATTAAAAATATGGATTCTTGAATTAGGCCTCTAATTTTTTTTACGACTTTATGATTTTTCATTACAATTAGAATTACCTATGAATTTATTTACAGTTTTAGTCAAATGATTGAACTAGAAATAATCATATTAATATTTAATCTAAAGAAAAATTTAGTGACCATGTGAAAAAATTGGATGTGTATCGAAGATATTTTTTTGTGATTTTTTTAATCTGCAAACCTGATATACGATTCATAATGTGAACATCAGTGAGATTATGAAAACATTGTTTAAGTGGAAGGTGGAATTTTATGAAAGTTAATGTGGTAAGGAACATAGAAGAAATAAAACTAATATTCCTACATGTTAATAAGATGGGATAAAAATATGAAATTAATATCTCAAATATAGGGTAATATGTTATCTGTGTGGAATAGAAGGTCATAGAGTGACTTATTTTTGGGGTGATCAATGTGTTATCTATGGAGAATATAGTAATTTTCCAACTCAGTTCCCCACATCAATGATTAAATTGTTGATCAATGATGGAAATATTACATATAAATCACTGAAGTGTATGAAATGATGTATTTATTTAATTGGATTTTGAAATAGAAATTATTTAAATATATTTAGATTGTTCAATAATGTATTTTCATTTTGGATTTTAATGAGTATGATTAATGATGTCTATATACTAGAAATATTATTTAATGTAAATTTGATATTCATGGAAAATAAATTATTAAGGGAATTAAATCCATTATTATGTTCCTGATGTGGTGATAATGATGCTTTGATAATGAGAATATTGATTTGGGTAATTTAAATTAGATAGCAATGATGAAAATAGAACATATAAACAATTTGTGAAAAAGTGATTAATGTTATCATTTATGGTGTATCAAACATAATTATATATATTGAATATATTAAAATATCATTTGATTTTTACAAGGAATTAAAAATGATGAATTTTTTTAAAGAGGTATTATGGTAATTCAAGGATCAATATAATACATGCTGAATGTATTGAAATGTTTGGTATGTGACAATTAAGAACATTTTTATTTTATTAATGATTAATCATTGGTTCATTTTCATTAATTTTTTTTATTTGAGGTATCATTGTAAGGTTAACCATTTACGAGATGGATTAAGATAAAATTTGAATGAGGGTTTTTTGATAAATGTATTATTTAATTATATGAATATTTATTCATACATTGGGACAACCATTTTGGTTTGATGATAAGTAATGACAGATGGAATTATTTGTCATTTTATTTATTGATTTTATGGTCCATTGATTTTTGAAGAATAACATATTCACATTCATCTCATAGAATAAGATATGATGTGGAAATTGATCAAGGGAAAAACCGGGGCTGAAATTTATTTTATGAAATGTAATGTGATCAAGTAATTATATATTCTCATAAAAAATCCTCAAAATTAGAAAAATTATATTGAAAAAAAATGGTGTAAAATTATCTACATTTTTATGATTTCAATGAAAAACTTCATTAATTTTTTTTATAATTTTTTGGTTGATAACATTTTTCGGATGACCCACTTTCTTTTTATTAATGTTATCTATCACCCTTCATCAGTATTTTGGTATTAGTATTCTATTATATGTTTACGTATTCACATCTCACCTTAGTTACACTTTTTGGATACCTAAGAAATAGTTACTTTGGGTTACAATTATGTTTCCAAAATTTTCATTTTAAGGGATGATTTATTATTCATTTATTCATTGTAGGGTTTTATAAATTAATTTTCAATTGTTAATAATTTTATTGTTAAGATTAATTTAAAGGTAGGAATTGTTTTTAATGGGGTAAGGATTTAATACCCAGAAAATTTGTTATTTTTTTTAAAAATATAGGTTATATTTGGGTTATTTTTTATTTCATGAAATTCTGATTTTATGTTCTGTTACATGAAATAATATGTTTTGATTATATAACATGAAATTCCTATTTTATGATGTGTTACATGAAAGACATTATTTAAATTAAAAATGAAATTATTTTTTATATATTTTTATTTAATATGATAGTTATCAACCGGATCTTGGAATGGTTTGTATGAATTTGAATAAATAAATTATGAAAACATGTTTTACATATATTTATATAATATATTATGGGTGCTACTAATGAATTTTTTTTTCAATAAATAATAACATTTTCAAAATTATATGGAACCAATATCCAACATAAACAGATTTTTATACGAAAAAGTTATTTCTATATAAATAAATCAAACAAATCAGTTTCAGTTAATAAATTCAAGTATATTTATATATTTTATGTTAAATAAATTTTTTGACATTAAACTTTTTAATTTTCTACAAAATATATAGAAAAAAATCAAATAATATGATTAAAATGTATTTTTCATAAAATCATATTTGTTTCCTTTTTATCTAACAAATAATTTTATAAAAAAATAAAACATCTCGAAAATTAATTTTCAAAATTAAACTACATTTTTTAATTCAAGTAAAACTAGTATATTCTATTTATATTTTGGGTATTATTTTTTGAAGATTGATTTTTTGAAAAATATTAAAAAATAATAATCATTAGTTAAAAACAGTATTTTCAATCAAATTATTTTAAAATTTAAAATATATTTTAAATAAGTATTATGGTATAATTAGATCAATTATAAGATAATTAATATAATTTTTTTCATTTTAATTATTTTTTTGGTAAAATTGATTATAAAAAGTTTGTAATCATTGGAACATTTTCACTTTTGAAAAAAATATTCATGTCATGATTGTGGGATTAATTTTCTATAAAATTAAGCAACAAATAATTATTTAATTTGGAAAAATGTATCTCATATTTGGAATAAAAATAATTTATATTAAATTTTTTAAAATGTTAAAATAAGTCCCAAATGATTAGTTAAAATGGTTAAAATTAGTTTCCACAGTTAAGGTAGAAACTAGTTTATAGAGGAGTTAAACATAATTGATAATGGGTAAAATGACTCACCAATTTTTAAAAAACCACTTTTATGGAAATATGTAAAACCATATAACCATATTATATATATTTATTTTTAATGTGATATTAATCAATGAATGCGGCCTGTATATTAATTTATGTCAAATAAGTAGTAAAAGTAACCTTTCATTCCGTCAAAATCCAAAATGCTTTGGGATAGAGGTAAAAATAATATGATTGTTTATTAATATTATTTAGAAACATATATAATTTTTCATCATGATTATTTATTTTAAATTTTTATTGTTGAAAAAATAATTTTTTGTTTTTTTGAAACACTGATAATGTAATTATTTATTTAATAATTATATATAAAAAATTTCACATTTTTTTTAAAACTGATGTAAATTGAAAAAAATAAAGAGTAAATTTAATTTTTTTTATTTGTATATACATCTAATCTATTTTTAAAGTAAATTTTTTTTATATTGTTCTATTAGTATTTGTAAGTACATATTAAATGAATAACTAAAAAATTGACAATAATTATAATTTGTAATAAATGACATTTTATTAAGTGACTAAAAATTTCAAAAAACAACTATTATTACATGTCATTTATAAATATAAATAAATATATACTAGGATTCATATAAGTAAATTTAATATTTTATAATTACAGCATTGATGCTTAATTATAAAAAACATTCTTAGTGTGGTTAAGGTAGGAACAATTTTTTCTCATTTCACGTGTTTATATAAAAATATATTTAACACATATATTGGATTTTTATTTGATAAATTTGTATTAATATATTTTTTTCTAGTTCTAAATTTTATAATAAAACAAATTTTAGATGTATTCATGAATGATAAATAGGTACCTAGAAATTATACATTTTTTCATAGTGAAAACTAAAATAATAAAATTAAGTGAACTCAATGACTAAGGAATAACATGAGAAAAATGTGTTTTCTTTTTGTGATTGTTCACAATCAAATAACATATAAACATTATTATTATTAAATTTTGGATCCACAAGAGGAATTTGAGACCCCCCAAATATGAATAATTTGTAGTATTTACAATAATGTCACTGCTCCTCAATAATGATCAACCAAAATGAATCCCAAAATTACCTCCTACAATCCTAGAATTCATATTTTGTAAATAAATCCTTCAATTAATGGCATTAGTGAAAACATAAAGCAGATGGCTGATGAAGAGGTAACATTCATTAGCGAGCACTTTTGTTTAATTTTTACTCTACCCCATTTTATTATAATTATACCATTAAAATATAATGACATATGTTTATTACATATAATTATATATTTTTATTTTAATGTTATAAAAAAACGAAAAACCATCAATCACATTGGTTAGGAAATCAAAATTTATTTGTTTGCAGGACTACCACCTTGTGAACCAATATCACTCATTTTTTCAATTAACACAAATTGAGGTAGGTAATAATTATAAATTAATAGTTTTCATATGATTTATAGGATATTTATTATGTCATTATTATTTTTAAATTTTAATATCACACATTCATTCCGTCCTTCCTTTATTTGGTAATATGATAAAATCAATTGTGTGTACACTGATCAACCGCCTCGCGATGCAATGTGATTAATTCACGAATTATGTGTAATTTATTTAGGATTCTTAATAAAAAAATAATATTTATATGAAATATATATCATCCTAGAATTATAACATAGATATATCCTTGAATTTTCATTCATTGCATTAATACGGAAACCTAAATATCAATTACGCATATGTATGAGATATATTATTCATTAACGGTGTATATCGTTTTCTGTCATAAAACATTATTGATTACTATAAATTAATATATAATTAATATTTTTTATTAATAAATAATTATTTTTATTCTAGATATAATTTTATAATGACCAATTTAATATGAACAAATATAAAAAAAACATCTACATAAAACAAAGATGTTATTACATGAGACGCAACATTAACATTATATCCCTAATAAATAGGTAATTAAAAATCATAAGATAATTATAAATGGTATTATATATATATTAATATAGTATTTTTATTGTTTTATAATAAACTGATATTTATGATAATGGATGTTCAAATGAGTTTGATAGGAGTTAAGACTTATGGGAAGGGGATTTCCAGCTCACTAATTTTTTTTATGGGACACATTCCATATTCACCACATATTTATAATATTTTGTGTATATAAATCACATTAATGCAATTTATGATTTTTATAATTAATTTAATTGGGATATATATATATATTATAATTTTGGATCTTCCCTTCATTGGGTTTACCTTTTAAAAGATTCTAATGTGTTTTGAGATCATTGTCTCAATTATTTTATAAGAGATGTATATTATTTTATGAAGTCGTATAAAATAATGAGGTTTATGTCGATACATGTTAAAATATAATATACTGACTTAATTTTTAATCGTGGAATTTTAAGATACATTTTATGTTATCTATTCCAGGGGCTTACAATTTAAGATTACCAATTGGTAACATTTTAAGTTACAATCTTTAAATTTATAGTTATTTTACAAGATTATGTAACCAATGTTAAAATATGTTGATCAATATCCCAATAAACTCATGAATTTTATTTTCATTTGTTAATTCTTGTTATTTTCACATAGTGTGGCAATTTGTTAACTCATTCATATATAAGATATCTATGAATATGTTTTTAGGGTAATATATCATTATTTATCTCTTAATATGGAAATATATTTTATTCTAAATTTTATTTGATAACAATATTTTCAATACAATTTATTTTTTAAATTTTTAAAATATTTTCAAAGAAAATATTTCTAATATTTTAAATTTTTTTAAAAAAATTCTTAAATGATTTTATTTTTTTTTATGATTTCAAGTATATTTTCAAAGACGATGATATTGAAAATGTTTTTTGTTTAAAACCAGTCTTAAATCGTTATTGAAGATTATGATATATTTTTTCAAGTTTATTTTCAATGATAGATGCTATCAAAATGTTTTACATTTTATATTCATTTTTCAATGAGAAAAAGGTATTTTCTACATGATTTGTTTTAAATGAAATTCCAAATTATTTTACATGTAATATAACATCCATTGTTGTTACCTATTATTAATTGGGTATTTTATTGATGTATAATATTCATATTATATATCATTATGTTTTAGGGTTTTATTTATGATGTTAACGAGACATGTTTTTCTTCCATGGGTTATATATTGAAGTGAATCTTATAAAACCTACTTCTTTTGATGAGGAAGTCTATGATGAAATGGATTCAAAACCAATATCATTTCCAAATATTATGATATAATTAATGTATATGATATCCATTTCATATCATGGGTTATGATATAATGAATGTTTGGATATTTTGGAACACACAAACATGGATTTCATTAAAGGATGAGTGAGACCTATATGTAACTCCAATAAATTTAGTAATGATTTATATATCTGATGAGATTGACATGTTTGGAATAGGGAGATACCCTGTTATAAAAAAACATTGATAGAATGGGAAGAGAACATGGTTCAGTAATACATGGCTAGAATGAAGAGTGAACTAGGATTAGTAAATGACATTTTCCACTATAATGGTATTGACAGTGAGTCTTGAATAATATTGAAGTGATTTTATAGGCTTATATGTAATCCAAAAATTCCAAGTCATATTAGTTGAATATTGTGATGTCTTAGACTCAGATTCCACCTAATTGGTTTCTCGATCCTAGTGTTAAACATGGCCCCAAGAAATTCTCCCTAAATGCCAAAGGATTCCAGCTTGTAGCATGGTCATACGGTGGGTCAATGTAGAGAAGTTTACCTCATTACCAAATTTTAGGGCATCATATAAATATAAACATTGATTAATATAGGAATAAATACATGTAAATGAAAGGAAAAGTGGAAAATAGAGACAAAAATAACAATTAATGAACTAACTTGAATTACATACAAGCATACATCAACAAATAAAAAAATTCATTGTCACTAAAAAAAGAAATCATGGATATAACACAACTAGAATAAAATGATTTACAAATATATAATGGAAACAAATTGAGTATTGAAAGAATCCCAAGCACCGGATCGGTCATTTTCAATCAAAATGCATCCTCAATAGAAAAAAATCTAGTTTTTGAGGTAGTATTGTTCAATTTATCAACACCTAAATTCATTTAATTTACTCTAGGTACAAAACAGTGCCCGAAGAGGGTGTAAGATAAATATTAATGGGCCACCCCCAATGGTGTCTATAACATCCAGCCTATGTAATTGAACTTTATACGTGTGAAACCATGCATATGTAATGTAACACATTACAATTTAAATAAATACACATATACCTACTTCAGCCCTTAGTTTGGCTCTGAATGTTACTAGTCCATTAATTTATTATTACTAATTTAAAAATGAGTCACATGTTAACAATAGTAAAGGATCCACTTTGTGAAAAGGGAACTTGTAGTGACATTTAATAATGATGTTCAAAACTAATAATCAAGGAAAAGTAGACCTCAGGGGTTTCTGACTCAATAATTACTATAGCCTAGAATAGTGTAAGTGTGTAATAGAAAGAACATATTACAAGGCTTTCGACAATAGTATTCAAATTGAATCCTAGGAGTTCATCCAAGGTAATGTTAGTCTAAGAAGATACATGACCTTATAGGATGTAACCATGTAGCCTACATCTCATTGCCAGATCCACATATTATTTCAATGGAATCCTTTAATTGTATTAAAGGAATCATGTGATGTCATACCAGGAATGAAATTATTTGTAAGGATCAGTATCTAGGTGGATCTCAACCTAATAATGTTGTATCCTTGAATCTTAATGGGGTCTCTGATTTATTAAGGAATTCCCCAAAAAGAATCCCAGGTGATCTAGAGTCAGGACAGACTTGTTATAATTGAGAATTCATTTAATATTTAATTTTTTTTAATATTTTCTTTCCATTACTATTATAAGTTCATGTTTCATACATCCATTTTAACAAGTCTAAATTAATCAATAAATCATCATGATTCTAGCCTTTCCTTTTATTACTGTGAAAATAAAAAGTAGCATAAACTTTTATTATTTCAATTTATGTAATATTAAAAAAGTAAGTTTCATTCATCTACATTCCAATAATGTGGTATGAATTTCTACATACGTTAAACCTATTATTCATTCACATTTAATAAAATTAATTCCTATAAATAGTATACCTTCTAATTTACATTATACATTTAATTATTATTTTTAAGCACCTAAATTAGTCAGGACAAGTGGAAGTTACATTGTACTTTAAAGGCACCATTATATGATTAAAAAATATCTTATGACAATAATTCAAGAAATTACTATTGTCAAGATTGATCAGATTTATATAATATATCAAAAACGTCAAAAGACGAAAAATTCATTTATAGAATATCATCCTACAAGGGATGGATGGAGTGGTGGACATAACCACAAAAAAATAATCACATAAATGGTAATATCATAATAAAATGGTTATAATGATTATAATCAAGAAATATATATTTTTAAAAAATTGAAATCAATGAAATTGATGGGCCCCAAACATCATTTCAAAAAACAACTTCCTTGAGGGATGAGTTATAGACCCCCAACCTTTGGATTTTACAATACATATCCTCTGATATCAGCCTCTAATTTCTATTTGACATAAGTATATCTCAGAAAAAGGTACAAATGACCACATAGTGATAACTATGTAAGGATCAAGAAAGGCGATGAAAGGATATAAAGGACATGAGTTCTAACCGTTGCACATCAAACATGATGAAAAGAAGCCTGATTGAATCATAGTTTAAGGATATCATCCAATATCTCTATTATAAATTAACAGAGAGCCTAAAATAAAAAAATTAGTTCATCTTCATGTAAACTCTTATTATTATGATGGCTGAGTCTTAATTAAATAATTAAGGGAAATTTATTAAAATTTCCTAATATTTAGTCAGTGCAAGTTTGGTCTGAATGTTTTGAAAAAATGTGTACAAACCATTCATGGGGACCTTGGAAAGAGAGTCACTCAGAATTATTTGTCACATCATTTGGAAAAATGATGTTCCTACTACACGATATTGTTATATCAAAAAACATGAAACTATCACTGTTTGGTCTAACCATGTAGCCTAGCCACACAATTTACTCTAAACTATAAACAAGGCCTATTTTCACAAAAAATGGTTTTGGGATCTAAACAAGCCTTGGACTCCTTTGGGACCATCAATAACACATTTGGTATCCAAACTAATGTTGAGTCAATAAGGATATATTTTTAATTCCCCATTCTTTATGGTTTTAGTTTGGAAAATCACAAAAACTATTTCTTAAGTTCTTTCTTTTTCATAAGTTTTATTTTTTTTCTTATGTTTTAGTTTTTCTTATGATCACGAATTTTCATTCTGTAATACTTAAAAATGTATCATTATGTATTTACATTCTGTTATATTTAATGAATTTTCATTACAATTTCATGATATCGAATCTGGTTTATAATTGATAACATTTATTGATTCTGAATCCGTTGTATAAGTGATACCGTCTTTATGATACCGATTCCTATGTATATGTGATATTGTATTTTGGATACCGATTTTAGAGTATAAGTGATACCGTCTTTATGATATCTAATATGGTGTATAAGGGAATCTGATTTTATTCTTATGATTCCAGAAAAAATGAGATAGCGGCTTCAGAATCAGATTTACATTTCCTTCTGAATCTATTTTTTTGATAATGTTTTTCTTAAGAATCAGTTTTCTTAATAATGTTAGAGTTGTTTAATGTATTATTCCAATGTTATCATATTACATTTTTTCTTACATAACACTCATCTTTAACTTAACATCATTTCTTATACTTGAAACGTTTCATACAATCAGTTACAAACTCAACGTTGTATAATTTACATGTTTCTAGGTCCCAGAAAAATTTATGAAAAATATGACCATTGCCGAGGAGCCTAATGTTTTGATGATTTTCCTATTAATACATGTTCATTTGAATTATGAAAAGAATGATGATGAAAAGTGAATGTAGAAGAGAAAAATACGTGAAGCGATTTCTAGGGAAAGGATCATTGAACTCTCTATGCTTCGTGGAGATATTGTGAAAAACTTTTTTAGGTTTGAACAACTTCTCCAGACATTCTTCGTGCAAGCTCCAATCATCCTAATCCTTGGCTACCGGGTTCGGAAGACAGTGGTTCTGATTTCCTTCATTATCGAGGGCTTTCAGGGACAACAAGGTAGATACTGATCATTACATTGAGTGATAACCTAGGATTGGGTAAGATATAATTTCTTGAAAGTATAAATAAATGAACCATTATCCAAGGTTGTTGGATACCCTATTCTTTGGGTTAAAATAATCTTATTGTTACTTGTTTTCTATTTCATGTAATTTTATTTCCATTTTCATCTTAACATTGATAAAGTTATAAATTATAACATTCTAATACATTCTAATTCTATTACTCTAATTATATTACAGATTCTATATGCTTTAAGGTTGAATCATTATTTTTAGAAAATAGAAAATGTTTCTTTAATAGGTTTTGTGAATATTTGTTTAGCTTTGTTAAACATAACAGTATTGGTTACAAAGGAATTTTTAATGTATACAATTCACACATTATTGTGTATTGAGCTTCTACGTTCATCATTTCGATCCCATAATTGGTATCAGAGGAGGTATTTGAAATTATTATATCCATATATATGTTTTCTTGCTCAAGTTTTGTTTTTCTTATTTAATTATTTACATATACTTCTGATATGTTCTTTGGAAATAAATTTCTTTTTCATATGATAGGAATTCATTTCGGTTCTCTAGATAATATCAATCCAACTAGACCACCAATCATCATTGGAAAATTCTATGAGTATTGGAGAGATATAATGAATACCTTTATGATAAACATAGTTGTAGACCACTACATTATGTTATGTGGATATTATATTATTCTTTATAAGAAACATAGAACCGTCACTAATCCGAAAAAGGTAGAATACCAGCTAAAATTTAAGGTATATAATACATTGGTTTGTTCCATGACTAGAAATATATATAGTCAAATTTTATCCTGTGAAGCTGAATATATTATTTGGAAGATTCATGAACTAACTCACTTTGTAACATACTATGTTATTGAATCTGGAAGTGATTTCCTCATATTTGAGTATCATGGTTTATGGTTTCCTTATGAAGAACACGTATGTAATGTACAACAAATATTTGTGACTATTGTAAACAACTAACAATCAATGGGTGAGAAAGGTTTAGATGATGAAGCTATTATAGACAACAATATAGGAATCATACCTAACAAAAGGGAATCCAAGAGAACTACTAAAGATGAAAATAGAAAAGTTATATAGATTTATCGTGACGAACAGTTTCGAACCCTTCATCAAAATTAAACCATAATGAAGAAATATGATGATAATATTAAGAAGGAGAGTGGAAATTGAGGTGTTGATTTATAAAACTACATCTAATCATAGGAAAGCCAAGACTTTTGAGAGAGTTACATGATCTAAATCTAAGATGGTTTTTTTTCAATCTGAATCTAGTAAATGTGAAGCTTCAGAAATTGAGTTTTCCAATATTTCTCAGAGAATGCAATAAATTGTTGGGAAAAAGAACATTCAATATATAAATAAGAATAATGATGGATAAGATAAGAAATATGTAGAATTGGCATGCTATGAATGTAGAAGAACATGTAATATTAGATATGATTATCAATTACATAAGAAAAGATTCAATATGGAAAGGAAATCCGAGAGAAACATGATGATGATCAATAGATCAAATAATAATAATGTCCTAAAATCTAATGAAAATTGGATTTCCAATGAAGGAGATTATTTTGAAGAATATTCAGATAATGAATCTTCAATGAAAATGATAATTTGTTTAATAGCTCGATCTCCATTTCAAAATAATTGTCATATGGCTAAGGTACGAACTGCTGAATCATTAACCAGTATGTCTTTGAGAGAAAATTTTCTTGATAAATATTTTTATTCATATGAGTAATATTCTTCATTAGATAATGATAATGATTTTACATCCTATAAAGAAGTTTCTATAATTGCTATGTTGTTAGAGATAATAAATTTTAACGTTTTTATGAAAGATGAAAATGATAATTCTATAGAATTAATTTTAACAAAAGAAATATTGGATCTTATCAAAGATCATGATAAGTAAAATTATGTTTTAGAACATCTTTTTATGAAACATGAAGAAGATAATTCTGACAAGGATATGCTTTCTAAATATCTTAAGATTAATTCTCTTGAGAAAAAAGTTTTAGAATATAAATATAACACTAATCTATTAATCTAGAGGATAAATTTTTTTTCCTAAGACTTATGTCTGAATTTTTTTAATGAATCCTCTTGAAAATTTTACTTCATTTAAGGAAAATTTTGACAAGATGTATTCTCAAATCTGACCTCATTGTAATAATCAATGATTAGGTTTTTCTCATGAAAAATTTACTTTTAGAATCATTTATTTTGTTCCTCCAGGAGCCCCTTTTTGTACTAAATGTCAAAGTGGCGGGCATTGGAAGAAGAAATATTTTTTAAATAATGTTCAATCTCTTGTGTATCATGAAGACTAATTTTCTAAACAAATGTGGACACACAAATTTTTATTATCTCACAATTATGTATCCAAGCATTATTGGATTCCAAAAACTAAAATCTTCTTTTTTAGGTCAATAATAGAATTACCAAAAACATTTTGTACATGGATAGTGGATGTTCCCAAAAAATGATTGTAAACAATGACTATTTCAAAAACAATTAAATACTAAGGGTAGAAAATTAACCATTCGAGAAAACTCTCAAGGAGAAATTTTCATTATAGGTAACATGATTCTTCTTCGAAAATTATTTATTTCAATTGTTCTTTTTTGTAAAAGTCCTTAAACACTACTCCTTATTTCATGAGGATTACATATGCTTGTCTGTTATACCTTCTTATTTTTTCCAAAACAAAATTTTTCTTTCTTAAAAATGTTTTCTTTATGAAAATTTTCAATATTAAAAATTATTTTCTTTCATTATTGAATAATTCAGTATTGAAAATCTCAATATTGAATATTTCAGTATTAGAAATTTTAGTTTTAGAAATCTATGTTTTGGAAATTTCAGTATTGGAAATTTTGGTATCAGAAATTTTGGTATTGGAAATTTTGGTATTGATATCCCAAAATCTAAAACATCAAACAAAACTATTATAATACTGATAAACTCCTTAGTGTATTCCAAAAGGTAAATTTTCTTACGCTTTATTTTCTTATCTTATATTTCAATTTTTTGTATTTGAAATTTTTAAATTTTGGTTTACATTACTCTAAAAGATCACTATTCATATTTCCTATATCCATATGTTCATCTATTTGATTATCTTATGGAAGCTGAAAAGTCGTAACTATGTCTATATAAGGGGTGTCTTGTTTATAAGTGTTTCACCATCCTTACTGATCGTAGTGCCGATGTTTTGTTGCCATCAAATTCTCTCTTCCGATTCTTTTGCCCCCTTTATCCCGAATGAGTCCTAAATCTTCATTAGATCTTATGTCGATTACCATTGAAATAAAGGATTGGTCAATCTTTAGGGAAGGTTTTTTATTCTCTATATTTCATGAAAAATATTTTTCCCTTATCTCTAAGATGATAAGAACTAATAGATGGGAATATGTTTATGTGGCTAAGGAGAAGAGTCAGGATCCGGTTTCTCTTAACCTACTTATTCAGTTCTACGAATATGTTATTTTCTTCCAAAATGATTGTAAGGATCTGTTTAAGTTAAAATTTTATTATAAGACTTATTTTTTTAATTATAAGAATGCCACAAATGTTCTCAACATACCATATAAAGGGGATGTTATTATATGCTCTCAAAATCTCCCTGAGAAAGAATGTTCTATTGAGAAAATCATGGATTTGGATAATCTTGGACTCATGTATGTTAAGAATCTGAAGATTACAAATATTACAACAAACCACAACATGGTAGCTCTCTGGATGCTAGGATTTATTTTCCCATGAAAAAGAGATATGGTCTCTCTAAAAATATGTGATATCCATCTTTGAGACTTTCATGTCAACTAAATGAATATTATCTTGGTTAATAACATCTTATACACTATCCATGTAATAAAAAGAGGTTCCAACAGATCTCAATTTCTAATATATCTGGAATCTAGCTCTAGAATAATTGTTATGTGCCTTCAAGAACGTAATGTCCAACGCCTATCAGTCTCAAAGCCTTTTATGTTCTTTTTTGCTAAGTGATGACACTATAAAGAGGATACATATATTGTTTTTATTGGAATCGAAATTTATTGATGAAATGGTTGTCCAGAACAATGGAGATGTTCCAAAACCATCAAAATAGATACACAAGACAATGAAACATGATGAACTAGGCTTCCCAGTACCAGCTTCTGATATCCCGGTATCATCACCTCCACCTGCAAGGAAACTGAAAGCCTATTTTGATGTAATAGTTTCAAAGTGGAGAAAAATTTCAACTACCAGAAAGGAAGGAGATCCTTCCTTTGACTGAAATCATATGGAGGATAAGGCCTTGAAAATAAAGCAAGATGAAAATCATGAAAAAGAAAATAACGATAATAAGTTAATGACGAAATCCGTGGAAATGCAAGTTTTTCAGTTATTACTAAAAGATGTAGAAAAGAAATCACAAGAAGTTATTGAACCCCAAGATGTTCATATGAAGCTGGAAATCACTTTGGGAATCTAAAAATCCAAGAAGGTCCTATATTTATCAGAAACTATTCAATAAATAGAAGATCAGATAGTTCAAGAAGACTATGTTAATGTTTTAAGGGAAATAGAAGACTACATTGGAACTCCTTCGAGTTCAGTCTCTAAATCTATTTCAGAAGAACAAGTCTATGAAAATATGAAGAAAAAGTTGAGGAATAAGTATAATTTTAGTAATAAGTAAATGTTGAAGAATAAGTACTTGTTGGAATTGATGTGGAAGAACATTTGAAAGAAGATTTTGATCATCAAGGTGGTGAAGAAGAAGATTTTCTAGAGGAAGAATATGAAAAAGTATATCTTAATGTTATCCACATATCTGATGAAAAATCTCTAGTTTGAAATCCTATCAAAGGTAAGAGTTTTTTGGTATCCTCATATGAAAAGTAATCACATCATAAGTCCACTTAGAGATTAGAAAAATCAGTTTCCTTTACTCCAAGAGGATCTCATAAAGGGAAAGTTGTTTTAGCTTCCAAATCCTCATTATCTGATGAATATTACTTTGTCAAGATATCTTTAATAATGTTTTTTAGCACAATTCTAGTTCTTGCAAATATAGATGCCCAAAGTCCAATGATGCAAGAAAATTAAAATAAAAGGGAAAAATCAACCAATATTCTTATGGACATGGTGGTCAAGAAAGACGTGGATTTAGTAATCATTTGATTGATTACAAAGAATAGAAGGTGACTTGTAGGAATGTATTTAATAGAACAAAAACTATTAACGAAGAGCTATGATAGTTCAGTGACTTCATCGAATCAGCAAACAGAGCCTTTAATACATGTAAAACCGAGTTTAACAAGGTCAAGGAACTAAATTTTGTTGCATGATCTGTAAGCAGTGTGAAGGAAGTCAGATTTGAATTGGGGTGAAAGGTGGATGCTCAAGATGAAAGGATATTTTAATTAGAAAATAAGAATCAAGAAAAAGAGATTTTGTAAATTATGTTTTAATAAGATCATAAGGAAGTGATGAAAATTAAATCATTGATAAAGAAAATGTTGTCTGAGAAGAAGAAGGATGGATGATTTTTTTGACATTCTAATGTTTTTTTTAATCTAAACGTTATTTCCAAAATTTCTTTAAGAATGTTCTTTCATATATTTTTTTTAATGTATTCTTGCGTAACCTTACAGGCACCTCTTATACTTCTCCCTTATTTTTTCCCTCTTTTTGAAAATCACAATGGTTGAAAAAAAAATTTAAAGAACGAATTTAATGAAGATCAAAAAAGGGGAGAATCTATTAACAGAGAGTATGGTAGGAAAGGATAATGTCCATGTAAGGGGGTGTTTTCTTTTATGAAGATATGTTTATCTAAATGGGAGATATTTTTTTATGAAAGAAAACCAGACACCAAAGGTCAAGAATACGATCCTTGGGAAAGATAACCTAAAGGTGAGTTAGTTTTATTCATCAAAAACCTCATTCAAAGGGGGAGAAATGTTTATCTTTATTGTTTATTTAAGTAAATATATTATTCCTTTGTAAAGTTCATTGTGATTTCCAAAAAGGTGGAGATTGTTGAGTTAATAATGTTATCTTATAACTTCTCCATTACACAAGGTTTTATTATTTTAAAATCATAAAAACTTTTTCTTAAGTTATGCCTTTTTCTTTAGTTCTATTTTTCTTAAGTTCTGTTTTTTTTTTCTTAAGATCCGAAATTATAATTCTGTAATACTTATAGACGTGTCATTAAGTTTTTACATTCTGTTATATTAAAATATTTTTCATTATGATTTCATGATTCTGAATATGGTGTATAAGTTATACCATGTTTATGATACCGAATCTAGTGTATAAGTGATATCATTATTAAGATAACAAATATAGTGTATATTTGATACCGTCTTTGTGATATTGATTACGGTGTATGAGGGATATCGTTTTTATGATACCTAATTCGGTGTATATGTGAATCCTATTTTATGATTTCGATTCTGAAACAAATGATATACCGGTTTCAGAATCCTTTTTAATTTTCCTTATGAATCCATTTTCTTGATAATGATTTTATTAAGAATTTGTTTCTCTTAATAATGTTATAGATGTTTTATGTATCATTACAATGTTATTGGATTCCAAATTTTCTTACATATCTCTCATATTTAACATAACATCGTTTCTTATACTTGAAACTATGTCATACAATCAGTTACAAACCAACCATTCTTTGTTGGAAACATGTGCAGGTCCCTTAAAAATTTAATGTAAATATGATCGTTGGAGGGAACCCAACCATTGGTATGTTTTTCCTATAAATACATGTTCATTTAAACGAATAAATAAACGGTGGTGAAAGTTGAACGAAAAAGTGAAAAAGATTTGAAGTGATTTCTAGAGGGAGACACTCTTTTAACTCTCAGTGCTTCATGCAGAAGTCGTTAACATCATTTTAAATTTTTAACAACTTATTCATACTTTCTTTGTGTAGACTCTGATCGTGCTGATCATGGGCTTCAATATTTGGAAGACAGGGGATCAATTTCCTTCTAAGTCGAGGGATTGAAGGGATTTCAAGACAAATACCAATCTTTGGATTGAGGGAATACATAATATTGGGTAATAAATACTTTCATGAAAGTATAAATCAATGAATAATTATCCAAGGTTGTTTGATACCCTTCTTGTTGGGCTAAAATAATATTGTTGATACATTTTTTTATTTCCAGTTGTTTTATTTCCACTATAATCTTAACTTTGTTAAAGATAGAATGTATAACTTTATTATACTCTATAATTTTGTTACTCTAATTATATGACTTATTCTATATGAATTAAGGTAGAATCATTCTTTTATGATAATAGAAAAGGATACTTTATGTGGTTTTGTGAATTTTTTTTAACATTGTTAACCATGTCTATAAAGGTTCTTAAGGAAATATGAAAGTATACAATTAAACCCTTGGGTATATTGATCATCAAAATTCATCATTTTGATCCTAAAAATAATTCCAAAATATATAATTAGACTGAAATTTAAAGGATCAATATATGACCAAAAAAATTAGACTTTAATAGTCTTCTCCCACTTAAAATAACTCATCCTCGATTACACCTTAATATGGTTTAGAAACACTATATTAGAGACATTTGTGGCCACTAGCATGTATGTTGGCATCATGCCACCATGAATCATCCTTTATAGTGCCACAAAACCCAGACTTGGGAGGAAAAACCAGTGTCGGAGAACATTTGTGATCTGGTAGACGATGCATTTTGGAAACTACTCGAAGGTAAAATCAACATCTATCTCCTCTTCATTGAGAAAAATGGTGTGATATGGGTCGGCGCGATACTTGAAAAGCATGGAAACATTGAGGGTTTCTTACATGGAATGATACCTCTTATGTAGTAGAAACTGAGAGTCAACCTTCCCAACTATCTCTACGATCTCAAACAGACATTCATAATGTGGAAAATACTTCCCTTTTTTATGAATCTATCTATGACCTAGATAGTTACATTCCCAACAGAAAACATGATCCCCGTACATGAACTCTAGAGGTCATTGATGGTGATCGACATAATATTTTTGTTTAGACTGGGTAGTAATCATAAAATTTATAATCATCTAAACCTACTCTAAAGTCTCCTGAAGGAGATGAGGACCTAGTATGGTTTTGTCACCAGCCTCTAGCTAGCACAAGGGTTAATTGAATGACCAACTGTATAAGGCCTCAAAAGCATTTATTTAAATTATCAACTAGAAGGTGTTTTTATAGGATTACTAAATTAGATGGATATTCTTTTCTATATAACCATTGTAATTTTGGACACATTATGAAGTCTTATGCTCTAGATCCTTTATTGGGCGTTATGATTTTACATCAGTTTGACGGTTAAAAAGAGTGCTGAGATGCACCTGTGTTCCCCTATCCTTCTATTATAAATTCCAGAACCATAATCAGAAATGAGCATCCCTATCTGAAATGTTATTAAGAGGGACCCCATGGAGTTATATAATTTCATGGAAATACAATATTCTCATCTCTTCAATTGAGAATATATCCCAAATCTGAATGAATATTGATTCATTCGTCAGTCTGTCAATGAAAATCCATATAGTGTCTCTACCATTAGGTGACCTAGTTATAAAAAAAAAGAATTATAGAGAACAATCATCCCATTTTCATTTCTGGCCTCTATGCGACTTTAATAAGGTAGTATGACTCGGGTGCTCTTCCATCCCCCATGGATCAGTGGAACGCATAGGGATAAAGCTTTTTATCTGGTGTTTCATCCAAGACCACCAATAATTGTATCACATGTCTCAATACATATTTTAGATTCATGGACAATAAAAACTGATGGGTGTGGGACAACTCCTGGATAACATGATACTCTTTTTTCATCTCAAATATGAGGTCCATTTATTTTCATTCATCATTGGCTTAACGTATTACCTATGGATATGTTTTCCTACAAAGTTAATATGAAACAACATTTCCTCCCCCGTCATACTAGAAACCTCAAAATAAAATGATTAATGATATTCCACCCATATCTATTGTATATGTTTTGTGTCATGTTGTGAAAAGATATATTTTATTCTCTTATTCTCTCTATACTCCAATGATCACTAACCGAATAGATATTGTCTCCCATAATGAATGTCATGGACAACTACTGCTTGCTCAAGGTTATATGTCAGGTAATTTCTCTCATGTGTTCTATAATGTCAAGATTTATACTCCATCATCCTCTCTTATTGAATAATAACTACAGCTATGCTGATTCATAATGAATTATATAAGACGGTATAACATACCCCTAGCTAAGAAATAAGGACAATAATTCTTGATACAATCCTCCCATTCATTTCCTAAAAGTTTTTCTCACATGCTTCTAACCAAAGGAACAACTCACACTTCTTTGTAATGCATCTAATAGGTGAAGAAAGAAATGATAAATCATATATGAATTTATTGTATATCTAACTTTCCCTAAAGAACACTATATATCAATAATAGTCATGGGATTCTTCTTGGATAAAACAGAACTAACCATTTCTGGGTAAATAGATACGCTTGATTCTGAGATAATATTAATAAATAAATGAAATTTGCAACCCCGATGTGGCACATAGAAATATTGGAATAAATATGATACTCTCTCAGTGTAGTCAGAATGTTCTTAATGAGTTTATAATGGTAATTTCTAGTTTGAGAATATACTATGATGGCGTCCTCAAATACCACAAAAAATGCATACAAATATGAGTGGAATGCCCTATTCATCCGAGCCATGAACACACTAGTCATGTTCGTATGAACAAACGACATAAGAATAAAATCATACAGACCATACCTTTTATGAAAATTTGTATTTGGTATGTCTAATGGCCCAAATCCAACCTGATAACAACCTGATCTCAGTACAATCACATATATGACCCTAACTCCTTAAAGATAGTTGAAGAGATCATTTAGGAGATGTAGTGGATTTTAGTTCTAGACTATAAGATTTTTCAAAAATAGGTAATCCATGCATTATCATATGATTACATCCTCCTTAATTTCCAAAATCATGAGAGAACCCCTAAAGGATGTGTGTGTATCTATAAAAACTTTTTCCTCTAAACCCTCAAAATACCACCTGAGTCCCAGAATATCTATACATGATATCTTGTTTGGAGGAATGGACACTATAGATGATCCTTAAAAAATGATCAATTATAAACTCTAACTCTCTCTTGTGAGGTAATCTAGAAAAATAATCTGGAAGGAAATCCCTGAAACCGAATACTAATAATGGGAAATATTATTTTCTTAAAGCTTGATCCTCCATGATGATATTTTTTATGTATTTGGTTACTCCACCTACACCATGATGCTCTAGTCCTTCTCTACTAGACTGAACATCCCACTCACCCTTAAGTATATAAAGGATTCCCTCTAGAGATATAAATGATACCCTATATTGTTAGTAGTCTACAAAATCATTATAATGAACTAACCAAACCATTCCATCAATGAAATCTAATTATATAATAATGAGAATTATTAGGTCCCATAAGAATGCTTAACATCCAACCTCAAGGGGAGTATCTATACATGACCATATTCCCTATTTTTGTCCCCCAAATGGTGTATCATGTGTCATTACACCATAAATATTTTGATCCTACAGTCTCAGTCATTCAATGATGGATACAGAGATAAAAGAATTAGAAGAACCATATCATATAATGGAGAAACTATGATATATTCCACACGAATATAACCTCATATCGTAGATTGTCCTACCAAATGTTCCTTTGGAATCAGCTGTAGTGCATGCAATTGAATTGATCAATGGAATTGTAAAAAATATGGACTACCTAGATCAATACATCACTGTTTGTGCTTCTAGAGATTAATGTTCTAGATTCCACAGCCATTACCACCTCCTCACCTTATCTTACCAGTGATATTCCAATTTCCTGCTAGATGTGGTGAAAAGAACCCACTATTGAAGGTGGAACTAGCACAAATAATTTTCCACATGAAGATATTGGAAAGGTCCTTCCAAAACAAGGGAGATTCCCAATTCAAAATAAATCCTAATAATCCATTGGGTCTCTATCGCAATGAGGCTATAAGGACCTCTATAATCCACACAGATGACACACATTAGATATTTCAAAACAAGAAATACTATAGTCAAAACCTAGACAAGAATACTAAAGGGAACACTTCTAACCACTGGAAGAACTGTTGGCCTAATGTGGAACTGTTTCTCTATTAATGATACCATTGTATTGCCTTATGATATACTCAGTGATAAGATCATAATTGACAATTTAACTGAAGGAAGGAATTCGACGTACAATAACCCACATTTATATGGAATACTGGAGCCAATCCTCGAAACATTTAGAACATGAAATCTCATCATTGTCTAGAAGAGGGGAAAAGCATTGTAAATCCTTCAAACATGATGAATATTCCATAAGTGAAAATTAGATTTCTTGATATGCATAAACTCATTGTCTCTCTCCACTCTCATAGTGTATGGAAAGAACTAATAATAAAAGGATGTCTAGAAATCAACTAATAACATTCCTTGATGATGAAATTCGTGTGTCATCACACACCAACCATCACTTAAAAAAATACCAAAGCATCTACGTGAATTTTAAATCATCCTCTATGGAGGTGTATCCAAATGCTCAATGATATATATGGTAGATTCTTTCCAAATATCTGAATTCAATAGACCTCCATACCCTGAAACGTAAGATGATGCTGCTACTAGAACACATGATCCATATCTACCATCATAGGTGGAAGACATGGAGAACTATTCATGGACTGCATCATATGTATGAAACTATCAGGAACATGATCATCAGTTCCCACATTGATTATAGAAAGAGATGCCTCAAGTGGCACTCCTGGAAGTAAGAGATGCATCTTAGGGCCCACCATATCTACAATATGGTATTCTCCACTCTTTTGGAATATAATATGAGGATTTTGTTTAATAATTGTTCTTCAAATTACAAGAACAAAACATAGGACAAAAATAATAAGTATGATAAAATCATTAAAAAATAATCTAAATGCAGGAAAAATAACTTCCCTAGGTATACTACCCCAACTACCTACATAGACGGCCAGGTATCAGTAAATGATCAAGTATCTCAATAATTTTATTTTACATTTAATTACATGTTTTACTCTTTTACCTTTCAAATACATGAGAATTCATGATAATGATGTAAAAATAATTTAGTATAGATGTCAGGATTCACTCTATAATGGATATTAATTCCTAGTGAACTAGTTCACAGACACCTTATCCCTAGAAACAACACCCTTGTATTTATATCATAATGGATCAACATTGTAAATTACACTTGACAATCCATGAGGGCCCATACACCTCATTAATTGAGACTAGAAATTACTCAATATAATACAAAAGTGGTACACGCATAAACTAACAATCACATCATCACACAACGATCACATGCATATCTAACAATGAAAATTAGTGAATTGCACATGAATTGAATCCCAATATGAATGACATGAAAATTATAGGTGCGTATAATGATGCATGTAACAATTATCCATTCCCTTGCATTATTAGTATATAGATGTAGTAAAATCATCAAACAAATTAATAATAAAAACACCCCATATCATGTGCTACACAAAACGGTGAAATAATATCCACTATAATTGGAAAAACAGAACTAAAATTATATTTTGGGTAACCTATATTTTACCAAAACATGGGTTCACGATCCCAAGAACATTATATAATCATGTTCTCAGCATTAATAATGTCCTATATATTGTCTCTATAAAGATAATAAATAATAGAATCCACTTCTTTGACCACATTGGGACATCCATGAACGGATCTGCTTAATGGGCGCCCCAAGCTCAGTGGACCATATGGCCTCAAAAACATCACCCCAAAATCCAGATGTTGCCGACTTGTAGCAAGGGCCAATGGTGTCTTCATCGGGAGACTATGTAATCATATCCAAACTATAACATAATGTATAACTATTATTAGAGGTATATTGAGAAAGCAATAAATGTAGAATTAATGCGCAATGGAAAAAGAGAAAACATTAATTGTGAATGATATAACTAGAATAACATACAAGCACAGAACAACTAATGATTATTTATCATGTCACTATAAAAAATGAAAACATGTTTACAAGTCATTATGAATATCATGTTCTATAAATGTATTAGGGAAATCCAATGTCTATCCAACGTATACAAAACTCAAGCTCGTCCATCTGCTAGAAATATCCATCATAAACAACAAGTGATTAAGTGTTCGAAGCTGAATGCTTCTCTTAGACAACACTTCAATTCACGTAAACTATTCTGGGTACCGAAAAGGTCATGAATAGGTTTTGAGATAAATAATATTCTACAACCACCAATAGTGTCTATAACATCCATACCATTTAATGGAAATGTAACAGTGTGCAAGAATGCATATATAATGTAATGTAGTAAAATGAAACTTAATACACAAGTAAATGATTATTCCCTCAGGTAGAATCTTAACATAACTAGTCCATTAATCCATTATTAATTATTATTAATTGGCTCCCATGTAAAAAAGTTATGGTTCTATGTTGTGACATGGAGTCATATAAGGACATTTAATATTGAAGTTCCATGGTAATAAATAATGAAATGTAGACCTCAAGGGTCACTAACTGAGTAATAACTATAGACTAGCTAAGGGGGAGTTTGAAATTCGAGGAGAATATTCCAAAGAATTCAACAATAAGATGCCTACTAAATCCAAGTAGATCATCCAATGTAAAATAGTGATAAGCATAGACATGGCCCTTTAGGTTGTAACTATGGAACCTACATTTCAATGATGGATACAAGGAGTGTATCCATGGAATACATTTTTTCTATATGAGTAATCCTATGAAGTAACACCCGGAATCAAATAATAGATATGTACCATGATCTAGGTGGGTCTCAACCACATAAACTCGTATCCTTGAATTAGAATGGGGTTCCAATGTGCTTAAGGAATTCCCCGATATAAATCCAATGAAAGCTCGAGTTAGGAGACTCTTATTTAATTTATGAAGTCACATAATATTTCATATGGTTCACGATTTTCCTTTCATTATTGTGATAAGGTAATGTACCATGTAAACACTTAATCATGTCAAAAATAATCAATAAGTCTATTTGGATCAACCATTTCCTATCATTTTGTGTGACAAGGCCTTGTATCTTGCAACATTTATTAATTCCATTTAAGTAATATTAAATATTCAAGCTTCATTCTATGACCTCCCATTAATGTGGTAATGGGTTATGTGGAAATTCAACCTATTAATCATTTTCATTTAATCTGTTCATGTAATATACTTAGTATACTATCCAATTTCCCTTTCACATTTAAATATCAATTAGAATAACATACCTTAGGCAGGTCTAGTGGAAGGGACATGGAACCTTCCACTCAACATTATAGGATACATTAAGAATTTATGATATGTTGGCCCACCATTAGTGGGTTCAGGCTCATGCACATTCGAAAAATTATTCTAAAGTGTCATAACAAATAGAACTCAATTATCAAATATCATCCAACAATGGATGATGGAGTTACGAGAGTAACAACCAACAACTAATAACACATATGGAAATAGAATAATCATACATTTATAATGATTATAAGAATGATATATAAATTATATACATAGAACCCACAGAAATCGGCGGGCCCCACATGAGAATTTCAAAAATCAAAAAACATGTAGAATTAGTTATAGATCACCCACTATAGGGATGTACAGACTGTATCCTCTAATATAAGATTATAATTTGGCTTATAATGTAGAAGATCTCAGATAAGGGAAAAAATAACTCCCTGGTATCTAGGATGAGATCATGTGATAGGAAGAATCACAAAAAATTCCCTGAGTACTTACCATTGCATGACCAACATGATGAACAGAAGCCCGATTGGATCCAAGATAAAGGTGATCATTCCAATCCCTATATCAGGCCTTCAAAGAGCTCCAAATGGGGAGAAAATAGGTCCATATTTCTTAATATGAAATTATGAGGATAGGGGAGGAATAATTAGATCATTAATGGAAAAATATTAATATTATAAAATATTTAACATATGCACGGTTTGTCCACATAGTTTGAAAAACCAGGAAAAAACCATATATGGGTACCTAGGGAAGAGTGGAACATGCAAGGTTAGGATGTATGATTAGGTAAACCTAGCGCCAAATATTTGATAAGGCTCTGTAAAAAAACATGCCACCAGCATGGTTTGGTCTAACCATGAGTACATCCAACATGGTTTAATATAAACAATACTCTTTGCCTATTTCTCCCAAAATCTAGTTTTCGGTATCCGAACATTACCTAGAGAACCTTGGGACCATCGATAACTCATTAGACATCCATAATTGGTCCAAATTAAAAAATAATACTAAAATTTAAAAGAACCATACTCAAGTGAAAAACTAGGTTCTTACATTTATTCACTCATGGGTCATGTTCTATGTTTCCCTTATGACTACAGTTTTATGAACATCCAATGTTTAGGACATGACTCATGATAATGAATTTCAGCTTTCAGGGTGTGGTTTTAAAATTTAAATATCATGTTATAATTACCTTATGTTCATGTTATACTTTTGAATCTTCATTGTTTACCCATACTAACTCGCTAATCACATGTAGTATAATGTATCCTTTACACAGTTTTTGAGGAAATATTTTATATACGAAAAGAAAAGAAATAGTTATAATTTTTAAGATATTTTTGGGAGACATTGATGATAATTCATTTAAGGATCCTTGATTTTGAACTGGAAAATAAATAAAAATGATTTTGAATTTTTCATTTACAGGATAGATCATTTATAATACCATGATTTAGAACCAATTTGAAAGAGATAGAACCTTTCAAGGTAATTTTTTTTTGGAATTTTTTAAAGACTTGACAGATACAATGGGGATATCATTACATCTTGGAACCATCAGAATCCCAATCCTTATGGTTTGGGTGGTCTAACATAGTCACACGGTTTGTCTGAAACTGTGCAGTAATCATAGAAAAACATGAAGCCTAAACCATGTTCCAAGACCCTATTTTTAAAATTTAAATAATTTAATTAATATAAAATAAAAATAAATTTAATTACTAGGAAAGGAAGAATTTAACAAAAAATTGATTTCTTAATAAAAATACTAGTAAAAATATTTTTTTTTTCTGATAATGATTACGATGATGATGATGATGATGATGATTATTATTATTATTATAATCATCATCTAGGCATAACGAAATAAATAGAAGGGGTTTCTCCTCCCCAGAATCACATGATAATACCCCCATGAACACCATAAGAGCACGTGACCCGCCTATGGATCCCCCTTCATGCATTGATTTCATCCAAATATTCTATGGATTATTATTCATGCCTTCAAAGGTAATACTCATGGATTCCTATTCTACCATTTTCTAGTGTTTTTTCCACATCCCATCTCCTAATGATGTGAGTTCAAATGCTATGAGTTGGGGATATTCTGGAATTTGGTGTTCTGACTGTAACAACCCAAGTCTTTTAAAAATAAAAAAATGCATGGATCATTGTTTTAAGTAGTTATTTTTAACTACCCTTTAAAACATTACTTCTACACTTCTATGATTTGAATTTCAAGAAACTGTCATCTACAATTGTGTTCATTATGTTATATGGAGTCTAATAGAACCAAGATGTTTTTTGGTGAATAGTAAAATCCCTTTTGAATAGTAATATGAAGAGTGATATGACCCTAATGGAATGTAAATTTTATTAGTATTTTATTTCATTATGTCTATATGATTATAGTATCTAGGTTAATTTTTCATTGTGATTTGGAAGTAGTTACAGAATTAGATTTGTTAATTTTTTAATAAAGTATGATATTATTTAAAAATTAATTAATAATAATTAAAAAATTATTTTAATGAAATGGACTTATTTTTTTTATTCTACATGTCGATAAATGGTTAGGGGGAATTTTGGGAATTTTTTCGAAACAGTTGATTTTTTGGTGAATAGTAAAAAATAAAGTATTTAGTTTCGCATTGTGAATGACATCATTAATTATATAATAATTATTTCATAAATATTATAGACTTATTTATAGTTAAATAATATTTGAGGTGTCCCAAGTGGCTTATAAAATGGGAAAATACCATGGGCAAGCCCATGGTTTTGCAAATACCATTCATGAGGTTTCCCTTAGAAATTATTAAAATATTCCCTTACTTTTCCTATAAATACCAACACATTCCATCATTAACATCATTCCAAATTTATCATCAACGAAGCACTATTTTCAATACCATTATAGTACTCCTCCCATGGTTTCTTCAAGCCCCCAAGGTCCCAAACTTCATGTTCTGAGGGTTACTCTACAAGGTAAGAAAATTATCAATTTCTTTCATTTTCCATTCATGTTCTCTTTTATGTGGTATAACATTCAAGTTTATATACCATGTTATTATTTCCATATTATTAATTATCAACTCATTATTATGATTCACTTCTATATGGTTGAACCTTGTCCCCTCTCTTTTTAATATTTTGTAAAACCATGTGGCGTAGCCGTTAGGCTGCCAAATTTTTGTAAGATATTTGCCACTTTTTTTGAGTTCCTTCCTTATTATTTCCTCATATCTCCTTACCCAAGAAACATGAAATATCCAGAAATCATGTATATTATGGATGATATAATTTTTATGGAAAATTCATCATCATTATTTTTCTCCTCTCTCACTTATTTAAGTAATAAAAACATTGTTCATGATGTGCTGAATTACTGACATTGTGGGCGATGTGATTTCAATTTCCATTAATTATTTCAAGTAAGGTCATGAAACCATTTCTATTGATAAATAAGGTTATAATATATGTGTTATTACTCACCATTGGTTCTTTAATTATTTTGGACTCATGGTTCTAATTTATAAAACAAAATGAGGTTTTTATTATCAAAGAACTACTAAAATGATATAAACGATCATCATTAATGTTTTAACTTATGAATCATCTTCATATTATACATAAAAATGATAAATGGTATAAATTATTTTACTTGAAATAGTTAAATACCTTTCCATTCCAATTCTGGAATTTCACTTCCAATCGACAAGAACATCCTCCATGAACCAATCATGGAAATAATGTTAAGAACTCACCCAAAAACAGTGCATGGAGAAAAATACTTACAATTAAAGGATTAAATGTTGTTATGAAATGATAATATAAGAGGTTATTGTCATGAAAATTTTAGTTTAAAAAACTAATAACACTATTTTAACCATTATAAATGATGTTAAATCAAGTTTGTTATAAGACAAACCCAAGGTAAGGGAAATCATAACCCGATTTCCATTTTTGAGTTAACCTTATACTTCATTATTTATGTTCTATTTAAATTGTTTATGTGATGGGTTTTATTTATATATTTTTTATTATGTGTATTTATAGTATATATACATACTCCATCCACTCTAATAAGTATCTCTTCAATTGTATGATTTTTATAAGGGGATATTCATTAATAATCATCTTTTTAAATTCGGTTTTATGAAATTCCCAAGAAATGTTTTTAATGAAGTATTCATATTGTAGGATTATGATTTGATTTTTGGGAATTATTTATGATTACTGGTGGAACTGTTGTCTACCTCCAATGCATTGGGTATTAGTATGTTGGAGGTCAGCCGTATGGATAATCCAAGTGTAGCTGCGATGGTTACACAAGGTAAGGTAGTCATGAGGGATACAAATTATAAGGTAGCCAAGAACAGTTACCAGATTATGTATGTAATTCCCCAAGATACCTCAATGATTATATTTATGTTCTCCTGTTTTTTGTGGATCCTGTGTAATAACATGTTACACAATGTAAGTATATATGGGTGACAAGAATGTCTTCTGAAAATGTTTTAATATGTTATAAGTATTCATGAGCTAATGTGATCTTTCCATCTATTCTAATCCCTTACTGAGCTTTTTTGATAATCCCATGTTTTTAAATTATTTTTACAGGTTAATGGATGTGTAAGAAAAATATGGAATCCATGTTAAATAATGATGGATTTTAAAGGAGTGTTGTTTTATTTTTTAATGTTTGATATTTTAAAAAATGGAAACTGTTTTTATGGTATCCAGTCTATAATAATGTATAATTTTATGAATGTATTGTATCAATTATCTAGATCTATAAACATTAATAGATCTTTAATGTAAAAGGAAGTTTTTTTGACTAAATTCAAGATTATGTATGTAATAAGGTCGAGTTCTTATAGTTGGTATCAGAGGATGTTTTAGATAACATTAATGGTTAGGGTGATTTTAATAGAATACCATAAATGATTTTCACTGTATGTTTAATTTGAAATGTTTTAGCATTTTAATATTACCACATTGCATCATCTAAGACATGTTTGTTCAGAATGGTTTTTCGAAGACAGAATAGGGATGCTGAAGAGGAGAGGCACTGAAAAAATGAAATCCCAACGGAAATACAACCCAGAATGGTAGGGATTGGAACCAAGGATTTTGTGACAGTAATGGCTCAGCTAACGCAGAAATAAATGGTTGTGGTATCCATGCAAGAGAACCAATAAGGGTTCTACAATGGAACATAAAACTAGTTGGAAATTTTATGAGACAACATCATCCTACATTCAATTAATATTCATACCTTGTATCAGCTGAAGGATGGATCAAGTCCCTTGAAAATATATTTGATGTTATGGTATGTTCATACAATCAAAAGGTAAGTCTTTCCATTTACAGTTTTTAATGGGAAGCTGATCAGTGGTGGTCAATGGTAAGGAATATTAGGGGTAGAGGGGGTATTGAGGCCATAGAGTGGGATGAATTTAAAAGTATTTTCCTTGAAAAATATTTTCCTAAGGTGGTGCGACATAAGATGGAGAATAAATTCTTTTTATTGAAATAGAAGGAGGAATATTAATTTTCCGTGTATGATGTAAACTTCACTCGACTGGAAAGTTATTCTCCAAATATTATTCTGGAGCGTGATAGAAAAATCAACCTCTTTTACTCAGGATTAATGCCAAGGTATCGAAGGGCGTTTGCCTCCCATGAATTAAAAAGTTATGAGAAAATTGCCTAATATGATGAGAGGGTAGAGATGGAGTTTTCTGATGATCATATGCATTTTGGAAACAAAGAGAAGAAGATGTCTAGTTGGCAAGCAATGGGTAAGAATCAACCAATGAAATTTAATGGTAAGAAAATCCAATTTCTAGTTTGTGAAAAGTGTGGCAAGATACACCCAATGTAATGTCTTAGCAAATCTGGGAAGTGTTTTAAATGTGGTAAGTATGGACATATGGACCAGGATTGTAATAAAAATGATCCTAAAAATAATCATGATAGGAAGACTGTATTGTGTTTCAAATGTGGGGAAATGAGTCCTTATGCAAATGTCTTCCCTAAGAGAGATCAGAATTATTCAATGAAGCTAGACTATAAGAAGATAGGTGTAGTGAGAGCCTTTGCGACCATGTCAGCAAATTTCGGGCCTTCTAATGAAGTCATATCAGGTACATTGTTTGTTCACTCAAATTTTCATAAATTTTTGTTTGATATGGGGTCTAGAAATTCTTTCATCTCTAAGATCTTTTCTAGTAATTTGGAAATATCACCTCAATAAATGAGACCAGAACATTTTTTTAAAACACCAGGTTGAAATGATATAGAAAAGATGAATTTTAAGAATCATTCTTTTGTGGTCTGTGGAAATACTTTAACTGCAATCCCTGTTGTTTTACCCTTAGTCAATTTTGATGTTATTCTGGGGATGGACCGAATTTTAGATTATCATGCTTAGATTGATATTAGAGATAAAGATGTTCTTTTTTTGGAAGAGATTCAGTTTGTATATAATAATGATACCATACAATTTATAACATATATAAAAGCTAAATATCTTTTTAAATATGGAAATGAAATTTATCTTTATCATATTGTTGAAAACAAGGGAACTATTAAAATTAATAATGTTCCAGTCGTAAATGAATTCCTTGATGTTTTTCCAGATGAGTTACCAGATGTTATACCTGATCAAGAAGTTGAATTCACAATTGAGCTAGTTCCTAATGATAAGCCTATTTCAAAACCCCCTTATTATATAGATCCAATAAAACTTCTTGAATTGCAAAATCAGTTGTAGGATTTTCTTGACAAAGGCTTCATTCGTCCTAGAACTTCACCATGGGGAGTCCTTGTTTTGTTTGTTAAAAAGAAAGACGGTTACCTGAGTCTTTTCATTGATTATAGATATTTGAATAACATCACTGTAAAAAACATGTATCTTTTGCCTCATATTAATGATTTGTTGGATCAGCTCCAGGGATCTCTGTACTTTTCCAAGATTGACTTCAGATCCAGATACCATCAGCTGAAGGTAAAGGAGGATGAAATCCCAAAAACAGGCTTTTGGACTAGATATGGGCATTATGCATTCGTTGTTATGTCGTTCGGATTAACTAATGAGCCTACAATATTCATGAATTTTATGAATAGAGTATTTCATGTGTTCTCGGATAAGTTTTTGGTTTTATTTTTTGATGAATTTATGGTATTTTCTAAAAATATAGAGGAGCATGAAAAAAATCAATGGTTTTTTTGGAAAACATTAAAAAAAGAAATTATATGGAAAATTAATCAAATGTGATTTTGAGTTGTAACAAATTTCTTTTCAGGGGAACATTGTAAGAAAGGATGGAATTACAGTTGATCCTACCAAAACAAAAGTTGTATATGAATGTCCAAGACCCACAAATGTTACAGAGATTCATAGTTTTCTTGGATTTGTAGGTTATTAGAGACGGTTTATTAAGAAAATTTCATGGATATATAGCCTAATAACTAGGTTAACACGTAAAGGGGTTAAATATGTTTTGACATAGGAATGTGATGTTTGTTTTCAGGAACTGAAGAAGATATTTTTTAATGGTCAAATTTTTTTATAACCTTCCCCAAATGGTGATTTTTTTCATCAATAGTGATGCTTCTTCGAAGGGACATGGTTGTGTTTTGATGTAGAACAATCAGTTAATTTCCTACATTTCGAGACAACATAAATATCATGAGATAAATTATCCCACACATTATTTGGAATTGGCATCTGTGGTTTTGCATTGAAAATATGGAGGCATCATTAATATTGAAGAAAATGTCAAATATATACTGACCATAAACTTCGGAAGAACATATTCACATATAAGGAATTCAAAATGAGGTAGAGAAAATTTCTAGAACTGATAAAGGATAATGAATGCATGATCAGTTACCATCCAGGGAAAGGGAAAACAGTTTTGGATTCCTTATGTCAGAAACATCATGCATCATTGACCATGTTACCTTTGGAACATGATCCCTTGATTAATGATTTAATGAATTTTGGATTAGATTTTTTTTGTGTAGGGAATACCTCTAATTGTTTTAGGTTTTAGTTCAGTATTTATTGTTATGTAGAATTAAGCAAGCGTAGAAGGAAGATCGTGAGCTACAGATAAAGGTAGAATTGGATAAAATGGGTATATTGCAATAATTTAATCATGATAAATATTGTGTTTTATGATTTGGTAAAAGGTTGTGTATTCCATGTGATTCTCAGTTAATGAAATATTTATTGTGTGATGCTCATAGTTCTCCATTTTCTATTCATCCTTATATTATTAAGATGTACAGAGACCATAGGGAGTATTATTTGTATGATGGAATGAAAAGAGATATTGTTGATTTTTCCATGAAATGTTTGACGTGTCAATAGGTTAAAGCAGAGCAGCCATTACAGAAGGGGATGCTTCAACCTTTTCTAGTGCTAGAGTGGATATGGGAGAATTTATCCACGGATGTTGGTGTGGGACTTTCAAAGACTTATCGAGGTAATAATAAGATTTGGGTTATTATTGATCGGCTAACAATGTCTACACTTTTTCTTTCAATTTGAGATACAATGACTTTGGATCAACTTTCATTATTTTACCACAACGAGTCATTTTGGTTACATGGAGTTCCTCTTTCCATTATATGTATCCGAGATCTTAGGTTCAATTATATCTTTTGGAAGGGACTTTAGAAGTTTTTGGGAACATAATTAAATTTCAGTACATCCTTTTATCCTCAGTCAGATGAGAAGTGAGAACTAATGATTCAAACATTGGAGGATATTCTTCGAGTTTTTTCATCAATCTATCATGTATTTTGGGATCAACATCTTTATTTAGTTGAGTATTCTTATAAAAAAAATTTCATTCCAGTATTCAGATGGTATCTTTTGAGGCCTTGTATGGGAAGTGGTGTCGGACACCAGCATTTTGGGATGAAGTCGGTGAAAGAAAGAGGATGGGGCATAATTACTAGAAGAATAGGATAAGGAAGTGAGGATGATCTAACAGCACAGGAGGACATCTCTGAGTAGGAAGAATTGATATGTAGAAAACATAAGGAAAGTCTTCCCTTTCGAGGTAGGTGACAATATTTTTCTTAAAATATCTCCTTGGAAAAGTGTGATGCGTTTCGGTAAGAAAGGGAAGATATGCCCACGGTTAATCAATCCTTTTGAAATCTTGGAGAATGTTGGAGTAGTTTCATACCTCATAGCTTTTCCTCGGAGTTTGTTTCGTGTACATAATGTTTTTCATTTTTCGATGTTGAGAATGTATGTGCTAGATTCATCACATTCTTGAGCCCAAAACTAGTTCAGCTAGAAGAGAACATTTCTTATGAAGTGAAACCAGTTTAGATTCTTGATCGAAAGGAACATGTATTTCTTAATAAGGTAATCAACAAGGTAAAGATTTTGTGGATAAATCACAGGGTTGAAAAATTAACATGGGATTTTGAAAATTCTATGAGGAAAAAATACCTTCAATTGTTTAATAAGTAAATAAAATTCTGAGGACTCAATTTCAAGAAGCTGGGGATAATGTAACACCCCATGTTTTTTTAAAAATAAATTTAAATGCATGGAACTTTTTTTATGTAGATATTTTTAACTAGCCTTTAAAACATAACTTTTCCCCTTCTATGTTTTTAATTTCACGAAACTCTCATCTAAAATTGTGTTCAGTGTATTATTAGGAGTCTATTGGAACCAAGATGTTTTTTAGTAAATAGTAACATATGCTTATGAATAATAATATTAATACTAATATGACCATAATGAAAAGTAAATTTTATTATTATTATTTTAAAGGCTATAGGATAATATAATCTTGGTTAATTTTTCATTGTAATATAGAAGTAGTTACAGAATAAGAATTTTTAATTTTTGAATTAAGTATGATTTTATTTAAATATTCAATTAATAATATTTGGAATATTATTTTAAAAAAATAGACTTCATTTTTAGAAATCTACTTATCATGAAATGGTTAGGGTGAATTTTAGAATTTTTTTGAAACAGTTTATTTTTTAGTGAATAGTAACTAATTACAGTTTTTAGTTTCGGTGTGTTAATGACATCATTAATGATATAATAATAATGTCATAAATCTGGTCGAATTGTGTACAGTTAAATATGACGTGAGGAGTCCCATGTGGCTTATACCATGTTCAAATACCATGGGAAAGCCCATGGTTTTTCAAATACCACTCATGAGGTATCACTTGAAAATTAATAAAATATTCCCTTAATTTTCCAATAAATACCAACCCATTCCTTAATTAAATTCATTACAAAATCAAAATCAACGAATCTATGGCCTCATTACGTTCATTGTACTCCTCCCAAGGTTTCCTCAAGCCCCCAAGGACCCAACCATCATGTTATAAGGGTTCCTTTACAAGGTAAGAATATTATCAATTTCATTCTTTTTCCATTCAAGTTATCTTTTATGTGGTATAACTTTCATGTTTCCATACCATGATCTTATTTCCTTTTTATTATTGATATACTCTATATTATGATTCATTTCTGGATGGATGACCCTTGTCCTATATCTTTTTAATATTTTCTAAAACCATGTTGTGTAGACGTTAGGCTGTCTTGTTTTTGTAACAGATTTCTCACTTTTTAATTTTTATTTTAGTTCCTTCCTTATTATTTCATCATATCTCCATAAACAAAGGACATGAAATCTCTAGAAATCATGTATTTTCTGGATGATAAAATTTTTATTGAAAATTATATATCATTATTCTTCTCCACTCCAACTTTTTTAAGGACTAAAAACATTGATCGTGATGTGTCGAATTACCGACATTGTGGATGATGTGATTTCAATTTCCATTAATTCACTCAAGTCTGGTCATGAAACCACTTATATGGTTGAACCAAGTTATAATATATGTGTTATTAACCCACATTGGTTCTGGAATTCTTTTTTACTCATGGATATAATTTATAAGATAATATTAGGTTGTTATTATCAAAGAACCACTAAAATTATCTAAACGAACATCATTCATGTTTTAACTTATTAATCATCCTCATATTAAACATCAAAATGATAAATTGTATAAATTATGTTAATGGAAATATTTAAATACCTTTCCATTCCAATTCATGAATTTCACTTCCAACCGACAATAACATCCACCATGAACCAATCATGGAAATCATGTTATGAACTCACCCAAAAATAGTGCAAGGAGAAAAATACTAAAAATTAATGGTTGAAATGATGTTATGAAATGATAATATAAGATGTTATAAATATGAAAACGTTTATGTATATTACTAATAACAGATTTTAACCATTATACATGATGTTTAAACATGTTTTAAGTAAGAAAAACCCAAGGTAAGGGAAATCTTATCCTGATTTACATTCTTTGGGTTAACCTTCTATATCCTTATTTATGTGCTATTTAAATTGTTTATGTGATGGGTTATGTTTATATTATGTATTATTATGTGAATTTATAGTATATACACATAATCCATTCACTCTATTAAGTCTATCTTCAATTGTATGATATCTATAAGGGGATTTTCTCTAAAAAAACTCTTTTTAAATTCAGTTTTATGAAATTCCAAAGCAATGTTTTTGTGGAATTATTCATATTGTATGATTATTTTTTGGTTCTTGGTAATTATTTATGATGAATTTGGGACCTTTATCTCCATCCAATGCATTGGTTATTAGTATTTTGGTGGTTGTTCATATGGTTACTTCAAGTGTAACTACTATGGTTACACAAGGTAAGGTAGTCGTGAAGGTTACAAATTATAAGGTATCCAATAAAGGATACAAGATTATGTAAGTAATGCCCCAAAATACATCTATGTTTATATTTTTGTTATCATATTTTTGTGTGGATCTTGTGTAATATCGAGTTTCATGAATTAATTATATATGGGTTTCAAGAATGACTTTTGAAAATGTTTTCATACGTTACGAGTATTCATGGACTAATGTTCCATTTCTTTCTTTTTTAATCATGTATTGAGATTTTGAGCTAATCCTATGTTTTTAAATGATTTTCAATGGTTAATCGATATTTATGATAAGGAAGGAAGCCATGATAAATGTTGAATAATTTTCAAGGAGTCTTGTTTTAAGTATTAATGTTAAACATTTAAAAAAAATGGTAACTATTTTTATGGTATCCACTTTGTAATAATGTGTATTTTTATGAATATATTGTCCAAATTCTCTAAATTTCTAAACATAAAATAATCATTAATGTAAAAGGAATTGTTTTCTATTCTAAATTAAAGATTATGAATTTTATAAGTCTGGGTCCTTATACATACATTGTTTGGGTATGAAAAATGTCTCTCATGACACATTTCTGCATATTTAGGCATTCTATAACAAAGGTAACATTGGTTCAGATCATATAGGTGCACCGTTATTGTTTAAGGTTTTTTATTCCATTTTCCTTCTTTGTAGATCAAATTAAAATTGATGTTTTTTTGTTTATGATTTCACAGTACAATACATTTTTTAATTTTAATATTCTATCCCCAATGAGGACATACACACATGTTTACGGGTAATATATAAATATATATATTCCATATTTTTAAATAATCCATATTTTTAAATATTCCATAATTGGTAAGGTAATATGTGAAATGTATCTATGGGTATTAAAAATAATGTATGTATTTATGTAAATGAGTATTTTTGTAAGCAGAAGTACCAGATTTGATTTTCCATCATCAATTTCATCAAGTACATTTTGTTCGGCTTGGTGTACTTTTGAGGTCGGATTCAATTCCATCACCCATTAATTTTAGTAATGCATTAATTAATCGATTTATCAAATTCCTTGAGGTTAATTACTCTTGGACAAATACTCAGAATAAATGTCTAAATATACTTTAGGGAATTGTTAATGAATAATGTAATGTTTTTTAATAAATCACCTCTAATAGAGGGTCACTGTCATCAAAGATAATATGTAATGATTAGATATTTAATCTACCATGGTTTATTACATTGGTATTTATAAAAGACTTATTTTTTGTTATTATATGTGGAATTCTTGTACTAGGCCATAATTCATATTAGTAAATGGATATGTTCATTATTAAAATGTTTCTTTGGAAATTGCACCTCCTTAGTGCATATTAGATACACTCCTACCTAAAGGACAATTGATCTAAGATCCATATATGGTAATTTCATGGATTATAAATGGATTTAACCTATGTATATAAACTTACGTTTTGTTCACGATGCCCTCTATATTTCCTTTCACCTTGATAGGTGACTTGTGATGTTTCGATAACTAAATGGAATGTACAGTAATAGTTGAATTACTTAATCAAAATGGAATGTGTATTTTTAACATGTTAAATGGTTATATTGAATTTTTACTTAATATTAGGGTACAACCACCCCTCTAGTTAATTTAATAATCATACCTTATTAAATATTAATGTTTTAAAGGCGTGAAAAATATGTACTATGGTAAAACTATACCATTTTTATGTTTAATTGAAACTTTCATTATTCAATTAGAAAATTACATATGTACTATACTATAGACTAGTTCTTATATAATTCATTGTGAAAAGTATCCTTAGATATATTCCATAGTTTCATGTCTTTTTTTAAATACTTGGACTAGTTTGATATCAAGTGTTTTTCCCATTCCTTCTTAATGAAATTTAAAATTAATTCTATATCCCTTGATATTTTCATGTTGATATGATTCATATGGAATTGGTATGGATAGAACATGGTTATGTATTAATGGATAATGGATGGAAACATTTTCTCGATGGGTTATGACTAGAAGTGTGAGGGGTGATGCATTGTGTGACACCGCAAAATTTCATAATAAGTTATTTTCTTTAAAATATTTCAATAGATTGTGCTACATGCAACAACGAGTTTGAGTGAAACATTTCTTACCATACTAGCCATTAGAAAAGAGTTTATGAATAATATTAACTCAATTTTAAATTTTATATACTCCATATAATTTTAGATTCAATATTATGTGTTTCTTATACATAATATAAGCACAAAATCATTTTTTTCAGATATAAGAATTAATTTTTAATTAATAAAATATTAACAACATTTTATGGAAAACCATTTTTAAATAAAATATTGGAAACTCATATATATACAATTTAATGAAATTAAATTCTTATTTAGAATGAGGACATTAAAAATTTATTTTGGATAAATGTTTGTTACTTTTCTGATAACTTTAATATTTTGATTGCCACACCCCGACTGCAGATGCTCTTAATTTTTTACATCTTTCTTGGTCCTGGTTAAAAATTTTTCAATTTGTATTTGTGTTGGCGGTTTCGCGCCGGTGTGTGGTCATTGTATCGCTAGTGTTGACCGTGTGTTCAGCCCAGGTGACTATGTGTTCACCTGGCATTTTAAATATTAAAATATGTACGTTGAAATTTTATTACTATCACTATTTAAATTGTGTTATTATTATTGTAGTTATTTTTAATTGTATATGTGTTTATATATGAGTATATGTTATGTTTATATATGTATATATATATATATATGTTTGTTGTATTTATGTTTATATGATTTTATAAAGGTATATATATACATATGTCTATATATATATTTATATATATATATATGTGTATGTGTTATTTTTTTTAAATGGTTTTATTATTCTAATTACTTTGGTTATAATAATTATTATTATAATTAGGTAATTTTTATTTTATTATAATAATTATTATTATTATAGTTACGATAATATTATTATTATTATAAAGTTTTACTATTTTTATAAAGTTTTATTATTTCTATTAAGATTTGAATTTATTTATTTAATTAATTTATCATATTATTATTATTATTATTAATTTCATTTTCATTAATTTTTTTATTATCATATATATAAATATATATATATATATATTATAACCCTAAATCTAACCCCCCCCCCTCTCTAACCCTAATCCCGTTTCCACCCCATGCGGTGCTCTCTCTCTCTCTCTCCCTCCTCTCTCCTCTCTTTCTTCTCCCGTACCCCGCACCCGACCCCCCCCCCTTCATGCGAGCCCCTCCTTCTCTACTCCGGCGACCGCCGGTCCCGGCCCCGACTTCCGGTCGCTGCCCCAGCACCCTGCGCCATCACCTCCAGGCCGGCCTCCGTGCGTCCCCCGACCTCCGCCGGTCTCCTCCCGGCCTTCCCAACCACCACACCCCACACGTCGTCCCTCCTTGCCCAAGGCAGCACCCCCACACCCCCCTGTACCGGCGCCTGTTGCCCGCACCCCCCCCCCCCCCCTCTCCGGCGGCCCGCACCGCCGGCCTCACCGCCGCTGAACCCGGCCTCCGGCCCCCCTGTCCTGGCCTCCTCAGGCGAACAGCCCCGCGCGAACCCCCGACCCCGCCATCCCGCCGGCCTCCTGTCCTCCAGTGACCCATTTTTTCGTCTTCCTGACCTCTGTCGCACCCCCTACCTCCGCCTCCGGCACCCCTTCCCTATTTTAGCAGCTTCCAGTTGTTTTTTGGTGATCCTCGCCGCCAGCCAACGGATTCCGACTCCCTCCGGCTTCCTCCGACCAAGCTTCGACGAGCCGCTTTCGGCCTGCACCCCTCCACCCTCCCGTTCAGGCATCCCGTCCTTTTTTTCTGTGGTCCGGCCAGCCGCCCCCGCCTTGCGCCGGCCAGCGGTGCACCCGGAATTCGGTGCGCGACCCCGGCGATCGAGCGCGTCTGCGCCGAGGTAGTATTTTGTGATTGTTTGCTAGTTCAGTTTTTTTATATCTCTGGTTTGCTTTTTTGTTGTTTTGGTGTTTGTTGCAGCGCGTCGGTGGAATATTTCTGCAACGCTGAGGTTTTCAGCTCGTGTGCACGTATGCGCCTGCGCAGAGTGTTTTGCGTCGTCGAGTTCAGTTTGCGTTTTTAGGTGAGGTTTTCTTTGTTTCTTACTCAAATTATTTTATATATCTACATCTATATATTTGTGTGTATATATATATATATATTAGTTTTTATATGAATTATTATAAGTCGGTGGTTATGTGATTTTAATTGTTGTGCGTTCGATGCAGTGTGTTGGCGAGATAACCTTGCGATATTGTGGTTGTCAACATGTGTGTGTTTGTGCGTTTGTGCGAGGTGTGACACACCGTGCATTTGGATTTCAAGTTGAGGTAGGTCTCCCACTGCACTTTCTTCTAAATTTAGAAATTTATTTATTCCTTGTCATTTCATTATTTTTTCCATAAATTATAGTAGCACTGGATAGCTATTGCTAGTGTTGTGACTTGTTTAAATTGAAAACTGTTTTCTTCCTGCATCGCACTGAAAATTTTTCATGGATTTAATTGTGTGACTTTCTTGTGATGTTTCCAAATGAGTACATAATGAAATGTGAAAGTCTTATTTAATAGTGTTTTGAAATGATTGATGTGTGTGAAATGGAGGGTGTATCGTTTATGGAAAGTGGTTATTTTCCTGAAAAACTTGGATAGAAGAAATGCCTAATTGGCCATTAAATTGGATTTTTGGAACTTTTCAGTAGTGGTTTGTTTTCCTTAAATGAATTTCAAATTATGTTTTTCTGGTTTTCAAAAAGATGGTGTGTGTCATATCTTTTTGAAATGCTTTGGTACTAAATGGTCTAAACATAATTGATGTGGCGGCCCGTTATTCACTTTATTGATTGTAAATTGACTGCATATATATATACGTACTTATGGGGCATCTCTACAGAGGGACTTCCCTTCGAGGGTTGTCGTGTAGCGGTGTCCGTGTAAGGGGTTGGAAAGTGCGGTGCGATGAGTCACGCGTGCGAGGGCCTCCCACTTACACAGTATTTTTAAAATTACCATGGGTTCCTGGGCATCTTTTAGATAATCGAGTGACGGTTGCTGGTTAATCCCAATTAGAAGGGTTAGTCCCCCCTTGGTAGGTAAGGCCTTGTAGGGCGTGCTACTGGTTGGCTTATAGGGCGGCCAGTTGGTTATTGACTGTGGAGTACAATGCCGGCAAGTAGTCTGAACCCGAGTACGTCCAGGGGCTTTCTAGGGATGCTTAGGATCACCCATGGTTACTTGATTTTCCCAGCTCGTTTACTTTCAGTTCTTCATTACAGGTTGTACTATTTACTTTGTGGAAATGGATTTAAAAAAAATGTGTTTTTCTTTTGTGTCAAATTTGAAAATGTAACACTTCTTCCTCTTTTAGAACGAATCTAGCATCAATGAAAAGAAATTCAACTTTTGAAAAGATTAAGGGTAATGGATCGTGTTTTGATTCTCAAGTGAAACATTATGAAAGCTTACTTTTATACATTGTAGTTCAAACCTAGAATATGTATATTCTTTATCTTCTGGCAGTGCTTTGGGATTTGTTGTTTGGATCACCTACTGAGTACTTTCTGTGCTCATGCCTATCTTTTACCATTTCAGTTACAGGTTCCTTAGGTTCAGTTTTTTCCTGGTTTGAGTCACTCAGTGATGGAGCGACCCTGGTGTTTAGTTGGGTGGTGACCGTGAGGTCACGTGGAGGTATGTTTGTGACGTATTTTTGTTTCTGTTGTTACTGTTGTCTGTTTTGTTTAGTTATATTCTTTCTTTTGATCCTGTTTTGGTTTGGGCTGAAATCGTTCCCAACGATTAAAATTTCAATGCTCGGCAGTAGTTTCCATCCCGGGGGATTGGGAATGCCCCTCGGGACTTGCCGCGGACCGGCTCGGGTGACCGGTTCAGGGTCGACCCAGGCTGGTTCATGACAAAATGGTATCAGAGGAGGTTCTTGTTATTTGGGTTGTCTGGTAGGTGGAGATTTGGACTGTCGGGACTAGAGAGGTAGGTACGGGAAGGACGTCATGAACCCTCGCATGTCCCGCACCTCGAGTCGTCAGGGGTAGTCCGAGAATTGTGTCCTTGTCTCTTTCTGGGTTGTCTTGGATTACGAGATGACAATAGAGGCAAGCCGACGTTACATCGTGATTTCACATGGAGTAGTGACCCATGTGGAGTCTGAGTACACGGTTTGAATTCCTCCTAGTGGTCGACAATGACTTGGGACATGGCCCACTACCATGTCACCAGGTTGAGCGTGACTACTAGTCCCTCACTCCAGTGGTTGATGCAAATTTGGATGCTGCTTTTGTTTTGTTCTGTGTAAGTACGTTGTTGGAAATGAAAATGGTTTTTGAAAAATTGGACTGGTTTCTTTTAAAAGACTTTAAATGTACGAAATGGGTTTTAAAAATGAAATCTATTGAATTTCAAATTCTTTGTTGCTTGGAGTTGGTCGAGAATGGTTCAGGATGAAACCACAGGTCCTCTTTATGAACGTTTGCACATGTGTGAGAATGCATGGAAAAATAAATGCGTTTTGGTGCGAGTATTATTGGACAGTGGATGAAGACATGTGCAATGGTTCATGCGATTACCTGGGTGTGTATTTGAAATTAAAGTCATGACCTTGTTTTCTAAACTGGTTTTAAAGGGGAAACAGTTTTGGAAAGTTTTTGGTTTCAAAGTGGATTGTTTTTTGAAATTAGTCTTGAAAGAGGGCGGTTTTAAAGTCTAAAATAGAAAAAATGATTTTAAAAAGGATATTTTATATTGGGTTGTGTTTCTGTTTGTTTGGTCTTTGTGCTGACCGTTTTTAATGAATGCACTTTTATTGATGTTGCTTCGGTTTGATAAAGATTTTGGCTTTGTGTTTTATATGTCGCTCAGGAATTGCCACCCAGAATGGTCTCTAAGGATTCAGATAATTCATGCCAAGTTTCTGGTCCTCCTCAGACTTTTCCTATTCTCCATGGTGATCAGGGTCCGTTGGAGGCAGTGGAATGGCTCGAGGGAGTGGAGCGAGTCTTTAGAACGTTGGGAACTCCCGATAATGTTATGGTTCGTGCAATGATGGGGTTGTTTGAGGGTCCATTTCTGGACCGGTGGAAGATGGTTACCCCATCGTCAACGCAAGCTGGAGTGATGTGGGATGTCTTTAAAATCGTTTTCATCCAATTGTTTGTACCTGAGGAAGTGAAGCTGGAGAAAAAGAGGGAGCTTGTGTATATTCAACAAGGCCAATGGACGGTGAAGGAATATGATGACCATTTCAAGGAACTGATTTCCTTTTCTCCAGAGGTAGCATCGCATGAGCTCATGAAAGTCTCTCTTTTCACCGTGGGTCTTCGTCCAGAGATCAAGGAGCGAGTCCTCCCTTCTGAAGACCTTTGTTTCGAGAAGCTGGTGGAGGAAGCATTTTTGGCTGAGTTAGTTTCCGGAACACAGTTGGTTAGTACTCCAGCATCCCCTGTTGTTCGTAAGTGTTCCCCCTATGGTGTGGAAAATACACCAGAGATAACTATTCCTCAGGAGTTATCCCCCTTGGTCCCAACTTCCAGTTCATCAGATCGTTCAATGGTTTGCTATCAGTGTGGTCATTTCGGGCATTTAATGATGTCTTGTCGCAACCCTCCAAAGACGTGTCGTCGATGCGGTTGTATGGGTCATTTGGAGAAGTTTTGTAGGAAGCATCGCTTGAAGAGGACGTTATGATGGGATAATGTCAGTACCTGACTGTGAGGCAGAAGATGCTTCAGCCATCAGAGCCCCAGCCTCAGGTCTCGGGGTGAAGCTCGCGCACAGTCAGGCGTTCCCAGGGCTGTGAAGCTTTGGTCCAGGTTTTGTTCCGTGTTGGCGGTGGAACAATTATAAATCTTTTAATATTTGTTTATCTTCTATTAAAGTTTCACCATAATTGTATGTACATTGTCCTGCTATGAAGTAATGATGAATTTGTTCAATTAAAATCCAAACAATATTGTGTGTGTTGATATGATCTTGCAAATCGTGTGTCTTTCATAAAGTGTGTTAGACCTTTGGGTAGGTTAACCTTGGTTTAGTTATTCATGTCGGATGTAGTTATGTTTCATGGATTTATGTGGGTCATGTTTTTCACTTGATGTTTGGTTAAGTATTTTATGTGGGATATCCCTGGTGTTGAAGTGTGTTGACTCTAGTCGAGGGTTCAACATTCGATGGAGGTGTTGTTTTGATCGTGTTATAGGAGTCGTTTTGGATCGGTTATGAGTCCCCGAACTGGACCCTCCTCCTTGTGGTAGTATGTTTTGAGTGTTAAATTTTTAAACCAGTTAAGTTCTTGTGGTAGGGAGAACCCCATCGTGTTCTCCCCTCAACCTCGGACTTCAGTTTCCTCTTGAATCGGTCGGGTGTGACCTGTGTAGAGTAAGGTCATTCCATGATTCTTAGTTCTTTTCGGTTATTTTAGTATTGTTTGGGAATGGACCTGAATCTTGACCAACTTTTGTCTTGGTGACTTTCTGGGGGCAGAAAGTGTCTGTGGTGGAGAGAATTGTCTCACCCCGACCGCAGATGCTCTTATTTTTTTACTTCTTTCTTGGTCCCAGATTAAATTTTTTCAATGTGTATTTGTGTTGGCGGTTTCACGCCGGTGCGCGGTCATCGCATCGTTAGCGGTGACCGTGCGTTCCGCCCGGGTGACTATGTGTTCACCCAGTGTTTTAAATATTAATATTTTTACGTTGACATTTTATTACTATCACTATTTAAATTGTGTTATTATTATTGTACTTATTTTTAATTGTATATGTGTTTATATATGAGTATATGTTATGTCTATATATGTATTTATATATATATATATGTTTTTTGTATTTATGTTTATATGTTTTTATAAAGGTATATATATACATATGTCTATATATATATTTATATATAGATATATGTGTATGTGTTATTTTTTTTAAAATGGTTTTATTATTCTAAATACTTTGGTTATAATAGTTATTATTATAATTAGCTAATTTTTATTTTATTATTATTATTATTATTATTATAGTTACGATATTATTATTAATATTTTAAAGATTTACTATTTTTACAAAGTTTTATTATTACTATTAAGATTTGATTTTATATATTTAATTAAATTATCATATTATTATTATTATTATTATTATTTTCATTTTCATTATTTTTTAATTTTTTTTATTATCATATATATATATATATATATTATAACCCTAAATATAACCCCTCTCACTATCCCAAATCTCGTTTCCCCCCATGCGGCGCTCTCTCTCTCTCCCTCCCACCTCTCTCCTCTTGTACCCCGCACCCGACCCCCCCTTCGCGCGATCCCCTCCTGCTCCGCTCCGGCGACTGCCGGTCCCAGCCTTGGCTTCCCGTCGCTGCGCCAGCACCCTGTGCCAACACCTCCAGGACGGCCTCTGCGCATCCCCCGGCCTCCGCCAGTCTCCTCCCGGCCTTCCCGACCGCTACGCCCCGCACGCCGTCCCGCCTCTCCCAAGGCGGCACCCCTGTGCCCCCCTGTACCGGTGCCTGCTGCCCCCCCCCCCTCTCCGGCGGCCCACACCACCAGCCTCACCCCCACTGAACCCGGCCTCCGCCCCCCCCCCCTGTACCGGCACCTTCTGCCCGCACCCCCCCCCCCTCTCCGGCGGCCTGCACTGCCGACGTCACCCCATCTGAACCCGGCCTCCGGCCCCCCCTGTCCCGGACTCCTCCAGCGAACAGCCCTGCGCGAACCCCCGACCTTGCCTTCCCGTCGGCCTCCCGACCTCCGACGGCCCCTTTTTCCATCCTCCCGACCTCCGCCACACCCTCGGCCTCTGCCTCCGGCGCCCTTGCCCTATTTCGGCAGCTTCCAGCTGTTTTACGGCGAGCCCCGCCGCCGGACAGCGGCTTCCGACTCCCTCTGGCGACCTCCGACCAAGCTTCGGCGAGCCGCTTTCGGCATGAACCCCTTAGGCCTCCCATTTGGGCGTCCGTCCTTTTTTTCTGTGGTCTGGCTAGCCTCTACCACCTTGCGCCGGCCAGCGGCGCACCCGAAATTCGGTGCGTGACCACGGCGATCGAGCGCATCTGCGCCGAGGTAGTATTTTGTGACTGTTTTCTAGTTTATTTTTTTATATTTCTGGTTTTCTTTTTTGCTGTTTTGGTGTTTGTAGCAGCGCGTCGGCGGAATATTTCCCCAATGCTGAGGTTTTTAGCTCGTGTGCACGTATGTGCCTATGTGGAGTGTTTTGCGTCGTCGAGTTCGGTTTGCGTTTTTAGGTGAGGTTTTCTTTGTTTCATACACAAATTATTTTATATATCAATGTCTATATATTTGTGTGTATATATATATATATGTATATATATATATATATTAGTTTCTATATGAATTATTATATGTCGGTGGTTATGTGATTTTAATTGTTGTGGGTTTGATGCAGCGTGTTGGCGAGATAACCTCGCGATACTGTGGTCGTCAACGTGTGTGTGTTTGTGCGTTTGTGCGAGGTGCGACACACCGTGTGTTTGGATTTCAAGCTGAGGTAGGTCTCCCCCTGCACTTGCTTCTAAATTTATAAATTTATTTATTCCTTGTCATTTCATTATTTTTTTCAATAAATTATAGTAGCACTGGATAGCTATTGCTAGTGTCGTGACTTGTTGATATTGAAAACTGTTTTCTTCCTGCATCGCACTAAAAATATTTTCATGGATTTAATTGTGTGACTTTTTGTGATGTTTCCAATTGAGTACATAATGAAATGTGAAATTCTTATTGAATAGTGTTTTGAAATGATTGGTGTGTGTGAAATGCCGTGTGTATCATTTATGGAAAGTGGTTATTTTGGTGAAAAACATGGAGAGAAGAAATGCCTATTTGGCCTTTAAATTGGTTTTTTGGAAATTTTCAGTGGTGGTTTGGTTTTCCTTAAATGAATTTCAAAGTATGTTTTTCTAGTTTTCAACATGATGGTGTGTGTCATTTCTTTTGGAAACGCTTTTGTACTAAATGGTCTAAACGGAATTGATGTGGTGGCCCGTTTGTCACTTTATTGATTGTGAATTGTCTGCATATATGTATACGTACTTATGGGGCATCTCTACAGAGGGACTTCCCTTTGAGGGATGTCGTGTTGCGTTGTCCTTGTAAGGGGTTGGAAAGTGCGGTACGACGAGTCACGCGTGCGAGCGCCTCCCACTTACACAGTATTATTAAAACTACCATGGGTTCCTGGGCGTCTCTTAGAGAATCGATTGACGGTTGCTGGCTAACCCCGATTAGACGGGTTAGTCCCCCCTTGGTAGGTAAGGCCTTGTGGGGCATTCCACTGGTCAGCTGTTAGGGCAGCCGGTTGGTTATTGACTGTGGAGTACCATGCCGGCATGTATTCTGAACCTGTGTACGTCCAAGGGTTTTCTAGGGATGCATAGGATCACCCATGGTTACTTGATTTTCCCTGCTCGTTTACTTTCAGTTCATCTTTACAGGTTGTACTAGATACATTGTGGAAATGGATTTCAAATAAAAATGTGTTTTTCTCTTGTGTAAAATTTGAAAATGTAACACTTCTTCCTCTTTTAGAACGAATTTAACATCAATGAAAATAAATAAAACTTCTGAAAAGATTAAGGGTAATGGATCATGTTTTGATTCTCAAGTGAATCATTATGAAAGAATACTTTTATACATTTTAGTTCAAACCTGGAATATGTAGATTCTTTATTTACATGCAATGCTTTGAGATTTTTTTTTGGGCTCACCTACTGAGTACTTTCTGTGCTCACACCTATCTTTTACCATTTCAGTTGCAGGTTCCTTATGTTCAGTTTTTTCCTGTTTTGAATCGCTCATTGATGGAGCGACGCTGGTGTTTAGTTGGGTGGTGACTGTGAGGTCACGTGGAGGTATGTTGGTGACATAGTTTTGTTTCTATTGTTAGTGTTGTCTGTTTTGTTTAGTTATATTCTTTGTTTTGATCCTGTTTTGGTTTGGGCTGAAATCGTTCCCAACGATTAAAATTTCAATGCCCGGCACTAGTTGCCATACCGGGGTATCAGGAACGCCCCTCAGGACCTGCCGCAGACCGGCTCGGGTGACTGGTTCAGGGTTGACCCAGGCTGGTTCGTGACATTGATGAATGCTGAAAAATAATAAATTTTAATTGAAAACAAATTTTTTAATCGAAATAATTTATAGTGTTAAATAACGCATTGGAATGGTTTGGAAGTATAATTAGATAATATTTTAATCATTTAATACAATTTAGGTCATTATATGTAATTTCACATTTAAATTTGACATAAACAAATGTAAATATTTCGATAGTTTTAACTTTTTAAGAAACCCTATTTTTTTGTTTTGATAAAGACAATTATTTTATATTAATTAATTAAACATATACGTTTTTAATTTTTTAAAATAGATTTAATTTTTTAACTAATAATATCAATATTATCATAGGGTAAATTTTTGGTATTTTTATGAAAACATTCAATTTTTTATAAATTTTGAAAAAACTGCCTTATTGTTTAAAACCTACATTTTATTTTAATAAATGCTTATTTTATTTATTTCATGCAAAAATATATATAGAATAACTATATTTTTTCAATGCAATTCATTGGTGTCATTTCATAATAAGTTTGGATATATAAAATTTTATTGAACTTTTTACCGCCTTTTACCCACCTTCTTGGAGCTTTTGTAAATTTTCATAGAACTTAATTTTACTGCTTCTCCAAGTTGAATTCCAAAAATCCAAAATACACGATTATCATATGTATGTAAACATTGGTTCAATAAGATTAAAATAATTTTTAGTAAATAGTATCTTTTGACTTTTATTTACCACGGTTAAAAGTAAATAAGGTAATTAAGGCTAAAAATGTTTTTAAAAGTAATCTAACACGTGTCCTAATTCAATTTAATAAGTTTAGTTCGACAAATAAGAAATTTAGGTATAAAATATGATCTTATATGGTCCACATTGATTATATTAAGAAATTTATTAATTTTTTTAAAGATGAGTTAAAAGTGTTAAATTCAATGTTTAATAACTAATCCATTTTCAATATAGGGATACACATTAGATAAATTCAAAAAAAATATTAATTATAAATCTAAAAAGTTTTCCAACATAATGGTATTTTATTTATAATTTTTATACATTATATAATTAAATTTATATATGACACAATGAAGATGGAGTAATTACCATATTAGTGATGTATTAAAATAATTGATATTATAAATATCCAAATAAATGTAAAATGATAATTTTGATGAATTAAAATATTTTTTTGGATAATATGAAATGTTAGGGTTTATTAAATAAATTTTATTTGAAGTGAAAATGTTTTTATGGCTTAAAAAAATTACTAAATAGTGTCAAAATTGACAAAATTGAGTTTTTAAAACAAATAGTATATTTTTAATTGATATAATATTTTTAAAATTCAATTGTTTTTCCAAAATACATATATAAGGTTATATATATTAATAATGAAACACTTGGGGTTCACGAGGCTTTCTATAGTATGTTTATTAACCATATAACAAAAAAATACAACGAGACATGGTAAATGACAAACTACTTAACTTAGAGTTAAATCTAAAAGACAAGGAAAATATGGTGACCTCAAGCTATCTAAAACCTATTGGATGTGATGCTTTCGACCAATACCCAATTTATATGATAAATAAAACATTTTTTAGTCATTATAAATAGAAATTGATTTTATTATAAAATAACATTTCAAGAGTTTCATAAAATGACAGTCACCTCTCTTATAAAGGGGTACTTCTGCTTCCAATATTTTCACACCTCCAAAGAAAATTTCCTCAACCAAAACATTCCCAAATATCCTCCCAAAATTCCTCCCTTCATCCTATATTCCTTCAATTGTTCTGAAAATCATCATATGGAGCCCATTTGATCAAATCAAAAGGAAGATCCAGAGGAAGATGTATTGATTTCATCACCTCTTACATGTTCTATTCTTCTTCCACTAACTATTTCTTTATTGATTAAATTCTAAAATAATAACTGATTTTTATTATGTATATTGTGATTTTATTATAAATACGTTAAAACCATAATCATTATTCTATTATCCAGTAATTGACAAAGTCAACATACATGCATATGTTCGGCTTACCGTCACCACGTCGTGGTGTAGTTTGTTATTCAAACACTTCATTATTTTGGATGGGTATAATAATCAATATAACTCATGTCAATAATAAATATAAAATTTTAATCATTTCATATATATGATATACCATCCAATTACATATGATTTTAACATCAATACAATGATAATGTAACTAGTGTGTACGTACGGATGACCGTCTCCACGAATGCGATGAGATTCATTACCCCTCATAATCATTCAAGAATAATTTTAATTTTAAGATTAATATTAATGTCTATGAACATAATACCATTATTTATATTAATAAAATGCACCCCATATATAACAAAAATGGCTTACGTAACCAAGCATATATTGAAAAACGAATCAGTTAAAACCCGAAACAATGATACTACTGAAATATTAATAACAAAGCAATATTAGAGGGTCATATATGCTATCATATTTACGTATGTAGTTATTTTATAATTTAATAAAAATGATTAAACTATTATACAGGAGGTTGACATATGCTTGACCAATGAAAAGTACAATGTAAGAGGTTACATTTCTCAATTTTAATTTCGAGAGATTTGCATTGTTCTCCACTTATTTATTGCATGTAGTGTATTGTGTGTATACATTTGATATATATTACCATTAATATATTTATATTCATTTTATTCTGTGATTGATTTTGTGATTATTAACTCTTTTTCATACAACACGATTGATTAAAACATTTTAAGGGTTTTTCATCTCACTTTCATTCCATTGAGATTCATGATATATTTTTCACTGTTACCTTTTGTGTGGTGTATGTATTACCAATAATTGTATTTTTTGCCTATTATACATTAATATATTTGTATTTACCTTATCATTGGATAATACTTTTTCATGTGGTGTATGTTTCATAAGATACAAAATCGGTAAGGAAATTTCAAATTTCAATTACCACTCATTTAGTTTTACGCAAACTTCATTGATTACTATACTCCAAGATTATGTGTGAAATCACAATTTATTTACTTATGTATTAATTTAATCCCTCCTTTGTGTGGATATACTTTTGATACACATTCTCACTTAATTGATAAGTTCTCATGTTACCGTTATAAACTTGATAAGAGTAATTTTAAATCAATTTATATTCATTAAGTTAAACATCCAAGCCATTGGAGTTGTTTTCACAAGAATATGTGTGAATATCCTTTGATTGATTTAAACTGAATATCCAATAATATTCAGTGTATTTATATTATATCACATAATTTTTTTATTTATTTATCCTTAACATAAGGATTCTGTTTTTATAAAAAATCATCTCTACATACATTCCATTGAGACATCTTTGTTGTTAGGTGCCGATTCACATTTTTTTGGTGTGTATACTATACTTTGAAATAGTATATCATGGATCCCATTATTCTCCTAATATTATAATGTTTTTATTTCATCAATTATTTGTATTCAAACATCTGTCATTTGGTTAGGAACTGTAATTGAAATATCATTTTAAATGTTTTAAAGATTTCTTCTTCTAAACAATTCTCATTAATGTAAATGGATTCAAAATTGTTTTAAGGATTCATTTATATGGACATTAATGGTTTAAAAATTTATTTAATTTCAAAAGTTTCCAAGTGGAATAGGAAAATTTGATTCAAAACTAACTTTTAAATGACATCCTTTATAAATTATGTGACTATTAAATTTTTTCATCAAATATGTATATTTCCCTTAATGATTTTTACTGATCATTTTCTACTATCTCAACATGTTTAATAAGATATTATTTTTGATCAAGGGTGATTTATTATGATAAAAATATACCATATTGAATTGATGGTTTTGTGATATGTTCGACAATGGATGTGTTATTTTTATACTATTCATGGTTTATTGATTATGTATTGACATTTGATATTCTAGTATTAAAACGAATGATTATGTTATGTTTAGATCATTTCATATGTGGAATTCATTGGACATAGTATGTGATAGGTGGATCCCATTATATCTCCTCGATGCATTGGTATGTTTCATGAGACAAACATGTTTCATGGCACAAGGCCTTGACAAAATCATATTTGTTGTCCAGGCACAAGGCCTTGAGTATGTGGTTATAATGTCTAGAATTATGAATTCCTTCAGTATGAATGTTTCTATTGATATTACATGTGATTATTCGACTAGTAGAATATACATGTAAATAAGTCAATGGAATTATTTTTTTATCCATTCCATATTATATTGATGTTTATGTTGAAAAATTTTTTTTTCTTATCTATTGCCTTAAATTTTTAGTGTTATTTATGAATGTTTCTACTATATTGTTATCCATATTGAGCATCTGAGCTCACCCCATTTTATGTTTTATTTTTTCTAGTCTGTGAAAAATTATTTAATGTTTGACCTAAAGTTATAGGATAAGGATATAAGTGTGTTCAAAAGGGTACAAAATTTTGTTCATTTTTTTATTTCATGATGTAATGTTAAACATATGAATGTATCTAGTACATCCATGGATACTAAAATTTATGGTCATTCAGGACATGATTCCTTGTATCATGCCAATTTAATGTAATAATGTGTCAACACTAGTTAACTAGGGTTGGGGAGTAACACTTTGTCTAAATAGTAGGAAACTTCCATAGTGATTTATAATAATTCTCAGTGATAATGGTTCCCATGGAGATGAACCATGGATAATCCCATTTAAAATATATTTATGCCATTCCTTTAGAAATACATGGTCCTCGATGTGAGAAAATGTGTATGTTCTCAGAGATACCATGCCTCAAATGATAAATGTGATGCTTTGTGAGTCACCCTGTATGGGTTTGGTGGTATTGGATTACATTAGATGTTGATGTTATGATACTTTTAGTCATTTTTAGATAACATTGGATGGGAATGAGACTCCTCCAATGTATTTTTTGGATTTTAATTTTTTTAATGATTGAATTTTATACATAAATACGTGTTACATACTTTTTTTGTCATTTATATATGTTCGTGTACGTCTGATGCTTCTCCCTTGCTTACCAACATATATATGTGATGAAATTAGAATTAGAACCCCTGACTAAGAACAAGATTGGGGGTATTCCTTCTTCAATTATCCTTTTTTTAATTATAAACTCATGCATTTATATATTATTACTTTCACATGAACCTTTTATCAGATATTCTATATTGTATAATGCAATTTGTAAGGGATAAATGTTCATTTAGGAAAACAGACAAAGATTATATTATTTAATTTGTTATTACTATCTATTTAAAGTATTTAGATTAATTCTTAATTTATATTTCACTTTATTGATTGGCCTGGATATCATAGGTGTCATCCTACTGAGATTTATATCTCAAACCTTGATTGGGATGCAATTTCACTAGAGTGTCCAAGCAGTCCAACATGGTAGGAGGTCTCAATATTTATTACTTGTGTTTTACTATGTACATGGGATCTAAAGAGCACATGACTATGTTCGTAGTCAATATACTCATGTAGTTGATAGTTTGGGTTTTATTTTAATATTCTATATTGTTTTTCATAATCCTTATAATAAAACCTAACATTACATACATTATTATATGGTATCTTTGTGGGAAAATTTACTTTTATTTTAACTATTATTTTATTATTCAACTATTATTATTTCTTAAGTATTATTTATTATGCTACATTTTTTTATATAATATTATTATCCCAATTAATTTCTTTGATATGATGGTATAGTCTCCTAACTATCACCTCATATGACCCAAACTATTATTCAATAATCTAAAGAATACGAGAAGGGGCACTTGAATCCTTCTGACCCATCAGTTCGGCCACCAGATTAGTAGTGAGCTAGGATAGGATATTACACCGTGTTATGATAGCCTTTCATTTTTCCATTGTCTAACTATTTTGGGCAGGATTAAATGAGACTAAGAAAGTGTCGATGCATTGTAAACAAGCATGATAGGGACTAATCATTGTACACATGATAAAATGATGAAGTGGATAGGGTTGTAATTTATTTTCATGATATTCTTTGATACATTTGATATGATTTCACCTTGATTGAATTGATTAATTTTTTCTTCTTACTTATTTTCCTAATTTATGACATATTTTCCTTATCCTGGGATGGAAAGGATGAGGCATTTTATGCATCATATTACCCACATTGAAATTTACATGAAATACATAATCTATTCCATTTACAAGAATTTGTTGGATGATTTCTAATTTGATCATGTTCCATGAGTGCTATTCAATTCTTTGTTTGGTACCATGTTTAGAAAACATTTAGCATACATTTCTTGTATAGAAATTTTATTATTTAATATCCAAAAATTCATAATTTCAGAGCATGATTTTCAAATATTACATACTTCTGTATTTATATCATGTTTCTATGTTGTGGGTCATGATAACATTCTAGATATTTTTTTGATATTCAAATAGTTTAATAGGATAAAAAATTTTATATGTTATTACAATGAGATCCAATTTTTAGTTGTAAGGTGTATGGTTTCCTTATAAATGGTAAATGGTAACACATGTATTCAAACCATTATAATGGAATTTTAATAATTTAATTCATAAATTGGAATTGGTTTTGATTGATGGGTTAAAATTTTCATTTTATATTGTTTTTTGTTTATTCATGAATAGGGAAATGAAAACCCATGTTATATTTAAAGAAATTCATTATCTTAATATGGTATAAAGGTATCGTATATTTAAAATTGAATTTAAATGGAATTTTCTAATTCATAAAATTCACAATTTTTCCCATGTAGGTCATTTGGCGCATGTTTCATTTAAAATGACACAGTTGTGTGTCATACAAATTTAAAAATTATCAACTAAATTTTTGTTGCCTTCAATATAACCAATTTTGGGCTCAATTGGACCCATTTAGATTTATTTATCTATTAATTAGAATTTCCACGATGAATTTCCTAATTAATATAGTATATTAATAGATGTTTATTTTTTTAACTTGACATTTTATGAAAATTTCATTTTTTCACTTGGGGTATTATCAATATATACTACCCGCAGTTTTGTTTTATAAAATAGTAACTTTTGTTTTGATTTAATATTTTAATGAATAACGATTAAATGTGAATAAAAATAATGGGCCTAGAAATGGAACCCATGGTGGTTTCAACATTTTAAAACCATTGTGAAAGAGTATTTTGAGATTCCCCTTTTAGTTTCCTTGGAATTGAATGTGTGAGATTTTTCTATTGGTGTTCTTTTCATTAGAAATGGCATAGAAGATCAGATTTTGAGGATAATATGTACTGTTAGTGAGGTCTCGTGATAGGGTAGAATATTGTGTTTTATATGTGGCTATCTAGTGGTAGGTATAACCCTTAGAGATTAATTCTTTTCTAAATGTTGTTATCTGTCTAGAATTTGGATTTGTTTGGTTTTCAATGTCCCTAATAATAATTTTTTTTCTAATTGAACCCCTTTAATGGGTGGGTGGTCATTATTTTCAATGAAATTGATATGGGAATAGAAATCTACTAAATTTCAGCTTCAAATTTTTATAAATACAATGGGCATGTTCAGCCATATAGTATGTCATTTGATCCTTTCTTAATGTTTGTAATGGATAAGATGTAATGGCATCGTCTGGGATAATGTTTGTATAGAGAAATATGATTCTGGTCTAAATAATTTATTTGGTCATTCAATACATGAATTCCTTGGGAAGATAAGGAAATGGGTAGTTTTTTTGATGAGTCTTTTTCTTTTGTAATCTCAATGTTGTATGCAATAAAATATTACATAAAATCATGTGCTAACTATTATAAAATACCATATGAGTTAGGATGAATCATTGAGACTTGAGTAATTTGTGTATTTTCGTGGGTCATATCTGAAGTAGTGTGAGTTGACTATAAAATAAAAAAGTTCACCCCAATGCTTTGGAGGACATTATTGGAAATAGAATGTTTTGACATTCCATTCATTTCAGTTTTAGTTACCTTAACAAATTCACTGATGTTTGGGAGTGTGACTCAGAGAAGTGTCATGTGTTCATCAAAGGTGGATATGAACTAGTGTGATTTTTAGTGGATTGTTTATTTATATTCTTTTTATGGATAGTAAACACCTAATGTGGACTGTTTCAGGTCGATTCTAGTGATTATGTTCCCTTCCATTTTGAAATAACACACCACGATGGACCGTTGGTGAATGGTTGGTTTCTATATGGATTTTCATGATGTTGGGATGTTTTATTTGTGCTTCTATATTACTTGTATCATGACGTAGATTTGGTGGGTGTTAGTTAAAACCTTTTAAACACTACTGGTTTTCTAATGTATATTGATGGGAATGTTCGGACAATGACATGATTCTTAGAGTGGTCAAGGATTGTTATTGATTAATGATGGTGTGTTAGATGGTGAAGTGGAGTTTCTATCTAGGGAAGTGAATTAGTTTGGGTTTAACTGTTATTCCTTTTAGTAGGTGGGTATGATTTTCTAGAATCCTTGAAAATCCACTTAGTGAATTCTTCATTGTGATGAGCATGTCCGCTATCATATCTCCATCCTAGATGAAGTAGAAGATCATCAGTCCTATGGCAGACTAATGAATTAAAGTATTTGGGATTTCTAGATGATTTTCTATTTTCTAAACACGGGTGCATGGTTCATAAAAAGGAATTATGGGGTTGATTGAAACAATGGTTCCCATCTATGATCGCCTTCAGCTGACACATGGAACCTGCCATTTGCTTTTGACTCAACCGCTAGTCGGATTCCACTCAAGGCTCATTCAATGATCTGATGGGGAACTCTTGGATTTGTAACAACATTTCACTCATAGCATGGAGTGTAAAATAACCTATTTGTTTACCAAACTACATTCAAAATGATTATGTGGTAACCCAAAACATGTTCTTGAGCTGGGAGTTAGAGTATAGAAAGGATTGATGTATTGGTGTGTTGGAAATGGATTTCAAATATTTTAATGATATGGAACGACAGTTTAAAGGGTATGGTTATGTTGTGATCAAGTAACGTCAATAGAGGTCAGGTATGATCATCGGTGGACGTGATCGTAGTAAACACATGATTCCTTGTAAGAAGGAATTTTGGTTCATTTGTTATGTGTTGAACGCCTAATATAGTCTTCTTCATGAATGGATAGATAGTTGTTGTTCGTCTAGTTATCCCTTTTGTAATGTGTTTATAGTAGGATGATAATTTTTTTATCATGTCAGTAGTTCAATTAGGATGTGGTTTAATGGATTGAATATTACTTTCATGGAATTTGAGTGCGTCTATTTTCATTATGGTCGATCAGGGTTCAACCATTTATTATCAATGTGTTACTTAATATGACCTTAGATGTATTTAGGTCCTCTTATTTATTAAATTATGTAATGAGAATTGTTATAATTTTTAGAGGTATGTCTCATAGAAAATTCTCATGATGGGAGATTTAATGGCTTGGAATTGTCTCGTTATCATATCAAATTCTTAATGTGGGGAGAACTATTGGCCATGACATCGACAAGATTACTACATGAATGTATCTATATATAAATGGGTTGTGATACACATAAATTATTAATTACAATTAAAGGATTTGAATTGTCTCGAGTATTGATGTTTTAAGTGTCGAATTGTTAAATGATTTCTTGATGGAGAATTGGGAATTTGGAAAAACAACATGACCATTTAAACTAGAAATCATGACCCTTTTAGATTATGTGATATTTATATTATTCAAAACAGATTGGCAGGGATGATAATTTCAAAATTTGGGAGGATGTAATGATATGTTATTTTGAACCAGACAAAAATACTATGGAATTTTAATTTTGTATTTACCGTACGGGCTATTTTAAAAAAAAATTGAAGATAATTTTGAGACTAAGAATATGTAAAAGTGATTTGCATGGGATTAGGTATAGGTTCAAGAGAGTTATATGTGTTCATGTTGTGGTTTGGGAGATCCGGACTCTAAAACTAAAATGTGAGGGTGGTTTGACAATGGAATTTGGTTTGTCTAAAACTATGTGGCCCGCTACATCAAACAGTGTGGCCTATGAAAAGAACTGAGTCCATATTTTAAATATATAATAAAATTAATTAAAATAAAAATAAAAATAAATTATATTAGAAGAAATGGAAAATAAAAAAAATAACAAAAATGTATATATTTAATTATAGTTGTAATAATACTATTATTTTTGTGATAATGATGATGATGCTGATGATAATGATGATGTTGATTTGGATAATTATAATTATATTAATCACCGTCAACATATAGGTTTTAATAAAAACCCATAGGGGGTTTCTCTCCAAGTTACTAGTGTGACATAACCTCCACAAACCCCCTAGCCATGCATGTACCCATCATCAATCACCTCCTTCATGTGATTATTTCTATATGATCTTCTGTGGTTTAATCTTTAAATCATCATGGTAAGACCCATGGATCCGTATTTTATCGTTTTTAGTTTTTTCATCTTTTCCTCACTTGGCGATGTGAGATCGATACCTATGGTGTGGGGATAATCCAAAAATCTATTTTCAAACATTGTTAGGTTATGTGATGGGTCTCCCAGGACTCCATCATTCTTATTTCAGCAACCACCAATTAATGAAAACTTATTCGGATCATCTCGTTCAACCATCATTATTTGGGCGTAACGGATTTCATTTTTAATCAGTATCACTCAATTTATAATTGGGGGTTATGTATTATATGATTTATTGGATCTTTTTAGTACTATGTTTGTATCTACCATCCATAATGATTACTTCCATGCTTATGTAGGGGTAATATATATATATATACATATATATTCCCTCATTGTTCACATTCACATATGTGGAGTGGAATTTTTAAAATTATTATTGTCATTATATATATATATATATATCTGTGTCTATGTATATATATATATATTCATATTCATGTAAGCATAAGTCCCAAATTCGTGATTAAATCATCATTGTCATCATGTGTGAAGTGTTCAGACTGGTCTACTTTTGAGGTAGGAAGCCATTCCATCACCCATTAAATTTAATTCTCGAATAATTAATTTAATTTTCACATTCCTAGTGTTTAATTACTATTGAATGAATTTTAAGAATAAATTTTTAAATCTTCATAAATGAACTATTGATTAACAATGCCATCATTTTTTTAATAAAACCCATCCAATGGTGCAATGTAGTCTTTTATGATAAAAAGTAATGTTTAGAAATTTATTCTTTCCTGGCTTATTTTTGTGGTCATTTTCAATTCATTTATGTCTAGTTTAGATATGTGGAATGATGTACATGTCCTTCATTCATGTTATTAAATTGCACTATTCATTAATAAAAATTTTGTTTAACCATAGTACCTATTAAGTGTGTGTTTGAAAAACTCCATACGTAAAAGAATATTTAACAAAGAACCCATTAAGGTTATAGAATGAATTATAAATGGTTTTTACCATGTAGATAAATTCCCCTTATGATCATGATAACCTCTAAATTCACCTTGTTCCTTGATAGGTGACATACCATATTTTTTTAACTAAATGGAAAGTACTGTAATAATAAAATTATTTTCTCAAGATGGATTGTGTTTTTTTACGTTGTTAAATGGTTAGTTTGAAATGGAAAAATTTAGGTGGTAGGACCATGACACAAGTATATTTCATATTTATGCCTTAAGAGTATTTAATGGTTTATATTTGTGAAAATTTATAGCATGGTTAACCCATGACTATGGATATATTTAATTTAAATTTTTTTTCTATAATTGGACAAGTCAATTGGTAATTTCCTATATCCATGTTCTTATGACACAATTAGTGAAAAAAATCATATTCAAAATCCCACTGATTGTTGGATTGTATGAATTCGATACAATAATGTGATAGCATTTATTATTACTGTGCATTATTGATAAAATTTTAATGTAATGCTATTCCCTGTGATATATTCTCGTTGATGTGGTTCACATGACATGGGTCGATAGAGAATATGGGATCTATATTAAAAACTAGTGGGAAGACTCATGTGCCTAATGGGTTATGGGTTGATGTGCCAGGGAAGATTCAATGGATTTTTCGGAGAGGAAATATTTAGATGTTTATTATAATATTGAGTGATACATGTTCCTAGGATGAGAAACCATTGATCTACCCATTTGTAATATGGCTATGCCATTCCATGCGTAATAGTCGAGTATAAAAAAATTGGGCCATTAGAGGGCTTTTTTATATGGTGTCACTCACAACCTCTCTAAGTTATTTTTCTATATATATTAAATAGTGTTATGAATAACACCCTTTAATAATCAAATTTATTGGGGGTTCGTAACACCATTTGAAATTTTTAGCATCATTTTTTACATATTTCTTTGGATTTTAGAGGCATTACTGTCAAAACAACCACTATTTTTTTAATTTTTCTCACTAAATGTTTGGTTGGATTTTATTTTCACTAAATCTATTATTACAAATTTACAATTTGATTTTATAGGGTATAAATTTATAATATTCTTTTGGATAGTAGTTGTCTTTTAAAAATATATATATTGGATTTTTTCAAATAGTGTGGGCTCACAACCCTAGGAAATATATTCAATTTGTAGGGGGGATTGAACCCCCTAGAATTTAAGAAATTTCAAGGCAATCATGAATAGAAACTAATCCCTTATATTATATGTGTATTTTACCCCTTTAATTCATGAAATTATAGGGGTTTCATGAACCCCACACAATAATCCATTTTATTTGAGTGGGGTTTAAACCCCTCTTTTTTTTAAAATAAATCCCGAGGAAATTAAAATTTTAATATATTTATATGTGTGTGTGTTTGTGTGCATTTATGCATGTGGTTGTGGGAGTGTGTGTTAAACAAATACATTACATAAATTTACTTAATGAAATTATAAACATATATATATATATATAAATATTAATTTCATAAATACTTTAAATAATAACTTATATATGTATATTTGCAAATGTATATTTATATAAATATTTTTATAAATAATATAAATGTAATTATAAATATATTTATTCAAATATATAAAATTTATAATTGGTTTTATAAATAATATTCATTTAATTAATACATTTATATAATAAATTTGATAAATACATTTATACGAAATAGATACTCTATTAAGTTCATTTGTATTGAATATTTATGTAAAACTCTTTTTATATTATATTATATATACATAGACACATATATATATATATACTAGAAAAAAATTAACTATAAACTTATATTTATTATATTATGATATTATAAATATAATTTATTATGTATTTTACTACATATTTCATTATTATTAACATATATATATATATATTAGTATTCCATATATATTATAAATTAACTTATAGATTATATATATTACATAATTATATTATATATTTTCAATTATATGAATTTATATAATTATATATATATATATACGTATATGGTTACATGATATAATATAAATTAATATAATTATATACTGAAATATAAAATATAAATGAAATGAATATAATATAAATAATAATATAAAGTATATTAACTATAAAACCAACATATATTTATATATATTATAAATATAGTTTTAATGATACTAATAATAATTAATAATATTATTGTAACACACAAATATAGAAATATATATTTATGTATATAGAAATAATTAAATATATATATATATCATCTATGAATATTATAAAAGTACGTAAACACGCAAAAACACATATATAAATAATTATATATATATATATTTGTAAATATAATTATATATATATTATACACAAGATGTATATATATAGATATATTTATATATATATATTTTTGCAAATAAATACAAATTAGTATATATTAATGTACAATGTTAAAGCAGCATAGTGGGAGAGGCGTGCCACAAATAGCTCCTTCAGAGGGCTTTAGTTCTTATTTGGTACAATATCCATTTGAATATTAGTGATATTTGTCGCGTTGTATTGTGGTTAAGAATTTGTGTCAACTTATTTATGTGGGTGCTGGTTGGGGTAAAGTGCAGGTGATCTTATGGGAAAAGATGGGGTTGTCGGGGTTTTGGGTCATGGTTGGGATGTTCTGGTATGCGGGGTGGTTCTCTGGTGGAAAAAAGACGTGGCTGTCCAGCAATGTCCGTTGGACGAAGGTGGTTTTATAGGGGTCCATGGGTTGTGAAAGGGTGTGGTTGCCCAACACTGTTTATTGAATATTGATGGTAGTCAAGGGGGTCAGGGGTTAGGTGTCTTGGAGTTTCTAGTGGACATCATGGGAGTAATATTTTTTTTGTGGGCCACATTGGTGAATTTTTTTTAAAAATTAATGAGAATTTAGGGGTAGTTTTGGGAGAACCACCACTAAGTGGTGGAGAGAAATTTAGGGGTGGTTCTAATAGACACTAATCCATCTACAGTAAAAAATTTGAGAATATATAGAGGGTTCTTAAACCCACCCTCCCTAAATAATTTCCCACATATGTCCACACCATTATACAAGTGGTTCACCAAAACCCCTCAAAAAGGATTCTGTGGACTAGGTTTGTAGCATGGGGTTTTCAAGGTCAAGGGTGGAATGTCCAGGGGTGCTGGGTTTTGTTCAGTTGAAAACATGAATGGTTTTTAGGTGGAGGGTCATCAGTGGAAAAAATGTGTGTAAAAAATTTAAAATATAGTGAAACATTTCAGAAGGTTTCTAGAGAAACTCATCCATGTGATGGAGAGTAATTTAGGGTTGGTCCTAAAAAACCCTAATCCATCTACAATAAGAAATTTGGTGCATATTTAGATGAAGGTTTACACACATCTAAATAATCCACTACTGTTGTAATCTCTATTATACATGATTATCCCCAAAACTACCCAAAACAGGATTCTATGGACACGATTGGGGTTATTAGGGTCAAGGGTGGAATGTCCAAGGTTGTTGGGTGGTTTTCTAGTAGAAAATTGTGTGGTTATCAGGTGGTTGGTCATTGGTGAACAACATGGTTTTTAAAAAAAATTGAATATTTTGGGGCGGTTATGGGAGAACCGTCCATAAAACCATGTGCTGGAGAGAAATTAGGGGTGGTTCTATCCATCGCTAATTGATCTACATTCGGGAATTTGTAGTATAATTAGAGGGGGTTCTATCCAATTATAAATCCAACACTACTAAAGACATATGTATTGTACCATTGTTTCACCAAACCCACCCAAACAAGATATCGGGGAACATTAGGGTTGGAAGAATGGTGTGCATGTTAGGTGGTGTCCAGTGGATGAATTTCATTTTCATTAAGGACTTTGGTGGGGTGTCAGGGGGTTTTCAGTTGACAAAATGGGTGTAACATATTTAAAAACCCGTTAATCATTTGGGCTGGTTCAGGAAGAACCACTACCAAGTAATTTATAGTAATTTAGGGGATGTTCTAACCACCTCTAATTAATTTACATTTAGTAAAATGGAGTGGATTTATAGGGCATTTTAATACCTTGTAAATAAAAAGATGCTAATGTCAACATTATTGTATAAGAAGTTCACCAAAACAACCCAAAACAGGATTCAATGTACAGGGGAGGGGATGTTAGAGTTAGGGGATGAATTTATTGGGTGTTCATGGTTTTTTTTTCTATTTTAGATTATTTGGATATCTCGTTGGTGGTTGTATGTGGAAAACATGGGTGTAAAAAAATTAAAAACAATTAAACATTAGGAGTAGTTGGTAAAGAAACTCCCCAAAAACCAAGTGTTTGAGAGTAATTTCATGGAACATCTATTTATCCCAAATTTGTCTACATTATGGAATTTAGTGTTGTATTAGATGTGTTTTTATCCCCCTTTAAATAAATCACTTCTAATGCAACCTATATTATACAAGCAGTTCACAAAAACCACACCAAAGAGGATAGGTCACACATTAGTGGTGGAAAAAGAGTGTGGTTGTTATGTGGTTCATAGTGGATGAAGGTGGTGTTTAATGAGGTCAGTGATGGGGTTTTGGATGGTTTCTAATGGACAACATGGTTGTTAAAATTATAAATAACAGTAAATCCTTAGGGGTATTTTCTAGAGAACTGCCCCTCAAACACAATGATGGAGAGTATTTTAGGGGAGGTTCTAACCGCCTATAATCCATATACATTCGGGAAGATGGATCATATTTAGAGGGGTTTTAGCACCCTAAAAATTATAAGACACTAAAGTCATCTATGTTATACTTGATTTTCAGCAGAATCACCCCCAACATGACAGGGTTGGAATATTAGTGGTGGTTACATAGAACAACCACCAATGTGTTTAGAAGGGGTCATAACCACCTATAAATGGGTATTTTTTTTCCTAGTCCCCAACACGAGAATCATAGGATGGGATCATATTTACTATTCTTCAAGTTATACTTGGGATGCATTTTGTTCAACCATGGATGGGAACCTTATAATCTTTTTACATCCGAAGTTCCTATTATGATGCATTAGAGCCTTTGTAGATATCCTTGGATTAGAGAGAAACTCAACAATACATTTTATGGATTGGTTTTATATCATTGATTGAAGGAATTTTGAAATATCATGTTCCATAATATTTTATTCTCATTTATATTAGATAATATAATTGTGAGGATTATAAATTTCTTACAATCATACTTATGGGATGGCATTTGAAATAAACTCCAAGACGAAGAAAAAGCATGTTGGTATTCTTACCTCCTTATTCAATCTTTACATTGGGACTCGTAGACACACACACACACATAAATATGTATATAAATATATATTGTTCCTTTCACTGGTATCACATTTTCGATATTGAACTTAGGCCAAAGAAGGTAGTATGTGATGATTATTTTTTATGATCCTGGACCAAGATTTATTATTTAATTTGTTATCACTGTGTATTTACATTATGTGAAACACATCATAATTAGTATTTGACTATTTAGATTGGCGTAGATAATTTTGGTTCCTTCAAAAAGATATTTATATCTATCACCCAACACGGGACACCATTTCATGGTGGTATGAGAGTAGTCCAACATGAATATAGGTCAATTGATTGATTTCTTATGATGTGTTGTATACTTGGGAGATATGGAGCACATGACATAGCTAGTACACAGGATACTCATGGGGTTGACCGTTTGGTTAATCTAGTATTTTTTTATATTTTACTTATTATATCATGTAAAAACACCTATCATTACATACATTATTATAAGGAATTAGCGTTTTCAATTATATTTTATTTTAGTTGTTATATTATTCATCAACTATTGTTCATTATTTTGTATTACTACTTTTTATACCATTGTTTGTTTTAATAAATTTATAATTTTGGGAGACTCTAATATAAGGGTATATTCTCCACATTATCCCCTTCAGATACCATCTTATCTAGTTGGAAGCCTCTAGTTTACTTTGAGATGTTCTTGAAATATTTTGACCCGTTAGTTTGACCATCAGTTTAGTAGTGAGCCAAGATGAGACGTTACAATTCACCATATAAGTAGATTTTTCTCCATGTTTCCAAATTCAATAAACTATTATTTTTATTATTTTTTTTATAATGATATTAATATTCATATAAAAAAATGTTATACGCATTTTTGAGAAGCTCATGTCGCTATAAGCCCCTTCCCGAGTGCATGACTCATCCCATATACTCTAGTTGTGTTATATACCTATCCATGTCCATGCTTTTGTATCATATGAGAAAGAAATTGTGGTACTAGGTAAGGGTCACATGGAATGTGACATCATTCACAAGGATTGTGATTCTTTTATTCTCTTTGTAAACTCTTCAGAGGCATCTAAGACCCCACATATTATTCATTCTTGAACAACAGACATAGTATATAGTGATTTTCCTAAAATGATAAAATGTTTCATACATCTCCATTTTCTCCTCGAGCCTCTCAATTTTTCTGAAATAATTATTCTATCAAAGTATCTAATCTGAACAAGGCTTTCTGTCAAAGGCTTCCTGAATCTGGCCATTTGATTGACATGATATGCCACCATTATCACATCTTTCAAATTTTTAATGCCAAAACCATAACTAGAGATACACAAATACTATATTAATAAACTTTTTTGTCATCATATCTTGACCCCATTAGCAATATTATGTTGAATCTAATGTACCAATCTCTTGTGCCATGAAGTGGTTTTCTGAAGATTAATCTCCAAGAATCTGTCAAACCACAGACCAAAATGAACGCCATGGATGAATGAAAAAAATTATGGGGGGATAATGTTCCTAAAAAATAATGAATTTACCTATACTAATCATCATGTCATCATGTCATCCTGGATTCATATATTTTTAATAATGATTAACAAATGATATAACTCAAAAAATAAAATTCATCACCAAATTACCCAAAAATAATAATCTCATACCCATGATATGATTGATCAGTGAATAAATCATTTGTTTGATATATTTATGTTCATCATAGGATAATAAATTTAGGAGAAATACTTATAAAAACAAGAATTCAAAATGATGGATCAATTGATGATAAAGAAAAAATTATCCATATTTTCTTTTGAGATAGCCCTGATTTTCATTAGTTAAACATTAACTAAATATTGACATGTCAACGATCATCCATATAAGTACCTCCATTAGCTGATATACGAAAAATAAATGTTTTTGAGGCCATCCCAAATTCTTTTTATAAATATTTTTAAATGTATTATTATAAGGTTGATGAATCATGTCAAATGAAATTATCTAATTAATTAATTCATTCAATATTAATTCTTCTGAATTTTTTTAAAAATGCATACTATTGACAATGATTATGTAAAAAAATTATAATTTAGCAAAAAATTTAAAAATAAATGTAGTATTATATTTTTGATCCAAGACTCTATTTATGAGTTATTAAAAAATTTCACTGGAATATATCACCCATGATATTCATAGATTTAGTAATTTAAAATATTAATTCTGCTCTCATCAATCGTCAGAATGTATCATTGTCATAGCACATAGCTCTTTAAATAAAACAAGATATATTTCTATGTTTTATTTGGAATGAACAATTAAATTACATCATCACATTTAAAAATTCACTGTCTTGACTTCAGGAATATAATAAATTAAAACATCTCATAGTTTTATTCTATAAATTTAATTTATGTTTAGTCTAACACTGCTTGAATTTAGAGGGCATGAATTTTAATTCCATGAAGTGATTTATTCGAATTTTCATGATTCACCATGTTCATTTTCCAATTAATCCATGGTATTTGTGGGAATATCCAATTTCCATTTTTACCTTGATATCATAGCAACCAACATTGTTTAGTAACAAATGTCTCTTAGTCCTAATTATTTTCATATATTATTCTTTATACCACAACTAAATTGAATAATTTATCTTTTAGGGATGTTGATTAAACATAAATTTTACCATGAATGTCTTTTATAATATTCTATATATGTACTATTTGATTCTTTATCCTTCTAATTCAACTTAAGGAATTCCTTCTTCATCATTGTATAATGAATTTGTGGTAATTACATATAGTATAATATCAACCTAGACACATAAAATTACTTGTATACAATGTATCACCCTTTCCACTTATTATTAATAGAATTCCGTAATTTCCCCACATAATAATTTAAATTGTAAACTTCAAAGAAAACATATTCATATTCCATGATCTAGTGGATAGAATATATTTTCTCAAAGGTATTGATCCATCACACAACCAATAACTATTTACAAATCCTACTAAAATAAGTCTGGTATTTATTCATGAATGAGTAAATAGTACATTACTATATTCAATTCTCATTTAGAATACCAATATGGTTAATTTCCTATGATGGTTTCTTGATCATACAAATAATCTTTTTCATTCCATCTCCCATAAAATTCAGTTTCTATTGTGTAAAATCATGAAATTTCCTATGAAATTACATATTATAAAATTTGATTCTTGTTGAATCAATTGAATTAAAAATATTAAAATTGAAAGGATCAAGCTATAATAATTAGAATTAGATATATTATAATCATGAGATATTATTCATAGGATATCTAAATCAAGACAACCTCTTCTAATTTAGTGAATCCATTGGCTAAACCATCATTACAGAAGGTCATTATGAAATCATTAGTATGTTATCTTTTAGAAAAAAAATATCCCCATGGTTTTCACAAAATATTTCAAATAGTAATATCCTATGATAAACTAAGTATTTCTCTATTACCATGTATAGATGAAAAATATTTTCATACATATATTATATATATTTTTTAGATCTATATTTAATACAAAAAATTACAATCCATTCTAGAACCAGAATGGATTAGTGTATTTGGATAATGGATTGATAAACATCATATATATTCACTTTCACCATCACCTCTCACATCAAAATTATCACATTGTTCCCTTTTTACATAACCTACCTCAAAAATTTATACATAATATGGTGGAAGAAATCACATGAAATGGTGAGCGAAAATGATCAATAAGGGTAAACAATAGAGATAACATTAAATGATCATATGCATGCATATGATTTTTATAAGGTAATTCTATTATGACCATAACATAAAATGGTCATACCAAATATATAATAAATCATAATCATTTTCCTTGGAATAAAACATCATCATTTCAAAAAATAATAATAATTTGATTTTGAAAGCAACATTATCCATCGTGAACAAGATGTTAAGACCAATATAATGTCATAGAATCATGTATCTATCACAGGTCTAGAAAAATTTTTATAGGTTAACATTAACAACCCATACAATAAATTAAAAGTGGATTATGAAACAAAAATTGGTTCCCACATCAGAATTGATCTTCCACATTAATTTATTTCCAATAGTGGATCAAGAACATCAACTTGATTCCTATAGTCGATCAGGAACATTGAATTTTTTAAACTAATTATGTAATTTGGTATAATATATTACCAAATCAATTAAGGGTATAAATAATTCCACACTAAAACATAAAAAAATTTGAACCATACATTTTTTATACGAAATATCACAAAACATTCATCATATAATAATAATGTAACCCATGTAAAAAATAGGTTTTAAAAATAATTCATCACATAATCATTTCATAGACCTTTGAAAATAAATGGGTTTTATAAAAATATCATTATAATAATCAAAAATCATTTAGAGAAATAATAATAATAATGTTATTGGATTATTTATCAAACTAATCATAATTAACATAAAATACGATATCATTATTGAAAATATAGTTAATAGGTCACTAAAATAATTTTTCATACATATACACTTTCTTTATATCTATCATTTAATATATGAATATTTATAAAATATTTTGGAATTTCATTTTTTGAAAATTAAAAAGGATCTTGGATTGGAATATCAAATTCATTGAGGGGACATTTTCTTTCAAATCCCATTCATGTCATGTATATTAAAAGAAATTTTATTTTAATGAATTATAGGTAAAAATTCAAATGTAGTTCATTTATAAATTAATATGAATATTTTTTTTGAAACACTTTTATAAAAATAAAACATTGGTATAAATTAATATAGAATATCATAGTATAATAGAAAAACATTAATTAAATAAAATTAAATAAAACATTGACATGGATGAATAATATTAACTGCCAAATAGAAAAACATAGTTGGGTTTCCAAAAAAAATTACTTCAGTATCTTGATTACTTAACGTGAGAAAAAATAAAGTAAAAATAATTTTTCTAAATAAATAACAAGAGGAAAATATAATTTAATGAAATTTAAATGACAAAAATAATATAATATTCTATAAGAAAATTCAAGAATATAAAATATTTATTTAAATGAGATTGAATCAAAAATCAAATGCCTCATGTTTTTTGTTTCCACATATGGATTTGAACATTTTTTAAAATGAAAAATTATTTATTATACAATTATTGAAAAAAATTAAACCCACATATCATTCCATATATAATTTTATGACAAAATTTGTTCATCTATTTGTTAACAACTTTCTATTAAAATAACTGTTCCATGTGATAATTGCTTATTTTCTCATGTATATATCAATTATGCATTCAAATGTCTTGTAATTGGATAATGGTTACAATAATTAAATAATATAAATACTAATATAAATATAATATAAAGTCATTATATATCTATATATTTTTAAATAATAAAATAATATAGAAAAAATAATTACTCTTTTGATAGAGATGGTATGTTGTACATATGCATCTGTACTTCATTTATTTTTCAATATATGGAAATAATTAATAGTGTGACATAATTAATCTTTATAGAATGATTACTTCTTATATATAATAAATTATGAATAAATATTTAATTATTATCACCCATTTATGACAAAAATGAAAAAAATTACATCACTTTCTTATGGTGGTAGCCCCCACGTATGCACAAGAGACATTATAGTTTTTCGATTGATTGTAATGGTAGAAGTTATAGATAATATTAAAATTAAATAATAATAAATATATAATATATGTCATATATAATAACTAATACAATCATATTAACCATGCATTAAATATGGTCACAGAAAAAGAATTGTGTCACTATGTGTAGGTTATAGTCCACAAGTAGACACAAGAAAAAAAAAATTTCTTCCCATTTGTATGAATAAAGGTTTTATATTATTGATTCAATAATAATTATATAATAATATTATATTTAGTATACTAAAATTAAATTTTAGTTATTATTTTCATATATTTAGATGAGTGAAAATAATTAGTTAATTCAAAGTGGTCGGGTCGGTCAATAACCTATTCTTAAAGAGGCCCCATTCTTATCCATTAGTACAGACCAATGTAATATTTTTCTATGAATAAAATCGATTCTAAAATTTATCTATAAATATAAGGGTTATAATTTTGTAACCCTTATCAATTTTTATGCATCAATATGGTGTAACAAAAAGATATGAGTGTTGTCCTTACATAAGAGAGGGAAATGAAATAATTGTAATCACTATAAAAATTAAAATATAGTGATGTGACTCTCAAGAACAATTCATATAAAAGGAAAAACAATTGATGAAAAAAGGATGAGTTTGAAATACAATAAGAAAATGAAAATTATTTTCATTTTGTTGTTTTTTAAAAATGAATATTTTTGTTTAACCCCTTAGTTAATCTATTTTAGTCTGAACCGTGATAGTGACTTTTATAATATTAATGGGTTACAATTTCATTTTTATGAAAATATTTATCACCAATATGGAAAAAGAGGAAATTTTAATCTACTTCCAATCATGCATGTCCAGTTTCAATTTTTTTAAATATGTTAAATAATATTATAAAATGTTAGTTAAAATAAAATATTAATAATGTCATTTATGACACAATTTATTTAATTTAGCAATAAAACTACATTAAAAAATCAAGTAGAATATAAACTAATAAAAAATTCATTAAAATTAGGATATATAAAGAAAAATCATGTAACATAATAATCTTACACTTTTATTAAATTATATTTTAAGAAATAATTGCTTTAATAATTATATATATTAAATTAATACTGTGATGATGTTACATAAAAATTTATAGAAATAGTTAAATAAATAAAAATTATTTATAAATTTACATGATAAATATATCTCAATTTACATAATGAACATCGAACCCAACACATCATATTTTATTCCTTATAATTAAAATTTAGAGTTAATAAGTACAATAGAGTTCCATTGTTGTATATATCATTTTCCAAAATAATATCATGTTCATTATTAGTGAAAAATACCAAAAAGTATCCATATATTTGATATTTTTATAAATAAGGATGAACTTCAATCATCAAAATGGATAAACTCATGATTTAGAGAAATTTTAAAGTTTTAACCCAATGTGTTAGCTCAATTTTTCTCATTTTACCATTAGGGAGGTGAGAAAATTCAACCACAGTTACTATTCATAATGATGAAAAATAAAATTATTCTATTGAAAAAAATTTATCATCTTGATTTTTAATATAGAATCCAATTTTAATGAATCAATTTCTACATGTGGTAAAAATTAATTTTAATATATGTGCACAAAAAGTGATGAAATTGTTTTTAGAATGATACGTTTCAAATCATAAAAATGGATTTATTCAGATCCTATACCAAATTAACATTAGTGGAACATAATTTTATTAATTGAATTTCTAATATATCAAAATTAAAATATATTTGTTCACTAGTAATGAAACCATTAATTTACAATGATAAAAATATATTGTACATAAAAAATATTTATGAAACAAATATTATTTAATTTAAAAGTTTTTTTATTTTCATTTTAATTATTTTATATGGACAGATTTGATTTTATATATATGTAAACCCTATAATTTTAATAATTTAGTAATTTTGGATCATACATCCCAATACAAATAATAGTTATAACAGTCACATTAATTAAAAGTATTACAATAGTATATTTTGGTTCATATAGACTCGACATTGATAGTAATGAAAGACATCAGAGAAATAAAATTATTACTAATTAAATTTAACATAAAATATTAGTTTTTCATAAGATAATTATGGGGAGTATTGATGTTTAATTGTGTATGGAATTAAAAATTCATTATATGTCACACATTGAACCATGGGGGTCACAAAGAAATGGTTTATTGTCGAGGAACTAGACCAACTACAAGGGGGATATTTTTACATTACATAGGTGGGTCATGCCATGATATAGGTGGGTAGAGTTATTTCCCCATGTTGTGGGTATATAAATTCCATTCCTTATAGGGGTCTTCCCATTACCAGTTCTAGAAAGGGAGTCCCATGGTGAAACATTCAAGGTCGTTTCATGTATGACCCATTGAGGGGAACATATAGACATAATCGCTAGGATTTCACATCCCCAAAATGGGGACCCCCTTGAGAATCCATCATTTTGGGTCTCATAATCATAGGGGGAGTCGGTTCTCCTTTATAATTTTAAATTTTATATTCTTTTAATCTAAATTGTTTGAGATTATTTCATCACATTTATTCTTACTAATATCCCATCTATCATATTCCTCAATACTATCATTTTCATTCCCATTTTTTATTAAATTTTCTAAATCAATTATTTCATCATAACATGGAGAAATCATATTGCATGATGTAAATTTCATGTATGTATTATAAAGAAGGTTATAGAATGTGGTATTGAAGTTTAGTTTCATAATTTTCTCTGAGGTATGTTTTAAAATTTACTTATTTATGATTTTTATTTAATTTTGGTTAAATAAGACTTTTATTCTATCAATTAATTTAGGAATTTTTTGTACTTTTCATGGTTTATATAAATAGTAGACCACAACCCATTAGTTACTATGTTGATTCGGGCAGGTTTTTTCATGAGTTTAGAATTGATTATATAGTTTTAAAACTCTCAATTAAAAAATTTATATTATTAATATAATGGTATAAGGATTGTTAAAGATTCATTAGATATATAAGATGTTAGTATAATCTTGGGATTGATTTATGGGTCACTGGTTGTCTCAAATCGCCTTGAATTTTAATTTTCTTGTATTTTAGTGATTTTATTCTCATAATCCATTATTATTACTAGTTTAAACATGTTAAAATCAATTTCTTATCTTTCCTCATAGGTCGTAATCGGCTCAAATAGGCCAAATAGTCTAAATTAACTTTATAACATCCTAAATGATTCAATATTAAAGAATTGGTAAAACGAATTCGGTTAAACCACATTACGGTTTCATGGTGTGCTGAGTTTTTTTTCATATAGTGAGATGTTTCCTATTTCATTTTTTTAATGGGATTGGATCAAATGTAATTTCAGTAAACTGTAATAGATTCGAAATATTTGTTTTGAAATGTGAAGATGAGCCTTAACCCAGTTGGTAAGGACTCTGTATGTGCATCCAAATGACCAGGGATCGAATCCAGGTGGAGACATAATTTCCAGGTTAATGTAGCAGTATTGTAGCAGTAATGTAGCAGGTATTGTAGTGGAAACTGTGAAGTACTATAGCGGGAACTATGCAGTACTATAGGAGGTACTGTAGCAGGCAATGTTTGGTACTGTAGAAGCAAGGAATATGCCCCCATTTGGGCATTCGAGCCACTGATTTGGTCCCTGAGTCATGTTTGGCCTTCGGGACACCCAGGACTTCGGGTCAGTAAGGCCTTTGGGCCACCTCAAGGCCTTTAGGCCACCTTAGTGCAGATGCAAACCAGATAACCAATAAGGAACAAGATCTATAAAGAGGATGAGCAAGGAGCTTTGACCACAACAGAAGCTAAAATGGATTGCAGGAATGAGAGAGTATGGCAACAGCCATCAGGACAAGCCTGTGCATGCATGGGAATTCCTAGCCGAACAACCATGTGATAGTGGAGAGCTGATTTCATGATTAAGATGCTGGGGAGGAGCAGTTCCAAGTATTTAGTCAGGGTTGTAAGTAATGATTGAATCTTACGGGAAATGAATTCCTATAAGGCCTATGGGCCATGTAATACTTACGCATACAGTCCTTGTAAGGGTTCCATCATACCCTTTGAAAGGTGGATTTTAAAAATCAATAAAAAAATGAAGGCCTTCAGGCCATTGGTGGTGGTGTTTTGAAATGATATCTGAAAATGAAAATGGGGATTTAAAATAATTTTTGATGCTATTTTTTTATAGATGAGTATGATTCAAATTGGTTGCATTTCTAATCTATTTTTAATAAGATTTTATAATGTTTCTCAATGTGATGAAAGATTTTATAAGTTGAGATAACATTTCTATTTGATCTATTGTTTGTAATTCCCTATATTCTATATAAATTATAGTTTTTACTATGTGGGTTGTGCCATGATTTTGGATTGTATCAAAGTGTTATTTTGGCTTGTATAGATGCATTTTATCACTTATAGGTTAGATATTTGTATAAGATACCATTGTTAGTGTCTTTATGGATGATATGTGAACAATGATGGAATCAACTTGTAGTTTATGTGATATCATGACTTTTTCTGAAGTATAGCATCAATGGATATATTAAAAATGATGTAAGAATGCCTTGGTCATGAGGGAATATCTCCTTGAAGATTAATTTAAGCTATTAAGAGATTACATGTGATCTCATTATGAGGATATATTAGTATTTGTTTTATTTATTTATGATTGGATATGAATTATTGTGAGGATGGTGTGGATAGTTAGTCAAATCCTATCATTATGTTAAAATGTGTTGGAAGGAATACAATAGGTGAAAAATGGTCAATGATATGTGTGAACTATATAACAATGTTAAGTGATAGCTAATAGCCATATTTAGGATATGTTGATTCCCATGAAGGGTAATGGTTGACCATTGTGCTACTTGTGTCACATCCAGTGAGTGAAAATTGAATAATGTGGATTTTTGGTGTCTAGACTCCCTTGAAAAAAAAGGTATGGGTTAAAACATTAAGAGAACCAACCATGAATCTTTGGTAATGTTCTGGGCTTAGTATATTACCCTTCCCATGGTTTTTGGGTATGGATTGTGTTATGTATGTGGTGACTCACTTCCTTCCAACATGGATGTGAATAAAGTATAATCATGTTTTATGGGTGTTTTGTTCATCAATAAAAACAGTTGGAGTTGGGTTCGTTGGACAAAATTTTTGATATTTGATTTCATTTATATTAGATGTATTAAATATCAATGAAAATTATTATTACATATGGTTTTTTGTTCAATATTACTCTAATGTAATAATATCTTAGATTATATTTTTCTTTAATAAAATCATAGTAGAAACCCATTATAATGAGATCATTGATGTACAATGATTATATTATTAAATAATGTTCTATGGTTTGATTACATACTATGATAGGAGAAGATTACATAGAATGTATGGTGCGATTAATCATTAGAAGATGATAATTATTATCCTGATGTGTTCACTTAGTAAAATGTGAGATGAGATACTACATGAAAAAGTCGTCCAATATAAATTTTGTAGGTTTTTCTATCATCAGATATTACTATCTTAAATCAATTGAAATTGTTCTTATACAATAACATATTATAAATTCAAGACATAACTCATGCAGATAGATGCATTTCAATAACCACAACAATAATATTTCATGGTAAACGTTGATACATTGAGTGCATCAGGATTAATAGGTCCTAAATGGATTTGTTTTGGAAAGGTATGTCTATTATATATTTGTAGATATTTTTATTTTGACTCTTCTATTGGAATGAAATCAGTACCCTAAATTCCATTAATATGGTGTAATGATCAATTTATTTTATATTTTCAAAGAATAGTGTATCGAGAATATAGGTTGGTGACAGGGATGTAAAACCATCTTGATGAGAGATTGAGACAATGTTATTATATTACACAAAGAGTGTTCTAATGTGGTTGTCCTCATTGTGACATTATGTTCATTTTCAAAGGTGACTTGAACCATTTCTAGACAGTAATCATAGACATTAGGCCTGAAATCCTAAAACAAATAAGAATGAATCCCAGAGGGACACACATTGTGTGATTAAAATAATCACAATTTAATTCCATTTTAATTTAATTATGGGAGTAAATACTAATCTCAGGACCATGGAATATTGTTACTTATTTTTAATTTATTTCATAAATTAAAAAAAGATATTCCCCATCTTGAAAATAAAAATATATTAATTTATTTTATTGAATATTTTATAAATATTAATTCCAATGTATGTGAATGGAATATTGATATTATAAGAAAATTTGTATTCTGGTATAAAATAAAAGATAATTATTTATAATATCCTAAGAATATGTTTAGTGAAAAAGAATTATTTAAACGATGATAAATATTATTTTTAAATTTTAAAAAGCTGGAAGACACCACCAAATAAAAATAATAATAACAATAATAATAAAAATTTGAATGGGGATTATTAGTTGTTTTAAATTTTCTTTATTTGTTATAATTAAATTATATAATATTATAACATAAACGCTAACTATAAAAATATAAGGATTTGTCTATTTTTTTTGCATAAAAAATATATAACTGATAAATATTACACACAAATTTTTTTTATCTCAAGTCCCCCTTTTCTATCCATATCAAGAATATGAAATGAATGATATATTTCATTATGACTGATGAATGAGATAAAAATAAAGAGAAAGAAAATACATTAGATTCACTATTCTTGAACCCATAGATTGTGTGTTTTTTCTCAGATATCATTAGAGCATGTATGGATCACCACTAGAGATATTCTATCCTTGGATCCTCGTACTAAAATGAACACAATCTGAAATGTTCTTTTTATCCAATCATCATTTAACAATGAAGAAAGTTCATAATCCCACGAATATATTTATTCATATATTAAATAAATTAATTACAAATTTTCTATTCAATATACGCACTCATGGTTTCACGAAATGATTATTAAAATATTTTTTAATATCTCATGAATCACTAAATTCCTTTTCTGCACTCAAAAAAATAATTAATATTTTATGTATTCTTTTATGTGAATTTTTTTTGTTTACTTTTCATTCTGTTTCAGTGAATTGATTACAGTTCATAATCATAATACTTCAATATCATCTTGAACACAAAAAAATTATGTATTATTAAAAAACTAAGGATTCCAACTAGGTTATTGGGAACACCTTATACCCATGCACATGATAAGGGTGTCAATTTTAGTGGGAATATATTCATGATTTCTCTAAATGAACATTTAATTTTTTGACCTTTACATGTTGTTCATGTCAATAAGGTTACATAGTCAAAGGATATGGTATGAAAATTAGGTTAGGTATGAAATATTCCAGTTTACGTTTCAATTTTTTCTGAATATATAGGAACCATTGAAGCATTGATTTGTAGATATATGATGTCATATTTTCTTATAATATATTATTTTGTTTTTCTTCATAGAGTATACTGGTTTAATACTTTCTATTATAGAAAACATTGAATATATTTCTACCTTCTATGTCTAAAAGAATTATTGGGATTCTTGTTATATGGATTGGTCATGGTATTTTTTCTAGTAGATTATTGTAGGAACCTTGAGACATGTTTAATAGGGAATAGTCCCACCATGACTGTTTCATGCTTTGTCCACTATTCAGAATCCTCTTGCATATATTGTGGATTCCATGATGTGCTACATTTCCTATACACATGTTTTTATAATATATGTGGTATTAAGCATTAATGTGAAGGGGTTGAAAAGAATAACCATTATTTAAATAACCTATTTGTAATATGATTACTTATGATATTATAAAATCAAAAATTCCATAGGAGAACTGATTAAATAAATATTTTATGAAGAATAAATTGAATAATTTTGATTCCTTCACTATTAAATATTCTAATTCTAATTATTTGAGAATAAATATATTAAATAGAAACTAAAAAAATCATCCAAATAGTATTAATGTAGATATTAATAATGTAATATTTTTTTATCTAAAAAGGATTATCAATAGGATTTTCATACATATGAATTTATTGAATTATTATTTTATTACAAGTAATGTTATAAATGAAAATTATAAAATAAGTTATGATTTTTTGGATATAATTCGTTTTGAGTTCATGAATATAAGAAATATCGAGAACGTATGACTAAAATCAATGAAAAAGTATAATGTGTCTAAAATATTACCTAAACGCCAGGAGATTATCTTTTTTAGAGTTAATATTGACATATGGAGTACTTGAGGATATGTGTTTTTTCAGAAGAGATACACACACTGAAAACATATAAAATATTACAATTTTCTATAGTAAATATACTATGATTGAATTGGGTTTATTGGGAAATATTGACCATACATCTATTATGAATTTTATTTTAGATTATAATTCTTTTTTTATTATCATTTTATGGATAATAATCTATCATTTTAGGCTATGGTATAATATGTGAATAGACTAGAGAATATAATAAAAATAGATAAAGAAAGAATTTGAACTTTTTATGTATGATTTTTTTGACAATGATATTATTTATAAACAGAATATAATGTTTTATGAAAAAAATATTAATTTAATATTAATAATTATTTTAATGAAGATATGAAATTTAGGACAAAATTTTAATGTCAAAATAAGATGCATTACAATAATACATTTAAAGGGTGATAATTGATAATCTTATAGGATAGCTAAAACCATCTAATTAGCATTTTGAGTTGGATATACATCATATTAAAATTAATATTTCTATATTTTATTATCTTGTTTAAACCTTCTTCACAATATATTTTAGGGGATATCATTATAAGAATATTTTTTATTTTGATATGGGATTTTCAATCAAAAATTTTAGTGATTATTTATTTTGATGAATGTATAGTATTAAATAGTATAGTGTTAGGAAGATATTGTTTTAAAATGTATTGTTAGCTATTATTTCTGGACCCAAAATTTATGAGGTACTAATTTTTTTATATTAACTAATTTGAAGAGATATTGTTGAGTACCAATGACTATGAAATTTGGTTCATGGAACACAGTTCTACTTAGTATATGACAAAGAACACATCTATACTATAGAATATATTAAATGCGATGGTTGGATTTTAATTATTGGTTATATTTATTGTCATTTATAGCCTATGGATTCAAATTTTCTTCTACTTTTTATTAAATAAATACTAACATATATGAATATGTAAATTATATAATGAGCGTAACTCTATGAACATTGTGAATGAAATAATTACCATAACAAGTTTTGAGGGAGTTCACATATAATCCATTGATACACATGGTATTTTATCACTGTTTTCATGCATGATCATTCTTAAGGGAATTTTATGTGTCTCAATAGAGTAGATAAAAAAATTTTGATTTCTCATACGTAATCACTTAACAGTATCTTTTAATTTTGTTATGATATATATTAAAATATTAGTTTAGTGAGGTTCTTGATTTGATACTATGAACTATATTGAGAATATAAATGTTTATAAATTATAAAAAATGTATTTGGATTTGTTTCAGGCTTAGTATAATCATTGTGGATTCGAGAAATCATCGAGGAAGAGTGGGATAACAGGTTACTAAAAATCTATAGTAGTAACCCATTCATGTTGTGTGAAAGTGTTCATGATGTGAAACACATGGGGGAATTAAGTAATATCCCTTCTTAAATTATTCAGGAATTAAACTAATAATCACACCTAGAATAAGGTTGCTGGTTTTATTATTTAAAAAATAAATTTGGGGTCAAACCCCTTATATTTATGGTAAACCTGACATGAATGTGGAGGGTTTTTTGGAGTGTTCTCCCATTCTTACATGGCTTCTGTCCCCCATTCTATGTAATGTATTTCAGTACAAATTCAGAGTAAATATATTTCTATGATTCCAATTTATTGGTTAATGGTGTATATATCTACATATGATTTGATGTTGGAATTGTTTTGGTGATGATTTTACAAGATTATTCCAAAATAATCCGACCAAGATGGGTCTTTGATTTCAGGTGGCTAATGAATGACCTGGGGGAATACCTCTAGGATTTGGGAAGTAGTTTCACTAATTTATAATTATATATTAATTTTATTAGGATTGTTTTATATATTATATGAAACAAATTTTAAATAATGTTTTTTATAGAGATAATTTTTTTAAATATGGAGTTAGGAGTAGACTATCGGAATTCTACATGGATTTGTGTATGGTTTAAGTGTAAATTATAACACGATATTTCTTCCATATATTTTTTCAATTTTATTTAATAGTATATGTAATTATATATTTCATTAATTATTTATTTATTGTGCTTGATGTGAGGGTTGGAGTGTGAATGGAATTACGGGCTCAAACAATGAATAGACATGAATAGATGAGGGTTTGTGGAGCATATCATGGTCATAAATATATTTTGGAGGTAGTTGGTTGATTTAATAAAGGTTTTCATGAATATCAATTTATTATTTCCTATTTTATTAATTTTTATTTAAATTAGGTATAAGAGTTATTAAATAATAGGGCTATGGGTAGGAGACAATAGGAGGTTTTTGACCTCCAATTCAGAGTATATGTGTTCATTATCACTTTTATTTCTTTGTATCATAATTTTATAGATTATAATTTTAGAGGGTGTTATACTAGTTTAATCGATGAATTGGGTTCACCTTAGGGTAAGAGAAGAGACACTTTTAGCCTAGGATAGTTATCCTTGTTCATATTGTTCATGAAATGGAGGCTTAAGTCTAGTGAATATGGGTTAGATGATTATTGATCACAAAACTGATGAGAGACACCATTCTGAGGGAGGTATCATAATATTCTAATCAATAGGATTTATAATATTTCTTTAAGATGGAATATTTTGTGATGGAGAGGGCTTTACATTTGGTGATTGGTTTTGAGACCCCCAATAATATATGTGATATGAGACACAAGTACAATTAAATGGATTTTTTGGATAATTATCATTGAGATTCCTTGAGTTATATAGAATGAATGATTAGGATGTTCTATAGGTTGTTAGAAAAAGTGTGTTTATATAATTTATAGGTATGTAGATTGGGAAATGTGGTCAAGGATGTGGGTTGTTCATATAGTGATTTCACTAATATGTGATGAGTACGAGATGGTATCAAAATGTATAGAAAATGGTAGGTATGGGGGCCAATTAGGATCATATAAGGGAATGAAAATAATTATTCATGATTAGAGGATATGTGTTGAGATACTAGAACCATGGGGATAGATTTATATATATATTTTTGGAATGAATCATTATATGATTTATGTGACCTCCCCATATTTTTTGGTTATAAGTCAGTGGGTTGGTGAGTTCCATGAAATGTTTATTGATGGGTTGGTGTGTTTGTGACCACCCCATAGTCTACATGGATGGGATGGTGTTCTATTGTCACTTGTTGAGTTTTCAGAATGGGTCAATGTGACTCATGTTCTAGTCCTTGAGATGTATTTATTTATGGATGACCTGAGGTGGGGGGGGGGGGGTTTGTTGGGAACTAAAATTAATCATTTTATATACATTTTTAGGTTAAGGACTACTTTGGGGTGGAATATAAATTATAGGAGGGCTGACTGATGTCACCAACCTTATGTGATGGTGTATGTGCCATGTCATATATGTATTATCATAAATAATATTCTTGGTCAATGGGTTATGGTTTGGATGCCACCATAACCCTGTATTCATGTTTGGAATATAGATTTAGTAAGGTGAAATGAATTGAAAATGATATTCTAGGTTAAAACATAGTAGGTAGGGTCGAACATCTTGGTGAAATGAATAAAAATGAATAGTGAGATGGGTATCTACATGGTGGTGACATGGATAGGCATCACATGCTTATGAAGTTGATAATTTTGTATTAAGGGTCATCATAGGGCATAAATTGTATTATATATCATATACACCATGATGTTGGATATCTTGTGTGGGAGGTATGGGGGTGGAAGTATTCCAATGTGAGTGCTTTGTTGATGTTTTTATTTGGCTTCAAAAAATGTAAAATGAGGTTAAGAATTATTTTCTAATTCTATATAGTACATTCTGATATTGATTACTATTTATTTATTAATATGTAATCTGATTATGTTAGGTTTATGATTTGGGTTGTTTTCACTAGGTTGTATGGCTTTGATTTGATCATGTAGCCTCCCCTTTGATTGGATTATCCACTCACCTATAGTCTAACTCATCTAAACATGGAGATGATTTATTGAATATCCATGAAAACATTGGATCAAGAGATGTGTTGTGTCCAAGGGATGTGGTTTTATAATCTTTTATCAGATCCTTGTTTTCTATTATGGATTGGGGAGATGGTAGATAATATGTATATGAATGTTTCATAATGTGTGATGTAACTCATACCGGAATTTTATAAACACATATATGGGGAAAATTTCTTGTCACTTGGGGTATAAGATTGATATTGAATAATTTATATTATAATATTTAAACATTTAATTAAAATTCAGACTTAACTAGATATGTTATTTTTGGTTTTACCTCATACCTTGTAGGAAAGAGGCCCATTTTCCTACCTCATATTCATGAAAATAGACTCACATGGTATACAACATATTTAATGGGGTTCTATTTTCTAATAACATGGTTCAGTTGTATAATTTTTCAAAAATAACCTATAATTAGTTTTCCTATATAAAATTTACATGGAATTCTACTCATATGGACTATATTTTTTCTCAGATGGCCATTCATGTGGTTCCTAGTGAAGGATATTTATTAATAAATATATTGTAGTCCTTTTATGAAGTGATGTGTGGAGATGTTGAGTTAGAATGTGTGGGATCTGATTCTATTATAAATACTCCATGAAGGTATGGTGTTCCAAATTGGATATCCAAGGAAAATTATTCAGATAATTAATGTGTCACCTATCCACATATAATATTTCCTTTTAGATTTTTGGAGTAATTTTTATTGGAAAATTATGTATCTTTTCATAAAACCATGTGTGTGTTGTTGTGAAAGGCATGAGTGGTAGTTTGTGGGGTGTGAGACAGGGAATGTGAAATTTTGTTGATATAATGATTATTATTATATGGTAGGATTTTTTGGATTCTTGTAACTATTGTTTTTGTGTTTCAAAATCATATAACAATGTCGGTGACTGTATATACACCCCGGGTTCTAAAATGTCACAAGTGTGATGGTTGATCTTATTTTTATCCTCTTAATGAGAGATATGGTCTATGTTTTTGTGTAATAATGACATGATGTGATGTATACCAAGTGAAATAGGTTTGTGAACCTAGGTTTAGTGAGATTTGTTCCAATTGAGAATTTTTCAGGGAGTAAAACTGATTATTATAAGATAGAAAACCCATTAGTGTCATTTGAGGTAGAGGTAGATTATGGGTGAGAATATATGAATAGGATCCCATCTATTAAATTTTATATAATGTTGAGTGATTTTATGTGAGGATTTTGAAAAATGACACATTTTGGGAGGGAAATGTGTTTGATTGTTATGTGTGATGACCAGTTTTCTTATGAATAAATTAATAGATTGTGTTAGGGAATGTTGGAATTATTTGGATATCATATAAACCTAGACAATGATATGGTGGAAGTGATGTGTTTATACACTGATAGTATAGTGGTCGAAGGTACTAGGTAGGAATAGGGTATTTCCCTATTATAGTAGGTGACATCATAAAACTATTACACTATCATAGATTGGTTAACTCTGGGTTGTTCCATGGCATGGAATGCTAGGGAAGCTTGGTGTTTGATATTCATAAGAGCTTATTGTGATCGTATAAAAGTGACACATATGAGGTGATGGGACCCTCTTGGGGATAGAGGTTTCGGATCATTATAAGGAAGTGTGTTTGATGGGGGGACAATCATTTCAGTAAGCAGAGAATAACCTTCTTGTAAAAGGGATAAAAGATATGGTGAGAAAAGGTGGTGAAAGAATGATGTAAATCATTTGTACTGGTGTGCTATAATATCTATTGATAATATGATTCTTATGTAATACATTGATTGAGATTTTAATTGTGTATATGTTTTAGTTGGTGTATCATAATAAATCCAAGTGTGTATTGGTGAGATCTGAGGATTATTCAGATTAGGGGTTATATAATTCTTGATGTTAAGAGATGACTAGGATATAAGATGATTCATTACCTGAACAATGAATCACGAAATTATTTATATATTTTTCTTTGATTTGAGACATGATATAGGGGTGATCCTTGATTTGAAACAACATTCAGGGGTGAATCATGTGGTGAAACATAGTGAAGGTACTCTTTTGTGATGAAATTTCTCATTGAAGAAAAGGAATTTAGCTTTATAGTATATTAGTATGAGTAGGGTCTTGTCTATGTGGGTCTATTTGAAAATAAACACTTTTGGGTTTTCTTTGGGGTTGTTCCAGTGGGTGAATTTGGTCATTTTTTTGAATAGTTCTCCAATGGTGGTCTGACCAGTGATTTTCTATAGATATAAATGTCGCGAGATAAAATATATTTATATATATTAGTTACATCCTATAGGATTTATTTGTGGTATTTCAACGATTATGTTGTATATTTATTCAATAAATGAGGTAGATGTGGCCTTTGTGTATGGATTTGCAAGAAAATTCTTAATTGACATTAGGAAATGGGATACAATTAGTAACTAGGGAATTAAAAATTGTGGTAGGTTGAGAGATGTGGATCGAGGATTAATGTACATTCGATAGGAAATGGAATTTATTGTTGGGGAATTTTAATTACCTATTGATTTTTGGGTAATAATGTTTTGGAAGAAATATTAATTTTGGGTTAGTGATGGAATCCCTTTGAGATATAAGAGTAATATTGAGACACGAAATGATTATATATTAAAAATTGTTCTTTTAGATATTTTTTATTTCATATTGGATTCCCCATGGGTTTGGGAAATATTTGCAGATGGAATGGGATTTAAAATAGTGAAAATATAGGAATACTATAATTCATGACATAAATAAGTTTTCATGCCATGAAAATTACAATGTAACAGGGTAGTCCCCTCCCCCAAAGTTGGTTCATATAGGGGGAATTATATTCATACTTTAAAATTGTATGTAGGGTTTTCTAAAAACTAAAAGAAGTTTATCCCCCACACCACTTTTTAATAGACATTCACAAACAAGGAAGTCTATTCTCCATTTTCTCCCTAATTTCCTTGCCACCCACTCTTCAAATTAGTGGATGTTTTTTTTTGTGATTAATGGTCATTATCACCATTTATAATCATTTTTTTTCTAATTTCAATCACTAAAATCAACAGAATATTTTATTTTATTTGGATATGACTTCAATAATTCTTGTTTAATTATCTAGGCGGGATGAAGAATTAATATATATTGTCTAGAAAATAACTCAATGTATTTTGTTCACAACATTAGAATCACATTAAGTTTCGATTTTCCACATGACAGATTTTATCAATTTTTGGAAAAATAAAACAAAATTTAATGTTAATTATATATTTATATGGTTTTTATTATCTATTATATGGAATCAATAGTATGTCATAGACCATCAATGTGTGTTTTTTTTGTGTTTTTGGTGTGGTGATTGTGCATGATGATTATTTTATTAGGCCTCTTTTTTAAATTTAGTAAATAAATATTTAATTTTTTAATAAATTATATTAGTTGTATGACATGAGGAATGATATTATATTGTTGCTAATTCTTGTTTGAGTCATGAACATGCTTCGTTGATGATTGGTGAAGCTTGGTGTGGATGGTCAACCGGGTTTAGTGGTAGTTATTCCCATTAATAAAAGCACCTATACATGATTATTCATCATTTTCTACTTCATGTATATTTTATTGGATGAGGAATAACTATGAAGGACCAATTGGTCCTTGGGGAGAAGTAATATTATGTAATTTAAACTCCTATTATTGAGGGAGTAGACCATTATAACATTGAGTGGCTTGAATCAGCTTGTGACATTATCTCCATGGGGAGTGAGTGTTGGATGAGTTTACACTTTGACATCGGTGGGTCACATGGTAAAATATGGGATATGGGTATGAAAAGAAGGTTATTCAATCCATGTTTCACATCGTTGAGATGCTTAGGCGTATCAACGAATGAAGAGTCCACATTTAACTCCTACTAGATGATGGATTACATTCGGTGGATGGTCTGAGAACCTAGAGATCATTTAGAGTTGGGTGTGTCTATTGGGATAGAATGATTCGTGATGAGGAGGGGGTTATTTTGGGAAATTAGTTGAGATATATCCCTTAGGAGATGAAAAATATGATATAGTTATATGTCGAGGGTTTTTTGGGATATTGAATTATGATTCAAAGAGGCTTATAAAATAGAGACATAGGATGATCCTCGGGTAGTGAGAATATGAACGATGAGATACATTAAAGATATGTGAACAAATGAATTACGTATAGGATATAGAAACCATCAGGAAGAGTTATCCCTAATGGGTGGCGAGTGAGATATTTTATCAACAAGTAGAGTCTGTGGTGGTTATATAGGACCCATTGAAAACCACGATGGGTGAGATCTGAGTTTCTCACCATGAGGGTCTTGGTCTCCGGAAAATATGTATCACGAATTGTATTGAGATATTTATTTTGGCATACGGACCAATGAGCTTGATGTAACCTTTAAAGAGTATGTAGGGATCGGTGTGGCTGCTTGTTCCCTCTTCTGTTTCATTAGGAATGGGTTGTTGTAATGGTGACACCCAACATATGTTGGGGATCATTCAATGTTATTTTGACCTTCAATAAGACAAATTGATGGGTAAATCTATCTTTTGGACACCCTTAATATGATTAGGATGTAGGAATGACTAGGGGGTCATGTCATATATATGAATTTAATGAATTTATTTGTTGGATTGACTCTATAATTTCCCTATATTGGGTCATGGATTATGCATGTTGTTATTGATGGATTATGACTTCTATGATGAGGATAGAGGATTTGTTATGAATTCCTAACTATAACCAATTAATTTCTGTAATGAGTATATATAAATATATTCCCCATATCCTAATCTTAGGACATGATATATCCATTGTGTATAAAAACATGAAATAACTATGCGATTGTTTCTATAGTTGAAGAAGATTTGGTCAGTCATCCAAGTGAATTGACTAGAACTTGATGACTTTAGATGTATAATAATCGAGAGAGATGGTTTATTCGTACATGGAATTGACAATGGTGTGATCGAGTTAGTTGGTCGCCTCCTTATCACATGGTTACCTGATGAGTAGGGTGTAATTGTAGAGAAGTTAGTACACACCAAACACTAACCCTTTTTGAAATGGATATTTTTATTTATACACACATGTATATGATTTCATATACTGGGGTTTATTTGTGAGACCTGAATGAGATTTATTTCTAAACCATGAAATGGAACCTTATTGAACATAAAAAAATTATGGTTTTTGTCATGTTTAGATAGGGACATTCCATTGATCAGGCTGGTGTAACATGATGGCATTGAAGACGTGCTATGTGAGGTCGAAGGATCCCAGTAGTGCCATTGTGTCTATGTTTTATTTTTAGTTTTTTTAATCTTGGTATTATAATAGTGAATGATCAGTGTATGTATGGTTGTATACTTCTATATAGTAAATTTTTTTTTAAAATTTTATTTATTTATTTATAAGTAATATGGTTATGTGATGTGTTTTTTGTTTTTATTTGATTTTCTTATTTCATTAATTTGATGGAATAGTCTCCCAATTTTACCGATTAATATATTTCCACTAGTAATTTTCCTCTATAGTATGATAAGGAACACTCATGGTATTATGGTGTAATGACTCGAAGATTCCATTTAATTTTTTTAATTATCAGATTATTTTTTGAGATTGAGAAATTTAAAGGCATGCGATTCCAAGGCCCGGAGTGCCCGGAATGATCCGTCGAAGATTCGTTAAGCTTATGTTAACACACATAATCTATTTTTCTGAAAAAAGGAATAACTATTTAAAGGTTACTCAGATCAAAAATCTGAAGGCACTTTTGTGCTCAAGATGGTGGGTTTACCCTACGCATTACTTAAGATTAGTCGACACGAGCCTTTTGTGAGAAAAGCCAGAAATGAATAATCGTAAATAAAATAATTTAATAAATTATTTTAATTTTCCAAACATTATATCTCACAAATTGTGACTCAGATTAAAAATCTGAGACCACCATTGATCTCATGAGGGTATGATTTCATTATGCAGATAATAACTTTGGCCAATGCGAGCCACCAGAGAATGTTATTTTTTGGCCACAAATAAAATAATTAAGTGAAAATTATTTTATTGTAAAACATATTACTTCTAAATGGTAACTGCGATTAAAAATACAAGATTACCATTGGGTTCGTTGGGGTGTGTTTCATCTAGGAGAGCCTAACCTTTACCGACATGGGTCGAGGGTGAATGATAATAATTTTCAAAACATTTTTTCGGGTACAATCAGTAAACACGTGAGAGAAATTTTGTATCATTTGAACCATTGCTCGAAATTGAAATATGAGGGCACCAATTGAAAAAAAACATCGTTATTCCTATAAGGATAGTTTCACCTCGATGGAAGATGGTCTAAGGTGAATGATAGTTTTTGGGTTTTTCTTGGAAATAAAAAAATAAAATAAACTTCATTTTATTTTATTTTGATCATCCATGTAGATTTTTCAGGTGGGGTCCACAGAAAGTAAACCTCCATGTAGAAGTTGGATTTGGGGACCACCAGACCTTAACCTCCATTGAGATGTTAAGGTGATTGTGACCACCCGAACCATAACCTCCCATGAGAGGTGGTGGTGGTGGGGACCATTCGGGTTGAAACCGCCCTTGAATCGGGAGAAACCCTAAACTCCCATAATTAATGAGGGAGATCCTCCTGTCTTCATCCACATTAATTGTGCCAAAGCACATACCATTAATCTTTCCAATGCTCCACTTTAATTGTTCCAATATTATTAATTGGATTTCCCCCTTATTAAATTAAGTAACAATGTCGTTTGAATTTAGAAAGGTTCCTAATAAATTAATCTTTATACCATTCAATGATCGTTACCTACCTCCCCCTCCCCTATAAATATGATGCTTGGGAGGAGGATTTGGGATGGATCCACTATGCAATGAAGAGATGGTAAAGTGACATGATGCCCAAAACATGGAATATTAAACTCTCCAATGAAGAATGTGTTGTTCCACGATGAAAAATCCACCAACAAAGAATACCAACACCCTTTTACCTTCTTACTCGGGACTTCCTCTGACGTATGATGTGTTCATCTACAAAGAATCGACTTCTCCCTTCTTGCGATGATGTCAACCCACATAGAACAAGGTATGGATTTTATTTTTGAATATGGTCTTATTCTCTTTATTAATCCCTTCCAAAAAAATGAATCATTGTATATGATTTCCATGTGGGATGGGAATATTTTGTTATATGAAGGGCTTGATGTTCTTTAATGATACCTTGTGTTGAGATGCTTTCTACCACTCAAAACGCAAAGGGTGTGGGCCAAACTAACATGTCCCGACCCCTCCGTCGATCTCCATTGGTGTTCTTCGTGATGGAGATGGATGAAAACCTATGTGGGGGAGCCAAGGAACGACGGTCGGTACCACCGCCGGCCCCGACAATGTCAATGATGCACGATATCGCCCCGCATCACAGCTGCCATGACACAACATCACAGCGGCCCCAGATGAGCTCCCAGCACCCTCATGACAGCCCTGCGGCTCCGCTATCCACGCACCTCGGGCACACTGTGATCCCCGCAGATCTTTTTTCCACGCACCCCAAGGCTCCACCATCCCCGCACCTCGTGCACCCCGTAGCTTCGCCATCCGTGAACCCTGTGACCCTCACAGATCTGATATCCGAGCACCCTGTGCAACCCGCATCTCCTTCCTCGTGAAGCCTTCCCGATCCGCCCCGACCTCAACCGCCACGACCACCCAAACCCCTGCCAAGCCGGCCTCCCGTGTCCCTCACAACGCCCTGGCCGAGTCGGCCTCCAGCATCCCTTGTGGTACCCCAGTTGAACCGGCTCGTGCCCAGGTGGTTCCCTACGGGCCGAGTTTCCCACGCGGCACCCTGGGGGCCGAACCGCCCTCACACCGACCCATAGCTGGTCCAAACCCCCGTGGGGGCTCCACTCCCTCGCGGCTATATGTAGCCCCTCACATCCTACTGGTATGTTCCCAGTGGGCTGGGTATAACCCAATGGGATAGCACGTCCAATGGGCCAGGCCAGAACCAACGGGTCAGGCCTTGTTGACCCAAACCGGACTGGGGCCTACTATGGCCCTTTACATTATTATGGCCATATCATTGGCCCTGGGTGTCCATTTGACGAACTTTCAGTGGACCTAGTAATCAGGGATCATGACTATCTATTTGAGTATACCCCCTGGAGTTTCGGTTACAATTGAGATTCAATCATGTTGGATCGTGCACGAATCTAACTGGGCCCCGGGACTAAATGACTAAAAACTCACAGAACGAACAACTGATTGACCCACCCTCTGTTGAGTTTATAACCCTATGTGATTTCAGACCTTTGAGATACTACATCATGGGAATTTTGGAGAGTTGGAGTATAAACCAGTAGATCGTGGAGGGGATCGTTCCAGGGATGAGCGAGCAGAGTATGGAGACCTAGTAGCTGGATGAGAACTGACAATTGTTGACTGATTGACTACGAGTTACTCGACTAGCCCAGTGGGGAGCAACTGGTTTTGGAGGCAGACCCACAGTGGAGGAGCACCTGGTTGTGGCAACAGACCTATGGTACTTGATAGGAGGAGTACCTCTATAGGGTATGAGGGGGGGGACTGTTTGTGGTGGAAGACCCGCGGTGGGGAGTTCCTCTTTGTGATGTGTCAGACCCATGGTAGTCAAAATGAGGAGTACCTCAGTAGTGCAAGGTTAGTGGGAAGTGTGCTTGGTGTTTCGACAATCCCACTATTCTCGACATAGGTGGAGTTCTCTAGTAGCTGCAGTTTTGATAATGTGAATTAAAATTATGGTTGATTTGAGTCAGTACTTTTGTGTTTTCCTCAGTATTGAGATGGATGCCTTGATAACATAGGTATACGTATAGGCATATAACTAAGTAAGGTTTTATGTTGATTTCATACTTTGTGGTTTATCCATGTTGGATTTTGTGAGATCATAAGTGCCTTGGGGTCCCTATTTTGTATCATTATACTCACCCCAGCAAATGCTATGCCTGCACCGTGTTATGTAGGTTGCAGACGACGGGCATCACTGACTGAGACTGAGAGTACCAGGACTGGAGAGTACCCAGAGGTGGACCATATGAAAAGTCTGTACACAGAAGAGAGTGATTGATATGGAGTGAGGAGGAGGCTACCTATACCTACCCATCAAGTAGGAATCTTGGAGGATGACCCAACATCTGTTTTTCCTTTCATTAGTTGTACTTGTTATACCAGTTCCTTCTACATTACAGTTGGCTTGTATTTCCATCCCCTTTTACTTTTTAGAAATATTTTCCTGTACAGTTTATCTAGTGTTTTGTATCAAGCTTTGTTATCTGGTGTCTCTTTTTATTGGTTTTAAAGAAAATTCATTCCCAGTTTTAGGAAATTTCGCCTTTGGTGTTAGTCGCTAATCCATCGCCTATGGAAGGCGGGCTTGTGGTAGTCAAGACACAGGACCCAGGTGATGGGTCGTGAAAAATTGGTATTAGAGGTGTCGGGTCAACCGCAGATCATAGGACACTGATTTTTTCTGTGAAGTATGAATGTTAACTGTAGTGGATGCAGTTTTCAGTTCTTGGAGTCCAATGTTGGTGCAGCGGACGATGTATCCATACACTAGGACCCGAACATCTAATTTCTGACTCAATGCAAGAAAACAATGATTGCATGTGTGTTTTCATTGTTATATTTATTTTATCACACCAGTTCAGTTCAACAAGTATAATATTTTGACCGTGTCCCATTTGATTCTTTCAGGATGCCTCCACACAAAAATACAGTTATAGTTCCAAGAGTTGTAATCACTTACATCCCACTGAGTGATCAGGCTCTAGTGTAGGGCCCTATTACTATGTTGGAACCTTCAAGTGTTGTACCAGCATTACCACCACCCACTGAGCAATAGATACCACCAGCCACAATAGATGATGGTGCATGCCGACTAAACTTGTTACACGAGATCCAACATCAGAGGCCTATGAGGATTATAGGTGAGGTAGATTCCCACGAAACTGAGGGCTAGATGGAGGTGATTTCTAGAGTTTCTTGTCTATTTGTGACACCAGTAGAGTCGACGGTGATCTTAGCTACTAGTCAATTTTAATGAGTGACAATGAGTATGGTCCGCTTAGTGACGAGGCTCTGATATGTGGAATGTTGACAGAGATAGTACCTTCGGGTAGTGTGCTAGCTATATCACTGCCCATTGGTTATCAGTTACAACCAGTGGTACTGGTAGAGGACACGTGTAGGCTTAGTGACTTACACGTGTATCAGCATCAGTTACCCCTTATGTTCGTTGGTTAGCCCGACTCACAAGTGTCTGAGGACTAGCTTGAGGAGGTATTTGAGAGTTATCGAGAACTTCTACATATTTAGTAGGATGACATGTCGGTTGCTGAGTATTCATCGAGGTGTGTCGATCTTTCTTTGTACTAGAAGAATATGAAACGATCAGTGCTTCAGGGCTCCAACATCAGACCGAGGTGTGTTTAACGACCTTCGAGCTAGCACAATTCCTATATACATTCCTACATATTCTAGGGTGCTAGAGATAACATTTTTTGTTGAATTTTTTATGGATGAGCATATACAGTTTCTGAATGTTATTAGTGGGACCCAAGGGCTCTATGAATGATTTGTGAAACAGGTCTACATCTACTACAAGTTTCCGTATAAATAGACATATGTAACAATCATTCCTTTCTTTCACGAATCATGTCCATCAACTATAGTTTCTTGTTAAACCGTCGAAATGACACTCGCATCTGGAGACATCTTTGGGTGGAGACTCGATAATCAGACTTATGCTGACGGTGTGATCTTACCCTTGAGGCGAGTGTTTCCTTTGGAACTACTTGGTGGAAGCGTTGAGGCCTTACGACGTTAGATTGGGTTTGGACATAACATCCACATTTCACACTCAGATTGGCTGTATTAGGAAAAGAGGTTTCGTTTTATCTACAATATTGGGATGGGGTTTTCCTTGGATGGAGAAAAAACACCCATGAAGCACAGGATAATCTCATGCATAGGACGGTGCAGCCAATAAATTGTGATCGGCCAAACTCACCCTTGTGGATGCAGAAGATGACATTGAGATAGTCTATACTCCATGAAGGGGAACATGGTAGCAGACGCACTCAGCAAGAGGTCTGGCTTGCATCTGCTGAGTGAGGTGACATGGCAGCTTGCCACATTGTAGATATCCTTTTTGGATCAGGAAAGAAAATATTTTCATTAGTCTCTTACCATCACTCCCCCACTCCTTCCGCAATTTAGGGAGGTGCAGCATGGAGTCGCTTACTACAAGACACGACGTGCTCAGATATCCATAGGACATGCACCTGAATGATTTTAATAATGTGGGGAGCACACCATTATCATCAGGAGACATACCATGGTACCAGTGTAACATAAGAAGGAAGAGTTGGGGGAGTTCCACACATCACCTCTAGCGGTACATCCAAGAGTGGTAAAGATGTACCAGGACCTCTGATGACATCACTGGTGTCTAGTAATGATGAAAGAAATTGAAGAGTTTGTCTTTTGGTGCCTCACTTGTCAATAAGTGAAGTTAGAGCATCATGTGCTGGCATTCTTGGTTTAGCCTATAGAGGTCCCAGAGTGGAAGTGGTATGGGATATCCTTGGACTCTGTGATAGGAATTCCATGTACATATAGGAGTCATGACTCGATTTGGGTGATTGTTGACCAACTCACCAAGTTGGACCACTTCATACCGATCAAATAACAGGGTTCAATAGAGAGCTTGTGACGCCTCTATGTGTAGAAGATAGTGTTGTTCATGGACTAACTTTGACGATTGTTTCCAATCATGATGCATGTTTTACTTCACGACTATGGACGGGGTTGAAGGAGGCTTTCAGGACATAACATCATTTGAGAACTAATGTCCATCCTCAGACGGATGGCCAGACTAAGCGGACCATTCGAACCCTCAAGGGCATGTGGCATGCTTGTGTCATTGTCTTCGGTCGCAGCTAACAGGATCAATTAATTTTTGTGGAGTTTGCATAAATCAACTACTATCACTCCACCACAGATACGACACCTTATGAAGTGTTTTATGGGAAACATTGCATGTCACCTTTTTGCTGGATTGACCTAGGTAAGTCAACACTCTTTGGACAAGAGATGATATGGTCTACCACAAAAAATTTCATATTATCTAAGAGTGGATTAAGACTGCACAAACTAAGAAGTAGTCATATGACGAAGGGAGATGGAGACCACTAATGTTAGAGGATGGTGATCACGTCTTTCTACAGGTCTCACCTCGATGAGGTTTGTGGACAGTTGGAAGAGGTGGCAAGTTATCACTGAGGTTCATCAGTTCCTTTCAAGTCCTCAACAAAGTTGGTGATGTGGCATACCACTTAGCTCTTCCACCATAGTTGCATTGGGTGCATGACATCTTCCATGTGTCCCAGCTAAGGAGATATGTGCACAACCCTTCCCATGACATTGACCATGGAGAGCTGGATGTCGATGATGGGGACACATTTACAGAGGTTCCAGTAGATATTGAGTATCGAGAGGAGTGGGTACTTCATGGATGGTTGATACCTCTGGGGCACATTTGCTGGAAGCATTAGAACCTCCAATAGAGCACATTGAGTGGGAGGCTCAGATTCGTTCTTAGTACCCACACTTTTTTTCATAGATTTTTTCATCTGGCTTTTAGGGGCACAAAGACCTGATGTGGGGAGAATGTAATTACCCAAATATTGTATGTGGATATTTTAGGTGGGGTCTGTCGTAACTAATATTCCAAGTGAATGTTGGATGTGGGGACCCCCAGACCATAACCTCACATGAGAGGTTAATGTGGTGGGGACCACCCGAACCCTAACCTACCATGAGAGGTTATGTTTGTGGGGACCACCCATGATGAAACCCCCCTTTAATTGGGAGAAACCCTCATCTCCAACAATTAATGATAGAGGGCATCTTTACCTCCTCCACCTTAATTGTGCCAAGGCACATACCATTAATCTTTCCAACTGACCTCATTTATTGTGCCAACTTTGTTAAAAATTTTACCCCTTCTTAAAATATGTAATAGCGTCGTTGAAATTTTGGAAGGTTACTAATAAATGAACCGTTATAAATTCCTATGATAATTAAGTACCTTCCCCCTCTTCTATATATATAGAGCTTGGGAGTAGGATTTGGGACGGCTTCACTAAGAGACGAATCGCTGGAAAAGTGACGTGACACCCAACACTAGGAGGATTACGCTCTCAAAAAAACAACGTGTTCTTCCATGATGAATTCTCTACCGACGAAGAACACTGACTCCCATTGACCTTCTTCCTCAGGACTTTCTCCGAAGTATGATGTGTTCGTCGAAAACGAATCGACTTCTGCCTTCATGTGCTGATGTCAAAATTTTTTTAACAAGGTAGTGATTTTATTTTGGAATATGGTCATATTGACTTGATTCTACCCTTCGAAAACTAAGAATCATTTCAGATGTTTTCATTGTGGGATGAGAATATTTTTTTGCGAGTATGGCTTGATATTTTTCATTCTTACCTTCTGTTGAGCCACTTGATACCACTCTAAACACAGAGGGTGCAAGCCAAACTAGCATGGCCCGACCCCTACGCCGATCTCTTATGGTGCTCTTTGTGATGGAGAAGGACGACAACCTATGTGGGGGAGCACAAGAATGATAGTCAGAACCACTGTTGGCCGCAAAAAAGGTAAGGATGCATAATATCGCCCCATGGCATCACTGCCTTGCCATGCCCTCACTGTTGACCCAAATGAGCCACCCACACCCTCGCGATAGCCTCGTGGCTCCACCGTCCATGCACCGTGCGCAGCCCACAGCTCCGCCGTCTGCGCGCCTTGCGCACCCTGCGGCTCCGCTGTCCGCACCCCGTGGCTCTGTCGTCCGCGTGCCACGCCCGCCCCGCGCACCCCTTGGCTCCGGCCTCGCGGTACCCTCTCAAGCCGCCTCGACCACAGCAGCTGCGGACCTCCCAAGCGCTGGCCATGCCGGGATCTCGTGCCCCTAACCACGCCCCGGCCGAGCCACCTCACGTGCCCCTCACGTCTCCCCGGACGAACCGGCCCATGCCCTCATGGTGCACATCGGGACGAGTCACCCACAAAGTTTCGTTCGAGCTGAACCACCCTCACGCCGACCCATGACCGGTCTGTACCCTCGCGGCTCTCCATAGCCCCTCGCGGCATACTGGGCTACGCCATGTGGGTCGGCCGAACCCAATGGGATTTCATGTCCAACAGGCCAACCAAACCCAATCGGTTAGTCCGGGTGGGTCCGACAGGGTCAGACCGAACCCTGTCCCACTACGACCCTTTACATTATCTTGGCCATATCATTTGCACCGTGCATTCATTGGAAGAACTTTCAGTGTCCCTAGTAATGTTGGAGCATGAATTTCCCTTTGAGTATACCCCACTAGAGTTTGTGGTAGAGTTGAGATACGGTCAGGTTGGATCGTGCACAAATCCAACCGGTCCCCTAGGACTAAATGGACAATAACTCACAGATGGAGTGTTTAATTGACACACCATCTATTGCATTAGGATCCCTATGATGTGGAGGACCATTGCTATACTTCTTTTTGGGGCTTTGTGATATTCGGAGTATCAATCGGTAGCTAGTCGAGTATATCATTCTAGTTCAGAAAAAGCAGAGTGCGGAGACCTATTAGCATGCTGAGACCTGACGAATGCTAACTGATTGATTCAGAGTGAATCGACTAGCCCATTGAGGAGCGCCTGGATGTGGTGGTAGACCCACGGTGGAGGAGCAATTAGTTATGGTTGTCGACCCCTGGTACTCGACTGGAGTATTACCTCTATATACTTTAAGGGGGAGATCCTAGTTGTGGCAGCATACCCATGGTGGGGTGCGCCTCTGTGTGACACAGTAGACCCACGGTACTTGACAAGAGGAGTACTTCAATAGTCCAATGTTAGTGGGAAATGCGTTTGTTGTCATGTAAGGCCCATTGTACTCGACAGAGGAGAAGTTCTCCAGCAGCCAAGGTTTCGATAATGTGAATAAAAATCACAGTTTAGCCGAGTCCGTACAATTGTGTTTTTCTCATGATTGAGATAGATCACATGATATCTTTGGTATATGTATGGGTATATACCTATGTAAGGTTATATTTTGAATTCATACATTCAGTTTTATCCTTGTTGGGTTTTTGAGACCTTGAGGGTCTCGGGGTCCCTAATTAGAATCATTATACTCACCCCTCTAGAGGCTATTCCTGCAACTTGTTGTGTTGGTTATAGACGATGAACAATTATGACTGAGACTGAGAGATCCTTGACTAGATGGTACCATGATATGGACCATACAATGAGTTGGTACACTAAGGATATGGATAGACATGGAGTGTTGAGGAGGCTATGTGTACATACCCTTTAGGTAGAAATCCCAGAGGACGACCCAACAACATTTTTTCTTTTCTTTAGTTGTACTTGTACTTCCAGTTCCTTGTACTATACAGTTGGGCTTGTAATTTCGGCCCCTTTTACATTTAAGTAATCTTTTTTTATATAGTTTACCTAGTGTTTTGTATCTAGTTGTCTGCTCTGTTGTGTGCATTTAAACGTTATAAAGGAAATTACTTCCCAGTATTAGGGAATTACATCTTTGGTGCTAGTCATCAGCCCATGGCCTATGGAAGGCGGGCTTGGGGTAGTCACAGCACGGGCCCCAGGGGACGGGTCGTGACATATGGTGACCGCAACATATGAACTACAATGGGTCATAGTATAGGAGTCCTAAAACATAATAGATTGTGAATCTAGAAAACATTAACATTATCAAAACATTCAAAAGAAAATAATTGGAAGGAACATCTATAACATACATTATATTCTTCTAGTGTTTGTGAAAATTTCTAATATAGTAAGGAATACAAGTACCTGATTAATGTTTTTGAAATATTTCAATATCCAAAATATTATAGTTTGTTCAAATATAATTTTTCATAAAAATAGAAACTATCATTGTCAAAGGAAAATAGTATATGTATTTTGTAGTTAAATATTATAAAATATTTTGATTGTTTTATTTTCTTACTCTTAAATTGAAATAAGTATTTATTATTAATAGGTTATATACTGTAGTTAATATTTGAAAAATCAAAATTCTTATCACTACATAGACTCTCTATGGTTATGAGTTTGTGATTTATTTATTTGAAAAATTTTATATATAAGAATTGATGAAATTTATTTCTTGGAACAATGAACGAGAAAATAGTATGTTGTGGTTTAAAGGAGTGATGTAAAACACTAATAAATTTCTTTTCCATGTAGGGTAAATATGTTTTTGATAAATTTTATTAGTCTGAATCCTTTAATATTTTTTATTTCTTTATTTATTTATTCTATCATTATATAAAAATGATTTTATGAATTTAGTATTCATATTAATACAATACATGGTCAGATTACATTCTCTATATACATAGTATTCATTTTTAATAATTTATATTAAATTCAAAATTTGATTCAAAAGAAATTATAGGTACTTTTAAGGTTACATTATCACATATATATATTATAGTTTCATCAATAGACTAGATCATACTATTGAAGAAAACATAAATTCTCTATTTGATTAAGATTATTTATATATGAAGTCAAAATGTCAGAATTATGAAAATAATTTATATTATTTTTTTCAAACCCCAATTTATTTCCTTCAAGATGTTAAACTACATGTTTTAATAACAATCAATATAATGAATTCTTAATGAAAGATACTCATCTGATATATAATAAAAACAATTATTTTAACCTTATAAATTGTATAATCTTATGGAATCAAATAACTAATAATATCATTTGTATGTAAACCAATCATTTATAAAAAATGGTATTTTGAAAATGTTACATGATATAATCTTTCATGATTATTTTTAATTGATTAAATAATCATATATGCTTCCATAGATGATGTGGATTGGAGAATTTCTAAATAATGAGAGAAAAATAAATTCAGAAATAACAAATTAAGTACCCTTGATGAATTTCATGAACATATTATAGTTATATAAGTTAAATGTAACATTTGTATTAGGTGTAACAGAAATAGAAAAAAAATTTGAAATATGACCGTACGTACATTAAAGGATATTATATGGAATATGGAATAGTAAATTATGAAATAAATATGGTATCTTGACTTCAATACTATCTCATTTATGTAGTTTTAAAATATAATCATAAATTTACACTTCTTTGTATGTTTATAAAAAGTTTCTTACTTCAAAACATTTTCCAATAGCTGATTTCCATTGAAAAACCACTTAATTTTGAAGACAATAATTTTAAAAAACATCATTACACGAAAATTATGGGACATTAGTGATTAATAGTACCTTAAGATCCTCATATGATATATTATCTGAATTTTTAATATTTAATATGAATTTTTTATTTTATTGATAAGTCCATATTTTTTTACAAATTTTATTAATTTCACCATAATCATTAAAAAAATGTCAATGGCTTTTTTTATCCTTCCAAAATACCAATGTTGATTTATTTAGAATATTATGAAAAATATATTTCATATGAATATAATGGGTAAACTAAGTTATATTGCTGGATTCTAGGTACCAGAAAACTAGAAGGAATTGAAATAACACTATATTATAATATCAAAAATATAATTAATCATTTTTTTAACAATTTATATTTCCAATTATGTTTTCTATGGTCGATATTAGAAATTAGTAGATGAAAAACCTGATTATGGAAAGTTAATATGATTAATTAATGATTTGATTGTTGGACATAATATAATATATTTTCATATATTTTTTATTAGAAACTAAATCAATTGTTCCACATATTAAGGATGATAATATCATATTCCATTACTCGAATAAAAAATAACAACTTGGTCTATTTTATTTTTCTAAATCCAATATTATGATATTGATTCACTCAAATTGATATTAGGGGCTTTTAGAAAGAATAGAAAGTGTTATTCTATAACATGAAATTTCCTTAGTTAATATTTACACTTTTAGTCAATAAATAGATAATTTTAGGATTCACTTTCAACTACTAAATATAAATATGTAATAGTTTTAATTTTTTTACACCACTTTAGAGTGTTACGACATAGAGAAATACTTTTTGGAATGTGTTTTAATTGAATTTTTACTATTTATGATAGGAAACTTTCTATTTATTTGACTAATAATCCCACACGTGTAAGTACTAAAACTTATAGATTACACATCCTAGTTCGGTTGAACTAGATTTCACTTTCTATGATCTTTTCAGTTTAGAGTTTTAGTTATTTTGGAAAAACTCTTACAATTCTAACCCATACACTTTATGTGTACAGTCATACTCAGTTTCAATTTTTACAAAATATAAGAATTGTTTAAATAGGAAATTATTTAACATTGTGAAAAATTATTATAATTATACCATTGATCATATCATTGTCTCTATTACCCCTTAAACCATGTAAAAGGAATTCTAATGGAATGGTTTGACTACAAAATATTAATAAGTGATATAAAAGTACAAGAAATTACTATTTTAGTAAATAAATTCAAAGAAAATGATTTTTACCATTATATTTTATGTTCTTCAATAATATGAATTAAATAATTTTAAAATTAAAAATACAAAATGTACACAATTAAAATCATTAAAACCCATAGTAAGAAATTAAAACTCATTATGGTGACTTAGAGAATCATATAGATATAACCCTTTCAAAATCCTTTCAATTGGAATAACATTTTTCAAACATATTAATAATCTATTATAGGATTACCCAAATATATTTGGGACACACCATAATAATCTGTAACAGGATTACCCGATACAATCTAGGCCACCACAAGTTACGTTGTAATGGGCTTCCCAAGTTTTATCTAGGCCAACCCATTTTTGGCTTCATTGGGATTCCCTGATTCAATATCACCCACCACATGTATAATCTATATAAGGATAACACCTTTCCAATATTTCTCAGGAACCATATCATTATTAAAAAACATTCAATATAAAACCATTTGAAAAAATATTTTAATCTCTTAGAAAAATCATTTGGATAAAAATAACATTTTCCTTCCAGAAGCCAGTTTCAATACCAAAACAATATCATCATTGAATATCCATATTCAATACCAAAATAACCAAATATATAATGATTGTTTTCATTTAATGAAATATGTAATATTACAACATATGTTGATAATAATGTAATGGCCATGGTGGGGTAAAATTCATTGTTGTCGTGCACATTACGAATAGAACAATAAATTTGTTGTTAATTTTAGGAAGATACATAAAAATGTAAAAAAGATTTATTTTTCAAAAACATCAAGTGAAATTTCCCATTAAATTAAAAAAAACATTATAATACTTGTATATAATTTAAAAATAATATCGATAATATTTACTTGGAGATCAAATTTTAAATATAAATATTTAAACATTAAAAGTATTATATATAACATTGATAATTCAAATCATAATCCACAAAAAATAATAACATTAAAAAAACATTAAAATTGTTGATAATAAAAAAATTCGGGATATGATATGTCAATGAAGATGTATATAAACCTCATATAAGAAGCTGGGTATATAACATCAAGACATCCCTTAACGAATATAGACTGAGATGATATCCCATACATTGAGTATTAATTGTCAAATAAAATATTTTGTTCCTTGAATATTAGACATACATATATTATTTCCATTATTGATAAACATTTTCAACTTTATTATCATTTTATACCACATTTTATTATGTTGTCACATATATTAATTATTTATGTTAACATTGGACATTTTGATTATATCTGGTACATGAGCCCCAAATGTCATAGGTATGATTTCTATCATTGAAATTGGTCATTAGAACAAAAAATACTGAAAATATTAATTAAATAATTATTATTTTTATACTAAATTAAACATTTAAATATATTAATTAAATATCGATAAGAAGAATGAAATATGTTACAATCATGGCTATCCTAAATCTTATGTAATCATTATTAATGTTTTCATTCTTCAATAATTATTAATGAAAGTTGAAAAATATTATTTTATCATTCCATAATTACATTAATATGATTAATAAAATATTTATAATATCAATACACTTATATCTATCATTCATGTGATTTTGTGATGAAAAATGAATAGCATCACATTGTGAAGATGATATTTCACATATACACCCAAACAACATAATCGTTTTTATGTTCCTATAATATAAAGAATGTAATTGATATATTTTTATTTCATAAAGAATGTAATATCATGAGTATTTTATATAAATCATTATTCCATCAACATAACTATTATTTAGGGTCATTGATAATATAAAATTATTTCGTTCTGTGAGGTGGTAGCTCTCCATACACATGAATGATAATTCTTTTCTCATTTGGTGGAAGTAGAGATGGATTTTGTTGATGATTTCAAAATAATAAAATATAATAATATTTTTTATTCTAAATTTATTATATAATAATTGATTATGAATATTTTCATTAATTGGAAGATGAATTAAATTTATAATCATTGATTAAAAATGTTACCTCTTTCTCAGACCACTACATTCTACTAACACTGTAAAACCCCGGAATTTGGTTTTATCCAAAACGTGATAGCTCCAAAATGTTAGTAGAGTTTATAATAAAGTATAATGGTAGATTTTTTATGAACAATTTTTTTTAATTATTAGGAATATATTGGAATTGTTTTATTCTTATAAGACATGTGAGGGAACTGTTAAAAATATTATATAATTTAAATTAATTTAAAATTATTTAAATTATAAATTCATACAAACATATTAATTTAGAATATAATAGGATTAATAGAACAAATTATATAACCCAATTAATATTAATGAACTTTTGACTATTTTTTACTACTTATCGTTTAGTTTTAACCCTTATTTGACATTTTTAGTTCTTACTATGATATCATGAAAATTACACATTTATGCTTAATATAATTACTATGAAATGAAAAACTACAAATAAATGATTAATGTATTACATTTGATAACTTATCTCAATCACTTGGAATATGTTTATATTTTTATTAGTTTTATATCATTTAATAAATTAATATTTTTAAATTATATTTTATGTCAATTTTGACACTATTCATTAATTGATTTTTTAATCATATTATAAATATATGATATCTTTAAAAAAACAGTTAAACCCTCACTATAATTTCCAAAGAATCCATAAAATTGGTGGATGAAATTAATTATCTGAAATTCAATTTATATCAATATTTTTAATATCATTTATTTGACATTTCTATTAATTAAACATTTACTACATAATCATTATGTATGATATTATGGAAATTATTTCATTTATAAAATTCAAAAATTAATTACCATGATTATGGAAAAAAATTATATTTGAAATTAATATTTATAGTTTAAAATATCACATATATAACCCAATATTAAAAATAATTATCCTGTTAAAACAAAATGTATGATTAGTTTGACATTTCATTGAATAAAATAATATTATGATTATATTCTCATCCAAATTCACATAAATATTAGTAAATAAATATAATCATAAAATATAATTAATAAGATTTTTTTGGGTAATTTTATATTTTTTATAATATTATTTTTACAATTAATTACCTGATTTACCATTAACAATTGTAATTAAAATTATCATAATAATAATTATTATTTTGTAAAAATATTGTAAGAGAATAATTTATAAATTCACAACTTAAGATTAAAAATATTTAATCTAATTTTCAAAATTACAAACATATAATACCTGAATATTATTTCTGAAATAAGCTAATTCATAGAACGAGAAAACCTATTTTAATGTAAAAAGGATTAAAATATTTATATTTTTTATCCAAATTAAATGTGAAATTAATTATAATTAAAATAAATGTATTATATGGTAAAATATTTATCTATATATATATATATATATATTAAAACCAACTACTAATATAATTTAACACTCTAAATATTTATATGATAAATATGTATTAAATAAAAAATGAAATATTTTTTCACTAATCATTAAAAAATGAAAATTATAAGAAAAATGGAAAAAAATTAAATAAATATAAATTATTATATCAATATTTTCATAAATGTAATTTATATATGTCTCGTAAATTATATTTAAAATAGGTGTGCCATCAAACGGTGAAAAAAATGACTTCTTTTGAAAAATAATTTTTTATATTTAAAATTTGATTTTTTTCCTATATCATGTCTTAAGAAGACATAATTTAAATGTTAAATGTTTTATTTTTCATGTTATAAATATATAATTAATATAATCTAACAACTGAAATTTTATTATTTATTGGTATAAAGTTGTGTTCTTCAAATTTAAACAGTTATTCAGAAAAACATTACCATTTATTTCATTTATAATTAATTGGTCAAGAAAAATTAAATATATATACATGTGAAAACCATAATTTTGAAATTTATTTAGTGTTATTTATTCCTTTCTCTCTAACAGCTAGGCTATAATAATAAAATTAATGAAATAAAATTTAGTATTTCACTTAATCTCGATGTGGTGTATCATGTACATTATCGAACATTGTGTTTCATTTTAAAAAATAATTATGTTATATATCCACCATTTTGGAAATTGAATCCTCAAAAATTTTAATTTGGGCTCTTAAACTAATTTATAATTTTTTTAAATAAATAGATTTAAATCCTACATCAAAAAACGATTAATAATGCCTCCACTTTAAATTAATGAAAGGGAAATACGATGGTTATCAGAAATAATGAATATTTTAGTTTCATATAGAAAAACATTGGAATGTAAGTTAAAATTAACTAGATTATTTTGATAATGATTTATAGAGAACATGGTCATGATTTAGTTATCATTCACATTCTCATAATCTATTATAGGTTAAATGGTAATTAATTTCTCATTAAAGAATAGTAAATAGATAATTATTTTGATTTAAGATCATTTTCATAGATATGAGGAATTGTGTTACTAAATAGACAAATAAAATAAATAATATATACTTAATTAACATATATAGTATCATCCTTTAATAAATTTCTATAACAAAATCTATTTTTTTTCAAACAATGAGTATTCAGGATGAATTTTTCCTACCTTACTAAATAGAACAACCATATAATGAATTACATAATGAAAAAAATATTAACTATATGTTTCCCATATATATTGACATTAACCAAAAACAAAATGGTCATAACAAGATAAGAAAATTCACCACAATGAATATATATCATATTATGAAAATCTACATTAAACACTCAACATCAACATTGATACCCCCTATTCAAAATAGTCTAAATAATAATAAAAATTCTTAAAATTCCTCCAAAAAATCCAAACTAAGATCGGATCGCATGTTTTAGAAGTCTTGGATAATATATAATTATAATTTATATTTTGACATTAATCACTAAATAACATCAATCATTCATAAGTTATCATACAAAAAAAATTAATTTTCATAAATCACATAATATACAAGAAATGATAATTATTTCCATAAATAACCCAAATAAAAAAATAATATTTTAATTAAAATAAGAATCCACCATTATCATTCTAATAAAATCCAAAAATAATTTATTTACCTTAGTGATATGAAGTATAAAAAATTGTTATAATTTTCTGAAATAAATTTAATCACATAATAACCAAATTATTTGGAAATCCCATGGATATCTATTAGATAAAACATATGTTCCCAAAATCAACTTATTATACATCCATCATATAATTTAATTAAAATGAAAAATATGTGCTTACCAAGATATCACGTGGTCAGGTGGTAGTAGATACACCCAAGTCACCCTTCAGTTTTGGGTTTGATTCTCGCGGCCTTTTCGGAAGCAATTTGTTCTTATCTATCACATGGGATTTCCTTTCCATAAAACTATACAATTCTTATAACATTCCTCAAATATGATAAAATCATCCAAAATATACAAAAGAAGTTTTAACCTAAATGGTGATCTCATAACATTAATTTTTCATAAATAAATGTAATACCCTTTATTAACTCAAATATTAATGTCTCCAAAAATACCATTAGTAACAATCATGTTTCATACCATAGGCCTAAAAGGTGTTTAAAATATATTGAAATTATTATCATCCATCAAATTATAATCTCATGACCATATACATTACTTATAATGAAAAATCATCATGTTAAATGTTTTCTTTACCATCCTTTTATGAAAACTATAAGTTTGAGACCTTAAACATTACATATAATAGTGTTTTTGAACTATAATTCACATTGGACGATCATTTTAGTTTATAGTTTTATTTCGTTAAGAAAATATACTATAACGTAAACCTATATATTTAATTTGTGTACATGTACTTAGTATATACATTTTCAAAAATATAATAGTCTATTAAATAATTTTTTTACCATAATAAAAACCCCTCAAAATTATCCCCTTGATCTCATCCTTCTCTCTATACCTCGTTAAATTATGTGAATGAAAATTTAAAAACATATGATGAGGGAAAAATAAATGAAATGTGATATAAAATGAAAGGAAATTGTTAGTTTAGTAAAAAATACAATATTATATAATGTTTAACTTCATCAACATTTTTATTTCATAATTGAAATAACTCAATTTATCAGGGAAAAAATACACATTCTTCTCTAAGAAAAGTCATTAAAAGTCATAGTAATGAAATAAAACACTTATAGGTGACATAGAGATACATATACATAATACACTTTCAAACACCTTTCAATTGTAATAAACATACAGCTGACTTCTATTTAATCAATTATGGGTTTACCCAGATCTATCTGGGTCATAATATATTTTGATATATTGGGATTACATAGTGTAATTAGGGTAACCCCATGTAACGTTATTATGGTCTTACCCTGTGCTATCTGGGCCACATCTTGTTAATGTATAACTGGCTTACCTAATGCTATATGGTCCACCTTATGTATAAGCATTTTAGGGATCACTTATTTCTAATAACTCTCAAGTGACATATCACTAATAAAACACTTTCATCATGAAACAATTTTAAAATATCATTTAATATATTATGATAAATACTTTTAGATAAAAATTCCAATCTCATTCAAGAACCCATTTATAATTCCAAAAAAACCATTTCATTGTGAAAATGTTTTCAATACAAAAATACAAAAAAAGATCATGATATTTTTTCATTTTTGTCAAAAGTATATCTTTTAAAAAAATTTATGAATCAATAATGGATGTGATGGTGGAAAATTTATTTTCATTGTACATGTAAAGTATAAAAAAACCTTTTTTCATATTTTTTCAAAATTTTCTATATAAACATGTTAAATATTCCTTATCGAAAAAAATTGATTTAAATAAAAAATAGACATAAATTTGAATTTTTATTAATTTTATATAATTGAAAAATAATTTCATTTATATTAACCTCGATGGATGATTTGAAAATAAAATCAATAAACCTTCAAAGTTTCTTATACCACATTGAACATTTAAATAACAATCCCCATGGAACAATAACCTTCAAAAATATTAAATAACACGATGAAAAACATATTAATAAAATGTTATGATAACAAGGATTTATATACAACTGATTAAAGAAAGAGGGTGTGTATCCTCAAGATTTGAATCAATAAAAGGAGATTGTCATAAATTACTTTACATTGTGTCTGACTGGTCATTAACAATATTACTATTGATGAAAAAAAATATTATTGATTTTTATTTTGTTTATAATATTTTTCAATATTATTATTCCTTTTAAATTAATTATTACTATGTTATAATAATTACTGAATATTTTAGGTTCACAATAGAAGTTTTATGTTATTCCATATATGTTCCCAATATGACATTGAATTGATGTCTATAGTCAATATTTTCCATCATCAAACTATCTACATATTAATATTAATGACATAATAATCAATTTTATACATCAAATATACTATTAAACCAATCTATTAAATGTTTAAATTATAAATTAACTACGTTACAATCATGAACATAGAAAGATGTACCCATGAATGAGTGACATATTTACTTTTCAATTATCATTATAAAAATATTGTATTATTTTTTCATATAAAAATGTTAATAATATCATTAATAAAAATATTAATAACATAAATATAATTATATATCTCATTCATGTGATGGGGTTATGAAAATTGTATCACATCATTTCGTTGAGGTGATAGTTCACATGTATGAATGAATGACATTATCATTTTTATATCAATGGATGGTTAATAACATAAATAATATATATGTATTTAATAATTACATACATTTCATGATTGAAATTTATAGAATTAAATTCCTTAATTGTAACCATACTTGAGTGCTAGTTATGGAAAAATATTTTTACTGATTCAAGAGAGGTTGTTCATCGTACACACAAATAATAATTTGTATTAATTTGATGGAAGTGGGGACATATTTAGGAGATGATATTAACATAAAAACATCTTATTGTATTTATTATACTAGATCCATTATTTCATTATTATTGAATAATATTTTATAGAGGTTTAAGAAAAAATAAAATTGAAATACGTTCTTAAAAATGTTTCATGCTCCTCGGACCAGGTCATTTTCATTACACCTTAAGACCACTAAGGGTGGTGTTCTTCCTAAAATATATGATTTATAATGTAGGGTGGTATTTTATTAATTTATGTGGTAAATACATGGTTAAACAAAATTAGTATTGATGTTTTTGTATCAGAGGATATGTTTTTCTCATTTATAAGGGAGCGGAGGGGCACTCTTGAACATTATCGATATATTAAATTAATATAAATAAATTTTATAATCAGTATCGATACAGACTTATTAATTTATAAGTTATGAATATTATGGATTTAAATATGTTCATCTACTGAATTATTTTAATAATTTTCAATCTTATTTTATGTTTTAACCACTATTTATCCTTTTTAATTGTTACCATTATATCATATAATATACTCAATAATTTCAAATATAATCAATATAACATGAAAAAAGGCCAACAAATGAGTCATTGATGTTATTTTAAGACTTATATAAATCTATTTTCAGAATTTATTTTGGGTTTTATATCATTTTATAAAATATTATTTATGTTAATATATCGTTTACATCACATTGGACCATAATCATTATATAAAATTTTATAAATATCATAAAAACATGATATCAACAAAATATCTCTTCACTCATAAATATATTTACATATACATGTTAAAAACATTATAATGAAATTAATTATTTGAAATTATATTTATTTTAATATTTGTAATATAATATACTAGATATTTCTGTAATCAATGAATTAATTCATTATAACTATTTAATACATGAAGGAAATTATTTATATATAAAAATTTAAATAAAGTACTATAATGAATATAAATTCTTCTTATTTATAATTTCATTTTTTATTCCACAATATAACTAATAGAACTCCATATTAAAATTTTTTAACTTATTAAAAACAATGTACGATATGAATGAATTTTCTTTAAATAAAAATTAATAAAATTTATATTCTCTTCAAATGTCCATGAGTGGTATCATAGTCAATGATTTAATGATTAGTAATGAAATTTACTCATTAAATAGAAATGGTATATTTTTTAGGGTAATTTAATAATATTTATAATATATCTCTTAACCTTAGTAACCTAATTTACACATAACCATGTTAATTAAATTATCAATTTTACTATTCTTTTTTCTGCCAAAAAATGGACATATTTAATAAATATATAAATTATTATTCCAAATATATAATCCATATTTTAAAATTAAAGACATATAACTTCATAAAATAAATATAAAATTTATATTGTTTATTGGATGAGAAAATGTTTTTTTTAAGTAAAAATATTCATAACATTGATGATTTTTTAAATAAAACATCAATGTGAAATTGAATATAATTACATTAATTGGATTAAATTATAAAATTTTGATCTAAATATACATTAAAACCAATTATAAAAAATAATTTTATATGAATAAATTATTTAGATTATAAAAAATTAATAAAAAATAAAATATTCTTTCCCTATTTATAAAAAAATTAAACATGGAAACAAATTTAAAGAAAATAATCCGAAGTAAATTTCAATATTCCAATTTTAGAAAATTTATGATGGAATCAAAAATTTACAAATGTGTTGAAAATTATATTTTAAAACTGTGATCCATCAAAATATAGAAAAACTACCATTTATGAAAGAAATAAATTTTAAATTTAAAAGTTTATTTTTTATTATATCATGTACTAAAAACACATCAAATAAATGTATAATATTATATTTAATATATTACAAAATTATATTTCATCAATATCATCCTAAAATATTTAATTTATTATGTATGTGTGTAAACACACTTATGCACATTTAAACAGTTTTTTCTTAATAACATTATATTTTAATTGAAAATGTGTTTTATTTTAATTTATTATTAATTGGCCACCAAAAAAATTATTATCATATACTTCTGTCATCCACATTATTATAATTCACTTATTACTATTCATTCAATCCATTCTAAGATAAATCATATTTTATAAACCTTTATATAATAACATTTTGTTATTCCATTACGCTCAATGTGGCATTTCATGTACACTCCCAAACATAGTGTTTTATTTCATAAAGTCATTATGTTACAAAAAATCATAGAAAGGTTATCTTAGAGATATTATACACCCCATCCTTTGATATTTTACTCTAAAAAAGATATTATTCATGAATTTAATGGATCAAAAAACAGGATTTCTTATCTGATTATGATAACAATTTATTTATAATGATTCTAATAAATTAAACAAAAAATAAGTATGATTTGTTTTAGTTGATCGTATTTTATTTCCTATTAATTAGTCTCCAAACATTGAAAGAATAACAAATGAAGGGGGAGTACAATCATTTTTTATATATAACTATGCTAAAAAGTATTTAGATACCTATAAATTTCTAAAAGAAAATTAAAAAAATATAATTTTATATGTTATTTAAAATTATAAATTTAACCATACAAAAACATTTTTCTAGATGTATATAATGTAAAAAATTTATAGAAGGTACCACTTATCCATGTGTTTATCTTACTCACATTCTTATGAATTTCCCTAGACAATGGATTTATTTATTTGTATGTGGCCATTTATTTGTAGAGTCAAAATTTGATAATTAAAAAAAGTTATAATCGTTTCTTATATATTAATTATATTTTACATAAACTTTTCTATTTAGGTTATTCTTACCTGGAACCTCTATAACTATTTTATTCTTATATAAAATATCATTATTCATCATATGTTTTTCATCTTATTAGATCACCACATTTATTACTTCTCTGAATGAATCATAGCTTTCCACTTATTAATCAAAAGGGGGGTGAGAGGAAATAAGAGGGGGACAAATTACAGGGTGATTACTAATGATAATTAGAAGTATGAAAATATTTTTCTACTTTCTCTTTTAATAATATAAATGGAGGGAGTTTAAATATAAGTGAAATATTTACTAAAATAATACAATTATTGAGTCATTTTTCATTCTACGAGGATAACTATTATTATTAATCATTGCATATCTAATGGGGAGTCAGTTTTTATAGGGAAACATAGTATTTTAATTCAATTTATTTCATTGAATTATTTTTATCTGTTGTATTTTGTTTAAAATAAAAGGTGGAAATTTTTTTATTTTTTAAAATAAAATATTCATGATCTATTGTTGTTTATAATCAAAACAAATTATTTTATTCAATTATACATGATAGTTTTCTTAGTTTGGAATTTATAAATATTTTAATTTAGAATCACATATTCTTGTTTGCTGATTTCTGGCAATGAAATTATTATACTCATTAATTTGACTAGAATAATTCCAATTTGATTATCTATCTAAAATTTCATGTTTATTTACAATGTGATGTTTGTTCTTAATGTTTTCATAGTTTACTAATTTGGTTCTTTCTACACCAATTCATTTCAAAAACAAAAAAGGGTTGAGAAATAGATTCTATTGATAATTCTACAACACATTTATTTAAAAAATTTCACCATTTTGTTGATTCATTTAATCCATTTTAATAAGTTAAAAAATTTATTCATAGATCTTCTTATTGTGAGACCCGAATATAAACTCAAATTTGTCTAATTAAAAATTAATACATATAATCTTATGTTATTGAAGATTTTCATTGTATAAAAATATATTTTTTGAAAGGATAGTGTAATCATTTCAATGGATTTAACGTGAAATTGATCATCTGATTAAGGAGGATATCATAGATAAGTCCTTACACTATGTTGTCTATCAAATGAGTGTGGGGATATAAAAATTATCCTATAATCAATAGGAATGATAATATTCTCGAGTTTTTAAACAAAGCTCCATTAGATATGGTTACTAATCATAAAATTTCATTGGATACAAAATGTTCATTTGATCAATATTATTTCTATAATTTAATATAATTTATTAATTTAGTTTATGTATTATTATATTGTACTTTGTATTGTTGTTTAATTATATTTTTATTCACATTGAGTTTGTTTTTCCTAAGACAGATAGTTCACAATTTCAATTCATATTATTTGCACATAATTTATTACTATTTTACATTATTTATTAGTAACATATAATTTTATCTATATATATTTTAATAATTATTAAAATCATAAATTTTTCTTCTATCATCAATTCATTGCTCTTGATGATTCTTTATCAATAGATACAATATTATATACATATCATTGACAATATTTCTATTCTAGAAAGTATTTTTTGAAACAATTCAATATATCTAATATTAATAATGAGACATAATGGAAGGGATCAATTTATTGAAAATTATAATAATAAAGGCATAAAATTTTTATTCACAGTTGATGAAAATAATGTTTTTTTAAAGTTACTAGATGTATTTAATAAATATACACTCTATTATATAATTCATTTTTTTTATAAAACTACATGAGCATTATTTGTGTCACCAATTTTTTTGATTCCACTAGGTTCCAAATGTAATTATTGTAAACTAAGTTTCATTTAGATTCCATACCCTCTAATAATTTGTAATAAATCTCAGAGGACACTATATATTATGCAACCTCTTTATCCATTAGCGTCACTTATTAATTATTTTATATAAAAATTATGTACATAACCTGAATTTTTTAAATATCCAATGATTTTAGATATTATTGTGTAACATGACTAAATTATAATTCAACAAATACTTTTTGAACTTACTCACTTTCCATCAATATAAATATTCTTTTATTGTAAGCAGAAAACTTCTATATGATTAATTTTTTTGTCACTATGTCATTAACTGATGTGATCCTTCTTAATGATAACACTATATTAGGTCGTAAAATCATTAGAATCAATATGATTACCTAGATAATATAATCAATTATAATTTCAGTACACAATAAATATATAATTTTTTAATTAGGGTAAATTTTATTAGATGAAAAACATCAAAATATAATATTTACAAACAAAAATGATTTTAAACAAAACAATGAGCTATTTCTTATACCATGCTTAATATATCATCATTTAGAAATCATTAGATGTATTTAAATTAAGCGTGAATGCATGATTTATTCTTAGTAATATGTATATAAATACATAATATGTTTACATTGAATCATTATTGATATAACTTACTATAACAATATGAAATGCCTTATATTAGACACAAAATTTGACAATGGTGTTTCATGTGGAGTGAGTTGTCCAAACCTACAATAGCCTCTGAGATGATCTATAAATTCATAGATATATTATTTAATCCCTTGATATGATATGATAATATTAATAATTTTAACCAGTTGATAAAATTAATAAATTTTTAATACCTTGAACATTTCAAATGTTTCAAAATTGTATTTCATAATATTCACATAACCATTATATCTGAAGTCATTAGTGAAAGAGACAATGTATTTATACCCACCACATTATTTATTAATCATTTTTCTATATACATATCTTTTTTATAAGTCATATAGCCAATTATCCCTCTCACCATATCTATTCAATTCTATTTTGTTCATTATAACTATTAAAAAAATTATTAAATGTTAAATTATTCATAATATGATGAATCAAAAACCCCATCTCCATAGACTGTTGTTTTTTTTTATAATTTATAAGAACATACAGAAACATCCAATGACAAGTGGTCTTATAATCATCCTTAAGAATATACATATGATTACCCATATCGTAAATATATAAACCATTTTCTATTTTTCCAATGGAAATATTTCATTATGCTACTTATTAAAACTCTTGTACTTAGTATTTAATGTTGTTTTGTGGTTCAATCCTCAATATATTTTTCATGATCCTCTTTATCCATTCATATGTCATTGTAATTTTTGTTCACTTTTGAAAAAAAATCTAATTTTATTATTAAAAAATTAATAAATATAATTTCATAATGAAATATTGTATATAAATACACATTCACTTTATGACCAAACATACTTACCACTTTCGAATTATGAATCTTTTCCACTAGGTATACAAAAAACCATTTTCCATATATGACATATAGATATAATTAAAATATTATTATTTCAATTATATATGTTTAACACCAAGAGATTATATTGGTAGTGTTTATGGGGCAGTTGTCGATGCCTTCACTCCTTATTGTGCCATTGTAGGATGACCATCTGGCAGAGTTGAATGTCCTTTCTCCTGATAGCTTAAATGATGTAATTTTTTTATGATAATGACATCCCTTCCAGAATCTGGTACATGTAAACTATCTTTGATAGGAATTCAAAATATTTCATATAGTAAGGATGTGTTCCATGAGGAGTTCGGAATGGTTTGTGGACCTTGATTTGTTGAATCACAATCCCTAAAGATGTTGATCATGTCTAAATTTCATGATTCCTCTTCAGATCAAAATGATTCAATTAGAAAAAATATATCTAGTGATGAGATTATTGAGCCACTCTGTGTGGATAACAAATGGAAATATCCAAAGTATTATAAGTATAAAAGACTCTCTAGATATTAGAGAATCCCTTGAGGGAGGTGTGAAAAATAAAGAAAAGGTTACATGTTGATGTATTCACCCTTTGTATCTTTTTTAATGTAGTTCCACCTTCTGGTAACTCTGTCAGTTTAGTTTTCTTTTCTAAAAAATTTTCAAGACCATGGATTTTAATCCATGGTTCAAACATTTCTGGGTATTATTTATCCTCTATGTGTAATATGGTTTTATTTCAAAAAAAGTATAATGAATAAAATTTAATATCCATGATTCATAATTAGTGAAATTGATTCTTAGAACTACCATTTTTGTATCCTTATTCTTGTTCTCCTTTATAAAACATCTCAACCATAGACACCTATCTTGGATTATAATTATGTAATAAATATTAGATTTCAAATTTGGTTATATTTATCAGTATTTTACATATTAGTTTTGAATGATTTTTCTCAATATTAAGTATTTATGTAATTAATATTTTTTTTATAATTTTTCTATTATTTTAGGAATAATAAATTTATAAATTTATATAAAATTCTATGATATAATCAAAATACTCTCCTTAAAAAATTGATAATATGATGACTGAAATGTAAGGAATTGGTGAAAGGGGTCATGATTCTAAGGGTGTAAAAAAAGAAAAATTTATTGGTTTTCTATCAAAGCTAAAAAAGGTTTGTGTGGAATTAAATTGAAATTATAATACAATTATTATGACCCACTATTGTTAATTTATTCATTGAAAATGACTAATGGAAATATTAATGATGAAAATTATTCATTATTTATGATAGTGGTGTCCTCACAGCCATACAACCGCTCAATCATTCGAAAGGATGATCAAGTTCTATCATAGCCTTCGTATTTCGTAACAACAACCTATATTCCAACATATTCTCTATCTCACCCAAGAAACGCTACATTCCAATGATATCTCATCCCCTAAAATTTGACCTTAATATGCTGATATTTGAGATTGAGGTAGAATCAATACAACTATTGTTATTCCACGAATTCATAATAATAAAACTGAAATGGTATATAAATTACTCCCCTCTTAAAAATAGTTTCTCACATATTTAATTGGTATTTATAACATATAAATTACACGAATTGGCTGTAATGGTTTATCAAATTTTAAGAAATTAATATTGTAAGGGAACATGATGAAAATTCTAATGCAATGTTGTGATCCCAAACATATCACATGTAAACCCTAGATGATACTTTTTCATTATCATTTGGGATCTCAATATATGAAGGAGAGTGGAGGATAAAAATAATGTTCAATTAGAGAAAATGGAAAGGCACATGGTTAAGTCTCATTGATAGCTTAAATGTGAAATAACAACACATCATTCCCCTGTGGGGTACCATTTTTTTATTCACAGTATCAACATGATTAGTCAAGTTGTGAAACATTGTCATTTTCGATGGGTCTCACGTGTTTAGAGCATGGTTTTACCAAATTTTATGTACATCCAGTGATAATCATTCACCACCTTATAGAATAGAATGTATGGTTTCATTGTTAATGAAAATTATTAGTATAACCATGGGGCATTCCAGATGAAACCACACTACTCCCTCCAAACTCTTAAAAAATATCATATTACCCTTTTGTACATTGGTTAGTTTTAATTATAATCTCCTCTAATATCATTTTTTATGTTCATATTCATTTCCTAGTTATTTGAATGTATCTCCCCTTGTATTCTAGGTGGAATTAATTCTCACCCTATGGACCAACTTTGGGTGTAACGTATTGGTTCAGGGTGATTCCAAAAGATTCTATGAATCCAGTTGGTCACATAACCTCAATAACATTTCCCCAAACACTATAGTCAACCGAAATGTTTTTATGTCCAAGGTATGACATTGGGAAAAAAATTCCCTCATTTGGAAGGGTACACACAACCGATTAAAAAATGATAAACTATAGAAGAAGCATTAATATCATGCAACGAAAGTAAAAACTGGAATACAACTTGTAAATAAACAACTGGAGAATATATATATATATATATATATATAAATGATTCATGAAACATATGTCTAGGAAACTATCCCAACAAGTCAGAATTTCCAGAATACAATACTAAACCATGTACAAAAGAAAAGAAGTAAACTTCAGTAGTATCGCAAACTGAAACCTGTTCCCATGTTCTCCATCTCTAATAGAAATCAAGTACCTGATGAAGAATGGTTCGTTATCTTACCTATATGTGAAACCATATAATAATTTTGGGCCTAAAATCATGACCAAATAAAATTTAAGATGAATCCTAGTGCACAACCACCAAAATATCTATACCTAACTCTCAGTGAATATATATTTCATTGAATATATATAAATGATGCAATAAACTAGGAAGTACATAAACCTGAAAAATCATATAGTTTTATTTTAAATTAATTTTCATTTATAAATTTTAAAAATTGATTAATAATGTAACCTTCTAATATAGTCTATGTTATGTAACCCCCTATATAATAATAACTCACAAACATCTCCAATGACCACTTAAACAATCAAGTATGATCAATTCAAATCTTGTGTATTGACATGAATGAATCATCATAATAATTAAATCATTCAAATGAAATCCTCAAATATTGTTGTAATAGTAAAAACCCTCTAGTTAAACATATCAACAATTCAATAAAATAATGAACCAATTAGAAAGCTCACACAATATAACCCCTTTGGTCCTACATGGGAATAATCATTTACAAATGACCACCCTGGTAGCTCTCACTATCAATTCCCCTTTTGTATGCATAAAATAATACAATTTAATGACCCCTGGTATCTCTAATAGCCAATTACCTATTGTCCCGCATTCATTTAACGATGACCAACTCGGTAGCTCTCCTGGTCAAACCCCACATATATATAACCACCCAGCTGCTCTCATAGTCAATGCCTTTCAGGCCAACAGGACAACAATTATACATAAAAAACCTACCTTGAAATTATCTCACATTCAATTCCCCTTGTCCAGGATTTCACAAAGTAAAACACATGCATCTCAAATAAAAACTAATTCCAACCTAACATCACCGCTCATAGAAAACAAAGCTATCCTAAAATGATTTCTAGACCCAATGACAAATAATCAATAAAAAATGTGAAACAAACCCATAATCAAGGTAGAAAACCTTATGCATAATCAATAACCCTTTCTTAAAAAAACCATAATAGGTCTTAAACATTAATAAATTCTGAAGCACGCAATACCCTAAACATGGGTATTCTGCACTTTTAGAATATATAATCCAAAGACAACCAATGAATGAAAAAAAATACATACCTTGATGTTGTATGATGATCACTGTCAAAGGTAGGAGCTGGAATCAGCGTAGAAGGTCATAGAATTACAAAAAGGTAAAAAGCGTTCATCCCTCAAAAACACACGAGAGGATAGAAATAAAGAAGATATTATCTAACGAAAGATAGAACTCATTGGTGAGAATCCAACACACCCATAAGCATCTTAATTGGATATCAGTAAATGAAACATGGGGTGGACGAAGTTATTCGTTCATATGTCTCCCACCTATATGAATCACGGGGTGAATAAGTTCAATAAAGAGATGAGATACGACCCTGCTCTAATTAATAAATTAAAATAAAGTATCAAACGTGTAAATTTAATGTACACATCGTTTAGAACCCTCAAATAACATTAGATTTAGGTGGTCTTCCAGGTAACCTTACCCAGCCATGTACATAGCTGTAACATGGCCAGTACAGGTCTACACGTAGCAACTGGGTACCCAGCGTGTGTTCAGAAGTATACAACTTGTACATTAAAAATTTTCAAAACTTCCTTTATCCAAAAAAACTACACGAAATAATGATTGATACCTCAAATATTGATTAGGGTTCTTACAAAAACCACCTAATGAAATTAATCACTACATTTCCCTTCAAATGATGATGAAGAAGAAATTTCAAAAACTCTTGCTAGTAGGATTAAACGTCAGTGTCCCTCTACCAAGTCTCGTCTGATACTCGCCTATGCTATTGTGGCACCTGTACCATAAGAATAAACTAGCCATAGAGAACAATCTTGATGTGATTCACTATCAATATAGGGTGCACCTCGATGGATGCATCCACATCCAACTCAACCACCTCAGGTTGAAAAATGTGAGACGGGTCTGAAAAGTAACGTCATAGCTAAAAAACATGAATGACATTGTACATATCCATCTACCTATGAGATAACATCAAGTGATTGGATATCCACCCAACTCTTTCCAAACCCTCAAATAGACCAACATATCTCAATGAATTCTTCCCTTTTATTCTAATCCTCATATGTCCTAGCCTCGGTGTGACATGTATGAAAACATGATCTCAGACATCATACTCTAGAGGTTATCTCCATCAATTAGCAAATGGTTTCTACTGTGATTGTTCTATACCCATCCTCTTATGAATCCACTCCACTTGTTCAGTTTTATTCTAGATATGAAGAGGGCCTATTATAGCTGACTCTCCTCCCTTCATCCAACATAGGGGTGATCAGCACGTCCTACCCTACAAATCCTCATTAGGTGACATCGGTATTTTTCCAAAAAACTATTATTGTAGTAAAACTCCACTAGGGGTATGTGTCTCTCCCAAGAGCCCCTAAAATCAAGAGTGAATGCTTGTATCCTGTACTCCAAAACCTAAATCATGTGTTTGGTCTAGCTGTATGTCTATGGATGGTATGTTGTAATTATAAGTAACTATGATCCCAAACCCTTATGTAGTCCCACCCGGAATCGAAAAGTAAATCATGCATCCCTATATGAAATGATAATGTGAGGAACCCCATGAAAATGTAAAATATCTCAAATGTACATCCTTCCTAGATAATCAACAAAAAAGGTTTCCATAATAAAAAAATGTTAAACCTTATTGAGTATATCAGCAATAACACAAACTGCAACATTCCCTTAAGGCGACCTCGGTAAAACTGTCATGAAATCAATAACAACTTCATTCCACTTCCACTTGGGAATGGGTAAATAATGTAAAGTCCAGGTGGGTCACTAATTCTCTACCTTTACTTACTGATAGGTGGAACATCTCAACAAAAAACCAACAACATCCCTCTTCATACCTAGCAACCAATATTGACGGGGTAGATCTCAATACAACATAGTGACATGAAGATGAACTACACAAACAGAGTAATTAAAATCTCATTACATCTTCTCACATATATCTGCTGACACACATAAATTCCCAGAAAAAAGAAAGACCTCATCATTCCATATGGTCCACCTAGGCATAGGATCATTGCCTGACACACTCCCCATTTGGACTAGGCCTTTAGAATCTAATAGCTTCCAATTTCTCACTCGATCTAGTTTAGTTGATGTATCAAGTATAGATGAAATAAATATCTTCCGTTATTTTTCGTGAACATCCAAATGCATCTTAGAGAACAAGGTCATAAACTCCCACTCATTATTGGCCCCCTGAATTTGTTGTAACTGATTCCTCCTGCTCAACTCCTTTGTCATTTCATTGCATCATCCATGTGTTTATGAAATCTCAATGTCAAAGGACTAAAGGTACTAATCCCACATTCACTATTTAAAATTTAGATCATTCTGATTAAAGATATAAAAGAGGATTTTTTGATTAGTGTAAATGGAAAAATGATCTCCCAAAAGATAAAGTCTTTAACAGCGCAAAGCAGGAAAATTTTAAGCAATCTCATGATCATGAATTGAGTAAATCATCTAATTAGGCCTCAACTGGGGATAACAATACACAATTATTACATATCCTTGAATAAGAACTACTCCATACCCGATACATGATGCATCATGTGAAACAGTATAACTCTTTCCTAGATCTATAAAAATCAGTATCGGTGTTGAAGTCAATCCTCCCCTTCAACTCTTAAAAGGCTGAATCACAGGACTCTGTCCACAGATACATTTCACCCTTCATAGTCAGGTTTTTCAGGGGTGCTGAAATGCCTGAAAATACAATTATAAATCACTTTTAGTAACTAGGAATCCCCCAAAAACATGTTAACTATATGCTGTTTTTAGCTCATCCAAGGAAACTAATACTCTCACATTGTCTGGGTCTACTTATACTCTTATCTCCAATATGGCATGATGAAATAACTGAATCCGGTCCATCGAAAAGGGGAATTGGGAGATCATAACATATAAACGATGCTACCTCATATTACTCAATATGATCTCATGATGAGTGGAATGGTTATTTCATGTGTAATAGTATAACAAGATATCATCCACGAAGACTACCACAATATAATGCAAGGATTGAACACTTGGTTCATCTGTTCCATAAAGTTTCCAGTGCATTCCTAAAAACATATGGCATAAGAAATTACTCGTATAGAACAAACCTACTCTAAAAAGATTTATGAGTGATATATAATGGGATAATCTTCAAGTGATGATAATAATATCTCATGTTAATATTTGAGAACACTCAGGATCCTCGATGCTGATAAAATAGATCATCAATTATCAACAAGGGATATTTTTTCCTGACTTTAATCTTGTTCAGATACAAATAATCCACACCTTGTTTGAGGGCACTCTTCTCCTTCATCTAGAACAAGATAGGAGAACCCCAATGAGAAATATGGGGTCAGATGAAACCCTTCTACTTCAAAGCCTCAAACAAAATCATGATCTCCTATAACTCTGTTGTAGCCATCCAATATGGAGGTACGGAAACCAATGCCTCTTCTTTCACAATATCAATATGTAAATATACCTATAACTCCCAAGGTAAACATGATAAGTCCTCTATAAAGACACATATGAAAAGATCCAATACTGGAATAATGTTAATTTTTTAAGTCCCCTGTTAATTTACATATAAACTAGTAATCTATGTATTATTTCCTTCCAAAACATGATTCTCGGGCACAACTTTTCATGCCTAGGTATCCCATTCACCCTTTTTAGAAAATACCCACCCACTAGTGTTGTGAAACTCACCTTAAGGTGATAGCATTAAATAAGGTCCTATAAAGAGACCATCTAGTCTATTTCAAGAATAAAATTGAAGCTTTACATCATTAAGACATAGAGGTCTCAGAAGAAGTGACACCCACCAACCTCAAGAGGGAACTCCTTGCACTAACATACACTAATCATCCTATGTCCCAATAGAGTGTCTATTATCATAGTATTCTCATATGTAAATATATAGAGCTTAAGTTTCTCTTTACCACAAAAAACATATAAAAAAATGGGAATCATCTGTATCAGAAAAGTGTATAAGGTAAAACTTATGCAACAAGAATCCAACCCTTAACAATGTTGGGTGTAGTATTCTAATCCTGGTAGGTCTTATCCACAATTAAACTATGACGTGTAGTGAAACCCTAAAACCATGCCTGACTAACCTGATCTGATCCAATATTCTATCACTAAAAACCTGTAGCCTGTATAAAATGGCCACGACAATATCCTCGGCCTAAATGTCCGGATGAACTCCAGTTCCTTGAAAGATTAGAAACTGGGGGTCCTACTCCTGAATGTGGTGTCATTACAGAACAACTGTCACTTTTTTATGATGATAAAATCCAACAAAAATGATGAATATGGACCATATTTCCACAAGATCTACACTTGACCGGGACCTTTGGGAAACATGGTCTTGTATGACTACTCTTCTTTCACTTGTGGAATACCAACTTTTTATCTGATCAAACATCCCATGATATCTTCCAATGATGCTTCATGCTATCTATCGAAGGAGTACAATCTAAAGGAAGCTAAATTTCCTAGCACAAAGATCCCATCTCCCTCATATTTTACTCGTTAATCAAAAACTGCTTCATTATATCAGTCACCAAAGTCAACATGGAAACATTCTCCTGTGAACAGATGTCGTACATGAGACCATCCCCAAATATCCTAGCTAAGGATAACTCATCACCTCCCCTAACATGTGAAAATCCCTGATGCTCTTTAAAATGATAAGAGTAGTCCGTCACTGAAATATCACCCAACTCCAAATGCATGAACTCTCAGGATCGATCATCCCTCAACATCTCAAGGGTAGATGTAATAATTAAATGTCCATTAAAACTCCTCCCAATCCATATCTCAATGGTGTCCCACCTGATAGATAACATACCAACATATTTTGGTGGAATCACATATCATGTACATCATGATTTTCACCCTCCTCTCTGAAGGCATCTCTAGATTCTCATTGATATAAAGCATGGACTCCCACCATGAATTGGTAGCATGTGGTCATATATATGATGGGAAAGTGGTAGGATGATGCTACTGGAACACTCTCGTCAGATCTGCCAATGATGGGGCCGAATGCAGTGCTCCATAAAAAGTCTATAACATCCCCAAAAAGCATTCTTGGAATTGTGAATAAGAACCAATGTATGGTATAAAAGTTTTTGCCAAAATGGGTACAATGTGTGGATCTACTGTTAGTCCTTTATCATCAATTTCCAAGGTCTGTTCATCGTTTGGTACCTAGCATACAACAAGAGGACATCATTCTAAAATGACTCTGAAAGGTCATGTGCACACCTTGGTTCATGATTATCAAGGAAAACCATTTATAATTACAATAAAGGTACAATAGAAGAAGCATTCAATTTTAAAAAACATGGTAACACATACTGTATAACCCCTATATGGTGTGTTCCCTTAAGACTTGTACCCATAGTGTAACTCTTCCAACCATGTTCATGTAACACCCATACACGTAGCATATTATGTTCAAGACACAATGTGTACATTAATCTTCCCTCCTACCCACATACTTCTACATGGTTAGAACTATATAGTTATCTATTGGGAAACACGACATGGTGTGTTCAAAAAAGACATGACATGTACTTCATTATGTTCTAACCACCCATGTAGTTACTCACACATCTAGATACCCGGTTGATAACAACACAACATGATCAATTGAGACCTAGTGTGTACAACCTAATATTCATTCACCAATATAATTCATCAGACGGTTGGATACACAGTTCTCTACAACACGACATGTACATCTGGTATATAGTATGTTAAAATAAGGATTTACCAACCTATGTATCTTCTCACATAGACAGTCACATGGTCAAAGCACAACAATGTGTGTACTCCAAGTACAAAACATGTACTTAAGCAATGTTTGTTCTTCCTGAATAGAAGAATACATGGAGTGTGTTCATAACACCACACATCAGGTTGTTAAGGATTCTGGATAGTAAGCCTCATAATCTTATTTGATGCCCATAAAACAAAAATCATTATTCAAGGCATGACAAATTCCAACCAGTGAGATCCCATTCTCCCAAAACTAAATTGTAGAATCCTTATTCTTTTGATAACATGAATAAATTCAATTAATGATCAAACATGATCCACCAAATTCTGATCCAAGTGGGAATATAACACATAAGGGACCATAGTTTTGAATCCATCCAATTGAAACATTACAATTTCTAGTAACATATCAAAATAGCAGGTATTAGATAACAACAGATAGCATATCTGGCATGACATCTATCAAAACAACATATAATCAATAATACATCGAAAATGGCATGATTAGAATACAATAATTGTGATCACTAGAAATCACTTATATGATGCATGAGATGTAATACATCCATACATTCAGGGTAAAATAGGAGAAGAACCACAATCATATCAATAATAACAACACCAAACAAGTGTGTCACCAAACAGTGAAATCAAATCAACTATAACAATTGCACAACTAGATAAATTGAAATATTCTAGGTAACATTTGTTTCTCCCATTAAATAGGTTAGATACTCCCAAAAAAACATATTACCAACTACTCATTCATTATTATCCCAGTCCATAGGAACCAATCAGTAAGAAGAAGCCAAAAAATCTTCTGATACCACTTTGTAACATCCCAGTTCCAGGTGCCACCCAAAGGTTCCCCGAACTCGGTTGGTCACATAACCTCATGCACATTTCCCCAAATTCCATTGGATAATGACTATAAATGAGGTCAAATATATGATATTAGGGGAACTATTCCCTCATTGGTAGAGTGTATGCAATTGAATAACAATTGAAAAACATTTGAAAAGGTAGTAATACCATGCAAAAAAGAAAACACCAGAAGACTAATAGTTAATATACCACATGAGCCCATTTATATAAATGATGCATGTCACATATGTCTAGGAATGAAGTGGAACAAGTCAAAATTCTGTTAATACCATACTCAAAAATTTATAAATGAAAAAAAGTAAACTCTAGTAGAATTCCAAGCCACAGTAGGGTCCCATGCTCTGCAGTTCCAACATCAATCAAGTACCGTATTAAGAAGGATGCATGAACTTATCTATAACTACAACCAAAAAATATTCTTGGTCCCAAAAGCATGAATCAAACATGCTTTGAAATGAATCCTTGTAGGAAATGACCAAAATATTTATTCTTAACTACCGGTGAATATATATGGTTGGTAATATTCAAAAATGAAGTAATAAATTAAGAAGTAATCAAAATTAAAAAATCATACAGTTTTCAATTACCATCATTTTAATTTAAAAGTTATTTAAATGGTTAAATATATTATCCTTGTGGTCTAACCTATCATCTATATTTCACTCAATAATAATTACACATATAAATCTCAAAAGACCATTTGAACATTCATGTATGAACGAATCCAATATTGTAATTTTGGCTTGGAAGGCTCATCAAAATCATTCAATCATTCAAAATAAACCGTCTAGTAATGTTCTCATATTATAATACCTTTTGTTAAAAATATCATCAATTCAATAAAATAATGCACATTTGGGAATTCTCACATAATCTAACCACTTTGGTCATACATGGCCCTAATCATTTTCAAATGACCACCTATGTAGCTTTCATGGTCAATAACCCTTTTGTCGACATAACAACAATTCAATATATTGACCCCCTAGATTCCCTCATAGTTATTTAACAATGGATAAACATTCATTTTATAACATCCCTCTGGTTGCTATCAAGTTCTATCCCCTATTGTATATGACCTCCCGACATCTCTCATAGTTAATATCTCTAGATCAACATGATAAAATTTATACATAAATAACCATACCTTGGGAATATCTCAATGTCAATTTCCCATGGACATACATTCAAAATGTGAAACACATGCACCTAAAATAAACAATAACTCTATCATAACAACACAAGGCATGGATAACAAAGCAACTCTTACATGTTTTATAGTCCCAACAACCAATAATCAATAAAATGTGGGAAACCCACCCACAATCATTGTAATAAACCTTATGCAAAATCAATAACCTTTTCTCAAACAAACACACCATAACAGGTATTAAACCTGGTTAAATTCCATAACACAGAATACCCCAAACATTGTTATTCTGCACTTCTACCATATATAGTCCAAATACAACAAAAAAAGTTAGTAACCACATCCTTTGATGTTGTAAGATGAACACTCTCGAAAGTCAGACCTATAATTGGTCTAGAAAATCATTGATTTAAAAAAATCAAAATGTTAGACCATGAAAAAATTATATATGGAGATGAATTATGAAGGGATTCTCTATGGAAAGAGAGAACTCACCTATGGGAATCCATCACACCGGGGGGTGTCTCAATCAGAGCTCAGACGAAGGAACGAGAGGAGGTGGTAGTTATTTAACCTTATTTTTCTCTAATGTATGAAACATGAGGATAATAAGTCCATTATAGAGATTAGACATGACCTCGCTCCATTGAATAAATTAAAAAGAAAGTTAAACAAAATGATAAGTTAATGTACACACTGTGTACAAGCCTCAACCAGCCCGTGCAAAGGGAGTATGCAATAACACCATACACCACCATGTACTTCCCCCTTAAATGGCTAGTATACAGCTACATGTAGAAACCAGGTAGATGAGGAGTACTCAAAAGTACACAAAGTGTACATAGAAAAATTTCCAAAACATTATTTTTCCTAAAGAAAAATATGAAATAAAGACCCATAAATTAAATGAAGATTTGTGTTCTTACAAAAGGTTTGTTGCATTTTTTCTGGTTTTTCCTTTTTATCTTACATCATTTTTGGGTCTATTCTCCTATCATTCTATATATAATAAATTGTTTTTTATGATAGATCCAAGTGGTTTTAATTATTAATGGTGTTTTCCTTGTTTATATATTATCATGATGATTCTATTAACTCATCCCTAGTATCATTTCTCTTCGGATATTTGTTCTGCCTCATTTTTTTGGTAGATTCTTCCACACAAATGAAAAAATTTATTAAATGATTAATGTTATTGTATATAAATTTCTCTTATTTAATAAATTGAATTGATTTGTTATTCGAATAGTTTTTTTTGGAAAAAATATGGTTTTTAAATTATATATATATATGAAATAAATGTTCATACAAATTGCTTGATTAAATAAGTTAATTATAGTTTTATAATCAGAAATGGGGTTTCAAGAATCACAAAATATTATTTTCGAATAAAAAATGGTTTGTAAAATGAAATTATGTTTTTTAAATGGATTTAAAAAATATCACATTGGGATCATAGGGTGCATTGAGAATATCCTTGTAAATCATAGTGTTTATAATGCATCCTGATGTTTTCTTTCACCTTAGTGTGTGTATTACTATTAAGGTTTATGCATATTATACCATCTATAGTCCTATATTGCGGTATTATTTTTATGCCTAGTATGTATACCCATAGACTAGTTCCCAAATGGGTTACATTGTCATTTATAATTGTTCTTTTAATTGTTGAAGTTGTCATGGTAATTGTTACACTTTTTTAACATGACATATTATTCATGGTTATTTGTTCACAAGATTTCAAATGTTGGATTGGTCATGGTTATTTTCTATCTCTCATTCGCATAATGTAATAGTCACGGTTATTTTATTAAATTTCATACTTTTGGAATATTTTTCGATTATATATTTTATTATCTTATGATATGTCACTTTTTTCTTTATATATTTGGTAATATGAAATTATTTCATGAAAAACTAAAGGATTATTTACCAATGGTTTTGAATTATGAAAATTCATCATAAAACAAAATTTGTATAATGGTCTAACTATGGTATTCATGATATTATATTTCATATAAACTCAGTGGTGGTATCACACTATGTTTTTTAAGCACATGATATGTTTCACTTTAGGTTATTATAGATGTTTTTTGTACGAATCATAAAATGTTAAGGGAATTATATATCATTCCAGATTAAATTTTCACTATTTCATTCATCACATGATGATTTTGATTTCCTAGATAGTCAAATGGGAACCTTTCATTCATTTCATATTCTAAATTTTGGTTTAGAGAATTTATCTTGTATTCTGTGGAGAATTATGTATATATCTATTAAACGTTTTACATTGATTGTATGAATTATTCATTTTTATTTGATATATATTTTCAGTTATCTTGGTTCACCACACCATTAAGATTCGGCCTATTCAAAGTGATTTTTCTGTTGACCCACATTGGTTCATTGAATAATGGTATCAATTTGATGCTCAACATAATATTCGTTAACACAATATATATTTGGATCTATATGTTAAGTGGATAGATATTTGGGGCATCATAATTCATTTAGTATGTGTGGGACTTTTCTCTTCCATCTTACTTCCATGTCAAAACTCGTGTAACTATGGGTGGTCTTAATTTTATTACGATGTTTGAGACATGTATGTAAATATCATTTTAATGAACTGGATTAGGTGTTTATTCAAATAGACCTATTATTTTATAATGTGTTGTTTATCATTCAATTAATTCATCAATTATTTAAATTAATGGTGTTTAAAGCATATATTTAAATTCTTAAATTCAGTTATATTGTTTGGGAATATTATTTGATGTTGATTGGGAATTATAATTTGATTAATATATAATTATTCAGAAAATAAATCAATACAATTCGAGAGAGGAAGATATGAGAGATGACCAATATGTGGATCCTAATGTGGTACCTTTATTGGTTTAACATGTAATCCATGAAAATTACAATATGGGTCAAGAAGGCATCGAGAACCAATGATATTTAGGCGAACACGGATCTGAATTCACTAAGTATGATCCAACCAATTTTTGTGTTGAATAATGGACCCGAGGAATCAAAGGGATGAATTGAGTTGATTGAAATGTCCCTGACCTTCATCAAGACTCCTAAGGACTATGTGGTGTGTTCTTCCACATACATTCATGAGGTACCATGATGATAATGATGGGACACAATTGTTCAATCTATGTTTCATGAGGTCTTTACATGGACTTCCATCAAGAAAATATTATATCCATAGTATTACCCTAATTCATTAATAGTGGTTAAGAACTAATACTTTTAGACCTTGGATAATGGGAACTATACCATTATAGAGTATTACATCGCCTATATTGACACGGTTTCTTTGTAATTGAAAAGTGAAACTAATGAGTAGATCATGTCTTGGAGGACTGTATTGGGAATGGGGCCAAATATGTTGTCAATGTCGGTAATCACGTTTCTTCAAAAATTCATGGAGATAGTCAATGAATAATCTTAAAATATGTTAGGTGATATTAGAATTAATGTTTTGGTTCAGGATTATTTCGAAATATTTGTTAGGTAGGGTGTGACTCTCAGCCAAAAAAAGTAGTGTAAGGGTGGTTAGTTTTTCATATTTCGAGTTACAGGGGCTTCATCAAGACAATAGTAGTTTGTATTTTATTATTATTGAGGGAATTTATATACCAACCAAAACTAGATGATAGGTTGTAATAAATTCCAAAACTATGTATTATTTGAAACTGAATTATTTGGTGAAATGATATCCTATGGTAGAACAGATACATCCAAAGTCACCACGAGTAATAGGATTATATTGATCGTTACAAGTGAGGTGGGTATAATCTATAGGCCATAGGGAATGTTCAGGTGGATATGAATGGATGGATTTATGTTGTGTAGGGTGTTCTAGAAGAATCTGATGAAGATAAAAATACTATAATCGGTATACCATTTAAATCATCTCCTACCATTAAAGATTTATTTTACATAGGTTCTACTCATTCAATTTTATATTATAAGTTATTTGACTAATTATGTTGTATTCATAACTTATTTCATTATTGCTGGATCATTTCACACCTCTGGGAAAAGGGCAGAGAAAAGGTTTTATGTGCCCCGTATATTAGGTGGAGATTTAATACTATGCTTTGATGTGGAAATTTGTTTAATTTAGATTTATATCTTTTAAAAATAGAAAAAATTATTTTTTTGGTTATAATTAAGGCACAAGTTGACTATTATCATCAACGATTTCAGTTTTTATCTTTTGATGTTGTCACTCACATTTTTCATTGGGTGTTTGAATCTAGATCATTAATGTTGGTGCATTTTGTTCGATATGTAATTGTAATATCATTCTCATCATCTGTGATTTTTCTTATTGTTGTTGACACTTTTTTGGGTAGTTTTTTATAAGGGGCAATGTGTACACTAAGGTCATTAAAAATTATTTTTCTAGGTTACCGACACATTGTGAGGTCATGTTTACAATGGAACTACTCTATTTTATGATGCCCTTTTTAATTTCAACTTATCTAATAGCGAATAGTGAGTCAATGGAAACAAATTACCATCTAGGTCCTTAGAGGCGATGATATTTTATTCTCACAAGCATTTCAAAATGAACTACAACCATCTTCGCTTCATTGAAGTATCAATGGAGTATCAGATTTCTCATGAATTGCCAAATGTTAAACCAGTTAACAGTTATGAAAAACCATCATTTTCTAATAAATAATGATATTTTTTACTAGATTAGTGGTGTTTGTTGATTTCAACGAATAACAATCAATTAGGGTACCTTCAGTTATGATTTTGAGAAGTGGAGACAGAAAATACAGTGTCTTGGATACTTTATGGGAATTTTATGTTTTAAATTATTCCATTAGGATTCATCAACAATCATGAAGTATTTATAGATTTGAGGAAATAAATATTTCATCAATTCATTGATAATTTGGTTTTTGGGTTTGTGGAAGATATTTTGGTGTACTTCAAGATATAGAACGACCAGACAATACAATTTGAAATCATTCATAGAACCCTAAAGGAAAGTAATATACATGGTAGGTATTCCAAATTTGAGTTTTGGATCTGGATACTATAACTTTTCAGTCATGTCATATCTGATAAGTGTTGTAATGAAACGAACTATCATAAATAAAATTCCTCCTGATATTTAATTAAATTATATATTATCTCATATATATTAAAAAATGATTCCCTAATTTGGTATTTTTATATCCTATTAGAATTAAATAAACCTTAGGAATCATTACCATTTATAATATATCCATTGAAAAGTTATCATATGATTCATATAAATATACGTTTTTCACAAATCCAATTTATGTAGACAAAAAAAGTGATGGCCTCCAGTAGAAATATTGTACAATATGAAACCCATTTTTCCTAGCTTCTGAGGGAGATAGAATCATTTTGGATTTCACTTGACAACATCCATGTTCGGATTTAACAACTTAATCATGAGAAAAACCATTTACATAATAAGTTCATGCTCATTGATATCATAACCCAAACCAGGTATATCAAACAACCCCATAAATGAATCATCATCGTGAACATTATAGTTATAGAATTATTGGGTGTATTTAATAGATATGTTTCAAGGCCATAACAATATGAATATTTATAGTATATATTCAATTGAATAATTTTCATATTTTTTTCTTATCCTTACATAATAAATGTCTTCAATTTATATACACTAAAATGCATATATTATTTAAAATTAATATTCGAATAATCTTTGGGAAATTATTTTTATTATTTAATTTATTTTTTATGTAAAATATTTTTTATGTAAAATATTATTATTAAATTAGTATTTATTACATATAAATTATCTTGTAATTTTTATTATGTGAAATGCAATTTTTTTAGGGTTCAAGAACTGTTATTGTCATAAAAACAAAACATTTCTCAATGAATGTAAATTATTATATTAAAAAGAAAACAAATAGATTTATTAAATTATTCTTATTAAATTATTATTATTTATGGAAATATAACATCCAAATTATCCAAAAGTGAATTTGTCATAAATTTCCAAGTGAGTCAAATTTCTCAGTAACAATTAAATAACATATAAATATATGATGTGTATTATGACATCATAATGTATTAAAAGTGATGTAGTAAATACAATATAGGCTATAAAATACCAATTCTATTATTTCCATTTAGAAATATTAATATTTTATCTTTATTTTTTTATTTTATAAAGCTTTTATGGATCCTATGAAACCCTTAATATATTTTATGGTTTTAAAATAATTTCTTTCAACGTATGAATCACATCCACACACGAAAGGTATTATATTATTGTGTCTAGACCATGGATTTATAAAATAATGAAACCTACTATGCTTTTTGAAAAACCATGGGGGTATCCATGGGAATGTTTGTGGTCTTGCTTAATTTATAATATAGAGTCTAAATCATAAATTTTAGAAATGATTAAGAATTCCCCAAATCATTCCTATATAACTCCACACAAGCAACGATTTTCCTTCAAAATATTTATTTTATGACGTTATTACTATTCATTAAACTCTTTATATTCTTACCCATGTTCTTTAAGGATCTCAGGATTCCCCTCCTAGGCATTTGGATCCACACTCTCAATGTAAGGGATCCTCTCAAAATCCTTTGTATTCAAGTATATTCATTATCATATGCCTTCTATTTATAATTCCCAATGTTGGGATATATTTTTACATATAAATATTACTATCCATTATATGACCAAATTATGAGATGACCAATTCCATTTCATCAAACTATTTAATGATTCATCAGGGGGATGTGGTTAATTTTATGATATTTCCCTATGATTTTCCCCACTAAAACAGTTATGTGGTGAATACAATACCAATTTCCAATCAAGGGTGTTCACATTTATTCAATTATAATTATTTTATTTAATAATTCTATGTATATATTAAAAAAACATTTATCAATGAATAATGAGTGATGAATATTATTCCATGTTTTATGATGTTTGTGGAACACTTCAGCATGGGAATCTAATGAATATGACATGTGCAACTAGAATTATACACCACTTCTATGCTTATGGAAATTTTTTATTCTCAAGGGACATCATGTATGGGATTACATTGCGAACCTAATGTTTCACAAAACATTATACATTATGATTTCAAACACTTTTTCATTGACTTATGTTTATCAAAAAAAATGTGTTCTTACATTTACTCTATCACCTCTGTGATCATCAGGTTATATCATCCATTATTATTCATGTTTATGATTCTATCTCTTTTTCACACTAATATTCCTATTTTATAACATATATTTCACTATTTATGTTAATACATGATTATATTCATAATGATATTTGTATCCCATCAATTTATTATGTGTATCCCAAAGTTATCTTTTTTATATTTGAGTACGATCGTGTTATGGATATTTTAATTAAAGATGATGTATTTCCTATTTTAAGGTGTGTTTTAAGGTTCCTAATTCTCAAATAAACTAGATTTATCTATATTATATGTATTATTATTTTCATTATTTTTTAATAATTTATTAAATAAATTGTAACAGACATATAGGTTTTCATATATGATATTAAATAAAAACAATATTTTTTAATAGGATTTGAAAACACTAGAAAACAAAATTTTAATAAGGCCAAGTATATGAATATATATATATTTATTATGTATATATTTTTTAAATTTTCAAGGAAATAAATCAATTTCTAGATATTACAAGTGGATTTGGCTCTGGATCTGATGTACATACAGGTAAAAGATGTTAACCCTAAATTGATCTAGAAACAACAAGGAAACCATACAAAACAATGGGGATTTATATAGTCATGTTTTTACACTAATGGGGGAAAATATTTTTTAAATTCATATGGTTATGACAAAAAAAATTTATATGAACAATAAATTAAAAAAGGATCTATATTTGAAAATAGATTATTGATAAAATTGAAGCATAACAATTAACAATATAAGGAAATAAATATAATTTATAAGCTTCCGTTTGAATTTTATTGGATTCCCATTTATGTATTTATTTTTTTTAAAATAATCAACACTTATTTTCCCTTTATTCTAAACAAAGGTTGAAAATATGTGTAAATTGATATGAATCCAGTGTGATGGGAAATGTGATGACATCCCCAATGAGATAACCCACATGATGTGAAAATGAATCACGAAAATTTTAAAGATACTTCCTCAAATGAAATTTGTTCTAAATAAAATGATTGAATAAAAGGAGCGCCCAAAATCCTGCTAAATATTGAAAACGTAAATTACTAAATTTATGTAAAAAAGGAATCGAATAGTCAAGGGATCATATGATCTTATAATCGAGAACTAATGGATCAACTCTCTTGAGATTAACTTATGACCCTTCAATGTTTATAGAAATTAAAGGTGTAACGCCCTGACCCTAGTTACCCTGAGTCGGTGCATTATTTAATAACATTGGCATGATTACAAGGAAAGCATGTCTCGAAAGTCCAATCAGTTTATTATTATTGGAAACAAGAATCATACATATTATCCACTTTACAGCTTGAATAGAAATACAACAATAATATATTTCATTAGAAGCATCCATGCCTTCTAGATTATGCCTACAGGTCACTCATAACTAACTTCTTCATATCCTAGGAAAATGAAACATAAGAAAGGGGTGACCTCTAACGCTCAGTAAGGGTAAGTAATACAATGTAAAATGACATAAATATTAAGCATGGTAAATAATTAAAAACCGAATGCCTTTACCAATAATAAACATGAATACTTTTATGGTAAGATTATGAGCTGAGTATATAATTTCATAATAATACATAATCAAGGGTATTCTACTAGTCGAATGACCACATTAACCATCAATATTTTTTCCATAATGAGGGAACGTATAATGCAATACATTGTGAAACATTTTGTTAGGTCCTTGGCTAGGACATCTAAAAACTATTAACGCCTCAGCCAAAATCATAAATCAAATTGGGAAAGGTCCTCGGCCAATTCCACATCTAGTTGTCTCATGAGACCTACCGATGCAATTTTTTTAGAAGATACATACGTTTAAAATTTCTCAAATATACATCAGTATATTTCTGAAAACATTATGCAAGCTTCTGAAAACAAAATAACTAATTCTGAGACTGCTTGATTAATTACAGGCTATGATGGGTCCATTCCCAATCCCTTCCTTTCTCCACACTTGAGAGTCGGGTTTTCGGAAAACATTTTTAATCTTGTGTTAAATACTTATACATTTATGCTGGGTTTTCTTATATTTGAGAGAAATATCTCTTTTTGGAATCATTTAAAAATCATATAATTATAAAAGAAAACCATTATTTTGAAAGTATCCTTATAACAATGTAAGGTAAGCTTCAAAGGTTTAATAACGGCAGAGAATAACCACACCTGTCGTATAAGTTAAAAAAACATTCTTACCTTAGTTTTGTCGAAAAGGTCAAAAAGTAACTTGTTTAGAAAAAAACGCAAAGATTACTCTATAAACCACTTATAAAAAGTCAAACAAGGTTATAAATGACATTAAACCTTATTCTGTAAAATAGCCAGAATGTTTTGAAATACATTTTCAAGAAACATGGATATGGATGATAAAGAGGTCCCAATAAAGAATTACGTATAAACAACCTAGAATAAAGAAGAGATTGTGAAATAAACCCTTACCTTTTACTTTTCATTTGTTTATGGTAGGTTAACCTCCTTTATAATGATTAAATAATTGTTATTGAATTATAAAATAATCATATATATTAATATGATATCATATATGATCTTTTAACATCGCGTTGTTAATAAAATCATAGTATTATCATCGTTTTGTGTGTTAACATACCCGTTTTCTTTTAAATAATCCATATTTGTTTTGGATAGGTTGTATCATACTCATATCCATAATGATATTATGTCCTTAAATATTATTTTTAATCATCCAAAAAAATTTAGTCTTGAATGGATATTATGGGGAATGAATCTCATCGCGTTCGTGGAGACGGTAATTCGTACATACACACGAGTGCCAATATCATTGTTTTGATATTAAAATAATATATAATTGGATGATATATCATATAGAACTAATCTTTATCCTGTTATATTTATTATTTACATGAATTATAAATCATTGTTATACCCATATAAATATTAGTATATTGAATAACAATTACACCACAACATGGAGACGGTAGGTCGTACGTACGCACGTATGATGACATGTCATTCAAGGGATGGATAGAATAATGAATTTTATTGTCCCATAATTATAATAACATCACTGTATATATAAGATACATGAGTTATTATTTTATAATGGAAATAACAAGGAAATAAGAAGTTGAAGAATAAAGGAACTTTGAAGAGGGTGGTGAAGATGTTACCTCTTCTTTAGGTTCTAATATTTGATTTTATCAAAAGGGCTATTTGGATGTCTTTATGATCAAACTATGGCCTCTTGGATAATGTGAGGGAATTTGGGAGGACATTTGGGTAGAGGTTTGCTGATCCAAATGGCATTGATGGTGTTAATTAATGAGAAGGGGGAGTTCCCTTTTATAAGATGGGTGAGGGGCTCTTTATTAAAATCTTAAAGTATTATTTTATAATAAACTCATATAATGTTTATAATGGATCGAAGGTGGATTATTCAAAGTATAAGGTGTGTATGGGTCTAAATCCATTAAACCAATAGATTTTAGACTGTTTTAGGTCATTATATTAAACTTATCTTTTAGTTTTAACTCATGGTTAATTAGGTTAACACTTACAATGTCACTTTGTATTTTTGTTTTATATAGTTAATAAACATACTATATACCTCCATGAGACCCCCAAGTGGTCCATTAATGAAACATATCTCATGATACAAGTCCTTTGGGTGACCGTTAGATTTTTATGAATTTAATATCAATTAATAATATAATATTTGATTTAAATACTCTTTTATGTCAATTTTGACATTATTTGGTATTTGATTTTATTGAAAATTATAACAGCATGATTAATTTGAAAAGAGGTAATTAAATCAATAATAACATGTCATAGTAACCTATAAACTTTGTGACATTCATTAAAAGTTTTAAATTATATTTATTTTGGTATTTATGATATCAATTTTTTAAATACTTCACAAATAAGGTAATTACCGCATCATTATTGTGTCATAAATAAATTAAATTATTTAATGTCTAAAAAATATAAATAAAATAAAGTATTAATTAAAACTTTTTATCTTTCTAATTAATATTTATAATCGAAAATATAATATATATAACTCTATGTAAAACATTTTTTTCTAAAATATATAAGCTTATGTCATTTTTGTATTTACTTTATCTTAATTAATATAAAGTGTTCCAATCACCTACAAGTAGCTCCATGGGGTCCCAAACTCGACCAAAAGATACACATGGTCGGAAATGTATTCACCAAAAAGGTTAGGACAAGTTTTAGTGTACTTTATTATTATTATAATATTATTTATTTACACTTATTTACCGGATTTACCCTTTAACCATGATAAATAAAATATTTACCGAAGTAATTATTCAAAATGTCTAAAAATAAAAGTTACCTATTTACAAAATTTTGAAATCATAATTCCAAATATGGAATCCATTTTTTCAAATTCAAAACAAAAAGTGGCAGAAATTAATTTAATGTTAATTCCCGCTGTCAAAACAAAAAGCGTGTTTTTAAGATATAATAACTATCAAAAGATTGCCAGTTGTTTATGTCCGATTTAAATGTAAAATTATGTCCAATGATAGACATTGTATTAAATGGTAAGAATATATACTAAATATACTTTAAAACCACTCAAATTAATAATTTATCACTATTAATTATTTTGACTAAAAATGTTGTTTTTAATTAAAATTTAGTAATTTTCACTATTCATCAAAATATAAAAGTCATCCGAAAAGTACCAAAATTTCACCCTATGCTAAATTCGATTTTACGAATCCAAAAATGACGTCCATTTTGAGAGATAAAATTTATAAAATTTCAAAAAGTGGGTGTTACTATTCATAACTGCTACTTTGATTGGATGTTGTGTTTGTTAGAACTCGAAGTTGCGTATAAAACACGCTACTGTATTATTCAAAGAGAAGTGTACCGTGGAAGTTTGGGGTGTTACATTCTCCCTCCATCAAATAGTTTTGTCCTCGAAATTTCTATAAAATTACTGTATAAAAAGACTCCAACGGTTATTCATCAAAAGTTCTTTGGGTTCCCACGTTGCCTCTTCCATCTTATGGTTCCTCCATAGAACTTTTACCAGACGAGTCGTCCAGTTTCGTAACACTTGTTCTCTCGTATTAAGAATCCTGACGGGCTCTTCGCAATAAGATAGGTCGGGTTCTAGTTCTAATTCCTCATAGCTGAGTACATGTGTTGGGTCATGCATGTATTTTCTCAACAGTGATACGTGGAACACATCGTGAACTTTGGAGAGACTTGGCAGCACTGCCAATCGGTAAGCTACAACCCCAATTCGTTCTAGAATTTCGAATGGTCTGATGTACCTGGGACTCAATTTACATTTCTTACCGAAACGTATAACTCTATTCCATGGTGATAATTTCAAGAAAACATAATCTCCTACATGAAATTCCAAATCTTTCCTTCGATTATCGGCATAGCTCTTCTACCGACTTTGAGCTGCTTTGATGTGGTTTTGGAATACCATTACATTTTCCACCGTTTCCTCCACTAGTTCAAGGCCAAAAAGTTTTCTTTCACCAACATCATCCCAAATGGTTTGTGTGCGACATCTATTTCAGTACAATGCTTTATATAGTTCCATTTGAATATTTGAATAGAAGCTATTGTTATAGGAAAATTCATCCAGAGGAAAATATTGCTCCCACATACCCTGAATTTCAAGTGAGCATGATCTCAACATGTCTTCTAAGGTTTGAATAGTCTGTTCTGATTTTCCATCTATTTGAGTGTTTTAAGTAGTTCTCAAACAATGTTCTGTATCCAAGGACTTTTGAAGACTTTTCCAGAATATTGATGTAAAACGGGGATCACGATCTGAGACATTTGATAGGGGAACTACATGATGTCTCACAAATTCATTAATATATAGTATTTCTAGACGTTCAAGTGGTTGATCTTCTCTTATAGCAAGAAAATGTGCTGACTTAGTAAGACGATCAACAATGACCCATATTGAATCGCTCCTTCTAGGAGTCTTTGGTAGCCCCATGACGAACACTATCCTAATATTATCCCATTTCCAATCAGGTATGGGAAGAGGTTCCATGACTCCTCCAGGCTGTTGCCATTTAGCTTTCACTTGTTGACAAACCATACATCTTGACACAAAATCAGCACTCTCCCTCTTCATGTTGTCTCACCAAAAATGTTCCTTTAAATCTGCATACATTTTGGTGCTCCCAGGGTGTATAGAGAAATTGGAACTATGAGCATCATCCAACAATTCCCTTTTTAGATCAGGTATATTGGGAAAACAAAGACTCTTCCCAAAATTCAAAATTCCATCTTCATACACAATGTCACTCAATATCCCATCATTCACATCTTTAATCTTCTATTGAAACTCTTCATCACTGGTCTGAGAACTCTTTATCCTTTCTAATAAATAAGGTTTGGCAACCATTTGAAAATGTATTGATGATTCACCTTCCATGGTAATTCCCATATCAATCATTACTAGGTCAATTTATATAGGATCCTTTTCTACTCTCATCTTGTCCAAAACTCCATGATCGTTTATACTCAAAGCATATGCCACCTTATTTGGCTTCCCCGGGTTGTAGTGTATCGTGCAATCATAATCCTTGAGTAGTTCAAGCCATCTCCTTTTCCTCATGTTTATCGCTTTATGTGAGAAAATATATTTCAAACTCTTGTGATCAGTATAAATCTCGCATTTCTCTCCATAGAGATAGTGGCTCCAAATCATCAAAGCAAATATTATAGCAGCTAACTCAATATCATGAGTAGGATAGTTTCTCTCATGAATTTTCAGCTGTCGTGATGCATAAACAATAACTCTATCATTCTTTATAAGGACACAACCAAGACCTTTCTTCGATGAATCTCTATAAATAACGAACCCATCATTCCCCGATGGTATAGTAAATATTAGTGCATTGACTATTATTCTCTTCAGTTATTCAAAAAATTGTTCACACTCTTTTTTCCAGACAAATTTAACCCCTTTACGTGTGAGCTTTGTTAATGGGTTAGCCAATCGGGCAAAGTTCTGGACGAAATGTCGATAATAACCCGCTAAACCAATAAAACTGCATACCTCGGTTATACTTGTTGGTGCTGTCCATTCTTGGATTTCCTTGGTCTTAGAAGGATCAAAAGATATTTCATCCTTAGAGACAATATGGAAATGAAAAGAAATCTACTGAATCCAAAATTGACACTTGCTAAACCTCCCATATAATTCATGTCTTCTCATAGTCTTCAATATAATGCGCATGTTATTATCTTGATCTTTGTAGCTTTTGGATTATACCAAGATATCATCAATAAATACCACTATAAAGTCACGAAGATATTCCTTGAAAACTGTGATCATTAGATCCATGAATACAGATGGTAAATTAGTCATCCCAAGAAGCATTACTGTAAACTCGTAATGCCCGTACCTGGTTCGAAATGCTGTCTTCGGAATGTCTTCCTTCATCATACACAACTGATGATATCCAGATCAAAGGTCAATGATTGAAAAGTATTGAGGTCTATGCAGTTGGTGAAAGAAATCAACAATGAGTGTTAGGGGATACTTTTTATTTATTATTATATCATTGATCTCTCTATTGTTAATGCATAGCCTCATAGATCCATCATTCTTCATAACAAAAAGGACAGGGGCTCCCCATGGAGAAACACTAGGGAAAATAAATCCCTTATTAATCAATTCCACCAGTTGTTTCTTTAGTTCAACTAATTCCACAGTGGCCATTCTATAAGGATTTTTCGATATGGGCCTTGAACAGGGAATTAAATAAATGGAAAACTCAAATTCTCGTTATAAAGGATATCCAGGTAAATCATCCAGAAACACATCAACATATTCTCTAACAATACATATATCATCTATTTGAACATTTCTTTCCACACCCACAGTTATTTAATTCTCTTCCTCACCTATAGTTGAATTTAGTTGAGCTATTGGGGGTGGATGTAGATATGAATTAGGTGGTGATGATTCTTCTCTAAAGATAAGGTGTTCCTTATCATCATCATCAAGAATCATAACCTCATTCTTCTTACAATAAATCTTCACATTATGGTCTGAAATACAATCCATACCGATGATTATATCAAATTCAATCATAGGTATGATGATTAGATCAGTGGATAAAGAATATTTATGTGGTCTAACAGGGACTGATTCACAAAACATTGAAGCAATGATACTTCCCTTAAGAGTTTTAACTAACAACTCCCTTGTTAAATCAAATTGGAAATATCTAATTTTCTTAGAAAACTGGGAAGATTTGAAACAATGCGATGATACAGAATCAAATAATGAATTTGTTAAACTTGAGGAACCATTAAATTACCTACCACCATGTCTTTCGGAGCTTCTACCTCAGCAGTCGTGATTGCATAAGCTTGGAATTGATACCTTGGCCTTTTATGAGGTAGGATTCCTTGACGCTTAAGATATTCATTTTCATAATGTACCATCTCTCTATAATTATACCATTTAACATCAGTAGATTCATTCTTTCCTTTATAATCACAAGCTAGATGGTCGTTCATTCCACACTTGTAGCATACTCCATTTCCTTTTAGACAGGCACCAGGGTGATTCCTTCCACAATTATCACGGGGTGGAAATTCAATTCTACCCTCCTTCCCCATTTCCTTATTTCCTTTCCAAGAGTGTTCAACAGATCTATTCTTCTCTTGATTTGATTTAATGTCATAAAACAAAGATAATTCCATTTCTGTCTTGATAGCACAAGAGACAATATCTTCATATGATGGGAAGGTTTGCGAGACTAATGCTCGATGGAGAAATGGTTTTAACCCATCAAATAAATGATCAATCTTACACCTAGTCTTACGTATATAATCAGTAACATGCCTCGCTAACCTTGTAAAATTATCCTCATACTTTACGACATTCTCTTCCTCTTTCTTCCTGAGAATCCGAAATTGCCTTTCCATATCTGCTCGATGGTCTTGATGAAAGTATTTTTCTAACAACAACTCATTGAACTCCCTCTATTCCATAACTTATACTTCATCATCTTCCTTCGTGTTTTGTATCAATGACCACCATTGATCAACATCTCCAGTGAGGCAATAAACTGCCATGACAACTTTTCCCCTTTCACTACTCCCCAAGGCATGGAATATTTTCTCTAGGGAATTTATCATTTGCTCAGATTCTATGAGATTTGTACTCTCATTGAATGTCAGTGGTTGTTTCCTCATGAAGCAATCTAACATTGATCCTCCATGCTGTGGATCTGGGTGCTCCATACAGGTAAGGTTATTATTCATAACCTGAGTGAGTTATCCCAGTATGGTGATAAGCTGATCAGCACGAGTTGCATCACTAGCTCCACCATAATTATCTTGAGCAGGAGGGAAATCCCTACATGGAGTGTGTGCATTGATACATTTTCCATTCCTTCCACTAGACACAATTTCTGAAAAATGGCATAAACTAGATTAGTTTATGAATTGAAATATATAATTCCAAAATTCTGAACCACATAACATAAATTCAACAGTTTATGGATTTAATCCATAATAAAAAAAAGTTTTCTTTGAGGAAGTATATAATCATAACCATTCATAGTGGTTGGTAATAAAAATGAGAATTATCCTAAGCATATCCCAAGGAGTGTCATAACAAAGAGTGAAGCAAGGCCCGTTGTCGTGCACTAGTTCACGTTCGAGTCTAGCTCAAAGTGGTGTTTTCTGGTTTAACCCCTAGGTACATCTGTGCCAGATCTACCTCTACCTGCTCATATCCATATAGGAATGTATTGCTCAAAAAACTCACAAAATCTCTACAATACCAAAATTTTAGGAAGTTCTTCTATAATAATCCTCAATTTTTATCTTAGGGTTATGTGCTCTAATTAGACTTTATCTAAATCTAGTTCCAAGCTTTGTACAAAAATTCCTCCGATACTAACTATAATGCCCCGACCCTAGTTACCCAGAGATAGTGCATTATTACATAACATTGGCATTATTACAATGAAATCAGGTCTCAAAAGACGGATCCATTTAGTATTATTGAAAACAATATTCATACATATGATACACTTTACAACTTTAAGAGAAATACAACAATAATATAATTAATTAGAAGCATCCAAGCCTCCTTGATTATGCATGAAGGTCACTCATAACTAACTTCTTCATATCCTGGGAAAATGAAACATAAGAAAGGGGTGAGCTCAAACACTCAGTAAGGTTAAGTAACACATCGAAAAATGACATAAATATTAATCATGGTAAATATTTGAAAACTTCATGCCTTTACCAATAATAAACATGAATACTTTTATGGTAATATTATGTGTTGATTAAATAATTCCATAATAAAACATAATCATGGGTACTCTTCTAGTCGAATGACCACATGAACCAGCAATATTATTTCCGCAATGAGGGAATGTATAATGCCAGACACTCTGAAACATTTTTTCAAGGCCTTGGCCAAGACATCTAAAAATGATTAAGCCCTCGGCCAAAACCATAAATCAAATTGGGAAAGGACCTAGACCAATTCCACATCTAGTTTTCTGATGATACCTACCAATGCAATTTTTTTAGAAGATACTTACAGTTAAAATTTCTCAAATATACTCCATTGTTTTTCTTAAAACATTATGCACGACTCTGAAAACAAAATAACTAATCTTGAGACTTCTTAACTAATTACAGTCCTTGATGGGTTCACGCCCAATCCCTTCCTATCTACCACACTTGAGAGTTGGGTTATCTGAAAACATTTTTAAGCATGCATTAAATATGTATACATTTGTACTGGGTTTTCATATACTCTAGAGAAATATCTCTTTTTTGAAATCATTTGAAAATAACATAATTATAAAAGAAAACCATTATTTTGAAAATATCCTTATACGTGAGTAAGGGAAGCTTCAAAGGTGTAATAACGGCGGAGAATAATCTCACATGTCGTATAAGTAAAAAAACATTCTTACCTTAGTTTTTTCGAAATGGTCAAAAAGTTACTTGTTTGGAAAAAAACGGAAATAGTCCTTTATAAACCTCTTATAAAAAGTCAAACCGGGGTATAAATGACAATAACCCATATTCTGTAAAATAGAAAAAAAATTTTGAAATTAATTTTTGAGAAACATGGATGTGGATGATAAAGTTTTCCTATTAGATAATTATGTATAAACAACCTCGAATAATGAAGGGATAGTGTAATTAACCCTTACCTTGTACTTTTCCATGGTTTATGGTAGGTTAACCTCTTTTATAATGGTGAAATAAGTTTTATTTAATTATAAAATAATCATATATATTAATATGATATCATATATGATCTTTTAACATCGCTTCGTTAATAAAATCTTAGTATTATCTTCGTTTTGCGTGTTAACTTACTCATTTTCTTTTATATAAGCCATGTTTGTTATGGATATGATGTATCAAACTCATATCCAGAATGATATTAAGTAATTAAATAATATTTTTAATCATACAGTAAAATTTAGTCTTGAATGGATACGAAGGGGAATGAATCTCATAGCGTTCGTGGAGACGGTAATTCGTACGTACAGACGAGAAACAATATCATTCTTTTGATATTAAAATAATATATATTTGGATGGTATATCATATAGACCAAATCCTTATAAAGTTATATTTATTATTTACATGAATTATACATCATTATTATACCCATCTAAATAATAGTATATTGAATAACAATTATACCACAACGTGGAGACGGTAGGCCGTACGTATGCACGTATGGTGACATGACATTCAAGGGATTGATAGAATAATGAATTTGTTTGTTCCATAGTTATAATAACATAAAACTATATAGAATATACTGTAGTTATTATTTTATAATGGAAATAACAAGGAATGAATTAGTTGAAGAAAGAAGGAACTTTAAAGAGGTTGGTGAAGACGTTACCTCTTATCATGTTTCTTCCTTTTGATTTGATCAAAAGGGCTCCATAGGTTGGCTTTCTGATCAAACTAAGGCCTCTAGGATAAATCGGTGGAAGTTGGGAGGATATTTGGGCAGAGTTTGGACGAACCAAATGGCTTTGATGGTGTAAATTAAGGATAAGGGGGAGTGTCCTTTTATAAGAGGGGTGAGGGGAACTTTAGGAAAAACATAAGGTATTATTTTATAATAAAATAATATTCGGTTTATAATGGATCAAAAGCAGATTGTTAAAAGTCTAAAGTGGGTATGGGTCGAAATAATTTCAACCAATAAATTATAGACAGGTTTGGGTCATTATATTAACCTTATCTTTTACTTTTAACTCTTGGTTAATTAGTTTAACACTTACCATGTCACTTTTTATTTTTAGATTCTATAGTAAATAAACATACAATATACCTCCAAAAGACCCCCAAGTCGTCAATTAATGATACACCTATCATGATACAAGTCCTATGGATGATCCTTAGATTTTTAGTAATTTAATATCAATTAATAATATAATATTTGTTTTAAATACTCTTTTATGTCAATTTGGAAATTATTTGGTATTTTATTTTTTTAAAAATAATAAAAGCTTGATTACTTTTAAAAAAGTTAATTATATAAATCCTAAAATGTCATAGTTGTCTATAAAATTATTTTAATTCATTAAAAGTCTCAAATTATATTTATTTGGTTATTTATAATATCAATTAATTTAATATTTCACTAATAAGGTAATTACTACATCATCATTGTGTCATAAATAAATTAATTTATTAAATGTCTAAAAATTATAAATAAAATGAAATTATGTAGGAAATATTTTACTCTTTCCAATTAATATTTATAATTCAAAATATAACATATAAAACCCTATGTAAAAATTGTTTTTCTAAAAGATATAAGCTTATGCCATTTTTGTATTTACTTTAACTTAATTAATATAGTGTCCCTATCACCTACAAGTGGATCCATGGGGTCCCAAAATCGACCCAAAGATTTACATGGTCTCAAATATATTCACTAAAAGGTTAGGACACATTTTAGGAAAATTTATTATTATAATAATATTATTTTTTACCCTTAATTAACGGATTTACCCTTTAACCATTGTAAATAAAATATTTATCAAAGTAATTATTCAAAATGTATAAAAATAAAAGTTACCTACTTAAAAATTTTGGATATTCTGATTCTAAATATGATATTAATTTTTCCAAATTCAAAACACAGAAGTTGTAGATATTAATTTAATGAAAATTCCCACTATCAAAACAAAAAGCATGTTTTTACGATATAATAATTATCAAAAGATTGACATTTGTTTATGTCCGGTTTATATGTGAAATTATGTCCAATGACCAAAATTGTATTAAATGGTAAAAATATATTCTAAATATAATTTAAAACAACTCAAATTCATAATTTATCACTATTAATTATTTTGATTAAAAATGATGTTTTTAATTAAAATTTAGTAATTTTCACTATTCATCAAAATATAAAAGTTATCCGAAAAGTACCAAAAATTTCACTCTAGGCTAAATACGATATTAAAAATCCAAAAATGAAGTCCATTTTGAGATATAAAATTTATAAAATTTCAAAGAGTGGGTATTACTATTCATAATGGATAATTTTATTGGTTGTGGTGTGTGTTAGAACTCGAAGTTGTGTATAACTCACGCTAATGTATTATTCAAAGGGAAGCCTACCGTGGAAGATTGGGGTGTTACAGAAGGTTCCCTATTATATTTATAAAATTGAGGGATAAGATGATAAGTGTTGGATATTGATCAATAATATTAATCCTCAAGAAGGGATCAAAGCATTGGCATGGATGTATATCTAGAAATTTATTTCTGATAAATATTTTTATCACACAATATATCATAAAAAGGATAGCTAATTCATTATCCTTGATTATAAAGGAGAATAATCTATTGTGGTGTATGAGTAAAACTCCACAATTCATTCATGATACACCTTTGATTTGTTCAAATGTATATTAGTTAATCTCTAGGAAATCATTGGCATACGATGTATATTTTTTATTATAATTCTAGCCATCTGAAGGATAAATCTAATAGTTCTATGAAATTTCAACATCCAACTTGTCAAATGTACAAAAATAACTACCCAAGAAATTTCCTATGGGGGTTAGGAAATAATTTGGGTGTGTAAATGAATGACACCTTTCTAGCGATTTCTAATAGGACTAACCAACTATGGCATTTAATTATATGAATGTTCTGGTCAACCCTCAAAACCTTTTTCATTGCTTCAACTCAAACAAAAAAATGTAATCTATAAACCAATGGACTAAAATAAGGGGTTATAGAGTGAAAAAAACCGTCAAAGGCAAGAAGGATGATATTTTTCAATCACAATATCTAAGGTGGATCACAAAAATAATGTGTTTATAGGTACAATTTATTCATTTAAGAATAGAAAAAGTACATTTTTAGGATGATTTCATTACATGATATCATGATTGTTATAGTTGAACTATTCAAAAACCACCAAAAATCATGGATGTATAGCTGCTAGGTAATATATAAAATGGGGAAATTATTTCATCCCATGTATATAACTCACCCCCTATAAAAGTTTTGATAGATAAACTTCCCAGTGAAATAGGTCATACTCAATTATTGTGTAATTTGATGCATTTCTGGATATTGATTGGATTTTTCAATATTGATCTAAAAAAATTGATACAAGAAGGAATGAAATCTCTGTATCATGAATCGACACCTGATTGTACACAAGTGTAAAGAAAAGGATATATATTCTATTGCACTAACATCTCAAGCATGGATATTATTATCCAACGAGAACATGTAGCAGGATAAAATGATTGATTCTAAGTAAATTATCATCCATGAATACATTCACATTTTGAAGGAATACTTGGATATTTTTCATGAAGGATTGTCTATAATTCCTCCTAATGGGGAGTTTGAATGTATAATTGGTATGATACTCGAGGTGATGTCATTGCCCTAGAATCTTTATAGAATAAATGTCATGGAAAAAAATGAGATGAAGAAAAAATCTAAAGGATAATTTGGATTAAAGGTTTATACACCCAAATCATTCACCATGGGGTGAACATGTCCTCTTTATCAAGATAAGTGATGTATCAATGATCCATTTCATTGATTATCATGAGCTCAACAAGATCACGATAATCAACAAGTATCCACTTTCATGTATTGATGAATTTTTTAGATCAGCTACAAAGAGAAAAATACTTTTCCATGGTGTATTTGTGGCTGGGAAATTGTCATGTTATTGGGAAGGAGGATATCCGAAAGATGACATTACATACAATATAAGGGCTCAATTAGTTCAATGTAATCATATTCAGACTAACAAATTATATTGGAATAATCATGGAATTGATGAATACAGTCATCAGTAATTACTTAACCAAATTTTGTGTAGTTTTTATAAATGATATAATAATATACCCCCATACCAAGGAGGAGAATGATGAAAATTTGATAACTATTCTAATAAAATAGAGATAGGAGAATCCTTATGAAACGTGAGTTTTAGTTGATGGATGTAAAATTCATGGGGCATATAATTACAATTAATGGGATATCTATAGACCATTTAAAAAAAACAATTTATGGATGTATGAGGCCAACATCATTGACAGATATCTGTAGATTCAATGTATTAGCTAGGCTATATGATCGATTAGTGAGACATTAATCGTTATTTTCTAGCCATCATACCAATATAATTCTGATGGGATTCATTTTTCCTTTGAATGATGAATGTGAAGTGATATTCAAGGATTTTAAAGGTTGTATATTCACTACAACTATTCTTGAACTACCCATAATTGGAGAACATTTGTTGGTATTCGACAATGTATGGTATAATAGATTGGTTAGTGTGTTAATTTAGAATAATGATTTCATAGCCTATACTTCACTACTGTTGAATGTTAGTGAATATAACTACACATTGTAGTGTCTAGAGATGCTATCATGGATATTGAATTTGAATAAAAAGAAATATTTTCATTATTGGAAGAATCCTGAAATATATATGGATCACTAACGATTCATGTATATTTTCAAATAGAAATAGATGAATATAACCAATTTTTAATGGTTATATATGATCTTGGAATGTGAATAATCAATCCACTAACATCATAGTAAAGGGAAAAATGTGTTAGACACTTAATTTGAAATCATCCATCATTTCTATCATTTTTGAGAATTGAAATAGATCCAATCGTCTATGATTTGGAGAGGATGATCATTTGATTCATAATGGATCTTCATAAATCCTATGACATATTATTTCTCAACCATAACTTATGAATAAAGGAATGAATGCTAAAAAATATTATGTGCGAATTTAAACGAATATGGAAACTATATGAAAAGTAAACACTCATAACATACTACAAATAATGAAGGAATTATGAGATTTTGGTTAAGACAATGTTTACAACTAAATATTGAGTTTAAGATCTAGATTTTGGATGATGGACTTAGTTAGATATTCTCCATCCATCCAGGATATATAAAGATGTATTGAGACACATGATAGAATTACTGGAGGGAAAATATGAGGAATGATATCACAAAATCTAGGCCAAAATGTTTAATATTCCATCACGTGTAGGAGGATGGGTAGAAATCCAACGGGATGATGCAACCACTACCCAAACCTACCCGCAAATATGAAAACATCACCAGGGAAATTGTCACCAATATTCTGAATATATAAATAATAAATAATGATACATGGGTTTAATGGATTGTCTTATGATGATTCTCAATTAATTGTGATTCAAGAGGATTTCTCACTCGATCCACTTGGATGGATATACTTTAGAGATGTTGTGTGGCTTCATTGAACAATGATATCGATTATATCTAATAGAAACCCTTGATTTACCTCCATATTCTACAAGATTATCTTACATGATCTATATAATGATTATGACTTCAGTACAACTTATCTCCATCATAATGATGGCCAATCTGTGTAGAATTTTAGATAGTTGAGGACATGTTGAGTGCCTACAAAATTTACTTAAATTGAGGATGGGATCAATATCATCCTATAGTAATGTTTTAATACAATAAGAGTTTATACTAAAGATTACAATTAGCTTCCTATGATGACCATTATATGATTAGGATTAAAACACTTGAATAATAGGAGAATGTTGGGGAAATCAAATTGGAAGTTCCTAAAATGGTATAGGAAACGATTGAAAAGTTTAAGACCACTCAGCATCACATCAATGTTGCTCAGAGTTGATAGAATATCTATGACGGAAATCATATATGAGACCTATTTTTTTAAATTAGATACATGGTATTAATCCACATATATCAATGGAATATTTTCGGGATATTTGTGGATAATTTAAAGGATAGTCCAAGATAATATGTTCCATTTGATATCGTTGATAATATTAGAGATCAGGCTTATCAACTAGAACTCCCACCCTTATTCTATTAATAATGTGAAGTATTTCATGAATCCATCATGACTAAGTATATATTATACAAAAAAAATGTACTCTAAACACATGGGGTACTATTGGAGAATGATATTTATTATTTGAAAAATCCTATGATGATATTAGATCGTAGAGGAAAAGATCAATAAAATAAGACAATGAACATGGTCAAATTGATATGGAGAAACGAGATGATTAAAGTTGAAATAATGAAACTGAAGTATGTGATGAAACATATCTACCAGATTATAATATAGTTTCTGTAATGAAATGTTCGTTGGAGAAATTTTTGAAGTGGGCAATTATTTAAATAACTAATGCATATTAAAAAAATGTCCCATGTGATTTAGTTAATTTTTTTTTAAATATTATGTATATATTAAAACCTAAACTTATTTGGTTTTATTTTTCCATATCAAATTTATGAGACCATTAAGAATCATTCACATTGGTAATATAGTCATTAAATAATGAAAACATGATTATATTAACTCTATTGTTTTAAAAAATCTAATTGACATAGTATAAGGAAGTGTTGGCCTTAACTAGTGAAACCATAACCTACGAAGACCATTTTACAATGATTCCATAGGATATAGAATCATTTTGATTTTCCTTTGATCAATTCCAACATTATATCCAAAAACATAAGCATTAGTGAAACTGTTTAGGGGAGAAGTTCAAGATCTTCAAGACGACAACCCAAACCAAGTATGTTGAATAACCCCAGGAATGTATTAACGTCACACACATTAACCATAAATTATTTTTGGGTATATCAAAAGGATATTTATCAATACCATAATAATTTTTATATGTATATTTATTTTGTAGAATATTTTTTATATTTTTTTCTCATCATTTTTTTAAAAATGCTTTTTATTTTTATTCAATAAAACAAAAGAGTAATTATTATTAAATTTCGACGAAAAAGGTAATTTTAATGAATTAATTTCTGTATCAAATAAATAATATTTTAAAAAAATATTACTATTGAATATTTTTTGATAAATATAAATGATCATATAATTTTTATAATGTAAACTATAATTTTTAAATGAGTTTTTAAAATGTTATTTCACAAAAAGAAGCATTTCTCAATAAACGTTGATTTTCAATTTAAAAGTTAAAATAATGTTATTTAGAAATTAAATTTTAATTTTGTAATATATATTTTGAATCATAATATCAAAATTATACAATATTTATTTTTTTCAATGTTTTCTGAGACTGTCAAATTTTTGAGTAAAAATTAAATACAGTAAAATTATTTTGTATGTATTATGACATAAAAATTACACAAAAGCTTTTTTATAAACACATTAAATTGAATAAGAGGTCAAGATAAGTATTATCATTAAAAATTGTGATTTTATGTATATCATATTATCTCAATAATGGATTTATGAATTTTACATATGCATTAATATATTTTATGTTTAAAAAAATAATTAAGAGTACAACTCACATTAACAGTAGCTTGGGTATTAGTTTCTTATTTTAAGCTAATGGAATTATAAAATAATTCAATCCACTCAAATATTTCTTAATCCATGTGACAAATCCATAATTTCATATTTATTTTTGGTTATTATAGTATACAGATTCAAAAACCTAAATTTGGGAAGTGATAAATATTTCTTCTCACTTATAAAATATAAACCCTCTCATTATCCCAGTTAGCTTCACACTATATATATTGAACATGTCTATAATTTTACATTTCTGCTCAATAGTACACAAAAGGTTCCCTATATCTCTCAAGATCCCATCCTATGAATTTTGAGTAAAACCTAAAGGTAAGGGATCATGTCCTTATGCACTTTATTATGGTTTCTTTTTATCTTGTGCCTTCTATTTCAAATACATAATTTTGGGATATATTTTTATGTGTCCTTATCACATTATATTTTATTTCCATAATATGAGAGGAACCATTCACTATAATCAACATATTTTATAAATCGTTTAGTCACATGTTTTTTCTGTTGTAATTTCACCATGCTTTTTCCTTGAAATAAATATCATGTAGTGGTAACCATACAAATTTCCAATCAAGGGTGTTAAAATTTATTCACATATACTTATTTTGTTTTGTAATTAAATTTAAAAAATAAACACTCCATGATCAGAGAAAATAATGTGATGACAATTGATTCCATTTTTCATGTTATATGTGGCATACATAATCATGTGAATGATATGAATGTGACAGGTGTTCCCCACTTAATATAGAGGTCAAATTCATTGGGTAAAGTTTTATTATTATGTGAAGTGATTAACAGTAATAGTGGAAAAATGTAATCCATTACCAAACATTTTCAATAATTATGTATTGTAATATATCCTTGAACTATGCATATGATGTAGTTTTTTATGTGGATTCCTCTTTTCCCTTGTTTCTTCTATAATTGTCATTTAATATGTTGCCTCATTGTTCGTGAATACTATTTAACTACATTAATCCCAATTGATATGTCTATTTTCAATCATGTATTACTTTATTATTTTTTCCATTTTTATTCCCTTAAAATATATTATAGCTCAATCATTTCTTTTGTTTTCCCCATGTTAATGCATGCAGTTTTAAGTATGAATGTAGTAAAGATATTTTTAATAATGAATATGTGTTTCATATTTCAATTAGTTATCTAATGAACCTATTGCCCAAATTATTATGGTTTCATTATTTTATAAGTTTTATTATATATATTTTTATATTTAATATGGAATTAAATTCTAATAACATGAAGGGCTGTCATAGGAGTGTATCACTTGATCCAAATGAAATAAATGATGTTATATTATGGTAGTAGAACATAAATGTGTCTATGATATAGAGCTCCTAGTGTATGACTGGCGTCTATAGATGGTGTGTTCAGTATTTCAATACGATACCATGTTTTATGAAAATATTAACCAATAATGAAATAAATATAGAATGGAATGAAAATATTCAGTGATCATATGAGGAGATAATTGTGGTGTTTAATTAAGATACATTTTTTATTATTCTATAATTGTTTTGAAGGAGGATGTCCTCTTTGATGACTCTAGAATGGGAGATGGATGTATATTAATTCTGGGGAAATAGTTGGGGGCATATTCATATCCCCAATTTAACCCTCATGATATGAAATACACTAACCATACTCTATAGTTGGTAATAGATATTCATGAACTCGAAATGTGGTGTCTCTATATCATTAGGGATTAATATATTATGTATTTTAATCAAATATCATGAAATATATTTTTACTTCGGGGATATGAACATGAGACATTGATGTTGTTTGGTAAATATTTATACATTTAATTTATATATTTCATAAGCACATAATAATTATAATGTGTTTGGTGATGTTTGTGGTAGAATATTACTAACAAATGACATTAAGGAATCGTTTTAGGAGTGGTATCTACTTTTTTTTTGCTTTTTTGATGATCATGGGAGTGGAAGTGGATAGTGGATTGTAGTTCTAGTTATTTATGAATATTGAATTAGCTTTTTACGATTTTGTTAATTTTTGATAATTGGATAAATACTGAGTTATATAATAGAATTTATGTTGTGGAGATAATGGGTGAATGGTCTAGGTCTCCCTATATAGCTTTTTAATTTCTTTACTGGTTGGTTGTTCTAATTTCTCTAAGGAATGAGTTGATGGGTTGTGGAAGAATTTATTATTATATTATATACCATATGGATGAAAGGGTGTACTAGGAGTTGAGATGTCTGTATTGGCTGATATGGATGAGGTGATTTAATGAAGATTTTGTTCCATTCATTATCACTAGATATAATATTAATAGGGAACACCAGAGGGAGGTAGGTTTGTTGCAAGATTTTCCCATTCTTATATGGATGTGGGATGATATTTCTATTTATGTGTCATTAATTTTCTGGGGAATCATTATTGGGAGGATGTTATTTTGGTTATGATTTATCTACTTAAATCATCACTATGTTTATTAACAATTAAAGAGATGATGAATGTGGAACAACTTAGAGACTTGTATGTTTGAGATATTGATAGACCTCATGGGGAACAATTTTTCATTGTTTCTGATAAGGACATAAAATCATTACTATGTTCTAGAATGTTTTATATAATGTCATGTGTTTCTAATTGATATTGATCAAAACATATAATCCCTTGATTAACAGACATTCAATGAGTGTTATTTAAGTTCTTGAGGATATTCATTGGGCTTGTGTTCATTATATTGATAGATATAGGGAACCAATTTTTTCTCTTGTCAAGTTTTATTATAATAATATTTTTCATGATTTAGTAAATATGAAAGACATTGATAATTTTGTTGGTTACAATTTAAATCTCCCATGATTTGGTATGTATTTAGAGATGGGGTCCTTTTTAGTGATGAGTCTTAGAAAATAGATGATTGAAAAGGTGTAGTTGATAAAATAATGTCAGTCATATTATATATCCATAAAAAATCTTATTCCCAAGATATTATTCAACAGAATTTGTTTTAGGTTGGTGATCGTGTATTTCTAATATTTTCAATAAAAGTGGGACAATGGAAGTTGGGTAAGAAGGGTATGTTGACACTGAGGATTTTTGAACCCTTTTAGATCTTAGAGAGACATAGAAAAGTGACATATTTTTTTGACTTACCATCTTTTTTAATTAAATCTAATATATGTTTCATGTTTCCTATCTGAATTGGTATCACTCAGATTTTTCACATGTTATTTAATTGGACTATGTTTTTATTGTTCCTAATACAACCATTGTTGATAAATTAATTCCTATTATGGATCGACATGATATGTGTAACGGCCCAATCTTTTTGAGTAGTATATTAACTTAATCTTAATGATTTAATTAGATGTTAATGGTTAATGCAGAAAGAGGAGTCGATCGATTCATCCAGTAGACTCGAACCATATGAATCCCACTTATCAGAGCATGGGAAGGAGGTAGCATCTGTGGGCTTCGCTTTGGACCAAGCCCAAGCTGAACTCCAGCGTGTCAAGCTTGAATTGAAACGCCTGCGGGAGAAGTTAAAGTTAGTAGAGATTACTACTAGGGCAATGTTATCTGAGCCTACCTCACATTCTCTCACCATAGAACACCTTAAACTTATGTCATATGCCGGTGTTATAAGGGGTTATGTGAGGAGACCCTAGCTTCTTTGTGTAATCCTTTGGGATGAATGAATTGAGATTTCTTCCTTTAATGATATTTGTTCAATTTCAAATGTCTGGATAATTTTAGGATGTATTTTATTGATGAATTTTCAAAAAAGGATATTTTAAAATTTTTATGTAAACCGTAAATAATTAATGATGTGTAATGATTTTCAAAAAAATGGTCTTCTACAAAAGTGTTCAGTAAGGAATTTGGAGTCTAATAAGATCAACATAATTTTTGAGGAATAGTAATTTATGAATAGTGATTTTATGCTTAGGACTAGTAATGTGACCAAATGGATTTGTAATTTCACTCAAAGAAGGTTTTAATATAATTTAGACACCTAGATTAAGTAATGTGATTCAATAAAATGGGTAAATAACGGTTTCATAAATTATTAGCCAAGTATTAGTTTTTCATGTGAAAAGTGTTTTTTAATTTAAAATTTAATTAAAAATAATTTGAAAATTATTTTTATAAAAAGGAATTTATTTTTGAACTCAGAGCATCGATATTATGTTATGGTAAGTTTTGGGGATTTTTCTGAAAAAAATGAATTCTTGGTGAATAGTGATATTATTTAAAAATTAAATTAATAATATTCAGAAAATTATTTTTATAAAATGGAGTTCATAAATGTAATTAGATAATCGATATTTGGTTAAGGTGAAATTTTTGGATTTTTCTGAGAAAGATGATTTTTTCAGTGAATAGTAAAAATGCAGTTTTAGGGTTTCAGTATATTTAATGACATCATAACTGTGTCATGATGATTTCATGAGATATTTTATGGGTTGGCCGGCCAATGGTGATGAGTTATTGTTTTGGGGGCCCCATGTGGCCTAACTCCATGGTAAATGCCAAGGGAGAGCACATGGTTTTGAGAAAAGCACTTGTGAGGTGTCCCTTGGCCATTAATGCCTTGTCCCCTCACTTTCCCTATAAATACCCACCCTTTTCTTCTTTAGTTTTCACTCACAACTCTCCCCCAACGATGTTATGGTCTCCTTACCTCCCAAGGAGTCCTCCCAAGGTGCCCCAAGCTCTGAAGGTCCAAACCATTGATTTTTAAGAGTTGCGTTTTAAGGTAATGGATTCGACCTCTCTCTTTCTTTTCATTTAATCTCTTTTATCTCATTACTTTTATGCTCCATGTTCTTATGTGATAGGATGTAATTTTATATTCCTTTTACTTCCCATTTCATGTTTATATGATGAGATATCCCCTCTTACTCTCATCATTTCGTTTTATGAAGGTTTAAGTGACGCCGTTAGGCTGCCGAATTGTTTAAGTGATTCATTCACGCTTCTCATTTTTCATGTTTGATTTTCATGTCAAATATTTCAAGTTACTTTTTATTATGTTGGGGTTTGATATATATATTTATCATACTGATCTCTTATGATCATATGATGAGATACCCTATTTTATCTTGTCAAATCATTTTTTTATTGAAGATTAAGTGACGCCGTTAGGCTGCCAAATTTTCATAAGAGAAATCTTATTTTTGTCTCAAATCCATGTTTTTCATTTCATATGGTATATCCTTAAAGTTTCATTACCATGTTCTTAAATACCTTATATTCTGTCCCACTACATTTTTATGGATCATTTATGAGTGGGTGACCCATGTCCCCTCTCTTTTCAATGTTTTCTAAAACCTTACAACATAGCCGTTATGCTGCAGAATTTTTGACTGAAAATGCCTCTCTCTTTCTCAAAGTTATTTTATGTTATAATGTGAATACTCAAAGCTCTTATTTCTACAAAGGTATTCACATATATATCAAAGTTTTCTATTTTAAATTCTGGGATTTACATACATGAAACTCGCTTTCCCTTTCCATGGGTTTAATGTGACATAAAGATCATGTCATTAAAGCAATTTTTAAAACGTTATGATTACGAAATGAAACCCATTTCTATTCTTCTATATGGGTTGTTTATGAAATTATCGATGATGATATGTGTGGCTCACATGATAATAAAGACATGTCATGGGTGCACCCAGATAGCGCTCCAATGCATTGGGTAAAGACTTAATCTCTAGAGATGACCATTTTTAACGACGCCTTGGTGAATAACCTTGGTAATTTTTAACGACACCTTGGGGATGGACCTTGGGGAAACGAAACGATTGTCAATATTAAATGTTGTAGCCACATCTTCACGTTATGAAAAATGTTATTTTTATTATGATGTATCTCATGATTCCTTTCTCATGCCTTAAAGTTCTTTTCATGTCCTTATTGAAGTATCTCAAGTTCACATGTAAAATGTTTCTCTTGTTTCCCCTACTGGGCCTTCTGCTCTCCCTTTCGTTTGATGTATGTCCCTAGGTTATGAGATGTAGTAATGAACCTACGATGAAGTTAAGGATAATCCTTTCAAGTGTTTAAGAAGAATTTTTTATGTTGTTTTCATGTATTTTGTTCCTTGTTTCCAAAACACAAAACCTTAAAGATCCTCAGTTCCATGTAATGGAATGAAAGTTATGTTATAAAAAGACGGGATGCTATAGTTGGTATCAAAGGATGGTTTAGTTATTTGTGGAAATTAGGATATAAAAACTTTAGGAACAACCCTATAGAAAAGTTTAAATATAGGACAAATTCCTGGTATTTTGGTAAGTATTGAGAAAGTGGTTTACCGAACAAATAAATCCCTTTCTGGATACGAGCAGGTAGAGGTGGCTCTGGCATAGATGTATATAGGGTTAAAACCCAAAAACACCGCTTTGAGCTAGACTCGAACGGGAACTGGTGCATGATAACGGGCCTTGCTGCACTCTTGGATATAACACTCCTGGGGGATATGTTTTCTTAATCACAAGATTTTTATGAATCATTATGAAGGAATTATAGAGATGTGTAATTGTCTAAGCATGAAGTCTTAGTTAAAAGATTCATAAAAGAAATAAGTTTCTTATTATGGTTTTATTCTTTTAGAAAATGGAGGACAATAAGAGGAACCGTGTCGATAGTGACCGCAATGCACCATGTGCTGACGACCCTCTGATGGAAGCCAGAATGGAAACATTCATGCGAATGATGAACCAACTGACTCAAGTTATGAGTAATAACTTGAATCAAGCTGAGAGACCGACCACACCACGAAGGGAACAACATTATGTTGAGTCCTTCATGCATCAACAACCACCATCATTCAGTGGATCTAATGACCCTTTGGTTGCGGAACAATGGATAAGCTCCATTGAAAAGATATTTTCTGTACTCCTTTGTTCGGAACAAGAAAAAGTCACCCTTGTTGTTTATCACCTAGAGGGAGAAGCTGACCAGTGGTGATCACTGGTGAAAAACACGAAGCCTAGAGGAGAGATGGAAGCTAGGGAGTGGGAAGAATTCCGAGGAATATTCTTTAACAAGTATTTCCCTCATTCCATGAGAACGAGAATGGAGAAAGAGTTTCTCGAGCTGAAGCAAAAGGAGAACGAATCTATCAGAAGATATGAGATGAACTCCACCTGACATTCATGATATACCTCTAGCTTTGTCATGGATCTAAGTGGGAAGGTTGATATATTTTTCGATGGACTGAGACCTCATCTGCGGATGAATTTAGCCAACCGGGACTACGATAGCTATGAAGAGATCGTGCGGAGTGCAATGAAAGTCGATCTGGAGTTTGGTGAGACGCAGTGGTCTCATAAATAAAATGAAAAGAAGAGATCTTTGGAGCCCAGTTTAGGGAAGACTTTTGACCAGGGAAGAGGTGGGAAGCAAATGCAACTTACCACTTGCAATAAATGTTGGAAGAACCATCTGGGGAACTGGTTGAACAGAAGTGGCAAGTGTACAAGTGTGGAAAAGGAGGCCATATTGCTTGGAATTGTCGTATTGAGGAGAATCCTAAACTCCCCAACACTAATGATAGAGGAAAGATGGTTCAGACATTACCCGAAGTCCATTGCATCAAGTGTGGACAGCTTGGGCACTATGCTAATCTCTGTCCAAATCCAAGGGAAGTGGGGGGGAATCACAATCAACCTCAGCAAAGGCCGGGGGAGAAAGGTCGTGCTTTTTCTATCACAGCAAATGAAGTTGAAGCTCTAAATGACGTGGTAGTAGGTACTCTTGTTGTCCTCTCAAAACTAGCAACTAATTTGTTTGATTCAGGTTCTACGCATTCCTTTATTTCCTCCAAGTTTGCAAAGAATATAGAATCAATCCCGGAATTTCATGAGGTAGAGATGTCAGTTAAGACTCCAAGTGGGATTATCCATGCATCAACAGTGTTTATAGACTCTAGTGTTTACTTTAGTGAGAAAAATCTTATCGCAAATCTAGTAGTCATTCCAATGTTGGAATTCGATGTTATACTAGGGATGGACTGGCTCTCGAAGTATAACGCTAAGATCAAATGTAGAAGTAAGGAAATCTCAGTAGTATTGAATAAACAACCTACAGTTATCTTTCAAGGAGAGATATCCCTAAATGATCCCTATCTAGAAGCACCTCCTATAGCTTTCTTTATGGAGTTAATAGGTGATGATGAAGAAGGAAAAGTTAGCATACCAATAGAAGATGTTCTAATTGTTCAGGAATACATGGATGTATTTCCTGAGGTGTTACCTGGACCTCCTCCAGAAATAGAGGTAGAGTTCTCCATTGAACTCGTACCTAGGTCTCAACCGATATCAAAGACTCCGTATAGAATGGCAAATGTTGAGCTAGAAGAGTTAAAGAAACAACTCCAAGACTTGTTGGAGAAGGGTTTTATCCATCCGAGTGTGTCTCCTTGGGAACACCAGTTCTCTTTGTAAAGAAGAGGGATGGATCAATGCAGTTATGAATTGATTATAGAGAACTGAACGTGATCACAGTGAAGAACAGATATCCTCTTCCAAGTATTGATGATTTATTTGACCAACTTTGTGGGGCTCAATTCTTCTCTAAGATTGACCTCCGATCTGGTTATCATCAACTGAGGGTGAAGAAGGAAGATATTGCAAAGACTGCCTTCCGATCAAGATTTGGGCATTCTGAGTTTACTGTTATGCCCTTCGTCTTGTCTAATGCTCCAACTATTTTCATGGATTTGATGAATAGAGTCTTTAAGGACTACCTTGATAACTTTGTGGTAGTTTTTATTGATGATATTTGGATATATTAAAAAAGTCGTGAGGAGCAGGAAGATCATCTGAGAGTTATTTTGAAAACTCTATGGAAGGAGAGGATCTTTGGAAAGTTCAGCAAGTGTGAGTTTTGGTTACAACGGGTGGCTTTCGTGGGGAACATCGTAACCAATGAAGGAATCTCGGTTGACCCTACAAAGACAATGGTTGTGGAGGAGTGGACTCAACCCACAACAGTAACTGAGATTCTTAGTTTCCTTGGTTTAGCAGGATATTATAGGAGGTTTGTGAAAAATTTTTTACGGCTTTCTAATCCACTAACCAAGTTGACTCGAAAAGGGTTAAGTTCATCTGGACAATGGAATGCGAGGAAAGTTTCCAGGAGCTGAAGAAGATATTGGTTACTGCACCTGTGTTAACACTACCCTCTATTGGAGAAGGATTAGTTATTTTTAGCGATGCATCTCTGAAAGGGCATGGGTGCGTCCTCATGCAAAATGACAAGGTAATTGCTTATGCATCTCGACAATTGAAGATTCATGAGCAGAATTATCTTACGCATGATCTAGAGATGGCGGCAGTTGTTTTTGCTCTAAAGTTATGGAGGCACTATCTTTACGGGGAGAAATGTGATATATACACTGACCAACAAAGTCTAAAGTATATTTTCACACAGAAAGAATTGAACATGAGACAAAGGATATGTTTGGAGCTTATTAAAGACTATGATTGTTCAATTCATTATCACCCTGGGAGAGAAAACAAAGTCCCGGATGCGTTAAGTAGGAAAGATCCTGTTGTTCTGGCAACAATGAGGATCCTTGGAGATCCCTTGATTAAAGATCTAGTAAAACTGGACATGGGAATTATAAGGAATGGGACATCATCAACCCTATCCCAAATGATTTCTCAACCTTCATTACCAGAGAAGATCAAGAAGGTACAAAAAGAAGATCCTTTGATGCAGGAGAATTTGGAGGCTATAAAAGATGGGAAGTTACATGATTTCAATATTGATCAAGAAGGTGTATTGAAATTTCATACAAGACTATGTGTTCCATCTATTCCGGAGATAAAGAAAGGACTGATGGATGAAGCTCATAGCTCTACATTCTCTATACATCCGGGAAGCACTATGATGTATAGAGACCTTCGTGATCATTATTGGTGGGATAACATGAAGAGGGAGATTGCTGATTACACTACAAGGTGCCTGGTGTGTCAGCAAGTAAAGGCAGAACGACAACTTCCTAAGGGGGTATTACAACCGCTACCCATACCAGTATGGAAGTTGGATAATATCACTATGGACTTTGTAACTGGTCTCCCGAAAACATCCAAAGGAAACAATGCGATATGGGTTATTGTGGACCGTCTCACCAAGATAGCCCATTTTATCTCTATTCGGGAATATTTCTCTCTGGATCAGCTTTCCAAGATATACGTAAAGGAAGTGGTAAGGCTGCATGGGGGTACCACTATCCATCGTGTCTAATCGTGACCCAAGATTCACATCAAAATTCTAGAGAAGTCTTCAACATGCCCTGAATACTGAATAGAATTTTAGTACGGCCTATCATCCTCAAACTGATGGCCAATCTGAAAGGACTATTCAGACACTCTAAGGCATGCTTAGATTATGCTCAATTGAATTTAAAGGTGGATGGGATCAACACCTCCCATTAGTTGAGTTCTCCTATAACAATAGCTTCCATTCGAGTATTCAGATGGCACCCTATGAAGCTCTATATGGAAAGCGATGTAGAACTCCTACTTGTTGGGATGAAACTGGTGAGAGAAAGCTTCTTGGGCCTGATCTTGTGCAAGAGATGACAGAACAGGTTCATGCCATCCAACAACACATAAAGGCTGCTCAGAGTCGGCAGAAGAGCTATGCTGACAATCATCGAAGGGACTTGGAGTTTGGTGTTGGTGACAAAGTCTTCCTTCGAATTTCTCCCAGGAAGAGAGTCATGCGGTTTGGGAAGAAAGGGAAGCTCAGCCCTAGGTACATTGGCCCCTATGAAATCCTTGATCGCATAGGAGCAGTGGCCTATCGTCTAGAACTTCCACCAAACCTAGCTCAAGTTCATGATGTCTTCCATGTATCTCTCTTGAGGAAGTACATACCCGACCCTTCGCATGTACTGAATCCAGTGGTGGTAAAACTGGAACATGACCTCTCTTATGAGGAGCAGCCAGTGGAGATCTTGGACCATAGAGACAAGGTTCTATGAAACAAGACTACCCACCTTGTGAAAGTGTTGTGGAGGAATCATAAATATGAAGAACCGACTTGGGAGCCTGAGAAAACAATGAAGCAAAAGTACCCTCACCTTTTCGACTAGGCCTCAAGTATAAATTTTGGGGAAGAAATTTCTTAAGGGGGGAAGAATGTAGCAACCCAATCTTTTTGAGTAGTATATTAACTTAATATTAATGATTTAATAAGATGTTAATGGTTAATGTAGAAAGAGGATTCGATGGTTTCATCCAGTAGACTCGAACCTTATGAAGGCCACTTATCAGATCTTGGGAAGGAGGTAGCATCTGTGGGCTTCGATTTGGACCAAGCCAAAGCTGAACTCCAGCGTGTCAAGCTTGAACGGAAATTCCTGCAGGAGAAGTTCAAGTTAGTATAGATCACTACTAGGGCAATGTTATCTGAGCCTCCCTCACATTCTCTCACCATAGCACACCTTACACTTAGGTCATATGTCGGTGTTATAAGGGGTTATGTGATGAGACCCTAGCTTATTTGTGTAATCCTTTGGGATGATTGAATTGAGATTTCTTCCTATAGTGATTTTTGTGAAATTTCAAATGTCTGGATAATTTTAGGATGTATTTTATTGATGAATTTTGAAAAATGGATATTTTAAAATTTTTATGTAAACCCTAAATAATTAATGATGTGTAATGATTTTCAAAATAATGGTCTTCTACAAAAGTGTTCAGTAATGAATTTGGAGTCTAATAAGATCAACTTAATTTTTGATGAATAGTAAATTATGAATAGTGATTTTACTCTTAGGATTAGTATTGTGACCAAATGGATTAGTAATTTCACTCAAAGAAAGTTTTAATATAATTTAGACACCTAGATTAAGTAATGTGATTCAATAAAATGGGTAAATAACGGTTTCATAAATTATTAGCCAAGTATTAGTTTTTTCATGTGAATAATGTTTTTTAATTAAAAATTTAATTAAAAATAATTAGAAAATTATATTTATAAAAAGGAATTTATTTTTGAACTCAGAGCATCGATATTATGTTATGGTAATTTTTGGGGATTTTTCTGAAAAAAATGAATTCTCGATGAATAGTGCTTTTTTTTAAAAATTAAATTAAAAATATTCAGAAAATTATTTTTATAAAACGAAGTTCATAAATGTAATTAGAGCATCGATATTTGGTTAAGGTGAAATTTTGGGATTTTTCTGAAAAAGATGAATTTTTCAGTGAATAGTAGAAATGCAGTTTTAGGGTTTCGGTATGTTTAATGACATCATAACTGTGTCATGATGATGTCATGAGATAATTTAAGGGTTGGCCGGCCAAGGGTGATGAATTATTGTTTTGGGGGCCCCATGTGGCTTAACTCCATGGTAAATTCCAAGGGAGAGAACATGGTTTTGAGAAAAGCACTTGTGAGGTGTCCCTTGGCCATTAATGCCTTGTCCCCTCACTTTCCCTATAAATACCCACCCTTTCCTCCTTTAGTTTTCACAACCAACTCTCCCCCAATGAAGTTATTGTCTCCTTACCTCCCAAGGGTCCTCCCAAGGTTTCCCCAATCTCTCAAGGTCCAATCCTTTGAGTTTTAAGAGTTACGTTTTAAGGTAAGGGATCCGACCTCTCTCTTTCTTTTCATGTGATATCTTTTATGTCATTCCTTTTATGCTCCATGTTCTTATGTGAGATGATGTTCTTTTATATTCCACTTACTGACCTTTTCATGTTTATATGATGATAGATCCCCTCTTACTCTCATCATTTCGTTTTATGATGGTTTAAGTGACGCCGTTAGGCTGCCGAATTTTTTAAGTGATTCTTTCACCCTTCTCATTTTTCATGTTCGATTTTCCTGTCAAATATTTCAAGTTCCTTTTTATTATGTTGGTCTATGATCTCTATATCTATCATACTGATCTTTTATGATAATATAATGAGATGACCTATTCGATCTTGTCAAATCATTTTTTTATTGAAGATTAAGTGATGTCGTTAGGCTGCCGAATTTTCATAGGAGAAATCTTATTTTTGTCTCAAATCCATGTTTTTCATTTCATAGGGTATATCATTAAAATTGACTTAATATGTTCTTAAATACCTTATATTCTGTCCCCCTACTGTTTTATGGATCATTTATGAGTATGTGACCCATGTCCCCTCTCTTTCCAATGTTTTCTAAAACCATGCAACATAGTCGTTATGCTGCAGAATTTTCGTCTCAAAATGCATCTCTCTTTCTCAAAATTATTTTATGTTATAAAGTGAATACTCAAAGCTATTATTTCTACAAGATAATTCAAATATATATCAAAATTTTCTATTTTAAATTATGGGATTTACATACATGAAACCCTCTTTCCCTTTCCGTGGGTTTAATGTGACATAAAGATCATGTCGTTAAAGCAGTTTTTAAAACGTTATGATTACAAAATGAAACCCATTTCTTTTATTATATATGGGTTTTTTTATGAAATGATTGATGATGATATTTGTGGATCACATGATAATAAAGACATGTCAAGGGTGCGCCCCGATAGTGCTCCAATGCATTGGGTAAAGGCTTAATCTCTAGAGATGACCATTTTTAATGACGCCATGGTGAATAACCTTGGTAATTTTTAACGACACCTTGGGGATGGACCTTGGTGAAACGAAACTATTGTCAATATTAAATGTTGTAGCCCCATCATCAAGTTATGAAAAATGTTATTTTTATTATGATGTATCTCATGAGTCCTTTTTCATGCCTTAATGTTCTTTTCATGTCCTTGTTGAAGTATCTCACGTTCACATGTAAAATGTATCTCTTGATTCCCTTACTAGAACTTCTGCTCACCCTTTATTTTGATGTATGTCCCCAGGTTATGAGATGCAGTAATGAACCTAGGATGAAATTAAGGATAATCCTTTCAAGTGTTTAATAAGAATGTTTTATGTTGTTTTCAGGTATTATGTTCCTTGTTTCCAAGGCACTAAACATTAAAGATCCTCAGTTCTATGTAATGGAATGAAAGTTATGTTATAAAAAGACGGGATGCTATAAAAAGTGAAGTGCCCAGATCAGTGTGAATCACTGAGAGGGGGAGGGGGTGAATCAGTGATCCTTTAAAAACTTTTTACTAATTGATTCTTAATCAATTAAACCTCTATGGCTGGTTAAAGCCTCGATCCACTCTTCTTGTATCTCTCAACCTTCCCCGAATGATTCAGTAATGAAAAGGCACAGGACACAAGGATTTGCAAGGTTCGGCACCAAAGGCCTACATCCTTGCCATGCTCTCCCAGCATGGATTCTCCATTATAACCTGTTAAAATTACAATGGTCGATACAGAGTCCCACTGTATCTCTCCTGAGTCCCACAGGAGGGTCTTTATACTGCGTCCCACAGTGTTACCAGAGTCCCACTGGCCTGCTCCAGAATCCCACTGAAGACTTCTTCTCCCTGAGTCCCACAGGGTCTTGTCTTGGCTCCTCGAGTCTCAAGAGTAGCTCTTCTTCACTTCAAGTTCTTCAAGTATCCTCAGCAGCCTGGGATAAAGGCTGCTGGCCTTGCTCTGTACCTCTGCTCACTTGTGATGAACAGGTCTTCTCGTCTTGCTCAGGATTTATCTCCTTCTTCTAAGGATGACCTGGCCTCTCTCCAATTACTGAATACTCAGACAATTGATGTCTTTAACTTCAGTCTGGTCCAGTCTCACTTCACTTCAACATCATGCACTAAGTGCATGGCAACTCTTCATCTTCATGCACTGATAGCATGGGTTCTCAAATCTCTTCAAGAACCTCCTGGTCTTGGACAACTCAAATGCACACCACTGATTTGGCTCTGTTCACGTGTGCACGTGCATGCATGCATGCATGCACTCTCCTCTTTCTCCTCTTGGTGCAATAAACCCTTGAAGGGTGTAACACTTTAAGCACACACCAACTTTCTTCTTCCTTCACACTCTTTGTTCTTTTTGTTTACACACTTTAAAGTGTGTTCTACTTTAGTGTGGATCTTCTTCTTCTTCTAAGTGTGCACAACCACTTTGCACAAACTTAGGCTTCGGCCTCCTTGTCTCTTAGCACACACTTGTTTCACTTTAGCACACACATGAGTTGGCCTCCTCCTCTTCTTGTTGCACACACACACTTTAGTGTTATTTTAGTTTGTTCTTCAAAGTGTGCACACTCAAGGCTCGGTCTTCTTCATATACTTAGACACACACACACAACATAGGTGTGGTCTTCTTGTTTTGCACATACACTACCCGTAGGTGTGTCTTTGGCCTTCACTCCACTTCTTGCACACACACGGCCTCTTCTTCAATTGGCACACACCCACTGTCCGTAGGTGGTCTTCTTTGTTTGCACAAGGCTACGGCCTTTCTCTTCTATTTTCACACAAGGCACAAAGGCCTCTACTGTCTTCAAATGCCGCGCGCAAGTCCTCAAGGTGCACAAGGGTCGCGCAAACACCTCCTACCGCGCAAGTCCGCGGGCAGAGAAGAATGCAACCACGGGCGCGCAAAGATGCGGCCACGGGTCTTCCTGTCGCGCAAGGAAGGCGCACAGGGGACTCTCCCTTTCTCTTCTTTCACGCAAGAGGTGCGCAAAAGGAACACACAGAGCCAAGGAATGGCTCCGAGATGCTGCCGCGCAAGTGGTGCGCGCAGGGCTTCTACTTCGCGAGGCAGAGCACACGCGGGACTCAGATATTCAACAAAAACCTCAGCAAGCTTCTTTGGAGCCTTGGGATCTTCTTTTATAGGCGAGGCAGAGGCGGTTCATCCGCGTGAGATATTTTCAATCTCCCGAAGATTTCGGGATTTCAAGATTTCCTTAAATCTTGTTTTCTTCTCTCTGTTCGCGCGGGTTCCTTTATTATTTTCTTCCTCTACGTGCATGCGACTCATAACGCATGCACGGCCTTCGGTTTAGGCTCATCCCATGCAAAAACATCAACCACGTGGCCTCGGCAGCTTTGCTTGCCTCGGCCGAACATCGAAATTCTCCATCTGTTGAATGCATGCCTTTTTTATGCATGGTTGTGTTCGTTAGATCCATACGAACTCATTGGTGTCTTCGACTTCTTCAGAGGTGGCCGGAATCTCAAAAACGTCACTCGGGAGGCGCTGGTTCAGCGGCGGCTTCGCGGGTGGCTTCGGCTTGAGCTTGAGGTGGAAGACGAGCCACGGCCGTTGGATCAGGCGTTCAATTATCCTCGGACGGCCTGGATCAGATCGCCTCGCCGCGGATGGATCGTGCGGCGCAGATCAAGCGCGCGATGGCTCGGACGGCCGAGATTTGCTCCCGGGAAAATTTGCGCGTCCCACATCGAAACACCGACCATTTTTCACGTGGTTTATCAAATAAGCGCTCCCTTCCACCGCTCAATTGAACTTCCTCCCTCCCGGTGCCGCCCCGCACCGGGTTCTCTCTGCGGGCGCGCTCTGCGCCCACCTTGCTCCCTACGGGCGCGCTCCTAGCGCCCACCATGCATCCTCCGGGCGCGCTCTGGCGCCCATGCTGCGCAGGCCTGATCCCCCTGCGTGCCCCGGGGCGCTTACACACGGCCCCCCTGCCTCTTGGGCTGGCCACATGGGATCCCCCCTTGGGCGTGGCGCCTTAGGGCCCACATGTGCCTTGGGGGTTGAACCCTTAAGGCTGGCCCTTGGTGGCTAATTTTTTTCAAGTATAGAACAAGTCCTTTGTGTAAAAACAAAGTGACCATGTTCAAATGCCAAATGCCACAACTCTTCTTCATCATTTCTTCTCTTCTCCCACATTTCTATTCTTCTTAGGAATTCCTCATTCTTCTTAAACATGTATTCATCACTTAGGAATGGAATTCCAAACGGTTCCTTCTTAATCTTCTTCATCTCCTCTTCCATATGTGTTCAATACTTAGGAGGGACTTCTTCAACTGAATCTCATGAATCACTTAAATTATTCAAAGGGCTTCATTGATCTAATCAGAGATCAATTGGATCATCTTCTAATTCACATGCACTAAGTGATAGTGCATGGACTTCATTAATGCACATCATCCACTTAGTAGTTGTGGATGGAACTCCTTTCAACTCCTCATGCATTGTGAAGACAGTGCATGGTCTTCAATCAATGTTGTGACTTTGTATCATCAAGATACAAGTTCTATGATCTTAAAGAGCAGCTCAGCAATCGTCAGATGTCATGATGCTCCATCAGCATTCTTCAAGTGTTGTCACTTAGTATCACCTTGATACAAGTATTGGAACATTAAGATCAGTTCTACAATCGTCTGATGTTCTTAGAGAATGTTTCAAACCATCATCTCCTATGCCACTTAGTGAATCTCCTAAGTGACATGCATCTTTATGTTCCATGGCCATTCTCCATTCATCACCATCACCATCACATCCTTTGACATTCACATCTTGACTCCTTGACATCCATCCATTCCAAGACAACATCATGCCTCATTGACAACAAATGCAACACAATGCACTTCAATCTCCCCCTTTGTATTTGTTGTCAATACACCACTTCAGCACATATGAATGGGTCAATATGTGTGCCAATATTTTCTCCCCCTTATTGGCAATAAAATGCAAATGTTTGGTGAGGTTATCTTCAAAAATATCTTCCTCCCTTTGAATAGTATCTTCTTGAAAAACACTGAGAGAGGGATGATGCCACATGTTCTCTTTAGCAATGAACCTTTAGTAAATCAGCTCTAAGTCTACTTGGGCTAACCCGGTGTAGAAAACAAGAGTGATTTGACCAAGGAATTCAAAGCTATCCATAATTCTCTACACATGTGAGATCATGCTTAGGGGTTTGAAATTTTTCAGATATAACAATGAATTTGCTAAATCCTGCACAACATCACAAAACTCATTAGAAAGTTCAGGTGCAAAGATAAAGCTCCCCCATTCAACCATTTGTCTTCAATCAATACTCCCCCTTAATTGTCATGATGAATACAATTAAGAAACAAGGGATGAAAGTATGATTGGAATACCTTCACTTTTCTTCAAGATGGTATTAATCTAAGAATCCCATCTTCTTCAGATTGGCTCCGCCTCAAGGGGTGCACTCCATTCTGTCCAAACCATCCTCCAGTTGAGAATGATCATCATCTTCAATTCCCTGCAATGTCAGCACATGTATATACCAAGAGTATAAGGGAATAAGATGGAACCTTCTTGGTTCATCAATGTGAACAACAAGGTTGAGAAGATTCTCTCAACCGAGATGTCCCATTTTCACCAGTCTTCACACTTGCACATTTGATCTTCATTGATGATTGTGCTGGTGTGGTTCTCAAAACATCTTCATGTGAAACCTTCTTCTTCCCTTTTGCTTTAGCAATTTCCAGAGCTTCATCTTCAGCTCTTTGTAGTTCTCTGGAAAGTTGCAACAGATGTGGCCATATGACAAGTAGATCATTTGGAAGTGTGGCCTCAGTTCTGGAAGTTTCACATGGTTCCTTTGATGCTGTCAAGCTACCTCTCTTAGGCAACTTGTTTTCAATCAATCCCTTCTGCTTATTTTGGATTGATTGTCTATTTGAGTTCAGTTGGCTTCTATTTATTTCCATGGCTTGTTTGCAAAGATCCATGGTATGACCTTTCTTTCCACAGTAGAAGCATATTTTCTTGGTGGTCCTTCTAGATGACTCACCCTTCTTGGATTTAGACTCCAAGGACTTCTCTTCCTTTTTCAACATCTTCTTGGGAGCTTTTTCAGCTTTCTTCTTCTTGCTTCCCAAGGATTCCTTTTTAGCCAGGTTCAGTGATCTTCTCTTCTTTTCATCTTTGGATACAGTTGGAGATTGACATGTATCATTTTGACCACTTTTGAAAACATCCCAGATGTTGTCAAGCAATCCAAATCTGTTAGCAGTAAACAGATGTCTCTGGACCTGTGGATGTTGCTTCTTTTCTTCTGGCTTGCTCCCCCTAGGAATGGGCTTCCTCTGTGCTTTGGCATTCAGTGGATTGTACCAACAATCCTTTGCACAATGCCCATACATGTTGCAACACCAACACTGACACACAAATCTTGACCTCATCAGTCCTTCTGATTGTTGGGTACTTTTCTTGAATTGTTGTGCTGCTTCAGGAGAGCTCTGCTTCTTTAATGTCTTCATCCATACTTGTTTGGATTCATTCTTCCATCCTGCACTTTTAGTAGAAACACTATTAGAAGCATCAGTACAAGATGGGATGGATGGTACCTTCCTTTTAGAAGTTGTTGCCCTTTTATTATAGGATGTCTTTCTTTTAGAATCATCCTTTTCAAAGCTTACTTGAGTAGCAACATTTCTTCTTTCAGCTGACTGGGAGGCTTCAGCTTTGGGTGATTTCAGATTTTTCAATATCACCTCTAGTTCTAAGCATTTCATGTTAAGGGAGTTCTTCTCATCCTCAACAGTTCTTAGCCTTCCTTCCCAATTTTCTTTCAGCTGTTCTAACTGGTCTTCATGCACCTTCTTGATTTCAAGCAATGAGTTTTCAAGCTCCTTCACCCTTTTTACTTTGTCTTCAAGTTGAGAATCTTTAACAACCATTGATACTCTATGCCTCTTCTCCAGTGCATGGTAAACATCTTTGATTATTACTTTAAAGAATTCTTTCTCAGAAAGACTTCTTTGCAATTCTTCACAAGTATCTTCATATCTTTCATTGCAAAGAGATACTGTTTCATCTTTGGCATTTACCAGCTTTCTGAGAGTGTTGGTTATGCCAACCCTTTTAGCCAGCTGATCTTCCATAGCATTGGCTTCTTCTTCTAACTGTGATTTTTCTTCATGAAGTACATGGATGCCTGTAGCTATACACTTTGCCACTTCCATGGGAACTGTCTTCTGAAGATATTTGAGTGAACTCTGAAGATCATTCATTGTTTCAACTTCATCACAGCTAGGACAGGCTTTCTTCATCTTCTTGGCATGTTTCTTCTTTCTATTTTTCTGAGTCTTGGCAGATATCTCCATTTGAGGCTGGTCGCTCGTTTCCTCAAATCTGCACTTCATAAAGACTCCCTTGGATCTTTTAGAGGTAACCTCCCTCTGATACCAATTGAAGTGCCCAGATCAGTGTGAATCACTGAGAGGGGGAGGGGGTGAATCAGTGATCCTTTAAAAACTTTTTACTAATTGATTCTTAATCAATTAAACCTCTATGGCTGGTTAATGCCTCGATCCACTCTTCTTGTATCTCTCAACCTTTCCCGAATGATGCAGTAATGAAAAGGCACAGGACACAAGGATTTACAAGGTTCGGCACCAAAGGCCTACATCCTTGCCATGCTCTCCCAGCATGGATTCTCCATTATAACCTGTTAAAATTACAATGGTTGATACAGAGTCCCACTGTATCTCTCCTGAGTCCCACAGGAGGGTCTTTATACTGCGTCCCACAGTGTTACCAGAGTCCCACTGGCCTGCTCCAGAATCCCACTGAAGACTTCTTCTCCCTGAGTCCCACAGGGTCTTCTCTTGGCTCCTCGAGTCGCAAGAGTAGCTCTTCTTCACTTCAAGTTCTTCAAGTATCCTCAGCAGCCTGGGATAAAGGCTGCTGGCCTTGCTCTGTACCTCTGCTCACTTGTGATGAACATGTCTTCTCGTCTTGCTCAGGATTTATCTCCTTCTTCTAAGGATGACCTGGCCTCTCTCCAATTACTGAATACTCAGACAATTGATGTCTTTAACTTCAGTCTGGTCCAGTCTCACTTCACTTCAACATCATGCACTAAGTGCATGGCAACTCTTCATCTTCATGCACTGATAGCATGGGTTCTCAAATCTCTTCAAGAACCTCCTGGTCTTGGACAACTCAAATGCACACCACTGATTTGGCTCTGTTCACGTGTGCACGTGCATGCATGCATGCATGCACTCTCCTCTTTCTCCTCTTGGTGCAATAAACCCTTGAAGGGTGTAACACTTTAAGAACACACCAACTTTCTTCTTCCTTCACACTCTTTGTTCTTTTTGTTTACACACTTTAAAGTGTGTTCTACTTTAGTGTGGATCTTCTTCTTCTTCTAAGTGTGCACAACCACTTTGCACAAACTTAGGCTTCGGCCTCCTTGTCTCTTAGCACACACTTGTTTCACTTTAGCACACACATGAGTTGGCCTCCTCCTCTTCTTGTTGCACACACACACTTTAGTGTTATTTTAGTTTGTTCTTCAAAGTGTGCACACTCGAGGCTCGGCCTTCTTCATATACTTAGACACACACACACAACTTAGGTGTGGTCTTCTTGTTTTGCACATACACTACCCGTAGGTGTGTCTTTGGCCTTCACTCCACTTCTTGCACACACACGGACTCTTCTTCAATTGGCACACACCCACTGTCCGTAGGTGGTCTTCTTTGTTTGCACAAGGCTACGGCCTTTCTCTTCTTTTTGCACACAAGGCACAAAGGCATCTACTGTCTTCAAATGCCGCGCGCAAGTCCTCAAGGTGCACAAGGGTCGCGCAAACACCTCCTGCCGCGCAAGTCCGCGGGCAGAGAAGAATGCAACCACGGGCGCGCAAAGATGCGGCCACGGGTCTTCCTGTCGCGCAAGGAAGGCGCACAGGGGACTCTCCCTTTCTCTTCTTTCGCGCAAGAGGTGCGCAAAAGGAACACACAGAGCCAAGGGATGGCTCCGAGCTGCTGCCGCGCAAGTGGTGCGCGCAGGGCTTCTACTTCGCGAGGCAGAGCACACGCGGGACTCGGATATTCAACAAAAACCTCAGCAAGATTCTTTGGAGCCTTGGGCTCTTCTTTTATAGGCGAGGCAGAGGCGGTTCATCCGCGTGAGATATTTTCAATCTCCCGAAGATTTCGGGATTTCAAGATTTCCTTAAATCTTGTTTTCTTCTCTCTGTTCACGCGGGTTCCTTTATTATTTTCTTCCTCTACGTGCATGCGACTCATAACGCATGCACGGCCTTCGGTTTAGGCTCATCCCATGCAAAAACATCAACCACGTGGCCTCGGCAGCTTTGCTTGCCTCAGCCGAACATCGAAATTCTCCATCTGTTGCATGCATGCCTTTTTTATGCATGGTTGTGTTCGTTAGATCCATACGAACTCATTGGTGTCTTCGGCTTCTTCAGAGGTGGCCGGAATCTCAAAAACGTCACTCGGGAGGCGCTGGTTCAGCAGCGGCTTCGCGGGTGGCTTCGGATCGAGCTTGAGGTGGAAGAAGAGCCACGGCCGTTGGATCAGGCGTTCAATTATCCTCGGACGGCCTGGATCAGATCGCCTCGCCGCGGATGGATCGTGCGGCGCAGATCAAGCGCACGATGGCTCGGACGGCCGAGATTTGCTCCCGGGAAAATTTGCGCGTCCCACATCGAAACACCGGCCATTTTTCACGCGGTTTATCAAATAAGTGCTCCCTTCCACCGCTCAATTGAACTTCCTCCCTCCCGGTGCCGCCCCGCACCGGGTTCTCTCTGCGGGCGCGCTCTGCGCCCACCTTGCTCCCTGCGGGCGCGCTCCTAGCGCCCACCATGCATCCTCCGGGCGCTCTCTGGCGCCCATGCTATGCAGGCCTGATCCCCCTGCGTGCCCCGGGGCGCTTAAACATGGCCCCCCTGCCTCTCGGGCTGGCCACATGGGATCCCCCATTGGGCGTGGCGCCTTAGGGCCCACATGTGCCTTGGGGGTTGAACCCTTAAGGCTGGCCCTTGGTGGCTAATTTTTTGCAAGTATAGAACAAGTCCTTTGTGTAAAAACAAAGTGACCATGTTCAAATGCCAAATGCCACAACTCTTCTTCTTCATTTCTTCTCTTCTCCCACATTTCTATTCTTCTTAGGAATTCCTCATTGTTCTTAAACATGTATTCATCACTTAGGAATGAAATTCCAAACGGTTCCTTCTTAATCTTCTTCATCTCCTCTTCCATATGTGTTCAATACTTAGGAGGGACTTCTTCAACTGAATCTCATGAATCACTTAAATTATTCAAAGTGCTTCATTGATCTAATCAGAGATCAATTGGATCATCTTCTAATTCACATGCACTAAGTGATAGTGAATGGACTTCATTAATGCACATCATCCACTTAGTAGTTGTGGATGGAACTCCTTTCAACTCCTCATGCATTGTGAAGACAATGCATGGTCTTCAATCAATGTTGTGACTTTGTATCATCAAGATACAAGTTCTATGATCTTAAAGAGCAGCTCAGCAATCGTCAGATGTCATGATGCTCCATCAGCATTCTTCAAGTGTTGTCACTTAGTATCACCTTGATACAAGTATTGGAACATTAAGATCAGTTCTACAATCGTCTGATGTTCTTAGAGAATGTTTCAAACCATCATCTCCTATGCCACTTAGTGAATCTACTAAGTGACATGCATCTTTATGTTCCATGGCCATTCTCCATTCATCACCATCACCATCACATCCTTTGACATTCACATCTTGACTCCTTGACATGCATCCATTCCAAGACAACATCATGCCTCATTGACAAAAAATGAAACACAATGCAATTCCAAAAGGTACTGTGAGGTAAATGGATTCCGGATTTTAGGGAACTATGGAAGTGAAAATGTTATATCCATGGAACATGGGAAAGGTAATCATTGATTATGCCATAGTGGACTTCAATATTTCATATTTTGGAATGTTGAATAATTTTATGGGATAAATCATTTATGGTGGGAAGAGTTTTTTATCCCATTTGGTCACATGTATGCCTTAGTTTAGCCATGTGATTTTCTCTTTTGCGTTTTAGAATGACTTATGGGTAAGACACTAAAAATATTGTATTAATTGAAAAAAATTAATTTTTAATTTTGAAGAAAAATTGTTAGTTTAAACATGTGATTACCATGCATTATTCCTCTATGAGGTTTTAATGTTGTTTTCATGGTTTGATCATGGTTAGTAAATTTTCACGACATGACTAGTGAACTGTGCAGGGTGTATCGTGGTTGTCCAAGGGTGTCTCATGATCCGAAAATGGTTTTCCCACATAATGTTATCCTTCGTTAAAAAAATATAGCCCTCATAAATTTTTCATAGTAGTGGCCCAGGATTAAGACACATAGTTAGATTTATCAGGTGGCCTACTTACAAAAATGGTGTGACTCCCTCAAAACACTAAAAAGTATGATTTTATAAATTTACATTGATATTTTTTTTAAGGAATACCACACTATAATCTAATTTCCCTCATATTAATCCTTCCACAGAGCATTGGGCGTCTCTCTACTTGGATTCTATGATAAATTACTTCATTCATGATAGATCGAATGAAGGTAAGATACATATTTGATCTGGTTCTCATTTTATTCTTAGATCATCATTTGGTCAATTCATACATCAACTTTTGGATCCTAAATTTGATGTTTATGCTATATATAAGGGGTTTTTAGAGGATTGCTGTGTTTCTTTTAGATAATTGATCATGCGGCCCCGATCTAGGATTACATTGTCTCCATTTTAGAAAATGATTTGTTCTCCCCCATATTTGATTATTTTTTTTCTACAATAGAAATAATATATGAATTTATAATTATTTTCATGTAAAATAGATTTTTTATTCATTGATTTGAATTTATTTTTGGTTTAAATGGATATTTTTTTAATTGAATAATACTTTTAAATGGGATTCCTTTTAATGTTTTGTTTGTGCACACCAAGTGCTTATTTTATTACATAAATATTTTTTGGTTTATTAAATTTTTTCTAAACAAAAACGAGGATTATCCTATAATTTAAATTGTTTTATAAAATTTGAAAATAATTTTAAAATAGATTTGTTAATACATATCACAATGGGAACCATGGGTTTGACTGGAAAAGACATTTCACTCATTTTTGTGTAATACCACATGGGGTTTTCATTAACATATATGTGCATAATATAACTACTGGTTATACAGGTTTGGTCCTACATAGTCATATATTTGGTATTTGTTTTAATTTCTATTATATATTTGGAGAGGATAGATCCCAAATAGTGTAAATTCTTCAAGTATGTTTATTTACATGACTGATCGGTCATAGTTATTTGATCACTTATTTCACATTATTGATTGTTCATGGTTTTTTCTCACATTATTTGCCACAATATCCTATTCCTTGTTATTTTATTATATTTTGACCTTATTGATTATTAAGGGAATTTATACATTATAATCTTATTCTATATCAATTATCAAATTTCTTCCTTTGAGTATCTGAAAGTCTTTGAAAAAAACCACATTATGATTTTCAAATGGTCTTAAATTATTAAAATTCATTGTAAAACTACGTTTTTTATATGATGGGACCGTGAAATTCTTGATAATAGAATTTTTATAGACACTATTGTAGTATCCTGCTGGAATTTGATATCACACCCTCCTTTTTACTTTTGGTGGTTATAGATATAGTTTTTACAAACTCTGGATGGTAATGGAATTAATTAATATTTCATGTTTTTATTTCTTCATAACATTAATTGCTAGGTAGTATATAGATGAAAATTGGCCACATGGGAAATTTTTGGTCTGTCTTATTATACATTTGGTTTTTCTCATTTATTATGGATTTTACAAATCATGGATGAATATAATTATTTAAATTTATAATCTTGTTTTATTCCAGGTTTTGTTTTATTTGATAATTTTTTCTATAATCAAGTCAACACTCACCACCACGAAGGGCCAGATTGGGGGCCCATTTAGTTAACATGGGTTGGACAGTTACATATGTCACCTTAGGGTTCCTGAAAAGATATAATGGTCATAAACTATGTATATTAGAAGGAAAGTGTACATGAATCAGGAATTAATTGGTAATCATGAAGTTAATGTAAGATTATCTCAATGGGATAACATACCCCAAATTAACCACAAGCTGAATTAGTAAATCATTTATAGTCCCCAATACATTGGGTCCCTAAATATATGGAGGGGTGAATCAGTGTTCTCATTTAGTTAATGAGTATTTTATTTTTTAACACATTGTCCTGTAAATATAAATGTTATTTGTCCACAAAATTATTTATCACAACCTCACATTTATTTGAAATATTAAAGGAAGAGACTATAACATATTACATACAGGTTTCAGAGAAATTCTATAACCCTTCCCATGATGGATATTCTCTCCCACAGGGACTCTCCATGATTGAAAATCAACATCTTACATCACATAGTACACTATGGTTATTACATTTATATTATAAAATATAAATGGTTATACACTCAACAGTCAATACGTTAGCCCCCCTAAAAACATATTATAGGGTTCAATGGGGTTGATCGTTAGATAAGATTATATAAATCTTCCCAATGGATTATTCTACACTCGTGGAAGTATGACCTCTATCCACGAGCCCATAGGATAATGTTTTCTCATATACAACCAGATGAACATTATATGAAGTGTCAGTAATTTTAATCCTTCATGATAAATAGAAATATAAATATTTTATAGCATTAAGAATAATCAGGGTAAAAATAGATCTATTTCTTTTTTAATGGATCCCAATATCATTTAATTATTTCTCTATTGTAATGTTTTGTACCAGGTTCTCAGAACTCTCTTTGACAGTTTATGCAAGTTATATCAATCATTACTAACATATATCTTATTCTCACACCTACATATTTATAAATATAAATATTTATCACACATAATTTAAAATTTTATTAGGAAACTCATTAGACATTGAATGCATTTGAGATCTTCCTCGAGATCTCATTCTAGTTTTTTGAAAAAGATTAATTTTGATTCCCCATATGAAACTAGTATTTACATGTTTTAAATACTATATAAAATATAATTCATTAAACTCAATAAAAATATGAATGTGTATTTCTTCATATGACACTACCATATAGACCTTCCTATTTGCAGCTACATATCTTTTATTTATTTTTATTCATATCAATATGAATCTCACATACTCTATGTATTTATGATTTATGAAAATGTAAAACAAATATTGATAGTCATACTCAAAAAACTATTTATATATAAATTTATATTAAAATATACTATTTTACACTAAATAAATATATATTATGATGAATCATTATGTTCAAATCCAAATTTTTTTATGAGTAAATAAAATCTAATTATGATTCTTTATGTTTGCAATCATTAATATTTATTGGTCACTGCTAAAAATTGTAATATTCATTCATAAGACAACATTTTTATCTAAATTAAACTGATCCATTATTAAATAGCTCAAAATGTTATCTAAAATAATAACGACATTGTATTATCATTCACTAAAACAGTCATCTAGTTTCCTTGAAAATAATCACAAAATAATCACAATAAAAGATGAGTATATCCATAAAAATACATCAAGATTCACTGAGACATCCAAAAAATATTTACATTCCAGTTGAAAATATAACCTGACAAGTATATGTCAATGAAAATTCCTTTTTATTTTTTTGACAATACATCAGAATACATATGTTAATATTTGATCATGGATATCTAACCTAATTGAATATCAAATAAAATTGATCAATATGAATAAAAATAAATCATATTAAATTCTTATTTTAAATTATTTGACAATGTAATGTTACAAGGATGGAAGAACAATATTTTCATTATAAAATATGTTTTAGTTAGTCCACCCTAAGTCTATATGGGAAAACAAGGTGTAGAAAACAAAAATTATTTTATAGAGGTTGTTAATAGTGTTCATAAACATGAAACTATTTGTTATTGTACCACGAATCTCATTTAGAAAAAAGATCATATAGAATAATTCTTTTTAGATATGAAACATGTAAATAGAAAATCAACAAATTTATTTTCAATTATTGACACTCCCCCTCTTTCTCAAATTTTTATCATCTGACTCCCTTGTTCATAACATATTGTATGTATTCCTGGATCATAGGATGTATGTGTGATTTAATTCAATCAAAAGTCTATACATCATGTGGATATCCAGATTTAATATAATTCCAACATTCACATTTCTAGTGATTAATAGATATCTCAAATGTGTGTTTTTATACTCCATAAATAATTCACTCACTATTAATTATGGTATATGAAACAACATGAGTATAACAATATGTTTTTTAGCAACTTTAATCCTACACTTACCGTTCAATTGAAAACATTATAGCAAAAATTAACTACCATGAAATAATATATGCACAGTCATTATTTGTTTCTTTAGAATACAATATTAGGTTGACAATCTCTTCACACCTTTGGAAATCACTTATTTTGAAATTTTAGTACATTTCATCTAATTATTTAATTCAACATATTGTAGACTAAATTTTTTGTATATTCATTTTCAAATGATTAGTAGTTTAATATACCTTTGTGGTGAATGAAACCTCATTACCTTTTTCTTTCATAAACTTCATACACATCATATCTTGATATGGTCATACTGTCATACTCTCTTTTAAATCATTCATTGGTTGACCAAAACTATTGAATTATATTAGATAAACCTTTTAATCATTTTATTTGGAAAGCATCTAACGAATGATAAAAGTATTCATGTATATACACTTGTTTAAATTATTATAAATATCAATATCCAATTATCTAATATCATGTTCAACTCCAACTCATCTTCCCAAATTGACAAGAAATCATTTTTACCTGATCAACTTCTTTAGGATTCTCAACATTTCATTTAAAATTAATAACAATGTATTTTTATTTGTATTATATTTATAAATATTCAACCCTTAATAAATATTTGGAATATCACTTAGAAGTCTATGATTTTATTCCCAAACCCTATTCCATTCTTACCCACATCTTTTACAAACATCCTATAAACAAATAATATTATTTTGTGTGAACATATTTGGAGTAGATATGGTAACAATATTTTTTTAGAACATTCTTCAGATTAATGTTCATTCTCATTCTTCATTATATCGACATTACTATTAAATATGTTTTTTGTATAACATTGTATCAGTGGTGTCTGTTCATTCTATAGATCCAGTAATTACCTATGAATATGGTATTTGTATTTGGATGAATAATTTTACCAGAACATCCACTGTAAGGCCTTGATAGATTCCACACCACTATTCTACATGGTAAAAAATGTTGACTTCATATTTTATCTTCCTTTATGAAGAAAATTGTCTCTCACAATTTTTCACAGAAAAAATATTCATAGTGTAATTACTAAAACATATATTATCATATAAATAAAATTAGTTTGGGGTATTTATTTACCATTAATATTGTTACCCATTTTTCCATTATATTGATATTATTCTAAATTAACGTCAATATCATTGTTGGGGATTTATATAGTATTTTTTGTATCATGTTCTACTGTTATACATATGGAATATTACTTAGTATGTTCTCCAATCATTATAGATGACTCATCCTTGAAATAAATTAATATTTATATCTCTATCATGTCAATGTTTTAATTTTTTTGACATCATCACCATATATAACATTCTTCTACACATAATCTTCCTTATAAATAATCACATTTTTTTCTTTATTTACATTATTATTTTCATTCATGATTTATTATACATATCCCATATACAATTATCTCTTTTTCATCAACTCCCACTCATGAATAGTTATTTATTTTACTATCATCATGACTATATGATGAATGTGATCCATTATCAATAAAATCAAAGATATTGAATATATAATGTGAGATAAAAGATAATTCATTATTAAATTTATAATATTAGAATATTATTCTTTTATTGATGAAATAATCATTCTTTTTACCCTTTCTCTTATTTTGTGTTTCCTCATCATATTCATCTATATCATATTATTTAACCCACGCCATTGATAAAATCTTTTCAATATGTTCTATATTATAATTATTAAAACATAAAGGGTGATTAATACTATATCAATTCATTTTTCCTCTGTGAAACATTTTGTAGAAAGAAATTCATTTTTTTTAAATCATGTTTATCTTTAAAATTCGAGTATTTAGATTCTATAGACTCTTTCACTCTATGTTTTCATTTTATCATGGATTAATAATACATTTTATCTAATTTCGTTCTTTTTGAATGTATTATATTTTCTTAGTTGATAAACTATAATTATTTCAATTCAATTATTTTTTAGGCCTTATTTGTATTCCAAGGAAGAAATTTTGTATTCAAACTAATCGGAAAAATTTATTATTGCTTTTTTAAATTGGAGAACTCATTTTGATTCTCACCAAACCCGAATTTTTTTTACAATCTCATTTATCCATGATAATTATCTATAAATATCTTCATAATAATACATTTTAATATATTCAAATTGGATTTTATAGACATTGATATTTGATTAATTAACATTAAAAATAAATTAACTCATCCATCAATGTTTGTCCCAAATTTTTTTAGTAGTCTAGACACTCATGAACATTGCATAAAATTAATTATATAGATATATAAAAATAAAATAATGATATTTTCCATGTTACTCTATTTTTATCATAGATTATTGATTCATAACATATTATTTAGTAATTAGTGGGAATCCCATTGTTTCAGTTTCTATCATATCGATTCAATATTATAGGAGGTATAGTGAAATACTATTCATTTCTCTATGATAGTTTGTCAAATAAGAAATTTGAACTCCTTGATGGTTAATAGAATTCATATTCTCCACCTCTCAGAATTTTCTAATTGATATTTTTTTGGGACCTACATCAAATACTAATTCTTAGTACCTGATTAGTTTGATCACTAGGAGGGGGAGGGTTAAGTAAGTGGTCACTATTCATTTATTAGTTTGTCTATTTTTATCAAACCCCCCTGATCATAGTAATTTTACCATTCAACTAAAATACTTATGACATCCTCACATTAATTAATCGTAATGTAGAATGTGAGTATCAAAAAATAATTACATGTTTTTTTAATAGAATACTCATTTCTGGGTTGGTTACTACCTTAATATGGATTCCCCATTATATACAATTTTCATCATACAACACATATTCCATTATTCTATCTACACATACACTACATTTTGTGTCTGGTGATACTCCCTAACCTCAATTGATTATTCAACTAAAACCACTACTTAATTTATTAATTTTATGATCTATGAGCGAGAATTAACTAGTTATTATCTTTAGATTCTTATAAAGTCCATGGAATAATGATCTCCCTCCCCCATCATACAAATTTATTATTTCTAATGTACTACCAAAAGAACATTAGTTGGACTATGAAATTCAATAGTAATTCCAAATCATGAGTGATCTATGTATTCCTCGACTTCAGGAATACTCTTGTGAACTATAAATATCCTCCTAAATTAATTGCATTCAATTTATTTTATATCTCTATGTCTGAAAGTAATGTGTTTCTATTGATCAAAAAACACTTGAAAATGATTTAAAATTATCATAGTCATTTCACTCACATATTTTTTACTCCTAACTCAAATTGTATACACATAAATATATCTCATACATAGTTGGAAATAATATTTAGAAACTATCTGAAAATTGGATGTTGTAGTTCATTTCCGTGAGATCCAAATCAAATAATTGGTTAAATATTTATTTGGAATCTCTAAAAGAATCATGTATTTCCTTCTTTAAAATTCTCAATAAAATACAAAAAATTAAATTCATTAAATATATATACGTTTATGGAGTCACGTGTCTCTACCATTTGGAGCATATTTTAATCAGTTCCAAGATAATAATAGTTTCTCTTCATCTCTATAGACATATTACATTCTCTAAATATTAAATTTATTTGTTGAGATTTTATGATTTTTTAATGAGATATTGTAACGCCCCGACCCTAGTTACCCAGAGTCGGTGCATTATTACAAAACATTGTCATGATCACAAGAAAGATCAAGTCTCGAATGACCGATTAGTTTAGTAGCCTTGGAATAACTAGATACATTCATAAATTTTACATCACATCATAAAGTGAAAGCTACTACAACAAAATCTTGTCTTTATATACCATAATACTATCCCTGTAGGTCATTCATAAAATACTTCTTCACATCCTGGGAAAAATAAAACATTGAAAGTGGTGAGATCAGATGATCGGCAATGATAAAAATATAGCGGAAACGTTCATAAATAAACAAAAAAATTTAAGGCAATGTATAAATAATACAAATGTTTTTTAAACTTGAACTTCAGCATAATATGGCAAGGATAAAATTAAATAATGTCATTTACATATTCACATGGATATTCTACTAGTTGAATAACCACATGAAAATATTAATAACCACTTTCATAATGACAGAATGCATAGTGCCAGACTATCATAATCACGTAGCCAAGGCCTCGTGCCAAGACTACAAATAATATTTTGTCAAGGCCTCATGCCAAGACACTAGTTTGTCTCATGAGACCTACTGATGCATTGAGGAGCTATAGCGGGCTCCACCTGTCACTTACTAAGTCTAATGCCTTCCTCATATGAACAGGTTTAAACATAACATAAAAATTCGTATTAAAACTAGCGTACGAAATGTCAATACTTTAACCACAAACCATGAATGGTATAAAAATTTCACATCCACAGTCCAACATAACTCATTCGATACAATATGGAAGATTGTATTGTATCAGATTAACCTCAATCAAGAATAATAAAGGATAATGTCATAGATGGAAATAATCATCGAAACTATTTGAGAGAAATATCCCCTTTTTTCTTGAAATCATTTAAAATCCACACTATTGGTCAAGAGGCCATTTAAAAATAGATTTTTGAATCAAAGTGTCCCATACCACATTGAAACTTTTGAAAGGAATTTTGATTTGAAAACTTCAATGTCCATATAGATAAATCCTTAAACCATTTTTAAAACATGGAAAATAATAAGAAATATTTAGAATGATAAATCATTAAAAAAAATTAAAATGATATTTTAGTTAGATTTACTGACCAAAATAGAGACACTTGAATATAAATAATCGGGGCATATAAAACATTTTTATATCATTGGAATAAATGGATTAATGATATACTATGTCAAGATACATTATATACACCATATAAAATTGATTTGGTGTATAACAACAATGAAGTCTCAATGGAATGTAAATTGAGATGAATTCTCTTATAAAGACCATATCCTTATGTTAAGAATAAATCAAAGACGTAATTATGTGTGAAAAATTTAAATACAATCAATATGATTGGATATTAAGTGTAAATCAATCAGAGTAAATTCACACATATTCTTGTAAAAACAACACCAATGAATTGGATATTTAACTCAACAAATGGAGATTGAGTTAAAATTTCACTTATCAAGTTCAAATAGATGACATGAAAATTTATAAATGGAGTGATTATGTGTACCAAAAGTATATCCACAGAATGGGGAGTGGAAATTATGACATAAACAAATTAATAGTGATTCCACACATAATCGTGGAGTAATATAATCAATGAAATATGTGTAAAGCCAAATGAGTGGAAATTGAAATTTTAAATTCCCTTATTGATTTGGTAACTTACAAAACATACACCCATGAAAGAAGGATCATAAAAAGATGATTTAAATACCCATAAATTAAATTATATTAAACAATGAATACAATTATTTGTAGTACACATACACCACATGCAATAAATAAGTGGTTAACAATGGAATTTTCACGAAATTAAGAGTGAGATAAGAAACCCGTTACTTTGCAATTTATCCTTCGTAGACGGTAGGTTAACCTCCTTTATAATGGTGAAATAATTTTTATTGAATTATAGAATAATAATTTACATTAATATGATATCATATATGATCTTTTAATATTTATTTGTTAATAATATCTTAGTATTATCGTCATTTCGGGTCTAAACTTACTCGTTTTCCATTATATTCTTTGTTACATAAGCCATGTTTGTTATGGATAGGTTGTATCTTATTCATATCCATATTTATATCAAGTCATTAAACAATTTTTTTAATCATTATATGAGAATTATACTTGAATGGGTACGATGGAGAATGAATCTCATCACGTTCGTGGAGACGGTAGTCTGTACGTACGCACGAGCGACAATATCATTTGTTTGGTGTTAAAATAATATATAATTGGATGTTATATCATATATACAGAATAATTATCATTTTATATTTATTATTTACATGAATTACACATCATTATTATACCAATCCAAATAATAATTTATTGAATGACAATTACACCACAACGTGGAGACGGTAAGCCGTACGTACGAACGTATGGTGACATGCCATTCAAATGATGGATATAATACTCAATATTGTTGTACCATATTTATAATAACATCACAGTATATATAAGATACTAGAGTTATTATTTTATAATATAAATAACAAATAAAGAAGAAGTTCAAGAACAAAGGAACATGAATGAGGGTGGTGAAAACATTTCCTCTTCTTCGGGTTCTTCCTTTTGATTTGATCAAAAGGGATCCTTAGGTTTTCATTCTGATCAAAATATGGCCTCTAGGATGTAGTGAGGGAAGTTGAGATAGTATTTGGGAAGGGTTGGCCGAACCAAAAGGCTTTGAATGTGTGAATTATTGAGAATGGGGGGTTCTCTTTTATAAGAGGTGTGAGGGGGACCTTTGGAAAAGCTAAAAATATTATTTTATAATAAACTTATATTCGGTTTATAATGGATCAAAAGTGGATTATTTTATGTTTAAGGTGGGTATGGGTCTAATACCACTCAACCAATAGATCTTATACAGGATTGGGTCATTATATTAACCTTATCATTAAGTATTAACTCTTAGTTAATTAGTTTCACTATTACAATGTCTCGTGTTATTTTTATATTATATGGTTAATAAACATTCTATATACATCCAAGCGACCCCAAAGTGGTCCATTTATGATACACCTATAATGATATAAGTCTCTTGACGAACCTTATATTTTTAGGAATTGAATAAATTAATAAAATAATATTTGTTTTAAAAACACTATTTTGTCAATTTTTACACTATTGGGTATTTTTTTTTTAAAATTCATAACATCAGTATTAATTCGAAAAAAACTTATATAATCAATCCTAATATGTCATATTAATCAATAAAATTTGTGTAATTCATAAAAATACTAAAATTACATTTATTTTGATATTTATACTATTAATTATTTTAATATTTCATTAATTAGGTAATTACTGCATCATCATTGTGTCATAAATAAATTATATTATATAATTTCTAAATATTATAAATAAAATAGCATTATGTAGGAAATATATTTATCCTTCTAATGAATATTTACAAACGAATATTTCTTATTTATAACCCTATATTAAAAATGTATTAGTAAATAAACATTGATTTTAACTCTTTTAACTCTTCGTAGAATTAAATAATAATAAATGTCCTAATCTAATACAAGTGGACCTAAATGATAATATTTTATTCCTAAGGTTGTTTTCGGTCGAGATACACTTGTCCAATATAATTTGGACATGTGTTAGGGTAATATTAATATCATTTTTACCCTTAATTACCCTATTTACTTTTAAAAATGGTAAATAAAAGTAAAAAGTTACAATTCACCAAAAATTACATTCATCTCATTGAACCACATTTTATTCCTTGATATTAACCATGTCTCTCGGATTTTCTAAATTCCACTCACAGATGCGGTAAAATTAATATTTATGAAAAAAATCAGTTTTTTAACTACCACTTAGTGGTTTCACTATTTATCAAAAAAATGAAAGTTTCCAGAAAAATACCAAAAATTAGGCCTAAGTTATATTTGATATTATGAATTCAAAAATGATGTCTATTTTACCAAATTCAAAACATATCAGTTGAATTAATTAATTTAAAAATTAATTCCCGTCGTCAAAACAAATAGCGTGTTTTTAAGAGATAATAACTATCAAAAGATTGACACTTGTTTATGTATGGTTTAAATGTGAAATTACATCCAATGACCAAAATTGTATTAAATGGTAAAAATATATTCTATATATACTTTAAAACCACTCAAATTAATAATTTATCGCTATTAATTATTATGATTAAAAAAGTTATTTTTAATTAAAATTTAATAATTTTCACTATTCATCAAAATATGAAAGTTATCCGAAAAGTACAAATATTTCACCCTAAGCTAATTTTGATATTAAAAATCCAAAAATGTTGTCAAATTTGAAAGATAAAATTTATAAAATTTCAAAAATTAGGTATTACTATTCATAACGGCTAGTTTGATTGGTTGTGGTGTGTTAGAATCTCGAAGTTGCGTACAATGCATGTCATTGCATTATTCAAAGGGAAACATACCATGGATGCTTGGGGTGTTACATTCTCCCCTCCTTCAATAAATTTCGTCCTAGCAATTTTTTTAAAATTGGGCTTGAGAATATAATGGAAAGTCACACATTGGAAAAAGAGTCAATAAAAGTATCATTTTAAAAGAAAGGAAGAGAGGTATAAAGGTCACCCAAGATAACCCATAATAGGATTCCAGGTATGAAAACATGGATATGGAAGATAAACTAAGTGTTATGTTCTGATGGAGAGGGATAGATAACATGATCAGGAAAAATTTATCAATACCAAAATCAAAAACTTGTGTTGGGAAAAATAGTTATTAGTCTCCCATTAGGAAAAGTAAACGGACATCATTTTTTGTTTTAAGTTACATTACATCAGTACGAGGAATTAATTTATGATATTTACTAAGAAAATAAAGAGATATACTTACTTTTTAAGTAGAGTTTCTTTCTTTAATTAATTTTTACCACTAACTCATTTTTTTGAACAATGAGTATTCAAGAAGACTTGGTCACAATGGAAGAGATAGAATAAACTTCTATAGAAATACATGATCCATGTAGGATAAACTATATATTTACCTTGTCTTCAGAGATTAATCAAAACCAAAATGGTTAGTATAATATATGATGATCCCCAAAATGGATATTCCATTAGAGAAGAAAACATTAATCTTAATTTCTAAAATTAATCCATCAATACACCAAAGTTAAATAAATACCATTCAATAATCAATTGTCCTTAAAATCCTTCAATATAATCCAAACTAATATTGAAACCCAAAACATATAAGAATTTATTCTTCCATGTTAAATTGTATCTCCAAATGACATTAATTACTCTTAAGGTAACATACTTAAAAGTAATTAACCTAATAATTTCCATAAATAACCCAAATCACTATAAATCCACAATAAAATCATAGATAAAATTCCACCATTACTCCTCAAATGAAATCCCATACTATTCTATTTTCCGTGGGCATATAGTGTTCACAAAAAAGCAAACAACTTCTAAAATAACATTTATCACTTAATCACAAAATCATTTTTCGATACTAAGGGTATTCAATTGATAAGACATAACATCCAAAATGAAATTATTATTGATCAATAAAATAATTTAACTTAAAATAATAGTCACACTAACCAGGGACTTCACGTAGTCCAGTGGTAGGCGATAAATACCAATCGCACTTTGGTTGTGGGTTCGATTCCCACAGCTTTGTCCGATGCGAAGGGTTGTCACATGGTCTACGTGTTGTCCTTTTTCAAAAACTATATTTTATAACATTACCAAAGTGACATAAATTCCTCAAAATAACCATAACATAATTTAACCACAAATCATTTCTCATACCTTGCATTTTCATCCCCAATTATAATAACTTATAATTTCCTCAAACCCAAAGATCTTATAAAACTAAATGGTTATTTATAACTATATCCACAAGAGAAAAGATAATTCTTCCTCAAATATCATTCTCACATGGAAAAGTATAGGGTTAAAAATACAAGAGAAAATTATTCCAAAGTAAACACATCAACAAGGAGTAGTAATAATTTTTAAACATTTCTCCAACCATTTATTCCCGCATAACATCTTCTTTGACTAAGAAAATATATTATAGAATAGGGCATTCACTCAGGTAATAGCTAGGTCCCCTAAATTTACGGCAAATGACTGTAAATGGATTATTGGGACCATTTTTATCTTCTTCCATAGTACTCTTCATTTTTCTTTGGCAATTCTTCAATTTATTTCCTTCCTTCTCAAATGTAAAGCATTTCATTGTCCTATTGAGACACTTTCTTGGGTGTCTCCTTCCACATTTATTGCATGATGGAAATTGAGTATTCTTTTCTCCATGGTCTCCACTGCTGGAGCTCTTATCATTCGTTACCTTTCTCTTCATTGTTGAGTCCGAGAATTGGTTATTATATATATTGTTGATCATTTTTTTTGGAAAATTGATGTGGCATAAAGAAAATATCTTTTACGCCTATCAACATTCCATTTTGTTGCTCATTTCCACCATCGTTCCCACCTTGTACATCATTTTCAAAGTCACTATGACTTCCTTGGAATCCAGCCATTGACTAAAACCTGAAAGCATTGTGTGAGTAATAGTAGTCATAAAATATGTTAGATATTAATATGTCACCATATTCTCAATTTGAAATACAATTGGATTAATCAAGGTCATTTAAACTCATTTTATATATATAATACTTCAAATCATTTTGTAAAGAAAATGTAAATTATCCTAAGCATATCCCCAGGGAGTGTCGTAACCAAGAGTGCAGCAAGGCCCGTTGTCGTGCACTAGTTCCCATTCGAGTCTAGATCAAAGCAGTGTTTTCAGGTTTTACCCCTAGGTAGATATGTGCCAGAGCCGCCTCTACCTGCTCGTATCCAGAAAGGTATATATTTCTCGGAAAACTCACAAAATATCTACAATACCGAAATTCTAGGAAGTTAATCTATACTAATCCTCAATGTTCATCTTAGATCTACGTGCTCTAAACAGAGTTTATCTAAATCTAGTTTCCAAGATTTGTACTAAACTTCATCTGATACCAAATGTAACACCCCGACCCTAGTTACCCAGAGTCGTTTCATTATTACGTAACATTGGCATGATCACAAGAAAGATCAAGTCTCTAAAGACCGATTAGTTTAGTAGACTTCGAATAATGAGATACATTCATAAAGTTTACACCAAATCATAAAGTGAAAACTACAAAAACAACATATTGTCTTCATATCCCCTCATACTATACCTGTAAGTCATTCATAAAATACTTCTTCACATCCTAGAAAAAATAAAACATTGAAAGGGGTGAGCTCAGATGCTCAGCAAGGATAACAATATAGCGGAAACATTCATAAATAAACATAAAAATTTAAGGCAATGTATAACTAAAACAAAATCCTTTTAAATCTGAACTTCAGCATAATATGGCAAGGATAAAATGAAATAATGCAATTTACATAATCACATGGATATTCTACTAGTCGAATAACAACATGAAAATATAAATAACCACTTTCATAATGACGGAATGCATAATGCCAGTCTATCATAACCACATAGCCAAGGCCTCGTTCCAAGACTACAAATAATATTTTGTCAAAGCCTCGTGCAAAGACACTAGTTTGTCTCATGAGACCTACCGATGCATCGAGGAGCTATAGCGGGCTCCACCCGTCACTTACTAAGTCCAATGCATTCCTCATATGAACAGGTTTAAACATAACATAAACATTCGTATTAAAACTTGCATACGAAATGTCAATACTTTAACCACAAACCATGAATGGTATAAAAATTTCACATCCACAGTCCAAAATAACTCATTCGATACAATATAGAAGATTGTATTTTATCAGATTAACCTCAATAAAGAATAATTAAGGATTTTGACATAGATGGGAATAATCATCAAAACTATTAGAGAGAAATATCCCCTTTTTTCTTGAAATCATTTAAAATACACACTATTTGTCAAGAAGTCATTTAAAAATAGATTTTTGAATCAATGTGTCGCATACCACTTTGAAAATTTTAAATGGAATTTTTATTTGAAAAATATAATGTCCATATAGAAAAATCCTTAAACCATTTTTAAAACATGGAAAATAATCAGAAATATTTAAATTGATAAATCTTTAAAACATTTTAAAATGATATTTTAGTTAGAGTTACTAACCAAAAGAGAGACACTTGAATACAAATAATTGAGGCATATAAAACTTTTTAATATCATGAGAATAAATGGATTCATGATATACTATGACAATGTACATTATATACACCATATAAAAGTGATTTGGTGTATAAAAACAAAGAAGTCTCAATGGGATGTTAATTGAGATGAATTCTCTTATAAAGACCATATACTTTGGATACTGATAAATCAAAGACATAATTATGTGTGAAAAATTTAAATACAGTCAATATGATTGGATATTCAGTGTAAATCAATCAGAGGAAATTCACACATATTCTTGTAAAAACAACACCAATGAATTGGATATTTAACTCAACAAATGGAGATTGAGTTAAAATTACACTTATCAAGTTAAAATAGATGAATTGAGAATTTATCAATAGAGTGATTATGTGTACCAAAAGTATATCCCCAGAAAGGGGAGTTGAAATTATGACATAAACAAATGAATATTAATTCCACACATAATCTTGGAGTAAAATAATCAATGAAATATGCGTAAAACCAAATGAGTGGAAATTGAAATTTCAAATTCCCTTATCGATTAGGTAACTTACGAAACATACACCCATGAAAGAATTATAATAAAATGATGATATAAATACCCATAAATAAAATTATATTACACAATTAATACAATTATAGGTAGTACACATACACTACATGCAATAAATAAGTGGTGAACAGTGGAATTCTCACGAAATTAACAGTGAGATAAGAAACCCCTTACTTTGTAATTTTTCGTTGGTAGACGGTATGTTAAACTCATATATAATGGTGAAATAATTCTTATTGAATTATACAAGAATAATTTACATTAATATGATATCATTTATGATCTTCTTACATTGATTTGTCAATAATATCTTAGTATTATCGTCATTTCGGGTGTTAACATACTCGTTTTCTTTTATATTGTTTGTTATGTAAGCCATGTTTGTTATGGATAGGTTGTATATTATTCATATCCAGAATTATATCAAGTCATTAAACATTATTTTCAATCATCAAATGATAATTATACTTGAATGTAAATGATGGAGAATGAATCTCCTCTTGTTCGTGTAGACGGTAGTCCGTAAGTACGCACGAGCGACAATATCATTCTTTTGATGTTAAAATAATATATAATTGGATGGTATATCATATATACAGAATAATTATCATGTTATATTTATTATTTACATGAATTACACATCATTATTATACCAATCCAAATACTAATTTATTGAATGACAATTACACCACAACGTGGAGACGGTAAGCCGTTCGTACACACTTATGGTGACATGCCATTCAAAGGATGGATATATTACTGAATATGGTTGTACCATATTTATAATAATATCACAGTATATATAAGATATGGGATTTATTATTTTAGAATATAAATAACAAATAAAGAAGAAGTTGAAGAAGAAAGGAATTCGAAAGAGGGTGGTGAAAACATTTCCTCTTCTTCGGGTTCTTCCTTTTGATTTGATCAAAAGGCTTTTTAGATTTCCTTTATGATCAAAATAAAGCCTCTAGGTTGTATTGAGGGAAGTTGAGAGAGTATTTTGGCAGGTTATGGACGAGCTAAAAGGCTTTGAATGTGTGAATTAGTGAGAAGGGGGAGTTCTATTTTATAAGAGGTGTGAGGGGCACCTTTGGAAGAGCTAAAAATATTATTTTATAATAAATTAATATTAGGTTTATCATGGCTTCAAAGTTGATTATATAAAGTTTAAGGTGGGTATGGGTCTAAAATCACTCAACTAATAGAATTTAGACTGGTGTGGGTCATTATATTAACCTTATCTTTAAGTAACAACTCTTAGTTAATTAGTTTCACTTTTACAATGTCTCTTTGTATTTTTATATTATATGGTTAGTAAACTTACTATATACATCCAAGAGACCCCCAAGTGGTCCATTTATGATACACCTATAATGATATAAGTCTCTTGGACGAACAATATATTTTTAGGAATTTAATATAAATTAATTATATAATATTTGTTTTAAAAACACCTTTATGTCAACTTTGACACTATTGGGTATTCTGTTTTTGATAAATTCATAACATCATTATTACTTCGAAAGAAACTTATATAATCAATCCTAATATGTCATATTAACCTAGAAAATTAGTGAAATTCATCAAAAGATTAAAATTTAATGTATTTTGATATTTATAATATCAATTATTTTAATAATTCATTAATTTGGTAATTACTGTATCAACATTGTGTCATAAATAAATTATATTACATAATTTCTAAAAACTATAAATAAAATACCATTATGTAAGAAATCTTTTTATATTTATAATTAATATTTACATTCGAATTTATCTTATGTATAACCCTATAATAAAAATGTTTTAGTAAATAAATATTGATTTTACCTATTTTAACTCTTCTTTGAATTAAATAATAATAAATGTCCTAATCTAATTAAAGTGGACCTAAATGATAATATTTTACTCCTAATATTGTTTTTTGTGAATATAAACTTGTCCAATAGAATTAAGACATGTTTTAGGGTAATATTAATATCATTTTACCCTTAATTACCCTATTTACTTTTAACTGTGGTAAATAAAAGTAAAAAGTTATTATTCACCAAAAATTATTTTCATCTCATTTAACCAAATTTTACTCCTTGATATTAACCGTGTCACTCAGATTTTCAAAATTCCACTCAGGGAAGTAATAAAATTAAGTTTTAGGAAAAATTCAGTTTTTTAACTACCACTTAGTGGTTTTACTATTCATCAATAAATGAAAGTTTCCTGAAAAATTAAAAAAAATTAGGCCTAAGATATATTTGATATTATGAATTAAAAAATGATGTCTATTTTACCAAATTCAAAACATATCAGTTGCATTAATTAATTTATAAATTAATTCCCGTTGTCAAAACAAATAGCGTGTTTTTAAGAGATAATAAATATCAAAAGATTGGCACTTGTTTATGTCTGGTTTAAATGTGAAATTACATCCAATGACTAACATTGTATTAAATGGTATAAATATATTCTAAATATACTTTAAAACCACCAACATTAATAATTTATCACTATTAATTATTTTTATTAAAAAAGTTGTTTTTAATTAAAATTTAGTAATTTTCACTATTCATCAAAATATGAAAGTTATCTGAAAAGTACAAAAATTTTACCCTACGATAATTTTGATATTACAGATCCAAAAATGAAGTCAATTACAAAAGTTAAGATTTATAAAATTTCAAAAAGTAGGTATTACTATTCATAACGGCTAGTTTGATTGGTTGTGGTGTGTTAGAATCTCGAAGTTGCGTACAATGCACGACATTGCATTATTCAAAGGGAAACATACCGTGGATGCTTGGGGTGTTACAGATATAATCTTATTCAATGACATAAAAAAAATAATTCTGACCATGAAAATGTATATTCCATATCAATAATACAGGCACAGGAAAAAATCATTATGGTATTCATTTACTGACATGAAAATTATTATTTTTCAGTGTTAGATCATTATTACAGATATCTAATATAATATTTTTATTTTTCTATTAATTAACCCCAACCCATCTTCAATAACTAAAAACCACATCCACCATTATGAATAAAATTTTCTATAAATCAATTTATTTTTCCTTTATTTTACATATTTTTCAACTCAATAGTCATTGCACATAAATCCTGAGGATTTTCATTAATGTACTTGATAGACCCCAATTTCATTCATATTTCTAGTCAAATTTAAATGTTCTTAAGATTAATTTTGATATAAATTTCCATGGATTATATTTTCTTATAAATTATGGAAATTTTTATGGGATGTAATTAAAATGAACACAACTACCCACTAACCAACACAACTATAACACTCTAAGTCAAGCCTCACAATCGTGATTTTCTAAACACCACGTGATATGAGGCATCCTAAGATTATATAGTCTACACCCCTCATGAATTTATTCCATATTAAAGATAAATACACCAAATATCTTCGGATGCATATTTTTTTATCTGGAATATTATATAATCAAAGAATGGTGATAAAGATGATTACACTTATCTTATACCTATAAAAAGGCCACCCCTCACCACCGCCAAGAAGACTCTACCCAAGGAGAGTGATTCCCCCTAAGGCGTCAATAGTTGTTTTCATATTCAATTTTTTTTTATTTTATAAAAAATTTAATTTTAATATCATTATTTAATATACTCGTTAATTTTAGTTTCTTCATAATACAAACTATTTATTCAACCCTCATATATTTCATTAATTTGATATTTTCCTTCTAGTTTAATTTGTAATTTGACTACTAGTTATTTTATTTTATTTTATTTTATATTATTATTCTATTTTATTTTAACATTCTATATATATCTTTATTGTCTTATATATCTCTTTCTTGTATTCTAATATTTTTTTTCATAATTTACCTCTCTAAAATCCACCATTGTTACCTCTTACAACTTATAATTGGAGGTTAAACCAAGGATTGTCCCAAGGGAGGTAAAGGTGTTATGGAATTATTTCAAAAATTTTATATAATTGTTTTGGTAGAAATTATTTTCATTTGTTGTTGTGGAGACTATTCATAATAACATGCAACTAAAATATATTTCTACTATTTGGTTCAATTTGATATCCCTCTCTAACACCGTGACATTTTAATGAGACATATTATTTTTAATCTCATTGATTGCTTTTATTGTACGTAACAACAAGATTGTGATTCTCTATACACAGCACCAAAATATGATTTCGCAAAATGTGACATGACTTCACTGGAATTACAAAAAAATGACCTTCCTCTACAAATTGTGTTGTACACAATACAGACTTTCACTAAACAATGATATATTATTAAAATATTAATATTTAAGGGGATATCAACATTCCATTATAAAAATTATTAACAAAATATTTAAATTTATATAAAATTATCATTCAAATTAGATATTTTATAGAACATGATATAATAACAAATTCAAAGTTCCATATGAATGAAGTATTACTCGAAAAATGCAGTTTTGCTGCCAATGGGTGTTACACAAATTTTAAATATAGTTTTTCATAGATTATTATATTAAATATGAGAAAATAAACACATTCTTTTAATTTTTATTAAAAATCTATATTTGGTATATTTTGTGTATTTTTTACTAAATAATAATTTTTGATGAATAGTGAAGATACAGATTTTCATTGAAATTGCTATTTTAATTTAAAGTCATTATATAGTAAAAAAAAATTATGTTTTTTAAATTTTAATTATTTAAATTTTATCTATTTATGGATTTTGTAAACCATTTTATACATGAAATTATTATAAAATCAATTTCAAATTTAAAAGTGGTATTTTTCAAAAAAAAACTATTTTTCGTGAAATTTTACTGACATTATTTAAATCATAAATTGGAAAATTCAATGTTTTAAATTGTAATAATGAAATTCAAAATTTGGACTTGGAAGGTCAAAAGTTTGTATGTATGTTTTTTTATTTTTAACCAATATGAATAGTAACCATAGTGAATTTTGTTAGCACGATAATAGGTATATATGGAAATTTTGGATAAAAATGAACATATTATGACTATAAGATGACCAATAGAAATGAAAGAATTTTATTTGATGAATTAAATTCAACCCTTAACATTTTAGGAATGAAATAATGACTTTTAATGGACACTGGTCCATGAAAATGACTTAAATAATATTTATATCAAAGAAAGATTAGAAGTGTCAGTTTAATTATAATTAAAATCTTTTATGTGTTCATGTATGGGAAAATGGTTGGTATAAAAAAAATATAAATGATAAATTTTAACATAATAAGAACATTTCCATTATTTAAATTTACTTTTGACATTTTGGGGTCAATTTGGGAGATATTATTTTGTTTATATAATTTTATTGAATGAATATTTAAAGATGTCACATTCATGTTTTAAATAATATATCTTATTAAAAATAAAGATATAAAGAAGCTAATTTTGACAAAAAAATATTTGAAAGGTAATTTTTTTTATTTATCATTGTAATTTAATTATAATTTTTAGTATATAAATAATTCCCTCATTATTTTATATATGGATGATGTAGAAATTATTTATTAGATACAAAATCAATAATCAAGTTTTTATTAAAAATATAACAACAATCAAAAGACCAAAAAACATAACCAAATTGTATTGGTCGATTATATATCGACCCCAAGAATACAAGTGTCGAGTTAGTGATCAATTTAAGCATTATATAAATTATTGTGATACTTATATAAATTTATTTAATCAGTTGTTAAAGTTGTCACATTCATAATCAAATAGGTATAACATTTTTAATTGAATATTTTATAGAGGATAAAATATCCTAATATTATTCATATGAAATAGATTGTATTTTTCATTTTCATAGTATTTTTTATAATTTTTATTCAACAAATAAGTATATTAAATAATTATAAAAAATTTATGTAGTAAATATTTTATTAATTAAAATTTCAAATATATGTTAGTTAAAATAGTGAAATAATTATAATTTTGTAAAATTATTTTTCCCAGTGAATTATATAGATTACCATTAACCCATAATAATATGATAAAATATTTTTTTCATGGATAAATTCTTCTCTTGATATTTTTAAAAATCCAGGAATTAAATAGTATCCAAATTAGCTCAATTGATATTTTGTAAAAATAATGTTTTATTTAAATATTATAGCATCAGAAAAAAATTTTTTTTTTTAATAAATATGATACTTTATAATATGTGGTAAATTATTTATCTATTATATATTTTACATCAAATAAGTAAATATTTTACCACCTTAATAATGAAATATTTGATACCCTAGTTAAAATGAAATAGAACAACTAAGTGTTAAATTAAAAAGATATGGCTATAATGGATAGTGAAATTTCTATAAAAATTATTGGATAATGTTATTACAACCATGTGTAATCTCATTATATACATTGGATCATTTTTGGGATTTTAATGTGGGGATTGATTTTATTATAAACTTATATTTTTGATAATTCTAAAAGTGCCCCTCAACTCAATTATAATAGGGAACCACCTCCCTCACATATTCACAGAAATTTGAGCCGTTAAGATCACCCATAACCTGAGAAAATATCTTATATACTTTACTAGTAACATTATAGATGTTTTTTTATTAAATGTCTATCTCTAAGGAACTATGATAGATTTCGGGGAAAACATCGAAGAAGAGGTAATCTCCTCTACCGATTATTTCAAACTTTTTTCTTCTTCTACTTCCTCATCATGAGTAGTTTCATTATTACATATCTAATCTAATATCTCTTTTAAACGTTAGGTTTTTATGAATATGAAACAATTATATTTCATCTTCGATCTATTATAGGAAAAATGAAATCTCCATGTGAGCATACGAAGAAAATATTGTCTCCACACTATGGGGTACTATATTTTTAATATCCAACATACACGCATTGGTATAATGATATAATTATAACTATAAATAATTATTAAAAAATTATATTGATTCAAAAATACTATCCTCCATCCACTTTAATAACTTTCTACAATTATGTGTATGATATTGTCGCTCATGCATACGTATGGCCTACCATCTCCACGATGCTATGTGATTCATTCTACATGATCTTCATTGAATGATTATTTTATAAATGAAATTAATTAATAAATATTATATATATTATTATAAATTCATTATGTAAATGATATAACTATATCCTAAAAATATAAAAAAGAACGTATTTGATAAAACATGATTAAAAATATATTGTATTTAATACCCGGATAATTAGTAACAAAGACATTTTACTAAAAAAGGATTAGAATATAATATTATATGATATAATAAAAATTAATATAATATTTGAATAAGTTTATAACTTTTTTTAAATCATTATACAGTATATTTAGATATATATGAAACATATTATACCTAAGTTAAGGGATAATTCTGAAATCTCATTATTTTTTGAGATTATTTTTATGTATGTAATTATTGTGATATATTTAACATTAATATCCATGTTGCCTAAATATATAATATTATTTATATTATATTTATTTTTTTTTAAATTCAATTATTCCAATTGATTAATTTTTGTTAAATAGTGTTCAATAAATCTTTATTTTATTTTAAATATGATGTACTTTTTGACATTTCTAACAAGAGTATGAGAAAAATGTTTTTTTAACTTATAAAACATGAAATAATTTTTCTATCATCACAATGCATTATTTACAAAAATATTCCCCAATAATATTTCAATTTCTTAACACTAAATTATTTTCTTTAAAATTTCATGACATTTTGAGAAAATAAAATATTTTTGATGAAGAAAGGAAATTTTTCCAATGAATTATGTTTGATTACTTTATCAAAATTATTTTCTATATATGATGAAATAGGGTTGTGTTTCATGAACTATTATTAAATTTATTTTATTGTTTTTGTGATGTTGCTATTTTTGTGAAATACATTAATCTTCTATAGTTTATATTATGATGGAAGGACATATAAGAAACCCATTTTATTTTATGGGTTACGTTATGATGAAAGATTTATGTTTTTGAGGGATATGTAAGAATGATTTCATTTTGAGATTGGTTGGACATATATTTCACTATAATTCCTTCTGTAAAGATTTATATCTCAAGTTATAGACATGAAATGAATAGTATTTAAATTCAGTTGAGTAATTTTTGGCTGGAATAGAATGTAATTATAGTTCCTTAACACATAGCTAAAACAAATAGAAAAACTTGTTCAGTTAGGGACATTCTCCACAATGATGGTCTTTGAAAAAATTCCTTATATACTATATAAATAATATTATGTTCATATTTACTCTCCACAAATCCATGTTTTATTCCAAATCTATTTTTTGGTAGTTCATGATTACATTATTATTTATGCCTTACTAACTACCAATATTGGTTAAATTACACATGATTTTTCTAAAAGTTATTTGTGGTTTGTTTTTTTCCCAAATTTTTGTTCATGTTTTTAAATTCATATGTTTATATTTTTAATGATTTTTTCCATGCTTTACTTTGATTATAATTGTATCTCACCACTTTTCATGGTTTATTTTCCCAAGGACTTGATGAAGGGTATTAATTATGATGTGTCAAAAGGGGTTCTAGTTATAAAAGATAATGTTGGTGATGATATAGATGTTTATGAACCCGTTTTTTATGTTTTCTAGTTTTCAATGGCACTAAAATAATATGGTATATGGGCATAAATTTTTGTAAGTTAATATGTATTCCAAAAAAGAAATGTAATTTCTATGTACGTCATGATAGGGTCATTTTAGTTGGTATCAGAGTGAAGGTTTATTTATCTTTTGTAAACTATGATGAGAAAACAATAGTGAGATCTCTATAGATAATACTATGGTTTTCCAATATATGTCCCTAATGTTATGTATAACTATATTTTATAGTCCTAGAATAATAGTAATGATCATGAATAACCTAGGATTAAACTGAAGATGTTAGATATTGAATGAACTCACCCATTATTAGTTTGTTTTCATAGTCTGAATTTTTCTTCTCACACTATTCTATATGGGTTTTAGACAATGGATGGTACCCAAATGAACCATTTTAATGATCAATGCACAGGGCAATATAACAGTTTTCCACATAAAAAAACAAATTTTATGGGATATGTAATGAAAAATCATTTTTCAACTCTTATACAAGGTATGAATAATTTTTCACTTCCAAAAGAGTCGAGAAGTGTAAAAAAATAGGTTCATCCCTTTATAAGGAAACATCCCACTTCGTTTAGTCAGTATTTTGACCCACATATTGCTAAACAATATATATTTACCATTGAAATAATAATTTCCATACTTCTATATTCAGAACATGAAAAAGTATTTTTGGCTCTTTAATTTTTAGAAGGGGAAGTAGATAAGTGGTAGACTCTAATCAAGAATACAAGAAACGAAGTTGAAATTGAATCCATGGAATGTGATACATTTGAGAACATATTTTTAAATAATTGCATCTCTTTTATTCATTGAACATTGATGGAAAAATTTCCTTTGATCATAAGAAAAAGGATAAGGAATCTGTTAGCACAAATGAAGATAATTTAACAAGTCTTACAAGGTATGCATCAGGTTTTATCATGCGGCCTGAAAGTAAATTTGATTGATTCATCAGTAAATTAAAAAAAATCATTGAATGAAATTAAACTTATGAAATTTTAGTACGAATTACGAAATTGTGGTTTTTTTTATAATGTTAAAATAGGAAATTTTGTTAGATATCAATATCATTATTTTTTTATGAAAAGAAAGATGATGTTTAATAGAAAATATCAAATCAATGGTGAAATTAATATGATGGTTTCGTTATAATCTATGTGTGAAAAAAGAGAGTAGTGGAGACTATATTAAAGGGACAATAAAATGTTTTATGTTTGGAAAATATGGTCATTGAGAAGTTGAGTACCAAAGGAATGAGAAAAAGGTTTCTAATGATGTGAATAGGGAAAATGCTATGGAGACCGCACTGCCTACAACTCAATGCTAAAAGTGTAAGGAAATGGGGAATTATTCAATGAATTAATCCAAGAGTTATGGAAAAATATTGATTCCAAAATAATCATAAGGCCAATTAAAATGGAAAATCACATGTGATAACTATTGGTGATATTGATTATGACAACGAAGTGGTGGAATGATTATGTGTTTTTGTAATGTGATTCCAAAATAGTGTTGTAGAATCTCTTTTATAATATTATAGAATACATTAATATCTATATATTGGTCCATTAATGTTTTCTATAAGTATATGGTACCGGTATCCATTAAAACTGTTTGATATATTTTTTGGAAATCACATGATATGTGCAGAATGAAAGGATAAGAATATAATGAGATATTTGATAGTATTAATTACTCCATGAATCATACAAGGACATAGTGATATCATGGCACGATTATATCAGATTATTTATATTTTTGGGGTAAGAAAAGGGTTAATTTTGAAATAATTCATTTTTTAAATAAAGATTTATATTAATTTTTGTAATTAGCATGTTTCAAGAGTATACATTATTAAGGTATTCATATGATTGGAATTTGACAACAAAGAACTACATTATGATATATGGGAGATAAATTTTATGTCAATTTAGTTTACCTTTTCTATAGTTTTATGTTATTAGTTTTTGGATGTGTTGTAATGTGATCCACTTATGGGTAGTCTAAGTTATATTTTAATTTAATTTTGTTAGATTATGTTATTATCTTACTATAGTTAGACTAATGTGTATTTGATTACCTATGCTTTCCATTTTGATTAGATAGATGGAATGATCTTTCATTTTATCGTTTGATATGCTAGCACAGTAAGAATGAAAATTTTAACATTATTAAATTAAATAAGATATGAATTGGATATTGTTCAAGGTAATAATAATGTCTAGATTTTTCAAAAAACAATTTATTATTTATTCAACTGAAAAACTATTCAATATTAGGATAATGTTCTTGAATCCAAAAATGATATCCTAGTATCTTCATATCCAATGAATCATTTGGTCTCTTAAATCATTGCAGATTTATATAAATTTGGTTGTTAACAACTTTAAAACCATGTTCTTTATCACAATCATTCGGAACATTATGGTTAGATTTTATCTTTCATTTCTATGTTTTAACTTCTCCATATGTTCTCCTACGTGGAAACCCAATGATGAGTTACATTGTGTTAGCATTATGTTTCTAACATTCCTTTTTAAAATGAAGGTTTAGTATTCATTTATCGATGTGGGTTTCTATGAAGGAAACATTCAAGTATTAAACCTTTTATAACCCTGATGAATTTTGAGGGTGAAATACATTTTCAGGGGTAGATTGAAACACCTGGATATTTTCACGAGATCTAATTTTTTAATTTCATTGATATCTTGTTTTGTACACTACACCATGTTTATCATTATCTATAAAAAAACAACAGAGGAATTCACTAAATGAAAAATAGACAAGGATTTCATTAAACACAATATCGACCTTCCTCAACTATTTTCATTATACGTAACAAATGGTTTCACTAAAAATAATAGTTATTTAAAATATTAATATTTAAGGGGATATAAACACGATGTTATGAATGTTGTTAACGACATTTATAATTTTATATGACATTAACATTTATTTTATTCATTTTCTATTACATGATATAATAACTAATTAATTTTTTTTGATAAAATAATAATTGTTCCAATAATTCAGTTTTCTCGCCTTTTGATGGAACACCCATTTTAAATCTTGTTATTGAAAAGTAATTAAATTAATTTTTAAAATGAAAAAAAATTATATTATTTAGGATTATAAAAATGTACTTTGGTTGAATTTTTTGAACTTTTCTAATTAGTTTAATTTTTTAATGAATATTTAAAATACAAGTTCATTTTTAAAATGTTATATTAATTTAGTATCATTACATAGTAAAATTATGATTTGGATGAGTTTTAAATTTTAATTATTTAACTTTTATAAATTATGGTTTTAAAAAAGGATTTTAGTCTAGTATTTATTATAAAAACATTTTCCATTTTAAAATGGGTATTTTTTCTAGAATAACTGTCTTTCATTACATTTCAATGGCATAATTTTAAATTTAATCTTGAAACATATATGTTATTAATTATGATAAATGAATTTCAAATTAATATTCTAATGGATCAAATTTGTTAAGTAGGTTCATTTTATTTTTTACAAACATTTATAGTAACCATGGTAACCACGTGAAAAACACAAAGGAAATGACTTAAATAATATTTAAATCAAATAAAGACGCAATGTTTCTTTTTCATGGTCTTTAATATCTTTTATTTGTAAACATTTAGAAAAATGGGTGGTATTTATGAATCAAAATGATATATTTTTTCTTCATAAACACATTTACATAAATATATTTACATTTGACATTTAGGGGCCATTATGGAGATATTATATTATTTAGAATATATTTTTAACCAAAGTTTATCGTTGTCACATTCCTGTTTAAAATAATAAGTTATTTCTAAAATAAGGTTATACAGAAGATAATCTTGACTATAAATACTTTTGAAAACTGAATTTTTTTATCCTTATCATGGTAATTTATTTGTAGTATTTCGAAATGAAATAATTACCTTAATTGTTAATATATGGATGATGTAGAAATTATCTAATTGATAAAAAATAAATAACCAAATTTTTATTAAAATGATAATAACAATTAAATGGCCAAAGACCACTAATAAATTTTATTGCTAGAGAATATATCGACCAAAATCATTCAAATGTCAAGTTAGTGACCATTTGGTCCCTTATATTAGAGATTGTAACATTTATATTAATTTGATTTTAGTGGTGTTGATGTTTTCACTTTCATATTCTAAAAGATATAAAATTTTAATGTACAATTTTACATATGGTAAATGAAACTAATATAATTCCTTAGAAATATTTTAAATTTATCTTTATCATAGTATTTTATTTTTATTTTTAATGCTAAAAATAATTATATTAAATAATTTAATAGTATTAATGAAGTAATTATTTAATTAAGTAGTATATCAAATAAGTGTTATTTAAAATAATTAAATAAATAAATAATGTCTAAAAAATTTGTCCAAATAATTTTTTAGACTAAATTTAACCCATAGTAGTATGATAAATTATTTTGTTCAAGGATAAAAACATACCGAGATATATTTTGAAAACCAGGAAATGAATAATGTCATATTTGAAAGTATTCATATTTTGTAAAAATAATGTTTTATTAATTTATTTAAAAATTAGAAAATATTTTTCTAAAAATTAAAATAATTATTATATAGTATAAAATGATCTAAATTATTTATTTAATACCAAATTTATATAATATAAGTAAATTTTTTACACTTTTAATATGGAAAAATTTATTTCCATTGTTAAAATTAAATAAAATAACTATGTGTTCAATTGAAATGATATGATATTAAAGGATATAATAACTTGTCTAATATTTATTGGTTGGTGATATTACAACCTTATATCACCACATATTAGAAATTGTGTCATTTTTTGATTTTATTTTGGGGATTGAATTTATTATAATCTAATATTTCAGACATTTTGAAATGTGCCATTCACCTCAACTATAAAAGGGAAGCTCCTCCCTCACCTGATCGCATACATTTGATCTATCAATCTCATCCATACCCTACTCATGTACCTTATAAACTTCTCTAGTTACATTATTTTTGTTTTGGTCTTATTAAAATACCATCAATAGCGCTTTAAGAGGATATTGAGAGGAAAAACATTGAAGAAGAGGTAATATCCTCTACAGATCTATCAAAATTCAGTCTTCTTCTACTTCTTCTTCATGAGATGTATAATTATTATGTAATAACTCCATAATCACATATATAATGATAGTTTTTTATGAATATTAAACATCCATATCTAATCTTTTATCCATCCTATAAAAAATGATATCGCCAAGCGTGTATATCTATGACTTATTGTCTCCACGCTCTTTTGTAATATGTTTTCCATCACCAACTTACCTGGATATGTAAAATGATGGATTTAAATAAAAATTATTATTTTAAAATTATATTTATTAGAAATATTATACCTCATCAATTTCAATATTTTTCAACAATTATTGGAATTATATCGTTTCTCATTTGCCTGTATAACCTACTGTCTCCACGATGTAATGTGATTTATTATACATAATATTCATTAAAGCATTTTTATATAAGAAAATTGAAAGAATAAATATGATATGGATTATTTTAATATCATTCTGTAAATTCTATAACTATATTCCAATAATATAAACAAGAATTTATTTGACAAAACATGCAAAAGAACATAAAATAGTTAATACCCGATTGACGAATAAAAAAGAAATGTTATTAAGAAATAGATGAAAATATAAAAATAAATGATATACTAAAAATTAATATGATTCTGCAATAAGAAAATAATAATATTTAATTCATTATATGAGTATTTTGGATACAAACAAAGCATATCCGACCAATGGTAAGAGATATTTATGAAATCTCATTATTTTAGGAGATTGATTATGTAAAAGTGATTAATCGGGTAAATTTATTATCCACATCGATGTTTCCAAATTATATATTATAATTTTCATTCTTCTACTTTTTTAATATATATTTCACCCATTGGTGAATTTTTTTAAATGCTCTTGAAAAAATATCACGTTCATTTTCCATACGAGGTTCTTTTTGAATTTACCAGTAATAGTATGAGAAGAAGGTTTTTTTAACATATACATAATGAATGAATTTTTATGTTTTTATAATGCCTTATTTCAATGAATATTCCTCTAAACTGTTTCATTTTTTAACTAAATTATATTCATTAAAAATTTTATAGAATTTTGATAATAAGAAATTATTTTTGAATAATACAGGGTATTTTCCAATGAAAATTAGCACTAGTGATTTTTTAAAATTTTTAAACATTTAAGATGAAATAGTGTTATGTTTATGTCCCTATCATTACATTTACATAATATATTTTTATGGTTGAATTTTTTTTTGAAATCCATTTACCTTTTATGTATTATGTTATGATGAAATGTTTTTTCAAAAACCCATTTTATTTCATTGGGTATTCTATGATGAATGATTTACGTTTTTTTTGGATTGTGTAGGAATGATTTCATTTTGAGATGGGAGGGACCTATATCTCCCACCAATTCATTGGGTAATTATTTATATCTAATGAGATTTTCATTAATGAAATTGAATGTATTTATGATTCAGTAATACCAAGAAATATGACATGTAAATCTGATTCAGTAACACGTGTCTTGAATGACATGTAAAACCGGTTCAGTAATGTAATTTTTTAACTCTTATTTTTTAGGAAATTCCTTGGAAACTATGGGAATCATATTATTTTCATATCGATTTTCCACAATTTCAGGTTTTATTCCAATTTTATATTCTCATGGATCATGATCCCATTATTATTAATTCAATATGATATAAAAATATTTATTTCATGACAAAGATTTATGTATAAGTTAAATGTTGTATTATTTCTTTCAAAATTTATCTTCATATTATTAGGTTCTCATGTTTATTTTTTTAAGATAGTTTACATCCTTACCCTTACTGAGCATTTGAGCTCACCCCTTTTAATGATTCACATTCCCTAGGGTTTTAAGAACAATATAACATAAGATGTGTTAAAAGGGGAATATAGTAATGAAGGATTAATCATAAGATGTGCAGATATTTTATGAGCTAGTTGATTATATTTTACAGTTTCTAATGGTACTTAACTAATATTGTCTTTCTGTTTCAGTTTGTTTCATGTACTAAGTACTCTGAAAATTTAATTTAATGTGCATTTACATCATGTTTGGGTCTTTACACCATCTCCATATATTTCATCTCATCACACAATTGATTTGTGTTAATAAAAAGATTAAATGAAAATCGATAAAGTTGGGTCCTAGAAGACTTATCACCCTTGAAAAGGGTGTTCCATAACCAGAATGATAGAATGAGGTTGAATATTTATTACATTAAGAATATTTTATTTCAAAATATCTATGAATAACCATAGTAATTAAAAAGAATATTACAATATTTAAACATCAAACAAAATGAAAATAAATAAATCTGAATAATGAATGAACCCAAAACCGAAATAATGACCATGTTCATTTTTCATCACTTATTATTTTATTCATTTTATGTTAGTGTTTGTTTATAATTTCCATTATACATGTCATTTCACTATCATTTTAAACAATAAAACGCAATTTAAAATTTATAATATTCATAAAATATTAATAAAATATAAACATAGTTGATTTATTATTAGTGGGTCAACAAACTCATAATCTCCTCCACCAAGACGACCCCAACATGCTATATTCTAGAAATAAGAAAATCTTTTGAAATATTATTTTTCCACACCCTATTATGGCATGTCCTAAAAATGATATCATTGTTGATGATTTAAGCAGTAGTTTACAAATATTTTTGAAATTTATTATTTATATTAATTTAAATATTAATTAAAATAAGAAAAACCATAAAAAATATTTCTCCATTATTTATTCAAAAGATTAATATTTTTCATGGACTAACTAATCACAGTTTTAGGAACCCATAGTTAAATAAACCTAGTCTATAGAATATGGAGTTTCATTTTTATCAAACAGATCAGGGGATGAGGAAGAAAAAAACCGTTAATGTGAAATACATGGACCTTATAGAGAAAAATAAAGAGAACCCCAATGAAATAGTGTATTATGTATTTATCGGAGAGTTCACTAAATTGTTTGTACACTTCTTGAGATTTAATCAATAACTGGCCAAGACATGGAAAGATCTTGTTTTTCTACCAACACATTTAAAGATGTTCCTCTAGAAATATTATTGGAAAATGGAAAAAAAACTAAAGTATGGAATTAAATAGTTTGAGTATATGGTGCATTATCTATAAGGGTAAATGGATTGGATAACTAAGAACATCAATATACACCTAAAATAACTGGAACCTGAACTAGAATATGATACACTACTGTTTATAGATATTGTTGAGGAAATCAAAGAAGATTATGCTACGATTTTGGAATTTCATAGTCCAACCATATAAAGGAAAAAATTCAAGATGACAATAACGAGTTATAATGCAACAATGATGTAGAAGAACTACCTAATGAGTGACATATAAGATATTAACATAATATGGATGAATTATAAAATTATTATGAGGTACAACTAGATATTATTGTTATATAAAATATAGAATAGAGCCTATCGTTTCATGTCATTCTATCTATAGAAGATTAGAACACCAGACAAGTAGTGGAATTTGTAAAAAATATGTAGGATCACAAATATATTCCACCATTCAATGAGATCCAACTTCAAGAGGAACTTACCACAGAAAAAGTGATTGAACTAGAACAAAGTAATTAAGATGATGTTTTATTTAATTTTATTTTATCTGAATTTCATCCAAAAAAATATTGTATCACCCCAAAATACTATGAATTTTCATTTATTTTTATTCCTTATTTATCAAAAATGGATGATAATGAACAGAATCCTATAAATGATGAGGAAAACATGGACATCCCTTACTTTGTTGTATATGAATTCAATGAATCCCATAAACAAATTCATTTTTGTGAGCATGATTAGATCAAGACAATAGCTACATATTTTGAAGTAGATTAATTTATTATAAATTTATATTTATATTTTTTTCATGTAAAAATAAATTCTTACATTTTCATTCATCATTTATTTCATGAAACATAGATTGAGTCATCACTGTAAAAAATGATGAGGATTCAAAAATAGTAAAAAAGGATATGGAATACTCATACATCATCATACAACCACTACGAATGTTGTTATTAACAGTGATGGTGGTGGTATTTTTTAAAATCTATCAATGTATCATTCATCATCAATAAAAATATTTGGATGGTAGTAAAATAAACATGTGTTGGTTCTAATTCTTAATGATCCACCCACCATCAGCCTTTAGATAACCATTTCGCCAACCCTCAAGTGGTATTAAAAATTCAAGGCATGCATGGGGGATCATACCAAGTGTTATATTTTTTATTATAATTATATGAAATTAGATTTCAAATTCATTATTAATACTAGTTGGGATTTCATCCATCTCCCACAATAAATTTTGATTTCAAATAAAATGATGCTTATTTTTTTTATATCCCCTGTAAAGGGTTGAGGCGCAAAAGCCTCTTTATTGAATGAAAAATGACACCAGGAGAGGTACTACAAATAACCACAAAGAATAGAATAAACCAGTACCAGAGTCCTTAACCAATTCTAGAGTGGGTACTCATACTCTGATGAGGAAGGCATCTACCCCTTCCACGAGGATGCAATCCCCTCCAAGTCTTTGCTTGTATCCACGCACCCTCACCATCATCTGAATAAACCTCCTCAATGTTGGTCGTCATGATTTTCGGTCTTCCCAAGCTGAGATGGAGTGATTTTGGAAACATTCCTTCCCCTATAAAATATTTTTCAGTCCTCAACAGCATTTGTGAAACATCCACCTTACTATGAACAACCACATTCTGATTGTAGGAGTCCTGCTAGAGTCCGGGATTTGCTGTGTCCAACAATCAGAAAGAAACCTCACCAGGAGGCCGGGCAGTCTTGCTGTGAAATCTTGAAGAAGTTCCAGCTTTTAGAGAGCCCCCAGTACCCCGGGAGATGTTCTCCTTCTCAAGCTGGGATGGAGTTCGAATTGATGTCATTTCTTCTCTTGTGTTGGACTTTTCAGCCTTCTCCAGCACCTTTTTATTAGGCTGTACATCTTCCGCCTTGTTTTTGGGGTCATCTGATCTCTGTTTGGGGGAAAACATCCTGAGTCCAGTCTTTTCAGTGGCCTGTATTTGGTTGGAGACATCACCAGTGAGCAGTGCAGACCTGCAATAAACTCCAGGGGTGTTTTAGCAGTGAGGTGATAACCACCAGACCTGAGTGTATTGGCTGCCTGTTTGATAGAGGGCTGCATTTTCTTATCTTGCACACCTAAAATCTGCAGTGTTGTAGGTATAGTCCTATCGTTTTCTAGATTAGTTCTAGAGGGACCTATCCAAACATAGGACTCTTCTACCATTAAAGGAGATTGTCTTTGCTGGGAATTGGGATCATGTAGTGATTCCTATTCACGAAAAAAATAGCATTGAATCCTTTGATGTCCAAACCATATCCATAAAGTGACATGAACTAGCCGAGAGAAAACTCCTGGTAATTTATTTCCAGATTCAACCAGCTCAACAAGATAATATTTAGTCATAATGGGAATATGTTTTTAACTCCTTATCTTTAATGCAGTATCCGTGATTTTCCTGGCTTTAGGGGGTCTCCCTAGTTTCCTTTTCGAGCATTGAGGACCTTTGTAGCCAAGAAGGTCATCAAAGTTAACAACTTCAGGTATCCCACTGTCCTTTGAAAATCATTGTGAGCATCCGTGGGAACCAGAAACATTACTTTTAATAGTATATAACATAGCCGAAGTATCATACATGCTCTCCATGGAAGCTGGTAGATGAATCTGTAGGTTCTTCTGAGTATTGATGTTGAAATCCAGTTCTGTAGCTGAATTAGGACCACAGTTCTGCCCATCTTCAACTTCTGTGGATGTATCCAGGTTTAAAGCATCAATTACATCTTCTTTATCATCCTGTAAAGAGATCAAAAAATCATGGATTTCATTCTAAAAATTCAGAAAAAACTGATACTCATCCTTCTCATTCTGTAAGTCATAAACCAGAATACAAACATCATTGCTAATCTCAGAGAATAGGTGAAGATTCTCCTTTGAAACCCATTCAAAAACCGGCTGAATAGGCACATGTTTTAAGATCTGCACTTCCTCCTCAGCCACATCAGCCCATGAAACTCTTTGTGATGAAGAAGAAACGAGATACTTTGGTAAAGAATCATTTTCAAAAGGAATATGACTTTTAACAGGAGGGTCATCTGACTATAGAATTCCTTTTTTTCAATAAATACAGCCTTGTTCTTTTTATTTCGGTTGACATCATTCCATTCAGAAACCTTATATGACACCTTGGCATTTCTTTGAATCAACCTACAGTTAGAGATATTATGTCCCACAATTTTACAGACATCACAAAAGTAGGGCACATTCTCATATTCCAATCGAATATTAGATTTAATACCATTAGCATTAAACAGAATCGAAGCAGGTCTTTTGACTTCCAGGTTAATGTCCACAAGTATTCTGGAAAAATAACCATTTTCACCATCCAAGGTGTGTTGATCTATCCTCATAGGAGTACCAATACATGATGCAATGTCGTTGAGGATTCTAGGATGCCAATACACCCAATTAAATCCATTCAATTTTACCCAAATTTGTGCATTAGATTGCTTGAGGTTAAAAGGATTAAAATTAATATTCCCTGCTGATAACCTTAGAATTCCAGGTTTGAGTTGAAGGCTACCTATGTTCCAAACCGAATTCATGGAAGCAGAGGAGGTGAAGATAATGTGAAAATACCCTTTTCCGATTGAAATAAATTTCCAATCTCTTAAACTCCAGCAATGAGAAATTCTGTTTTTTGAGATCAGCAAAAGACCAGGGTTTATCTCCCTTCGAGTAAATAACACGACCCAGTAATGAAAACATAAAAAGTTCCAGCCGTTGATGCAGTGCATTTGAATCCGAAACCACTGAGAATCCACCATTTTCTAACCTGGTGATATTTGATATAGATGAATCCACCTTTGTAGGATTTTCTACTCCAGAAAGAACCTCTGCGAAGGAAAGATTCTTCTTTCGAAGAATCGATGAATCTTTGAAGCCCGAGGGTTTGTAAATTTCCTTCTCTTCTAGACGATTGTCCCTAAAGGACATTTCCCACTCTGGATTGAAAGAATCCATTGAGAGATTGAGGTAATAAGATTAAGGTTCTCTGAATCTCCATTGATGTGAAGGAAGCTTAGGGTTCTTTCTCCGAATCGCCATACGATCAAATGATGCTTATTCATAACACTATAAATCTATTTTATATATTTATAATCATTTATGGAAGCCACAAAAAAACAATTACAAAAGTTGGATAAGTTTATTTTAATATAGAGTTCACATTTTTTATTATTTTTTAAAATTGATATATTTTTTCCCAAAACATGTGTTGATATATTGACTAAAAGTTTCATTCCAAATCTTGTGTTTATTCTATAATTGACATATTTAGGGCACATGAGTGTCATTAAAATAATTTTATATGATGTTTTATATTTTGAGTTAAATAAGAATTGAGAAGTAAACTGGTGAATTATATGATTAATTCGAATCCTAGATATTAAAATGGGAATCGTTATTTCAGAAAATTAATTAATTATAGGTAATGATATTCACTAATAATTTTTCATGATTTCAATTTATAAAATTCATATGAATTTATTTTTAATTAATATACATTGGAAAATTAATTTTAGAATATTAAATTTCACATTCTCATGAGTATTTCTATTCCTTGTAATTCGTATTTTATCCTGAACATTTTTATAATAGATCTTAAGATATGTGATATTCTTGAATGTGGCTTTGAACATATTAAATATTCATGAATGTGGCATTCAATAACTCAGGTGAACTAGCTAGTTAGTGATAAAAAAACCTCTTAGATGTTACTTTGTTCACTAGACTTATAGTGGCCAAATCATTACTACCGATGATTATTTGGGTCGCACCGGCTAGACGATGGAATTGATAGATAAATATTTACGAAGGTATTCAAGGTATTTTTCAACAATGTATGGTAACATTTAATTTATAAGGTAAAAAATCCATCCCCTTCCATTTTCATTCATACAATATAATTCAATAATGTGAGTTCCTATTGAGTTTATAGTGGTATTAAGTGTGTTTAGGTATTTTATAGAGCGTGAAACCCAACTATTGTATTATAAAGGCTTGTTTTATAGTTAGTATAAAGCATGTGGGTCCGGACACATGGTTGTATCTAACAATTAAATTGTGGATATTGGGATTGAGGTGCTTGCACAGTTTGATAAAGTGCATGATTCTAGGAACACACTATTAAGGCCCCTTTGCATTTCTGTAATGTGGGATGAGGCACAGTTTGTGTATAGTTAGTCAAATCATGCATGAATAATTTCAAATGTAAAAATTCTTTTTGAAATGGGTGCACAGTTGGTCCATTGTTTGGCCAATAGTGTATCCAACCCTATAGCCCATGATTTTCTAGTGAATTTTCCAATTTCATCATAATTAAATCTTGTTTATAGTAAATTTCTTCACTATCAACATATTTCATTGAAATTGTCTCGAAGATTAATTTTTTATGAATAATATGGAACTTTCCACTGAATCACTTTTAGAGATCACAATAAATATCCAATAAAAGCATTATATCCATGTTAGAAAGATCTCCATAAATTACTTCCACTCCTTTTTTGGTATGGTTTCTACAAATATTTTTAGGTGAATGAAAATTTTCATATTTTTAGGGATCTTTCCTATTCATTATTTTCCTCCCCTCTCAGTCAAAATATGGAGCTGATAATTGATGGGAACTCTAATATGATCATATAGTTTGTGGAATCATCATTATATTTTAATGTAAAAGAGTCTAAATATATGAATTTGAGCGAGATGAAAAATATTAAGAGTGATTCCCTTGAAAAGGAATTAAAACTATTATTTTAATGGATAGGCCTTACCTATGTAATTAATATATACTCATTAATAAATGATTAAAGAGTATTCACCTTGAATTGTAACCTACCATTGGGTGTGCTACATAATTAAATAGACCACCAGGGGTGGAATATAATTAAGGTTACCATTGAGGTGTAACATTACCTTTGATAAGAGATGTTAAATTGATGAATTAAATTCTAAAATTAATTATAATTTAAAATGGGATTTCAATTGATTAATGGATGTTCGTTCAATGTCCATCACCCTAAGTACATTCAATGTAATTTTAGGATTGTTCATGAGTTTTCCAGTACAATGAATTTCCCACATGAGTAAATTTGGAGGCTAGTCCTTTTATGTTTTTTTCATTCCTTTATCCCCATTTTTAGTTGAGGATTAAATGGTTGATCATGTAAATGAATAAGATATAATTAATGATATTTAAGGAATTTTGTTATATACCTTTGGATACACATGGGTTCTTATAAAACATTATTTTATGAACTCATTTGGATTCATCCTTACATATGCCGAAGTGACACATGGATTCATTATATAGATTCATATGGATGGATTCATTAGGGCTACTTATATATACTTAAGTGATACTTAGACTATTTTTGGATTTCTGATGATGGACTCATATGGTATTGGATCATATATTCCATGGGTGATGCATGGTTTACCTTTCTGGGTTTCCAAATATGGACTTCACTGGTAGTGTTATTATGACAGACATAGAGAGATACCATGATTCCAATGAGGAATGAATAGAATGATCGTGTACGGTGATTGGATAATATTGCCCCTATAATGATATATGGATTCCATATAAATAATGCTACGGATTTACTCATGTTCATTATAGAATGATTGATTAAATGAATTATAAGACACTACATTCCAAGAGAAAGTACAAAATTTGAATCATTCAGCGACATATAACATAATAATTACATGTTTTTGAACCATTTGATCACATCCATATAAGTAATTATAGGGTATTTTATATTTTTAAGAATTCATAATTTAATATTAATTAATAATTAAATTATCTTAATTATGATGTGATAGAGGACTAATGGTTTATTTAGAGACCTCTAGATATTTCCAAAGTAAGTATATGAGGATGGGAGTCCACAGGAACCATGAAATTAATGGATTTTTAACATTCAGTACATTGTTTATATATTTTATTACAACAGACACACTATTATTATTATTATATAGTCAATCGCTTGGTGGAATTAGTTAATTGGTGGTTTTCTACTACAATTATCTCTCACACCCTACTCCATCAACCTTTCGGTACCTGAATAGACTATATTATTGTAAGTATAGGCAGGGGAATGTATGTTTCTACAAGTTATTGATTTCATTACAAGAGAATAGAATTAGAGTGCTAAGTTAAGGCTCTTGATTCTATCTAGTATAGTTTTAGCCATTTTGGTGTTTTGTATCATTTATTCTACTCCTTATATGAATATATATCTTTCTTATTTTTTAGAGAAGTGACATGTACCATCATATAAACATGAGAATACTTATGGAATTTCCTATATTTTCTTTCTTATGCATTTATCATATGTCTGATCTATTTAATTCATCCTTAAGTTATGTGATATTTTATATCCACTATGAAACACTCTAGTGGTGGTGGAATAGTCTCCCCCCAGACAATCCTATGCTCTCACTATTAGTCAAATGCCTCTAGTATATGGGGATATGAGCTTGAGGTCAAGTGTCCAACGAGGCTAGGGGGACCTTTCATTGGCACCTGAGACAATGTTCTTACTATGTAGTATCAGGGAAATTGTTTTCTATTATTCATTACCATTACAAGGCAATGAATTTGATAAGATGTAATATTAATTTGGTATGGATTTGTATCAATACATAGCTATCCTAAGAATCATAAAAATATAAATTACCATGATTTATGTTTTTTTAATTTTTCTATTAAAATTGATTCGATTCTACCATAGTGTGATTCAGTTGAATTATAATGTTATTATTGGTAAGATTTTGGGTTTGTTTGTTGAATCTTGACGAGATATGGGTTTTCATCTAATGCATCATTTTAGTCAATTTAAAAGATTCACAACCCATAAAATATGACATGAAATATTGGATGCAATACATATTTCATGATTTTGTGACAAGTGACATGATTGTTATAACTTCTTTTGTGGTAGAAATTAATGAACATCTCATGGTATCGATTACATATACACAATATATTGTTCACGAGAAGTATGGTCTATTATGGATCTGAATATAGTGAACCCTTTGGATAAAAAATTTAAATTTATTCTATGATAATGCAATGAAATTTGAAATAAATGTAATGTAAACTAAAATTTTTATACTAGAGAACATGACATAGTCTTGACTAAAATAGCTGGATAAAGGGTTTTTTTGTTTTATATGATATTTTCATCGTCTAGTCCTATATCATGGTTCCAGAAAATGGGTATGTTATTATAAAGGGGGTTTATCACATATCCTATTACAAATTACTTCTCATTGAATTGAAAACATTTATAAAGAATCATGATATGTGTCTTTCACTTTTCATTTGTATAGTTATGACACTATGATGTCCGCCAATTATGTTCTAGGAGGGTAAAATAAATCACGCTCATGAGGTGGTGGGCCATGGGATATTAGTGGATACTCCTATAGATCTATACGAGTGACTATTATGTTTAATAGAAATTTTTTTTGAGGCATATTTTAGTTATGATTTAATGTCATTCTTACATACCTTTAAAGGATCACTACATCCTGGCCTGATTGTGTTAGAGTTGACACATGAGTTCTAGTTGAAGCCTTTTCTTATCTTTTATGGAATATAATACCACATGATATAGAGTCATGTATAGAAACCCTACAATTTATTTTCTAGCATCTATAGATGCATCCCATGAGGAGGGTATAGCTCAGTACACGTATGTTGCATGAATCCTCCAAGTGATGTTTGGAATTCATTAATAATACATATAATAAAAATGATATGGAAGGAGGGATTTTAAATTTCCATTCTAATATTAAATATATCATGATATGTGGAGGGAAAATACAGCCCAAGTGTATATTCACATAGGGCATTGTTCATTAGTAGTTATGGATTAATAATCTCATTTTATGAAGCTCCAGTGATTCAAACATATCCTGATGGTTTAGTAGTTATCAAGAGTGAAAAGATTTAAGGATTTTCTCATGTATTATATCATATTGTTGGTGAATGTATTTTATAAAACTACCATTTTTGAAATAGTGAATCATGTGATAATCATAGATAATATACTGAGAGAGGTTGTAGGTTCAATCCAGGGTATATCAACAACTTTATCTTGTACTGCATTGACCAGTTGCATGAATTGTCACTTGGAGCTACATTGTGGGGATTTTAGTATCTGGAGTAAATACTCAGGAAGCAAGAAGATGTAATACTAGTGATATAGACTAGGAAATATACGGTTTCATTTTACAAAGGATCTTATTGAGTTACAATACTAAGGTAAAATGGTTAATTTACAAATCCTTTTTAAAAAATTTCCTCTTCTATTGATTTACAAAGGATTTGCTAAAATTCAAGGTATAGGATGTGGGTCATCAGCTCCCTTCCAGGAAGGGATCAATCATACAATTGGTTGAATAGGCCAAGGTGGTGGATGTATTCATTTGTTGTCAAGCTCAGGATTTACAATGAAATTAGAGTGGATAAAATAAATATAGCATTTCCATATCTCATAGCCCCATACCCGGCCAGATATAAATAGTATAGCGGACCCCTAATAAGAAGAATCATGGTCCTTCTACAATGAGAGGTACTACTCTACTAGCCTAATCATAAACATCTGCATATTTTATACATGTTCTTCTTATATCATTTTATATTTTTCTATATTGTAGATCCTTGGTCTCAGATATTATATTTCAAATGGTTTCATAACATGTGATAAATTATTGATAATTCAAATAGAGTGTGTACATTAGGGTTGGGAGTTCTACCTTGAAATTTTTGGGAATCACTTCGTATAGAATCCATTTTTCTCCAGATTTAATAATTTTACATCATTCTCATTATGGACTGGATGGTTCCCTTAAATTATATCTTTTATTTATATCTCTATAGGGTGATCTTCACATCACCATGGGGTAGATAATTTATTCACAATGGTGAATGGGATGTCAATATAATCTGAATTGGACCTGAGAATCATGTGATGAGTGGTATGATATCCCATATTGAGAATATAAATATGGATTATTAAGGAACATGTTGGGAAGATTTCCCACCAATGATTGATCATTTCATGGATTATTTCCATGATGACTTTTAAGGATTACATCAAATTATAGTGGTTTAATTATCTATTGATTTAGTTCTATGGCCAGGACAAGAATCCATTATCCTATAAAAGATATCTACTACTAAGATGTAGGATCTCATGATGCCACTATAGTATTTAGTGGGAAAGGGTTTCATCTGACCCAGTACATCACCATGGGGTTTGCAGGTCCTTTTTTAAAAAATAATAATGATACCATTAATCTATGTGTGGATTATCTGAAATTGAACCGATTGATATTTATGAACAGGTATTCTCTAATATCAAGATATAATATATCTGACAAAATTTGAAGATCTCATATGTTCGCAACCATTTATTTGAGATCTATTTATAATAATTTTTTGGATATGCTATTAGAAATATCATGCATGCTCTTTTTTATAATGAAAAATATGTATGATTATTTTGTTTTTTGTTCAGACTCACCAATGCGCCAGATGATTTCAATGCACCAATGAACACATTTTCCCATCTTTTCATTGATTAGTCATTCTTGGTATTCATGGATCTCATCATGGTGTATTCTCACATTTGAAAAGAAAATTTCAATCATCTTAATATAATATTGGATAAAATAATAGACTATCAATTATATACAAAGTGCACTATGTTCTAGTTCTAGATGTTCTAAATTTACTTCATTTTCAAATTATCTTAGAGACTGGTGTATCATCAGACCCGAATAAGGTTAGAGTGGTAGTTTCACGGTAGAAAATAAAATGAATCATTGAAGTGAGTTTTTTCTTGAGAATTTTTGTATATTATGTGTGTTTCATAGAGGTCTTATTAGGGAAATAATCACTACTCATGGGAATGAATAATATGGTGTGATGTTTGTAATGTCAAATTCATGTGATTTAGTAATTAAAAAGCGGAATGTGAGATTTAGTGTAGTGCTCATAATGTTTTCTTAGTGTCATGAAGATAATAAAATGCTTATTGTGATGCATCAAATATCAGTCTTGGAGTAGTTCTTTTTTGGGTCTATAGAGTCATATCATATGAGTCTCAATAGTCAGGAACACATGAGATAAATTACCTGAAACATGACCTTGATGGTGACGCATTTCATCCAGAATTGTGATGATAGATACAGCTCATTATGAAGATAATTTTATAATGTACACAGACAATGAAATCCTAATGTACTTATTTACACAACGTGGTATGAATCTGAGGCATAGAAGGATGTTAGAGTTCCTACAGTCTGTTGACATTGAGCATTCATAAACTCCTAGTAATGGAAATGTAGTGACTAAAGCACATAGCAAGAGGAATAAGATAGAATCATTTCAACAACACATCATATTGTGGAAGATTATATATTTTTTCTCATAGATTCACATGGTGGTGAGGAATAATTAGATGAAGGCATTTCATTCATCTACAGAAATTACCATTACCCTTACAGATAGGGTGTAGATGATGTAGCTTTCATATTCTGTGGGATAACTCTTATTGGTTAGTGTACATGGTGACGATTCACATCCTAATTGGATTAATGGAGGATGATATTATGGGTATAAATGGTCACATATGGGTTTCAGATAACATGTGTGAGGATCTGATGTGAGACATTCATGCTTTATCATGGGAAGTGAACCATGGTGTCTCCAATATGTATTAGAATTTACATCACCAATACAAGTGTCCAAACAAGAAAATTGTTGTTTCTAGTATTTTCATGAGATTTTCCACCTGTCATTAATTGATGGAATAACATTCATGACCATTTAGACTATTTTAGATGCTTCTCATTCCTGTGTATAAATTAGATGACATCGCAATGGATTTATTGACAGTTTTACCATGGTCTCTTAGAGGAAATGATGATATATGGGTTGTTGTTGAGAGGCTAACAAGGGTTACTCATTTCATTCCTATCAAAAAGACTATTTATGTTGTTTTTCAATGGAGTTACTATATCATGGATATTATATAATTTCACTAGGTCACATTCAATATAAATTTTGATATTTATTTTTATTCTATGTATCATTTCTGGATGATTTGGTTAATTGAACTCTATATTCATGTGATTATGAGAAATGCATACAACCCTCAAATATATGGCCAGTCATATCATAAGATATTGGTGAATTAGGACATGATGTGAGAATGTTTTTTATATTATGGGGGCTCTTGGGAGAGGAACGTACACCTGATCGAATTTCGAAAAATAGTAGCTTTTACGATACTATTATTTTGGTTTGATATGAGCCTTTTCACGGTTTTCCATTCTGATTAGCCCTATGTCAGATGGAGGTAAAATATTTAGTTATTCTTGAACCACATATCTTTTTAGATACTACATAGCATGTTCAATTGATACACATGAATATGACTAATTCACCTTCATGATAGAAATAATATGATAATACCAAAAAAAAACTAGAGATTTTTCTTAGGGATTAATTCTTTTTTTATGTCTCTTATCGATGATGGGGAATAGATAGATCAGGAGAAAATCTATACATTCAGTATGATATTTATGGTTTTTTGAGATTCTGGAGTGAGTCGGGACGATAGTCAATCAGTTGTAGTTACCTCATTGGTACCAATCCATGCATAATGTATTTCATGTATCATAGATGTGCCACTCTCATCTAGATATGTATCATCGCTTTCGCCTTGAGTAGGTTGGGTTATAGGTAGATGAATTCTATGAGGAGCATCATATTCAAATTTTGGATCATTGTATGATGGTTATTTGATGCTGGTTATTTCCTCTAGTATGGGTCCTATTGATGCACGATCTTGTACTAGATAAGACCTATGAGAGGGAGGTCAATATAAGAGCCTAGTGTTAAGAGTTATTCATTGATGATTCTTCGCAAAACATCGAATATAATGTTATTAATGTATTTATTTAAGGGGGATGTTTGGATGAACCTGGTTCATTCTTGAGTTACCAAATACTTATATATCGATCAATGTTTAGTTTAAATGATGAATTATGGCCTAATTTGAATTCTTTTTGTTTTTATAAAGTCAATGGTGGTGTATAGGTCCTGTTCGGTGCTAGGAAACCAACATTAGGTGCGGAAAAGTCCTATTTCATAGTCAGTAAAAATCCTCCAGTGCAGGAAGCATAATTACTTGAAACTATGCATGTTTGGATAGGGGGTTTTAGGAGTAACCATTATTTGATAAAGCCTAATATTTGAGTAAAATAACTATGTGGATCACACTATACTTTATTAATGTGTGAAGAGACATGGTTCTCTCATGTTTAGTCAAACCATATGCGGAAACCGTTCAAAGTTCTCCTTCATATAGAAAAGAGCACATGGTTGGAACATATATTTTTCTGATCATGTTGTCAACACATGAGAGCCAATATTTATGGTAAATTTTAAAAGCTATCATTCATAAATCGTTATTTAGTACTTCATTTTACATTATCCTCCCACTTAACAACCAAATGATTTTAGATCACTTTTTGACACCTAATCTAATAAAATTTCAACCAAATTTTCATCTGAGCTCAAAATGAAGATCTGCCAGAAGCTCCAGATCAATTATTGAAGGCTTTAAATTCCATCAGTACAATTCTTCATTTGGATTAAAATATATTTACCCATTTTAGTTGACTATAATTTTCAATGTTTTATGGTTCTAATGCGTTCATTCTTTTTATCATGATCATAGTTCACTTAGAAGATGATACTGGATGAGCACTATACTACGGACCTATAGTTGGTGGTCTCATGATTTTCCATTAAATTAAATGTTTTTATGTATATGTCATTATTCCACCAATCCAATTATCAAATGGAAAACTGTGAAATGTAACAATATCCTTGATATAAAAAGATAAGAATGACAAATTTATACAATGAGAATCATTTATAATTGATTAAATGGTTTGATCCTTGAATTGGAACAACCCCTAGAATGTTTTTACAATAAAATGAACCATTATTGGAGGAATATAATTTGGGAAACCCTTCATGGGTGTCTTTACCCATTATATAGAATGTTCAATAGTTAAATTATATTCTAACTGAATTTTATATTAAATTTTTAGTTGAATTGATTAATGGAAGAGGATATTATGACAAATAGACTAAGATAAATATTTTTAATTAATTGATTATGGATGAGTTTCCTTTTTCAATAAAATTCCTAAATGATGTAATTTGGAGGCTAATAATTCTAAGAATATACCTTTCTTTTGACATTATTTTAGGTGATGTTTAAAGACATATTCTTACTAAAGAGCTACAATTGATTACTGATAATGAATGTAAGTTTTTATATGAAATGGCTGACACATGGGAACTTATGTGAACACCATGGATGAACATATTTGGAATTTTCATTCTTATGAAGGTGTAAAACATGGACTTTTTATATGTTTTTAAAAGGATGGATTCATGGGGGCATGATTTAATACAGATGAGTGACACATGGACTCCATATGGATTTTCAAAGAAAGTCAAATAGGTGGTTGATCATATATTATATGGTTGACACATGGGTTCCCATAGCTGATTGATGATTAAGGACTCAAGTGGTAGTAATATAATTCAACACCTAGAGGGATACCCGGATTCCAATGAGGAATGACTTGGATGGGCTTCTAGGATGTTGACTTCATTTATTAGTTAGAGTGTCATCTAGATTCCAAATAAGTAAATCAAATGATGGAATTAGGATCATAATTGAATGATTAATTAATTGAATTATATGAAACTTCTCTCATGAAAATGAACAATCATTGATGAGATTAGTATAATATACTATAATGATGTATTCATTATGCATCGTTCGATCGCATCCATGCAAGGGATTTTAGGCAACATCCTTGCTCTAGATAATTCAAAATTAAATAAGACCGAACAATTAAGAGAACATAATTATAAATTGACATAAGAAAGGATGATTATTTAGATAATTCCATATATGTATGTAGTTGGTAGTAGAGGAAGGGTGTATAGGGAAAACTGTACCTTTGTGGGTTGTTTACATTCAGTAGATTCATTACATATTCTATTATAGCCAAACGACTATTATTTTTAGATAATCACATTATGGATGTAACTAGATATTTGGTATTTTCTAATGGTATTGAATACCAAACTCTATTTGGGCCACCATTGGGTAACCAAATAGACTACATTATTGTTGGTATGGGAAATTTTAAGTTCCCTACTACATGTTATTTGTGGCTACTTAAGAGAGTACGAGAATTTTATAAGGATGAGGCTCCTGATTCTTAATGGGATTATTTTTTATCTTTTTTATGTTTTGTTACCTAATTTTTAAACTAACGACCTAGATATTTTTTTATTCTTGTAGAGACATGATATATAATGTAATATATATTTGATATTACTTCTAGGATTACTTATATATATTCATGAATTTTTCAATTTTTATATTACTTTTGGGTATAGGTGTGTCTCTGATTATGTATATATTATGTGATACACTCTGGTGATGAGGGAATAGCCTCCCTACAGACACACCTATATCCTCAATTCTATTTGGTATCCTATAGACTTGTTTTAGATGTGCATGAGGCCATGAGGCCAACTGGGGTCGTGGAACCTTTCAGTCACACCCGGATCCCAGATGGTACAACCAAACCTCCCTTTCGGAATCATTAAATTATATATGACCCAACCATGAGTTTTATATATGAGGAGATCCCTTCATTGATATTTTGTAAATCTATATCTTAAATATTTTGTATTTTAAGAACAAAAAATTATTTTTTATTACTAAAGGTATCTATAACATTTTTCAGGGAATAAGTCAACTTTTTGTCATCATTTCGGGTTTTGGGTATCTAAATTCCATAATTTTTTGTAACACATGGATTTTAGTTTGTTTGGTTTGACTTGTGATGCAATAAATTTTAATTAAGGCATAAAAAATTTATTTAGTTTGTATTGAGACAACCCTAGATACCTTGATGCATTTTTCTTGTGTATATATTGTACATATTCACAATCATATTTCATGATTTCACTCATATAAATGATATCTGAATTTTAACCATTTATCAATTTCAATAGAGCTTCCAATTTTACCTTTCATTCCCATTGGTGTATTTGAAATAGAATATATACCATTATACAATGTGTTCCTAAAAAAATCAATTTAAAATTATATTTGATTAGAATGTATAGGACTTCTATAATAATTATAATGTCTATAGGGGAAATTATTTATTTATTATTTTTGATTAATTTCAAAACCAAGAAAATCACAGTTAATGGAAATTTATAAATTTATAATTAATGACATAATATGATAATGAAGTTGTGAAATGTTACGTGGTTTTTGATAAATAATGATATGTAATAAATATTTATAGATAATGAAAAAATTTAAATGATGTTACAGAATGATTTTATGGAATTTAGTATCTAGTTTTTATTATTATAAGGTTTGGGGAACTTGAACAACTTTCAAGGATATTTTTCTCCCCAAATTGATCATTGTTGTGTATACCATGATATTATTTCTAAGATATGGAATTTATTTTTTCTATTAATAAATTTGGGGACATTGTGGTTATTTCCTAAAGTAGTGATTACATTTATACATTTATTCCATTTGAGAGACCAAGGATTTGGCATTCTGATATTTATATTGATGAGGATATTTTGAGATGATCTATGGATCTCTTGTGTCTAGTATATAAATTATTTTTTCCACAGTCAATCATAGTAATTCTATATTGAAATACCATGTGGTTTTTAACATGATAATGATACAATGAGAAATTTTAGCATTCATTGGGGGGTATATGTATAGTTGGCATCTAATTCAACCTTTTACTCATGGGATGGTGATGTTTATTTCATAATTATTATGAAGCACATTATTTATTTTCCTACATGTTGGTAAATATATTATACTCAAAGAAAAATTTCTATTGAAACTATTTTTGGTGGTCTACTATTTGTTTCTCACAGTTAGAAAAAGATACATTTGGTACATGAGTAAACAACATGGTGGTAATATAAGATATGGTAATGGGACCTATAATAGATAAGTGACATAATGTGTTTGGATTGGAGAAATGATTAATTTTCCAATAATCTGTTCAATAAATGGGTTGGTTTTTATTAGTTTATGGATTTTGGTTTTGAACAATCATATAAAATAAAAGTCATATAACAAAACAGTTCAGGATCCAAAGGAATCTGGTCATATATATTTTTTTAAAGGGAATGAAATGAATTATACAATACAAGGAAGCATTACAGAATAGAGCGTGTAACACCTCTCATTTCTGCATCATGTACCGATGATAAATCGCAAGGATATAAAAAGGGCCACATTGATCATTTCTCAATAATAACAGTATTTGTTAATGTATAGAAAATATAATTATCTTCCATGAATGCAATTTAAATACTAAAACTGGGTTTTCTATTGGCATTAATGCACCCAATACCTTGAGGTATAACTATCCATGGTACATTCATGGTAAATGATTTGAGAGAGTTAACATCCAAATGAGATTCATATTCAATCCATTAATGACTGTAATTATGGTAAATGATATATTTAATAGCCTAAATAAAATCTCATAGATATGCCTCATATGTAGTCACATTGCAAATATAATTAGAAAAAAACCATTCCCAAAACCAAAATGTCTATGAAAGACACCACTATGTCCGGATGAACACATTGGACCAAAGGTAGTACAACCCACTTTATATATAATACATGTACAAAAAAGAGGAGTATAATAAATAAATTTCACACTAGCCAATCTATGTTTCTCACCATGTATACCAAGCATTATATGATTATTATTCACATAAAAGGAATTATTCATTCAAACTATTTTAATCTAATAATGGGAAAAAGATATCCTTGTATATAGACACATTACCCACAAGAAAAATAGATTTTTGGTTGGCATATAATGTTCAGTTTCTTGATGTTTAGTATGTTGTAACACCAAAATTCAAGACTAATAAGATTATATATTAATTCTGCCTACTAAAACTACTCCCAACCTCAATGACACATTCAATAAGATTCTCAAATTGGCCACCCATATCAATGACCACACCAAATGAAACCTTAATGTAATACCAAAACCATAAAATGAATTATAATTCCACAAGAACATGATGAATGTTTTCCATGTCCCCACAAACAAATTAAAATATTATACCAACTGAATTCCATCACCAAAAATTTGATAATGTGTAGGCTATCTCATATTCCAAATTTTCTACAAGGGAATTGATCTATAAGGTTGAGTGAAAGGTGACAATAAAGCAATGAGGAATGTCTATATACAATTATCTCCAACACAATTCATTTATTGAAATACGTACTTTTAAATTAACAACTCTTGTTTTGAATATAGATAATAAAATCTCAATCCAGAAACGTGTATTGTTATATTTTATAAGTGAAATGATAGGAAGATATCATATAATATATTCTCCAACTGTGAAAGATGCCAAGAATTTAAATATACTACCTTTTTGGTATAAAATTAATACTTTCCACAATGGGGTTGTCAATATAATGAGTTATCAAATGATGGGTATTGACTACTTATAAAAAATCCATCTTGATCTAGCCATCAAGGCATTGAATCCTCCCTGGTAGTTAGGTATTTTGGAAGATATCATATAATAAGGGTAGTCATTTACCAGTCTTGCATTAAATATGCTATGTAGAAATTTAGTTGAAGAATCATTGGAGGTAAATAGATACCATCTGAATATTGTAGCAAGAGAATCAATAAAAATACTACAATATTTTATTCCATCACCTCCCATATAATACAGTATAATACTGTTGTTCCATGAAATTATGATTATCTTCCTTTCATAAACTAGTCTAGTCCAAATACAACTCTTGATCATACCTCAATGATTTTTTAATAAGGATGATGATCCATCTATACAGATAAAATATGCACACAAAATTTGATTTGATCAACATGTTTACCGAAGAGGTTATTCCCACATAAGACCTGGATTTAACCTTCCATTGATCCATCTGATAAATAATTCCTTAAAATTTTTCATCAAGGTAAAACATCTTGATCTGACCCAAAATAGGGGAACACTATGATAAATAAAATATAGAACACCACACTTAGTAATATGAAACCTAGAAATGTTATTGTATAATATGATTAAAACTCTTAAAAATAGTGTAAGATTTGTTCCAGCTTATATCTTTCCCCTAAACCTCTTCATAATGATAAAAAAATATCCATTATGCAATAATAGAGTGTTCATAGTGGCTTTTCTAAGAATATTTGTATAGTGTGCTTAAAACGAAATTGAGGGTGTGAAAAAACCTCTTCTATCATTGATCTATTTTAAGATTCCAATAATTTTAATATCATTCCAATAGCTTCTAAAATAGTATTCAACTACGAAAAAATGAATTCTTATTAAGTGATCACCTTTCCTAACCCTCCAAGAGCATTGAAATAATCCTCTTATTGATCCAATAACAATTATTGAGAACCTTGTAGAAATCATAATATTTTTTATCATATTGATAAAACCCATGGAGAAAACATACATTTTTATAACAATAGAAATAAATCACTTTTTTAGTGTGTAAATGGCCTTCGAGATATCAAGATTTAATGATATAATATCTATTTATTTTTCCCTCATTATGAGATTATGACTCTAACAAGCTGTAAAAAGATATATATGAATATTCCAACCAAGGAAGAAATTTAAACTAATTATTGTTGATCGTATACCAGACCGAATTTCCCAATCTAATGGGAATATTGTTTTTGATAATTTTATGGAGTGAGTTTCAAATCTAAAATGTTCAAAAATATATTACATAGACAATTTTATCATTCATGGGAATAAGATTAATAAATCATGAGTTTAGACTAAGAGGCATGTGAGTATGAATAAAGAATTATTTGATAGCGTTCACCACATTATGATGAATAATGTCCCAATATAAGAGAACAATTGTTGGTGAACATGTTAGAACCCTCCACACTATCAATGATTAGTGATAATGTATCTTCTATAATTTCATCTTTAGATGGAATCAAGTTATGGACATTGTTCACATTCTATCCAATAAAAAATGAGATTTTAACAATCATATTATCTATGTTACCTAAGAAATAATCAATTAAAAGATTTTGATAATAATTAATCACTTAATCAAATATTTTATATTATGATGAAAATAAACATACATTAATATTGAAATAATTTACCACTCTAATTATTTTTTCCTTATGAATTTTTGGGAAAATAAGGGGGTTATTGTCACCACTTTTTATTGATCTCAATTTTTATTTATTACTACTAAACCCTTATTTGATAATCCCATGTTCATCAAAATTATATAGGGAATCCAATTCCCCCGATGGATAATACTGGGTTTGATAAGTAGTTTATCAACTTGGGAGATTATTCTCAACATCGTTGATATGATCATAAATGATCGAAAAATATTTTTTAAACTCAATCCTTTTTAGTGTCTATTAATGGATTTATTTTTTCAAGTCCAGATATGAAGAGGTAATCCATTATATATTACTTCTCATTATACGAAAAAATATACCATACAACCAACCCTTACAAACCTATCATTATTAAACATGAAGGTGAGGGGGATACTAACATAAATTTATATTGAATCCTAAATGTATGATATATTGGGGTTGTAATTAATCCCAATAAGAATAAAACCACAGATCCCAATAAACTAACCATAATCATTAAATGACAGAAGGCAATTTTCAAGAATACTGGTGACCCTCCATTAAAAGTTTACATGTTTCTGGTGAAATCCCCTCCAACAATTGAATAATAAACCAAACTACAGTGATCAATGTATATAGAGAACTAATGAGTGACCAATATGTTAAAATTGGATTCAGTTTTTTCTTCAGGAATCATGAATGATATTAAATCCCCAATCAGAGTCCTCCTATGATTCAAATTCTTAGAAAACATAAAAAATCCCTCCATAACTCTCTTCTACTGATATATGGTGTAGATAAATAAAAATAGATATTATGAGATTTGAGAAATGAGAAATAATGGATAAAATGATGGATTGTGACCATCTATCATATGAGATAATCGTAGCATTTTAATTCATAAAACCCAAAAAATGAACAAAATCACTATCATGGGAATTTGGAGAGACAAAACTATACCTATGTTGGCACAATTCTACGGAGATAAAACTATCCAAAAACAAATTTCTCCCTTCAGGCATAATCAAACGGGTGTTCTAGGAACCAATAAAATCCTAAGGGAAATAATCATAGGTTAATTCCCCATTTTTTGGGAGTTCCAATGTAATATAGTCATTTCTTTCAATATAAGCATACAGTTCGAGAACTTTAATTTTGGTATAAGTATTTCTTCATATTCAATTTTCATGATTTAAATTATTTTTTTGTTGACTATATCTTCCACCGCTTCTCCACTATCATCATTTGATCCCTCAATAAGATTTAGAGATCCATTAATGTATTGGTGTGATTCAGTGTGTTTCAATCCACATTGAGTTACTGATGTTTATAAAATACATCGCATGAGTCACCATGGAGTGGTTTAAACTGATTTAGAGGGTGGAAATTTCCATAGGTGGTTTCTATGGTTTAATTTTTTTCATACAACCTCTGAGGTAGAAACATGAGTAAAATCCTATTTTGGATTCATAGGGATTTAAAGACCTAATTCTTAGGATCATTCACTTCATTCATTTTTTGTAAAAAATTCCATGGAAATTCTAACATTTAGAGACACACATACATTATGGGGGTCATTATTTTCATTAGGATCAATACGATTTTCATAGGATATTTCAATATTTGGAGACACCATTAACGTAGATTCATTGAACAAGTCATAATTTTGAGGTGGGGAAGTAAGCATCACCACTTCCTCCTACCTAATAAGATAATAATTACACTAAAAAAGGAAACCAATCATAATTCCCATATATGATTCCCCATTTTCATCATTATCTCCAATTAGTGCTCAATAATCCAGATTTATAACATCATCCTTTGAAATATAATCAAGGGTAACTAGAGAAACATCACTTGGAATTCTATTTTCATGCACCATCTTAGTGAGGGGACCACCATCATAATGCATGGGGGTCCTAGGTTCCATAAAATATGTAAATCATTTATAGGTATTAAACAAAAAAAATTCTTTCTATTATTTATCATCTCATGACCCTCAAATTTACATAATAAGCATGTCACATCGATGTTACATTCAAAAATTTAATGTCAAAATAAACCACTATTTAAACAAAAATTCAGAATCATTTATTATTGTATTTAAATATTGATATTATCATCCCTTGTTATTAAACTACCTCCTCAACAAGTGTGGAATCCATATATAATTCCCCATGTTTCAAAAAAATTCCCAAACATGATTTGTCACTCTTGTTATCAATTATGATATAATTACACACAAATGATGTAATGTCCTAGAGAATTTTTGGGTTCCAATAAAACAATTCATCTTGAAAACATAAATCCATATATTCATTGTAGAGTTCCAAACCATAATTTTATGAAAATTGTGATTCTGTTATTATATTCACAATAGATTATTCTTCAGGGAAGAAAATTTTTATCTCTAATCACTCCTCATATAGGCATTACAATGGAACACAATTTGATAGTATCTTATCCTTATAGCCTTCATTATCCAACCACCAAAACCCCAAACCACCTTGATTCTCTGGGCGGGATCATTACAATTCAATGGTCTCTCCCCTTTCAGAACCATAATGTGGGTGATAATTTAGTATTTAAATAGATTCAATCACTCCTAAACAACATAATGATCAGATAATAAATTTTTAATCCACACATTCTTGATAAAAATACAATCAAGGGGAAATCCAAGTCATACAAAGAAGGATTCATGGATGATTTAAGCACTAGTACAAAATAATTCTTCAATTCATTTGAATCCATGAGGGCACAAACCATGGAATTAGATTTAGTAATTTAGTATAAATGGAACATCTCTATGCGAAAAATATGTTCCTGAATCATATCTGCATCTGAAGGATTAACGAATTCATTATGAAAAAGATCATCCATGTAACTAGGATTGGGATAATCCGCTTTACCCCCTTTATATGACATCTTATAATATATATAACCTAATTTTTTGACATTGTATTTCACAATGATAATTGTTTTGGATTTTTTTCTTATTCTTTGTCATATACATGTGATGGAATGTGACAGATGAATTAATTTTAATTTCATCTATTATAATTATAAATATGTATAGTTTTATAGCCTTACATGGGTCACATTTAGCAACAAGCCTATTTTTAACAGAATTTTACATACGTGGAGACATGCTTCAGGCTCTATACTGTTACCCATTATAGTTTCTTTTTTTGAGTGGTCCTAGGGGAGACAATAAAATGTGGTAAAATAGAATAAATAATACCATAAAATAATCCAATAATCATTCAAACTATTATAAATTAGAGTGTGAGGATGAATAAATAAAATAAATTAATGAGTCTTAGTTGAAAAAGTGATACAGAGAGTAATACAATAGTGACTACCCACTGGGATGGTCACATACATAATTAAAAATAAGGATCAAAATAAATTGAGGCTCTACAACAACCATGAGACACACCTCATCTATGTATCTTATCCTATATGAGTTATCTTGTTCAATAAAGATTCATTTGGATTTTTCAAAATGAGAACCCACAAACACTTATGAATACTAAGGTTCACAAGAACAATGATTTTCCATGTAGCGTGTGAGTAAAAAACCTAGTATTGATTCAAAAACATGTTCAAATACATATCCTATAGATAGAGTTATTTGTGAAGGATAAATTTTCAATTGAAATAATATATAACTGTCAATACATAGGTAAATACAACCATCGACCCATAAAGACACACACCATACTTTATTATTACCGTAAAATATTAGACCTAAGAAATATTTTTCTATCCATTGTACCATTATAATTTGTATTACTAATGGTAACACAATATACATAGTAAAATCCTAAATACACTAGATAGAATGATCACTAGGAATCCGGATCCATGACACAAAATCCTTAGTCCCATAAAAATGATTAATTGTGAGCCCAACTAATCTATTGAACTATTTATAGATCCAAAAAATATATCAAAATTTGTATACAGTATCCCTATAACAACCATTAGGTCCCCAAATAATTTATTATATATAGGTAGACATGATATCTATATAAACATTAGGGTTCCCCAATAATATAATAATATTTGGCATACCTGATTCCTAAAATAAAAAACATGGTCCTGCAATAATATAATATAAAAAGGAATAAAAGATCTATAAAATCAATATTAGGACCACCAATAATAAAATTTTAAAATCATATCAATCCATTGAAATTATATTTATGTCCTTACATAACAATAACAATAAAAATCACATTAAATCATTTTTATTAATTATGCGTTCAACACTTAACTCCAATCGTGGACCATAGGTTACATCAAATGAATCATAAAAAAACAAACCATAAAAAATGATATTCAATGGGAATTTACCATCACTATATAGTAATAAATATCATATTATCAACAAAAAACAAATTAGTCATACTAATATTTCATCCCTATTATCTCATGGGAAAACCAACGGGGCACCTATCAAGGTAATATATGTTCATTAATTTTTGCTCATCTCACCAAGACAGATGCTCTAAATCATTTCACAATCCGTTAAGTAAAGTTGTTACCAAATATTATCTTACATATCTCAACAATAATCAATGTTTTAATTATCACCTATCTAATTAACTATGTTTACATTATCATTTTTAAAACATAGAACATGGTCAATTTATCTCAATATAATAAATAATAAATTTCCATTCATGGTTTGACCCACAGAGTTCCATAGAGACCGATGTATGCTGAGTCTGAAAACCACAATCCCCATTAAAATAGGGTATGAGACATTGAAATTTGATGAGAATGAATAAATTGAAATGGGTTCCATTTTCAAATGTAATTGTATGCACATAGATAACCATCACTATGAAAATATATAAATGAATAAAAAAATATTTAACATCTAGAGTGAAAATAATACTTGAAATAAAATATAGGAAACATATATAAGATGAAAGTAATGTAATTGAAATGATATGATTTGGTAAAATATACGTCCAAACAGAAATTCATGTAGATAACCAAAACTGACAACAAATATGAAGAGTATATTAGGGGAGAGACAGATTCCAGATCCAAGAGTTTGAGCACCAAACACATTCATTGATAGAACATCCTTTTAATCTCAACTAATCAAGGGCCACCATATTCAATGCTAATATGTTTTTTATTACATAATAAAAATAATGGTTTGAAAAATCCCATGTACGGGTGAGAATAAAAATATGCAGTGGGACGCCCTGAAATCCCAAAACACAAAGAATCAAGAGAGTGTATTAATCTCATTTGAAAAGTGAATATTAATTAATATAATAGAAATAATCAATAACAATAAGCATAGATATAATCAATTTGAAGTCTAAATGATTTGAGAAAAGGAATATACATCTCAAAATATAATCATTGAAATATGAATCATCCTATAATTCTAAAATACCATATCCAATTACTGACATCATTCACAACTGAATGATAATCTAGTGATGGGCTCTCACATTTTAATTTTAATTGAATTCAATGCGGGAAAAATATATCAGCCATGAACAACCTGTATCCTCTCAAGAATATGTTTGGAGGACCCGCACCTTATCATTTCACTATATAACATGAGGGGGGAATTGTCTACATTAGAATGATTTTTCTTTACAAGGTCAGGGGTAACAAATCTATATATAGAAGGCCCATGACCATGATCATAAGGGGGTTCTACTATGTACCTGGAGGACTTGTGCCCTAATATTATAGTGGTTACAACATTCAAGGTATAGTATATAAAACATAGTTTTTTATGGGATTACAATTTGAAGGTATAGGAATTGTGACCAATTTATAATGCGGTATATCCAACTCTATCACATTATATTTTATTGGGGACAAAAATTCTTTTGAGAAATGGGGGTTACCATCCCCAAGAGCACTCTGATGATTTCATACTGAAGGTAGAGAAAATGAACCCAATGTAGTATGGGGGCAAAACCCCTGCATATTTTAAGAGTGTGAGGGCCCCACTAACTAGTAAGATTGGGTGATTTATAATCCCTATAAGACCGTTAATATCAAACATGTTCAATAATATCTATGAATATAGTATGTGGGACCCATTCCAGGATGTGGATAGGGGTCTCCCACAATGGTTCATCATTAATGATAAAACCTAATTACAACCATCAGATAAGCATCACTAAAAGAATAATCTATATGTAATTAAATGACATCCTATCTTTTTTTTATGAAAAAACTCCAACAAAACATTTTATATATAATCCTATTGAATATAGAGTACTCATCTTCTTGTCTTTGAGTTCGGTAAAATCCTGATGAGTTTTTGAGGGCCATCATCAGTTAGATGATCTTAAATGAAAATCCACATATACTTCATTACAGTCATCAATGAATAGCCCAAAAATCAAAAAATTTTGATCCTCATGATAAATAATCAGGATATAATATTTCATATTCACAAAATGGATACCCAGAAAAAAATGTGTTCAATTGTATCATGAACATAAAATATTAATGTTCACAAGCCATTAGTCCAGAATCCGTTACCCAACATTCTTCTTGAATCACTAATATCCATGTCAAGGCCATTATTCCATAAATATTTTGTCAATATACCTCAATGTAATGACGTTAAGGAAGTAATTTAATATCAAAAATAATAATAATATAAATAATTATAATAATTTATGTATAATTATTATTATTATTATTTGATATATTTAACTCAATAATGAAATATAAAAATAAAATTGGGGAGTATTCACACTAGAAATCTCTATTTCTCCATGAATAGGGTCACACAGCTTCCACCATGGTTCTCCCTTTTAATTTTTCATAAATTCAATTTTATTATTAAAAATACTATTATATATAGACCTCCCAGAACATCTCTCCATGCAAGTTTATAGGGGTCAGAAATTTACACTGTAAGACATAAGAATTATGACTCCTCGCATTATAGGCATCTACATCATCACTGTATATAATGAATGACTTATGAATTATAAGAATAGAAACATTTTTTATTGGCCTCAACAAGTTAATCAAATTCCATATAGGCTACTGAAAATAAAGAGTCATGATATCAACTTAATCTGGCATGAAAATCCACTATTACCTGTGAAAATGCATGTTTCCCATAATTTACACCATACTCACATTTTCTCTCCAATTCACTAATCATAACATTCACCACAATCTTATATAATAAAGAGTGGACACAAAATGATCAACACTACTGGTTATTTTTGAATCACCACTCTACCAACTACGAATGATGAACAAAAAAATAGGGGGATATTGTATCAAGAAATTAAATGACATCAAACTAAGGTTGTGTCAATTTTTCCAGCATTTCCAGAATCAAAAAAAAAAATGGTTTAACAAATAAATTTGAATCAACCAGTGATAAATTATTAAAAAATTCATAGATATATGAGGATAAAACCCATCATTTACAACATAATAATGAGTGATTTTAAAATTAATTTAAGTGAAATTAATTATTTTTATTCTATAACTAATAATGGGAATTATAAAAAGTGAATTTTTGAGCATGATTTTTATTGATAACTAAAGAAGAGTCCTTCAGAATCATCTTCAATTGAGTGATATGGGAAATCCAGTGATTTTATTGATTCTTCATAATAAATTTTATATAATTTAAGGTTCTAGGACATGTAAATTGACAACAATTATGTTAATAAACTAATTTGTTAAATTATAATTCACTCATTGCCAAACGGAATCCAAAGACATGATCCACATATTAATTAGGTCGTATCTAGGCTAAAACCATCATTTTTGGTTCAATGGTGGTCCTAAATATCTTATTCGAGACTAAATTGGGTAGATATTCCATTATTTCATAATACTAGTTAACACTTGATATAATACATTTCATATAGTTTATATATAGATATAGATGATCTCCATTCCCCAAAATGTTTCAACAATATAGTGTTTGGATTGAAAATATTTTAAAAAATATTTTAAATACTTACACATAAAAAGTAGATTCATTATATTAACTCCCTTCAAACAGTGTTACCATTATAGAGTTTAAACATTTATGAATTATATGAACTAGAAATATAATTTAATTAATGATTTAAATCACAATCTTAACCATCAATGGTTGGGGTGTCATCGAGTGTACCAGGTTTAGTTATTTTTATTCCATCCCTATGCATTACATATTTAAGAATAAAATATAATTATGAAATTTAATTGAGTAAATTTTTTTATTAATTAATTATTCAATTTCATGTATATTGAATCCATTTATCACATTTCAGATCAAAAAATAATTTAAATATATAATACAATGAGATACACTTTAAGCAAATACTTATCAAAATTCTAGTCATTTCCCCTTTTATGGTTTCCCAGTAGCTCTCACTGAGACATATTCAAGGCCATTGGTCCATTAACATACAATACAAGTATAAATATCTCACTTAAATAACACAAATTTATTTAATTATAATCTAATAATTATTAATTAAAAAATAAGAAATAACTAATTAATTACATCATCAACTTAGGATTATATTCCATATCACTCAATGTTCAACCCTGTGGCAACAAAAATACTTATAACCACCATTGGAACATAAGAAACACATCTGAAATGTATTTCCCATAAATATAAATATCACATGAAAATAATCAATGGAAAAATAATATGATTAAATTATATTCCCAAGGATAAATTTACAGGAAAATATACAATATCAAAAACATTATAACATGATGATTACGCCACTCCATGAAATTATCTGAACCAATTCATTGAAAAATTCCCAATTCAGTTCAATAATATGACATCTAGTTCAACTCAATTCAACCAAAAATCATATAATAATTAACAATGATGTTTTTTTGCAAAATTCTATCCATTATCCTGAAAAAATTATCATGGTATGTAATATATCATTTCTAATAAAAATACACATTATTTTGACTTAATTCGAAAATTTCAACAAATTATATAATTTGGATCTAGGGAATGAAGAATATATTAACAATATGACCATTGAGCTATAGAAATTTGAGATATTAGAAACATAATGAGGTCAAAATTCTAATACAATCCAATATCATTGACCTAAAATGAATGATACAATATTCCTCATCTACATGAGGATAAGAGAGTAACGACTGATGATAAAAATGGATTTTACACAAATTATCAATCAAAATTCATATAGATCCATCGCGACCAATGTAGAACCCTAGGATATATGGGATGAGGGTATCATATCCAAATGGATCTGAATCATTTTGGTTGGGTAGGTAAATATTAAGGGAGATTGAAACCAAAAATAAATGTGTCTATATTTATTAATATTCCAAATATGCTCCATTAGGTAGTATATAAACTTTAACATATAATGACCCATATTTTTGAAAATATTATATATCATCATAATTGATGATTAGTAATTGTATAATATAATTTACCATTCCAAAATAATATAGGTCTATGACTTTGGAAATATGAAAATATAAAAAAATTCATAAAAGATATTTGAAATCTACCATTAGGTTATTCATAACATTCACCCGTATTAGAAATACAATATTTAGTAATTATCTTAAATCATGGGGAGAAGAATGATAAGAAATTCGTAGATAATGACCTAATTAAGGGGAATAAAATATATCAATGATCAAAAGAGAATAACCTGGTCATTAGGGTATCATAAAATAACCATAAAATTCAAAAATATTACACCATATAGTAGAAATCACAATTTCTATTCATGAAAAAATGTTATTAGTGCATAAGAAATTAATCATAATGGAAATGAAAAAAAGATCCATTTGAAAATAACATTTTCATAAAAATATATTTATTCCAAACACATATGAATAACAAATCAATTATTTAGTAGTAAAAATTTATTTCCATCCCCATCAAGGAAGAACTGTTTCCCTCCCCAAACCATCACAATATTTAAGGTTCACACTAAGGACTATAGTAGAGAAATAATTACCTTACTAAACTGGTTTCACACTATATACTAGTCCAACTGATCACAAGAGATATCAACCTTATCCAAACACATTAGATGAATATATAGTTTATACCCATCACATAATGAAAATAATTCATATTCAAGCAATAAAATCATAAATAATCTATCATATCCAACACCAATATATGAAATGGGTTTCATGAACGTGTCATCATAACAATACCAATGTAAAACAAATGGATTGTATAAAAACATCATCATTTACCCACAACATTACATGTGAAAAAGAAATGGAGTTCATAATAATGGTGATTCAAAATTCATAAAAAATCTACCTAAATACAATGAATGGTATAATAATATCACATATATTTTTATGAAAAGGTGAAATCACAAGCAGTGGTATTTGATGAATATAATACCATTAATTTTCCATTACGTTTTTTATAGAAGTAAAATTCAATTTTTAAATAACATATGAAGACAATAAAAAATTATGGATAAGTATTTCTATGAAAATAAAAATTTAAAATTATAATTAAATCTTCAAAACAAAAAATATTCATGATTTTATGGAATTCCTTAATTTATTACTATTTAAAATTAACATTCCTTCCATTGTTTTCATAGAAAATTCACAACATACATAATTTTGGGAAACATTATTCAATTTAAATATATCATTAAAGTAAATTATATTTAAAAAATACATAAAATATTCAAATTAAAATATTAATAGAAATTTTAAAAAATTAGAATACATGGAAATGGATGAAATGTGATTTCTAACCGAAGAGATAAATAATGTTAAATTTAACTAAACAAATATTTTCCATCTCTTTAGTAAATTAGATGAGGAAAGTTAAAGGAAAACACATATTTTGTAAAGAATAATATATTATATTATAACTCAAAATTATCTTGATAGTTTTATCATAATATTTCATCATCAGTACATAATGAAAGAAAATCCTGGTAAATAATGAAACTATAACATAAATCCCCATACTTCATTGGTAAATTTTCAATAATAAGTACCATTGAAAAAATATATACTTAGGTTTATATTTAAATTCCAATAATTTTAATAATTACCATTATAATGTAAATTTTGGGGTAGTATATAAACCATAAGAGTGAAAAAAGTGGTGTAGAAGGAACGTTTCCAAAAGATATAAAAGTTAGATGAAATTTGTTTCTTTGTATGAATTAATTTGTATGAATAATAATATAACGTCAAAAAAAATATATTTATTATAATTATACTATTTAACAATAAAAATACACATAACACCATATATAATTTATTTTTAAACTTTTATCACCACTTGATAAACTATTCTTTAATGTGATCATTGTTCCATGTTATATATACATCATTTTTAGGTATGTTTTAGTTAAATAATTTTGTTCCTTGAATTTTGATATTGGTTAAATAATTTAAATAATATTAATCAAAAAATAAATACCATATGTATTCATTATTGACATGTTTATAGACATTAATAGATAAATAATGATAGATATAAATTATATCATTTATAAATATGGATGACCATACGTATGAATGAATGTTATTTCAATTTTTTGTAGGATACAATGAACCAAAGGTAAATAGAAAAAATAAATTTGACCAAAATATTATTCTACCATGTATTTAATATATATTAATTATGTATATCATTATTTCCATCCCTATAAATCATAAAGGAAAAAATAATTACAACGCTCCACATAAGTGGTTTTCCACACATACACATGATAGATATTGTCATTTCCAATTTGTTTAGATGGTTAGTTGGTAGATGTTATATTATAATTAATAAATTATAATCATGTCATAAATATATTATATAAATATTTAACACATTATAATATTAAAACATAAATTTTTCTGAATAAAAATGAATTTTGTCGCTCTTTTAAAATGGTATGTCGTACATACACTAGAGCGACAATTTCAGATCATATTTTAAAGGGAAAGAGGGTGTATAATAGTTTTTTCATAAAAATAATACAATTTAAAAATATTTATGATACTTATTTTATATTTTTATTAAAAATACCATATATTTAGTGCAGTTTATGAATATTAGAAAATAATCTGATCAGTTAAGGAGATTCTATCTTATTTGAAATGAATTCTTTAGATATCATCTAAAGTGCACACTGGATAGTTTTTTGGGAACACCAGAACCTCTAAAATATATTTAGGTAAGTATTTAAGAAAATCATAAGGTAACGATTGATATAGCATGATCAAATTACTGTAAATAATATATTAATTAGTTTTTCATTTTTAATAACGGTGAGGATTCGTTTTCATGTTTTACAAAATTTTATTTTATAATAAACTAATCATCAATTAGAATTTATCATTATGACTATAGAATCCAGGATATCATAGAATATTCATGTAATATTATAATAAAATAAGAATTATTATTTTTTGGTATCATTTGAAGCATTATCAGTTTGACTAACCCTTAGTTAATCATTTTTTATGGTATCTTTGATGAAAAATATTTCATTAATAAGTGGTTTTACATTTTACATAGATTGTTAAAACTATCAAATAAATAAATGATTAATTAAAATTTACAACATTAAATATTAAATACTTTTCTATTTCATGATTTTAAGGAATTATAAACTACATACTAAATTATTATTTTGATGAAATATCATTATTGTTCATTTTTACACTATTCATTTATATTTAATTTAAAGTAAGAAAACATATTTTGAATTAAAATATAATCCTGCAAATCATTTTTTTTCATTTTCTAAAAGCCGATTTAAGGGTTTTTGGTACCCAATACATGATTCCCCACATAAAATTCCCTCCATCGCAACATGCAGTGCAAATTCACATTGAAAAATTTAAAATCAAATTCACTCCTCGAGCCATGAGCATTCCATCATCACCGAAGAATAGACCTTGTCGCCTCGAGCCTCGAGTCACCGATTAATATTCATTCCTAATAAACTACATTTATAGAATTATATATTAAAAATAGAATTATATTCATCCAATAATAATCATGAGGTTAAATTATGTCTCTATAACATCATTTTATCCTTGAATAACCATATTTACCCTTAGCCACTTCGATAAATTTTACCCGAGTTACTATTTATATTTAAAAAATATAAAGGGGGGCATTTTTCCAAATTTAAACCTCATTAAGCCTAATTTAAATACAATTTTATGTAATTTAATATATATTAATGGATGCAATTAATTGTAAAATAATAACATAGAATTCTATGAAAACCTAATTTTAGATAAACAAGTTTTTAATCAAAAAACATAGTTTATTATTTTCCATCGATTATAATAATATTAAAAAATGTTACATTTAAATTTAATTTCTAATATATGAATTTATTTATAATAATTCAACAATTGTAATAAATTTTTTATAAAAAATAAAAAAAAATCACATAAAATTATTTTATTCGAAACAATTACTTATTACATTTTTGTTTTTCAAAAAAAATTTAAATTGTAAAATATATTCCAATGAACATAATATGAGTATTTTAAATATAAGATATGTAATTTTTTTAAATTTTTTTGAAATGTTACATTATATAGGCATAATCAAAAAATAATAGTTTTGAATAAGAAATGAGAATTTTTAGTATTCATTAGAAAATAAATCCTTTCATAAAAACATATAAATTTAACCGACAGTAATTTTGATACAATGAAATTATAAATGAATGTTTCTGTATGAAATAAATTTGTTAGCTATTTCAAAAATTAAATATTATATTTTTTTCAAAAATTATGTAAAAATAATTTTTAAGACAACTTATTTTCAATGATTAATATAACATTGTAAAAATTGAATGAATAATTCATAACCACTAATAATGAAATTCATATAGAGTGTGATATTATTATTTATCTCATAAGGTATTTAATAATATTCATACCCTGTAATTCAATTGTTTTTTTCATAATCTTAGTTTAATAATATAAAACAATTCCTTTAAATTCATTAATATGTGTAATGTAATATATCAGAGAACTAAAATTAATTACATAGAGTTATTTAAAAAAAACCCATAGTGTTACATTATCCCAACATTAATAAATTCATTAATGAAAAAAATGAAATTTTTATTTGTCAAAAAGTATTTCATATTTCAATTGTACATTTTTTAAAATCTATATCGTAAATTTTTTTAATAAAACATTCCTAAAAATAGTTAACATGAAGTATTAATGTTACCATAAAAAGTGGGTTCCAAATAGAATAACATTTTGGGTATGAAAAATATTGACAAATTGAAAAATAAAATTTCATGTACTAATGGATACTTATAGAGAACATGATGAAGATAAATATAATAGTCAGAAAACAATTTACTATTGCTGGGTGAAAAGACGATATACTCATTTTAATTAAAGGTTTTAGGGAACAATTTTTTCCAAATATCACTTTTATAGTGTTGAGGTTAACTACTGAGCCTTAAACATAACATTTTCTCGAATTTTTAGACAAGATGTTACTATGCTACAATCATGAGGATCATTTCTATTTATATTTTTATATAATTATGACTATAATTTACTTAGTAAAACAATAAATAATAATTTGAAATATATATCATTATATATTTTTTTCACAGAAAATCTTTTTAAGAATCTAATTTTTCTCATTATTAAATAGTAAAAAATTTCTCTATGATATAATCATTATTCTTAATATCCCTTAAAAACTATGAAATAAAATTTTAAAATTTTTATGGGAATAAAAATATGTGTAATAGGAATACCATAATGGAAACTGTTAGTCTTCTAAAGAACATGAATCCACTAAAATATTAATCGTTTTCCCAATGTTATTTTATCAATTAAAATAAATCATTTTAAAATGGAAAAAATTCATAGATAAAATTATATATTTTAAACCGATAGAAATAAAATGAATTTTTTTTTGGAAACATATATAATCAAATTCATAAATTTATTTAATAAGGTATCTGAAATAAATGAATCCAAGTAAAATCCATTAGATAAATCATCCTAAAACTGCATTTTTTCATACATCAATAGAAAATCTATGTTACCCAATGAGTTGTGGATCTATCTGAATGAACACATCACGTAATGTTTAATAGACTAACCTAGTACTATATGGGATTCCCTACCAGATAGCCTATAATAGGATCACCCATCACAATCTAGTATGGCGCATCATATAAGATATAATGGAATCAACTGCTTCTATTTGGGGACAACCATTTAAAATACATACTTCTATAAACTAATATATCATGAAGAAAACATTTTCTAATTTCACATTTTCATCCTATTTAATTTTGAAAAACATGATTAAGGTCATAAAAAATTCGTTTTTCATATTAATATACCTTTTATTTAAAAAAATTATTTTTAAAATCAAAAAACTATATTGATTATAAAGAAACATTTTTCATTTAAAATAACAATGAGAACATGTAATGTAATAATCATTGAATTAATTTTTCATAATTTAGGGAAAATACAGTCATTCTATACATAATAAAAACCTTCTTTTTATATTTTTTTCAAAAAAGTTACAAAGTACCTCATTTGGGAAATGAAAATCATTCCATAAAAAAAATTTAAAACTAAAAACAGGGTAAAAATGAATTCAAAAAATTTTAAATTAATAATTTAAAAAAATGTTTTAATAAATTTTATAAAAGATTAATTTTTATATGGAAGATAAATAAGTTGTTATGGGAAATTACAAAAAATATTATTTTTAAAATAAATTCCTTTATAAATATCATTTTATTGAAGGGAGCATTATAAAAATAAATATATAATCTATATAATCTATAAATACACATAAAAAAAGTTTAAATAATATATAATATAAACAAAATACATTTCAAACACAATATCAGCATTACATAATCATTGATGAAGTAGTTTAACACAAATAATGGAAATTGAGTTATAAAATACCTTACCACTCTATAATCAGATAAATCGTATTACCCATGAATGAATAAAATTTAACAACATGTTAAATATAAAAAGAATCATAAATTGATCATATTCCCCATTAAAGGAAAATTATATAATCCCCATTAAATAATATATCATCAAATTGTTCCTCAATTAAAGGAATTTGAGATGGAACTCTTTATTAATTTATTTCATCATAAAGACATTATATAATGTTTTATAAAATGGATTAATAAGAGAAAAATAGGTCTCTCATAATTTAAACATAAAAAGGATAGTCATACAGATGTCATAATTAATATCCCAAAATTCAATATTTAAAATTAAATTCCTCTCATTCCTTATATGATAAAAAAATTCCAACCATATTTCTGTCAGAAAATTCACAGTGTACCTAATTTGTAAAATGAAAAATTGATTCCACTAAAAAATATTAATGAAAAATATTGGAAAAAAAGAATATAAAATCATATAATATTATTTAGAAACCTTCTTTAAATAATTTATGGAAAAAAATACTTTTGATATTGATGAGGAATATATTTGTATTAGAATCTTTAAGTAAATTGTTATTTTAAAAGAAATACCCTAAAAAATATAATATCATAGAATTAAGGGTTAATAATATGATCAGATTTTTTTTATCATCTATAAATTCATATAAATTATGTATAAAAAATAACTTCATTTTAATGAGATATAAAAAATATTAATTTTATCATGATTTAGTAAATGATGTTGTAGTTTAACAATAATAATGGAAATTGTGTTAAGAAATACCTTATCACTTTGTAATTTGTTGAATCATATTCTCCTTGAAGGAATAGAATTTAAAAAAACATTAAATATTATAGGTATAAATATATTCATGATGTAACATGTAAAAATGGAATAATATTTACTTGATTAAATAAGATTAAATCAAAATATATCCTAATAAAAGGAAATTGACACGAAGTTCCAATCTAAATTGTGGAATCATAATGGTTGTTCTTAAATATTCAGTAATTGATTAATAAAGTAAAATGGTATCAATAATCATTTTAACATATATATTATAATAATTTATATGTGTAAATTTATATCTCATCATTAGAAATTGAAAAAAATACAAAAATTAAATAAGGTTCCTAAATGGTTGAGAAATGAGAGAACCATTTCCTTGTGTTTGAATTTGTTCTACACATGATGTAATTTTAATGGATAATAAAATTATATTAATTATTTACATAATTAATAACTTATTTCACAAATATTTTATTTAATATATAATTATTACATTAATTTGTAGCCATTTGGGGAGTTGAAAAGTCATGTTTCACTATTCTAAGAGCATTCGCTTCATTTTTTACATAGTTGGTTATCTTTTTTTTATAAATATGGATGTTTATATTAAAATTGGAATATTACTCTTGTAGTGGAATGATATTTTATTAATTAAATTACATAATTTTCAATGGTCCCATATTATATTTTATATAACATGAATATGATTCATTTTATAAAATGTTAATGATAGATGGTTAATTTATTTTTCTAGTTTTTTCAACCATCTCTAACTACTTTCATTTTATTTAATATTTTTTCTAAATATATCTTCCATAAATTGATATAAGTATTTATATAAATTTTAAAATATTATATAACCATATTAATAGTTTTAGGAACAGAATTAAATAATGAGATAGATACTGAAGACACAATATCAACGGAGACAGTTTACCATAATAATTTGGATAATGTTGTCATTTCATTGAATAGGTGGACCTGAGAAAATTGATAGATATTTGATATTGAATGATAAATATAATATTCTAGTATATACATGATAATTGAATTATTATGATTTTAGATTTTAATTATGTGATGAGAATAGAGAAAAATTAAATAAATTAAAAGATGTTGTTTGAGAATGTTACCTCTTAGATATCTCATTTTTAAAGAACCCCATAAGGACTGTCGAAATGTTCCATTGGTGAGACCTGTGGAAAATAAACAACGAAAAACAATGGATTAGAATAATTTTTAGATATTTTTACATCATCAATTCTTGGGAGGGGAATGGGAGGTGAGTGGTGGTATATGTACTTGTTGAGGTGTGGTTTTATGTGATTAAATAATTCTTATTTTTCATTTAATTTTATCCACTTTTGTGTGGAATTACATCAAATGAATCTGATTGATAATTAATGATATAAATTATGGTTAAATTTTATGAATACATCTAAATACAATTTTATGATAGAATGTTTAGGTATTTAAATCATATACCATATAATGTTTACCTGCTACATTATTTTGGTTATACTATGGAAAATATTTTTTATCAATGATAAATTTGATTATGCATAAAAATGAAAATGACCATATTACATAATTTTTAATTTATTAATAAAAATACGAAATCCTTTTTTAAAAATTTAAAAACATATATGTGGCAGCATTTAATTTTTTCTTTATCCTGAAAAATGGAATGAAAATATGTTTTCCAGGAAAATTTTGTTGTAATATTAAAACAATTATACACAATTTATGTAAAAAATCCATTTTAGAAATTATAATGTAAATTTTGAAATTAAACTAAACTAATTGAAATTTATAAAAATTCCAAATGATAAATTCTCATTACGAATAAAATATAGATTGAAATAAAAACCATTATTTATCTTTATTTATTCAATAATAAATATTTAAAGAAAATGATAAAAATTTCATAAAATAAATATTTTGATATTTTGATTTAGTAAATGGGATAAATTTTTTCAAATAATTTCACACTAATTTACAAGAAGTAATTATTTTATATGTCTATATTAGTTTATTTTCGATGATAACTTATTTTTGAGGAATTAAATAACATTATATAAATAGTAATTATTTATAAAATATTGGTAATATATTAATTTTTTTTCCACCGTTATATATTTAGCAATTACTTCAATATTATTCCTTCTATCATATTTAATGGATAGTTTATAAAGGACATATTTTTATATTAATATTTAGACATTCTTTTTTACACTAGATATGTCATATCTTGTATGATATTGATCTAAAAGATTCATTTTTAAAATGAAGAATAAAAAAAGCCTCTCAAAGAGAAAATTAGGAGATATACTTAATTTAAAATTCTAATTTCATCTTTTAATCAATTTCCACAATAATATATTTTGTTTCTCCGAACAATGTGTATTTGTGGGGATTATTTTATTGATAATGCACTAAAATAAACATATAAAAAATAAAAAAGTCTATCAACATATATCACTTTGTCTATTAAATAACTAAAACCAAAAGCTGTTACCAGTAGATAAGTCTAAAAATAAATAAAAAACATATGAAAAATAATACATTAATAAACTAAACCGTAATTACCTTAATAATGTTATGAAATAATCTTTCATGTTAAATGAAAAATTTTACCTAAGGGTTTCATATACCTTAATCCTATGAAATTTATCCCAAAAACCATTAAACACTATGATAAATTACTATATAACCTTTCAATATTATGAAAATGTAAAAAATGTCTTGAATCAAATTTAGTTAATAACGATAAAAGCAATCCTTAACATTACCATAAATAACATTGAAAATATAACCTTGTCTATGAATAAAATTTCAACCATCATGATTACCTGTATTCAAATATCTAGTTGTATATAATTAACATGTAAAAAATTATAATGTATGCATCTATGGGAATTTAAATATTAATAGAGTTTCAAAATATAATCACTTAAAAATTTTAAAAAAAATTATATTGGATTTAAAATTTTGAGAAACCATAAAATAATAGACCACAAATGGTGTCTATAATATTTAAATTATCTACACCTTAAAACATTTATAATTACAAAATTAAAACAATAATTATTTCACAAATTAGTTCCCAATAAATGAATATTTTTTAATATATAAAAAAATACTATAATATTCATAAAATATGGTTGAAATAAATTTTTAACAAATCACAATTAAATTTCATGTTTAATAATACTATTTATTTTATTCATCTCCTTATCCTAAATAAACATTATTAACTCAACATCATTGATATAATAATGTTAATTTTTATGTAAATCATGTTCTCTCTAAAAATATCACCTTACTACTAAATTTCATTTGTTTGTAATTAGTATTATTCAAAATATGTATTCAAATCCTTAATATAAAACTATTTCTGTACAGTCCATAGATGATTAATGATTTTATAAACAAAATATATTTATTAATAAACAATTAAAACATAATTAAGGAATCAAAATTCATTCAACATTAAATAATCCCACCTCCTTAATATATTTACAAGTCTTCATCATCATAATCAACAATAATTATTTCCTACAATATGCAAAAATAGTCTTTTCTTAAGACTCACAAACCTCAATTTTACCATGACTCTTAAATGTGACATAAAAAATATTGTTAAAAATACCGCAGGATTCATATGTCTTTTGAAGTTTCATCATCATCATCGTTAATACTTATACAACCTTATTGGTTCTCTTCTAATTATTTCCCCTAGAAAATTGATTTTAATGATTCCCAAAATTTCAACGTTCAAACCATTCAACTATTTGGGATATCTTTGGGATATCATTACTATAATCCATTGAGTTAACCAAACGATTCTTTTTTCCCTAGGAAATTACATACTTTGTGACATTCATTTCAATGTTGAAAACATTTTGACATTCCACTAAAATGTTAATTTAGTTGATTATTCCAACAATCTTGACATGTTGAAGCATAAATCTTCATTTTATATATAGTCTTTATGAAGAAATATCCTTACCTTATTTTTTATATTCGGAAACACATAAAATTTGAAATTTTTTAAATTACATAAAAATATATGATAATCATAATCACAAGGATTCACATTCTTAATATTATTTATATTATTTTTAATGAGTATAGTTATTCCATTGGCCAACACATTCGACATTAGCTCAATTCCATCATGTTCCCAAAATTTACTAAAAGTGGGAAAAACTGTTTGAGAATCAATAATCACATTATTAAACCATATAATAATGAAAATCATTTAAAGGATATATAAATAGTGGCATTTTCTGTTATGAACACATATGTTTAAATTAGGGCATCCATCATCCTTAAAAAATGATTTGATCTTATACAAAGAATTATCCCTAAGGTTTTGACTAAATATTTATCAAACAAGTTTCAAAAGGACAACTAAACATTAATCTAATTCAAACTATATTTATACATACTTTTCATACAATTATATCACATTATAATGTGATCATATTCATTTCATAGCATAATGATTTGGACCAAAATTATATAGGTTTTCTACCATGAAAAATTTTGAAATATTAAAAAACTATTTCATAAAATATATAAAATGTCCACATCTATGTTCATAATAAATACCAAAATTCATAGACATTTCATAAATATTACTTTTAATCATTATAATGGTAAAATAAACATAGTAGTGATTCCATATGCTTTGTTAGAAGAATATAGATATTAATGAGTACTTGCTAATAACATATATGTAAGGGTATGGGAACATAATAATAACATTTTGAAGTCATAATATTTATAAAACAAAACGTTAAATCGATTAATGGAATAAATTATTATATATTATAATAATTAAATCATAAATTAATTAAAGGACATGATCGATAAGAACATAACATTTTCATATGGAATATGTTCAATGCATTCACATATGAATATGAAATAATTTCCATAGTATTCAAGGTTCATTTGCCAAACTATCAAGGTTTAATGAGTTCACTCCCTAAACCACCAGAGTACTTAATGTTCACTCCTTGGGTAATTATTATGGACAAAGTCCTTTTCTGAACTTGGCTCACTGCCTATTCAAGTAATTTTTTATCATATCAGATATCACTCATTAACTAATGCATTGAACAGTGATATAGGTTACACCTGTCAATTATTTAAAGATTACATATTTAGACCAAAATATCATAATGAATTCATAATACAGGAACACATGAAAAAACTGGGTTTCATAAATATTTCATTGTACCATAACCAATGTAAAATTATTTGGATTCATAAATGTTTCATAATTTTATCATAACATATTCCATGTAAAAGTAATGGGTTTTAAAAAAATTGTTTCATTATATTTATAAAACATCTAGATAATTCATAATGCTGGTATACATGGATCATATCCCTAGTAAATACTAAGATAAATCATGTGAATTTTTATTTTACAAATATAAATTAAATTATAGGATCATTAAATATTCATTTTGAAAATATACTATTAATTTTGATAGCAAATAATTTAAATTGTATTTTAAAATATAAACAAAGGTTTATTATTTTAAAATAACAATGTTAACTTGAAAAGGATGATTAAAAATTGAAATAAGTCTTGATGGTAGGCAGAGATGATAATTCTATATATGTTAAAAAAATCATTCTAGAAATTTTTCTAAAAATGAAAAAAGTAACTCATTTGGAAAACAAATAAATATAGATTTTAATTTTTTATAAAATCTAGTCATGGAAAAAATAACATTAAAACATAATAGTTAAAAAAACAATAAATAAATTCTTTTAGAAAAAATTGATATAGTAGAATATTTCTTTTCTTTTGAATAGAGAAAATAGGTCAATTTTTCATATAAATATATCTAGTCACATGAGTACATAATGTTATGAAAATGAATGGGAAGAAATATTTTAAATAATAAATAGAGTAGATGATAACTAAAGAGTGTCTTGAGAGGTTGATCATATGATTTTATATTCGGTACATACTCATAAACAATCATGATAAACTGTGACATTGTAACATAAAAAACACTTACCAATTTGGTAACATTAGAATAATAAGTAAAATAATGTAAATTACCGTAGATTAATATATCAATAATCATTATTTTCAAAATCATAACTATAATAGATTTTAATAGAGTATATATACTCCCTACAAAAGAAAAAATTTGGGTATAAGTCACGTGACCACCAAAATATATATGAGAAAATAATCTTATAAAATCATTCTAAAATATATCATACATTATAGAGTCTTATAAACAATAAATATAATTGTATTATACAAATTAAACACTAACATATTCAAATATATATTATCATATTATTTTATTTATACACTTTCGTCTCCAATTTATTAATAATTATTTATTAAAATCAATGTTTCATGTGATATATACCTCTTATTTGACATATGATTTGTTTCAATAGTTTGGGTCACTATATTTTTATTAGTGCTCGATTATCTCATTGATTTAAATCTTGGAATAAATATAAAAAATCATTATATACAGTTTTCATTAATTAATAAATGTATATATAGAAAAATGAACTAAACTGTTAATGGATATATTAGGTTTTATGTATGCATGATTGATATTTCCATTTTTCGACAGATTGTGTTGATAAAGTGATTATTCAATAACTTTGTTAAATTAATTTCAGTTTTTATGTTCACTAACATACTCATTTATGTTACTACGTAATTTACATTAATTTGTTTTTCCTAAAATTATTATTCATTGGAATATTTATTTCGGAATATTAATCATGTTATTGATCCTTTCAGAATATTCGTAAAAGTGTTTCGAATGTGTTTTAGAATATTATGGAAACAATTTTTATTTTGTACGTGTAAAAATGTAATGTATAGTAAAAACCCATCATTTGAAATAGTTCTTATGGATCTGGAACCCCCTATTTATAGAAAGTACAATTCATAATCCCTTTGTTTTGAAGAAACACTACGTTTGAGAAAATGAGATCGTATTGATTATTAACTCTATATAAGTAAGAATCCAAGCGTTTGATGAAATAAACATATGGTACATGAAACATAATTTTTTATTCAACCATATGTTTAATATATTTTTTTCACATGGTGGAACCCAACATCTTACTATTAAAAAATGGATTATTAAAATCATGATATTATTAGTGATTAATATAATTGTGTCGATGGAAGTAAACATCTTTTCATTGAAATATTAAAATAGATTCAAAGACATATTATGATCAATTAAATGAAGTATCTTCATTGGAGTATGATTTTATAGTTCTCAGAAAAAGTTAATACTCTCTTGAATGTTTTGGAATTCAAATATTCACAATTTATAGTGCGATATTTCTATATTTGGTTGAACGTGGAGTTAATTTACATGATTTATAAATATTTAAGTGTTGGTCATAAATTTAAAGAATTTATATTTAAAATTTTTAATATATATAAAAATATGTGTTTTGTTGCATCCAAAGATACACTTTATGGATATAAATTTTTAGATCTATCGGACATACTCACTATTATTTTCGTCGTTGGTATTGCATTTATCTTCATAAAATATATTGATGAAGAATTTTATCATACTAGAATTTTAAAATGAACCATTTGATTAAAGAATCATTTTATTTATGAAGATTTTTAATGATTAAGTATTTGGTGAAGATACACATTTGATACATACATGTTTAAACATCCCTTTGGTTTTTAGTTATTGTAGTTTAATGAAATCCTACACAATGCTGATGATCAATGTACTAAAAAGTTATATGGATGATCTGAATAGATTTCTTAGTTTTAATTAAAATTTTGAATATTAATCTATATCATAAAAAATTCAATCTCTACTGAATTGGTATATATTCAGCTGATCATACTCATTTTTGGTCAAGTTTCATTATTTTGCACTATATTATGGATTTATGGTTCCCTGTAAAAGAAACAGATGTATATGTAAATCCTTTTTGTAATGGTTTAATATTCTTTTAATCATTATGGGATTAAATGTATTAGGTTGAAATGAACTAATAAAAATATCCAATATCATAGAGTTGAGCATTGTGGAGTAGAAAAGTTGATCTTTGTGCCCTAAACCACTTAATATCACTATATTTATTTCCTATATTTCTTTTCATTTCTCGCCCATATTTGAGGGAAATTGATTTTTTCACAACAAAACAATAATGGAATTATAAATTTTCTAGAATAAATGAAGTCATAATTTTACCACACCCCATCGTTTGTCATTATATTCATCATCACTATCCAAACACAATAATTCGAATCAATTTCAATTATCTACTGGTGTATTATATTCTTGATAATTTTCATTCTAATATCAACTATTATAATTAATGAAGTGTTATTTTTCTATCATTTGGAATTTTTAATTTTTTTTATTTATACATCATCAAAAATATGTATTTTAGAGTTATTTTATTTAGATACTCTAACCAGATTAATTTATATATTTAGATGAATATATCTGGAAATGGATGATTATGGAGAAGGTATGTCTATGAATTGTTCTACATATTTTAGTTGTTCTAATTATGGGTGCTAGAAATGTCGTACGATCATATATTCAAAAAATTAGGCAATAAGGGATTACATTATGGTATTTAAAAGTTATAAAGTTCCAAAATATGTTCTAAAAAATTGTTGTAATGATCGGAAAATATAATTTAATATAAAATCAAAATCTATGAAGGTTATTGTGTGTGGTTTTGGAACTGATAAATTCAACCAATTATATCAATTCCCTACTGCATATGCGATGATGTAGACTTTTTTTATTTCTTATGAATGAAACAAAAATATTGAAGAAATAAATCAAACTAATATGAAATTAATGTTTGATACATTTTGAATGTGTGAGGTTAAAACCGTCACCCTGATGAATGGACAGTTGACATAAATAGTCAATAAAATTAATACTCTTGAAAATGGAATTTGACAATCAAATTAATTTTAAAATATATTCATATTGATTCCCTCAATGTGTGAATGGAATATCATTAGCTATAAAAAAACGTACACATGTGAAAAAATTGGTAATGATGGATTTGATTAAATCATTGATGATATATAAAGAATAGTTGAATGCTAGAACTGATAATCATAATTTTAGTAAATAATATTTTCTAGGAACTACTAAGGATGAATAATCTGATTCAATTCATCATTACTTGTATAAATATTTTCCAAATTTATTAGTTAAAATTAAAATTCTATACATAAATAAAAAGTAATGTACATGAGAAAACAGATATTTGGAGTCTATAAAAAATCCATTGAAAGAAAAATTGTCCTTTACTAAAAGATCAATGGAAATCCAACAACTAAAGTGAACGTATGCTAATTTTGAAATCCTCCTTGAGTAAGACATATCATTCAAATAATGATTCTTCTAGAGACTCAGATTCTAATCATAAATGGAACATGGTACGATTAATGGAATATTCAGATCATGAGGTACAATCTTCATAATCTCATAACATTAGTTGTGAAATATTATGTTATGACAAATTGATCATAAATTGTTTTATGTTATAATAAAATATTTACTTTTAAAAAAAATGGAATTGAATAATTATAAATTACTATAATATTTTTATTTTAAATATATAAAACCTATCAAAAACAATTTTATATTTATAATATATCTCATGTGATCAACATTATATTATGATTAATGAAATATTTTATAATATTAATGATTGAAAAACAGGTCTCTAATATGGTGATAAAAGTATAAAAATTAGTTATACTAAATTAGTGGTTAATAAAATTACAATTGAATAATTTAGAATCAGATGAAATAGGGAAAGACAAAATATATTTAAGAATTACTTTGTTCTTGGTTTAAAAATAAAAAACATGTCTACTATTGAATTTTTTAACTGAGTTATTAAAGGTAATTATGAAAATGATTTTTGTTTTAGAAAAATAAATATATATGGTGTTAAAATATTTTATTTATAGAAGAGTTTTTTAATTTAAATATGATAAATTATACTAAAAATAAGCATGTTTGATATGATGATATGATTTCATCACAAAACTATATTCATAAATATTTTAGAGGATAGTTAATCGATAAATGATAATGATACTAAATATTGAATGAAAAACACTTAATTAGTTAATTATAAAACAAATCACAGTAAAAAAGTTACTTTCTGAATGAGTATTTCATTTAAAATATTTATATACGTATATAGTATTAAATGATTTAAAATTAATATATTTTTATCTAATTATATAAAATTATAGAATTAAAATATTTTAAAAAAATAGTATTTATTATGAAATATTTTCACATTTTTGAAATCATTATATTTCATAATATTAAAATAATTCTTCTTTTTTATTTTACTCACAAAAACGAAATTACTCTTATTATGATACATGTAATGACTGTTTGGTATTATTCAGCTAAATAAAATGAATCCTCGTATAAAATTACATAAGATAATATTTCATATTATTTATAAAATATATTAAATAATGAAATCATCTTTGTCAAAAATTCTTGGTAAATTTATTATTAAAATCAAGTCACAAAAAGATGAAGTGAACATTCTTCTAATGTCCAGAAGAAAATAATTCCTTCAAAAGGATCATTGATAAAACATATAGAGAAAATATTTTATTTTTAAAAGATTCCCCAAACACATATTATATATGAAATAAATATTTACAAAGACATGATGAAAAAGAAGTATACTATTCTCATTTGTCAAATGAAAATATTCTTATCAAATTAAACACATTAAATAATGAAAAAGTGAAGGTACAAGTTGATTTAGAAGAATCCAAAAAGCAATATGGATATTTTTAGAATTATTTATTGTATAAATGGACATCAAGTACTTACAAATTTTTTAAAAAACTATAATGAATCATTTTATCTCAAAATAATATTTTGAAGTATTAAAATTATAAATGTTAATAAAAATGGAGATTTTCATAAAAAAAGCTTCTGATGCGATAGATCTTTGAATGTTGAAGTTATTTTGGTTTGAAAAGTATTCTTCTTATTCATTTAAATAAATAGAATTTGGTCATATCATATTAGATGATCTACCAAGAGTTTTATATTATCTATGAAATAAATTTCAATGATTGAAATGTTCATATGAACCGAACAATTATTTATAATGCTTATTATTTTAGGTTATTTTCATATTGTTGTATTATTCATTTTTATTTTGTTTGGAAAAATAATTTTCTATCTGTCAACTAAAAATTTCGGTTTTTTAGTCATTTTATATAATGAAGTAATTAATTTTTACATAATCATTCATTAAATTTAATAATTTAATAATTTTATTATCTGACATATTTTAACTATTAACAGTGAAAACAAGAAAAAAATTTATAATTTATTGAATATCCACAATGCTAAAATTCAGGGGGAGTTTTTAAGTGAATAATAATTCTTTATTAATCATTTATTATATATATATTCATTTTGTTAGGGGGCTTCTATTTTAATATCATTGTACTCGTATATTTTTTATTTAAAAAAATAGAACAGATGTTTTTTGTTGTTTTATAATGTTTTTAATTATATGTTTTTCTAGAGATGTATTTGTTCTTCCATTAATGTTTCTGACTACAAAAGAAAATATATATAATTGGAATATAGCTGAGAAGATTCCATTTTAAAAATATTTTTACTTAAGGGAGATGATTTTATTGTATTAGTCTAACTTGGTCTTCAAAATGGGTTTGGTAACTATCGAAATGGGGGAGGCTATTGAGTATGTGTTGTTTCGATAATATCATTAATTTATATTAGGGTTTGATGTACATAAATTCCCCTCATTATATTACTAATGAGTATACATTATGTGTTTTTTAAGAAATTATTATTGGTTAAAATTATTATTTTTGAATTATGTTAATGACATTAATCCATGAGGAATATTCATGAAACTATTCTGAATGTATTTTAGCATGTTTTGGAAACAATGTTCATAACATACATGTGAAAATGTAACGTATAGAGCAAACCATATGTTTCAAACAATACATTTGGATCAGGAACACCTTGTTGTCTCATTGAATGGTTCTTTAACACTACTTTTTGATGCAACCCCATGTTTAAGGGTAATGGAACATATTGATTATAAAATACACACTAGTGAGAAACCTATATGCATTGGAAAACAATTACAGTACAACAACCCTACATTTGTATTCAACCATACATATGATATTTTTTTCACTTTGAGGAACCCTATGTTTGACAATTCAATAATGGATTATTAAATGTGTGATATTATCCATGAATCTTCAATGGTTTTAATGGAAGTAAATATACACTCAAACATATTTTATGACCAATTAAATTAGTATTATAATTAATTTGATGAATCATATTCATCATTTTAAAATTTAACTACTCTTAATGGAATTTATTACTCTCAAGAATTTCATTGAATTAAAATATTCACAATTTATTGGGTGCTACTTAAAGAGTGAGTTTGAACTCAAGATATTTGACCTATTTTATAAAAATCAAGATTCCCTTAATAAATAAAAAGAATGTATATTTGCATATATTCATATACTAGAAATGTTGTGTGTTGTTACCTCTGGAGAGACACTTTGGTAGTATACATGCATTGATATATTTGATCTACTCACTATTCTTGTCTCCATTGCTACTGTATTTATCTTCCTATGAATGAAAACGAAGAATTTGATTAACAAACTATTTGACAGATAGAGATTTTGATCAATAATTAATTTTATTGATGATGCTTTTTAAATGATAACTATATGGTGTAGATACACATTGGAGACATGAATGTTTAAAAATATTTTTGGTGTTTTTTTTATTTCTTTTTTGATAAATCATACATTATTTTGGAATCTATTTGGTGTTGTACTATAAAGATGATATGAATAGATCTGTCAGATGTAATTAAAACATTTATGTTTAATCTGTATCCTCAAACAAAATAAATCTCTATTTATTTAGGGGAGTCAAAACTACTGAAAATCAGTGTTTGTAAAGTGTTTTCATCTTACAGTAATACATGGATTAATGATTTCCTCTAAATAAAATTAAATGATTTTTAAATCCTTGATGTAAAGGCACTACAAGAATTCAGTGTCTCAGTAGTGGTTTTAAAACTTTCCGTGAAAAATTTATCGTTTTTTATATTTATATTAAAAATATATTCTAAAAAAATATATTTTTTAACGGTGGTTTTTTTAAAACTACAAAAAAAAATTTAAACCAATTATTAAAATAAAAATGAATTATTTATTTATTATTTTTTAGTTTTTACTATTTTATTATTTAAAATAAAATATAGTAAAATATTTATAATTTTTTATATTTATAATCTGTCAATTAATTAATATTTGTAAAGATTAGTAAATAATATTTTTAAATAGAAAAAAAATCTTCAACAAGTAGAAGAATATACTTCATTAGAAACTGACCATAAATTCTGATTAGAGAGCCCATTTCAACTCCAAAACTAGTCAAATTGACGGTTATCAAATTAGAAAAAACCATGTGATATTTAAATCTTGTGATAATCGAAGGAAAATATATATATTCAAAATTCAAAAGTCTAAAATTGAACCCGAACATCAAACGACCACGACTTTTAATCCGGGTGTCCATTTGGGCTCTACCCCATATCAAATCGAAGCCTGTGATAAGCTCTATGCCACTTAGGTCTAGTACAAAATTCTGTAGTGTTGTACCACTTTTTATTCTACCATTAAGGCCCAGAAGGCGTTCGAAATATAGTTTTTTATCGCAGACACTGGTTTCATAAAAATCAAATGTTTATAACTTTCTATCCCAGTGTTCGTTCGGCATATACCACATATCATATCGATGCTCATTTTGTGATCTTTGATTTGACTTGTTGTGGTATAGAAAAAGGAGTATCAGATCATATTTTATTTTCATTTTTGTGTTTATAGTGTTTTGAGAGGTTCTTATTTTTTAATGATTAATTGATTTATTTTTTTAGATTTATTTATTTAATAGTAATTAGTTAATTAATTAATTAATATTTATATATCTATAATTTATGTTTTTATTATTTATTTAAAAATTATATATATATTTATTTATTTATTTATTATCTAGTTATTTTATATAAATTCATTATTAATTTATTTTTAATTTATTTATTTATTAATTATTAATTACTATTTATTATTTATCTCACATTATTTATTTATTTATTCATTCATTTATTTATTTATTTATTCATAATTAATTATTAACTAATTATTAATTATTTATCTATTTATTTATTATTTATTATTCATTATTAATTCTTTATTCTTTATTCAATGTTAATTATTCAATATATTTTATTCATTATTATTTATTATTTGTTATTTTATATTTATTGATTTATTTTTAATTAACTCAATATTATTTTATTATAAGTTTATTATTAATTAATTTATTTATTTATTTATTTATAATTTATAAATTTTTTATTGATTATTATTAAATTAAATATTAATTTTTTGTCAATTATTTGTTAAATATTGAATATTGAATATTAAAAATTAAATATTAAAATTTAAAAATAAATTATTAACTATTAATTATTGATTATTAATTTTATAATTATCAATTATTAATTTTTTATTATTATTATTTATTATTTATTATTTATATATTGACTTATTAATTAATTAATTTATTTATTTATTTATTACTTATTTATTTATTTATTATAATTTATTACGTATTAATTAATAATTATTAATTATAATTTATTTGTTTATTTATAATTTACTATATATTAATTTTTTATTAGTTTAGTATACATTTATAATTATTTTATTCAATATTCAATATTTATGAATTATTTTTGATTTATTTATTAAAAAAATTCTAATTACTTATTAGTATTTATAAATTTTAAAATACAAAAATATTAATTATTAATTATTATTTCATAATAATCAATTATTATTTATTAGTTATTATTAATTTTTAATTATTTATTATTTATTATTTATTATTTATTATTTACTATTTATTACTTAAAATTTATTATTTGATATTTATTATTTATTATTTATTATTTATTATTTATTTATTTATCAATTATTTTTAAATTTTTTAAATTTTTTATTTTTTTATCTAATATTAGTTTTTTTAATTAATTTATAATTTATACATCACATATATATTATATATTTTATATTATCTTTTATCTATTAGCTATTAGCTATTAGCTATTATCTATTAGCTATTATATATTATGTATTATATATTATATATTATATATTATATATTATATATTATATATTATATATTATATATTATATGTTATGTATTATGTAATATTTATTATATATTATGTATTATATATTATGTATTACATATTATTTAATATATATTATGTCATAAATATTATATGTTTTATATTATATTCAATATATTATATATTATATATTATGTATTCTTGATTATTGATTATTGATTATCTATTAATCATTATTGATTAATAACTATTTAATGTGGTTATATTTATTATGTATTACTTTTGTATTTAATTAATATATGTGTGTGTATGAGTATATTAAATTCGATTTATTAACCACATGAAGAGCATTTTGGAGTGGTAAGGTAAATAGAGAATTAGCAAGAGGTAATGGGTTCAAATCTCACCCAATAAAAAATTTCTATATATGGCATGGGAATGTGGGTGGACATGATCTTGGATATGGACATGAACTTATGCAATGAGATGTGCATGTGCTTGGTAATAAAAAATAAATGAATTAATCAATAAATCAATCAATCAATGATTAAATAAATAAATTAGGAAAAATAATAATAATTAATTAATTAATTAATTATATAAACAAATAAATAAATCATTAAAATAAAAAAATGATAAATATTGAAATAAAATAAAATTATGATTGCTTTAGAGTCAATTTAACCCGCCACTAAATAAATGACTCCAAATCATTCTATAACAGTTTTAAAAAACCAACACTTATTATTACCCAACACATGATTTAGCAGTGGTTTTCCAAAACCACCACAAAATGATATAACGTTGATTTTACCCACTACTAAATACAAATTATGGTAGAGTGGGGTTTCAATATCTTGCACTCAGTTTGGGAGTAATTGTTTTAGGATTAGAGGGTCTAGTGATAATCTACAGGCTCAAAGACCAATATGATTGTTTCTGTATTTTATTTCTCCCACAATATCATATTTGAGAGGACATGAAATATAAACTGTTAAATAAGAAGGGAAATGAGAATTGTTTTAAATTTTCTTATTACACTCTTCACTCCGGTCTTCTTTCATTATCATTGTCATCAATGTCCTGGCCCAACAGATGAAACAAAAGAGTATAATGTAACAAATAGAAATAACATAATCATAATAATATAATATTTTCATATATGTACCATATGTTAATTAAATCCATCTTCATTATAGTACATGTAATACAAAAATGATAAATTAATCGCTTCACATCGTGGAGGTAGTAGTCTACACATATACCCATTCGACGCTATCTTTTTTCCAATTGATGGGATCATAAAAAAGTAGATTTGATGTAATAATTTAAAATGTATAATTATATCATAAATATCATTTATAAATGAAAAAAAAATTTATAATACTAAAACATTACATATGGAGATGAAAACATTCTAATGTATTGATATATGGATACAATATGTCATACAATCTCACGGCTGACACATTCACAAATCATATGATTGAAATGAGGTGGTGTAATGGTGCGATAATAGTCATAACTAAATTTCATAATATTAAGGTAACATAATTTATTATTTTTTGATAAATAAAATATTTATTTATATATGTTATAAAATAACCGAAAAGAAAGAGGTGGATTATAGAGACTACCTTTTCGTTGAAATGACTCATTTAGATCTCTTATAATGGGCTCCAGGGTTGGACTTTTGGGAAGTACAAAACCTCTATAATTTTTTTAGGGGAATTGAAAAGAGAAATTGGTAGAGTTATGTTGATATAAAATAATCAAATATGTGTAATCACGTGAGGGATGAGGTTTCAATTTATAATTGAGGTATGGTGTACTTTTGAAATTTCTCAAAAGGCAAAATTATTACAAAATATCATTCTAAATGTAAATTCCTCTAAATTATTATGATTTAGAATATATGCATTATAGTTTCTTAATATCATCATCCAAAATAATTTTTACTAATTTTCATATAATTTTAATTCTTATCATTTTCATTAACCATTAGTAAATGAATATCATTTTTAATAACGGTAAACAAAATAAAACAATAAAGAGCTATTATTTTTAATTATATGTTGATAATTGGTAATTAAAAATTATATTATGGTATTTCAGACCATATCCTATAAACATTGTCTTATTAGATGATTTTTATTATTTTAAAATAAATTAATAATATAATATTCTGATAAAATATCATTATTGACAAATTTGACATGATTATGTCACGACTCGTCCTTGGGGCCTGTGCCGTGAATACCCCAAGCCCGCCTTCCATAGGCCAGGGGCTGGAAACTAGCAGTAAAGGCGTAAATCTCGATAACTGGGAAGGCATTGCATTTATAAAAGTAAACAAAACACCACAGAGTAAAAGCAAAAGAAAAACACAAAGTACAAAAGAAAGTGCTGAAAAGAAAATGGTCCAGAATACAAACCCAACTGAAAGTACACCTACTACTAAATAAAAGTACAACAGAAAAGACAAACAGCTAGAAAAAGGAAGAAGCTCATCGGCCGTCCTACTCGGATCCTACCTGAAGGGTAGGTACAGATAGTCTCCACAACGCTCTCGCCTGTCAACATCCTCCGAGTGTCGTCTCACCATGAAGTCCACCTCAGGTTACTAACTCGTCGTGTGGTCCACCTCTGGGTACTGTCTAGTCCTCGAACACTCGGCCTCCATCAGCGTTGCCCGTCGTCTACATCCAACACAAAAAAGTGCGAGCATATCCCGTGCAGGGGTGAGTATAACGATACACAGTAAGGACCCCAAGACCCTCAAGGTCTCACTAAAACCAACAAGGATAACCACAAAGAAGATCTCAACAGATAACCTCTACATAAAAATATACCCATACATACACCTAAGTTATCAAGTAACCCATCTCAATCATGAGGAAACACAAAGATTATGAAATCGATGGATAACCACTACCTTGGTATATGCCCATACATATACCTATGTTATCAAGTGACCCATCTCAATCATGAGGAAAACACAAAGATCATAGACTTAGCTCAAACAAGGATTTTCATTATCGAAATCGTAGCTTCTGAAGAACCCCGTCTCTGGAGTGTATAGTAATCATATCACGACTCCGAGGCACTACTCACTAACCTAAGACTGCTAAGGTACTCCTCATGTCGAGTACCGCTGGTCAGCCACCCAAACACAGTAGTGCATCCCGCCGGGGTATGCCACCCAAACACAGTAGTGCACACCCCCTAATAGCATGCAGAGGTACTCTCCGGATGAGTACTATGGGTCTGTACTATCACACAGTAGTGCTCCGTCCACCATGGATCTGCACCCAAACAAATTAGTGCTCTGTCCACTGGGCTATTCGACTCACTCCAAGTCGAGTCGGTCAAGCAGTCGTCAGGTCTCAACCGGCTACAAAATCTCCATACTCCGCATTCTCGTCTCTAGGAGGGTATGCTCCTCGAGATACTAGTTGATACTCATGGTATCTCAAAGTCCCATGAAGAAGTATCTCAAAGGACCACCTCATCATATGGGTCTCAACGCAATAGACGGCGCGTCAATTAGATGCCCGGTCTGTGAGTTATTAGCTTTTTCGTCCCATCGGTCTGGTTGGTTTTGTGTGCGTACCAACCCAGCCATATCTCATCTATACCCCAAACTCTCATAAGTTATACTCATAGGGACCGTTTCTCAACGTGATCACCAATGCTGCTGACGGTTCGTCAAACGGATGTCCGGTCTGAAAGTTAACAGCTTTTCCGTTCGAGGGGCCCGGTTGGATTTCAGGATCAATCCAACCCGACCACTATCCAACAATGTCCAAAACTCAGGAGAAGTATGCCAAAAGATCTGTCTCGACAAGAGGAACTCAACGAAGCAGACGACACGTCAATCAGACGTCCGGAGCATAAGTTATAATCATTTCCGCTCTGAGGCCCCGGTTGGTTTCGTGTTCGAACCAACCCGGATGAACCCAAACTTCTTCGAAACCCAGAGCATAATATATCGAAACGACCTTCTCGAACCAAGTATCGCTACACAACTTACGGTGCGTCGATCGGAATTTTGTGGCCCATGATATGGGCATTCGAACGAAAACAGTTCGCAAAAGGGGGTTCGGGCCCGGTCCGACCCAGCCCGAGACCCCCTGGGTCGGCCTGAACCGGGTTGAACCGACCTGGATCCGGGTCCGGCCTAGCAGGGCGCAGCTCGGCTGGATTGGCCTACCGCGCTGGTGCACCGTGTGGCCGCTTGGCTGTCCGGTTGAGCGGACAGGGGGTGCAGTCGCCCCCTTGAAAGAAACTACGGGCCCCCGCGTGGGGGCCGCCCTTGCCAACAGATGCGGCCGAGCATCGCATCCCGCCTCGCTCGGTCCCGCACGGTCGCGGGACCAGCAGCCTGCCGTCGCGGCTTCAGCTGGGGCGGCCCTTCCCAGCAGCGCTCCGGGTGCCGCCGCATCCTGGAGGTTGGCCGGTGCCGGTCGCCGCCTCCGGCCGCCGGCGCCGGCGGGATTTTCCGCGGACCACCGGACGTGCTTCGGTGGTCCGTTTTGCTCACCTCCTTTGCCAACGGTCCTCCTGGGACCCGACCATCACTGCGGAGGCTTCAAAATGACCTTGCGGCCCCGTTTTTCATCACGCATAAATCTGCGCACAACGATCAACCAGCGGAGTCTTCAAATCTCCTCTGCGGACCTGACTCCGGTCGTGGTTTCGTTCGGCCTCAACGGAGCGGCGCGACGGCGCTGCGCTTCTTCCTCGCATCCTTTCTTTCTTTCGCGCGGTGTCGTTGCACCGCGCCGCCTTTTTTCGTACCGCAACGAACAAAAAAACAAAGGGTTGGAGAGTCGACAGTGTTCGTACGGTCCGTCCTCCTCCCGTTATGTTGATTAAAAGCGGCCAAAAAGATGAAGAACGACCATGGATTTTTCACGAACAAAAGAAATCAACCCCAACCATTTTCCCCGCAAATAAATATTCCCAACCTACAAAAGAAATCATTCGCGGATCAACTTGAGTATGAGTTTATCCGAGTTCTTTGTTTTAGAAGGAAAGAACCATGGGAATATAAACATACACAAAAAGTAACCCCAACATCAAGCGTCGTCGTCGAACAAGGTTTTCGCGGAAAGGGGACATCGTGGAAAGGAGGATCGTCACGTCACATATGAAGGATTAGTCGGCATCGCGTCTTCTATCTCCGAGGATCTGGCGTCCTTGTCGAACTTCGTCGGAGGTCGGCGTTCTTGGTGTTCTTCGCATTCTTAGAGAGGAGTAAGATCTTCAAGAACTTCAAAAAAACTCTCCCAAGCCTATCACAACCCAACAACCCTTAATAAAATAATATTTGTCTTATTTTATTTCTCAAGCCATACATTATCAAATTCAAAAACGAAACAACCAATTAAGTGAATTAATTGCAATGTTTAAAACCGCTAAATTAATTGCGGTGTTTCCTAACAGAAAAACACAGGGGTTGACTTCCACTTAATAGGGGTGCGGGTACGGTACCTTAATAAAGGAGGGGGTTTAGAGAGAAAAGAAATAGTGGGGCTCGTATGGGCCCCACCTCAAAAATATCATACCTAGTGGGTAGGATATTGTGGGTCCCACCCAAACACTTAGGTTAGGTTGAACAACTTGAAGTAAAATAAAAATTGTGCGTCCAATTTTTATTTTATTCCTTTACTTAATCCCAAATTTTAAAAACCACACCCGATCAAACACAACATCGGAAAAGGTGTTTCTATTAAATTACCAGCACTGTGATTCCATCGTTTCCCTCAGAGTTTGATTCCGAGCACAGGTTCAAAAGTTAGAAAACCCCGCTCGTTCGTTCACTGAACGTACCCGAGCTAATCTTCAGAAAATGATTCCAGGCTCACCGGGCCTCAGAATTAGGCGCCGTCAGAAACGGAGTTCTTGTAAAATCCCAAAAAAAAATTAAGAAAAAAATTCCATTGAATTTTATGGGTCTCACATTACTCCCACCTCAGGGGTTTACATCCTTGTAAAGTACTAACACAAACTAGGGTTACAGAAGCTGTACTGAGCATGCATCTAAGCCTTCTGCTCTCATGTTCACACCTGGAGGTTCCCATGCTACCAATGAAAGTGCACAAGAGGAATCGACCGTCCTAGTAGGACCACTAATGTCGATTCTCAACTCCTACTGGAACCCTGCAAAAGTCACCCCATCGCCAATGTCCAGCTCATCATGGCAGATGATATGCATCGGGTCTAGCGCGTATCTTCCCAGTCGAGATACGTGGATGCCGTCGTGCACCTGGTGCAACTAATGTGGATGGGTCAGACGGTAAGACACATCGCTTACCCTGCTGAGGACCTGAAATGGTCCACTAAACCTCGGAGATAACTTTCCACCTTGGCCACATCTCCGTAAACCTCGTCAAGGTGAGACCCATATAAGGACATGATCGTCATCCTCGAACTCAAGAGCCCTCCAATTCCTGTTTGGAACTGAAACTCAAAACTCCTGCTGCCAAGAGGGTAAGGATTTCCAACTCAAGAGTTGTCAGCCAATCCTTCCTATCCATGAGTTTATCTGGTGCTGCATGGGGTTTTCTTTTCACCGACCAAGGAAAACCCATCCCGACTTTGTAGTTAAACCACAACCTTTTTTCCTAATACCGTCAATTTTTGTATGAACTGTGATCGCCCAGTCCATACTCAAACCAACGCCGTAAGGCCTTGAAACTTCCACCATGAGATTCCAACTAAAACTCTTGCCTTGAGGGTCTAACCACACTGTCGGCGTAAGTGTGATTATCAAGTCTTCTCCCAAGGTATCTCTAGACGTGAGGTTCAAGTCTATGACTTGCCGGAAACTCTAGGTCTGGGACAAGATTTGTGGAAGGAAGGAATGATTCATATCAACGTCTTTTACTACGGTATCTAGTAGTGGAAATAGACCATCCCTTCAATAATTGTTTTTAGAGCCATTGGGTCACACTCTTGACCGCATGCAGTCGCACTCTTCCTCCGCCCTCCAGCTCCCTGATCCTGGTAGAGACTACTATGGCGGGAGGCTGTAGCATTTAAAATGTACACCACCTCATGATGATCTCCTATTTCTGCATCCACGTCTTCTGCTTCACAGACTCATCACTCCTTAAAGCTTCCTCTTCTTGAAACATTTAACACGCATGAGTCTCTAAGACTGGCGCCGGTTTCTTGTTTCTTAATTCACTGTGCAGTCTTCATCCTCTCCTGGATGATATGCACCTTCTTTGCCAATGATCTATATGAGCTGCTAAGATTTCTACTTTTACAAAAAGAGAAACTTGGTCTCATCCCCTGGATGAACCACTCCCATTGCCTAATACAGTCAATCCTTACATAAATGATGCATTCATGCCATGGATGACGTCGTAATGCCTCTACGTAACTACCAAGAGATCCAACCGTCACTATTGCCTCCAAGAATCGAATCACGCTGTCGGTATCAGTGTGAGGTCACTGGGTCTCCTCCAGTAGAAATCTTGAAAGTGAGGGTCAAGTAAACAGTTTTAACTGGGACCTCTCAGTTTCAACCAAACAAAAGGATAGGAAAGCAAACATCACAAAGATAAGTGTCTTTTTTATTATTGCAGCTCTTATTACAAAGACACGAATACAACAGAAACATGGAACTTGAATTACAAGGGATATATCCACTAGATCCTCTCCTATCCACCAGCTCCTGGAGCTCTACAGGCTTGTCCAATGCTCGGCTGTTTCTCAAGAACCCACCACTGCTTCTGCCTCGGTGGCTTCTCTAACGGCTGCGGATCAACTGTGCAGGGGATCAGACAGTCGTGTGCCAGGCGACGCTTCCTACCGCATTCATAACACTTTTTTCTCCTCTTACGGCTGGCTCTAGTCCTCTTGGACCTCTGCATCATCTGTCTACTGTCCACAGATGAATCGGCTACTGATCGTAAATCCTGCGGCAAAGGTAGCAGCTCCTGTACACACTCGGGGTGTAGAGCTACTAGCACAAACTCCACCCTGAAAAAGGTCTCGAAGTCTTCCCATGTGAAGGTCATCCAGTCACAAAACTGGAAAAAGTGGCTCCACCACCTGCATGTTACTGCCTAAAGAAGGCTGGTAGCAAAGATCACTATAAAGTCTACTGGCATCCCCACTAGCCTGAAGACTCTCACCACAACCTCTATCCAATCCTCAGCCGCCTGCGGGTCCGTCTCTCCCTAGAACCTGGGTGACCTATGGCACTGGAACGCGTGCAGTGCACTCAAGTGGAATGCATCACCTACTACTAGGGCTGGTGGCATTGGTGATCCAATGTATGGTAGTACCGCTGGTGCCTCCACTGGTGCCTCAACTACAAGAGGGCCCTGTACCGAAGCCTCATCGCTCGACAGGCTATCAGTACGCACATCCCTCTGGGCTCTAGCTGGTCATTCATGGAAAGGAATCCTATAAAAAACATACGTGACATGGTTAAAGTATTTATACCTGGTGAGTTGACCTGGTTTGAGATGACTTTTAAAAACTTCTGGAAACACACACGCAATCAGTGTTTTCGTGTACAAAGTCGGAAATCAGTTGTCTGGGTCCTGGTGTATGGATACGTCATCTTCTCGCACCATAAGTGGACTCCCTAAACTAAAAACCACACTCGGTACTCTTTACACTATCTCTTCACAGAAAGAAAATACCAGAGATATAATTTATGTGGTATAACCGACTCCTCTGATACCAATTTGTCACTCCACGTCCTCGGGGCCCGTGCCGTGACTACCCCAAGCCTGCCTTCAATAGGCCAGGAGCTGGAGACTAGCAGCAAGGGTGTAAATACCTATAACTGGCAAGGATTTTCCTATTTAAATTAAACAAAACACCATAGATTACAAGCGGAATAAAAACACTAAGTACAAAAGAATGTGCTGAAAATTAAATGGACCAGAATACAAACCCAACTGAAAGTACAACTACAACTGAACGAAAGTACAATAGAAAAGACAAACAGCTGGAAGAAAGGAAGCAGCTCCTGGGTTGTCTTCCTCGGATCCTACCTGAAGGGTAGGTACAGATAGTGCAGCTCCTGGATTGTCCACCACATATGCTACCTGAAGGGTAGGTACAGATAGCCTCTACAATTCTCTCGCCCGTCATCCTCATCCGAGTTTTGTCTCCCCATGAAGTCCACCTCCGGATACTGACTCGTCGTGTGGTCCACCTTCGGGTACCATGTAGTCCTCAAACACTCATCCTCCGTCAGCACATCCCGTCATCTGCAACCAAAAAAACGAAGTGTTGTCATAGCCCGTGAAGGGGTGGATATAATGATACTCAATAGGGACCCTGAGACCCTCAATGACTCACTAAAACCAACAAGGATAACCACAATGAATATCTCAACAGATAACCTCTACTTAAGTATATACCCATACATATACCTAAGTTATCAGGTAACCCATCTCAATCACGAGGAAACATAAAGATTATGAAATCGACGGATAACCACTATCTGGGTATATGCCTATACATATACATATGTTATCTAGTGACCCGTCTCAATCATGAGGTAAACACAAAGATCATAGACTCAGCTCAAAGCCGTATTTTTATTATCAAAACCATAACTGGTGAAGAACCCCGTCTCTGGAGTGTACAGTAATCATGTCACGACTACGAGGTACTTCTCACTAACCTAAGACTGCTGAGGTACTCCTCCTGTCAAGTACCGTGGGTCAGCTACCCAAACACCGTAGTGCTTCCCGCCAGGGTATTCCACCCAAACACAGTAGTGCACACCTCCTAATAGCCTGTAGAGGTACTCTCCGGACAAGTACAACAAGTTTGCACTGTCACACAGTAGTGCTCCATCCGAATTGGCTATGCACCCAAACAATGTATTGCTCCGTCCACTGGGCTAGTCGACCCACTCCAAGTCGAGTCGGTCAATCAGTCGTCAGTTCTCAGCCGACTCCACGATCTCCGTACTTTGCATGCTCGTCTCTGGGAGGGTCCTCACCACGAGCTACTGGTTGATACTCTATGTATCTCAAAGTCCCATGAAAAATTATCTCAAAGGACCACCTCGTCATAGGGGTCTCAACGCAACAGACGACGCGTCAATCGGATGCCCGGTCTGTGAGTTATTAGCCTTTTTGTCCCAGGGGCCCGGTTGGTTTCATTTACGAACCAACCCGGCCGTATCTCAACTGTAACCTAAAATCTCATATCGTATACTCATAGGGACCGTTTTTCAACGTGATCACCAACGTCGCTGACGGTTCGTCAAATGGACGTCTGGTCTGAACGTTAACAGCTTTTCCATTCCAGGGTCCCGGTTGGATTTCGGGTTCAATCCAACCCGGACAGTATCCAACAGCGTCCAAAAAATCTGGCGAATTATGCCAAAAGTTCTGTCTCAACAAGAGGAACTCAATGAAGTCGACTACACATCAATCGGACGTTCGGAGCTCAAGTTATAAGCGTTTCCGCTCCGAGGACCCGGTTGGTTTCATGTTCGAACCAGCCGCCATATGCAAAGTTCCATGTAACCCTAAGTGTAATATATCGAAACGACCGCCTTGATCCAAGGATTGCTACACAACTGACGGTGTGTTGATCGGAGGTCTGCGGCCCATGATATGGGCGTTCGAACAGAAACAGTCTGAAAAGGGGGGTTCGGGCCCGGTCCGACCCGGCACGAGACCCCTGGGTCGGCCCGAACCGGGTCCGGGTCCGGCCCGGGCACGGCCCGACCGGTTCGGCCTACCGCGCTGGCGCGGCCGTGGGGCCGCTCGACTGTCTGGTTGAGCGTACAGGGGGTGCGGTCACCCCATTGAAAGAAACCATGGCCCCACGCGTGGGGGCTGCCCATTGCCAACAGACACGGCCGAGCGCCGCGTCCCGCCTCCCTCGGTCCCGCGCGGTCGCGGGACCAGCGGCCCTTCTTGGCGGCACACCAGGCGACGTCGTACTGGCGTGGTGCACCGGTAGGATTTTCCACGGACCACCGAACACGCACTGGTGGTCCGTTTTGCTTGTCTCCTTCGCCAACGGACCTCCTGGGACACGACCATCACTACGGAGGCTTCAAAATGACCTTCAGGCCTGTTTTTTCATCACCCATAAATCCGCGCACAACGATCAACCAGCGGAGTCTTCAAATATCCTCCACAGCCCTGACTCTGGCCGCAGTTTTGTTCGGCCTCAACGGCATGGCACGACGGCACCGTGCTTCTTAGTCGCGTTCATTCTTGCTTCTTGCGTGGTGTCGTTGCACCGCACCGCCTTTTTTTGTGCCACAACGAACAAAACAACAAAGGGGGAGAATAGTTGACCGTGTTTGTGCGGTTCATCCTCCTTCTGTTAAGATGATAACAAGAGGCCAAAAAGACGAATAACGACCATGCATTTTTCACGAACAAAAGAAATCAACCCCAACAGTTTCCCTCGGAAATAAATATTCCCAACCCGCAAAAGAAATCATTCGCGGATCAACATGAGTATGAGTTGATCCGAGTTCTTTGTTTTAGAAGGAAAGAAACACAGGAATATAAACTTACACAAAAATTAATCCCTACCTCAAGTGTCGTCATCGAACGTGGTTGTCGTGGAAAGGGGACGACGCGGAAAGGAGGATCATTGCATCATGGGGAAAGTATTCATCGGCATCTCTTCATCGATATCCAAGGATCCGGTGTCCTTGTCAAACTTCGTCAGAGGTCGGCGTTCTTCATGTTCTTCGCGTTATTCTCGAGGAGGAAGAACTTCCAGAACATCAAGAAAACTCTCCCAAGCCTCTCACAACCCAACAACCCTTAATAAAATAAGAGTTGTCTTATTTTATTTCTCAAACCACGTGTTACGAAATTAAAAAACGAAACAATCAATTAAGTTAATTAATTGCAACGTTTAAACCGCCAAATAAATTTTGGCGTTTCATAATAGAAAAACGCAAGGGTTGACTTCCACTTAATAGGGGTGCGGGTGCGTTACCTTAATAAAGTAGGTGGTTTAGGGAAAAAAGAATCGATGGGGTTCGTATGGCCCCCACCTCACAAATATTCCTACCTAGTGGGTAGGATATTGTGGGTCCCACTAAAAAACTTTGGTAAGGTTGAACAACTTGAAGTAAAAAAATTGTGCGTCCAATTTTTATTTTATTCCTTTATTTAACACCAAAATTTAAAAATCTCACCCGAGCAAACGCAACTTCGGAAATGGTGTCTCTACGAAATTATCAACACTGTGATTCCATCGGTGCCCTCAGAATTTGATTCCGAGCACCGCTTCAAAAGATAGAAACACTCACTCGTTCGTTCACTGAACGTACCCGAGCTATACTTCGGAAAATGATTCTGGGCACACCGGGCCTCTAAATCAGGCACTGTCCGAAACTGCGTTCTTGTAAAATCCCAAAGTAAATTAAGAAAAAAATTCTGTTGAATTTTATGGCTATTTATAGATTAGTTCATTTTTGTAGTACCCCCAGTTTTTGGTATGTAACCCTTATATAATTTTTTTCATGTTTATAATGATAAGGGTGGTGAATGGGAGAGTTGGGATGACATGGAATGATTTTTTGAGGCAAGGGGGATGTTGCACGGGTGGCACGCATTTTGTCTAACCGTGCGGCCAAACCATATGTTGGAGGCACTATTGAGGTAGTGGCCCCCACATGTTTAGAGCATGGTTTGGGAGGTTGTCTGAGGATGTTGTGCGAGGGTCTTCCAAGGAAATGGAAAATGCATGGTTAACATAGAATTTGTCAAACCACGTGGACTAACCGTGCAAACACTTATGTGAGATCCTAAAAAAGTGGATCTCACACATTTTGACCTCTAAGTGGCTAATTTTTTCTAGATAATAAGCCATAACTCAGGGTATTTCTTCACATTAGGACAAAGAACGTTATCCCATAATTAGCGAGGTTATCCTAATGATTCCCTTGGCGAATCGAAGCTGGATTCTTGTGGTATGTGAGTGTTCTTCTCCGTTGTTGTTCAGTTACTTAGATATACATAGATATACTTACCCTCACCTTTCGATTTCTTATATCTATGATCATTATGGGAAAATAATGGTGTGTGGATTCTAAATACGATGTGATTTGATCATAGTATTTAAAGGATAATATATTTAAGGAGGGTTCTTTGAGAATTGACCTGGTATTCTTCAGCTTTCATTATTTGTTGGGATTTTCAACAAAACATTTAAGGTAGGTGGCTTCACATGCATATCATATTTCTAGAATTTATAGAATTAGATTCAATTTTTTTTAGTGATTGTGAAATTCATGACACATTCTTCATTTTTTATGATTTATGGTTTTTGGGAAATTGCGTGATCTTGGTGAATAGTAGTGCAAAGGGGGGTTTTGTTTCATGAATTTAAAATGATTTTTTTAAAATAATGATTTTCAAGAATTGTTATGAGGTTAATGAGAATGAAATTTAAAATAGAAATTTTTTTAAATTAAAATGGAGTTTTATATAAATGGTTGGGAATTGAAATGGTTTGGCATTGAAATGTTTTTGATGGAAATGATTTTCAATTAAAATGTGTTTTATTAAAAGGGTTGTTTTGGATTGTGTGTTGTGTTTTCATGTTTTATATATAGGTCTTGGTTGAAATATGACCTTGTGCATGGTGACAATGGTTTAATAGAACATGTGCATTGCATATACGAGCCTTCGATGAAATATGACCTTGTTCTCGGTACCAAAAAATTAATAGTGCATGAGAAGCAATTTCCTTTTGACGACTAGGTAGATCGACGAAAAACTGCTCATGAGTATGGAACATTCATAACGTAGAATGCATGGATGATTACATGGGTTTGAAGAATTGTTTGGTATGCTAAGAAATGTATATTATGAAATGGTTTTAATGATTGTTGAGTTGTTTTTCTAAAAAATATATTTCTGGAAAAATTGGTTTCAATTGCACATGCATGATTTTGGTTATAAATGGTTTTGTAAACTGTTTATATTTTTTTATAAACAATTATGGTAAATTGTTTTATATAAAAGGTTTTCTATAAATGTGACTAACTATTCTATCATAGTGGAGTTAATAGGGAAGTCATTGGAGATAAACTTCTGAGTTTTATACTCACCTCTACTTTGGCACCTTGGTGCTTTTGAAGATGTTATTTTTCGGGACATGGGAAAAGGTAACGTTCCACACGCATTTAGAACTACCTTGTGTAATTTGGGTTTATCAGAGATTATGGAGCTTTGATCTTATGGAGCATGGAGTTTTGTGGTAATTTGAGAGTCTTGTATCATTTATTTGTTGTTTCCTTTGATACTTGGTTATTCTTCCCTTGTTTCATAATTTGATATGGTTTTGAGATACATGATGATGTTGCATTGTCTTCCATTCTCTCATGCATCATATTGTGAATGATTGGTTATGGTTTGTGGTTTATTGGTTTATTTTTTAAATGTTAAATCATCCCCCACTTTTATTTGAAACCCTTTGACATTTTTTACCAGCCTTTGGCATCTTGGGGATGTCTCTTAAGGCCTAGTAATGACTCATTGTACTCTCAAGACGGTGGGAATTAGCGAGTCATTAAAAATTTTCTATTCAAAAGGTCAAGAAAATTTCTAATTTCTAATTTAATCTATTAAAAAATATCACAAATAAACTAATAAAAGTCATGAAAAAATATAAATTCATGAAATTATATTACATTTAATATTTTTTGAATCATTATTTTTATTTTTCCATTAATAGAACGAATATTATATTGGTGTTGTGTAAATATTTAATGAAAATATATAATAACTAATAATTTTAAATAAATAAACATATTTAAAATGATTTCATTATAAAAATTTATATTATGAATACTTTAGACAGGTTTTTCTTTCATTATCACATAATGATATTTAAAACTATTCTATTGAAATTTTCTAAAATTCATGGATTTAAATAATTTATAATAAATTTTCATGGAAAAGTGTCCCTTAAAAAATATGAGACAAATTTTTTAAGCATAAAATTATATTCATCTACTAAGAATTATGATGAAATATTATAGCTTAATTATTTAGTTTTATCCAATATTATGGTGATTTACTTTTTATAGAAATGACAATTTTTCCACAATTACTATTCATATTAGCAAAATATAATATTACCATCATTAAAAAATATAAAACTCATTATTAGTAATATTAAATTAATTTTATAAAATTCAATTCATATATTTCTTTTGAAATTATCTTGAACATAATTATGTCAAAACTGTTGAAAACTACTTTTTAAAATATTTCACAATTAATCATAACACATGGTTTTTCATTATCCCATGATTAGAAAAATTTAAAATAAGATTAAAATATATTATTGAATATATAATATATTAATTTTAATAATGTTTTTTAACAAATATAATTAACTTTATTTAATTAAATAAGAATCATAGTACACACATAAAAATATTTTCTTGGATTAATGGTGTTGTATATATAAATATATATGATTTTACACTAAATGAAAACATAAAATTTATTCCCTTTAATTTAGTTAATTTATATAAAATATAATAGATATAATATTACTTTTAATAAATATTAAAATAAAATTGTACTTTTTAAATAATGGAAAAAATGTGTTCAATAAAAAATCTATATTTTTCACTATTGAATCATAAATAATAATTTTGAAAAATATCATAGAAATTCACCAAATTGAATTTTTATATATTTATTTAAATAATATTTTTTATTAAATATAATTTTTAAATGTTTTAAAAATTATATACAAAATTCTCTTTCAAAAAATAAATAAAAATTATTTCGATGGAAAACTAATTATTTGGAATAATATTATATTGTACAAAATAGAATGATTATTACAAATGAATCATTGAATATATTTATATTGATTATGATATATCTATATATTCTATATGGTATATATTTCTATCCATACCATCCAATTTAGTGGCCTTGTTATATCATAATAAATTAGTAATATATCAAAGTTCATTTATACTCAATGTTTCATTTAAAAAAGATATCAAATAATTATAATTAATTATAGATATACATTTCTTAAAATCACAATTTGTTACATCTCTATCTAGAAAGTAAATCATACTATTTTTTAAGGATACTACCCCTCCCCATTTTTACCCAGTGTTGTATCAATGGCTTGCTGGTGGGTCCTACTAGGTAGCAAGGCTTCTTCACTTCCCCATAAGCTATCCCATGACATTAATAGTAGCCTCGAGTACTCTATGATTCTTTCACTAATCTCCCATAATCCATGTTAACAATTTAACTTTATTACTTGACAAAAACCACCCTTTCATAATTCATGTTCCCTGAAACTCTCACTTCAAGTCCAAAATCAAAAAAATTGACGTATACTATATTGGAATTTATATTTTCTACTGATTTTTTCAACTCACATAGACATGATGAATTAACATAAATCTTCCATTAATTATTTATATAGTAATGTTAATTTATTAAAATTAATAACACTCATATTTTCTAAAATATATATATACACCTATAAATTATAGCCAAATTATTAAATTGTTTAATATTTTTAAACACATATATACATATATATAATATTTTCAGAGATAGAAGGAAATTTCAATCATAATAAATACTCTATATGATATCTTTTTTATGGAATTGAAAAAAACATACATAATGAATACTATTTTAAATTTAATATTTTCACATGTAAGAAATTTTTCAAAAAATGAAAAACACATATGTTTTCTAAATGAACAATATAATAATGATTTCGAATTTGGTGAAATATTTAGAAATGAAGAAGAAAAAACTGAATTCATTAATATTTTATTTTTTTATTTTTTTTTATTTTTTGTTACCCTCTCATAGGATATTTCTTTGGTAAAGGTTGTATCTGTTAGCATTATGTATGGTACTCTACCTAAGGTTATATTTGGGATATCCTTACATAGATATATCTATGTATGGGTAAGGTATGAGAGCCCCATTTATATGCGGATCTATGTATGGGTAACATCCTTGATACACTTACGTAGTGGGACCTGCTTATGGTAAACTATTGTTAACATTATGTAGGTTCCCTCTATGTTTTGGTAGATTTTTTAATTCATATAATATTTTTTTACCATTTCATTAGTGGAATATATTGATTTATAATAGTTTTTATTGGTGGATAATAATTAAATAAATTTTCCAGTTAATTTTTTTGGAATTATTTATAAATATTTTTCATTTTTATTTAAACTAAATTATTAATATAATATGGATTCTGAGTATATATAAAGTGGATGGGGGCTCCTAAATAAACCTAATTATTTATTTAATAATTATATGATATAAAATGTGTAAAAATATTACAATCGAATATATGAAAATTAATTATGGGATTAATAGTATGATTAATGGAGAATTTATTTATAATCAAATATGGTTTTATAAATTAAATTAGTGAATCCCGTATTAATGTATCACTACCAAAACTATCATAATCAATTGGTTTCACATCTCAAACCACTATAGTAGTCATGGTTCACTCAATGGAATATCATAACGGATAGATTTCCTAACGAAACTGGGTTGACTCTCAATTCATATCATTTTTATCTCATGTGATATCAATATTCACCTAAATAATTTGAAGGAAATATAAATCCCTATCATATATAGTAAAAATCATTCAAATGTGTGAAATAATATAATAAAACATTCATTATAGTATACACAAAATAAGTTAAACAGGTTTTATTAAAAATATATAATAAAATAAATTATTAAAATGAAAAATGATTCGTAAAAATTTCTTCATTTGATTAAAGCATAACGTATGGGATTTAAATAGTTTTCATAATCATTCAGTTAATATATATATGAAAAGTTCAAGTAAAAATGAGTTTCATAGACATATTTTTGAGATAAACATAAATCATTCTTGGAATTATTAAATATGGTGTCCCTAGATCATATCCCTATGAAATATTATGTAGCATAAAATGATTTATCCATGGTTTGAAAATGATTTTGAATATTTACATGGGAGATTTCTTAAGTAATATAACCATGTCATTTATAAAAATAATCTTTTAAAATAAATATTTTTTAAAAAAATTAATGTACTTTTTATAGAAATTATCTAGAAAAACATAAAAATTATGCCTTAAAACATTTAATGGTCTTTATAGGTAAAATACCATTAATTCTATAGATATAAATATAATGATCCCATTCAAAATATCTATAAATTTCATAGGTATCATGTTTGCGAGACAACAAAGAGATTCTATTAAAATAATTTTTAAAAAACAAAAACAATGTTTAAAATATGTTTAAAAAAGATTTCTAGTAAAGAAAAATATTTCTTCAAATTTCATTTTCAAAACATATACATGAAAGAAATTGGTTTTTTGACCGGAGTGAGAAATTGGTTTTTTTAAACATTATATTGTAATCAATATTACAAAATGTGAGGGAACTGAAATGAAAAAATTTAATTGGAATAAATGAATATTGTTAACAAATTTCTAGGATTTTCCTATGTGGGGTTTTATAATATCACAACATTGGATTCTTAATCATAAAAAATCATTACAATTAATGGTATTTTATCGTGAGAAACATTCTACTTTAGTACAGTTAGAATCATAACTACATTAAAATTAATGACCTTATATGGATATTTATATCCCAAAATATTAATATTAATAATTATAAAATGCATTCATGGAAACTAAATGCACAATAAAATTGAAGCAAGTGCTTAATATGGCTTTTTTATAGAAATAAAAAGTGATACAAAAAACATATATTTAAGAATATTTTAAATTTTAATCCCCATTAATGAATATCATCAAATGAATAATTAAATATTCATAAAAAATGATTTATATCATGTTAATGTATAATTATTTACACCAAAAAATGAAACGAATGGGGAATATGGATTATATTTTCCAATTATAAAAGAGAGAGTAGAAATCATTTACTATATTTCTTGAATTCTATCGTAAATCACCAAACCTTATATATAATAAATATATTTCTTCTATAAATATATAATATATACAAAATAATAACTATCATACCATATAATATATACATATATCCTTTAATTAGTTGTTTATTATCAATCCAAATTATATATAACGTTCCAGGTAATAATTCGTTCATCATTATATATGTCTTTATGTGGTAGTTTTAGTCCTTTTAAATTGATGATGATTCCATACCATATATAATAATATGGGTGATTTAATTATGATATATTACACAATGTCATGCAATAGAACTCAATCCCCAACTACCCCATACCCTCCTAAATTGTTTAGGATGTGACAATAAACACTAAAAGAAAAAACATATATCAAAGGCATTTTCTTAATGTAACTATATGCACAGACCGAACCATATCCTTGAGGAATTATAGTGGAATAATAATAAAAGATACATCAACTAGAGAATAACCCATAAATCTAAAACCTCTAGGGTGTAAATCAGTATAAGAGCATAATTTGAAAAGATAAAGGGGGAAATTAGTTAGCCAACTATAATGATTTCCAAACATTAAAAAACAGGAAATATAAATGATGAGAGGGATTTGCTTTGAAACTCCAACAAATAACCACAATACATGGTCAAGTGAACTTGGTTATCCCTACATTTATGTATATTCACCGATGTACATTCCATCATCTGTATAAAACATTCCATGTGTGGGAAAATCCCATGTAGGGTTGCATCTATAAATATCCAATAGAGTGCCCCAAAAAATTAATAGTGAGTAGTTAGAGACACGATAATAAAATATTTCTCACCTGTTAGCAAGAGAGTGAAATCCTCCATTGACATGGATAAATATATATATATATATATAAATATTCATCAAAATAATCCCAACATAGAGAGAAAGGGGATATCTGTCGAATGTACTAGCCTAAGAAAATAGTGTAAGTAGCTCCAATATTCAATCAATGATGCCCAAAATCTCACTCATATGTCAAGTAGAAACATTTAAGTCATTCCCTACCTCATTAATTTTCTGCATATTCATGGGAAAAAATATCTTAGTATACGACCCATGGCCTCGAAAAATATTTGGGTTCCACTCAGATGTGAATTAGAGAAACCATTCCTTGTCATGGTTTGAGGGTTCCACCCTCATAGTTGATCTACGAAAATTGAAGCAATGATATGTGTGGTTTCCAATATTATATAAAATTGTGGACTCATTTCATATCCCAATAGGATGGTTCCACTGTAATGGTAGATGGCCGATACCCTAGAAATGTTGGAGGGTTCCACGCAGTAGATAGATAGATTATACATTCCCTACCTCAGTTGAATGGTGACACTCTAATATTCAGGGATACATGACGTTACTCAATATGAGGATTCCCCTCGTGTAATCGGTAGTGGACCATTCCCTTTCTTAGTATAAGGGTTCTACACTAGTAGTTGAAGACACATTCCCTACCTATCGGGATTATTAAACTATAATATATATAGAGGACCCACGTTGTGCCTAGTAGGAGGGTTCCACATTGATATTGGATTGATAACGCAAGCCCTGGCCAGAAAGAGGGTGCTACATTAATATCTCAATTTTTCATTCCTGATCAATTTTCAATGGCTATCTATCATTGATGTTTCATGCATGAATCATCACATATCATATCTCTTAATACAACATGAATTATATCATTCTTTCTAAATAGAAAATATTCAGGATATGGAACACAAGGATAAAAATGGATGTCAAACTGTATGATATATGAGAGGAATAAGTTTCAAAAAAAGTAATGGTGGTAATATGACATATAGTGGGGAGCCAAAAGGTGTGTGGTACAAATCTTATTCTTATAATTTTACATTCTCATCCATGTATCACTATCCTTGTAGCCATACATTTTGACTAATGGGACTACATAGTGTGACTTAACCACTTGAGGTCCTACCATTTCTTCTCGCTATGTCTATTTATACTGGCCATGCCCATGTACATCAGCATGAGGCATTAAATCCATCATTGGTTCATGAATTTATGCACCACCACACAACCTATTTTCCCAAAAAGGTCACATGTATATTTTCCAATGAACATGGTGTTTTCTGTCTAATGTTATAAAAAACCCTTACACCAAATTCAAGGTTTTAGTTTACATCATGTGTTTATCTGATTACACTTCGTGTAGTCACCATTTTAACAGAATATTAGATATGTTCTATAATCATACTATACTCACAATCAATTCTTTTTATATCTCTGTGATTCTTCCTTAAAATGAAAGAAAGAGCCTTCATTCATCATTTCTGGCCATCTTATGGCCAGAAAATAGTTTTCCCAATCGAATGTCAAACACCTACACAATCCCTCTATGTCCCTAATCCACACAATCTAAACATAATCTCCCAAATCCATGAATAAATATTCAGTATCTCACAAATCCTCTAAATCCAACTTCGATTCTTCAATTCGTTCATTGCACATGAAATCATCATGAATCAATGGGACTGATGGAGCTCGATAAAGCTCATTTATGCCAAAACAATAAAATGTAGTCCAATAGAAAAAGAACATGAAGAACAAAGGGGGATGGTAATAAGAAAAAGATGTTAATGAATTATTTATTGAGAATTATTATCTAACTAATAATAATTGTGTTCCCTCGTGTGATAATTATGAATTTTAAAGTTAAAAAATAGTTTCTGGGTTCATGAATATGCGCACCGTGAATACAGATCAATCGAATTGTTTGTTCATGCTCCATTTTTTTTCAAAATTGGGAACTAATCTAAAAACTGAGTATTCCTAACTGAATTTTATACATTCATCAATAATGAATGTGTTCTCTAATAAATGAGAGAAGTCATTGCATTTGTTTCACCTCAATTTTCTGTGATCTGGAGGATAGTTGTTGTATAATCTCATTCTACTATCATGAGATTGAAGAATAATCCTGTAAACAGTCCCAATGTATGGTATCTGATGATTTAAATCCAGTATATCAATTTATTTATATAGGGATACTAATTTAATTTCATTTGATTTAAATTAAAAAATTTATTTAATAATTATACTATACATTTCGGTCAATGGCTAGTTTTTTCTGAATGCCCAGAACTGACACACTTTATGTTGTTCCTAGGGTATACCTTAGGATTCAAATTCAACTATGGAGATAAATTTCTGATATGAGTGTTATTTTTAGTATCATATCATTTTAATTAAAAACAATGCACGTGTGATATAAAATATATTCAATATTTTTATGAAATTAATTCTTGGTACATAGAGCCTCAGAATCACATGTTGTATCATTGTCAGGGTTTGAAAATATTCCATGATAATAAGTTATTACATGTTTAAAACATGGTATTTGTATTATTCCATCCTTGAATATATTCATCTTTGAAATAAATGAAATAATCACAATGATGATGATAATGTGTCCACATATGTCTCTCCCTCTCCCAAGATCTATCATCCGTGTTTTCATGCTTCAAAAATACACAAACCTATGATATGGTTTGTCTACACACCATACTCTCATACGAATCATAAATTTCCACGAGGTGCAGCAAAATATTTTCTCAATATTTTATATCAGCTCTCCCAAGTTTATAATGTTCATAAAATCAAGACTGAGTATCCTCAAATGTGACACATATAAAACAACCTACAACGGATCCATCTATGAGAGTATGGAAAGGTTTTAATAAACCACACCACCCACATTATATTCTCAAATGGCATGATAAATCATTTGGATAACATGTCTTCCCTTTGGAATCTACAAAATCCTCATTGTGGGGAGAATATCAAGAAAATTTGGTATCCTTTATCAACCTCCAATGTTTAATGACATGATTCTATATAAAATTTCTTCCTATACTAGGATGTAATCATCTACTTACAGACAACATCATCATTCTATATCATTGTTTGATCCATATTTGTACTAAAGAGACAAATTTGTACGATCACATTCTATAACAAGGGTAACCTAAATAGTCTCCCATATAGAGAATCAAAGGGTGACATGTGGATAGTAATGTGGTAAATATTACTCTATGAGACTCTAAAAATGCATAATTTGTCTCCGATATGATTCCAATGTATATGATTCTAGCACAAAACATTTCATCAAGCAATCGGATTGTGAACATGATCATCCCATCTATGTTCAGGAAGAATAATATAATATTCGTCATATTGGTCTATAATTTTACCTTTAGGACTATCTAAAACAATGAAATGATCCACACATCAGGTTCATGGAAAATATTTGATGTAACCCCATGAATTCGATCAATATTCCCTATATAGAGCTTCCCCAAAATATCTACTATACTATGCTCCGTGATAGAAAAGAAGTTTACTAAATCCGTGAGTTGCTCAATAATCAAGCATATGGACTCTTGGACTCTCACTATATGTAGAATCACTATCACAATTTCTAAAAATATCCAATTCCAATTCAACTTAGGGATCAGAAGGAGATTCTTGAAACATGGTGGAACCTGATTCCCATCATTCACCAATAGACATGCGATACACTGACGTTTGAAATCAGCCATGCTTTGTCTCATGCCAGCCCAACAAAATTGACAATAAAAATATTTATACTTCATCTAAACATAAGGATGTACATCCAATTTTGTAGTGAGAAACTCTCTCATCAGCACCACCCACATTTAAAATGGGCCCTCCGTCCATCACTACAAAATAATAAATTGATTCCCTTGTTTAGAAAATATATATGATGAATCTCATTTAGATGTATTTCCAAGTGATACATAATAGTAAATATATAATAACTATGACTCTCTATCATTGGATAAGTATATGATTCCACACCATCAATAGAATACAATATTTACCCTCTTAAAAAATAATTCATTTCTACAGTGAGGCTAACTGCTCTGACACCTCCTACACAAAAAGAGCTTGGTATTTCTTACTAAGGGAATATATCACCACATTTCACTCACAAGAATTATATCCTATCATGAATTCATATTCCTACAATAACTAATATTAGTGCCTCTATCTTATGGTCATGTAAATTTATGATAATAAATATAATAGACTTTATGGTCTGAGTAAAAAACCAAGCACTCTTACATGAGATAATCCCTCCACATCCTCGAAGTGAATAGTACTGCTTCCATCTATAAATCATTAATCAAATACTTCTTTTCATGAAATATCAACATCCTTGAATCATATTATATAACATCCTATATATATATATCAACACGCATCTGAGCACATATTTTGAGGCATCATGATACACTACGCACTCTAAGACCTCCTCTGGGAGTCTCAAAATTGGATCACTTCTCTAACTAATCATAAAATTCATGATGAATATCTAAAACTACACAACCTATTTATGATTCTACACTCTCTAGGTCAGGTTGGTCAATGGGGAATGAATTCTATATATATCTACAAAAAACTTCATTTAGTACACCACCACGACAAGATTACTCCGTACCTTTGACACTCAATTTGGTGGATCCCATTAAAGAACTGTGTCGATGTCCTCCTAGTGCACATCTATTATATTTTTAGATATTACATTCTCATAGAAGTTGAACCTCATGAATCCATAACTTCCATATCTAGATCATTCCTTGACTATTTTGATCCTAATGTCTAATTATGACTATCCACAAGTGCATTGCATGTTCTTCTTATGACGTAGTGTTTTTCAGTCTTTCCTCAATGAATAAAAAAATCAGTCCATGTATGTCTAAGAATATTGTTTAATCAAATATATATTCACTGAAAGGAACTTATTCACACTGAAAGTAATCACCAAGAATTCATAGTTTCCATAGGGACATCTGAATTCAAACATCATAAAATTAGCCTCGTGAACTCTAAACATGTGCTAGTCGGGACATAGATTGTTATTCTAGAACAATATCTATCCTCTAAACTAATCAACGATTGTTTAAGTCCTAGAATATGGGTACTAATTCATTATCATTTCCTTGTTCATGTGAAAATAAATAAGAAAATACACATGCTCTTATTCACCTTTATTATGAATAACAATGTTGTTGCCCAGGGGAAAACACATGGTCTGATAAAAAATTCATTCCAAAGTCCTCCAACTACAACAAAAAACTATTAATGATTTTTAGGTGTCACCCAATATTATATTAAAGATATCATAATGTTCTCTATAATTATGATAATGTAAAAATAAATCTATCACCTCACAAGTATTTGTAAAATGACATTGGGGAAGACGTCCTTAAAATATTCCACAACTAAAGGAATCCAGATGCTAGATGGAGATGTTACTAAAAGTGATACACTCTCTTACTATTATGTGGTAGGCTTTATCCACTTCTCGAAAAACCTAATCATCCCACCATGAAATATATCTCTCCAATAAATGAAAATTTCTTCCCAATAGTGTATAATAATTTACATCATCTGCGGTGACAAGCAATCTATTTATGGACCATAGAAAATAAATTCGTAACCAATATGATGTGTTATTGTTCCATCGTAACGGCCAATAGGTAAAAAAATATCCTATCTCCAAAATATGATATCTTTAACTTTTTTTTGATAAAATGTATTGATGAATTATTACCCATAGAGACCTCACTACAAATCATCTAGTCTAAATCCAAAACTAGGAACTCCAGATCTCACACCCTAAGTGATTAGATAAAGGAAAGAGAAGAACTTTTGACTAGTATTATTTAAATAATAGTAGAATAAACACCGATATTACCTCTAATCATATCATGTACCACTAGTTCTTACCCATAAATAATATGAAACTATCTACGGACCCGATCTCTTACTCTATTAGCCAGACGTTTGATGCCTAGTGGTGTTGGATGTATCTCATACAATCATCCACTACCCATAGGTCCTCCTAGTGTACCTCCAGCTACTCTGGAAGATCCACTTCCCTGGGAATCCAACCCTTCTTCGGAGATTCATGATCATGATGCAACCTCTACCCTGATTATCCATCATATAATTTCTAATGATACTCATTACATCAAGTTGGTATATCATGTGCCCAAGGGCTATGATCATCACATGTGTAACACCGCCCATCTCTTGGACACATGAGTCCTTTATCAAGTCCGTAATAAAGTTCATGTGTATAATATTGGGAAGATCTCATACAATGAGTTCATGTTTACTGAATCCTTATAGATTTTGTAGATGAATCATCCTTATAACACCCACTACCAGCCATAGAATCAGAGAATCCCTTTGATATGAAGTTCATTATCTCCATATATTTCTCCAACATTCTTAGATATACTGGAATTTATAGGGGTACCACATCGGAAGAGATATCTCTACAAAGAAGCTGCTCAAACATATTCATTAATAAGTATCCAACCTGAGTCATATTAAGGGATTATCACATATGGTTTTTAAACATCATGACATACACAGACACAACAATCCCTTCTTCTTGAATCTCAAGAAGCTCCTAAACTTGAATCGAGCACATGCATGTTTCATAGTACTCGTCATGAGCCGAAATCTTGAAGTTAGATTGGGAGAATTTGAAATCATTTTACTTATGCACAACAACACACCACTAGTTCCTAATAACTGATTGAAAAAGGATATATACTAGTACAACCACATGTTCAGTCGATGTTGATATATTCTTAAATACATGTATCACTAACTATCGTCGATCCACCACAATCTAGGGATCCTGCTCGCCACAGAACATCAGTGGTCTATGGTGTACAAACTCACTTAGTGTGTTATGCCTACAGACATCCTCATCATAAAATTCTTGTATGATCTTCTTCATGAAATGTGGAGGTACTAATACTTATCCACTTGGAATATTAATCTCACAGTATGGACCTATAACTATGTCCTTATCATTCATTATATCTTCATCATGATCTGAATTTAGTATCCTAAATGAGTGTCTTAACAGAGGTATCCTTAAAATTTATGATTGTCATACCATGGTCATATATGAATATATATATATATGGGTAGATGAATCAATAAGGACAATCCAAGTATTAATCCAATATCATTAATATACCATTTATCTAAGAAACCAATTTCTTGGTATGTTCTATAAAACAAAGGTAGTTGGGGTCCTTATGAAGAGACACATTAGCCGCCACAGCAACAATAGTTCCCATGATCCAAGAGCTGTAATAAATAAATATTGACACTATTAACCGAAATCCCAACCAAATTTTCCTAGGACAACTCATCCAAACACCATAAATAGTAATGAAATTCTCTCCAAACAATATATCATGTCCCAACATAATGGGAATCAAGAGACAACATCCCCATGCCCATGTCCAAGGGTTAGGGGAGGGAAACAATGTTGAAAGGCAGGGATAGTATGGGTTTTTAATTTGTAATGTACATGAAATAATAAAAAAATTCCATTTGAAAATGAAAAAAATGCCCATTAATATCACTAGAAAAGTTAGTTTTCCTCATCACCAATAATGTGGTACCCTTTTTTAGTGAAAAAAATCATTGATATAGGCCCATCCTGCTGTAGTGTGCTATTCAATATCAACACACTGTATGGAAAATGAGAAACCAATGTATGAAAAATATATAATTTAAATGAAATTAATTTGACAACATTAATAAAAAAATAAAATATAAATTTCGAATAATTTTTTTGTATAACTACATTATCAATTATTTTCAATAATTTAAAAATATTAATGTTTCATCTTCATTAACACTTGGGATCTTTTCTAAAAAAAATCCACCCATGATATAAGTATCCAAAAATATTACTAGATCATATGAAAAGGAACCCACCTATATATGAAAATGAATATTATGTTAGTAATATTATAATGATATAAATTGAACCATAATATAAATTAATACATTATTAAATGTCAATTTTAAATATAAAGAAGTTATATGAGTTATACAGGTCTCAATTTGGATCATATTGTGGTGTGGGTGATTCCTACACATCAAAAATGAATTATGGATCATTTTTATAAAGTATTAAAAGTATAGGAATGTTTTTTATTGAATTTTATTATGTCACATTCTCGTTTAACTATATTTAAATTTAATCTAAAATATATACACCCTTAGAGTTATATATTTAACACCATGCCTCAAATTGAGGTGAGATTTATTCCTACTCAATATAAATTACTTATGGGTAATTATCATAAAGTATCAAGACAATATAAATTTGTTTTATCAGTTTGTCGTTTGTCACTTGTCTTTTTCAGTAAAATGTCATTTCAAACTGGAAAGGATAACATCGAGTCATATTGGTCGTATCATGTTCTTGTTTCATTTGACACAACATCGTACTCATTAAAAGTTACTTCTGAATTTCTTTCAAAAATTATCACAAAACTCATGTGTTTTTATTTATTTTTTCAGTGATTGAAACATGTTTTGAAATAAAATGTCAATTTTAAAAAGATAATTGACACTTTTTATCATACCGGTCACATTATGCATCATATAATGGTGTTTTTCATTTCAAAACATAAAAAATGACTCATGAGTCATTTTATAAATGTATCTTAAAAATTAAAATGTATTTTCTATATTTTTAGTATAATACATATTCATTAGACTAAAATTTCTGATCTTTTTACATAAAAATACACATTGAGTCATATCGGTTATGTCGTGGGTCAGATTGATGGGTGTATGATTTTTACCTATCAAAATGTGACTTATGAATCATTTTCCTACATTATCTAAATAACCCCAATATTTTTACATAATTTCTTAGAGTGTCACTTATTCTTTTTACAAAAAAAATATTTATTTTAAAATAAAGGATAAATTTTGAGTTATACTAGACAGACCTTGCATCATTCTATGGTACAATTAATTCCTATATAATAAAAATGATGGATATTTCATTTTTCATAAGTATTGAAAAAATATGAATGCATTTTTAGTGTTTTTGATATGTTAATACTTATCTTTACTAAAATTAATGTCATTTTTAATTAAAATGATACAAAAAGAGTTATACTATATAGACCATGAATCATATTGAGGTGGGGTTGAATCCAACATGATAGATATGACATATTAAATTTTATCCTAATGTAACAAAACAATAATAATTAGTTTTCATGGTTTTCAATATGTCACATGTTATTTTTCTAAAATTAATGCCAATTTTAAATAAATCAACACACATGGAATTATAATGGTCAGAACTTAAATTTTATAGAGGTGATACTGGTTCAAAAATATAACAAATGAATTATGAATAATTTTAATAATCTATAAAAACAACACAAATTTGTTATCTTGGTTTTGAGCCCATCATATGTGGTTTTTAATAAAATTATATTTGAATTTTCAAACACACACATTGAGTCATAATGGTAAAATTGTGTCACATTTTGATACAAGACAACAACGTACATATCACAACTGACTTCAGATTCAGGGTAATAAATTATCAATATAATCCATTTGAGTTTTCTTTGTTTTTTTTATAAGTGACACATTTTAATCTAAAAAGAAATTATAAATTGATAATGGACACACTGATCCATTTTTGGAACATAATGTATCATATTGATGTGTACATGATTTATAAATGTCAAAAATGAATTAAGGTTCATTTTGTTAATATATAAAAAGAGTATAAATGTTTTTTATCAGTTTAGTGTATGATAATTATATTTTTTGATAAAATTAAATTCAATATTACAAAAAAGACACACTTGAATTTCTACCTGTCACACCATGTGTCTGGTAGAGGTGAGTCTAATTCCCACACATCCCAAAGGAGATATGGATGGTTTTAATATTTTTTTAGAAAATAATATTATTTAGTTAGATAATATTTCACTATGTGATTTATTCATTGTAATAATATTAATGAATATTTTTAATAAACTTAAAAACATGGAGTTATACTGGTCACATCAAGATCAAATTGATGTGGGGATGTCTCTAAAATGTTATAAATGTCTTCTAAATTATTTTTTAAAGAATCAAAATAATCAAAATATGTTTTCTTAGTATTTAATATGTCACTCGGTCATTTTAATAAAATAAATTATATTTTTAAATAAATTGACACAATTGGGATTATACCAGTCACACAATGTGATGAATTAATGTTTGGATAAATCTTACAAGTAAAAAATATTTCTTGTATATTTTACCAAATATATCTAAACAATATTAATGATTTTTATTGTTTTGAGTAATTAAGTTTTAATTTTTAATGTAATTTCATTTGAAAATTTAAATCACACACTTTGAGTCATACCAGACACATCATTTATCAGTTTACATGAGGCTACATCTTACATGTCAAAAAATTACTTTTGAATCATTTTCCTAAATTATGACAGTACTCTGGGCTTATTTGATCAATTTTATTGAATGAAACTTTTTAACGAAAATATCAATTTTATAATTATAACAGACACATTGATTCATTCTACATACATTATATATCAAATTGTGGTGAAATTTTGTCATACCCCTAAATAAGGACACATTGATCAATTTCTAAAAGCATCAAAACATTATGAAAACGGGTTCTCAGTTTGTAGTCTGCATGTTGACTTTAAATATAATTAATGTAAATTTAAAATAAAAATATTCACAAAAAGTAATTCCAGACACACCGTGCATCAGATTGAAGTGTGGTTGATACCTGTATCTCAAAAATGACTTATGCATTTTTTTATTAAATTATCAATACAATACTAATGTGTTTTTTCAATTTTTAATATATAACAACTTCAATTTAAAAAAAATTATTTTAAATTGGGAAAACACACTTTGGGTCATACTAGACACATTTTGTATCATTTTGATGTGATACTGATTCCCCCATGTCACAAATTAATTATGAATCAATTTCCTCAATTCTAAAGACAATCATTTCTTTTTTTCATGATTTTTAGTGAGTGAAACTCCTATAAATAAAATAAAAATTTTAAAATAATGAAAGGCACTTTGATTCATATCAGGGACATCTAGAATCATATTGAGGTTTAGATGATTACTATATGTTACTAATACCCTATTTATTATTTCTATAATATATTTAAATAATATGAATGAATTTTTTAATTTTTTTGGATGATAATAAGAGTTTTTACTAAAATTAATGCCTTTTTTAAATGAAAAGAATCATATGTGTCATATCGGTCAAAAAATGTGTCAGATTAAGGGGCAATCAATTCTTTCACATCCCAATGTCTCAAAAAATTTCCATCTTCCAATTTTACCATGATTTCCATATTCTTTGTTTATTGAACATTGAACACTACATATTATATTGATGTTCATAGATGAAAATGTATGTTGTGTTGGTAGTTCGACAATAAAATGAAATAAAAAACATTGTTACATTGGAATAAAATAACATGTTATCTCTTTTGAGGCTTCTTATTGATTGTTTATGAAATAATTTGACTTCAAAAAATATCTATTAATAAAACTAAGTAGGTATTAGATAAAAATTATAAAAAAATTTGCAGATAATTATTATATAAAATGATGTAACATTAAATTAAATAATTACAAGGAACTCACCCATTTATAATGGTTTCGTGCATTATTGAACCATTTTATTTCCGTTGTTATCTAGGTTTTATTCTTGAACGAGTATGAGAAGATTCAATCAAACCACCCCAACTAAAATATTGGAATCCACCTATATATGAAAAACAATTATTTTGCAAGTAATACTAAATAAATAAATTAATCATAAATATGAAATAATACATTAATTTAATTGATAATAATTTTACTATGAAAACAAAAAAATAACCTATATGATTGATAATATGTATCCCCATTCTCTTCATGCAATGGTAGTGGAAGGAACATTAAGGAATGTGATAAATTCCAACTATGTTATGTTGAATTGGTCATAAGGGAGAAAATTTATTTGGATGTTCATATTCAAAAAGTAATGAAATATGGATATTAATAATTAAAATAAATGATCTCTTCAAGAAATAATTATGTTTTTGTTTCAATTCATATAAAATTATATTGGAATATTTTAAATATGTATAATTTTTACAGGTGATGTGTAATTCATTATTGATTTATGGTTGGGATGCATTTATTTTGATGCATGTTCCATTTTTTCCACACTCTATTGTTATTTTACAATTAAAATTTTTTATTCATAGTGATGAATATATATATTGAATATCAATGTATTAATAGCCACAATGTACCTGAAAATAAATATCTTCATGATGTACAATAAATGAATCTCTTCTGAAAAACCAATGATTTGTGGGGGGTCATCATTATGGACTAATATAATGTATAAAACCACATCTACATTGGGGCCAAAACAAAATAATTGTGACAACATAGTGAAAGGGTCATCATATGTAGAATTTTAAACTGACCATTCAGTGGTTTTGTTCTATAACAAAACAATTGACCACATTTAATTTATAATATTTTGAATATAAAAAACATGTAATACATATTGTTCAATAATAAATGGTTAATATTTTTACCCATCATTGTTTAAATATACTCTCACGAATCACAATTCATTAATTTTAACACCACTATTTTTATCATCCCATTTTCATTGAAAATTGGCACTTTGAATGTTGTATAATACTAATTATTGATTTTATTGATGATGAGAAAGTATGAAATATTCCCATAATTTGGATTTATTTTCGTAATACAAAAAACATAAATCACATCAGCCACAAGTGTAACTACACTATATTCCATTGTACTTCTGTTAAATTATTTTTATAGAAAATATAACCATTAAATACATAATCATTATAAGAAAATGCATACACACAAGGACCTATTGCTATCCATATATGTTGTTCTAAAATTGAATTTTTATCTAACAAATTAATAATAAATTTTCAATGGAATCCTATAAACTATCTTTTATGTTTATTTGATATCATTTATTCAGCCCTTGATGGATTCAAATTCCAATGAATTTCATTGTTAGTTTTATCATTTGGGAATCCGTTTAATTGTTATGAAAATCATAATGATGGGCCTTCATTGGGTATGTGATATTGATTGTGTCAATATATCTTATAAAAATTTATTCACCCACATGTCATCCAATTTTATTAGTTTTTAGTATACTAATTCATTACACACTAGATAGATATTCGGTATAGAAATAAATGGATTCCTTAATATTATATCACTCTATAATACAACCCTCTAGAAAACATCAAATTTTTACAATTTCATTAAAAATAATCATATAACATTAAATGGGGTACATATATCTATAATTTATATGAACACATAGTAGATTCTCTCTCATCATATGATCCATCAAGTGAACCATCATATCAATGAATATTGGTGGGATGAACAATTCCAACTCCCATAGAATGATGGAAATATCCTTTTACATAGTTATACATTCCAATGGTTTTATAACATTTATGCATATACATTTGAAATAGAAACATATATTTTGAAATGTATGATGGTATTTCTCATTAAAAATGCAACATAAAGATATAAGAATGATATCTTACATCAAAAGAAGAAAGGCATGTGATTTTAGACCGAATAACATAAAATTAGTCACTGAAATGAAATTGTTGATATTTCATAAATACCCTTATGTATTATTTATATCATTCATGAATTTGAAACAAAATAATAGCTAACCTATATGGAATGAATGTAAGATTTTGGAAAAATAAAGGGTCAGTTTCACCATTAATTGGGGTCAAATCTTCTCTTCATCCAATAACAAACATGTCAATCCTAGACATAAATCATTCCATTTTTGGGTAAATTTTGTAATGTTCAAATGAAAACATATAATACATTATTTTCATCAAGCATAACATCAATGAAATTTATGACATACAAGTAATTCCATTAAAAATAAAAATTACTAATCCCTTTTTCCAGTCAGTTTTATAAGGTTTTTGGGAAATTGTATATCAAAAAAAGAGTCAATATATTTTAAAATATCAATCATTTGATCTCCTATTTATAGAGGTGTTGTTTTAGTTTCTTTTAATTATACAATGAATTATTTTGTAGACAATTGGTACTTATTTCATGAGGGTAGAAATCAGTAATGTCCTTGAAACACAGTCTTTAGTGAATGATTCTCCTTAATTAGTTGTATACCTTGTTTAAAAATGGCACACACTTTGGTATCAATAATTATACATCCTAAAAAATTTATTTATGTAGGAAAATTTTTTATCATCATTTACAACATATCTCTCATAAAAAAATCATCAATTCTATAAGAATCATTCAACATAATAGTTAAATCCAAAAATATTTTAAAATAACCAATCAATGGATCCAAATAATCATCAATATCATTACCCAATTTATTTGGTCCTCAAATAAGCACAAATAACAAGACATATTTCTGATTATTGAATAACCATAATAGAATGATATAATTTACCTACATAACCGAACATGTAGAGTTTGTTCTTCATTGAAACCCAGTAATATTGACTCCATCTCTAGATAACATAAGATGAATATTTTCCAGCTCGTTTCCAAAATTATGAAACTCCTTATCTATTCTCTTCCATTGACTATTTTCTTTTAGGTGATGAATATTAACATATTTGTTTCATTTCATTGTTATCTATATTAATATCTTTATAGTCCCCCCACATCAATATAGGTTCCAAAAATATAGAATGGTTAGAATGGACCATTAAAAATTTCTTAGGACGTGATTCATCTTTATTATATCTAGATGTACCGCACATTATTAATTCATTATGTTATTCATGGTCCTTTATAAATATAATAAAATTTCTTCTATAGGCAAGTATTTTTTTAATATATCATACCCATCAAAGGTAGTATTCATTTAGTGTAATATTTTTTAATAGGGAGGTCATTATCATCCCATAACATATAATTCAAGAGAGACTAGTTTAGTGAAATTCGAATCAATCAATCCATTTAGAATTTTTAAATTATATATCCTCATCACACTAAAAATTATATATATTTAGTTAAAAAAGATTACAATGGTTTGTTTACAAAAATCATTAACCTCTAAAACAATTTTGGAAAATCACAAAATTCGACTTCAACTGTCATTTTCATTTTCTAAATACATTCTTCATCATCATTCACACCTATAATCACATCCTCGATATTCTATTATTAATTTCCCAAACATGTAATCATATCATATGATCCATAAAACACAGTGTTATCCCACTCCGTAGATTCATTTTTTCCATTGTTTATTCAATCATTTATAACTTTGATCACTTCCACTATAGATTAATTGTCATTACAACTTCTCATGACTTATTTGTCTTGAATAAAAATAGTGTAAACACAAAAAAAGGATTGGATAAGGGTAATATGCATGATCTTGTGCGGTCTTGATAAACTATCTCACCCCATATTCATACTATTTTGTCATATGAATGGAATCCATACATTATATATTCATATCCATCCTATTCGATTCAATTATATTAATATTTAATAAAATAAACTCACAGAAGATGGTCAATTGAATATGGAACTCGTGAATTTATAGAAATAAAATGTAGAGAATAAGAAAATGTTTATAATCCCAGAAGATCATAAATTAATAATTCTTGAAGGAAATTTAGAAATATAATGTAGGATATTTCACTTTTTAATAAATTATTTTTATCATCATATTTTTAATGATCATAACCCCTTTTGCATGAGTATAATATAATTATAAAATCAAATTTATGTTATAGAAAATTGATGAAATACGAATATTGAATGTAAAAATGGAAATTAAAAAAATATATTAACGCTACATTATTCTAAAACCCTTTTCACAATAGAATGTATTGTTATTGAATATAATAATGGTTTCAAAAATAAAAAAAAGAATTTATTATAATGTTAAATATATTTTCAACAATAACATTGAAATATTGAAGGTAAACAAGTATTAATATATTTATAACATGAAAAAAGATTTCAGGTATAAAAGTATAAATTAAATTTTTATATATATTTATAATACTATATAGAATTTTAGACATAAATAAAAAATGAAATTATAAATACTTTATAAAATTTAAAATAATTTAAAATAATTACTTATTTTAAAAATGAATATATATTTATAAAACTATTTAATAGTACATATATGTTTTAAATGTATATATAGTTTATATAATTATATAGTTTTACAAATTTATAAAAGTATATAATTATAATATATAAAAGAAAAATCTATGATAGTATAAAATTATAAAATTATTTCCAATTAGTCCATTGATGAAATAGTTGATATTTATTTTACATTTTTCTGAAAACCCTGTGGTGTACCTCGTGAGTCTCATGTTATATCATTTATAGGTACAAATGGATTCAAAATAATTTTAATATATATATATCTCTAATTTGTTCTGAGTAGTTCACAGAAAATAATTTGGGAGGAATATTTCCTTAAACACCACTCGTTTCATAACATAATCTTTACTATTTTTCATCATATTCATAATAATCACCCATAAACTATCTACCTCAACTCCCAAATTCAAAATTTATATATATTATTTAAAAATCTATTTCATCAAAAGGACCCAAATGGTCCGAGGGAATTTGAGCATTACATAAACATGTGGAATAACCTAAAAATGTGGCGTAGAAAAGGTGAAAAATTCATAATAATTTAAAATTGTATCATATTTCATGTTTATATAAGAGTACAATCAAAACAAAGTGGGTCAAAAACCACAACCTATTTCTCAGTGTTTATTTATCACCATAACCCATTTCATAGAATAATTATCTCATGTTATAATTTATATGGGTAACACATGTATGAAACCATCTTATGAGATGTATCCTTTAGATATGTATGGGATAACTGGATTGAAATCATAAAAATGAATTCATAGAACATTTTCCACATTTTCATAAAAATAATATTTTAATATAAATATTCTAAAATAATATTTGAGATCATGTTGTGAAGAAAAAAACATGACTAATAAATAAATATATATTTTAATGAAATGCAAATAATGTATAAATTTATATAAATTTATAAATATATAAATACAAAAATTTATTTTATAGGAATGTGCATTATTTATAAACGTACATAGTCATAAAAATTTCTAAATGTATAAAATTATAAAAAATATATTTAAAATTTTTTAGAGTATAAAATTAAAATAATTTATAACAAATAAAACCATTATTTTATATTAATGTAAATATCTATAAACAATAAAATTTTACATAATTAAAATTATAGATAATAAATATATAAAAGTATAGATAATTAATAACTTTTTGGATTTATAATATATATGAGAAATATGATATACTATTAAATTTTACAAGTCTATAAATTTATAAATGAAGAAAACTATAAAACTATAAATATTCAATAAAAAATATTATTAAATTATATTAGTATAATACGATATTCTATAAAATATTAAACAAATATGAAATTTTAAAAATGTATAAAATTATAAAATAAAAAACTCTAAATATTGTTTATATATCTAAAGTCAATTTCATACCATGCTTTTAAAAATAATTATTAAGGGTCCATAAATTCATTATAAATATTGTTCCCCTTTAAATTTATATAAAATAATTTTATAAAAATCAAGTTATTCTTCCAAATTCAATTATAAAATTCAGTCACAATGATAACTGTGTCCTCATACTCCATATGCCCGAGTGAAAGAAACATTGCAAGCATATGATTTAAAACAAAGAAAAGTAGATCGAAAATAGAATTATAGTCCATTTCAGAAGGTGTTTCCTAGGAGAGGACACAAATTTAAAATTAAAATGTGAAACACCCATAGAGTTCAGTGTTTCAACATTCATGGGAGCTTTGTGAGGTTGTGAGAAATATATAAAAGGAAATGAAAAGGTTCCCTAGGTTGTGGTCATCAACATGGGGGATTTAAAACATATAGTATTTATCCCCAGGACATAGTGGAGGCCATATGGGTGGTCGAGTGTAGTCTATAATTCTATGTGAGTGTAATGTGTAATCACATAATGGACATCATGTAACTCCCCAACCGTAGATACCCAGATTCGGTGCATTATTACATAACATTGACATGATCACAAGAATGATCAAGTCTCGAAAGACCGATTGGTTTAGTAGACTTGGAATAACTATATACATTCATAAAGTTTACATCACATCAAAAAGTGAAAACTAGTACTACAACATATTGTCTTCATATCCCCCCATAATATCCCTATAGTTCATTCATAAAATACTTCTTCACATCATGGAAAAAATAAAACATTGAAAGGGGTGAGCTCAGATGCTCAGTAAGGATAACAATATAGCAGAAACATTCATAAATAAACATAAAAATTTAAGGCAATGTATAACTAAAATGAAAGTCTTTCAAATTAGAAGTTCAGAATAATATGGCAAGGATAAAATGAAAAAATTCCATTTATTTATTCACATGTATATTCTACTAGTCGAATAACCACATGAAAATATTAATAACATCTTTCATACTGACAGAATGCATAATGCCAGACTATCATAACAACGTAGCCAAGGCCTTGTGCCAAGACTACAAAAAAGATTTTGTCAAGGCCTCGTTCCAAGACACTATTTTGTCTCATGAAACCTACAGATGCATCGAGGAGCTATAGCGGGCTCCACCCGTCACTTACTATGTCCAATTCATTCCTCATTTGAACAGGTTTAAACATAACATATACATTTGTATTAAAACTAGCATAATAAATTTCCATACATTAACCACTTTACCATGAATGGTATAAAAATTGAACATCCACAGTCCAACATAACTCATTCGATACAATATAGAAGATTGTATTGTATCAGATTAACATCAATCAAGAATAATGATGGATATTGACATAGATGGAAATAATCATCAAAACTATTATAGATAAATATCCCATTTTATCTTAAAATCATTTAAAATCCACACTATTTGTCAAGAAGCCATTTACAAATAGATATTTGAATCAAAGTGTCCCATACCACTGTGAAAATTTTAAAATTAATTTTGATTTGAGAACTTTAATTTCCATATAGATAAATCCTTAAACCATTTTTAAAACATGTAAAATAATCAGAAATATTTAGAATGATAAATCTTTAAAACATTTTAAACTGATATTTTAGTTAGGGTTACTAACCAAAAGAGAGACACTTGAATAAAAATATTTTAGGCATATAAAACATTGTAATATCTTGAGAATAAAGGGATTCATGATATACTATGTCAAAGTACATTATATTCACCATATAAAAGTGATTTGGTGTATAACAACAAAGAAGTCTCAATGGAATGTAAATTGAGATGAATTCTCTTATAAAGACCATATCCTTCCGTTAAGGATAAATCAAAGACATAATTATGTGTGAAAAATTTAAATACACTCAATGTGATTGGATATTCAGTGTAAATAAATCAGAGGAAATTCACACATATTCTTGTAAAAACAACACCAATGAATTGGATATTTAACTCAACAAATGGAAATTCAGTTAAAATTAAACTTATCAAGTTCCAATCGATGAATTGAGAATTTATCAATGGAGTGATTATGTGTAACAAAAGTATATCCACAGAAAGGGGAGTGAAAATTATGACATAAAAAATTGAATAGTGATTCCACACATAATCATGGAGTAAAATAATCATTGAAATATTCGTAAAGCCAAATGAGTGGAAATTGAAATTTCAAATTCCCTTATCGATTAGGTAACTTACAAAACATACACCAACAAAAGAAGGATCATAAAAAGGTGATATAAATACCCATAAATTAAATTATATTACACAATGATTACAATTATGGGTAGTACACATACACAACATGCAATAAATAAGTGGTGAACAATGGAATTCTCACGAAATTAAGAGTGAGATAAGAAAGCCCTTTGTAATTTTACCTCGCTAGAAGGTAGGTTAACCTCCTGTATAATGGTGAAATAATTGTTATGGATATATACAAGAATAATTCACATTAATATTATATCCTATATGATATTTTAACACTGATTTGTTAATAATATCATAGTATTATCGAAATTCCGGGTGTTAACTTACTCATTTTCCTTTATATTCTTTGTTATGTAAGCCATGTATGTTATGGATAGGTTGTATCATATTCATATCCAGAATTATATCAAGTCATTAAACATTATTTTTAATCCTCAAATGAGAATTATACTTGAATGGATACGATGGAGAATAAATCTCATCGTGTTTGTGGAGAGGGTAGTCCGTACGTACGGATGAGCGACAATATCATTCTTTTGATGTTAAAATAATATATAATTGGATGGTATATCGTATATACAGAATAATTATCATGTTATATTTATTATTTACATGAATTACACATCATTATTATACCCATCCAAATAATAATTTATTGAATGACAATTACACCACAACGTGGAGACGGTACGCCGTACGTACACACGTATGGTGACATTCCATTCAAAGGATGGATAGAATACAGAATATGGTTGTACCATATATATAATAACATCACAGTATATATAAGATACTGGATTTATTATTTTATAATAGAAATAACAAATAAAGAAGAAGTTGAAAAAGATAGGAACTTGAAAGAGGGTGGTGAAAACATTACCTCTTCTTCGGGTTCTTCCTTTGATTTGATCAAAAGGGCTCCTTAGGTTGGATTTCTGATCAAAATAAGGCCTGTAGGATGTAGCGAGGGAAGTTGAGAGAGGATTTGGGCAGGGTTGGACGAGCCAAAAGGCTTTGAATGTGTGTATTAGTGAGAAGGGCGAGTTCCCTTTTATAAGAGGGGTGAGGGAAACCTTTGGAAAAGCTAAAAATATTATTTTATAATAAATTCATATTCAGTTTATAATGGCTCCAAAGTGGATTATTTAAAGGTTAAGGTAAGTATGGGTCGAAAACCAGTCAAAAAATAAAATTTAGATAGGTTTGGGTCATTATATTAATCTTATCTTTAAGTATTAACTCTTAGTTAATTAATTTCACTTTTACAATGTCTCTTTGTATTTTTATATTATATGGTTAATAAACATACTATTTACATCCAAGCGACCCCCAAGTGGCCCATTTATGATACAAATATAATGATATAAGTCTCTTGGATGAACCTTATATTTTTATTAGTTGAATATAAAATAAAAATATAATATTTGTTTTAAAAACTCTTTTATATCAATTTTTACACTATTGGGTATTTTGTTTTTGATAAATTAATATAATCATTGTTACTTAGAAACCATCTTATATAATCAATCCTAATATTTCATATTAACCTATAAAATTAGTGCAATTCATAAAAAGTCTAAAATTACATTTCTTTCGATATTTATAATATCAATTTTTATAATATTTCAATAATAAGGTAATTACTGGATCAACATTGTGTCATAAATAAATTATATTATTCAATGTATAAAAATTATAAATAAAACAAAATTATTTAGGAAATATTTTTTGATTTCTAAAGAATATTTACTATCGAATTTATATTTTTTATTACACTATATTAAAAATGTTTTTGTAAATAAGCTTTTATTTTACCTATTTTAACACTTCTTTGAATTAAATAATAATAAATGTCCTAATCTAATACATGTGGACCTAAATGATAATATTTTACTCTTAAGGTTTATTTTGGTCGATATAAACTTGTCTAATAGAATTAGGACATGTGTTAGGGTAATATTAATATCATTTTTACCCTTAATTACCATATTAACTTTTAACCGTGGTAAATAAAAGTAAAAAGGTACTATTCACCAAATATTACATTGATCTCATTGAACCAAATTTTACTAATTGATATTAACCGTGTCTCACGGATTTTCGAAATTCCACTCAAAGAAGTGGTAAAATTATGTTTTATGAAAAATTCAGTTTATTAACTACCACTTAGTGGTTTCACTATTCATCAGAAAATGAAAGATTCCAGAAAAATACCAAAAATTAGGCCTAAGATATATTTGATATTATAAATTAAAAAATGATGTCTATTTTACCAAATTCAAAACATGTCAGTTGCATTAATTAATTTAAAAATTAATTCCCGTCGTCAAAACAAATAGCGTGTATTTAAGAGATAATAACTATCAAAAGATTGGCACTTGTTTATGTCTGGTTTAAATGTGAAATTACATCCAATAACCAACATTTTATTGAATGGTAAAAATATATTCTAAATATAATTTAAAACCACTCAAATTAATAATTTATCACTATTAATTATTTCTATTGAAAAAGTTGTTTTTAATTAAAATTTAATAATTTTCACTATTCATCAAAATATGAAAGTTATCCGAAAAGTACAAAAATTTCACCCTAAGCTATTCGATATTACGAATCCAAAAATGAAATCAATTTCAAAAGATAAAATTTATAAAATTTCAAAAAGTAGGTATTACTATTCATAACGGCTAGTTTGATAGGTTGTGGTGTGTTAGAATCTCAAAGTTGCGTACAATGCACGCCATTGCATTATTCAAAGGGAAACAAACCGTGGAAGCATGGGGTGTTACATTCTCCCATCCTTCAATAAATTTCATCCTCGTAATTTTTTTAAAATTGGGCTTGAGAATATAATGGAATGTCCCAAATCGGAAAAAGAGTCAATAAAACTATCACTTTAAAAGAAAGGAAGAGAGATATAAAGGTCACCCAAGATAACCCATACATAGGATTCAGGTAGCAAAACATGGATATGGATGATAAAGCAAGTGTTATGTTCTGATAGAGAGGGATAGAAAACATCATCAGGAGAAAGTTAACAATAAGAAAATCACAAACTTGTGTTCGGACAAATGGTCATTAGTCTCCCAGTAGGAAAAGTAAACAGACAACATTTTTTCTTTTAAGTTACATTACATAAGGATGAGGAATTCATTTATGATATTGAATAAGAACATAAAGATATATACTTACTTTTTAAGTAGAGTTTCATTATTTAATAAATTTTTACCACTAACTCATTTTTTTTTGAACAATGAGTATTCAAGAAGACTTGATCAAAATAGAAGAGCTAGAATAAACTTCTATAGAAATACATGATCCTTGTAGGATAAACTATATATTTATCTCGTCTTAAAAGATTAATCATAAACAAAATGGATAGTATAATATCTGATGATCCCCCAAATGAATATTCCATTAGAGAAAAAATAAAGTAATCATAATTTCTAAAATTAAACCATCAATACGCCAAAGTTAAATAAATACCATTCAATAATCAATTTTCCTTAAAATCCTTCAATATAATCCAAACTAATATTGAAACCCAAAACTTATATGAATGTAGTCTTCCACCTTAAAATATTTCTCAAAATGACATTAATTACTCTTAAGGTCACATACTTAAAAGTAATTAACCTAATCATTTTCATAAATAACCTAAATAACTATAAATCCACAATAAAAACATAGATAAATGTCCACCATTACTCCTCAAATGAAATCCCATACTATTCTATTTTCCTTGGACATATAGTGTTCACAAAAAAGCGAAAAACTTCCAAAATAACATTTATCACTTAATAAAAATATCATTTTTCTATACTAAGGGTATTCAATTGATAAGACATAAAATCCCAAATCACATTATTATTGATCAATAACATTATTTAACTAAAAATAATAGTCACACAAACCAGGGACTTCACGTAGTCCAGTGGTAGGCGATAAATACCAATCGTACATTAGTTGTGGGATCGATTCTCACTGCTTTGTCCGACGCGATGGGTTGTCACACGGTCTGCGTGTTGTCCTTTTTCAAAAACTATATTTTATAACATTACCAAAATGATATAAATTCTACAAAATAACCATAACATTATTTAACCACAAATCCTGTCTCATACCTTGCATTTTCATCCCAAATTGTAATAACTTATAATTGACTCAAACCCAATGATCTTATAAAACCAAATGGTTATTTATAACTATATCCACAAGAGAAAAGATAATTCTTCCTCAAATATCATTCTCACATGGAAAGAAGCAGGGTTAAAAATACAAGATATAATTATTCCAATGTAAACCCATCAACACAGAGGACTAATACTTTTTAAACATTTCTCCTTCCATTTATTCCCATATAACTTCTTTGTTGACTAAGAAAATATCCTATAGAATAGGGAATTCACTCTGTTAATGGCTAGGCCCCCTAAATTTACGGCAAATGAGTGTAAATGGATTCTTGGGACCATTTTTATCCTCTTCCATAGTACTCTTCATTTTTCTTCGGCAATTCTTCGCTTTATGCCCTTCCTTCCCGCACGTAAAGCATTTCTTTGTCCCATTGAGACACTTTCCTGGGTGTCTCCTTCCACATTTCCTGCATGATGGAAATTGAGGATTCTTTTCTCCATGGTCTCCACTGCTGGAGCTCTTATCATTCCTCATGTTTCTCTTCTTTGTTGTGTCCGATAATTGGTTAATATATATATTGTTGATCATATTTTTGGAAAATTGATTTGGCATAAAGACGATATCTTTTACGCCTATCAAAATTCCATTTTTTTCTCATTTCAACCATAGTTTCCACCTTGTACATCATTCTCAAAGTCACTATGACTTCCTTGGAATCCATCCATTGACTAAAACCAGAAATCATTGTGTGAGTAACAGTAGTCATAAAATCATTTAGATATTAATATGTCACCATATTCTCAATTTGAAACACATTAGGATTAACCATTGTCAATTACACTCATATTATATATATAATACTTTAAATCAGTCTGTAAAAAAATGTAAATTATCCTAAGAATATCCCCCGGGAGTGTCGTAACCAAGAGTGCAGCATGGACCGTTGTCGTGCACCAGTTCTCGTTCGAGTCTAGCTTAAAGTGTTGTTTTCGGGTTTTACACCTAGGTACATCTATGCCAGAGCTGCCTCTACCTGCTCGTATCCAGACAGGGATGTATTTCTAGGAAAACTCACAAAATATCTACAATACCAAAATTCTAGGAAGTTCTTCTAAACTAATCCCCAAAGTCCATCTTTGGTCTACGTTCTCTAATCCGAGTTTATCTAAATCTAGCTTCCAAGGTTTGTACTAAACTTCCTCTGATACCAACTGTAACGCCCCGACCCTAGTTACCCAGAGTCGGTGAATTATTACATAACATTGGCATGATCAAAAGAAAGATCAAGTCTCGAAAGACCGATTAGTTTAGTAGCCATGGAATAACTAGATACATTCATAATGTTTACATCACATCATAACGTGAAAACTACTACAACAACATCTTGTCTTCATATCCCCTCATACTATCCCTGTAGGTCATTCATAAGATACTTCTTCAAATCCTAGGAAAAATAAAACATTGAAAGGGGTGAGTTCAGATGCTCATTAAGGATAACAATATAGAGGAAACATTCATAAATAAACAAAAAAATTTAAGGCAATGTATAACTAAAAAAAAGCCTTTTAAACATGAACTTTAGCATAATATGACAAGGATAAAATGAAATAATTCCATTTACATATTCACATGGATATTCTAATAGTCGGATAACCACATGAAAATATTAAAAACCACTTTCATAATGACGGAATGCACAATGCCAGACTATCATAACCTGTAGCCAAGGCCTCGTGCCAAGACTACAAATAATATTTTTTCAAGGCCTCGTGCCAAGACACTATTTCATCTCATGAGACCTACCGATGCATCAACGAGATATAGCGGGCTCCACCTGTCACCTACTATGTCCAATTCATTCCTCATATGAACAGGTTTAAACATAACATAAACATTTGTATTAAAACTAGCATACGAAATGTCAATAATTTACCACAAACCATGAATGGTATAAAAATTGCACATCCACAGTCCAATATAACTCATTCGATACAATATGGAAGATTGTATTGTATCAGAATAACCTCAATCAAGAATAATTAAGGATATTTACATAGATGGAAATAATCATCAAAAATATTAGAGATAAATATCCCTTTTTTCTTGAAATCATTTAAAATCCACACTATTTGTCAAGAAGCAATTTAAAATTTGATTTTTTAATCAAAGTGTCCCATACCACATTGAAACTTTTAAAAGGAATTTTTACTTGAAAACATTAATTTCCATATAGATAAATCATTAAACCATTTTTAAAACATGGAAAATAATCAGAAATATTTAGAATGATAAATCATTAAAACATTTTAAAATGATATTTTAGTTAGAGTTACTAACCAAAAGAGAGAAACTTGAATAAAAATAATTGAGGCATATAAAACTTTGTAATACCTTGAGAATAAAGGGATTCATGTTATACTATGTCAAAGTACATTATATACACCATATAAAAGTGATTTGGTGTATAACAACAAAGAAGTCTCAATGGAATGTAAATTGAGATGAATTCTCTTATAAAGACCATATCCTTCCGTTAAGGATAAATCAAAGACATAATTATGTGTGAAAAAATTAAATACACTCAATATGATTGGATATTCAGTGTAAATCAATCAGAGGAAATTCACACATATTCTTGTAAAAACAACACCAATGAATAGGATATTTAACTCAACAAATGGAGATTGAGTTAAAATTACACTTATGATGTTCAAATCGATGACTTGAGAATTTATCAATGGAGTGATTATGTGTACCAAAAGTATATCCATATAAAGGGTAGTGTATATTATGAAATAAACAAATGAATAGTGATTCCACACCTAATCTTGGAGTAAAATAATCAATGAAATATGCGTAAAGCCAAATGAGTGGAAATTTTAATTTCAAATTCCCTTATTGATTAGGTAACATACGAAACATACACCCATGAAAGAAGGATCATAAAATGATGATGTAAATACCCATAAATTAAATTATATTACACAATGAATACAATTATGGGTAGCACACATACACCACATGCAATAAATAATTGGTGAACAGTGGAATTCTTACGAAATTAAGAGTGAGATAAGAAACCCCTTACTTTGTAATTTTTACGTGGTAGACGGTTGGATAACCTCCTGTATAATGGTGAAATAATTGTTATTTAATTATACAAGAATCATTTACATTAATATGATATCATATATGATGTTTTAACATTGATTTGTTAATAATATCTTAGTATTATCGTCATTTTAGGTGTTAAGTTACTCGTTTTCCTTTATATTCTTTGTTACGTAAGCCAGGATTGTTATGGATAGGTTGTATCTTATTCATATCCATAATTATATCAAGTCATTAAACATTATTTTTAATCATCAAATGACAATTATATTTGAATGGATACGATGGAGAATGAATCTCATCGCGTTCGTGGAGACTGTAGTCCGTACGTACGCATGAGCGACAATATCATTATTTTGATGTTAAAATAATATATCCTTGGATGGTATATCATATATACAGAATAATTATATTGTTATATTTATTATTTACATTAATTACACATCATTATTATATGCATCCAAATAATAATTTATTGAATGACAATTACACCACAACGTGGAGACGGTAAACCTTATGTACGCACGTATGGTGACATTCCATTCAAAGGATGGATAGAATACTGAATATGGTTGTACCATATTTATAATAACATAAAAGTATATATAAGATACTGGAGTTATATTTTAGAATAGAAATAACAAATAAAGAAGAAGTTGAAAAAGAATGGAACTTGAAAGAGGGTGGTGAAAACATTACCTCTTCTTCAGGTTCTTCCTTTTGATTTGATCAAAAGGGCTCCATAGGTTGGATTTATGATCAAAATAATTCCTCTAGGTTGTAGTGAGGGAAGTTGAGAGAGTATTTGGTCAGGGTTTGGCTGAGTCAAAAGGCTTTTAATGTGTGAATTAGTAAGAAGGGGTAGTTCCCTTTTATAAGAGGGGTGAGGGGCACCTTTGGAAAACCTAAAAATATTATTTTATAATAAAATCATATTCGGTTTATAATGGCTCCAAAGTGGATTATTTAAATTTTAATGTTGGTATGGGTCTAAAACCACTCAAACAAATGAATTTAGACAGGTTTGGGTCATTATATTAACCTTATCATTAAGTACTGACTCTTAGTTAATTAGTTTCACTTTTACAATGGATCTTTGAATTTTTATATTATATGGTTAATAAACATACTATATACATCCGAGAGACCAAAAAGTGTTCCATTTGTGATACACCTATAATGATATTAGTCTTTTGGACGAACCTTATATTTTTAGGAATTGAATATAAATTAATAATATAATATTTTTTTAAAAAACTCTTTTATGTCAATTTTGACACTATTGGGTATTTTGTTTTTGATAAATTAATAACATCAATATTACATCGAAAAAAACTTATATAATCAATACTAATATGTCATATTAACCTAGAAAATTATTGGAATTCATAAAAAGTCTAAAATTATATTTATTTTGATATTTATAATATCAACTATTTTAATATTTCATTAATTAGGTAATTACTGCATAAACATTGTGTCATAAATATATTATATTATTTAATGTCTATAATTTATAAATAAAATAAAATTACGTAGGAAATATTTTTATCTTTCTAATTTACATTTACAATCTAATTTATATTCTGTATAACCCTATATTAAAAATGTTTTAGTAAATGAACATTGATTTTAACTCTTTTAACACTTCTTTGAATTAAATAATAATAAATGTCCTAATCTAATAAAAGTGGACCTAAATTATAATATTTTACTCCTAAGGTGGTTTTAGGTCGAGATTAACTTTTCCAATAGATTTAGGACATGTGTTAGGGTAATATTAATATCATTTTTACCCTTAATTACCATATTTACTTTTAACCGTGGTAAATAAAAGTAAAAAGTTACTATTTACCAAAAATTACATTCAGCTCATTGAACCACTTTTTAATTTTTGATATTAACCATTTCTCTCAGATTTTCAAAATTCATCCAAAGAAGCGGTAAAATTAAGTTTTATGAAAAATTCGGTTTTTTAACTACCACTTAGTGGTTTCACTATTCATCAAAAAATGAATGTTTCTGGAAAAATACCAAAAATTAGGCCTAAGCTATATTTGATATTATGAATTCAAAAATGATGTCTATTTTACCAAATTCAAAACATATCAGTTGTAATAATTAATTTAAAAATTAATTTCCGTCGTCAAAACAAATACTGTGTTTTTAAGAGATAATAACTATCAAAATATTGACACTTGTTTATGTCTGGTTTAAATGTGAAATTACATCCAATGACCAACAATGTTTTAAATGGTAAAAATATATTCTAAATATACTTTAAAACCACTCAAATTAATAATATATCACTATTAATTATTTCGATTAAAAAGGTTTTTTAATTAAAATTTAGTAATTCTCACTATTCATCAAAATATGAAAGTTATCCGAAAAGTACCAAAATTTTACCCTAAGCTATTTCGATATTACGAATCCAAAAATGAAGTCAATTTAGAAAGATAATATTTATAAAATTTCAAAATGTAGGTATTACTATTCATAACAGATAGTTTGATTGGTTGTGGTGTGTTAGAATCTCGAAGTTGCGTACAATGCACACCATTGCATTATTCAAAGGGAAACGTACCGTGGAAGCTTGGGGTGTTACACATCATGGATGGAGGATGGTGGTTCAATGATGTATAGTGGGTGGTGACTGAAAAAAAAATTATATGCACTATCAAGATAAACATGTAATTACATTATATTGATTTTTCGAGGATGTAGAACGATTGAATTGGAAGAAGAGATCAAATTTGATTAATTCATGAGGGGTGAGCAGAAGATAGATTATTTAAAATTATATTTATAAGAAACAATTATTATTTTCTTGCACTTTCTAAAAAGAGCTCTTAAATGTCATTTTTATAAGTGCCAAAATAGCAGGTTCTAATAAAACTGTCCATTATCTGTGATAAAAACCCCATCATATCTGAATATTCATAATAATTTATTAATATTATTATATATATTTATAAAATTATTTATATTATAAATATATATTTTTTATTTATAAATATAATTATAACTATATAAATATATTTGTTTATTTATATAATAAATATATTTGTTTATATTTATATATATTTATATACTTATATATAATTTCAATACCTTAACATAAATATTTATTATAAATATAATTATAACTATAATTTAAATATAGATATATTTTAATAAATAAATTATAATATATATATTAAATATATATTTAAAAATTTATAAATATAATAATTATTTTTGTAATAAATTTTTAATTAATAATATATATATATTATTTACAATAATAACTATATATATTTATAATTATATAATTATAATACAGTATATTTATTATAATTTTATAATAAAAAATACATATTTATTTATTCATAGATATATGCATATATATATATATATAAAATGAAAAGTACACAAAAAATATTTTTTATGTTAAAAATATTATAATTATATATAATAAATATATTAATTACATATATTTATATAATTTTGAATATAATAATAATATTTAATATAATTTGATAATTATTTATAAATATATATATATATATATATATATATAATAAAAACAAATCAATAAATATTTATTTATTTATATAATTATAATAAATATATTTATTATACAATTAAAATTATTTAAATATATCTATTTTTATTTATTATTATAATTATAAATTTTAAAATATATTTATATATATATTCGTATATTTTAAATTATATTTATTAATTTGTATATATTTATTAATTTATATATATAATAATTATACTTATTATTATTTTATAATTATTTAAATAAAAATTTATGTATTTATAATAATAATTAAACAAAGATATATTTACCAATATATTTTTAATTATAAATATATTTATATATGTGTATATTTATTAACATCTAAATATATGTATTTATAAAATTATAATAAATGCATTTTTTTAATTTTATTGTTATTAAAAAATATAAATATAGTTATAATTATAATTATAAATAAATATATTTAAAAAGTTTTTTTTAATAAATAAAATTTTATAATTATAAATATTATAAATATATTTATTATAATTTTATATGTTTTTTTGTAAAAATAATATGTTCTTAGGTATAACATGAATGAATCATATACATAGTGGATAATATATCATAAAAATGAGTCATCATATATATGGAAAGAATCAATAATAATGGTGTCAATGTATTAATGCACTTTGATGATGAATACATTACATAGTTATGTGTCATCCTAAAACAAGTAATCTTATCATTTCAAACATTGGAATCCACAATCATATCCACTAATAAACTCATGATCATATAGTATCAATTATACTAAGAGGCCAATATATGAACATAAATAATGAAAATCATGTCCATGAATAGTGTTAACATATCATTAGAAATAAATAAATAAATTTTCCAAATTCATGAGAGACATATATATATATATATATATATATATTAATTATAAACACGCGTTTCTTAATTAATGTTTATAAATAAAAACTATTTATAATATAAATCTAATAATTTTATATTTTTTAATAATATTTTTTAATAAAATCATTTATATGTCTTAAAAATAACTTATAATGGATTCAACTTTGTTGCTAGTTTTTTTTTCATTGATTAACGTGACCATTAGCAGATCATTTAGGTAGAGCTGATAAGGGTGATGCTTTTATCAATACATTCTACGTAGCACTGATAAAAGAATGTTCTTTCCTTACTATGATTTCTGTTAGTGAGGTATGAACATAACTAACCATCATCCTGACGAAGTTAAAATGAATAATTAAAAAATATGAAACTCCTAGTTAATAAATAATTCATATAAAACTTCTAGGTTGTGATAATTTACAGAAAATTAGTCTGAATTTAAAATGTGGGAAATTACACCCCCATCATGAAAGATGTCCCAAACTGAAATAATGGAAATGTAATTGTTGAGAGAGTCGAGATCTGAATTACCAAGCTCTATCCAGCATAAGTGGTCACATGCACCAGAGTATTATTATTCGGATTAGTAACCACCACCAAAATATCTATTTTCTTCATTGGACACATCACAAATTAGAAAATCCTATTTAGGGGTAATCATATACATACTCATGGGGACACCTAGAAATCTGATGGTTGAATAGTAAGAGACGGGGTATGAATATACATCAAGACTAAAATTTTGATGGTAAACAATACAATGACATTGTAATATATGTATATACATATACGGTGAAAAATAATCCCAAATGAGAGAGAAAGGGGATCTCCATCTCATAGACAGACCATTGGAATGAGTGCAGATAGTTCCAATGGTCCATCAACGATGCCCCAAAACCCGCATGTTTTTCTAGTAGAAATATATAAGTCACTAAAAATTTATTCATTGTGCCTCAAATTCTAGGGGCCAAAATAACTTTGTAGAGGAACCTTGCCTTGGTATAATTGGAGGGTGCCACTCATATAGTCGAGAGAGAACCCACGCCTTGTATTAACTAGTGGGTAACATTGCATAGTTGAACCAGGAAAAATGACCTAAGACCACATGTTGGTTCCAATTAGATAACTAATAGAAGACCCATACCCTATCCGTTTATGAGTGTTCTACCCTAATGGATGAGGACCCATACCCTGGAACTACATGAGGGTCCCACTCTATAGATAAATAGTAGACCCGTACCCTATCCTAGAAGGAGGGTACAAATCTAATGGTCAATGAACCATTCCTTGAAATTAAGGGAAGGTGACAATAAAGTAATTAGTAGAGGAAAAATAACTTTTCCGGGTGTGAGTGTGCGTCTCTAGTAGTCATGGACCCGATACATGACTAGTAGGTGAGTTCCACTCGGATAGAAGATAGAGGAATCATTCCATTTATATAAAGATGTTGCAACTTTGAAATAATATTGATGATCCATTATTTTCCCATTAGAAGGGTGAAACCCTTATAAAAGATAGAGGACACATAACCATATGTGTAGGAGGGTGTCACTATAACACCTTTGGGAATCATTCTTGATCTATATCATAGTCAAGAATCTCTTAATGGAACATTATTCATTTAAAATCTCACATAGTATATTGTAATCCACCATAAAGGATTCCATCATGTTATATATGGAATAAAATCCATTATAGGATACTCATGGGGCAAAAAATAAGTGATAATGTATAATATTTGAGAGGTAAACTTTTCCTCAAAATGAAAAGTGGGTGCACAACATGTATGGGAGACCACACCACATGTGGTCTCACCTTGAGGGATGGTCATGTCCATTCTGGTACAAGAATCTATTATTTTATACCCTTAAATAGCGTTTATGTAGACTAAACTGTGTGAATCATACACCTATGCTCCTTCCTATGCTACTGGTATTATAATTGTATACTGTTTGTGCCTGTGTACTTTGGTACATGGTGTGTCCTCTTGCATGGGGTCCTGCTCATTTGATTTTCCACAAGTAATTTCAGCCTAGGGAGTGTCACTTGGTGTGTGGACCATCTACATAGTATTTTATGCTAATCTTATTCCAAAACAATAGTTTTGTATCCAATGGAATACTACAAAATGTGTGTCCAGACTAGTACACATTGTTGTTTCAGAGTTCCTTGAAACGTGTGTTCTAGATTTAAGAATCACCAATTCTATGCATTTTCCATTTGATATATTCATGCAACTAGAATCATCAAATGGTTTTATATCCAAAGAAGACTATCATTCTAAAGGAAGGAGTTTATTATGTTTCAAACATTATGATACTTAAGAACATGATTTGGTCTACATGATGGGGGGTCGAAGTCATCACACCCTTTTGGGTGGAATTAATGTCTACTCAGGGACTCTCTTTGTAAAATTAATATATTTTCATGATTAGTTATTAATTAACCAAGTATATCATATTTATCCTTTGGAATTTTAATCACTTATTAACATGGGTAAAACATTAGACTGAACTGTATGTATTAATGTTTGTTCATTAATTGAAATATTTGTATGTATCCAATGTTTTCCATCAATTGTATCCTCTAATATACTGATTAGAGATTCTTTTAATCATTCATGCATTGATACTGGTTTTTAAGCCACTCAGTGGGGCACACTGGAATTTATTATCATCCAGGGAGATGAAGGATTATTTTGATCTTCGGATTGTGCCCATAAAATGTGCTACGTATGTATCCTTATGAAATTAATTAGAACCCTCATAGTTCAGTGTCGCTTAATAGGACAACTCACACCTTTTAAGGTCATGTGACACAAACCTCTAAGCGGAAGGTGCATAGTAGAAACTTATAGTGGGACTTATGCTGAAGCTGCCTAAGGAACTTGGAAGGGATACATGTTTCCAAATAAGATCAGACCCTATTGGGAATATGGCCCAAAGAGAATAAGGTTGCTTTAAAATGTTGGTTTTGAACCTCAAGGAGGCTTCCTAAGTATCCCAATGTTCCGTAAGTCTCATAATAGAGTATGGTCCTTTGAGAGAGATTATTTTCATATTACTTCATAGAAATGATACCTTGATGGTCTGGTATTTAATTTGGGGATTATTTATAAGGTATATTCACAGATTAAGGGAATTAGGGTTGGATTCCTGATGAGGATATCTACTGCTCTCGGTCCATGAGGAGGCTTCCAATGAATCATATTTTGAAATTGGAATTAGAGTTATCATAGTTCATTCGGTTATGAAGATGTTGTAATCATGAAAAATCTCTAATCCCACACAAGTCATGCTCTGTGTGAGAAACAAGAGAATTTCAAGCATTCGATAAATGAATTCAATCGTTCAAATTTTTCCTCAATGATAATAGAAGAGGGTGCATCGACCGTGGAAGAGGTTGAGGGGACAAGCCTTCCCTCTTTTGAATTTACATTGGGCAAGGGTCCAATATAACAAGGAAGGTATGATGGTGAATGGCTAATTCCAGGATGGCTGCCCTGAAATTGATCCTGGTAGGAAAGGGAGTCTTCTATTTTTCTTGTGAGGATGTGTAATTGTGAACTGTACCTTCCCTACTAGATACCTGATATTCCGAGTCTCCACTTTGAGAAAGGTAAGTCTATGACCCAACACGCCTCCAAACTGGGAACTTCCCAACAATGTTTCTGGTAGAATTTTCCATGTGAGTGTGGATATACAAACCCAAAAACATCTCATGAATCCTAACCCCATTATCAAACAAATGAGGGAAACCTCTAACTGTGGAAATACAAACCCAAATAAAGATACACATATGTGCCTTTCCAAATGGTTTGAGATGTCAAGTGGTTTTTGTGGAGGATTCAACATAGTCCATTTTTGTTAAGGGAACCAAAGAAGGAGATACCCTGCATTGAATGGATTTTAAAAGAGGGTACATAATCTGGTCGCATAGGTACTTCATGCATGTTTTCTGCGTAGGTACCCCTCATTGTTGTATTGCACAAGTACACTGCACAGGAATGGCGCGCATGTATACCAAGCAGGTGTGGGGCACATGTATACCATGCAGGTATGGCATGAAAGTATACCACATAGGTATGGATTATGACTGAAGAATATGAAGAACATCAAGACATTCTTATCCCATTTAATTATTTTTTCTATCGTGGTTTAGAGAGATACCTGAGGCAATTTGAGGGATCTAGGTGAAAGAGCTATGCAATTGGAGATTTAGAGAGTCTTTCACTTTTTTTGAGACCTGATATGGGGAGCCCAAGGGTTATATTTATAGTCATGGATTGCTCAGGTCGAAGAGATGTTGCCTGCACAGTAATTTCTCCCAGTATATCTTCATAGATATTCCGTGTAGGTGCACCGTGAATCTTTTGGCATGGAGTGACATCGAATAGCTCCTCTATGTATGTGTATCGTGTAGCTCTACCATGTAGGCCTGTAAAGCTCATCTATCGTGAAGCTCTTTAGTGAAAATTTTGATTTTCCTTTATACGATTCAAAAAACCCTTTGGGATCTGAATGATTAGGAGTTATCTTCATAGTCCCTTTTCTTTAATTTCCTAATTAGTTACCACAAAATCCCCCCTCAGTATTGGATCCAAAACTTATAAAGAGGGTCGAGTCCTAAGGTGAAATTTTTCAAACAAAGGAGGTTTACTGCACAATTTTTCCACACAGAAGCATCATGGAGGCATGGAATGAATATGTTGCGCGTAGTCCGGATGGATAGGTCATCGGTTGCCTTATAAATAGTTCTCACCTTTCGCGATTTTCTTCTTCATCTTTGCTTTCTCCAAAAAAATTCTAGCTCTTGCTACGTAGGTCATTCGCCCAGATCATATTTCATTGTGCTCTCACATAATTTCCTTGAATTTTATTCAAGGTAGAATTATTTAAAGTGATGGAGCTACACCAAACAACTTCCTCAAAGGATTTGTGCAAGGACAGTGAGAAAATGACCAATGTGATAGACCTATGTGAAGGATCTACCTAAGAGGCCTCGTTGAAGGATCTATAGGAACATAGTCCTTTGGAAAATTATTTTTTTCCTCTTTAAAATTTTTTCCCAGAAGTTTAGTTATTCTTTTGTAGGAATGAATGAATCATATGATGACTCATACTGGAGAAACCAAGGATTGCCAAAAATAAATGATGATGATCATCAGACCCGACTATTGTGACATTGTTCAGAGTACTCATCCTGGGCCATGGAAGGATCTAATTCCGTACCAACGGGACTACACACATTGTCTTTATTTACCCTAATAAGGGAATGTGATTTTGTAATATGCCCATGTTCCATCTGTTAAGAAGTACTTTCCAATGAAATGGTTTCATCATTACTCCAGTTGTAACTGCATGAATATTAGTTCAAGGGGGTTCCCATACAAGAAAGAATAGTCCTTATTAGCTGAATCCTTCAACATAGTGGTCGCACTCTGATATAAAAGATCACGTTTTAGAGACAAGACCACATTGTTATGATTCCAATTTTGGGATTAAAAAAATCAATCTAAAAGTTGGAAATGAGATTGGATATTTAATTCTAGAGGGGGTGTAAAACCTGAAAGGATGTGAGCATTCGGGGTACATCGGACTTTGGTAGAATTCTGAAAAGAGTTGTTAGACGTTCATATAATCGAAGCTGTATGGATAGGGAAAACCTTTGTTTATAAAAATTAATTCATTCATAAATTACTTAGCCAATGGATTCCAAAAACAAATCCCATTCATTTGATGCATGGTGAAGTTGGTAATAGTCTCTGGGACATTTACCAAATTGCATAAGTTCCTATTATTGGAGAAATGTATGATGAATTCATTCCACCTACTACAACATGGGATGATGCTTCCAGAACACCACCGCTATCTCATGAATTATTAAATGTAGATATGAATTTAACTAAGGAAAATAAATATATTCATGCTAGAGTGTGGATGGAAACCTTATTTGAACTAAAAATAAAATCATGTCCCACTTATGGACATCCTACTATTTGTACTTTTACGGATAACCGAGGTAGTTCAGACATATATTGGCCTACACTAGAAATAGGCTATTATAAGAATTGGGTATATGAAGTCAAACCCTATATAAATTAAAATCTATTTTTAGCTTCCTTCCTTGGTATGTAGCTAAGTGTTTACCTGCTCAAGTCTGTGAATTCGGAGGTTGTGTAAGATCAGGGACATTCATCATTGAAAATAAATTGGTATCAAGGAAGTATATTGGGATAGAAACCCCTATATTAGAATGAATTTACCATCTCCTATTACATTTATACAATCGTAATGCTTCATTTAGGATTTCAGGTCCATTCCATTTTTTGTGGGGCTCGATTATAGCACATTTTTCTTCATACACATTGTTGAATTCAGTTAGAATTTCCAAAGTTTGATTCACCCAAATTTTGTAGAATGTTTCTAGTATTTACTATCTAAAAATGAGACCCAATGAGTTGTTGAAGGTATTGCATGTCTCAGGAGAATTCATCTTCTTTACCTTTGGTAACCCACCAATTGGAACATTTATTGATGATGGTAATGAAATGTGTTATGAGTTTAGAGCTTATATGATGGGATTCAAGGATGTTGTATTATCATCCAGGAATAATGGTGAAAATATTGGTGAGGTATAGGTTCCCTATAGGTTTTCTTGTCAGTTAAGATGCCTTCAAAAATCAAATAGTTATCCACTTATGTATGTCATACTATAGAATCAACCAATGGTAGTGCAACAATTCTGGATCCTAATGGATTTAGATGTATCAAAATTGTCAATTACGCTTCCTCCACCAGATGCATCGATTGGATTGAAAGCTGGGTATGCTAATGATTAGGACTCTTCATAACCTAAAGGGGAATTGAAAAAAGGAATATATCCTGTTGAAGCTACAACAAATATAGCACGTGGAAATCATGGTAAGAAGTCTATGTCCAAAGATGATATAGATGTTTCAGAGGTTTCAGAGCCCTCAAAACAACTTCACTTGAGGAATACCAGGAAGTCCATGGCTAGGGAACCAAAACCTCCAATGCTAAGGTGATCCAATCAGCACCATCAAACTGATATTTCTATTCCATCTATTGGAATTTCTGAAGAAAGGATGTCTGAAGAAGATTATCAATAAGAGGGAGTTGAATATCATCCACAATCAACCATACCCTCATTGAACTATGTGAGACCTTAAACCATTCATCATTGATAGTGTGTAACCTATGATCTTAAGGATGCATGTGCATTCCTCCATCATGGTATTTGAATGCCAGATATTGGTGACATCAAGGCACCTTCTGGTTGCAATCCGGACAATAACATTGATGAAGTAAAAATTTATATTGCGGCGCTAAATGATTTTATATACGGAACTAATGAAAAAATCATTGACTGTAAATGAGTATCTCATATACTGGACTTAGGATTCTATGAAAGGATAATTATTGACTCGGAGGAGGAATGGGATATTTATGTTAGTATTGATAATTAATTTACCTTTTTCCTTTATCTCAACTATGTTTTACCATTTATCATCAATAATATTGATGAAAATGTATTTATACAGCTTTAATGTACAGAAGGAATAGCCAGACCAATTATTGAATCATCACAGTATGGTCCTACTTTCTCTTCTATCGATGCAACAAATTATCCTCCCGAGTCTCAAAAACATTCTCCAGGATCAAGAATCATGATTGGGGTAATGGAGACCTATAATTCTCAATCATTACCTCTTGTTTCCCTGGCTAAGAGGAGTGTTCCATTCTCTCCCCAATCATTTGAATAGAAACTCAAGAGAGCAATGAGATTTATTCGAAGAGTTCACTGAAGAAGTAAGTTTGTATATGATCCTTAGGGAATAAAACTTTTTGAATATATTCTGGTAACCACGTTTTATCCACTTGTATGATCTATGTTCATATCCCCTCTCAAGGGATTAAGAGCTGATTCTTCATGACCAGATAATGAAGCCCCAGGGGAAACCCAGGTTCATACTGAATAATCTACAATTTTAGAAGATAAATCGTCAAAAGATTACGCTATACCTGCTCCTGGATATGTTGGGAGAGAGGAAATTCATTGTATGATTAAATACATTCCTCAGTGAATTTTGTCAATGGATCCAGAAATATTCACCACTGATATTCCTATTGCATCAGAAGAAATGAATGAAGAACTAGGGAATTCTAAGACCAATTATGATGTTGGCCCAAACCTGGAAAGACCGGATGCTGCCATACCAATTGAAGAACCCACAGAACAAAATGTCAGCAGAGCGAGTTCAGGAATAATCTAATGTTTGTTGGATACCTTAAATGATTAGGATGTCATAACATTTCAGGCCAAATAAACTTAAAGGATGGACACCCTTAATCTAGATATTAATATTTCAGGTCCCATCTAGAATTTTGAGCATTTTCATGAAGCATTTCACGGACATAAGTCCCAAGTCATGTATTATTTAAAACATAATTTCTATCCAACATGATTCTTTACATCAAAGTTCACCATATGCATCTTTATCGGTAGAAAATGTTGCAAAGGATCTTCTTGAATATGGCGTTCCACTTTTTCTTTCTACTAGGGCTATATAAATACCTACAGAGAATACTTCATCAAGAGATGTTCTAAAGCCATCAAATGTCATAACTGAGAAAATTCAATGAAATTCCCCTTATAAAGAATCTCCTTCTCAAAACACAGAAGCTGAGAATACGCGGAATGAATCAAATCAAGTAGCTGACTTATTATTGAGTAAATATAAAAATTTGTTTGAATTATATTTGATTACTCCATTTTAAACATATAATGACCTTGATTTTATAATTTAGGGTTATCAGTTCCAATATTAGAAGGTGAATCTTTAATTGTACCATGGGAAGTAGAACAAGGAAGCTCATTAAGAGTCATGTCCCCAGAGTACATTTTTCCTCATGGTAGTGACTCATATTCAAATATATGGACTAAATATGGTCTTGGTATGACACGTAAGAATATATGATGAAATATCTAGAGCATAATTTATGAAAAGCATTTAGATGAATTATTGTCTCATTTTTCAAGACCCCCAGCATTATTCTATGTATTGGGATTTGGTGGATTTAATTTTCAGCAAGTACAAGATTCCATGAAAGAGACTATTCACCAAATGGTGTAGGTACATAAGCTGTAACAATATATTGAATAATCTAGATGACACATCAATATTGGGAGCTTTCAATCTTAAATAATTGTGGCTGTGGCAAATCATGACACGAAATCACTCGAGATTAGCCCACAAATCAAAGAAACATCGAAGGAGTTGTTATATCTTCAACAACAAGCGGATGTTGATCATAACAAGTTAGGAAGTTGAATCGGACATTTTGAGAAATCCAATTAGAGGGGATAACTTCCATTTTAACTGCAAAGGAGGCACTTCGTTAGGCAATGGAGGCTAGAGTTTCTCAACTAACTCAACATCAACAGGTAGCTGATAGAGCATATGAAGCGGTCCTACAAATAAAGAGTAATGTTGATATTTTATTCTAAAACATGATATAAAAGCTCTATTTTGTGGATGGCTCTTTATTTTTATATGAATGAATGAAATTTTGTTTTCAATCATAAAAATATTCATTCATGTTTTTCATGATTACAATATGAAAAGTAAATGATGATATTGATTCATTTATGTTAAAAAATAATTATTATAATAAAATGAATGATGTTTTCCAAATTTTCTTATTATGCTGATAGACCTAATTAGCCAAATTTTATTTTTTCAGGGGTTATAAGGATAAAAAAATTGTATCTTTTTACCTTTTTTAGTGCTCAATATTACCAAAATCATACAAAAATGTATGTTTTATGAGTTGGGACTGAACTTTTGTTTCTAGTTCCTTTCACGTGTTCTCAATATAATGAGTACCAAGTCTTATGTTACATACAGTTTAGAGTCATTCATGTTGGACTATAAAGGGATAATATTTTGGTTTGAATAGCTTGACCATAAATTTTGAATTTGATTCCAAACATGAATCGATGGATAAAAATTGATTCAATATTCTGTAAACATTTCTAGTGTGAATCACGAGTCATGATTTTTATAGTCACAAAATATAAAACTTGTATCAAAATAAGTGGTGTCTTTTCCTTGAATTAAGACACCGTTATTTTACAAACACATTATGGGGGCCGCGTTATGCAGGGATAGCTGGGGAATATGCTGCATAGCCAAATAGTGGTATGTTTATACTGACAAGCTTGTTATGTAGGAAAATTATGCAAGGCCACCTAAGGGCACATGCTATATAGTCATGAAAAAGAGTTCTTTAAGAATTTAACATTTTCTGTAGGTAGATTGGGGGAAATAAGACATGGGTGACTCAAGACCACAGTAGGTGGATTATCCAAGGAATTGAATTTTAAAGATGAAATAGGGCTATTTTAGACCAGAATATGTCATGAATTGAAAAACCATTTTTATACAGATTTTCTGTATGAGTAATGGTTAAAATTTTTTAGAAATGGGAATTTTTGACATCATATTGTGATGTTTTAAGTCATGTATTGAAGACATTATATAGGGCGGTTTTATGTCATTCATTGAGGACATTGTGTGGATTTAATTTAAGGTCACTATCATTGAAAAAATTATGAGATACTCCAAATTTCTTGATAATTTGTTTTGAAACATACTATCATGCTCAGGTTTGGATGGAAAAAAGATAAACATTGATTTGAGAATTTCTAGAACCAATGAATGATATGTGAAAAGGGATAAAATAGTTAGAGGAAGACTTTTATTAGAACGCATTTACCATTACATGACAAACCCGTTATGGGGTATGTATTATGTAGGGCCAACTAGGTCATATGATGAATAGCCAAATAGTGGCATCTTTTGACTAACAGACATGTTATGTAGGCAACTTATGGATGGCCACCTAAGGGAACATGCTGGATAGTCATGAAAAAAGAGATTTTAAAAGTTTGACGTTCTATTGCTAAAAGTCATTGAATATTTATGGAAATTCCAATTTTTCGATGAATGGAGTTTGGTTTTTGGAGAAAGGATCCTGAATATGGAATGTGTATTTACAATAATGATATCAAAAGATTTGGCGGAATATGACTTTTATGAGTGTCTAAACCAAACATATAACATATGGTGTCTTCAGTTTTAGGTTATACAACTAGGACCTGAAATAGAATCAATATATACAATGTGGCCAATTGAGTTCAACTTTATTCCCTAGTGCATCAAACACATGGGGAAGGAAATGTATAAACCATGGTCTTGAAGTATTTCATATTGTGATAATGATAATGGGACATGTATACATAAATGAAGGCATTAAAATATAGATTCTTATATATTTTCATCAATAATTAAAGGGTACAAAGATACTATAACCAAGAATGAAGTTACCATTACATGAAAAACCTATAATGGGGGATGTATTATGCAGAACCAACTAGGGAATATGCCTCATAGGAAAATAATGGCATCTTTTTGTTGACATGACTCTTATGTCGGCAACATATGCAGGGCTACCTAAAGTCATGTGCTACATAGTCATGAAAAAGAGCTCTCAGAAGTTAGAAATCCTTTCACCAGAAACTATAAGAAAGATAATGAAGATATGTTAATATTCCAGATTATGACAGTGAAATATGGATGAGGGTTTATGTTCATGTTTATGGGAAATATTTGTATCAACAAAGACCATGATTTTGATGTACTTTACATAGATCAGACTCATATGTAAAATGGAAACTTTGTTTGTTTCCTAAAAAAGAGTATAGAGATGTGCAGTTTTAAGACATGCATTGAGGACATTAAATTATATAGTCTCAATTCATGTAGTGAGGACATTATACTATGATGTTTTAAGTCATGTTGTGAAGACATTATTAACCGTTATGAATGGAAAGAAATATTGTAACTGGATTAAGGGATAAAACCCAAGTGGTGCTATATGTCTTTCTTGGCAATGAATCAAGTCATATATAGTTCTTAACAGGTCGTCTCTATAGATTTGACCATTAAATAAGACATAAAAGGGGGGTTTTAATACGAATGGGCCCAAAATTGGAGATTTATTCATCTTTACGTGTCTCAAAAAAGTGTGAATCAATCTGTACATAGTTCAATAAACAATCATTCCTCATGCTATGTTTGACAAAAATAATGCAGGATTTTAACACGTTCTAAGAGAATGGTAAATCATTACGGCATAAAATGGTATAAAGACCAAATAATATATCTTAAGGAAACACTATGTATTTACATATTTCTATAAAGTAGGATAAAAGAAAATAAGAAGATTTTGTGGTTGTGGTTGGGCCGAAAATTGGAGATTTGGGTGTCTCTAAATATCTCATTGAAAATGAGAATCAACCCATACTTAGTTCATGAATCATGGTCTCTATGCAAAACTGACTCCGACATAGGAAAGAGAGGGACTCATGTACTACTAAAGAGCAGTGATGATGTCAATGATATTTTCTTATGGAATCATATAATGTCAAATAGAGAAAACATTAGTTGTAAAAATGATGTCATGTAGTTTAATGTCATGAGACAAGGGAGAAGATGATATGCATATTAATGTCATACAGTATGGACACTTATGGATATTATGTAGTTTAATGTCTTGAAACTATGACATGGGGGTTGTGTAATTTTATGTCTTGCAGTAAAGACATTTTACTTTGTAGTCTTAAGTCTTGCAGTGAGGACTATGGTATTGTGCAGTTAAAAGTCATGCAGCAAGGACATGGTACTATGATGTTTAATTTCCTGTAGGAAGGAAAAGGTATTGTGTAGTATGATTTCTTGGAGTGAGAAATATTGTACTATGTAGATTATAGTATTTTAGTGAGGACTATGTTATTGTGTAGTTTAATGTCTTGCAGTGAGGACTATGGTACTGTGCAGTTTAATGTCTGGAATTGAGGACTATGGTACTGTGTAGTATATGGTCATGTAGTGAGGACTATGTTACTGTATAGTTTAACATCTTGCATTGAGGACTATGGTATTCTTTTCTTTAAAGTCTTTAAGTAAGGACTATAGTGTATAATTACACAAAGTATTTCTCAAAAAATCCCTCATTGGTTTGATATTTAATGAGCTCACCATCCATTGAAATTAAAACAGAGGATCCATTTGAATAGACATTATTTATGGAATAAGGTCCTTCTCATTTTGGTTCATGTTTTGGAGGGTTAAATCCTTGTAAAATTGGAGTCCTAAGGACCAATACAAATTCTCATTGAAGGAATGAATGAAGGTGAACATTTTTATTAAAATCTTGTGCTATTATATTATGATATACTTAGAAAAGATGAAAAGTATGCAATATTCTCTTATATAATATTTCCAATTCAATTAACCATTTATGATATCTTTAATATGTAGGCATCTAATAATAGATATCAACTCTATGTATAGGTAATGGTATTTCCATTGGAAAAATATATTCGGTTCCATGTTCCAATGAATATGGAGTTTTTTTGGTAGTAGTACGGGTAGTTTTCTGATAATCCCACAAAGCATTCAAAAGATTATCAGGCCTAGAATTCTAATAATTACCTTCCATATTCTGGAGTATATTTTATAAAGACATATTGAAGGCCTCTATTTGTCCATTGGCTACTACATGATAGTTTTATGAATTGATGGACTTGATATTATGTTCCATATACAACGTTTTCTACTTCAAGAGAACAAATATTGGTGCCATTGTTCCTCAAAATAGAATGAGGGACTCCAAATATGGTGATGATAATATTTTTTACACAACTAGAAATTATTTTGGCTTTGACTTCCTTGAGAGGACTTGCCTCAGCCTATTTGGTGAAGACGTCAGTAGTAGTAAAAATATACTTGAACTGCTTAGCCGGGGCTGGAGGATAAGGCTCCACTACATCCATTCCACATGTGGAAAATGGCCGAGAGTATTTAGTTGTATGTAGAAACATTGTGGTTGATAAAAAAAGTTGGTATGAACTTTATAGGGATGAATGTTTTTATTGAAATTTGTGAAATCATGCATCATTGAGGGCCAAAAGTTTTCAAGCCATTAGATTTGATTGGAGATTTTGTACCCATATTAGTGGGCCCCGCATGCTTTTTAATGTACTTCTTTCATGATAACTGTGATCTCTCCTTAATCAATATATTTGACGATAATTCCATCAAAGCCACACTTTTAATGGATCATTTGGTGGTCTAAAGTATCATAAAGATTAAAGTTTTCCACTATGAAACAGATATGTTCATTCTCAACCCTGTCTAGTGGAAGTACCACATTATAATGATATTCCATGATGGATGTTCTCCATCTAGAAATATGACCATATGGTTCATAAATAGGGAAAATTTCATTAATTTACTCATTTTTGTTTGAATGAAAGGTACAAACACATGATGATGGGTTATGCTGATAATTTTTTCATCCCGATTTAGATTAGCCAAGGCTGTAGCTGCATTATCCAGTGCATTTTCTTGTGCATTTTGTGATCGCGGTATATAAGACAGTGTAGGATTTGAGGTAAACTTAGCCATTATCTCTCTGACATAACATCACAAAGGTTTTGAATCTTCTTTTCTGATAGAAAATTCCCCATTGATGTGTTTTAATACCAATTCTGAATCAAAATTTACCTTTAAATGATTCATTTTCACATAAAGGGCCAATTCCAAACCTGAGTTGAGAGATATGTATTCTACTTCATTGTAGGTACCTCTTTCCGATAATAGGAATGAATAAGGAATACTGCCTTTTCTAGGGAAATAAGGACAATTCCTAATCCAACATTGTTGAGTTTGGGTTTTTACAGCCTTTTCCATGTTAGACTTCTAGAAGATCATCAAAATATATTTCCAATGTTTGGGAATTATCTTGAATAGAGAAGACTTATTCATAAGGATATTTGGTATTAAATGATATATCTTCCATAGATTGATGCTCAACAAAAAAATCATCCAAAGCGTGGACTTTCATTTTATTTTGAGGCACAAACTGGATATCATAATACTGAAAAATAACTACCCAATGTGCCAGACTCCCTGTATGCATAGGAAAACAGAGGATAAATTTGAGTAGATTATTATGAGAATGCAATTTTCCCTCATGATGTTGCAGATAGTGTCTCAATTTTTGAACCTCAAAGATCAATTCAGGGCATCATTTCTAAAAACGTGAATACCAAGGTTCTTCATCAAGCATAGTGTAATTGAGTTAATAAATGATGTTTTCATTCCTACCATTATTCATTTGGTTGAGGAAGGATCCTAGTGATCGCTCTATGGATGTGATGTAAAGATTAATTGGTATTCTGTCAATAGGTGGCATCAATACTAGTAGACTCAAGATGTATTTCTTGAGTACATCAAATGATTCTTGGAAATCTTCAGTCCACTGGTAAGATACTCCCTTCTTCATTAATTTAGTGAAGGGTAAACACTTGCATACAAAATTGGCGATAATGCACTGAATATAGGCTAAGTGTCCATGATGTCCTCTTAATTCATTCAAATTTTGAGGAGGTGACATAACGAGGATTTTTTTTTCTTGGGATAACTTTGATACCATGATGGCATAGAAGTATTCCATGTAACCTTCCTAAGGTTACCCCAAAAGCACAATTTAAGGGGTTTATCATCAAATTATATTTCCAATATTTGTGAAATATGGTCTCCAAATCAGCCAAGTGATTGAAACGTTTTCTTTATATGACAACCAAATAATCCAAATAACATTCAACAAATTTTCCTAGGAAGGGTTTGAAGATATGGTGCATGGCACGTTGGTATGTTGCGTCTTCATTGTTTAAGGCAAAGGGCATTATCCTATAGCAATACACAACTTGACGGAATCTAAATTTTTTAGATTATTCATCCACCAAGGCCATTCGAATTAAATTCTACCCATAGATACCATCCATAAATGAATGAGCTTCATAGCGAGCAGTTACATCAATTAAAACTTCTATAATCAAGATTGGAAAACCATCATTAGGACAATGCCCATTAAGATATCTGAAATCAATGAAGACTCTAATTTTTATGTTATTATTTTTCACTAGGACTATATTTTCTACCATTTGGGATACGTATCTTCCCTGAAAAAGATTACCATTATAATATTATTAACTTCAACATCAATTTTAGATAAATTACTTGGTTGTGTCATCGTTTCATCTTGCTTGAATCCACAATGTTCTTCTAAAAAACCAAATGTTAGGTGGCTACCTCCAGATAAAGACCTGAAATTTCAATATAATTCCATAAAAATATATATGATGTTGTTTAGAAATGAATTATAAACCTATTTATCTTCATAGGTCCTGTATTTACTAATTATATTGGGGTGGTCGATCATGTTCTATACCCAGAATTATTTGTATGAGTTCATCCACAGTGGTAGAGACAGATTCATCAAATGAAAATATCTCCATTCAACCTTCCATAATTTCTTGGTGTATCAATAATTTCTCCCATGTTATCAGGCTCAATAACTGCAATTGACATCATGTATATTACTGGATTAGTGCATGGATTTGGATTTTCCATTTCAATTTGTTTGATCGGTAACATATAATCTGTACTCAAATCCATGATTGGATTTTATGGCTTCATTTCTAGTAAATTTGGATCATTCACTCTATTTATCACTTTGTTCATGGGCATCGTTCCTTTTGTGTGATAAAACTCTACCTCAATGTATTAAGATTCATGTGTTTTGATTAGAGCCTTATAACTATAAAATGTCGGAATAAGACCATTTAAATAGTATTTCAGACATTAGTGGTATGACGAAGGTATGGCTTCATATTGATGCAACCAATGCCTTCCATGAAGAATAATGAATGTTGTGTCCTGATGAACAACTATGAAATATTAATTAGACACAAGATGTCCAAACTGAGTTTTGAGGATAATTTCACCCATAGGTTCTTGTTCATTTTTGTCATATCCTTGCATAATAAATGTCGAAGGTGATATGTCAAATTCAGTCAGGCCCAATCGATGATGTGTAAGAATGGGAATGAGGTTGACCATGAAGCCAATATCAATTAACACTCATCAGATATATATGTCATTGAACATGTTAGAATGATACAAAGATCTGATATGCTCATGTACCACATAGTCTTCCTCTTCATCTATAAATGATATTGATGCATGACATTCTACAAAATAATTCTTTATACTGTAAACCACATTAGCAGAATAATCAGTTTCAAACTCATGATGACTTGAATATGCCTCAATGAGTGCCTATAATAGATATTTTGACATATTCAAAGCTTCCAGAATTTAAAAGATGGCTGGTAAATGGGATAATGTTTTGAAAAAATCATTCTTTTGATCAAATGGTTTGTGTATCCTAACATGAAGGTATGGTTTTGCAGGTGATTTGGAAGTTGATGCTTCTATTGTAGATGTACTTTGTGTTGAAGAAGAAGTGGAAGATACAACTGGATTTGGTAAATTAGACTGACTAAATCTATTCATATGATGAGAAGAAGATGGTATGGCTTCTAATCGGTCCTCCAAAAAAATTATTCTAGGACTAGACTTGTTTTTCATGGAAGAAACTTTATATTCATGTTAAAATCGAAAAATGTTTCTTCCACAAGTTTCTTCCGCATATATGGTATGAGCAAGGATAGAGTTAAAATGGTGATTTCTAGAATTCTCATGTCTTCCCATGTACCCTCAACCATGCCCCTTTATCTAGTTCCCCAATTAGATATAAATAATTTTTTTTCATTATAATCAGAATCATAATTGGCATAAGGATCCATTAGATGTATAACATTAAAGAAACCAAAGATCAATTCTACATCTGATATCAATTTTTCCCGAAATGTTACTTCTAGTTGATCAGTTTAGTGAGGTGGTGCCCATGATTTTAAAATAGATGACATAAAGTCTTCTAGGGTTAGGGACAAAATTTTCCTTGATGTGAGATCATATTATTTTGACTGATCTTTATCCTTATGACTACTTTTTTACTTTTAGGAATGAACATTGGATGATGATGGTTTGGTTGTGGAAGGAGTGGTAGAAGACACAATTGTTTGTTTACACTATGTTAGTAAAATATCATGAGTCCATTTAATCATCATTATGTTAATCCAATCATCATATTTTTGAACATTTTACTTTTATCCTCTAGCCATTCTCCCTATTCCGCTGGATGGGTAGCAGTAACACATGCTACATGAGCTGATGATCTTTTGAATTTCACTTGTCCATAGTCTACCATATTTTTTAGAAGGAATTTTCAAACAACGCACTCCGGAATGGGGTGTCCCAACATTTGATAAAAGGGACAATAATTTGGAAGATCTTCATCTCTGTCTTTCTTTGGGTTCTTCAGCATTGAAAATTGAACCAAATTGTTTTCTACGGTTGAGATGAAGTAACCAGAAAATTTTTTGTTCCTGAAAGAATAAACATTATTATTTAAATCATCAAATAGTTTCCTCCTTTGAACTATTTTATCAAGTTGACGAGATGATCATTGCTGCCAATTCTCAGGAGGCAGTGCCCCTCAGTATGATGAAGTTCTTTAAATAGAAGCAGATAAAGGTGACTATTTGTGTGTGATTGTAATAGATTATGCCTTTCCTATACTCCTTTGATGAGATGATTGGATTACACGAGTTTTATCATTTTCTTATATAATATTGTCTTCAATCTGGTGAGTGATTGAAGTATAGACTCGAAACCCTCCTGTGTATATCACATGGATCAATGGTGTGCATAATTGATCACGTATATTTTCTCCATAGGATGGCATCAACTCTTCATCAGGGAGTGCTAAATTTTATGAATATGTTAATCCTTTAAATCGAGAAATGAAATCTGCAAAACTTTTATTCTCTCTTTGTTTACAATTGGAATGAAAAAAATTGGCATCCTTTGTAGTGTTGAGCTAAATTGAAGATAGATTTTCTAACAGAGATATTCCCACACAGTAATTTCATAAGATTGAAAACTGGTATACCAGACAAATGTTGGTCCTTGTAATGATTTGAAAAAACACTTTTGAATAACTACTACTTGTGGTTTAGATGTTCCCATCATTTGATCACGACGAGAAACAAAATGTGTTAATTGTTGTTCTGGATCTCCTGAACAATTAGAAATTTGGAACGTGGTATTCCAAAAAAATTTTGGGGGAGGAATTGTATCAACCCATTTAGGGTAAACTCTCTTTTTTGAATAAACTAGTGCACGTCGTTCCCGCATAGCTTCAAATCAAGTCGTTAATTCCCCAATTTTGTTTATAAGTATTTGGGGAAAATATGAATGTGCAATATTTTTTGTAGGTATAGCAATTGGAGTTTCACCTGGTGTAATGACCGGTTAGACCACTGATAGTGGTGCCAATATCTGCCGTGAATAACCCACGAGAATAGGTATATCACGATGTACATGGTTCTACCTTGATTGTGCACCCAATGGAGTGAATTAATTATTCACATCTATAGTTACTACAAATACCCTTTGATGAAGAGCTCCAATTAGATTTGAATGTTGAGGATTTGTCTAGGGAGTATGTCTAGAAGGAATGTTGTTTTGAAGAAACTATGTATTGAGTATTTTAAACACTATCATTTCCACTTCTTACTGTTAAAATATCTCTGCATGTCAAAGATATTGACCTTTCTAGTGGAAAAGTGAGATGCAATCTGACTTATTCACTTTCCCCTTATTAGATTCTTTTCGAAGAGGGGGTAGTTGTTTATTTGAAAGCATACCATGATTCATGGTAAGCATCTGATTTTGGGAACACACACCTTCTTCATTTGTATCAGTGTGTACTATATAATGGACAAGAACTTTGTCTTCTGATTCCCCTAAACTAGACTTATTTTCTAGAGGATCTTCTGCAATGGTGTTGATACCATTCACTCGTGAATAATGCATTGATGGAATTCTGTCAGTGTTTCTACTATATTGTCTCTCTTTTTGTCTTTCACGAGACATTTTTATCTTTTATTATGAATTCCAGAAAACAGTTTGGAAGATAGTAACATGAAGGGAATCATTGGATAGTTCAGTTGTATGTTTTCCTTATGGATTCTTCCCTAATCTAGAGAAAACTGACTTTCGTTGAGTAGGGGATTGAAGATTTGAAAAGGCCCCAAGCCTTATAGGCTGTATTTATTCCTATTATTATTCTTAAAATATTAAAACATTGTTTAATGTATTTGATGTTGAATTAAATGATCCCCCAGAATAGTAAGATTGGGTGATTCTTGAACAGTTATTTCTAAAATTCATCAAATTCTCTTCTTATTTTTCCAATTTTGGTTAAAAAATTTGTTGGGTGCATTCTCTGAAAATCACTCAAATCATCTGTTTCAGAAAATAATTGTTCTATTTCAGACATTTTCATCCTTTGACGCCTAACATACTCTAAGTGGGATTCCAGTTCTAGATTTTCATATTCAAGATGTAAAATTATCTCAACAACTTATTCTCTTTTGGCCAGATTCTGAGGAGTACTATTTGAAGTCAGTTCTTGAGCGTATATTTGATTACATACAAAACCTATTGAATGGTTCTGAGTGTGGAAATAACATTTAATGTGACCACTTTTGGGGGACTTTGCAGATTTTGGCATGCAGTGAATGGAAATTCTCCACATACACCCCGTCCTCTGATTCGAACACTAGATGGGGAATCAGAAGTTAACAGACGTAGTCTCTATAGAGCATGGATACATGAATGTTGAAGGGTTCTATACTATTTTCAACATTTGGGTGTTGGGAAACTGAGAGTGATTCTAAATCAATTTGGCACTGCAACTCTTCAATTAACATTACATGATTTTGATATTCGTCATCTGGTAATACATTGGTTTTCAAATTAGAAAGTGCTTTCCATAAGTTGTGATTAATGTTTGAATTCCATCATCTGTTATCAATTCTGGAATATTATTCTGAGAATTTTCCAAAGGCCAGAACATGGCTCATATTCATCCTTTAACTGATTGTTTCCTCATGTTTAACACGTCTTCGTCATCTTTCACTAGAGGTTTATCCACTTGTCCTGAACAAAGTGGATGATCTGTATTAGAAGATAAGTGACCCAAGGGAGGTTCATGGAATGATCATTCCATTATGATGTCTTCTAACTGAGAAATTTTTTCACACATAAATGGAAAGGAATTATACATGACCAGCCTAGTGTTTGTATGTGCCTCAAGATAAGATTGATTTATTGTTTCTATATTTTCAATTATGGAATTGTTTTGACAATGCGAGATACTACTGTGGAGTGGACTATCGTAGCGAATGCCATCATGGGGTGATCACCATGGTGGATTACCGTAAGGGATAAATCTTTTTTCACTTTGGTCTTCTGGCCACACTGAGGGTTTTCATGTCTCTCATCTGGAGATAAACACTGTTGATTGACCAAATGTTTATGAATCAATCCTTCATGATGGAGTGTCCAATGAGAAAATTCAGAATTACAACTACCACTCCCAAAATTTAGTAATGAGAGGGAAGGATCTTGATCTGTAACAAATAGATATCTAAGGGCTCCAAGAACATAGCATTATGAGGAGCTATGTCATATATTGACTCTTGATTTTACAACGGTTATTGGTGAGTGTTCTTTATGGATGTTCCCTTATACTTAGTTGGGGCCCCCTGATGGGAGAAGTGGTTATCATGGGTAGGGGTATGTGCCTGCCTTGGAGTAGTTACCGAAACAGAACTATTTACTCTAATGAGAAAGGGTGTATGTTCTAGATCCTATTGTCTTTATCCTATTAGGTAATATGCCCCATGAACCACTTGGACTGGACCACATATGTTTATCTACTCTGGGATGGCATGCCGATGTGACTTTCCAAGTGTGGGAAAATATTTATATGCATGTTACCCTGAAACTGCTGAAGTAGTTGTTAAACTCTCCCGGTATGCTTCCAGAATATGTGTAAAGATTTGTGTATACCCTTTCACCATTGATAAAATTTGTTTGATGTCTTCAGTGGAAATATAGGGACTATACAACCATTCCATATTTGAAGTAGGTGTTTGTGCATGCTACTGTACCCCTTTTCTTGTCAATTAATATTGACGGTACTCATGCATAGGTGCAGAGAGTTCGGTCTGCCCCAAATTTGTTTTTGGAGCATTCCAACTAACTTCTCTGGGTGCTACCAAATGTGACTGTTGGATGAATTGAAGAACATTGGCAGGTGTATGTGCCTGCTTGCTATTTTCCATCATGAATGGTAGTCAAAAATCCTTCCTTATTAGAAGACACGAATCTTGATAGAATTTTTGATTGTAAAAATATGTATATTCCTATTTATCAGTTTCCACCATATTAGATTGGAGGGCCTCTTTATATGTAGTCAGAAGAGCCCGCTGACAGGATGATGCCTTTTAAGAAGGTGTATGTGCCTGTTCACGATACTCTACTGGAATTATCTAGTGGGATTGGTGAGTTTCTATCATACTGGCCTGCTGAGCAACAGAATTAGGATGGACGAGAAGATGTATCTGCTTGTTGATTTCCATCTTGTAGTGATTTCTGGTGTGAGTGCAAAAGAATGACTCCTATATTCTTTAATAGAGGCCTTTTGTTACCTCTTGATTCAACTCCTTATAGTATGGGAGGGACAAGTTGTAGAGATCTGAAGACATGAACCTGAAATAGTTAGAGACATTGTTTGTAACCATCTACTTCTTAATCATTAGTCATTGTTGGCCAGATGATCAAGGATTGTTGATGACCTGGAGGGCCTATTAAGTATCATCCAAAGTCGGGATTGTACCCTGCATGCGATATTCCTTCACCAGCACATTAGAGACCCAACATTGGATACATGCATGATTAATTCCATTTTCAAGACTTCCTTTATCAATTTAAATGGGCCTAACATGTGGGTAACATTATTAACTTTGTTAAGGATTCACAATAGGTTCACCATTTTTTTTACAGTTCCTTGAATCGTGTTTTCTAGATTTAACGATCCTTGTTTCCAGGCAGTTTCCATTTGATTTATTCATGGAATTGGAAACTTTCAATAGTTAATTATCCAAAGATGACCTTCTTTCAAAAGAAATGTGTTTTCCATGTTTTGAAATTTATGACACTTTAGAACATTCATTGGTCGAGAGGATGACAGGTCAGACTGATCACACCCTTTTGGGGGGGATTATTGTCTACTCGGGGAATCTCTTTATAAAATTAAAACTTTTTTGTGATTCCTTATTAATTAAAAAACTATATCATATGTATCCCTTGGAATTTATAATCACTTATTAACATGTGTAGAACAATAGAACCATCAATACATATTCATATTTCTTAATTAATGGAAATATCTATCTGTATTCAAGGATTTCCATCAATGGTATCCTCTTATATACTGATTATATATTCTTTCAATCATCATTGTGATGATACTGGTTTTTTTAGACACTTAGTGGGGAACTATAGAATTTATTTTCATCTAGGGAGACGATGGGTTGTTTTGATCAAGGGATCATTCCCTTAAAATGGGCTACATATGTATCCATGTCAATGGAATCAGAACCGGTGTAGTTCAATGTCGCTTAATAGGACACATCATACCTTTTAAGGTCATGTGATATGGACCTCTAAGAATATGGTGCTTAGTTGAAACTTAGTGTTGGGATTATAAAGAAGCAGACTAGTGAACATGGAAGGAATATGGATTTCCATGTAAGAGAAAACCCGGTTGGGAATATGGCCCAATGAGAATAGGGTTGATTTAAAATGATCGGTTTGAACCCTGAGGCTTCTTATGTATCCCATATGGATGGTAATCAAATCCCAAGTAGTTCGATAAGTCTCATAGGAGAGTATAGTCTTTTGAGAGAGATGATTTTGGGCTTACTTCTTAGAAGGGATGCCTTGATGATCGGGGATTTAATTTTGGGCTTATTCATAAGAAGGATACTCAGATTAAGGGAATTTAGGTTGGATTCCTGAGTAGGATATCTAGTGAGATAGGGCCTTGATGAGGCTTCCTATGTATCCTGGTTTTAAATAGGAATCATAGTTCTTGTTGTTCATTCGGTCGTGGTGATTTCTTAATCGTGACAAATCTTGAATCCCATGCGAGTCATGCTAGGTGTGAGAAACAAGAGAATGTCAACGATTCAACAAATGAATTCACACATTCAAAATTTTCCTCCATGCTGATGGATGAGGGTGCGTTGAACCTAAAATAGTGTGAGGCTACGAGCCTTCCCTCTATTCTATTTACATTGGTCAAGGGTCCAATGTAAGGAGGAAAGAATGATTGTGGGGGGATTATTACCAGATGGATACCCTGAAATTGATCATGGTGGGAAAGAGACAGTTCTCCTTTTCTTGTGTGGAAAATTATGTTTTAACTATACCTTCTCTACTAGAGACCTGAGGTTTTGGGTCACCTCTTTGAGATAGGAGAGGCCATGATCCAACCCTCCTCCAAAATGGGAACTTCCCGACACTATTTCTGGGAGAGAAGTCCATTTGACTGTAGAAATACAGACCCAAAAACATCTCAATAATCCTATTCATATTTTTACAAAAATTTTGGGAACCTCTAACTATGGAAATACAAACCCAAATAGGAGACACACTGATGTGCCTTTCAAAAAGTTTTGAGAAGTCAGGAGGTTTTTTTGGTGGCTTCAAATTAGTCCATTTCAGATAAGGGAACCAGGGAAAGAGATACCATACTATGAATGGATTTTAAAATAGGTTACTTGATCTGGTCGCATAGGTACATCGCGCAAGTATGCCGCGTATGTACCCCGCGCTGTTGTATCACACAAGTACACTGCGTAGGTGTAGGGAACAAGTATACCATGTAGGTTTGGAGAGAAAGTATACCGCATATGTATGGCACACAGGTATACTGCATCGGTATGGATGATGCCTGAAGAATGTGAAGAACATCAAAACATTCATATCCCATTTAATTATCTATTCTATCATGGTTTAGAGAGTTACCTGAGACAATTTGAGGGATATAGGTGAATGACCTAAGAAATGGGAGGATTAGAGAGTCTTTCACTTTTCCTCAGTCATGAAATGGGGAGACCAAGGGATCTATTTATAGGCACTGATGGACCAAGTAGAATAGATGTTTCCCATACAGGTATTTCGTGCATCTCAACACCATAGTTATTCCACGTATGTGCAAAAAGAATCTTCCAGTGCAAATTTCTGTCGTGTAGCTCCTCCGCATAGGTACGTCGTGCAGCTCTGTTGCATAGGCCTGTAAATCTTATCCGTCGTGAAGCACATCAGTAAATTTTTTATTTTCCATTGTACTCTACGAACCTTGCTTTGGATTCTGAAATATCTAGAATTATCTTCAATGCCCTTTTGGTTAAATTTTCAAGTAGTGTCAATAATCGTGTAGTCTGGTTTTTGAAAAAATTGTAGTTATATTACCTACTAATTATAAATTTGTACTCAACACTTCTGATATCACCATAATAATGACAAAAAATTAATGAATGACTATCTGTTCATCTCTTCTGGCCATCTAGATCCCAAAAAAATATATTTTTTATATTCTCGTCTAATGCTGGTATGAGCCTTGTATGTCTCTTTTGTTTATCTATCTCCTACTACGATCCCATATCCATAATTAGATCATCTAAAACCCATAATTAATATAAATAAATCATTGATCCATCATTCCATTTTTCCCATTCAATCCAATAGGGATCTGGGGATCTTAATAGGCTCGATCCCACAATAAAATGTCAAACTGATACCCCATACACTGATAAGAGAATAATGAAACGATTATTGAGATATAATCATAGGAAAATGATTTGAATCAAAAAATTTGATTGTTATATTTTTCAAATAATAAAAAATAAAATACTTGGGGTGATATAACTGAGTAAAAAATTTAGAAATCTGTTCACAAGATCATGCAAAGACTTAAAATGAACACAGATCAAAGAAGCATTATTATCATGCTCATTCATTTAATAAATAGTGGTACAGGTGAAAAAATTATGATTCCTACCAAAATTAAGATTAATAATCAATGAATATTTTTCTCTCCAATGAATGATAGAATTTATTATGTTCAATATTTTTCGATTGAACAATATTTTGAGGCTCGTTGTCATCTTCATTTGATCCTCCAATGAGAGGAAGAAGAAAAATCATCTCACCAGTGCTAGGGTTTTGTGGATAACCCTAAAATCTTCCACAACACTATTTATATATGGATTCAAAATTTATATAATTTAATTCAAATAATCAAAATAATTTTCCATTTATCTAAATTCACACATCAATGAAAACTTTTATTTAAAATGCCCCATGATGACCAATTTTATGTTTCACCCAGGGTAAACATCATATTATGTATTAGAATGTGGGATACGATTTTTGAAGTTAGAATACATTTCCTAATTATTTTCTTTTATATAATAGATATTTCATACTTGATAAAAAATATTTCATATTTTTTAGAAATTAATTCCTAGAAAACTGAGCCCATGAATCATACACAGTCTCTGTGGCTGGATCCGAAAAGATTTCAAGATATTATAAAAATTAATACAATTTAAATGTATATATATAAAATATAATAGTTATACATTAATATAGTGTAATCCATAAAACTTGTATACATATAATAAATTATACATTTAATCGAGATGGTAGGTCATACATACACATGATCATTGTTTCTATTTACAAGATGATTAGAACAAATTGATGATAAATAATTTATCTCCTTCAAAGATTCTTTATGATTTCATATATATCACATATATTTAATTTATTTATTTTTATTACCTTCCATGTAATTTATTAACGAAAAATGAATTAAATCACTTCATGATGCAGTAATTCACCACAGAAATGGGAAACGTTATTATATTCCCATTGAATATAATTTATGTTTTTATATGTGATATAACAATAATAGGAGTATAATTATTTTATTAATATCATATATGAATTTTAAATCAATAATTCTAACCATCCATTATTGGTTGTGATGGATAATGAATTATATATGTTCACAAGGTGGTAGTGCTCTATACATATGATCAATGGCATCATTTCCCATTTGATGGAAGAAGGGATATATATTGGTTATGAAATTAATATAAATATATCTCATTATATTTATGATACATATTTTATTATATATTAAAAATTTAATAAGATTTTAATGACGTTTATGAAAAAAATAATTTAAAACACACTATAATAATTTTACCTCTTCTTAAGAGAACCTTTTAATGTTTACACACAAAACATCATATGAGAGTTTCCTAATAAAACTATTGAAACATTGATGTGGTGAGGAATTTATGGTTTATATTTGGGTTGGTATCATCTATAAAATGTATTTGGATGTTTTTAGAGTATATGAGTGGTGTTCCTTTTAATTCTTGGGTGAGCAGACACAATTGTTATTTTTTAAAAGAAATAAGGTTTACTCACATTTTAATCATTCAAATTGGATAAAAATTTGTTCTTTCTCAATAATAGTTGATATATTATGAAAATATGGCCACAAAATATGAATTGAAAATGTTTTACACAATTTTAACTCTTATCATTTTCATTTAAACCCAAATAACCTTATTTTATTCTTAACCATGGTAATTAATTTTTATTATTTTTACTATTATTTTGTATAAAAAAATATATTATATAATTAATTATGATTATTCCAAATCTGAAATCCATTTCCAAGAAATCATTAATTGAAGTGGCATAATTTAACGTATAATAAAACATACTAAGATAATGAAACATCAGTATTCTAAAGATTTAATTTTCATAACACTATGAATTCATTAATACCAATAGTCAAAATGAAATTAATTCCAATGAACTGAATTTAATTAATAATAAAATAATTCATCTAACTTTCTATTTATATCACTTTTAATAATGTTGTCCATAAATAAATTATTTAAATTAAAAGGGGGTTATTAATAAAAAGAATTATTTATTTCTATTCAAAATGAATTAATATTTTTAGAAATTATTTTTAAATTACCTGTAGGTAATTTTAACACGATGATTCCAAAAATTAATTAAATATTATAAAATAACATTCTTAATTTTTTGAATATCAATATAAATATATTTTTTCAAAAAAAAATTTAAATATCATTTATTGAGTAAAATGTATATTCAATGTTTATAAAGAAGTTACTAAAAAATACATATTTATAAGTATAATTTCATTTTCTAGAAAACATTCTTGTAAAATAAAAAATTAATCAATTTATACTCTTATCAAAAAAATTATTTCCTAGATTATAACTATTAAGTTTAAATTATAACAGTAATAGTATATTAAGGTTCCTTAAAACTTGTTGTTGCATATAACACAAGTTTTCGAAGATATTTAATTTAATGGAAATAAATTTCATAACATTCATAGGTTGTTACATTGAAGCCAATATAAAATAAAAATTATCCTTGATATTTATAACCCTGATACAAAAAAAATATCAGTATACTTATCCTTCATCATAACCTAAGGTCCACATATAGATTATTAAAATAGGAAGTCCCTTAACAATACATTGATAAGTTTGTGGTATTATTTCATAGATCATTAAATATACAACATAGAATCTATACTAGTTGTTCCTCGTGAGAAGGATTGTGATCTTGTGGTACCAAATCTATGTTGAGTAAATGTGGAGGATTAGTTATGTTATACATTTTTAGAGACATATGTAACACATCATCTAATTATGGGGTGTCAGATTAATGCACCGATTAGTAAGATACCATCCCAATAAAATCAATAATTTCAAAGGGATAGATATAACGAGGGAATATTTTTTCCATTATCTATGATTATCATTCCCTAATACCACAATGAAATTCATAAACACGACATATCACAAAAATCAAATTTTAGATCACACCAGTGATTGCTGGCATAAATTTTCATGAAACATTGTGATGCCCTTATGTATTACTTAATAGAACTGAATATTACACAATTACCTCAGCTAGCCTAAGAACCAATAGCTTTCTTTCTACTAATTCTTCCCAAATATTTGTATTTTTATACAAATAACTCTATTTGTATTCATAAAAAGTTATATTAATTTTTTAGTTAAACCAATTTATTTCAAAAAGATATACAAGAAGATGATGATGATCCAAAACCTCTTTTAAATACATAGAACAAGATTTTATAATATCCTATTGGGGTTGAATAGTAATCACCGAGTATCCATCTATTTATAGATGATACGAAGTGTTCAAAATTAATAATACATCAAGAGTTTGTGGATGCCTTTTGGAGAACATCTAGGTTAAACGTAGATACTAAATAGATTTAATTGAATGTGGTACTACATTTAACCAAACTAATTATATAATTAATAATATAGATTTTTTATCAGTGAAAAATCTTCTCTAATTTATTTTAGGTATGATAACATTGTATGATAATTGAATATAACCCATATAGATTTATTCCCTATATATTTTTTTGTGACTGCAATGAAAAAATCATGGTGATGTTTCTCCATTTCAATTATGGAATTGTCTGTGGTTGTGGAATCCCCTATTAATTTTTTCTCTTTACATTACCATGTTTTCATACCAAGAACAGAGATAAAAACTCTACAATATCTCTATTTATTCCATCCCACTACAAATACTCTTTTAGTTTTATATATCTTTTTTTACATTAAGGTTGAATAATTAATGATTAAATTTGAGATTTTCGAAATTAATCTTTATTTAATTATGCTATTGATAGAACAAAAACATGGCCTTTAACATTATCATTCCATCACAATCTTTTTTAAACACTAATTCATTTATCACTTTCTTTTACATTTCTATTCCAAACATCAATGCCTATTTTATTCTCAAATTTTTAAATAGTTGATAAAATATTTGATAAAGATAATATATCTCCCCTTATATGATTTTTTAAATATCAATCATTCTGAAATCAATTAATATTGGATATTTTTTTATCCTCTCCCTAAATAAGCTTGTATGATGCTTTCCACTCAATGAAATTATTAACTTGTTCATTTTTATACAGTAGTGATTTATTGAGAATTTTTAATCATTAATCATCACCATTCCTCTTCCCTAGAATATATTCATAACATATTGAGTGAATATATAGTTTAAAATTTTCATATCATTATATATATCAAACACATATATATAATGATAATTCATATATACCAATAATTTAAAAATACCATAACTAACTATAAATCATGTGTTGGGTAATTTAAATTATGTAACATCAATTTGTATTACAAATAATCTATAACAATTTCATTCAATATAATAACACATCCTAATACCCAATTTGATGCATCACTACCTTCTCTATTTTATGGTAATGTAAGAATATATATGCTGAAAAATGTTTTCATGAGGTCAATGAAATTTTCATCACATTTATCAGTAATAAGGAACCTAAAATCTTTATGATTTAACTTTAATAGTTGATTAAATAGTTCTGGGAAATTATCCACAATGAAATGATAATAACTAGAAAAATAAGAAGACAATGGATCTCAACCTTTTTGGTTGTTCTAGTCCAATTCTCAATAGATTCCATATTTAATATCCCTATATCTATAAAATATAATGATATTCTATGAATCTAAAAGGTTTCAATTATTTCCAAAATCACATATTTAAAATTTTTTTATAGATTTTATCATTTGTAAAATAAAATTATTGAAATTCTTTAGTGATATTAATTCTCCTACTTTCCCTCAAAATAACTGAGAATATAATATTTAATGGAAAACACAAACTAATCAAGGAAATCAATATAGACTATCCTAATTAAACCCATAAAGATAGAGGTGGAATTAGTAGGACTAAATGAAACCACATTATTGTTATAGAATCCTTAAATTTTATAAAATAACACCTTATATACATCTTCATTTCTGACAATTTCTTGATTATTTCCCAATCAATTGTTAGTATTGGAAATGTATTGATCTATATATCGTTTGTAAATCAAGTCGTATATTCTTGTTGAAGGATAGTCGTTATTGATTTTGATCTTATTTATCTTCTGACAATACATTTTGGTTCACATTATCCCTCCCGAATTAACAAATAGAATAATTTAACCCTTTTGTATAAATTTATGAAGATATAAAACTCTTTCAAAATTCTCTTGGGGTTTGTTTATCAATTATTGAAACTAAATCAATGATATTTTATAGGGAGTCTTCAGAAAATGTGAAGTACCATTTATGTGTTCTATTGGGAACTCTACTTCATGTTTTAATGAACGATAATAAAATTATTCAAGAAATAAGTTATCAAACCCCCATACAAATGACATTTTGTTGATGTTGAGATTCTCCCCAACCATTTGTGGTAAACATGACTCTTTAATGGAAAAAAAGACCCATATAATGGATGTGGTTTCCATATGATGTTCATATTTAACGTCACATTGATCGAAAATAATATATTGGTTTGGAATATCAAATACAACAAACCATTATTTGAAATTGGCATTGGATTTATATGGTGAATTCTTATCCATGCGTAAGACAATATCAATTTGAACATTATATAGAATAAAATGATATACAAGAAACACATTTCCATCAACATGAAGTGGATAAGAATCATATACATGGCATTTTATCATTGTTCCATTAGTGAGTTTTACTTATAATTCAATATCAAATTATTGTAGTGGTATTTAGATATATTTTCCAAATTATATGATATAATATATTGTGTAGATCCATAATAAAATAATATTTTAAATGTACTAGAGTGTTTGGAATGTTTACCTTCCTTTAGAAACTTATTTTTTTCCCTGTATGGAAATTAAATATTTCTACATATATTTACTGATCTAGGCACGGAGACAGCGTGCAATTTTGAGTCTCAAGTTTCCCAGAATTAATTTCTTAAAAATAATAAATATAATTAGTATGGAGTATGTATAGTTAATTAACAAAAATTTGAGAACTATTCAATAATCTAATAGATCATAAATGTAAGACCATAATTAGGTATATAATTCTGTGTTTAATGTATAAGTGACAAAATCTATGCCAGCACGGGATGTTCAGACCCCCCCACATGTTAGCGTTGTGTTTAAGTGAATTTATTTATATATTTAATGAATTTATTAATTTTGTTCCCAATTATGATATCAATATTTTTTTCATTAATGGTATTTTTCAGATGATTCTTCATTTCTTTCTAGAATATGCCACATAGAGCTCCTTCCTCGCCCCTTTGATGAAAAAAGAGAAATCTCTTGATCAAGGTGAATCGAAGAATGATGAAAGAGTAATCGTATCCCAATTAGTGTGTGATCATTTTATTCACCATATTCTGAACCAAAATAGAGGTAAGTATCTTATATTGGTATTTTACAGCTATTGATTTAATATTTGAGTAGATTCATAATCATTCATCAATATGCGACCCACCCTTTAGCCATTTCATGTCCCTACGTACAAAAAATATGTTTATATCATTTTAGTATCTTACCATGCCTCACTTTCTTGATCATTTACCATGAACACTTGTCCAAATGTTGAATAAAATCCATTAATGTTTCTCTTTTCCATGTAATTATTCATGTTCTTCTCCATTTGGATCCTCACGGCCCCGTATTAAACTTTTCAGGCGATATAGAGTTCGATCAGACCCCCAGATCAGAGATAGATCAATGAAACAATAGAAAATTTTCGAGAGAATAACATATCTAGTATTTTTGTGTGGTAAGGATGACCGATCATTTATTTAATCATCAATATCAGGGGTAGGGAATCCATGGCGGCGTATGGTTCAACCGATGAATCCACTGTTTGTGAAAAAAGTTTATTTATAGTTAGTGACATACCAGAATCACAATTATCAGGTAGATCATCATTATTACAACTTAGATATTTCTAGATATGAAGTGGTTTGAGAATATTCAAATAATGGAATGTAATCGTGAAATTTTAACATTTATGAGAAAACCAGACTACACACCGTGTACATGATGAACAATCAACGTGTAGCCTACCAGCATGACAAAGAAACAGTTTATGAAATTTTATGGACCACATGGAATATAAAATTCCATCACATTACATGTATCCTTCTTTAGGTTAGAAAGAACATGTGATTGACCACACAGACACAATGTTTGATTATACAGACATAGGGTCTAGTACAAGGACACAACCATCAGACACAACCCTAATCTCTGTTATCCAATACACACCTTGTAGTCCACCCACATGGCTTGTACTGTCACAATGACATGGAACCTTGTGTTGTACAGGGACATGTACATATTGTGGGGTAGTATCACATTCCATGTGGGTGCCACACATTCCTTGTACCACATGGGTTCTTTGGATCTATAATATGTCTCCCATATGTCATTCATTTGAACTTCTATTTTAGCATAAGAGTATCCTATACTGAGTTTTTTTTTTCACGTTCAATGTGGTGGTGGACTCAAAAGATGCTTTCGAGATATGATGTGAAATGTTTTGAGTTTGGAACGTGTTGAGACGACACCCAATGAAGGAATAGTTCTTGTAGAATCACCATGGATTCTGTGGAGTTACCCTCCAATAGTTATAAGATGTGTAGTTCCAAGAGGACCCCCAATAGAGGATTCCCCACCAAATGGTATGGGTAGTGGAGTTCCCTTATATATTCTTCTGGGTGTTACCCTTCAGTTGCATTGGGCAATGTAGTTCACTGACGACTTCTTCATGGAATTACATTTCAACCGGTCTGTGCAGTGGACTTCTCATATGTCATCTTCCTTACATTACATTCTAGTAGGGGTGCATAGTAAATTTACCTAGCATCTTATACAAAGTGTTTCCCTCTAGCAGGATTGGGCAGTTGAGTTTCCCTATGACACTAACAAGCCTTCCCCTCATTTGGGGTTGAGCAGTGGAGTTCCATAGAGACTACTTGAGTAGGGCCTTCCTATCAAACTATTGCATGATATCTTTAACTAGAGTTTGATCCCCCTCGACTGTGTGGAAGAGTGACAAGACATGGTTTGAAGAAGCATTGGAATCACATGGAATATGGACACTATCTCCACTAATATGTGTTTTTTTAATAAAAAAATTATTCAGGGTAGTTAGTGTCACTAAAATAATATATTATCATGGAATTGTGACTCTATTCCATAGACATAAATTTTAATGGAACACACAAAAGATAATGGGAAATGTGTATGGAATATACTTTATAACTATTGGATAATAGTCTTATTGTGTTGAGATTTGATATTGAGATATAATTACTCTCTCATTTTTGATTCTTTAACTGAGAATATATATATATATATATATTTATATATATATCATACAGCAGTACCTACTCATCGGGTCAGCTACTCTTCTTCCATGAGAGGTGATGTTGTATGGGGTTTTCAAGGTGATTTTTGTGTCTCCTTTCACATGGATGGATGCGTCTACTATCCTACTAGTGGTGGAAATGTCTCAAAATGTAGTTTATATAATCATTTTTTTATCTGTGGGAGCATGGATGAATTTATATCAACTCGTTGTTTTAATGAGAGTTACTCTTTAACAATATATTTCTTTATCTACAACATTCCTCATCTGTTTTATCACATACTAGTACCACATACACTTTTCAATGAGTTCTATTGGATATGTATATACACACCTCTGTATAGACTTCGCCCACATGTGGAGTTCCTTTTTCAAATGACAAAAAGGTCGACTGTGAAATCATAGGAGCTTAGAGATAAATTGTACTTGGACTACATATAGTGGTTGTAGCATAGGATATATGAGACGAGCTTTCTCTGTTGTTTAATCTTTTCCAGTATTTGTAGGATGGTACATATTTCTGGTTGGGCATGTATTTGAAGGACATAATTCTCTGAATACATTATAGTACTTTTTACTATCTCGAGGCTCATTCATGGTTGTTTTTCCTTATAGTAGTGTGGTATATTTTCTTCATTCCATTGGTAGTTGATCATTGAGTGGGATATGTTCTTGTGTTCTGGTTCTTATGAAAATTCATCCCCTAGTAATTTTTTAATTGGCACTTACCGCCACCCCCTAGCCTTTGGAGGCGATTGTGGGGGTAATTATGGCACGGGCCACTTCTTGGGTCAGGTCATGGCATATTTGTATCCTTGAAAGTTCATTCCATAATAATTATTTTTGGGAATATCCCCTAAGAGGAATGTCTGGGTTTTATGGAAACAATGTCAATGAAAATTGCATGCGTCACTAAGGTCATGGATTCAGGTAATGGTACATTCATCTTACATATCCATTCATAAAGACCATGACTACCTATTTGCTGACATGTAATGTTGATCAATTTTCGTAGGGGTCAATGGAACATGCATCTAATATGATTGTGTCTTTGAATGTCTTTCATGATTTTACTACCCATTTTTATTTAAACACACACACAAAATCACACACACCCACTGACACACAGATATATATATTTATATAAAATCATCTCACCATGTTCCTTCATGATATCATTTAGGATACTTCTATAATGACAACCAGTTTTGATATAAGACCTGGTTTTTGAAGATGAACCTATGAGCAAAGAGGCATCAGTTTAGCATCCCTCCATTGATCATCATTCTTTAGGTGAGAAGGTAGAATCACATCCACCTATTGAGATGTAGATCATCCCAGCATAGCAGGCCAAGGAGGTCCACCAGCATAACACACTCTATAAGTTCTAGAATCAGAGACCACTAAGGTTCCACTGAGATCCAGATCTTCACACTGTATAATATGGGATAGACACATTACTTAGCATATTAAATATTATATAGGCACCGAAAAATCAGGTGGATTCATTGGTATCTAGAATTTTCCATGGAGCATTTGGGCACTGGTGTAGCCTAGTTACATAGATGCACGATGAGTAGACACTATTGTGGGATGACATCCAGAAACTATTTACAATGGAGTTCTAATCGCTTCATCACATTTAGTCCGGATCCATTAGGTTATGGAGTTGTAGAATTGATGGATGTTAATGGATGAGTATGAAACAATTTTTACAAATGGTACTCACTACTCCCTTGATATTATTTGAGATTACTTCTTCCATTCGTGAATGTTTGAGCAGGGACATCGTAGAGATATTTGAGATACTTTTGATTGCTATTTCATCCCCACATATAGGGGGTTTCTAGAGTAGTAACTATTTAAGATATTTTTTCTATGGGAGGGACACCTGATAGATGGAGTTGACCATGGGAGAATTATTCATGAGTTACATGTAGAATCATGTTGACATAAGGCATGAGGATCTCGGAGTAGTAGACCCTTTAACAAGAAATCATTGGAACATGGTCGTGTGGGGGTGAGGAAAATCATATGGCCAGATCATCCAAGAGAAGGGTGGTTCTTTTCTTGTGATGGAAGATGCCACATGAAAGGGGACAACAAATCAGATGTGTTGAGAAACCCAGTCGTGTATCTTATTTACCTCCACCACAAAGGCAACACTATGATCGATCATCTCCATGTTAGGGACATGGAGGTCCATTGGGAGGAGAAGCAATAAGAGGAGTAGGAGGAGCATTGTGTGGTATATGAATGTACGAGATACTTCATCCACAGACACCAGGAAACCTACTTTAGTATCCAAGAGTAAGAGCCAGGGTCATGGATAATAATTGGGTTTCGTGGATTATGACCCCGTAGTGCAATAGATAAATTGAGTTATGACAAATGTTTATACCAATATTTACTCAGTATTTGTAGAAATATGTTTCAATAATTCTATTATATCTTGAATCCTGTTGTAATATTTAGATCCACCAATTTGGATTCTATCACACCATCTTTTTCTTTAGGTTTCTATAGGTAACACTTATTCTTTTTCTTTTATCTACTGGTATTGAAATTTTTTCTTGGACAAGATAAATTATTGTGGGACCTTTTGTTATTCATGATGGAACCAAGTAAATTCCTGTTTTTATGGATGATATTTACATGTTATGAGGCCAAATTAATTTTCACCACAACTAGGTCTGAGGCCTATGTTCTAATGGGATGATATTCACCTTTTCTAGTAAGAGAGATCTCATGTCAGGAAAAGTAAGTTCTACAAGGAAGAGGGTGCATCCCATTACCAATTAGTTGGAATGTAGATCCCATGGTGGGGAATATAATTTGGAATATAGATTCAAATAGTTGTGGATGATTTTATTGAATTTTTTCCTGAGGATGTTATGTGACTACCTCTAGGATGGGGGAGAGAGTTTTTAATTGACTGGAACCTTGGAAAAAGCATGACATCTTGAAAAATGTATTGTATGGAATATACTGATCTCTAGGAGATGTAGATGTTGTTTTTGGAAATTCTTTTGAAAGATTTCATTATACCCACTATATCCCCCAGGGATGCTCCATTGTTGTTCCTGAAAAACATAGATGATGATAATTCGGTTATGCATGGATTATCTTCACCTAAATGAAGTGAACATAAATAATTACTAGCCCATGAAGATTATTGACAACATTTTTGACTAAATATGAGAAAAAATATAGTTCTACAAGATTGATTTCAAGTCCATCAAACACCAGTTGAGGATTTGGTGCGCTTATACTCAAATGTTTCCATTTCGATGTTTCTATTGACATTATGAGTTTCTAGTAACGTCGTTTGGTGTGATTAATTTCCCTACAATCATTAAGGATTTTATAAACCATTTATTGTAGCCACACATTGAAGAAATTGATGTCATCTTCATAGAATACATACTCATCTACTCTGAAATAGAGGATGAGCATTCATTGCACTTTATGATGGTTCTTGACAAGAATAAAGAGTTCCCACTTTAGTAAAAGCTATTGGCATTCCAATTCCTGATACGCGAGGTCCACTCTCATGGGAATTTCATTTCTGAAAAAGGTAACGTTATGGATCAATTGATGATTGATGTAGTTCTTTATTGCTATCAAACCAAGAACATGTAATAGGTGTGGAGATTACTTGTATTTGTAGAGAACTATGTGATATTTTTGTATGAATTTTCTATAATTGTGGACCCTTTCGCCTCCCCGATGTAGAAAAAGATGTTGTTTCCTTGGAACTAGCAGTGCTATAGGTACGTTGAGGTGATAAGGTAGAGACGGATGAGTGATATTGTGTTGAGACTACCAGTGTAATGTATCAAATTCATTGTTTTCTGTTATCCATCGATATTTGGGATTAGTGGAATATTGATTCAATAAAAATTATCAATCATATAAAAGATTAGGTAGTTGAGACCGCACAAAAAGAAAAATGAAACTCATGACCTAGATATAGAAGAGGTAGTGATCTCTCTGATGATGTGGAGGCAATATCTTCTGGGAGAGTGCTTTGTGTTTTACACTGACCCCTTCAGCCATATGTACGTCTTCACATAGAGAGACCTAAACCAGAGATAGCGATGCTGGTTGGAGTTCCTAAAGGACTACAACATTGAGATAATTTCTACTACAAGATAGTGTTTTTTTGTAGATTCCCATAGTATTAAATTTTAGGATAAAATAATATGGGATGTTTTGGATCAGTTATATTCCCTACAACGTACACTATTTGTATAGGATTGTACGAATTTTCTTTAGTCGATGGTGTTGACTAATCTGATCCCTGATCATGTGATAGGGTCCCAACTAAGAGTCATTTAATATTAGGTATTATATGAACAAATATTCTTAATATACATACCAAATGGATATTTTTATGGAAACAATCATGAAATCTTATTCCAGGGGAGAATAATGCTAATAGTCACGATGTTGGCGAGGTGAAGTGGGAGTTCCACAGTTCTCCCATAGTCATATATAATAGTGTGTGGAAGATGTATATATATCATTAGTGGTATTTTTTTGTTATATAATGAAATTAATTTTTGCTATATTTTCCTCTTGGTGCCACACATTTCTGTTTGTGAATGCTATGAATCATGTTCTATTGGGTTTGTTGCAACCCATTGATATACTAGAGTGGAAAAGGGATAACATATCCATAGATCTATTCAAACCAATTCTATTCACAATTATGTGCCACAAAACCATCTGATTGATAATTGAATGACTGGAAATCGTGCAAAACATCCTTTCTATCTTTGAGAAGTGTTTTATTGAATGTTTAGGTAGTTGTACTTATATTAGATCATTCATCTTCAATGGGTACCCACAATGATTGTATGTGATTGAGACACATGGTTTATTTAACCACTATGGAGAGGACACCATGAAGAATTCATGACCTAGTTATCGATGTGTATATTTTTTCACCCCCAGACCGATAGGAAGACCAAGGGTACTATAATGTTTCTATAGGATCTGTTGTGGGCTTTCATGTTAGACATTGGCCAGAGCTGGGAGGACCATATTCCATTGGTTTTGTTCACATAGATAAACAACTACAACTATTACATTGACATAGATCCTTTTAAAGCCCTATTTTAGAGACCCATCAGTCCAACAATGTGCTAGATGGTGATTTGAGAGACTTATATATCGACAAAATGGATAGTATATGCGATAATGAAAAAATCAAGATCATCTGTAAAATGGATGGCGGCGTCACAGAGGAGATACACATATTATACAAATCACCAACATTGGCACCTTGATTTCGAGCAGAGAGACTACATTATATTTCAATTATCACCAATAAGACGAATGGGGAGGTATAGCTGGGGTAGAAATCTATCATCATGGTTCAATGGGTTGTTCGGGATCTTGTAGACGGTTTAAGAGGTTACCTGTAACCTCCCACAACCCACACAAATAGAGCAGGGGTATGACACAATCAACATGTCACAATTGAAGAGATATGTTAATGAATCTATGAAATTCATCTCTTAGGGTGAGTTATACATCAAGGATAGAGAAATATTTTAGATAACCTAGTGGTGATTGAGGAGTGACAAGTGTGGACATTTCCTAGATAGACCATCTATCTTGTTTGCATGTTGTGGCAGCATGATAATAGTTCGAAGAGTTCCTAGGAGTGAGAGAGCCATATGTATGCTCAGTATCCCATATTTTTTGCATGGTATTACATTTTTAGGATGAAACCATTGAAGTATGGAGTGATGAAAAGGTCTAGTTATTACCTTGTATGATTTTGACATTATTTTAATTATATTTACATAGCTATCTGGTGAGATGGTGTTAGATTCTAAGGCCGGAAGTGCCCGAAATTAATATTATAAAAATATTGAATATATTTTATATATAATTAATGTGATAAACTAATTAAAGTAGGAAAAATCTATAATATTTTATCTGATAAAAACATTGATACCGCAGATGGGTTCAGAGTTCAGTGTTTACCATAACAACGATTTAAATTCATTTAGTGTCGGATGTTCTGACGCCCCTCTCATTGGAGGTGTGTTCAAGGGAATTAATTATAAAATTTAAGTAACTGAATAATTGTTTATAAATTAATAAAATGTATATAAATATATAATTTAATGAAATATTCTTGGTTTGGCTCATTTTGTTTTGGAATTCTCTACCGAGAGCTCATGCATCCTCCTTTTAACAAATGATGATAAATCTTTAGATAATGGCGAATCAAAGCATGAAGAAGGAATGTACTTCTCCCAATAACTGTGTTGGCATGTTATTCAGAAAATATAAAACCTAAATAAAGGTAGGGATCATAAAATGGTGTTTTACACCTCCGAATTAAATTTTTTCATAGATTGATAATAATTATTCGATTTTCTCGCCTCACTACAACCTTTAAATGCTTCAACGTACAAAAAACAGATGCATATCATTTTGTATCTTACTCTAGAAAAATTTCATTATTGTTTTCAAATATTTATCTTTCAAATATCAGTAAATACTTGTTACAATGGATTTAACCCCTGATTTCTTCACATTCATCACTCATTTGATCCCTGTTGTCCCAACTCAAAATTTCAGGGTGGTATCAAGTTTGATCAGGCCCCCAAATACAGAGAAGATAATTGAAAAAAATTGGAAATAGAATAATAGAAATCAGTTCATTGGAAGGTGGGGAAGACCAATCATGTCTTTAATATTCAAGATCATGGAGTACAAATATGTGAATGTGTTCGGTTAAAATAGTGAAAACCTCATACATGACGGAGGCCATTTTTCAGTCAGTGGAAGACCTAAATAATAATTTATGGATAGATCCACCTATTCAGCCTTAGATAGAGCTAGATCTGAAGAATAATGACTAGATTATAGGCACATAAATAGATTTCAAAATAAGGATTTGATGGAAATAAGAAGACTACATGTTTTGTAAATGATGAACCACACTTTTGGTAGACTCTCGTCGTGGTCCCACTTGTGTTTCAGACATGTTAAGGAACACAAATCATGTAAAATCTTATTATTCACCTTGTATACACCTTTTGATTATACATACTATGTGACTAACCAAATAGAAACATTTTCCATGTATAAGGACATATGTTCCGGTACACAGACATGACCAATGGACACAGACCCAGTCTCCATCATCGAGAACATTCCATCTAGTCCACCAATGTAGCAAGTACTATTACACAAATAGAGAACCCTTTTCTAGCCCAAGAAACAAGTATGAAGTATAGTGGGACCACATATGATGTGTGTCACATAACATGCCTTATACCCCTTGGGAAATTTTGAGAAAATGCTTATTGACCATATCTTCCTCATTTGAACTCTAATTTTGGATTATGTGAGGCCTATACTGAGTTTGTTTTCTACCTATAACGTGATGGTTCCATTATATTTGACTTTTGAGATATAGTTTAAAATATTCTGGAATTTTTAGGTGATTTTTTGACACCCGATGATGGGATACATCATGTATAACCACCAAGGGTCCTCATGAGTTACCCTATAACTAGGATGGGAAATGCAATTCCCCGAAGACCCACATTTTTGGAATAGCCTCTGGTAAGTCTTGGAATAGGTTTTCATTGATTCCTTCTTCCAATCACTACTCGTGAGAGTGGATGTTTAGTTTACTTCCCTGAAAGAGTCTTCTTGGAATTACCCTTTAGCAGGGATGTGCATTGGAGTTCCCCACTGAATTCTACAAAGCATTAACCTCCAACAGGTATAAGAAGTATAGTTCCCAAATGATATTCCCATGAAATATTTTATAGAGGGGCTAAAAAGATTAGTTTTGTAGTGAATTATTGAGTAGGACCCTCCAATCATACCACAGAATACGATCTTTACATGGAGATTGAGCCTCCTATACAGTGCATCACAATGACAATAAAAGGATTGATGTAGATTTAAACTCACGAGGTAGGAGGACACATTCCCCACCAAGATGCACTTTATTAATTTTACTTTGACCATGAAGAAGTGTCAGTGCCCCCAAAATTGTATAATACCATGGTTTGGTTATTGATTTCATTAGACTTTTGTGTTTGGGGAAGATGTGTATGATGTTGGTCATCATTGATGGACTTTCTTTTGAAACATTTGGATATTCTTCTTCATGGGCTGAGATGTGGAATGGAGATCACCATACTCTATTTTCTGGTATTATTTGATTGTGAATATATATATCCTACTTTTCTACCCACCCCTGGGGTTGGTTACTCTCTTTCTAGGAGAGGAGATGATGTGTGGGGTATGCCACATTTGTTCCATGTCTATATTCCTTTGGTTAGATGAGTTAATTCTTTTATTATAAGTAGTGAAAGATTGAAGATTATTTCATATACTCACCATGTTTACCCACGTATTATTGGATGAGTTTACAACTACTATTTTCTAGGTTGAGTTGAACTTTTTTACCACAACATATTTTATATACTACATTACAATTTATTTATATCTATTACTGCTCCCCTTAAACTATATTGAGGAATTCTAATGGGTATATATATACTCAACCCTTGATGTTCTTCCCCCATATGTTTCAGGACTTTTATACATGACAGATAAGTCAACCATGACTTTAGATGAGCATAGATAAACTAGGTTCTTAGACCACATATTGTTGTTATAAATTGGGTCACATGTGCTGCAATCTCTTAGTTGATTACTATTTTCTAGTTTTCTTAGGATGGAACCTATTTATAGTTGGGTGTTTATTTATCCCCTATAATTTACATTACAAACTACCATTATTTTTTAATATTAACAATTTAATAAACTCTTGGTTTAATTAATAGATGTTTTTTAACTTTTATTCATTGAATATAATGTTTTCCACTTGGTTATATCTGTTCTTGTGTACATTTTATTTGGAAAAGGCCTCTCTAAGGAAGTTACACCATCAGTACTTTTCACCACCACCATTTTTAAAGAGTTGGGCATGGGGTAGTAATGGCTCGAGTCACAGCTTTTTTGATTCATGATAGATTCACAATATCATTACCGCACTCTTATTTTGATGTAGTAATCACAATATATTCTTTTATATTTCTCATATTAGGAGTATATTGAATTTTATTATCATTATTAGCCCCAAATTTTTTTTAATCATATTCACAATTCCCACAAACCTTGAATTTTAAATAGTGGAGTTTGGGATGTGAATTATATTGAGATTTTTCTCTAATTTAAAATTTATCTAACTTCATCTCATAAATTTAGTAATCGATTTCTAAATGAAATTACATCCCAAATTTAAAAAATTACCATTCCCCTTATGAAATACCTTCTATGATTCCTTCCAAAAATTGTTCCTAATGGAAATATCACCTTCTTTTCTCTATGGTTTATAGAGTCTCAATTTAATTCCATCATTATTTTCTTACTAAAACCGTAATGTTGTTTCGTAATTACAATATACATTTCCAGCATTGTGGAACATCGAAAAACGTCTTCATAAATACCAATCTCTATTATTGAAAAAAACATTTTGTGACTACCTTTTATTCCACTGATGAATCAGTGACCCATGTATTCATTTTGGATGACAATCAATAAATGTACCTTGAATGTCTTATAAAAATAACATCATTAGACCAAAATATTCATTATCCTTTTGATTTAATTCTAGAAATTCATTCTCTCTTTTCATGAGAACAATGAGAATATATTAATTTTTAAAAAATAAGTCCTTAAAAAATTCTAATTCCATGTAATAAATTTATTCGACTTCAATCATATTCTTGATAATAGTTCTCCATTGACCTCCTTCACTTTCTAATCAATATAAATATAGAATTAACTTTTCATACTCATAACACTAGAAAGCTAAAAATATCTTTTCAATACTATTGATGCATATCTAAAGATTTATTGTATAATTATAACCAGTGGAAAAAATAGATTTTTTTATGAATAGAGAAATAAAAAATCAATAACTCCTATTCTAATTTGGATGTTCAAAAATATTCAATGTTTAAGATTGTATTTTAAGCAAGGAAACATAATTTCTCATTCTATCTACTATAATATTTTATACCTCAAGGGGAAAGTCATTACATTTTCTATCATATTTCTTATTAACAAGGCTACTTCATCTTCAATCAATTGGCTAAAACCTAATATCATAGTATATGAAAAAATAATCATAGTGGAAACAAACATAGTCATAAAAAATAATCAAAATAATATCAAAATCATTAATATTAATTATAATATATAACAGAATATGTTATAACTATTTAATTCATGGGAAAAATCGATTCAATTTTTTCATGATTGTTTTTAATGAGTCAATGAATTTTAAAATTCATATCCTTCGAGAGTGACAAATAATTTTTGCAATGAGGCATGATGTCATGACCTAGGTGATGATACAATCAAGTTCAATGTCTAATATTCAGAGATATTATCTATAGAAAAAAATATTTTAGAGACACATCCAATTATATTTTCCAGAAATGATTCTTTTCGGATTAAACCACACAAATTTCATTATCATAATGAGCGAAATTATCTTATATGAAGGATCATCTTATGGGCTCTCACAATTGAGTTCTCATCATAGTTTAAAAAGTTTGAGAAAACCATGATCATTTACCAACATTAAAAACCCAAAATTTTAAAATATTGGTATCAAATATTAATTGAAAAATATTCATTAAATAATATAATGTTCCAATTAAGGATTACTAAGTTACAATTCCTTTATAAACATGGTTACAAAAACAAGTGGTTTATATGTGAACTAAAGAATCTCCCATTATATTATTCAAATATATATATATATATATATATATCCATCAATAGAAATATCGTACATAATACATTTCTATATTGACCTATGAGATTAATCATAATAAAGGGTTTAATCAGATGCTCAGTGACCGTAAACGAGGTATATATCAACATAGAATGAAAAGAAGGGTATGAGAACATGTTATTAATAATTGAAAATCCTACCCTTCATATAATAGATCAAAAACATGTGCCATGTTATAATTAATATTATTTTATATGAATGGACTCATAATATAATCTAGTAATTCGATCTGTTAAATCATAATATTAGAATAATACATGGAATTGTGTCATACACATTAGCATGGAATATCATTCCCTTAACAGTCAAGGATTCCCTAAAATGATTATTATAGTGGATTGGATTCATCCCAAGCCATAGTAATATACATGGTTCACTCCCCGATCTATAATTTTGGATTTATTTCATTATCCAAACCATCATAACAGTCATGGTTCACTCCCATGAATATCATAATGTATAGATTTCTTTTCTAAACTGCATTAATTCCCCATTACTATAATATTTTTCTCAAAAAATTTCAAACATTACCAAATCTATTGGATATAGATATATGTCCCACCTCAGAAAATTATGAAAATCTTATAAATGTGTAAAAAAATAAAAAAATCCGCATCCGTTAAACCATTGAATTTATACTACTTTCCTAAAAATTTCATTGTAATATAAGGTTTCAAAAAAAACGTTTCATATACATTTCATTAAATCATATCTTGGGGAAAATAACCAAATTTCCTAAAAATTCCATCATTTCATCATAGAATACCCCATAGAAAATGAATATGATTAATAAACATATTGAAACTATAAAAATATATTATCCAGTGAATTAATGAGGATGATATTTGTGGATAATATCCTGAATAATGATTAAGTATAATCAATATATGGAATATAATATAGGGTATTATTTAAGAAGTACATTTTGTGATATATTTTGATGAAAATAACATTTTCACATTTAGAGTATCCTTTTTGAAACATAAGGATCACAAAAAATGTGAAAATTCATTTTTATCAAAATATCCATAGAATCATATAAATTAGGATTTATTATAATGGGGTTTCTTGATGGTTGAAGTTAACATTAATGTTTTATACATTAAAAAATGATCCCTTATAAACATACAAATAAGGTAAAATGAAAATCATTTTGAAAATTATAGGAATACTCAACTAAAAAAAATTTATAAAAATTAATTCATTGGAAAAAATGGATATAAATAATTATTGTTTATTTAAAAAATTTCTTTTGAAAACATTTTTAGAAAACATAAACATGAAATAATTTTTTTTCAAAAAAATATAAAACTAATTCTGGTTTTCCATAAACAAAAACATTTGAAACAATCATTACTTAGATTTAGCAATGTTAAGGGAAAATTTTATGTTTTTGGAAATAATGACTGTTGGATAAAATTAATACTTTTCTTATTAGGTGGAAAATAATATAATGTATTTAGAATCATAATCATAAACAATATTGATAGACATCGAGATTGTAACATAAAACAATTACCAAATTCATATCATTTTAGTCATAATCCACAGGAACTAATCATAAATTTAAGGATATTTATTTCCCAAATTGTGAATTTAAATAATAACAATATACATTCATGTGTTTTACATACATCCAACAAAATAAAAAGGCTATGTATAATTCATGAGCCCTATATAAATAAATGCGAGACAAAAAATCCATTACCACATTGGATACATTTGTGTAGTATGACCCAATTGAAGAATAAACTAAAATGATTTATTAAATATCAGGAAATGTGTTATATTATTAAATTGATAACAGGGACATATAAACACAAAAACATATAAATGAGTGGTGATTATGGTATATATCATCTATAAATAAAATAGAGATGAAAAATATCATATCATAAGTGTATATATCTTTCGAATATGTTGAATAAAAATGTTTATTAAAATTATTATTTTTTATAAATAAATTAATGAATCATACACATACATAATATAAAAAGAAATATTTTCATATAATCTTTTATTATGTGTTGTTTAACAATTCCATGAAATAATAATATTTCATATAAACATTAATTAGTATTTAATGATTGATTTTCTGTTTTTGATTCAGTCCTTATTATATTATCATGGTCACATTCTATCAAAAAAAATTCAATGATAAAATTTTCAACAAAAATAAATATATAAGTATTTAGTTTAATCCAAAAAATTTAGGGATATAAAATGAACTACACTATTAATGGATAAGGTAGGCCATATATAAGCATGAACTCTGATTTGATTCTCTAAATTAATAGAATAAATACATTTAAATAAAATATCATCAATATAGATTCATTATATTTTCTTAAATATCACATATCATCATTAATTTTATACATATTAACTTCCATGTAACATGATAGTTAAAAAAAACCACATATTTTCATGAGGTTAAGGCCTTTTGTACACACAAGAGACATTATTTTATTCCCAAAAAACTGAATGTAATAAGTTATATGTGATATAAAAAATTTATTTGTTTAATATGTCATAAATTAAAAAAAATTTATTAATTTTTAGATTTGAATAAGTGTTGATATGTTTTTATGGAAAATTAAATAAATTGGTTCATTAGGAGGTATCATGTCATAAACAACAATCAATGAGTTTGTTTCACATTTGATGGAATAGAATATTGATGTATGTTATTCAATTAAAATTATAACATATTAGTATATGGTGGAACAATATGTTATTATATATTAATAGTTCAGTTTTATTTTAGGGAAGTAGAATTATAAATAATAGAGAAACACACATTTTAAAATTGAATTCTTTCCAATAGAAGCTCCTTATGTTTATACATAATGACATCATAGGATGGTTTCATAATATAAATAATGCATAAAAGATATGTGGAGACATTATAGTGGATATTTGGGTAGGACCTGTCTAATCTAAGGGGTTTTCGAAGTATCATATGAAGTGGAGTTCTAGTTCTTCTTTATAAGTGTGGGAGAGGACACATAAGGATGTTTTAAAATGGAAAAGGGTTATTTGTGATATAAACAAGATATAAGGTGACAAAAAGGTTTATTGAAAATAAATAGATGATATAATGTCGATATATAGAAATAAAATAGAAAGTTTACAAGTTTTTGGTTCATTTTACACCTTATCATTTTTGTTTGATGCTAGGTAAACACGTTTAACCGAAACAACATTAAAATCTTTTAACTATTTTTATTATTCATATTGAAAAAAAATTAAGTTGATATAATTATATAATAATAATTATAATAATTCCAAATAAAAAATTTATTTTTCTAAATTAAATTTCCAAAATTGGAAATAATTATTTTATAACTAATCCATTAATTGTGATGAAAATGTTGTTTTGCAAATGGAAATATATTTAAAGTAAACAATATTTGTTTGATCAAAATTAACGTTGAATTAGAATCCAAATTCTAAAATTTTCATATTTATAACATAATTAACATAATTTTACTTTTGAAACACTTTTTATGATGATTTATCATTTCATATTTTTTTAATCTAAAAAAATGTTTTTTATAAAAATACATATTGTGGAATATTTAATAAAACATGAATCTTTTAAGGGAATTATAAAAAATCACCCTAAACTAATTTTGAAATTTTTAATTCATAAATCATCTTATTTTTTACAAATAAATATTCAAAATGTCTCTGAAGATTATTTTATTATTTTTTAATATAAATAATTATTAAAATTTTTTTGAGAGAAGAGTATTTTCATATCATATAATGACATTATTATAAATTATGCAAAAAATTATTTATTTTTTCCTTATATAAAACATTTATAATTAATTTTCAAAATTTATTTTTTCTTTATAATACCACAAAATTAAACTTCCATATTATAATAGTGATGTATAATTTATAATAGTATTTGAATATAACATATCCTTAAAACTCAATGTTGTGTATAACGCAAGCTGTCAAAAAATAGAAATATTCACAAAAATATTCATAATATTTTTTATGTGTATAATATGATTACATGAGATGAATATTTCTATGAGGAAATACATTATTATATCTAAGTGAGGGATGATGACCTAATAGATAATATTTGAGACCAATGATCCCTTTTAGGGTGTCTATTTTAAATACAACATAAGGTACCAAATTTCATTCCCTAGAGATATTACGTTAACCATGAAGAGGGTTTGTCTAAGAACATGTATTGTTTAATTATATAGTATCATTAGAACCAAAATATAATATGTTTTTTGGTGGGCCTATATTAACGGGATGAGTTCAGAACATGATAGAGTGCCCCTCATTATACCATATGGGTTCGAAAAGTGGACAACCCATGCAATTAGTATTATTACTATTAACATTATTTTTTGGGTTTATATGTTTCCATGGTGATGTTGCTAACATTATAACCCTATATATGTTACCATATAAATACATGACATAATTAAAATGTTTCATTAAAATGTATTTCAATGTAAATTTTTGTTTAAATTTCTAGAAACTTATGAAAATATATAACATACACATCCCATTTCTTATTCAATTAATGGAAATTTTTCCAACTATGAAAAAATATAGTAATCCATTTTATGACTTAACCATCTCCCAATAATTATATACATAAAATACAATTCTAGAATTTAGTACATTTCTTGTCTTCATATCATTGAAAATTTTAACTCATGTAATGGTCTACTACATATTCTTATTAAATCTATGCATAATCAATAATATTTATATATTACTATTGAGAATTATAATAGAAAATTGGTATAATAAAAAAACAATAGAAAATGATACCCATAAATTATTAGGCCTCAAATTATAGAATAATCAATGACATATAAAAGTATTTTAATAAAAAGAGTGAGAAAATAAAAATAATCACTGAGAGCGTATCATAGTCATGTTAATAATTATAAAAGTATGAGTAATAATTAAAATATGAAAAATAAATATGCATTGAAAATAGATTGGGAAATATTTCTACATCACTATTCACATTACAAATAAAGAAAATTTCTTCCCATATATTGTTGAAAAAAAAATTCTTTAACAAACTTTCTAATTTTTCAAAAAAAAAACATCTACACATTTCCTAAAAAATTACATTCACACTAAACATTGTTAATAAAGATTCCAACATCTCATTAACACTACATTCCATTGTCTCATCTGATATTAAACATTACTTCATTAACCATACATCTTTGTAAAACCTGAAAACAATTATTTTCCACCTACTAATGAACCCCGGAATAGAAAACAGATTTAATTTAAAGACTTTATAAAGAAACCATGGAAATAAATTGAAATTAATTCATCCCAACATGCATCATTCTAGTTTAATACTATTTAATCGTGATAATAAAAAATGTAGAATTATCACCATATAGATATAGATTCTATTTTTAAGATTTCAGTTCTCCACAATCAAAAAAATATGAATTATTGATGAACACCCTTAAATTAATGGAATTAAGAATAATATATTTATAGAATAATTCCATATATAGGAAAATAATTCGTATATATAAAAATAGAACGAATGAAAAAGGTAGTGATAAATTATTTCTTTTATAGAGGGTTTAAATACACAATCTATATATAGTATTTTTGTAGATTGGATCATTTTCTCAATACCCTCAAAAATTAATAATATAAATCATGGGATGTTGTACACGATGAGAAATAAATTTCAAAGAGTTTTATAAATAAACACACTTTTTAAAAAAGAAATGACATTAAAATTTTACAATATGTTTAAGAACAATATTTTTTTAATAAGAGTATAATAATTTATTCTTTACAAAAATAAATCAGTTAGAGGAATCTGAATATAAATATAAAATCCTGATAAATGGATATATTCAATAAAAAAAGTAAAAATAGGTTATTTTTTTAGAAAAAACACTGATACAGATAACCATAAATGATTTTACTTTAAAAAAAATTCCATGATGATCATCATTTTATGATATGATATTTTACTATTTTAAAAATAGAGAAAATTATTTGAATAAAAATGTAGATTTTATAATAATAGTAATCAGCCTTTTAAAACACTTTTTTTGAGAACCACATCGATTTAGTAGAATAAAAAACATAAAATTTAAAACAAGTTATATAAGAAAAATCTCACGAGGATAAATAATGCAGAATAAAATGAATCTAATCTTAGAATTATTGTCAATCAAAATTTGCCCATGGGGTTCTCATATTTAAGAGGTTATGATTTAATAAATGTATCTCAAAATAGAAACATAATACTTTGAGAGAAATTAAAATAAAATAAAATTAAGTAGATTCATTAGGAAATTGAAATTAAAATATCATTAATATATTTTATTTCATGATACATTGTATGAATCATATAGAAAATACAAAAATTTAATGAAAATTGGCTCATAATAAAAAAAATGTGTCCAAATGAGATGAATTTGAGGTGAACAACACTTAGCTCCCTCCAGATTGATTCTATAAATTCACTAAATGAAATAAACAATAATAGAATGTTAATTAAATATATTCCAAAGATATTAATAAAATAATATAAATTTTTATTCTTTTAAATTATAATTATTCCATATATATTAATATACATTAGTTTTTAAATATTTTTAACACCTTGTGCACATAATATTCATTACATCAAACTAGATTTATTAAATATGTGTTGTTTATATTATTCATCAAAATTAAATCATTACTAGATCATATATGTTACTCTAATTAATATTCCATGTTATATATATTGGTGGAAATTAATTTCATGGTTGGTTGGGATTCGACTAATGATGATGAAATCGGTGAGGATCTTTTGTTGGTGATTATCAATGAATGAAAGATGTTTTCTTAACGAAGGAGTTAAATGATGATATAAATTTACCTTCACCCATAAAACCATATTTTAATATATATATATATATATATAATATTATAATCGTAAACATTTTCTCATATTCATCCATGAGATAGAAAGGTAATTTTGTACATATTGGTGGTCAAACCTCTAAAAATATAGTCATATACTAATCAATGGAGGATTATGAGGTGGTTCAATGTAATGTTTTTAAAATATAATTATTTATTTAGAATTTATTAGTGTTATATATTATAATTTTAAATATATATTTAATGTGAATATAATTTATATAAATTTATTATATATAATAAATAGATCTCTTTCCTCTTAAAGAAATCATTTTAAATGAATTAACATACAATAATTATTTGATGATCATATCCAAAATAGGTTCTTTAATGTTTCACATGAAAACAAAAATTATATAATAAAAAATATATTTTTCCTTTATTTGTTTTCTAATAATCAACCATGTATGATGAATATAAATCATCCCATAAAGATTGTTCTTCACACATACACATAGTTGATGACTCATGTTTTCTATAGAAAGAAGGAAAGGTGTAATATGGTATATTGTTTCATAATTATATAAAATTATAAATATAATAATTAATTAATTAATTTTCCATTTTTAATGTGAACTGTAATGTAGGGGATAAAATTGAAACATGTATCATCATGGAGGTGGTAGTTCGAACACCACACGAATTATTGTTACCTTCTACTTAGTAGAATTTGGTAAAAAAGATTAATGATTATTCACATACCATAAAAAAAAGGTATATGAAATATAATATTTTAATTAAGTATCTATTTCAAAATTATAACTATAAAATAAAAAATAAAATGAAATATTTTATGTATAAATTATCATTGATATTGAGTAAAATGAAATTTCCTTGGAAATCCATTATATATGGATAACTTTGTCTAGTATATTTGGTCTATAAAATCAAGAGAATGAAATATTATGCAATATAAGAAGAAATGGAATATTTCATAAGTCAGAAACAAAATATTAGGAGTTCCTTAATTTGAGGGTGAGAATTCCATTTTATAAGTTTTGAGGATGACATTTTTTTAAATATTTTAAATTAATGTAAATGAAACACATGTGAATCAATTATGGTTGATCTAAAATTTAGGACTATTGGATTGTTAAAGGGATAATGAAGAGCCACATCTCATTCACTCAATTAGAGATAATTTTTTAAATCGTGTTTCTGTCCATTAAACCCATTTATTATTACAATTACCATATTAGTTGTTACTATGATGACTAGTTTTACCAGATGTAAAATAATAATTATCCCTAAAAATGAATTGATCAAAATTAGATAAATATGAACCAAAATTTTAATAATTTAAATATATTTCATTTTATTTTATTCATAAAAATGATAAAAATAATTTTTAAAATAAAATGTATGAAGTAATAATTTTTGGTAAATATAACTTATATACTAAAATGTAAAATATGTTTTTATAAATTTATTTTTTAAAAAATAGTTATATGATCAATTATAAAATATATATTTAATATTATAAAATCCTTGCATAAATTGTAAAATTATTCCTATATACCAATAATGTTATAAAATGCATATAATTTTAAAAAATGGGAAATTTCACAATACATTTAAAAATGATTTTTAAAAAAATCACACAATGTAACCATAGGACTATTGTGAAATTATAAATTCAAAAATGAATAAATTTATATCAAATTAAATTTATAAATTTATATATTAACATGTAAAAATAATAATAATGAATATAAATAAAACCCATTTTTATTGAGAAAGATATTCTTAAACATAAAGTGTAACTAATTTATTTCATATCAATTTGTAAATAACTAAATATTAAAATTTAATCTTTATATTATAAATATTATCTACAATAATAAAATTTAATTTTTTATAAATTTACATTATTAGGGTAATATACTATGGACTTTTTAAAGTGGTTGTTCAAAAGGAATCTATTTTTAAATATTTATCAGTTAGAATGATAATATTAAAATATATCAATTTATTATTACCAATATAGATAAAACTAATTAAATAGTTAATCTATTTATAATTTTTTATTTTTTATTTTGTGATGTGTTTCAATATTACTGTTTTGTATGATACAAGGCATTATATATGGTATAAATATATAGGATCCAAAATTTCTGGTCATTAAAATCTCACTAATTAAATAAATTGTGCCCTCAAAATTTCAATTATTAATTATTGATGAATGTTAGGGATGTTATTCCAAAAAAAATTCATTCAAGGTATAACATCTAATATGGCATATACCATACCCTCTTAGTCTATATCAGGTTACATATCCTTCCTTAAAAAATATTTATCATTCAAAAAATCATGTTCCCCGTTATACATATACTGTATATATTATACATAATACACTCTTACCAAAACCATTTTAGTTCCTATGAATTTAATCAATATTGAAATCATACATCCTTTTGTGATTTTCCATTTTATTCCCCCAATAGTTCCTAAAATCACAAAACAGTCAATATAATCACATAAATGAGATAAACGTCACAAATAATACAATCAAGCAATTAACAATCCCAAGGCTATAAATTCCATATAAATCAAATATTATAAATCAATTAACACTATGTTATGTTAACCTCATTCATATATAAACCCTAATAGTTTTTCTTCTGTAAATCATTTGATATCTAATACTTATACCCAAAAAAATATTCATTTCATAAAATCACTTTTCATGGATATTGATTCAATATAATTAATATTTCAAAACAATTAAACTATATCTATTTAATAAATAATCTTTTAAATTTCACATGACCCTCATAAATTTGGGAATATTTTAAAATATCACCTCTAGATTCCATTCATTAATGAAAATAGCTCATAGTACGAAGATTAAATTTATATTAAGATCTCATCATCACTAGCCATTGTATAAATATGGAAGTCATTTGATCCTTTATAACATAAATATATTAATAATATCAACCATTTAAATATTTTATGTTATTCAGTTATAAGACATAATTAATTTTGGATACATACCTTTCTCAACATCATATTCTTTACCTACATTCATCCAAATTATGAAACAAAAATGGTTCTAATATTATATAAAATAATTATAGTATACAGACAAAAAAACTCTATACTAATTTATTTTCAACAATGAATCCTTCATTTAAAACTATGTTACATTAATTTCAACTATTTCATAATTGGTTCGTCTTATAACACTATTGGCCTACCTATGTTTCATTATGTTGTGTTACCTATTACTTCTAAACCATTCCATTTATATTAATTATCAAATATATCCTTCATTATACTCAAAAAAGATAATTTTATTAAACAAAACATATCCCATGAGAGTGTCTATCGTGGTGTATACTTAGGACTCTTTTCCATGAGACATTTCATTGATGAGTTCATACCCAACACACACACTTTGGTATTATTTCCTATAATATGAACTATTTCATGTCCTGTATTCACAATCTAGAATCTATATAGGGATATATTCTCATGAAAAAATAATTCTAATTTACCAAAATTTCACGATTTTATCCTATACATTAACGTATCTTAGATACATATCAACTAGGATATCAGAAGTTTTCTATTTTTCTAATCCCAATTTTTTATATTAACTCATCAAACATAAATTATTATCTTGAACATTAATATTTGGATAAAATATTACTTATAAAACATTTATGTATATTTTAATCCCAAATAATCTCGATCCTATTGAATCCTTATCACTATATTTATCAAATACCTTTTAAGATAATAACTGACGAATACCATAGATATGACCATATAATTACATTACATAATTATTTTCACTACAATATGTTTCCAATATAATTAATATTTTATATTTTTAGTGAATTATGTGAAAACATTAACTCAAAAAACTCAGTTCTTTTAAAAATAATCCATATTTTCTCAATATATACGTAACTTATTAATCCAAATCCTCCTAAAAATATTCTAATAATTTACTTCATACTATTATATTCAATACATTACTTACATTTTGGACTTATATAATATTGTAAGATTGGAACATAATAATTGGGATAGCATAGGTTCTCAAAAAGTACCTACATAACTGATAAAAATAAAATATAATAAGTGAGTATATTATTATAATATTTGTATTATATAAGTTCATATAAAAATAATACAAAATAAATCATTGATAAAAAATAATTGAATAAATTTTTACATATAAGACAAAAACAATCAAAACAGGTACTCCACAAAAACTTTTCAGGAATGAATAAAATAGTTATGAGAATAATTTTGAAAATCTGAAACATATATGAAATATTGAACATAAATAACCATAAAAATTTTCTGAAAATTTATTTCCATGTAACATTCATACTCAAAATAATGATAGAAGAATCCAAACTATCATTGACACAAAAATATTCGAAAAAATATTTCCACATATCATTCACATAATAAATTAGTGACCAAATCATTTAATATCTATTTCATAGAATGAAGTATTGAATAAAGCATCAATCATCTCATTCCTAAAAAAATAATCATATCATGTGATATAAAACCATAACCAATGCATTTGTGGTATATATATGACCCAAATCATCATTAAACATATATATTAGGGCATCAAGAATTCCATTTTTCATCTACTCATAACGAACAACTCTAATGAATAGTACATTCATGAAATGAAATTATAAATATCCGATGGAATGAAAATGGGTTTCATAAAACAAATAATGTAACCTCCTATGTTAATACAATTCATTCATGAAAATATGGAATATATTATTTACATCATATATATAAAAGTTAAAAATAATAATAAAATAATTAATTTCTAAATAATCAATTTCTAAAATCTTGGTTATCACACTTCAATCAAAGGAATAAATAATATAATATTCCCATAGGAATGTCATTGTGAAAAAAATTATAGGTATAACAATAAAATGATTAGGAATGAAATTGATAGGGATGAATCCATATTTTAATTTAAGAGATAAATAAATTATAAATCAATATAAATATTGTGGATGAGATATTTTGATAAAAATCCTCAACCATGCATAATATATATGAAATTATGTTTTGTAAGATGAGAATCAAATTTGAAGAGATTAAGAAATAAAATCATATGGGAAATAAGAAACAAAATTTATCTTTAGTAAAAAATATGAAATAAATATTTTACAAAAATATGTGTAAAATATATTCATTATGAAATAATCAAACAGTAGAGGGAGGGTTTCATATATAATAAAAATAATGGTTGAATGATATGTCTATTGAAAAGATTCAGATGAGATTATTTTTTTCCAAAACAACCAATATTGTAAAAATTAAGTGATTTTAGTTGATTAAATTTTTAGATAAGATAAAAAATATTATCATCAAATTTTTAATGGTTTGAATTTGAAATAAGAAGTTTTTGAAAAAAGAAGATGAGTTGATAATAAAGGAGATGCATTTTTCTCATCACAGTTATTAAGACCACATAACATATAATGACTAAAAAACATCAATTTTTTAATAATATAAAGAGAAGAAAAATATAAAACAACTTAAGTAGAGGAAATAATTATTTTGACATTAAAATTAATTTATTATCAAGTTCCTCGTATGGGTTTTCATATTTTATGTGTTTCTATTTTAATATAAGGATTAAAATCTAAACATGATTACAAAAGTGATATTCAAATAAAAACCATAAATTGAAATATAAGTTGAAGTTGAACATAAAATATCATGAATATTGGATATTTAAGGATATAACATCCCATTTAGATAGAATATATACCACTTAAAAGACATTTGGTTCGTAAGACAAAACATACACCTATGATACAAATTCGACATCAATAACATTACATCAGTTGTGATTCATTTTTCAGTGACACCAATTGTCCATAATAAAAAAACGGTATTACTTAATTACATCTCTAAAAAACTTATACTTATGTATACCCATTTATAATAATTATTTACTATCAATATATAAAAATTAATTTTAGTTTTGATTGCCTCTTTTCAACACATGGTTTAGGTAATCACTATATATTTGAATAAGTTTTGTAAATGTTGTGTTGGTATCTTTTCCATTTCCAAATTACATCATTAATAGATTATATATGGTGCAATAATAGTTGTTAAAAAATATTTATAATGTTATAATTTCTATTCATGGTAGTTTTTTATACTCACTATAAAGATAAAATCAATGATGAACATATTTCATTGATTCTTAATGAATTATATTCTTTTTATTAATTAATGAGTTTAATATATATATATATATATTTTTTAAAAAGATAAGGGGACAAGCCCCATAAATTTATTTATAAAAAAGGACGAAGGGGAGAAATACATGGAAACCTTGTAAGGACATACATTATTGGAGACCCATATTTTTCCTTATCTTGTCACCAATTTTGCGCTCTTGGGATCTCACCTCATTCCACATTTTAGTGTTGAGATGTCCCCTACCTCTTCCTCCAGAGTAGCGGTCTGAAATATCATGAGCTCGCTACAATAAAGTTTCAATGTCTTCCTCAGATATGGCAGTTTGATCATCATTTGTTTTCTTCATTTCCTCCTTTATTTGCTTTTTCTTTTGGATTCTTGTTCGTGCTTGTTTCCACTTGCAGTCCTCTGCTTCAGTTTTGTCATCTTCATTCCATGCTGAAACAGAATCCTGCATCTTTGCAATCAGAGAATCAGAAGAAACTCCCCTCGAAGGAGGCATGATTCCAGCCCCTGCTGAAGGATCTAAATCTCCTATAACAGGAGAAAGGATATCAATATTAGAAGAAACAATAAAATATTTTAAAGGAGTATCAGTGGGATCAACATCCCTGCATTGTACTGAATGCATTTTCTCCATCGAAGTAACAATATTAGAAATCTTCTCTGACCCTTCCCCAACATGGAGCTCCGAGCATCCTACAATCAGAGACCTCTTATCATCAGAGACACAGTCCATCTTTGCCTTCATTTTGTCATTAGTATCTTTTCTATCTTTAGGTGTCAGAGTCTTTAATGTAGCCAAAGTTACAATCTGTTTTTTTCCAGAATCAGACTCAGTTTGAATACCCTGCTGAGAGTACCCTTGTGATCCCATATTAATTCTAACCACATCTGTGGCAGTCTGCACTGAGTCCAGATTTCCAGAACCAACATAAATATGAGCAGGAGATTCCAAATCCAAAACTGTTCGATCATCTTTCATATTCTCATCCCTATCATGCAGGGGTGAAGGGGGTTCTCCCTATTCCACAATATCAACCCAGAACTTCTTAGTTGGATTACTGGTCTTATTAAAATTCAATGAGTTTGTAGATTCAACTCTTGGGACATCCTTATTGATGGAACCAGTAGGTAAAAGGTCTTTATTCTATTGGTCCAGAATAACAGGGATGGGATTCATTATTTCAACATTTCCACATGACATAGAGTCATGCCCTCTAAGAGAGCATATGATGCACATTATATACTTCCTATAGGAAGTAGCATCATGACCTAGAACCTTACAGTCTTGACAGAATTTAGGAACCCTCTCAAACTCAATTTTCAGCTCTAATTCCTCATCATCTGTGGAAAGATAAACCCTATCAACAAGAGTTGAGAAGAGATCAATCTCAATAAGGCATCTAGCATAATGACTGAATCTAGCTATTTTAGTTTCTCTATCCATTCTAATATGAACTCCAATGGCAAGAGAAATATCGTAAAGAATTATAGGATGTCATAAAATCCAGTTAAGACCAAAAAAATTTATCCATACTTGAGCTGAGGTGTTACCTAATTCAGAGGGGTTGAAACTCTTGTCCCATTCTCGGATGTGGAAAGCACCTGGCTAAAAGAAGTTGAGCCGAAGCTCTAGGATCTGAGCTTGAGATACAAAGAGGGAAAAATTAAGTGGTAATAACCCTTGCCAAGAGAAACACATTTCCAATCTTCAAAACCCCAGACATCAACAAGTTTTTCCCGAAGTTAATCAATTTTCCATGGAATACTTCCTTTTGGAAGAATCAATCTTCCAATAATAGAGTGTTCTCCCAATAGCATACGCTCCACAACTATAGTAGAATCTGACTTGACATGAGCCACAGATCCCCTTTTTCTAACGCTCGCAAACAAACTCTTGAACTGGGAAAAAGACCTACAATCTTTACTGACCTCGGGTATATTCGAACTCGGTTTTCTAGGAACAGCTCTAGACATTCCTGATGCGTGAGCGTAGGAGTTGAATCTCCAAGGGAAAAGAAAATCGTCCACCATCGCGTCCCTTCTTCCAAAACCCTAACCGTCAAGAGAGAACGAGTGTCGGCTCGTCATTTTTCGTCTATATATATATACATTAAAAAGAAAATATTATTTAATTATTAAAATCAAGTTATACTAGTAAATCGAGTTTCATTCTTGACATAAAGTAAACATATAGCTCATGTTGGTGGATAAAAAATGAACCAAACATGAACCTACCATGATTAATGGAGGATCATAAAGAGGTTTAGATATAAATTCATCATAAAAATAACTACCATTTAAGAAAAATTATCCTGATATATCATAATTATAAAGATTTATAGATAGAATATAATAAATATATATTCATTACATTGAAATAATAAAGAACATTATTTTTAGTTCACTCATCATAAATTAATAAATTAGTAGTAATTGATTATTTAAAATATCATTAATATTTCCCCAATTTTCAGTAAAATGACCTTGAAGATATCAAAAAAATTCAATTTTACCTTTAATCCCATTCTCATATCCATCCATACGGGAAAAAATAAACCATTCTATGGAGGTGGTAGTCCACATGTATGTAAGGGAGATGATTTCATTTCCCCAAGAACAAGATAATGTAGTAATATGGTTTACTGTTTAATAATTACAAACAAGACATAAATATAAGAATTATTTATTTAATTCACCATTTATAAAATCATTTTATGTGTGTTATGGAATACTAAACATGTTTCATCATAGTGGTTGTAGTCTACCAAAATCATGAATAATAATATTTTATTAAATAAAATCAGAAATTCAATTAATTTTTTTCATATAGAATATTAAAATTAAGTAAAAAATTAATTATTTAATTACATTGTTTTTTGAAACAGAAAATTGTAAATGAAAAATATGAAAATAATTCATGTTTAAATGATTATTAATGTGGAGAACGTTAATATTTCCATGGATGATTCACAAGAATGTGTTGGCATATGAAAATATCTTTTGACTAGAATCACAAGAAAATTAAATATTTTTTTTCAAGATTTAAAATATCATAGTTCCAGTAGGAAAAGAGTTTTTTATGTTTTTCCTTGAATGTGGGGTGTGGGTAACCTTTTATAAGTGTCATGGATGACATTTTTTATACATATTTCAACTTAACATAGATGGATCTCATCTTAATCAGGACATGTGGCTCCAAAATTGAGAAAATATAATGTGGTGGAAGATTAAAGGCCAATACTCAACTCATATAATCAATTAATATTCGTTTTTATGATTCATTATTATCTTAAACCCTTTAAATAATTTTTTTTATTTGATCATTTATTATTGTCAATAATTTTTCATAAGGTAAATTTTTTTTCAGAAACCGTCCCTGAGGGTCCCATTTTGTGCTGACCCTAAGACCTCCTCTAATAGGACAAGGGATGGTGACCAGAGCTGAGCAGACATATCCCTTAAATGGGAGGCATTTTCGTAATGTACTTGTATACATGCACAAATCTCCAAGCCCACCCAATACAGAAATGCAATAAAAACTAAATGAACACATGTATACATCTATGATACCATAATATATTATTTCATTAATCTACTAAAATTAGTAATGGGAAAAATGTATATCCAAAAGTTTAAAGAATACAACTAACCCCAAGGCCAAGGAATAATAAAAGACACAGTCATAGTAAAGACCAGATTTTGCCAAAATCCTACAACACTGCGCCTACTCCTAATACTACTAGGACACTATCTAAAGGGTCATCATCTACAAAATACACGACACATGAGGAAAAATCTTATGTAGGGGTGTGTATAATAATACTCTTTAAGAAACCACATACACACTAAACACGTATTACTATGTATAGTCATATAAATGAAGTATATAACAATTAATGTATAGCATAAATGACCAAGATATACATTGGAGAAACACCTCTCCATTATATGGACATAATGAACTATCCATGATAGGATTTAACTCCCCGAAAATCTCACTCCTGGATTAATAACTCCACAATCCATGCAACCATCAGAGACACTTGATGAAGAGTTTTAGTTCATTGGTCTATACCTAATGAAAATTCAATATTCTTTAATGAAATTGATACAAAGATACGGTTCAAACCTAGTACCACTAGGGAGCCATTATAAATGCATACTGAATCAACCCAATATGCATGGGATCACAGGTCAGCGATTCCACAAACCCTACTGACGAGGCTAGCTAGATAGAGGATCGACATCAAACTCAATGAAGTCAAGATAATTCCACAAACTCAAACTAGGGTTTAATATATTATAGTGGATCACAATCGAGTCTCCTGGATGGATGTCACAACTCTATTTGAGATTTGACCCCTAGAGGGGATTATAATACATTGTTATATATGGAATGACACAATTTACCCTTGAGGGAAAGGACCAATGGAATGAACGCAACCTAAACTAGTCAAAACTAAGAAGACAAAGATCCTGAGGTACAATGGTTGGGAGTACATGGAATATCCCAAGGGGCACATGGCATGTCCAGAAATCCCAAGTCCTTCCTAGGTGATATAGCCTCACACAACATGTAGCCTCTTTATACATGATGTGTAGAATCATTGATCATTGTGTAATGTCAAATGGTTAACTTTTTTGGAATTATTGATGTGTTCATGTATCAAATCTATTTTTGTGTACTATTATATGTACAGAATGTCAGATCTGTGTGGGAGTACATGAGGTCTAAGAGCCCTTTCACCCCAAAACAAGTTTGTGTACTCATTGGAGTACACACCATTTCATATAAGGATGGTCACACATCGTATGATATGTTTGACACGGTAGATGATTCTTATCGTACATCAAAAAATTTAGCACCCACTAAAGGGGGCCTACACACTATGTAATCTCTGATTACATCTGGTGTTCTTTAGGATAATTCAGAATCAAATATGTTCATTATTTTCACCTCCCCAGTCACTCTAGTTGCCGTTATAGCCACACCATTATAGGAAACATGAGGGAAGATCTAATTCAAGTCATACTATCCACAAACAACATGATGTTTTTTCATATTTACTAAAAAACCAGATCAATACAATATTCATTATCATGAACTAAATAACGCCATAAAACCTGGAATAAGGAATCATCTTTCTTCATATTTTTCCCATCTCTTTCTTTGATCATAAATCATAACGTACTGATCTATAATCTACAATATAATATCATTGTGCCATGAAATGAATGCTCAGTGATCAATTGTTTGAAAGTATTCAAAGTCAAAGAAAAATGAATTAACCCCATGGTGAATTGAATAAATAGGGGAGAAAATAACAAGAAACAATGAGATGAATATACCTCAATAAATATTCGTTTCCCTCCCTATTCATTTTAATAAGATAAAAAACAAATATATTAAAATTAATTCTCTTAAATTAAACCATAAAAAATAATCCAATCACACATAGTGATTTATCCATGAGTCATTCAGTTCATTGATTAATTTGTGTTCATTATATAAATAAAGAACTAGGAATAATTACACATAAATAAAATAGAAAAACTTGATTCATTTTCTTTTTTGATGAATAACGATGTAAAGTCTTGTTCGTTGGCAATATCTATCGAATTTGAAGTTTCATCGACTGACCTATACATGATCTTTCATCAGTCACCAAAGATGATTCTCCATGGATTTATCTAATGATCCTCTAGAGGTTCTATAGTTTCTTTGAGAAAACTCATGAATTCTATCTTTAGGATCTATTTAAATATCCACTTTTCACTGCATCAATTGAATTCATAAAAAAAATATTAAATAATTTTATTACTTTTAATGCCCTAAATACATTTACTGAAAATGGTCCACACTAGCCAGTGTTAAGTCCCTCTAATGGTAAAACCACCATTCTAAAAATAACAGTTCCATCATATTTCAAATCTATGAAACTATTTATATGTTCCTCCAGTTTTTTTGGAAACCCATCTGCACATCCTATTTAACATATTTAATAATTTTATAACATTTATTCTAGACACATTGGGCCTCTAAATTTAACACTATGTAAGAACCTGGTCAAGAACACAATCTGTATTATATTTAAAACATAACACGTGCAAAATACATGATTGTAAATTTTATCCACCTTGGGGATTTACTTCCCTAAAAAATATTAGCAAAAGATTATAAAAAAGTTGTGGGTACTAAGAATGAATTTTCACATACTTCTTCCATGTTATCTCTTAATAATTTTCTTCCTACCACAAGACACGCACTGAGGTAATAGATTTCCCACAAATTATTATCTTTTTATAATCCTTGATCTTTACTTGATACTCATCATATGTAGAGAAATCATCGATAGATAGCTCACCCTAGTTGATAACGTACGATGTGTAATGCACGTTCTTCTTCAGCTATGACATGTGTATGATATTGTGTACTTGGTTGAATAGAGATGGCATAGTTGAGAACTATACCACATTACTAACTATACATAATATCTAGAACAATCCATTGAACTTCAGAGATAACTTGGTTCCCCAGCCAGCTATACACAATCCACATCATGGTAAGACCCTTAGGAACTCATGGTTCCTATACTCAATCTCTGAAGGTGTCTTCCTCATAACATTATAAGACTCATTATGACTTTATAAAGTCCTCATATACTCCAAGATGATCTGAATCTTCTCTATTGAATCTCAATCTCACTATGGGCCCATGAGTGTTGACTCTCCTAGGTCAGTCCAGAAAATTGAAAACCTTTTGGTTTTCCTATATAGATCCTTGAATGGGTTAATAATAATGGTTGAATTGTTGTTTTAATTGTACGCAAAACCCAATAGATGTAGGTGATCCCCCCAACTTCAACCAATGTATAACACGAAAGGTAACAAAATGACTTCTAGAAACTGAATGGTATTATCAATTTGGACATCATTTTGGGGGTGAAACGTTGTGCTCAGGCATAGCTGGGCCCCATTCACCTTTATTAATACCTTGGACATCTACTCTTGCACCTTGAGGGGTTGAGATAGAACATCTAAAACATGGTTTTTATCATTCGTTTTCTGAAAAGTGAGGCATTGAGTGAAAAACGATGAAACTCCTTTCTTCATCCCTAGCAACAAAAATACAGATGTTAGATGTCCAAGTACATCTTTTCTAGATCTGTGTGTACTGCCATTTGAGGTGTTTAAAACACTAAAAAACTACCTCCTACAACATCACGGGTACCATCACAAATCCTTTAAAAATAATCACATGGATCCAACCTTTTTAAAATAAATCAGGTGAATTCTCTATCGATATCTGAGTATGTAGGGTCCCAAAGTTGGTACACTACACCAAAATATGTATTTCGCGGCGGTTTTCTTTGTTTAGAGGCGGTTTAAACCACTGCTAAATCATTATAACATCGTTTTGGAAAACTACTATTAAATCGTGTGTCGGGAAATAATTAGTCGCGTTTTTTAAACCATCATAGAATGATTCACCATAGGTTTATTAGTGGTGATTTAAACCTTCATGGAATTATTTGTTATTTATTTTAAATTTTTTAAAAAAATTAATTTTTTAATTATTTATTTCATTATATTTTTATATTATTTAATTATATTAACATTTTTTATTTTTTATTATCATAATTTATTTATTTTTTAATAACAGCATAAATTATTTATTTATTTATTTATTTATTCATTCATTCTTTCATTTATTAATTTATTTACTCGTTCATTCATTTATTCATTTATTTATTATTACCACACACATGCCCAACCCCATGCATAAGTCCATGTCCATTCACATGAACATACTATATATAGATATTCTACATTGGGTGAGTTTGAACCCCTTACCTCTTTCTTATTCTCCATAGAGTTTACCACCCCATCGCGCTCTTCATGTAGTCAATAAATTGAATTTAATATACTTATACATATATATATTAACTGGATAAAAATGTAATATATAACAAATAGATACACACTAAATAATTTTTAATCAATAATGATTAAAAAAAATAATCGATAATTGATAATTAATAATTAATAATTAATTATTAATAATTAATAATATATAATATATAACATATAACATATAACATATAATATATGACAAATAATATATAAGACATAATTTATAATACATAATATATAATACATAATACATAATATATAATACATAATATCTATTATCTATTATCTAATATCTAATATCTAATATCTAATATATATTATTTCTTATTTCTTATATCTTATATATTTTATATTTTATATTATATAATATATTTTATGTAAAATATAAAATATAAAATATAATTTATAATATAAGACATAATATATAATACATAATATATTATACAAAATATCTAATACATATTATCTAATACTTAATACATAATACATAATATATAATATATAATAATTATTATATAATACATTATATATAATAAATAATTGATAATAGATAATAAAAAATAGAAAATATATAAAATAAAACATATGATATTTAAGTAATATATAAAAAATATATTATTTAACAATTTATTTAATATATGATAAATTAATAAAAGATTAATAAAAAATTTATAAATAATAGATAAATAAATAAAGAATAAATAATAAAAAATTCAAATGTAGAATAAAGAATAAATATACAAATTATAATATTTAATATTTATTAATTAATTGCAACTAATAATTAATAATTGATAAAGAAGAATTAAGAATATATATTTAATATGTAATATTTAAAATTAAAAATAATTAATATATAATTAATATATTATTAATAAATATTGAACATTTTATAAATAAATAAATAATAAATATATAATAAATGAATAAATAACTAATAATAAATTAATATATAGTAAATTTAAAAAATAAAAATACAAAATACAAAATAAATAAAAAATAAAAAATAAAAAATAAAAAATAATATCTAATATTTAAACACATAAACAAATATATATATAAATAATGAATTAATTAAATAATTAATAATTAATAATTAATAATATCTAATAATTGATAATTGAAAAATATAAAATTAATAAATATATATTAATAATTAATAATTAATAATTATTATTTAATATGCAATTTTTAATATTTATTATTTAATAAATAATTAATATATGTTGATAATTAATAAAAATTCAATAAATAATAAATAATAAATAATAAATTAATTTTTACTAAATTAAAAATAAATAAATTAATAATAATCAATAAAGAATAAAAAATAAAAATAAAGAATAAAGAATAAATATTAATGAATACATAATTAATAATTAATAATAATTAATTAATAATAATTAATTACTTAAATAAATATATAGATAAATAAATAATAAATAATTAATAATTGATAAAAATTATGAACTCAGAAGCCATAATTTATAATTAATTAATTAATTATTAGTAATTAATTAATAAGTATTGAATAATGAATAAATAAATAATAAATATATAAATAAATAACTAATGAATAATATTCTAATAATTAATAATTAAATAATAATTAATTATTAAATTAAAAATAAAATAATAATTAATTCGTACATTATAAATAAATAATTATTAAATAATTATTAAATATTAAATAAATAAGGTAATAATAAATAATAATAAATAATAGAAAAATAAATAATATTAATTAATTCAATATTTAATTAATATTAATTAATTAATTAATTAATTAAATCTTTAAACGTTAAGAACCTCTTAGAACCCTAGAAACACTAAAATGACAATAAAATGTGATCTGAGACTCCCTTTTAAGTTCCAAAACTAGTCAAATTGAAGATCATCAAATGATATTCAATATAATATGTCGTACCGGCCACACAGACACCTGGATAAAAAGCTATAACTGTTTGAATTTTAAAAATCGGTGTCTGCAACTAAAACCTCTGTTTTGGAGACCTTCTGGAGTTTTCAACCCAAATAAAAGGGGTAAAATAATCAGAGAGTTGGTACCAATCTTAAGCGTCATAGATCTAATCACAGGGTTTGATTTGATATGTCGTATAGACCAAATAGACACCCAGATTAAAAGTTATGGTCGTTTGAAGTTTGAGTTTGATTTTCGACTTTTTATTTTTGAATAAATTTTTTTCATTGATTATCACACGATATAAATATCACTTGGTTTTTCCAAAATTTATAAACATCGATGTGACTAGTTGTAGGGCTTAAATGTACAAGAAGATCAAATGTTTTGATCATTTGATGTCGAATTGTGTTCTTCTACTTATTGATGATTTTTTTTCAGTTAAAAAATATTATTAACCAATGATTATAAATATTAAATAATTGGCATGTTATAAATAAATAAAATTATAAATAATAATCTATATTTGATTTTACATAATAAATAGATAAAAAAATAAAAAATAAAAAATAAATTAAAATTTCTTTATAAAATTTCATATAATTTATGGTGGTTTTGAAAAAAAACAACGCTATTTTGAGGTAGTTTTATAAATAAAGTGTTATTAAATAAATTGAAATTTTGAATGATATTTTAAAAACTTTATAATAATTATTGTATTTAAAAATTTTGTGGCGGGTTTAAAAACCGGCACGAAAAAATAGTTATCTTGTTGTGGTACCCCAAGATGTGCCATCCAAACTCTCTTTAAAATGTTAGTGGTGACTGCCATCGACTAAAGAAGAAGATTATCCAACTCCATCATGAAAAAATAATTACAGCGAGGCTAACTACATCAACACTTTGATCAAAATCTACAAACTATACATCCTACTTAGATCATCTTGTTCCATATTCTGCTTCCAAGGATTATAGTAAATCTCAAAGTTATAGTTCTGAACGAACTCTAGCATCCCCCACTATCTCTAGTTCATAACCTTATACAAGTTGATATACGTGGGACTATTGTGGTTTGAATACATTATAAATCTCTCACTCCTCAGGTGGTGTCAGCACACCATTAATGAACAAAATGCTTTTAACTCAAGGTCATGGGTCACATTGTTCTTCTAATGTGGTCTCAACTGCAATGAATGGTATGCACTAAAATCTAGAATATAAACTAGAACACAACCATGTAGGGTCGTTGATGCATCTCATAACATTACTTAATTTACACCCTCCTCCAGTAATGAAAATATGTTAGCACTCTTCAACCTCTGTCTCATCTCCTGATATCACTAATGTCACTTTTCTATACACATGAATAGTTTTCCTTTCCAAGTCAATGCTATCAAGGGTGCTCAATCATTAGAGAAGATAGGTAAAAACCCCTGATAATATCCCACCAATCTGAGGAAACGTTTCACCTCGGTAACACTCTTGGGTAGCTCCCATTATATAATTTCATCAACCATTAATGGATCCACTACAATGGTAGCCTTGAAGATGATGTTTCTAAGAAAATGAACATCTCAAATACCAAAGAGACCCTTCCTGATATTCACATAAGTTTGGTGCAATTGGAGAATGTCCAAGACCGTCCTCATGTGTCTCACATTCTACTATAGGGTTTTTAAACACACTAAAAAGTCATTGATGAAGACACATATGAACCGGTATATGAATTGTTCAAGGATCCGTTTCATGAGTCTCAAGAACATTATTGTGGAGTTTCGCAGTCAAAACGACATCAAAAAATTCTCATTGTGTCTATAAAAAACCCAAGGGATGTCTTTAGAATATCCTCCTCCCTTTCTCCTAGCTTGTTATAACCTGATCTGTGGTCAATAATTGAGAACCATCACACCCCTTTCAAATGATCAAAGAGTATGTCGATCCATGCTATTTCATACTTTTTCTTCATGATCACTAAGTTCAAGAGACAGTAATTAACACATAACCCCAAACTCCTTTATTACTTCTGGAAAAATAACACGGGTGATTCCCATGATGAAATTTTGGGTCTTACAAACCCTTATCCGCCAAATCAGCCAAATTAATCATCAAATCTCAAAGAACTATAGAATCCTTCTGATATGCCTGTCCAGATATCAGAACTAATCTAGCATGCCTGTTGATGTATAAATCAACCTCTTTGTTGAATGGTAAACTGTGTATGACCCGAGGAAAGATGTCCTTATACTCTAATTCCACTTCATAAATATGGTATCTTGCAACATCCACTACAACAATGGTTATGATAGAAATATGATCTGTAATTGGATGCACTCTCATATACACGAGTCCATCATACACTGTCTGAGTTTTTGTTTCACTAAAAAAAGAAAACATGGTCCCTTTATAATGGACAGAACACACCCATTTTGTAATACATTCAATATAGGCACCAACGGTATATACACAGTCTATACCTAAGATGGATTTATAAGGACACATTATTGCAAGAACGAGATCCCATACAAAATATATTCTCAAAGAATCAAGTCTCCCTATCGGCACATGTGAAAAATCATTTAGTTGACACCCATCAATGTCTTTATCTAAAAGGGTCGAGTCAAAATCTTATTTAGGATATCTATGTATTGGACCACATAATTTTATTGGAAGGAATGACATGCACATGTATCTACAAATAAATTAGCTACAACTAAAAAGAAATATATCATACCTTTTATATTCCCTGGTTCATTATCATCATAGACCTCCATATATTGTAGTTATTGTATTCCATGTTATCTATCTCTTTGAGTCTGGAATGGACCATGTGGGGTTGGTGGTTTTGGTAATAGGTAGAACCTCTGACCAACTGCTGAGGCCCAAATAACCACTCTACCATGTTTCCCATCCTTCAGACCATGTTGTTCGTTCCTCTACCACTATCTAGACAGTCCATCGAACATCTTTCAATCAGATGATAAAGGTGGTAAGGAGATATCATTCCATATATCACTTATTTTTCGCATAAGATGCACCAAATTTCCCTCAGTTTATTTGAGCTACACTAAGTTCCATGGACTGAGGAAATCGAGTCCTTGTATATCCTCTTGATGTGTATGTTCCATTTGGATCATTTTTAATGTTTTAAACTACCTACTATTGTGGTCTCAGCTTCTATGTTCCCAAGACAAGCTTCCACTACTATTATCTACCTACCTAAAAAATTCTTTCAATCAGTGTCACCGTTGCACTCCAGCATAGTTGGAAATACTAAAAGCTTCCACTGACCCCCTGATGTCATGGAACAAGCCTTACTCTAAAGTTTGATCCATGAATAATGAGAAAACATCATATATAAGGGGTGATGTAAGAGATAAAAAATCCTTTATAAATACTCCACCACGATCATACATCTCTGATAAATATGTAAATGAATATGTATTTGTACCGATAGAAAAGTGGTAAGATATATGTACTCCTCAAAGACATGCTTGAACTCTATCCAGTAAAGAGTTGTCTCATCATGTGACTAAGTAATCAATCTATAACATCACTCTATAGATCCCTAAGGATGAATTTCTGTATGGACCTCCATCTAATATGAATGCATCATCAAAGGAAAAGACATGAGTGACTACCTCTTGAAATTCCTTATCCACCTGGGGGTGTTACTCGACCAAAACCATCGAGTTTTCAGCCTCTATAACTAATTCAAGATAATAATCTTGTGTGCATACTCAACTAGTAGTGTTGGTAATAAATTATCATCAATGGTGGATTCTATAGCTTGTAAACCACTCCAGGGTTCTATCTATAGTACAAACCCCAATATCGATTCCTCGTCAATATGAGGACTATCCTCATGATCACACAGTTTAATACGAGATAGTTGTCTACAAGGAAGTATCCTAAAATAAATCATCATGTACCATGTTTAGAAGAGTATATCTAGGGTTATGACTCAATAAGGACATGGAAACTAGAACCCATTCCAATAATATGCATGTACTTTTGTTTTCCTAGAAACCAATGTTCTTGTCTACTGTGTTGTAAAGTTGTTGACAAGAGTCCTATGGTATGGATTTATTGTCTGATAACCGACACTGAAGTCCTTTACCTAAAATATGAACATTAAACACTTAACATCCTTTCCCCAAACCAAGCTCTAAGACTTGTAGTCCTAATTTAGAACCAATCTCTCAAATACCACTCTTTAATGACCCTTCTTCGGGGGTCCCATTCCACGACCACCCCAAATCCACCTCAAATAGGCTAGGGGTTGGTGACCAGTGACGAGTAGGCATATCCCATAAATGGGAGGCACTATACTAATGTACATGTACACATGTAAACATCTCCAAAACCACTAAATGATAAAATGTAAAAAAAATTAAAGCATGCATACATATTTGATCCCACAATAGAGTGTGATAATAATGTACTAAAAATATATAGGTGGAAAAAACAAGCCCAACCATATCAATAAAGAGACTGAACTAATACAATGTTGAGGACTATGCCAAATGAATTATCATGGTAAACACTTCCTTCTATCAAGCTAAATCTAGGCTCTAGACACTCCATGTACTATTAAGATACCATCAAATGGGTCGTCATATGCACAATACACGACACATGTGGGAAAATACAATGCATGGTTGAGTATAAAAGTAGATAGTAGGACACCCCAAAAACCCAATAAAATAAGAAAAAAATTATAGTGATCTCAATACTATATATTAAAATTATTGTATGATAGAAACAACCAAGATATACTCAATAAATACACCATTTCTTCAAGAGGACATAACCAACTATCTGCCACATGATTTAGATCGAAGTAATTGTCATTCCACTAGAAATCACTACATGATCTATTGTATCATCAATGACACTAAAAAAAATTTCATAGATCCTTAGACCCCTCCCAAAGAGAATACACTGGTCTAAAAAGACATTGATACTTAGATAGGGTCATTTCTAGAATCCATGTGGGAAACCACGAGCATAATAAAGATCATCCTGATGCATAGGGAATTATACTTACATGATTCAACAAACCATACCAATGTAGACATATAGAGAAAGGGTTGATTCACTACTTAGTGTGGTCAAAATAATTACACAAATTCCAAACAGATAATGTTGGATGATAGAGTATCACAATCTAGACTCAAGGTGGGATGCCACAAATCTATTTAGACTAAGCCTATAGAGGGAATAAAAATCCATTATCGTGGATGTAATGCCACACTTTACCCTCAAGGGAAATAATTATGAGAGAACACAAAACCTATAATTGTCAAAACATAGAAAACAAGGATCCTAAAGCACTCTATAATGTAGAAAGTTCAATGTCCCAGTGGGTATATGATGTGTCCAACTATCCCAATTCCAACCTTTTTGGAAGAGCCTCACTTGAAATTTAGTCTACATATATAGGTAAAGTTAAATCAGTGCATGTTTTAATGAGACAATAGGTTCCCTGTCCATGTAGCCTATCTATTTCCATGAAATGAATCCATGTCCGGGAAATGATCCGTCAATGACAACTCATGTCAATGTGGGAGTACATATGATGTCCACGACTGTGTTCTCCAACTTGTGTCTGGGTAATACTCAGATCACACATTGAGTCATCCATGCAGGGTCACATGTTGTGTGATAGGTGTAACATGTCATGTGATTCTTATCTTCATTTGGAATTCCTTGCCACCATTGAAGGGGACCCACACACCTTGTAATCCGGGATGAAACGTCTTATTGTGTAGGAAGTTTTATAATTCATGATCACTATCTTTTCACATCATCCATTGCTTTAGATAATTTTTCAGCTACCCATTTCCCAGATACTCTATGTAAGGCCTCATCCAAGCCTTTTTATCTTTTAACGAATATTTTCGTTGCTATATCTACTCAAATTATTTTTCAAACCATCGTCTTCATCCTGTACAAAAAAATGATAAATAGGAATCATCTTTCATTCGATTCATTATATCTCCAATATTAAAAATCTAACATGTTTTTCTGATCCCCTGTCTATGATGTCATATCATTTCACAATGAAAAATGTGCATAACTATTGATTGATCAGTAACAGTATAACCCCATGAAAAATGATGAATCCATGTAGTAAATTATTGAACCATGGAGAAAAGAACCACAAAAAATGAGAGTAATGACCCTCAATCAATGTTCTTGTGGACCTAAATTCGTTTCTATTTGATAAATAACAACGAGATAAAAATTAATTATCCCAAAATCACCCTAAATATATAATTTCATTCCACAATGTGATTGATCTGAAAATCGATCTGTTCAATGATTGATTTCTGTTCATATCATGAATTATAGGCGAGGAATAATCCAAATAAAAAAACCTCCAACCTTGTTTCAGATTGGTAATAGATGAACAAGGATGCATCTTCTCATTATATTGAATTCTCCATCAAATATGAGTTCGTTTCGATTGATAGACAAACAATCTATCATCATTCGCCAAAGAGGACTCTGCAAGGCTCTCTCTTATAATCCTCCAAATATTCTAGGGTTATTCATCTGTCCATGGAATTCTGAAAAAGGGTCTATATAATGATCCAATGGTCGCTGCATCAATAAAACTTATAAAAAGTAATTTCATTTAAATATTTTATTTTATTTAATGGACATGCCATCTTATTTACATATGGCCCACACCGACTAATATTATACCATTATGATTTATAAACATCCATTCTAAACTAGATTATACCCACTGATTTCGGATTTTCTAACATGTGTTCATGGTATTCAACATTTTTAGGAAAAAAAATATGTTCATGCTATTTAAAATATTTATTATATTTCACAAATTTATCTATGGAACACCTTATTAGAACTCGATCTCAAAAAAATTCCATATAGTATTTAAAAATAATACAAAAAAATCTAAGATGTTTAACAGATTCATTATTTCCAAATATAAGGTTATCTTTAGTATAAAATATGTAAACACAGGTAGTAAATTTTAAATCCATTTATTTTTCATAAATTTATATAATAGATTAAATTTAATTTCAATATATAAACATAGAATTGGTTAAATAGATATTTTCTTGAAAACATAAATGAAATTATGAAATCCAAAATATGGTTTTGTAAATAAAAAATTTATAAAATTATAAATTAAATCATGAAATATATATTCTATTTTATAAAAAGTTTTTATGAATATATTATTTAGACATATAAAGAAATTATTTCATAAATTTATTATATTTTTAAATATACCGTTTTCGTTATTATTATAAAAATAATTTTTTTTGAAAAATCCCAATAATTAAATTTAATATAACATTGAAATCAAATATTTCAAAAAACTGAGGTAAACTTATTAAATTATAAATATAATATTAATATATGTATTTAATTAAATTAATATTTCAAATACAATGAGAATAAATTTTTTTTGAAAATGATTTCATAAACATGATGTTTAATTAATATTAGTTCATATAAATTTAAAAATAATACTATATTGATTTTTTTAATCTAAATTTTCACAATTATAATAAAATTTTAAATGTGATAAATGATATTTTTAATGTAAAATTATATAAAGCATCATTAAGTGGTTCTTCGAAATTAATTAATTATAAAATATTAAAAAACTAAAATTTAAAAATTAATTATATAATTGATTATTAACCTTTTTTCTTCAAATGATTATTACATTAATGAATTTTTGATATATCATGTTTCTTTTATTGAATTTTTTTAATATTTTATTGTTATGTATGATAGAAGATATTGTATATAGCTTTAATTTAATAGATCTAACATCTTCTGCCATTACATTGAATGACACTAAAGGATTGTTCTAACATTATTAGATTTTTAGTAATATATTCATTAAAAAAATTTAAATTATATTACAGCTTGAGTTATATAAAAATCATTGTTTACAATTCATTATACAAAACACCATGTCTATCATACATTGAACTCGACATCGAGTCTCTTCAATAACATGTAATACATATAATACCAGGTATTATGTAATATAAATAATATTAACATCAAATATTTTATTTATAACCTAGTAGTTGGAATATTGGGTATCAATACAATTAAAATAAATTTATATGTATATATTAAATAATTATTTATAATTTTTCATTGGTGACCAATTAAATAATAATGAATAAAAATGTGGTTTTATGAAAAAAACTATTTTTATGCCCACAAAGGGATTTATCATAATATATCCAATTAATCACTAATAGTCAAAAATCATAATTAAATTTATATTTTTTTATTAAATTAAATATTTTTAAATTAATCGATAATTTTATATAGGTATTTAATAATAATAAATATAATTTTAAGAATAATATGATATATTTTTCTAATAGATTGGTTTTTTCCTTTTAATGGAAGTCTTATATAAATTGATTTTTGATAATTTTATAAATTTTCTTTTTAAAAAATGAAATTCTTTTTTGAAATTGGAATATCAAAATAAATAATGGTGATTTTTTTTATTTTTCCTAGAAGTTTTATATTTTGATGAAGATTAAATAAATTCTGAAATTTAATAGAAAACATACTTTTCAACTAATTTTTAAATAAAAAACTGTATTATAAAAAGTTAATCTATAATTGTTTACTAAATATATCAATTAATACAGTTTAATCTATTTTCATCAATTTCACAATGAAATTGGATATAAAAATATTAATAAAATTGAACATTTTACATTAAAACCTGTTGTTTCATCTAGTCTGTAGGATTGATATTAATTTAAATTTTAACACATTTTTTAATGGAATTTGGAAAAATGGATTTCATATTGGGTATAAAAATAACTAATAATTTGTATAATGGTAAATTTTAGTATTTGAAATATATATTAGTTAATTTAATTTAAAATAATTATAATGATTTTGGTATAATGATATTACATAATGATTATACTTTAATCATAAGGGACCATATGACCTCTGTACCATACCAAAACCAATTTAATTGAATTATTTCCACTATAACCCCTCATGTTATGATGTTGTTTCACTATTGGAGGATCAATTTAAGGGAGGCCACCCAATAGTGTCTACCATTATGTATTTACAAAAATCCCACTTATCCTCAACTATAAAATGGAATTTACTATACCCACTTATTAGCCCTAATGAAGACTCCCGATTTGTATAAGAAACACCCAAATGTCTTTCCAACATCCCTATTATCCTCTTAGAATCAAAAAAATTGTGAAAAACAGAAACCAATGAATTCCATTCATTCCAACTAAAATGATGTACCCAAATAATATGTATGATTTTAAATAAATACTTTTTATATTTATCATTCAACACCCAAACAATTCCTCTTATATCGTTATTATATAATAATATCTGTATCATAAATATAGATATATTTTTAATTATAAGTGTTTTAACAAAACTCACATACGTGTCCATCAAATGGTAAATTAAACCATCTTTCATGTGTTTGGGTTCAACAAACATGTCACATACGTGACTTCTTTTAAATTTAAATTCCATTTAATCTACATTCAAGCTATGTTTTGAGGGTTTCCCAAGCATTTATGGGGAAATGGGTGAGTTTTTATGAATTGGGCCAAACTGTGAGCCCAATTCCAGATTTAAAAATAAATTTTGATTCTTTTATAACTATTTCATTTATCAACATTTTTAATCCATTCCAATTAATTATTGTCATCCCCAACCTACTAACACCCAAATATTAATTTGGACAATTTATAAATCTATAATCATGGTGGATATGGGTTTTTATTTAAGGGATTGGGTCTACCCGAAATCCCATTTTCTACATTAAAAATAAATATTAATTATTTAATATATCCTTCACTATTTGAATTTATTCGATGATTCCAACTCTCACCAGAGACCACATTCTTTAGACGAGCCCCCATTCCCACCTCCCACAATTTGGAGCTCAATAGAATCGTGAAAATGGTCGAAACATCTCTGGATTTCAGAAATCACCCAGATTTGGATAGGTAAATTGATCCTTTCATAAAACCTTCTATATTTACACTTTTTCCCCATTCTAGTTCCTACAAGATCTCCTAATCTTTTTTCGAACCTCCCATTAATGGTTGGATGTTTTCAAATTCAGATGCTTGTGGATTTTGGGTTGTTTTCTTCAAGATTATTTTGTGTATGTGTGTCTCTCTTCAATTACTTCCTTCTATTTAGGGTTTACTCCCACTTTCATAAATTTATAGAGTGTAAAGAAGTTAGAGTTCATAACTATAGTTTGATTTGGGGTATTTTTGGTGAAATATTATGGTTTAGGGTTCATTTTTACATCTTTGTAGTGCAGGGGAGATGCGGTTGGTGTTTCACAACAAGATTCAAGTGTTTTGACTCAAAAGGTAGATGGTTCCATGTGTAAACTATTATTGATGAGTTAACATGATGTATTTAACCATTTTTCATATTCCTCAAATTTTTGGTGTTGTGTGAACACATTTTATGGTTGATTTTGTTATGAGTTAAATTTTATAGTCACTTTTTAACTTGAAATTTGGTGTTTTCATGTGTAACTCATGGGGTTTTATTTGGGTGTTGTTTTTAACTTATAAAATTGGTTTATTAAATATAGTTGGGCCTGCCAATTCTGGTTTGGTAATTTATTAGTATCATGTTGTCCTAAAAAGAAGGTTTTTGAATATGTTTGATGCGTAAACAATTGTTACACTTCTTGTGGACATTTTATGAAAATGTGTGTTTTCATTTGTATCTTTTGTGGTATTATTCGAGGTTATTTTATAACACTTGAATGTGTTTTTATAAATTCATCTAGCGTTTCCAATTTTGTTTTTGGTAGAAATTGTTAGGGGTTTGGTCTTAAATGGATATTTTGAAATGGGTTTTGTGTGCAAGACATAGTTACACCCCTTGAGTTGTTTTATGAATATTGTGAATGTTTTGTTTGGTTAAACAATGTGGATAAAAGGGTGTATATGTAATATTTGTGGTTTGTGTTCACCTAATATGGGTTTTGGAATGGTATGGTGCTTATTTAAGATTTCAAATATTTTATTAGAATGTTTTATAAAGTGATGAAATGTTTTAGAAAATGGAAAGAGAGCTGCAAAACATGATTGTAGGCTGTCTTGTGTGAGTCTGTTGTGAACATTGAATTTTGTTGATGAAAGAGGTATTATATGTTATTTGATTGGGCTGTTTTGTGAGTTAGAATTTCTTGTAATGGTTTATAAAAATTGTTTAAAGGATTTCTGGAAGTGTCAATAAAATGTGACGAGCATTGTGGGCTATTTTTGTGTGAGTCAGATTTCAAAATCAATTTGAATGAAAAGTGTAATTTTGTGACCTGTGTAGTATACATGTGTTCTTTTTGGGGAATTTTTAAAATTAAAATGATATTTTCATGTATAAAGTATATTTATTGACTTGTATAACTTGTTTGAGCACAATGGGAAAACCCAAGTATCTATGTGGGTTGACGTGTACTAGTATGCTAGTGAATCCATGGGGGTTTTCCTCAATTTCACTTAGCAAGATTGAAGCTTACAAATCTAATTAAAATATTCAAATGATTATTGGGGACCACTAGGTTATGGGTATGTTCCCTTCTAGTGGCTTTTTAATGAGAACATATATTTGTGATGGTTACTCTTACCGAGATATGAGGTACCTGGGACCCACAGCTAGCTAGTGCCTAGGGGTTATTTCCCATTGATTGTGCTCATTGGATATTTTGTGCTTACCATCGGCATACAGTATTATAGGATAAAACATTCAGTAGCTATGGTATTTATTTTTAATGTTTTTATTCTTCAAATTATACCACCTGAAAATTGTTATTATTTAATGTTGCATCTTTTAGAAATTTTAACTACCATCTCATGTTTTAGAAAACATGCATGATTTTCATCATTAAACTTTGATCACATGGAATCTATTAGTGGTGGAATCCTATTGGGATTTTCCTCACACCCTACTAACACCCTTGGGTGTAAGTAGACTTGGTTATTTTTGAAGTCGCAGTTTTGGTACAGTTTTTAGATCCAGTGGTTCGGGTTTCTGGTAGGTCCTTGGTGGTGAAGTCTTGTGGAGATGGTTTAAGGGCGGTTCTGCTTGACATGAGGGTTATTTGGCTGTCCTTATTTGGTTTTGTACCTTATTAATGGTACATAAAAATAGTTTTAACCTATGTAATTCTGTTCTGAAATTTTGTAGAAGACAGTTTTAGTTGAAAAATCCAGATTTGTTATATTGAGTTTGTTTGTTGTTTAATGTTTACAAAATCAGGTAAATCGTTCCCATTTATCATTATATGATACCCGATAACTTTTTCCTGACCATGGGGATCAGGAATGCCCTTCGGGCCTTGGCACGAGCTGGGTTTGGTGCTGGTTTGATGGAGACCAGATTCGGTTCGTGACAAAATGGTATTAGAGGAGGTTCTAGTTAACTCTTTGGGTGACGTTACTTAGGGAACGATCCGGATAGTCTAGAGTTAGGATTGTTGGGACGTGGTAGTTTGGTTATGGGTAGTGTGATAGATCACCACACCTCATGATGGGATTCTAGTCTCCCAGGTATGTCGGGATTTATCTTAGTCCTTTGGTTTTCTTTGTTTGATGATGATTAGGGGAAATGAAAAGACAGTTGGGTTAATTGTCTCTGTGAGCTCGCAGGGCCTGGAAAGCCATGTGGAGCGAGAGATATTCCATAGAACACTCTCTGTGATGGTGAAGTGATTGGTATATGTTCACCAACCATATTTCCAAGTCACCCAATGATACTATATTTCTCTTGCATTGTTTTGTGCTTTTGTATTGAAATCTTGGCACTTTGGTTTTAAAGTGACATGGTTTTAAATAAGCGTAATGTTTTTGTGAAATTTTTTTCAAATAAAGAGGTAATGGTTTGGTTTATGAAATGGCGAAACATAATTTTCATAATTGTTTTTAAATGTGAAAGGTTGTGCTTACACCTCTATAGAATGAAGGAACTATATTGAAGTTGGTTTTGAAAAGTGTTTCCAATAGGGTTTTCTAAACAATCAAAGTGTGTTTTAATGGGATGATATGTTTTGAAACTGATGTGAATATCTTGAAAGTGAGGTATTTTCTAAATGGTTTTGTCTTTATTAATGGTTTTTTAATATGTTATTTGGGATTTTGATCTCATGGTTAGCGGTTTTGAGAAAAAGGATGTGTTGGTTGACCTTTTTGGTTTTGAAAAGTAAAAAGAATTTTTGGTTCAAACTTTGGTATATATGTGAGAAAACATATGAATGGGGTTATATGGGATTATGGATACTTGATGACATGACTGGATGATTGCTGGGATGGATATGAGGAGGGTGCTCGGTGTGGCACAGAAACATGCATGTGTAAGGCCCATGGGGTACCATTTGTGGATGCGCTAAATGTTGAACCATATGTTTTCAAAGAAATGTTTTTAAAGAGAATCATGATGTCTTGATGAATTTTTTTGGGATGGTTTATATAATGTTTTTTTGGAAAATGTTGATGTTTTTTCATGTTTTGAGTCCAAGAACCCCTCCTGTTCAAACTGTGTTTTGGGTTTGTGTTTGGTCGGTAAGCTGGGTAGAAGGACTGGTTAGTTGTCTACTCTGAGATATGTTTGGGGACACCTTTATGGTAGATTCCTTCATGTGTTTCGATCTGGTTTGTGGAACAGTTTGACCAATAGACCAGCTTGGTTGGGTCTTTAGGTTCTCTTGTTGGATAAGGTATGCCCCCATTAAGGTTTAATGTATAACTGAAGTGGAACCCAGGTAGTCCATCCATTCGAAAATCATCCAGTTGATCAATATTAGGAATTTGTTTTCTTGAGATCTGTAGATTGAGTCTACCCCCATTCCTTTCTTGGATTTTTAGATCCTCTTGTAGCAAGAGAGTTCTTGGGGAAGGTTGAAAGAGGCCTTAGTTTATTATGTTTCTAGATTCGTCAAAGGTGGATGTGGTATAGGGTTGTTAGTGTGGATAAGTGCCTCGATGGTGTCTAAGAGGACCTTTGCATTCATCAAAGTTTATATGAAGTATGAGTTCATTTTAAACCACCGATGTGGCAAATATGGTCAAGATAAGATATTGTAGCCACTTTGTAGAATTGTGTGTTGTTTGGGGATGTTGTATAAGGTCCCTCTCCATGCATTGTTTATATCAGTCGCAATGGTCATGTTCGGCGATTCCTTATGATGTCATGTGATCGATTGACCGTATATGTGAATGTCGTGAAATTCTACGAGAGTCCCCGTTATGTTGGGTGAATGTATCCCTTGGAAAAACATCAAAATCTTCCATTTTAGAGGAAGGTGAGTGTAGGTGTTCTTTACTAATATTGTTTCTCACCAGAAGAAACAATGTGTGATGTGTGTGCATCTTCTTAACACATGTTTCAGTGAAATTTCAGGATAGGGTAATGTGAGATTTGAATTTTTTATGTCTGGAAAACTTATATGGGATTGCGGTGTAGTTGTTGGTGGCACCGAAAGAAGAATCCTCATTAAGTGGGTTTCCAAAGACTAACTGTGAGGCTGAAGATGCTTCAATCATTTGACCTCTATCCATAAGTATCTGAGATAAGTTGGCTCGTAGTTAGGGGAAATCATTGGGTTATTTAAACCCTTGAACAAAGTCCTTTCCTAGATATGAAATATTGGAAGATTTTATACCTCTGGTATCTTTATATTTCTTCTGTTTTCACGTTTGGTGGAAATAGGTGGAGGGACTTGTACCCATGACATCTCCAAATGTCATTCCATACCCCTTTGGTTTCCATTGTGTCTTTGGACAATGGTTGGAAATTTGGATAGACAGGCTGAGCACATGGTTTGTGAACGATTAAGCGAGATTGTGTGCCTAGAAGCCATGCATGAATATTGATCAGCACAGTTAGTTCATGGTTTCACAAACTGTGCGTACAAACCATGTGACCTTCCCAAATCATGATATTTTTGGGGTTTTCTGTGTCGGCCCATGCTAGTCGGTTAAGATGTTTGATTCATATTATTGGTAGAAGCACTATGAATCTCATTTATGTTCCTTCATAAATTTTGAATGTATTTATATCCTCTGTACCAGGGAGTCTGTTCATGCCTCCCCTTATTAGTGTCCAGATTCTGTCTCATAAAAAAATTATTTGTTTTCTCTTATTGTGGGGAACATATTTGTGTCCCCCCGTACCAGTAACATAGATTTATCAATTGTCTTGGCCTGGTGTAGATAGTCTCGTTCGGATCTATCTAGCTACCAACATCTTCCTTCGGAAATCGTTGGGACTGGAGAGCTCCCAATGGGTTAGTTAAATTAAGGTAAGTGTAACCTTGGTCAAAGTTGTTGTTCGTTTGGGTGAATTGCTTGAGTCATGTCCGGATAGTGTTTAATGAGTTTTTTTTTTCAGGATAAAGTATGAATGTGATTGATCATTTCAATAAATTTGTGTCATATTTGGTTGTGAGAGTAATCCTTAATTTATCACTGGAGATGTTTTGGCCTTTGGGGGTGAAACCTGGCAAGGGAGTACCACATGGTTTCTCAATTGGGGTTGGTTGTTGCTTTGGGCTTAATGTGACTTTCCGGGGCAGAAATTTTTCATGGTGGGGAGAATTATCACATAGATGGATTATTTTAAAGTTGAGTTCCATTTAATTTCTATTCATTCATTGTTTTGAGTGTTTCACAAGCATTTATGGAAGAATGAGGGAGTTTTTTATGAATTGGGCCAAACTATGAGGCCAATTCCAAATTTGAAAATAAATCTTGATTCCCTAATAACTCCTTCTTTTTTCAACATTTGTAATCCATTCTAATTAATAATTGTCATCCCCCAACCTATTAACACCAAAATATTAATTTGGACCATTTATAAATCCATAATCATGGTGGATATGAGTATTTATTTAAGGGATGGGGCCTGCCCGAAATCCCATTTTCTGCATTAAAAATAAATTTTAATTCTTTAATATCCCCTTCACTATTTGCATGTCTTCGGTGATTCCAACTCTCACCCGAGCCCACATACCTAAGCCGAGCCCCCATTCCATTTTCCCACAACTTGGAGCTCGATAGAATTGCGAAAATAGTCGAAACATTTCAGGATTTCAGAAATCGTCCAGATTTGGAGAGGTAAATTGATCCTTTCATAACTCCTTCTATTTTTACTCATTCTCACCCATTCAAGTTCCTACAAGATCTTATAATATTTTTTTCGACCCTCCCATGAATGGTTGGATGTTTTCAAAATCATATGATTGTGGATTTTGGGTCGTTTTCTTCAAGATTATTTGGGGTATGTGTTTCTCTCTTCAATTCCTTCATTCTCTTTAGGGTTTACTCCCACATTAATAAACTTATAGAGTGTACAGAAGTTAGGGTTCATAACTAGAGTTTGATTTGGGGTATTTTTGGTGAAATATTATGATTTATGGTTCATTTTGACATCCTTGTGGTGCGGAGAAGATGCGGTTGAGGTTTCACACCAAGATTCAGGGGTTTTGACTCAAAAGGTAGGTGGTTCCATGTGTAAACAATTATTGATGAGTTATCATGTTGTATTTAATTTTTTTTCATATTCCTCATATGTTTGGTGTGGTGTGAAAACTGTTCATGATTGATTTTGTTATGAGTTAAATTTTATAGTCTCTTTTTAACTTGAAATTGGGTATTTTCATGTGTAACTCATGGGGTTTTATTTAAGTGTAGTTTATAACTTATAAAATTGGATTATTAAATAATGTTTGGCCTGTAAATTCAGGTTTTTTAATTTATTAGTTTCATGTTTTCCTAAAAATAAGGTTTTTGAATAGGTTTGATGTGTAAATCATTGTTATACTTCTTGAGGTTATTTTATGAAAATGTGTGTTTTCATTTGTATCTTTTGTGCTATTATTCAAGGTTATATTATAACACTTGAATGTGTTTTTATAAATGTTTCTAGGGCTGACAATTCTGTTTTTGATAGAAATTGGTATGGTTTTGGTCTTAAAGGGGTGTTTTGAAATGGGTTTTGTGTGCAAGACATAATTACACCCCTTGAGTTGTATTACGAATATTGTGAATGTTTTGTTTGGTTAAACAATGTGGATAAAATGGTGTATATGTACGGTTTGGGGTTTGTGATCACCTAATATGGGATTTGGAATGATATGGTGCTTTTTTAATATTTCAAATATTTTTTTAGAATGTTTTATAAAGAGCTGAAATGTTTTAGAAAATGGAAGGAGAGGTGGAAAACATGGTTGTAGGCTGTTTTGTGTGAGTCTATTGTGAAAATTGAATTTTGTTGATGAAAGAGGTATTATATGTTATGTGAGTGGGTTGTAATGTGAGTTAGAATGTCTTGGAATGGTTTATAAATTTTTTTAAAGGATTTTTGGAAGTTTCAAAGGAATGTGAAGAGTGTTGTGGGCTATTTTAGTGTGAATCCGATTTCAAAATCAATTTGAATGAAAAGTGTCATTTTGTTACTTGTGTGGTATAAATGTGGGCTTTTTGGTGAAGTTTTAATATGGAAATAATATTTTCATGTACAAAGTATATTTATTGACTTGTAGAACTTGTCTGAGCACAATGGGAAAACCCATGTATCTATGTGGGTTGACATGTACTAGTGTGCTAGTGAATCCGTGGGGTTTGGCCTCAGTTTCACTTAGCAATATTGACACTTACAAATATAACTAAAATATGATAATGATGATTGGGGACCACTAGGTTATGGGTATGTTCCATACTAGTTTCTAGTGCATGAGAACAGATATTTGTGATGGTTACTTTCACCGAGATACGAGGTACCTGGGCCCACAGCTAGCTAGTGCCTAGGGTTATTTCCCATTACATGTGCTCATTAGATATTTTGTGCTTAAAGTCGACATACAGTATGAGAGGATGGAAAATTCAGTAGCTATGGTATTTATTTTAAATGTTTTTATTCTTAAAATTATCCCACCTGAAAACTATTTTTATTTAATGTTGCATCTTTTAGAAATTTTAACTAGCATCTCATGTTTTTGAAAACTTGCATGCTTTTCGTCATTAAATATTTATCACATGGTATCTATTAGTGGTGGAATTCTATTGAGATTTTTCTCACACCCTACTTACACCCTTGGGTGTATGTATACATGGTTATTTTTGTTGTCGCAGGTTGGGTACAGTTTTTAGGTACAGTGGTTCGGGTTTCTGGTAGGTCCTTGGTGTTGAAGTCATGTGGAGATGTCTTAAGGGTGGTGCCCCTTGCCATGAGGGTTCTTGGGATGTAATTATTTGGTTTTTACCTTATTTATGGTCCTTGAAAATAGTTTTAACCTATGTAATTCGGTTCTAAAATTTTGTAAATGACGGTTTTAGTTGAAAAATCCAGATTTGTTTTATTGAGTTTTTTTATTATTGTTTATAAAATCGGGTAAATCATTCCCAATTATCATTATATGATACTCGAAAACTTGTGCCAGCCCGTGGGTATCGAAAATGCCCTTCGGGCCTTGGCACGGGCCGGGTTTGGTGCTGGTTTGATGGGGAACAGATTTGGTTTGTGACACAACAGGTGAAATATATTAGTTAAAATTTCCGTTAACACATATATTTGTTTTTAATTATAATGGAAACAATATTATTATATGTTATTTAGGATTTATTTAAAATTATTAAATTTCTATATAACACATAACTTCGTTCTTTCAAATTTTTGTAATATGATAACATTGTGGATGTTTGGACTACCTCTTTCTCATAGCGATGTGTATATTTCAAGGTCTACATAAAATGCACTCAGAAATGGTTTAGTAAACATATGAGTTATAAAGTAAATTTTTATTATCCTCATAAAATAATTATCTTTCTTTAAATATAATATTTCAATTTCATTCTATACTTTTTTCCCAATGAAAAAGTGATAACATCATCTGAGGATGTTTGGACTACCCCCTCCATGAAGTGGTATGATTTATCCTTTCCATCATTAAATCTATAAAAGATATATATATATATGTAAATATAATTAGATAATAGGGTATGTATGAAATAATTTTCATATTGTAAGTATATGAATTAATGATATTCTATCAATAATGATTATTGGAAAATGGAAATGTTTCTCTTCTGTATATACGTTCTATAGTCTTTATAATTGTAACGTTAGATAATATTCTATATCCATATTTTATGAATTAATATGAAATATAAATAATGTTTAAATATGATAACTATTTAATTATTATTAATTTTTTATGTCTAAATAATGACCCCATTTACAGTAGTTTATCTACAAAAGACATTTTTTACACATAACCAAATATGGACTAAATACCCTTTATAAACCTAATAAATTATATAATTATATATAACATCATAAAAATAGAAATAAATATAATAATATAATTGAAAATTTTTCATTTGAAATAAAAAATAACTACAATAATTTTATTATTTTTGTATATAATGAATAAGCATGACATGTTAAACTCAAGGTAAGGGGTTTCATCTCAATTTATATTCCATTGAGAATAATTTGTTATTTTGTGCCTAATTATTTTTATATAGTGTATATAAATCCCAATGAAATTTTATATCATGAATTAAATTTACTAAACCATATGATAAGTTTTAATTTATTTTAATTCATTCATGTTTCCAATGATTCAAATGTTTCATATATAGTAAGATGATTTCCTGTTTCAATTTTATTTATAAAAGTTATATTACTTATTCAACAAAATTTTCTTTAGTTTTCTATATATACTTCCCTAAGAAATTGTATATCATTAATTAAATTTATATAATGATAAAAAAAATTTTAATGGACCTTATTATTTCACATGTATATTTATTTATAAAGATACTAATGTCGTGAGGGGTATTCTCGTCTAATTTCTCTTTTTGTGAGATATATTCCATATTCACCACTTATTTTTTATGGTGTATGTAAATCCCATGAATTAATTTAATTATTATTATTATATGTATATTTATTTTATTGTTCATATACATAGGACGATATCGATTTCAGGGTGTTTACAATTTCAATGTTACCAATAAGGTATTGGACTTTGTATACATCTCATTTTATTGAGGAAATATTTTTATATTATAGAACCTTATTTTATGAGGTGTATATATATGTACTTTGACAAATCATGTCATGAATATATTTATTTTCATGTTATTAAATGTTAATTAAATGTTATTACATCATTTGGATTATGATTCACATTTTGAATGATTTATATGGAACTTCAAATATTGAAAAAATATTTCCCATAAAAATGTTATAATGATAGTTGAAGAGAATTTTCATTCATCAACTTCAACAATACATGATGTTAATTATCTTCCATTGGGAAATTTTTTTATTTGTTCCATCACCATTTTCATATTTGACGGATTATGGTTTTCTCAATGTAATTTTTATATAACACATTTATTTTCCACGAGATAAAAATGTTTCAATGTGATTTTTAATGAATATATTTCTTTTCCATTGGATAATCTTGTTTTGTTGATATTTTTTGAAGCACTATAATTTATGATTATTTAATCATTTTTTAGACATACTTTTTGGTAACCCATTTACATTCCATGGGATATCAATGTTTCAACAAGATTTTTATGTGGTCCATTTCTTTTACACAGGTCAATACTTATTGAAATAGTTTGACATGATTACAATTTATTTTCCATGTGTTCATCATGTTCTAAAATGAATAATTATTTTACCTGAATTTTATTCTGGTTGTTGTACTTGGGAATCATATAAAATGGGGTTCCAAATAAAGTGATATTTAATCCCATTATAACATATATTATGGGTGCACCCCATTAGTATTCCAATGTGTTGGGTAACAATGATTTTTACAATAGAATAATATTTGAAGTCATTCATATGGTTATTCCAATTTTAAAGGGTTTTTAATGGGTTTCACAATGCTTCTATATGGGATCAATGAGAGAATTTTTTATGGAAACCGTTTGTATTATTAATGATTTATATGGGTTTAAAATGATTTTAATGATCAATATTGATATCACATGGGACATGATTATAGAATTTGACTAATCTTTCATTTTACATTTTTCAAAATTTATTATCTAGGTATTTATGGGTATGAATTAATTTTTTATTATCTCATGAAGACTATTTATGTCGTCATACCCTTGTGAACTTTTGTGCTCATTGATGAAATTGAATTGGAAATTCTTATGTTTATCCTTATTGATTATAAGTTATAATTCTTATTATGTTAAATTTGTCCCCATTATTTAAAGATTTATGTTGAAAAATTTAGTCCTATAATATATTTAACATGGTTTATGTTTACGACCAGTTGTGATATAAAAAAAGAAGGGTTAAATTGGGGAAATTTTTATTTTATGACTGTGATTTATTTTTGTAGGATATATGCCTAAATCACTAAATAACTAATCATGAATGTTCCTTTATAATGAATGTTTTTTACGTCTTCCTTTTGAGGTTGTATGGTTTTTAAGGAAATAAATTTTACACAATTATCAATATTATATCTAGAAATATAATGTTATATATTTCAACACATTATATAGTAGTATGGTTTAGAGGCTATTATAGTTGGTATCAAAGGTAAATTATGATAACTTTTTTTATTAGTATGTTTTCCCATAATGTTATCTTATGAGTTGTGAATATTTTTATAAGTTTATATGGATAATTATGATTATTAGTTCAATATATTAAACTCCCAATTTATGTTTTAAATGATGATATACTATTGTGATTAATGAAAATTTTTAGTTTTTTCTAGGATGAAGTTTTTGTAACCCCTGTGATAAAAATCATGTTTGGGGGGTTATTTTTTATGAATAAATGAAAAAATAAAAGGAAATTTCATATGATCAGCGACCGCCTGTCACATTGGTGAGGCGAAGGGTCTTGAACCCATAAAGGATGGATGATAACAGTTTCATGCCAAACACATGCATATGTCATGGCTTGGTTATTATGAAATTCATACATGGTAAATTTAATTATATTTTAGAAACATATGGGATTTTATTTTAAGAATAATTTTAGATTTATATTTCAAATAATATATGATCAAATACATCAAATTATTTGGTTTAAAACTCCATCAAGAAATTTTTTATATAATATGATAGATATTTATTTATAGAATAATTCTGTTTCGAATTTGGGTAATAATTTTTTTTAATGAATTATATAGATGTTTTCCCATTTTATAATTATCATACCCTTTGATAACCATTTTGGTTTTGGTTAATGTCTAATGATTAGTGGAATAAATTAGCTATCCCATTTTTTATCCTGTTGTTTTAGTGATTTATGAAAAAAAATCGTTATGTTAAATAATCATTGTTTGAAAATAATTGATTTTATTTTTAAATTAATTGAGGATGAAATTAAAATCTTCAATCATTTATGTTTAAATTTTTTCCACTTGGTTTAGAGGGTAGGAGATTTTATTATCTCTTGGAAATGGATCTTGAAATAAATGTTTCAAACCAGTAACATCAATTTGGATGAACCAATTGTTTTTTCCATCTTAAAAGATGTATGTTTTTTAGTACCCTCTCTTTTATTGATCATTCAAATGATTGTGATCGATGAACTGAATCACAGTATATAAATAATTATGTTTTTTCATTATTCCCACTTTTTCTACAATGTGTGGAATTCTAGTTATGCATAACCATTTTCACCATTATGATTATTGTTTTCTCATTTGAATATTATATATTATCAACAACTTGTACGCTGTGGGTTTTAATAAAATAATTTTAAAAACAGTGGAAAAAAAGATGAATTTCAGGTGAGAAATTCTTAGTGGGGAAATTTTAAACATCCTTAGATTTTTTGAAATATTGTATTTCATATTAAATTTAATTTATTGATATCTTATGTTATAAAATGTGCACAATATATCCTGTTAAGTAACCATAACAATTATATCTTGAACTGAACACAACATTGATTCCCATTGATAACGTTTGTCAAAAGCAAGGCATATTTTTACCAAACAACAATATAATATGAAATTTTTATTTTATTGATATCACCTAGCCATTTGAATGGTGGAAATTAATTGTATTAACATAAATTTGAAAATATGTTAAAAAAATTATATAATATGAAATATTTGGTGAAAAAACTATTATAAATGAATATAAAAACAAATTGTACCAAAAGTATGTGTTCTTAATAAAAAAATCTATTCGTACGCCCATGAAGGGATTTTATCTTAATAAATTAAATATAAAACTATTAGTGAAAAATTAAAGAATTTTTTATGTTATATATTTAAAAAAAATCACATAATTCTATATTTTTGTATGCAAAATTTCAGAATAAATCTAATTTTCAGACCAAAGTGATGTAGTTTTCTAGAAGGAATTTTTGAGAAATTTTTATTGGTATAAATTTTTTTAAAAAATACATTGAAAGAATTGTAAATTTTATTTCACAAAATGAAAAACATTTTTGAAATATTTTTACCAAAAATTTCTTTTGGTAATTTTATCGTACTCTTATATGATCTTTCATATATTGATGAATAGTGAATAAATATTAAATTTTCATTGAAACTGATTTTAGTATAATTTATTTCTATAGAAAAAAATATTTTTAGTTTTTTTAATAAACTATAAATAAATAAATCTAATATAGGTCATTTGGATGGATTTCATATTTTAAATTTTATATAAAAACATTTCATACATTTGATATTTTTATGTTAAAAACCTAATGTTTCGTCCACTATTTGGGATTATTTTCACATTAAATTCTTCTACATATATAATAAAAATTTGAAAAATTGGATTCCATATTTTTAAAAATTATAATTTCTAAATTCTATTTAAGTGAAATTCGTTGTTACAGAAAATATTTGTGAAAGTAATTAAAATCAATTATTTTCATTAAGTTAAAAATGAGTTTACATAGTGGATAAAGATTATTAGTAAGGGCCCATGTGACCTAGAAACTTGTATGTATCCCATTTTATAGACATATATAGACCAAATACACAAATTGTTATTTTCATTCATTATAAAATAAAATTGAGTTATGGTAAACCTCCAAATAGATTTTTTCATTTCTGTATTTACTCAAATGCATCTTGACCTCCACTATAAAAGAGAATACACTCTCCCCACTAATTTGAACCAATCATTATTTTCGGATCAAACAAACTATTCCCAAATGAACTCACAAAATTCATCCTACAATAATAGAGGCCTAACAGTGGGTATAAAGGAATCTAACAAAGGCCTTTGTGTCATGCCAAAAGGAGATACCCAAAGAAGAGGTAACTTTCTTCTGTGACCACAATTTTTTAATTTCTTTTTCAACCCATTGAATTATTATAATATAAATATTATATAATAATAACTATATAATATATATTTTATGACGTTTTTAAGTTATTTTTTTGAGCTACACCCACACCAACATCCATGAAATGGGTATTAAAATCATCATTTGGGTGTGTGATAGACAACAACATCATAAGAAGATGTTGTTCACATTTCCATTTCCACATATTAAGGTTGGTAATTATGATCAAACACTACTCATAATATAATAAAAGTTGTAATTATTATATAAATATTATTACATAATTAGTATATAACACATCCCTTCATTAGTTTCAATTTTTTTGAATAACGTAACATCGTTAGTGGACTTATGGACTACCGCCTCACCAATATGAGGTGATTCTATCATGCATTACATGAAATATATGAAGGATAGATTTAATTAACGTATATCATATAAATGACATATGTGTGATATTAATTACATAATTATCATATTACATATATAATATATCATGTTATTTCATAACTTTTCACCCACTAATAAGTTATAATGTCGTTCATGGACATGTCGACAACCACCTCTCGATGGAATATAAGTTTTCCATTTTCATCATCACATCACAACAATAATATGTATACGAATATATAATTATGAAACATATTATTTATGATAAAATGGAAATTCTAGAAAGGTAAATGTTTCATAAATTCATTACATAATGATCATTAAAAAATTGAATCATTTCTCATGTGTACATATGACCTATTGTCTCTATGATAGTAATGTTGGTTAATTTTTCATTATCGTATTACATGATTTGTTTCAAAATTTAAATTTTTTTAAAATATAATTATTATTTCTTGAATATTATTCATTATATTTTTCAATAATGTACCCTTCTACCATAGTTGACAAATAAATTACATTTTTGACAGATAAACCCAAAACTACCAAAACAGCTGATGTAAATGTAACCAATTATTTAAATATATATAAGAAGTAAAAAAAGTAAAATAAAATTAATAATAATCATGAATATAGTTCAAAATAAGGTAAAAAATTAACATATGTTTATTATTCATGAATACAAGGCATAAGTGCGACAAGTCAGACTGACGGTAATGGGTTTCATTTCACATTAAATTAAAATAATAATTAACTTTTATTATGAATTTAATTATTATTATATACAGTATATAATGACCAATTAAATTTTTTATTAATACTTTTCTTTATTTCATTATATTAAAATTTTCAATTACTGTCGTTCTTTTGTAGAGATCATGACTGAAAAGTTACTCAATTTGTAAATGGATTTCTATTCTCACTTTTATTTCTTATAGAATTATTCTTTATTCACTAATATTTTGTTTTTTGTGGTGTATATAATTCAATGTGAGATTTTATATTTTTAAATTCCAATATATAATTATATCCAATGTTTTAATTGATGCAATTTTTTTATAAGGATCATGATTCTAAATGTTACTGAAGTAGTAAGGGGTTCTAAATTCTCACATTAATTTCTATAAGATATATTCCATATTCACCACTTATTATTGTATTTTGGTATATATAAATCCAATGAATGTATTTTATGGTTACTATAATTATATTTATGGGGTTTTACATATCTATTTTAGTATCACTATTTTATGGGGTTTAAACATTCATTGTTAACAATGTTCTAAGAGAATTTATCTCAATATCCTTTAATTGTGGAATTATTTTTGATGTCATATACAGTCCATAATTTATATGGTGTATATATAACCCCATAAACCAATCATATCATGAATATAATTATTATCAGGTTATTTAATTTTTTCTAAATGTTATTCTTTCATGGGGATTATGATTCAAAAGCTTCAATGTGGCATATAACACATTAAATGTTTGAAACAAATTTTCTAGAAAATGATTTAAAAATATTTTAAGGGAATTAGCATTCATAAATTTCAAATAAACCTTATTTTTATTTATCATACAAAAGGGGTTTTTCTTATTCATACAATCCAAATTATTTTTTATGGATTTTTATTGTTTCAAAGAGACTATTATGGAACCCAATTATTATCATTGGGTTAACCATGTTTCAATGAAATTTTAAAGAAACTCATATCCTTTTAATGGGATAATATTATTTCACAGATATTCTTATGAAATCCATTTCTTTCACATATGTTAATCTTGTTTTAGACATATTGTTTGGGAACTTCCTTTCCATTCCATGTGATATCCATGTGTTAAATATATTATTATTGCACACATTTATTTTAATATTTTTAATCATGTATCAAATAGAATAACATGATACGCAATTATTTTAATGGGTTTAGTCATGTTTATAATGTAATAATGATGTGTTCTATGTTTTTTATTAATGTTTTCATTATTGGAAATATTACATGATTGGGTGTCCTAGTTAACACATGGTTAGCCAATTATATCTTATACGATGTGTGCTCCTAGATAGCGATCTAATGATTTATATAATGATTATTTCTTATAGATCAATATACTGGATGTTTTCATGTATTTTTTCACTAATTTTTAAGGGTTCTATTAGAGTTCAATGAGATGATGTTCCATGATATGAATATTTTTTTTAAAATATTATTTCTATTGGTTTATAATTTTTTTAATGATCTAGAATGATTTCACATGGATCATGATTATTGATTCTTATGAATCTTTAAATACCCATGATTACATATTTGATAATACTCATATTGATGGGTATGAATTCATTTATGATTATGTCCTTCACATTAACTATGTCGTCATACCCATATGCACTATTATGCTCAGTAATGACCCTAATTTTCTAATTCATATGTTTACAATTATTGAGCCTATTATATCACACATATTATTTTTAATTTTAACTAGGTTTTAAATATTAATTTTGAACAAATTATTTATATAAATTATTTCACCAGGATTATGTTAGCGACTTTTTGTTAAATAAGAAAGGATGAGTTGGATGGGAGAATTGTTCAATTGAGGACTAGTGAATTTTTTATGTAGTATTTTTCCTAATTCTTTATAACACCAAATGTAAAAGGTCCCCTATAATTTATGTGGTCTATGTTCTCCTTTTTATGTGGTGAGATTTTTTTTTGAAAATATGGGTCACAATTATTGGCCTTATATATGAAAATGTAACGGTATGTATTTCCTCACATTAAATTTGAGTGTGGGGTTTGGGCTATTATACTACCTCCTAATGATTTTATGAAGATCAAGGGAGGGATTAGAGTGATTAAATATTTATTCTCAAGTTTATATTCCATTTTCTGTAGAGATATTCTTAGATATAACTAGGATTTAGTCACTATACTTGGGTTATTTTATGAGATTACTTGTATTCTTAAGATGTTGGATTATTTATAATAATAATGATATTGTATGAGTTTCATAGTGATTCTGATGATCTATTGATGAGTCTAATGATTCTAAATACGATGTGTGTTATACCTATGATATGGAAGGTATCATAGGAAATATTTTTGGATTCTTAAAATACATAAGAAATTATTTTCAAACCAAAGACAATTTTATATATGATTCCACAGTTTCTTATGGTATTATTATGTCATAATGTATTGGGATGTATATGATTCTTCCACAATTTGAGCATGAGTTTAATTAAATTTGGGATCCCTAGGGTTCAACATAGGATATAATGTTATAACTAGTGGATTTATGATCATGAAATCATAGTGTATGACTAAAATCCCTCATAGGGTATGTATCATGTTCAAAAACATTTCTAAATAGAAAAAGTAGGTATTATTGATCATTTATTATCACATTAGATCTAGAGTGTTGACTATAATTATTAATTTACCCATAAAAAATATGATTGGTTGTCATTTGAAGAATGTCACATAGGCATAAACATTATTTATGGATATGTCTTGGATACATTGTTGGTTCTCTATTTTGTTATACTATCTCCCTTCCCAGGTGTCCATTATTCTTGCGTATTGATGAAAACATCACAGATCATATGATCTAATAAGAAAGATGAGGTGACCCAAAAATTACATAAACAAAAATTATGTCATTTTTATGAAATTTTAATTGAAATGGTCATAATATATTTATAGATCAATAAATTTATATTTTCTTTGATCACTATAATCATAATAATCTTATTTCATATATTTTTATCAAAATATCTCAAAATATTATTCCTATATAGTACAACACATAGTCATACACTTCTTAAAACATTTCTTCATAACCTGGGGAATAGAGACACAATAAAGGAACAAATAAAATTTTTCATTAGGGAATGAAATGTAGATATCAGTCATTGATCATATATAAGATTAAAATGTGAATAATGGTTTGAGAATATGATCTTAACATTAAAAAATCATATACAAAAAACCATTTATCAAAATCAATTTATATTTGTTTTCAAGACCATGAGACACAAATCATATAAGAATAAATGATAATGGGTTTTTATATCATATTGTAAGAATAATAAGATTTCATAGATAGTGAAAAAATGTAATAATAAAAATAATTAACATAATATGTCATGTCTTTTAATGAAGTCATCTATTACATGATAGGATTTGGATAAACACTCATGCAACTGCATTAGTCTTGGAATATCCACTTGTATTCTATTGTTGGGTCTGGGATAATAACTCATGTTCCCTCTTTTGGGATTGAGCTAAAAGGTTATATACTATTTGATCTCATTTATAATAAATCATTACACAATAAATTTTGATGATATAATGGGCACACAGATAAAATAATCATGATCGATTCATTTTTATATAAAAATATCATAAATACATTTATAATTTCATGATTTCATTACCCATGAAATATAAAACATGTTTCATGAAAATTTCAACATCATAATCACAACCAATATATATAAATAATTAATATGGTTTCATTGTAACATATACAAAGTAATTCATAATTTAAGAATTTTTTTCACATATGAATGTACCATTAAAATATTATTGATTTTTTTGAAGAATATTACCTTTCCATTTTGAAATCACTCATAACAAGTCTATAAAATTTTAATATAGTTGGATTTATTTTTGAAAACCACAATATGTTTTAATGGGATCTTTAATGAAAAGAGTTTCAATGAAATCACGAAAAGTCATTCAGGATGAATTTTTTAAAATAAATATTCTATCCACACTTATGGATAAAATTATCTTTTTTAGAATACTATAAGATGATTCCCTTTTCAATGAAATTCAAACATGTAAAAAATCGATTGAAATAATTTTATCTATTAAATAGTAGGAGACTAAAAAAGAGATATATGTTCTTGGAAGCCAAAAATTATGTATTTCAAGAAATTCATAAACAAAAATATCTTTGAAATAATGGGTACGGTTTTAATAGTATAAACAATTTTGTGGGTGGTGGTGTATGTCCATTTTTTTATAAGTTATGTGTCAAAAATTTCAATCATTAGAAGTGTGTTAGTTATTTACATTGGGAATAAAATATTAACCCATACTGTATATGTATCTAACTTATGCAATCCACAATGACCTTTGATGATGTAAACAATGAATGTGAAATATGTTTCTAGAATTTTGATTAAATTATTTATTTCCTAGAAAATGGTAACACCATAAAAAAGATCATTAGCCTATTCAATAAAAATAAATACCTTCAAAATAGGATATTAAATTTCCACCTTAAAAATTTCATGATGGTCTCTAATAATTTTTTCACCTCTTATAATGAAATTATAACAAGAGATATATGTATTCATCTTCAAACTAGAGAGATGCGGCCTCCATGAAACCCTTGAAACAACAAGGGTCAAGATATTTTCACTAGGTGTTTTGAGGCCAATAAAATTGGTTCATTATTTTTAACTAATAAGGTGAGTAGATATAATAAGAATAATTGAAATAATTTTGAGATTTCATGTCATCATGTTTCACTTACATTCATTCCAGGCATCACTAATAGATGAAAATCCACATTATAATGTATCCTTTCGGGATTATTTTAATTAATTATACGAAGAAACATAAACAATTATGAAAATATAAAAATATTGAAATAATCATATAAAATCTAAATAACCAAACATTATACCAATAATGAGAATATATACACCACACACTAAGTATAGAGGAAAAGGTGTAACAACATTCTACATTATGATTTATAAAATAATGAAATTTTGTTCAAACTTGTATTCCTTGTTTCTAAATATCACATTCAATTAGTGTGACATAATTTTTTTTACTGTAAATGAAAAAAATAATCCTAACTAGTTAATATGTACACATAACAAAAAAAATCCCAACACAACAAAAAAATAATGAACTATTCCTTAAAAAATCATTTGTTAATTTTGAGTATATAGAGAGACAAAAATAAATGATATAAATGAAATATTTTCATATAAACATGTGAGAAACTAATATGGGATCCAATTATAGGTTCCCAAAACTAGTGAGCCACATGGCCTCTCAAATACCTTCCTAATTGCCTAAGGATACTGATTAGCAAGGAGGGTCTAGGGTTTGTCTATATAGAGACTTTGAAATACGGTTAGAGTATACAAAGGGTGAAATCAATAGAAAATCCGAAGATAATTATCAATATTTTAAATGACAGTGGAAGAAAGAATAAATATGAAAGAAATTAATAAACATTAATAGTATTAAACTATATCATATATAAAATTTAATAATGCCAGATCCCCATAAAAACCGAAATCAAGTATAAATGGAATAATGTAGTCAATAGAGTACATGATATAAAAAAGTAATGAAGAAGAAATAATATATCATAACATCGCAACATTAAGACTGGTAATGTTATAAAAATCTAAAATCATATGTCTTTCAAGAAGATACACATCCATTATTGAATGACTCTCCTTATATACAACTATAGGAACATTGTTCCCATGGTTACCATTGTCGACCAGGACAAGGTGTTAAATAATCTCAATAGGCCTCCCCTAACAACATATATAAACATAATGAATTTTCATATAGTATGGAAGTGTGCATATATATCAATATGTAATAAAAACATTATATGGGTCGGTTATTCTTCATAATGTAAATAAGGTTGACACCACATGCTTCAACTAGGATCAAATATTCTATAAACGAGTTACCATGTGTATACAAATATATATAATACAAACATTGTGACCTCAACAACTCTATGTATGGATTATTATTGTATACCAGACCAATGGAATAACTCTGGAATCCATATTCTCAAACATAAGTATCACAAGTATCATTGTTTATAATTCCCAATATCAATAGAATATCAGATGTCAGGCCCAATATCACAATAATAGAGACACCAAGAGTAATATTATAGTATTAAGGATTCCATTACCTCTATCAGAGTAATGTTAATCATGATTTTATTTTAGTGTAGTGTTTTTCAAGGCAATATCACATATATAAAGGGACTCTAGGACCCTATCATATTTATAATGGTGCTTAATTACAATATATAAAAAATTACCAGAATGGAATCCATTGAACGATCCTAGATCATTGTTTCCGATATTTTTTTATTTTCCATTTTTTTTGAGAAAAAGAGGAGATTCTGGAAAATTATGGGGTATATGACGTGTAGATTGGAGTACATGAATGTATCTGGTTGCTGCGGGTGATCGTGTACTGGTCATGTAATGGATTGAGTACATGGTTGTTTGGGGTGACCGTGGGACTTCCTAATATGGAGGTCAGTTAAGGAATATTCACGCTGTGTACTTTTAAAATACATGTTGTCTAATTTTCATTTTAATTGTTAAATCAGATCGGGGTCGCGTCTCGTTCAAAAAATGATCTTACTCAAGTTCTGTCTCATCCAAGAGAGAAGGAGACCATTGATTCTTCTTTGAGCCTCTGACCCACTGTCTATTATCATAAATTAACTCTATCAGTTTCGTTGGAATCGCCATGGTAAGATCTTCCTTCTTCAAGAGACTTGTTTCTTGATTTCTCCTCTTTTACGAGACATCCTCAGTTTAATTTCATTGACATTTTTGAAGATATATCATGTTCTATATCAATTCAAGTGCTGATGTTTACAATTTTTCATATTAAAACGCTGAGGAAGGTGGTTTGTTCCTTTCCATAGTTAGTATTTGAGTTATATGTGAAAAAGAGCCAATACCATTAATCATGATATTGACTGTTTATGGTTTTTATAGTTGTTTTTTCTGATATGCCTTGTGTGATTGAGTAGATTAATTATTATTGTAAACATGGTTATTTACCTTGTTGTGGATGTGTTTCCCCAGTTTTATTGATATTGACCATTTAGTATAGCATTGCTCGTTAGTATGCTTTTTATTACATGCCTAAAATGGTTAGGATGGAGTGATTTTATCTGACATGTTGTGATATGTTGTATATTTTTTATCCAAGTAGTTCATGAAGTTTATATTGGCATCCATTTAACGTTTGTGCTCGATTGATTTACACTGTGTTGTGGGAACCTGCTGTAGTAGACCATTAGTATAATGGATGCTGAGAGCATCTATAGAGTTTCTGTTTACTATTACGTTGCAATAATATAGGGGGGATGAACTTCATACTCCCTCGGAGTGTCTATAGTTTCCTTTTTGCGAGACCATTGGGGTAATTGGATGTTGAGTGATTCCCCAAATTGTATATAGTTACTGATACGAGGCCACATGAGGAATTGATGGTGATTTCTTCCTTAGAGAGTCTTTGATAAAGATGAACCGAAGGGGTTAGACTGTGAGTACTTGCCAGAGGTTTTTTTCTGTTTCATTAGTTGAACCAGATGGGTTAGGTTATGAGTACATACCATAGGGTTGCTTGTTTTGTTTTGTGTCATGACCCACCTTTACCAAAATGAGATAAGGGACAATATCTTGCTAGACCCTTCCTTATTCTAGTTGAAGGAGAGATAATGACCCCTGAGACCCGCCATCAATATGTACTATAGTGGTGACTGGCACCATGGGTATATAATCACACACAAGATGGAAGGAATTAACCTTTATATTTTAATAGGTTTGGGAGATAAGAAAGTGATTCCCAAAAATTCCAAAATTGGAAGCACATGTAATGCCAAAATAAACCATTCCCATATGCATGTTCCAAAAGAATCTTCTACAAATGTTCTAGAAAACCCCAAAATTAGTTCCAAAGAAAAGAAAAATAGAAACAAATACTCTCCATACGTCTAAAATAGTATAATAATGCATGAACCCCAACGTCCTCCTGGAATCATGAAAACAGTATTATATACATTGGGTGAGCATACAAGTATACTCTATAGGAAAAACCAATGACTCTGGTGCACAAGTGGGGAGAAATTCTAATGCCCCGTGAGAGAAGAGATTACTGAAACACCCATAAAGGAAAACAATCCACCCAAACCTCAACAAGCCACACTCCCCAAATAACGTGATCCATGTAATGTAATAGTAACAACACATCGATGTTTGAGTACACTGTGTCGCTTATGTAATAGTTTTTAAAGACATCATACACGTAAGAATTCTCCCACCATTCTCACCACAGTCCCACTACCATCCCCCACCCACACACACCTAGGCTATGACCACACATCCCACCCTCAAAAACCTGACCCACAACAACCCCACGTAACAACGCCTTCAAACACCTTAACTAGAAAAACTATTTCCATGCCCGAAGACACCTAGGCCTCATCCTAAAGACACTTGGGAATCCACTTTCCTTCACAAACCTGGGCCAAACACCAAATCTAACCTAACCAATTAATCATGGGATGTAATGGTCCTCAGGCCATTATAGAATGCCTGAAGGGTCTAGGGACACTCGGAAAAGGGAGCAAAAAAAGTGCTAATAACCAGTCACCTGTAAATGTGTTGGAAAAAACAGCCTCCCCCATGAAATGCGCATGTTCAGCACAAAGTACTCCACATGTGTGTGGCATGAATAAGAAACCTATGAACTGAAATTATATGTATAGGTATCAAGAACTCATCCAAACCTAGGGGTTCCAATGCAGCCCAGTAAAAACACCTTCATTATTATTCATTCACAAGAAGCACCGAACCAACAACCATGTCACCACTCATTCTGTGAAAACAATTCCCCATTAAACATATTATTGTTTTCATGGTCATGTTATTCCATTTAAGTAAATTATGCACTAATAGGAAACGATCAGGCATAACTACAAGATAAGCAATGGAAAACAACCAAACAACACATTTATGAATTAACACCTGATTCTCATGTAATGTCACTAAAACAAAGGAATCCATGAGATCGCTACAAGTATTACAACAAAACCAAGACTCATGATACTTCCCCACACGGCCTCTGGTCCACAATAAACCAAAACAACATAGGATCCCATCCCCATCCATATCACCCCATAAGCATCAAGCAGAAAAATCACAAATACCACCAAGAAAGAGAAATAGAGTTTCCAGATTCATGCATAATATTCATTAATATTCCCTTTTCTATTTGGTTAACCACTGTGATCACACAAGGGTTATTGTTCACTCAACATCCATTTAATCAGAAATGTTTACGATATTAACCAAATTCCCATGTTAGATCCATTCATTCATCACATAATACAAGGGTTCCTTAGTGCGCATGGAAAAAAGACCAACGGTCATGATTTTCAGCTGGCATAAGCCCCTACAATTCACAAAAAAAAATCAAGGATAAAAACTACATCAGAAACATAGATCACTCCTCCTTATTTCCTTAAAATTATATTTATTAAATTCTTATGGTTTGGTTTCATCCATCCCCATAGAAACAATATAATTCCCTCCCCGAATGATACACAGAAATGGGATATGAAGGAAAAACCTACCTATATGATCAACGATCAATGTTTCTCCTCCCTGCGCTAAGAGTTGGGGATGGTCAATTTGTAGGGGAAGAGATACATGAACTCCAAGAATGAGTAGGAGAGACTCTAGCCTTGGCGCATAACTCTTCTCGGGAAGGGGGAACATCAACGCATGAACAAAAGAAAAAGAGAGAAGTCAAGAATGATGGAAATAGCTTCATTTGATAAAAAGAGTCAGATCCTGGAGTTACGAGGTTGGTGAATTTTGAATAGCTTAAATGTCGGATCATGGTTTCCCACATAGTTGGGTGGTTACGCAAGATGAAATTAATTGTCCTTTAATAATTCCCATTAGAGACGTGGCCATTACACCAGTGTGTTAAATGGTTTCCTTTAGTAAGAGAAAAACATGCAAAAAGGCAGAACTAGAACAAAATAATATGTGTGACAACGAGGAAAACCACATTTTTTGGTATGTTAAGGGTTCCCCAGCTCTTGGAAAATTTTATATATTATTTATGGAATTTAAATGGATTTTTAAATGATGTAAAAAATTCTTTTATTTCAAAAGTTACGTTGTGGGAGTAGAAAAAGTCGGAACTGAAACAAGAATGAAGGGTGGGAAACTGTCCGGTGAGAAAACAGTCGCACTATCACAGTGCCACCCTCACTGTGCCACCATCACGATTCCACACTAACTGTGCCATCCTCACGGTGCCACCATTAACAGTATGTGATAGTCACGATACCACCATAACTGGTGCCACCATCACCGGTGCTACCGTTTCGGTGGATCAATGTTTTGGAAAATTCCCAGACTAGGAGGGTCTGGTCCATTACATTAGACACCTCTGAAACTATTCTCGCCCATGAGAATTAAAACTAGACCCTTCAAAAGGAGGGGGTTCGAAAAACAACCTCAAAAGATACCTCTCAAGAGGGAACCTCATCGACATCTAGGAACACCTATCCCTAAAGTATCCATGGAACATTCAATGGTCATATCGTTCAGTCATATGGATTAGAGAGTTCATTCCTCCATGTCAAGATACTATCCACTTTGGGTAGCACTAACTTTCCCGCACATGTTTAATCACATCCACCATAATGCATCCTGATTAGAGATCAGATCCACCCCTCCCCACAGTAAGGAATCTTCACTCACACATCTAGAGAACAAGGGAAATAGTCCATTCCATAGCTAACAAGGTAAAACGCTTCATCAAAAACAATTATAGTCAAACAAAACAAAACTCAAAATATATATGGGTACTGGGCAGAGATTTGTGCCTCCCTTTCCCATGTACTCTCCATGAGCCCCCCATGACTCCATAACACCTGAACCAAAGGAATGGTTCGTCCAAGGAGCACCTTCTTCTCACGATCTGCGATCCTCACCAGTCGTTCTACAAACATCACATCAACATTGATATCCATCATTCCCTAGTCGATGATGTGTGGATTGTCATGCAAATATCGTTAGAGCAGAGACATGTGGAAGATTTTGTGCATTATCAGTAGATACGGTTGTAGCGCTAGCTGATAAGACACTTCACCGTCCCACTGTAGCACTTCGAAAAGTCTAAGTAACATAGGAGAAACCGTACCCCCTTCCAAACCTCTATTTCCCACGTCGAGGGGAGACCATCACGAATACGTGGTCCATGAACTCTAACTCCAAGGGTATCCTTTTATTATCAGCATATGAACTCTGCCGGTCCCGAGCTACCTTTTTCCTCCCTGGTATAAGCTGAACATTATCCATCCTTCTCTACACCACCTCCAGACCAAGAACAACAGCTACCCCAACCTTTTTATAACATACGGGTGAGCTACATGACCTCCCATACAATGCTTCAAAAAGAGTAATTCCAATGGTCTGGTGATAGATTTTTTTTAATAAAACTCTACCAGAGGGAAGGGTGATACCCAAGATCCCCCAATGTCCAAGACAAATGCTCATAGCATATCCTCCATCATCTGGATGGTGCGTTCTGTCAGCCCATCTGTCTGGGGGTGGAAAGTAGTTCTAAGGCATAGCCGGCTACAAAAAGAATGTTGAAATCCTTTCCATACCCATGAGGTAAACAATGTATCTATATCAGAGACTATGGACCTCGGAACCTCGTGCAACAACACCACTTCTTCCGTGTACTTTTGTGCTAGGGAACCCACATTACCCAACTCCTTGATAGCAAGTAAGTGAGTTGATTTAGTTAGTCGGTCCACCACTACCCAGATAACATCGCAACCCCCAAGAACTTTTAATAATACCATGAAGAAATCCATCGAGATTTCATCCCACTTCAACTCGGGTACATGTAATGGTTGTAATAGACCTCCTGAGATGCGGTGTTCAACCTTCACCAATTGACACACGAGGCAACTAGCTACAAAATCGTCCACTGCACGCTTCACCCTGGGCCACCACAATTGACTCTTCAAACCCAGATACATCTTGGGAACTCCTGAGTGCACCGCTAGGGGTGAGTTTTGGAACTCACCAAGAACTCTCTCACGCATCGTCTCTGGGACAAACATCCAACCTTGGAAAATAATCTTATTCTGACCATCCTCTGACCACCTTTCTAGAGCATTTCCCTGGATAATGTGATCACACATTACATCAGTCTCTGAGTCTCCGCACCGATACTCCTATGCATATCACAACATAGAGGACTGAACCGTCATCTGAAACATGAAACCCCCACCTCCATCCGTAATCACATTTAGGTGTTGGGAATCCAACTCTCCCATTGCATTCCATGAATCTGCTAATTCTTGAACCACGTCCTTCTGCTAATTTTTAATCAGGGTAACAGCCACCTCATTCCCATTTCATGAGGTGTAGGAGATTTCAACGTCGTATTCTTGAAGGAACACCATCTACAATCACTGCCACGATTTCAGGTCCCGTAGGGAGAAGATACACTTCAAGATCTTATGATCCATGAAGACAACAGAGTTTTACCCGACGAGGTAATTCCACCACAACTGTAGTGCGAACACTACCGCCGCAAGTTCCAGATAGTGGGTTGAATAGTTTTTCTCATGGGGACGTAACTACCTACATACAAAAGAGATCACCCCTTGTTGTTGCATTATCACGTACCCTAGGACGTGTCCTGAAGCATCACAGAACACCTCATACACCACCCCTTCTTCGGGAAACCATAGAACGGGGGCCCTAACCAACATCCCCTTCAGGTAAATGAAGGTTTCCTCACACTTCTCATTCCACAAGAAAGCATGGTCCTTCTTTGTCAAGGATTTCAAAGGTGCTGCAACTCAGGAGAAGACGGGTAGAATCCTTCGGTAGTAACTTACTAGACCTAGGAAACTATAAACCTCAACGACGTTCTTGGTATTTCCCCAAGAAACAGCATACTCAACAATTGATGGGTCCACCCCTATTCTTCGTTTGGATACAAAGCGTCCAAGGAAGCGCACTTCTCGTGTCCAGAACATTCACTTGGAAAATTAACCATAGAGTTTATGTCATCAGAGGACCTCTAATACCATTTTTATATGCTGAGCATGATCCTCCTCCAAAATTTATTAGATTAGTATGTCTTCAATTAACAAAACTAAAAATCGGTCTAGATATTCCAGTTAGATAGAGTTCATGAGTGCCATGAACACAGCTGGTGCATTTGTGATGCTAAAAGACATAACTGCAAACTCAAATGACCATATCTGCACCTGAATGTAGTCATCAAGAAGTCACCCTCCCTCACCCTCAACTAGTGATATCCTGATCCCAGGTCGATCTTAGAGAACCATCCTGACCCTTTTAACTTATTGAAAAGGTTGTGTATCCTCGGGAGAGGGTAACCGTTCTTGATCGATACCTTTTTCAGTCTTCAGTAGTCTATGCACATCCTGAGACCACCATCTTCCCTCTTTATGAACAATACTGGAGCACCCCATAGTGATGCACTTTGTCGTAGAAATCCCATCTTCATCAGATTATCAATCTAAATCTACAACTCCTGCAACTCAAAAGGCGCCATCCGGTAGGAAGCCATCAAAATAGTACGAGCACCAGGTTGAAAGTCTACTCTAAACTCAACATCTCATCGAGGTGGTAGAGTCTCCACCTCATCGGGGAAGACATACATGAACTCACTGACAATCCTTGGGACTTCTGAAATCTCTATATCTATCATCTCCACTGACAGCTCAGCTAACAAAGAAAGGAGGGGAACCTCTCACTGGCTTCCCTCATGGCAACCCTACATGCCGATGAAAGTTACATGTAGGCCACCCAAATCATAGAACACGATCCTTATTCTAAATAAATCAATAACATATCATACTAATAACAACCATTAGATGCCTAGGATTATATCGTATGGATGTATCTGTAATAGTAAAAGATCCCTACTAGACTAGTGTGGCCCTATCATCAGTCTACACCTTCGGAAAACACAAGACAAGTCGTTTTGACCTCTGACTGGCGTACTCAACACCAGGGGCACTGGATGTCTCTCAGCATTGAGACACAGATCACGGGCCTGACTGGGTGCCACAAATGAGTGTGAATCTCTTGTATCGAACAAGGCATATACAAGAGTGCTAAACCAGATGATCGTACCTCGAATGATGTATGGCCCTACTGGAACTACTGCCACTGCTGCATGTTTCTTCCCACGCCCAGCTCCTCTACCACTTAACTATCATCCACCACCCCTACCACGTCCTAGTTGAGGTCCCTAAGGAGCGTACTAAGGTCGGCCTCCTCCTGCACAGTCTACCCTTGGAGGAGCAGAATCAAGTTGTCCCTGTTGCTACTACTGAAAGGGCCTATCAGGAAACTGTTGTGGATGAGGTGGGTGCTGCACAGGACCACCCCCATTGTACTGTATTCTGTTCAAGAACATATTCCAAAGGTTCCCAGGACTGAAACAGATGAAGCATCTCGGTCCTGGGCCCAAATGGAAAGGGTGATGATTGAGAGATCAGAACTGGAACCGCTGAGGCCTACTCCCTACTAGTCGAATCCTAGAGGACACTGAAGTTGGAGGCCTACTACTGACTACCTTCCCCATCGACAAGCCCAACTAGATTTCCTCTCACAAAATACCTCCTATCGTGTTCATCCTTTCTGCCACTTCATCCTTCATCTGGACCTCCATGTATATCAGAATGGTGAAGGGGGAAACCGCATAATGAAGAGACGTTCAGAGTGCCTCCTCTGAACATATCACCTGAGACTCCTCATACGAAATGAGGTCTAGAGGAAAGTGAATGATATCCATGAACATGATTCCCAACTATCTCACTAACATGCTCCCCTTTTGGAGGGAGAGAAGCTCCTGCCTCTTATTAGCCTTCCTCATAGAAGAGAGGAATTCTGTCTAGAACTACCTCTCAATGTCAGTCCACGTCATCTCAGCCTCCCTATTCTCCCCAAGATAATGTTTCCTGCACTAACACGCTTCTCCCCGCATCTGATTTATAGATAAAGGAACCTAGTACTCCTTCATAGCCTAGATCAAGATGAAACCTATCAGCAGATCCTCTAGCGAGCTCTCTATCTCCATGTTTGAGATGATGCCCTCGTACTTCCCGAGGGAATGCTGCTGAAAGGAAAAAAGAATCCTCTTCCACTGATCAAACTCCTCCTCTCGGCCTTCCCTCTTTTGATCAGCCAAATCAACCTCATGGGCATCGATCTCCTAAACTACCCTTGGCCACCGTTCGGGTTCCATAGGTGCAAGATAAAAAAGGAATTCATAGGCCAGAGTGCTTTAGAAGATTGATTTCAAATTTTCGTAGACTTATTATTCATTTTAAATCCCCAAATTTCACAGTAAAACAAGAACACAAGTAATCATGATTCATGTACCTTTACTAAGGTCTCTACCCTGTAATAAGTGTATCCTCACATGGTCGTTCGGTAGGCCGAGAGTCCTTGCATCCGATCATAGGGGGCTATAAAATCTCGTGTCCTAGCCGGTCTCCCCTGGCACATTTCTTGCACCAAGATTGTAAAACACTATTTCTCTACCATCCCATCCAATCCTCACTTTTCCTAACCCTAGGGTGCATCCTATCCCCCATCCTCTACAATTGATACCATTCGGTCATGATCCACCTTCACCAAAATTAGAGAAGGGATAAAAGGTTTCCAGAGCCTTCCTTCTTCATGTTGAAGTAGAGATAATGACCCCCGAGATCCAACATCAATAGGTCCTAGAGTGGTGACTAGCACCAAGGGTATAGAATCACACACAAGATGGAAGTAATTACCCTTTTTATTTTATTAGGATTGGGAGACAAGAGAGTGATTACCAAAAATGACGAAAGTTGAACTAGAAGTAAAGCCAAAACAAACCATTCCCATATGAATGTTCAAAAAGTAAATGATAAAAACATACAATAAAACCTTAAAAATAGTAAAAATGAATTTAAGAATAGAAAAAAAAATTATCCCAACGTCCAAACTAGTACGATCCTGCATGATCCATGAGTTCCTCCTAGAAACCTGAAAGTAGTTTTATATATGTAGGGTGAGCATAAAATTATAATTAGTATGGAAAAACAAAGACTCTCGTGCACAAGTGGGGAGGCATTCTAATTCCCCGTGAGAGAACTGATAACCAAAACACGCAGCAAGGAAAAGTATCCACCCAATCCTCACTAAGGAACACTCCCCATGTAACGCAAGTAAAGTAATGTCATATTAACAACACATTGATTTTTGAGCACCCCACGCCACTTCGTCACTAGTTATTGAATACATCCTATGCATCAGACCTCTCTCACCATTCTCACCGCAGTCCCACTGCCATCCCCCACCCACACACACCTAGGCTATGAACACACATCCCGTCTGCAAACACTTGGGACACAACAACCCCATGTAACCATTCCCACAAAAACCTGGGATAGAAGAACTAATTCCACACCTGAAGACACCTAGGCCTTAACCTGAAGATACTTGGGAAACCACATTCTCACACACACCTGAGACAACCACGATACATATCATGCCTGAAGAATCATGGTCTATAATGGAACTCATTCCATCATAGCCTGCCCGAATGGCCTTGGGCCACTTGGGAAAAGGAGTAGAAAAGGAGATAATAACCAGTCACTCGTAAATGTGTGGAGAAAAACATCCTCCCTCCTGAAATGGTTGTGTTTGGAACAAATTGCTCAACTTGGGTGGGGCACGAATAAAAAACATATGAACTAAAATTATATCTATAGTTAGCAAGAACTCATCCCAAACTAGGGGCTCCAAACCAACCCAACAAAAACACCCTTATTACTATTCATTCATAAGATGTATCGAACCAAAAACCATGTCAGCACTAATTCCTAGAAAACAAATCCCAATTGGACCCATTCATGTTTTATTGTTCAAATGATTAAAATATAGTAAATTCTGCACTACTAGGAAACGATCATGCATAACCACAAGCTATTGAATGAAATACAGTGATACCACACTTTTAATCATTCACACCCGGTTCTCTTGTAATTTCAATACATCAATGGGATATTTGATATCCCTCAATGTAATAGAACCAAATCAAGCCTCAAGATACTTCCCCACACAGCCTCATGACCATCAACAACCGCATCAATAAAAGATCCCATCCCCATATATGTCACCTCATAAGAATAAATAAGAACAATCATACATACCACCAATATAGAGAAAGGGAGTTTCCAGATTAAAGAAATTGATTAATTAGGTTTTCAATTTCTATTTGGTTACCCAGGGTTATCACACAAGGGTAGTTGTTCACTAGACATCCATTTAATCGGCAGAGTTTATTTGATTAACTAAATTTCCAAGTTAGATCCATTCAATTATCAAAGAAGATAGAGGTTCATTAGTGCACATGGAAAAACCACAAATGGTCATGAATTTCAGTGGGCATAAGCCCATAAAATTCACACAAAAAAATCAAGGATAAATGTATATCTGAAACATCGATCACACCACCTTGATTCATTAATATTCTATTTATTATCTTCTTAATGTTTGTTTTCATCCTTCTCTCCAAAAACAATAGCATTCCTTCCCCGAATGATACAAAGTAAAGATAAAAAATGATAACCATACCTTGATGATCAACGATCGAAGTTTCTCCTCCCTACGCCAAGAGATAGGGATGCACGATTTGTTGGGGATGAGATCCAAGGACTCTAAGAATGAGTGGGATGGACTCGTTCATGGTAAAACCACATTTCTCGGAAAGGGGGGAACTTTAATGCACCGTGGAAAGAAAAAGAGATCACTCAAGAAGGAATGAAATAACATCGTTTGATAAAAAGTGTCAGATCCTGGAGTTACGAGATTTGCGAATTGCGAATGGATTAAAAGTCAGATCGTGGTTTCCCATGTGTTTGGGAAGCTACACGAGATGGAATTTATTGTCATTTAATAATTCCCATTAGAGTGGTGGCCATCACAGTTGTGAATTAACATATTTCCTTTAAATATAGAAAACCCCACAATAATGTAGATTTGGAAGAAAAAATGGTGTGAAAATGAGGAAAACCACATGTTTTGGTATGTTAAGGGTTACCCGGCTCTTGGGGGATTGTAGATTTCATTTATGGGATTTAAATTCCTTTTTAATGGGGGTATTTAAATTCATTTACATCAAATGTTACGTTGAAGGAGAAGAAAAAGATTGAACAAGAAAAAGAATGAAGGGTGGGAAACTTTCTAGTGAGAAAACGGTGGCACTGTCATGGTGCCATCATGACCGGTGTCTGACCGTCACAGTGCCACCGTAACTGGTTCCATCAGCACGGTTCCACTGTGACTGGTGCCACCATTTCAGTGGAGCTGTGTTTTGGAAAAGTATTGCACCAGGTGGGTCCAAGTCATTACATTTAGCTACTTACTTGATATATGAAAATGTATGTAATTGAAACTATTGGATTGCTTAATTTTGACCACATCATTGTTTATAGATTAAATTTTATTATTTCCTTCCATATATATTAACTTACTATTAGGCACATATCATTGGGGGGTTTGCCTATTGGGATTCGTTTCACACCATGTTTGTGTCATGATTTTGGTCCCAAACTGAATATATTCTTGTAGGTATAGATAATAAGAAGCTCACTTCTATGTCAGGTACTTGACTGTTGTGGAGATGGAGAGAATGAGACCGTGATTAGGCATGCGATGCTGCTAGAGTATCCTTGTTTCCATGTACTTTGGTTGAGTACTGTATTCTAGCATTATGACCTATATGGTTGCATTCCTATAAATATGTATTATGAATATTTTATATATAGGTGTTCTAGTTGTTTATTTCTTATAGTATTCCATTGTTTACTTATAGAATTTAATTATTACTACTTCTGCTATTGTTATCTATTTATTTACACTAAATTATTTTTCCAACAAGGGAATTGATTCCCCAGTATCACACCCAAGGCCCTCAGTGCTAGTAGGCTGCCTCTGGCGTTTGGAGAAATGTGCATGAAGCCATCTGACCTACTGGATAGGGGCCACCTCTGGGCGGATTTCAGAACTGGGATGTAACATTGTTGTATCAGAGTAAGTCTTTTATTCGTGATTTATTATTTGGAGCCTATATCTAGAAATAGGATAGGACATGTAGTTGGTAAAAAGTTGTGCCTAAGAGTAGCTACCCTTTGTATATGTAAAAGTCAATTTACCTAAATTTTTAATGTGACACCCTGACCCTAGTTACCCAGAGACAGTGCATTATTACCTAACATTGGCATGATCAAAAGATAATCATGTCTTGAAAGGCCGATCAGTTTAGTATTATTAGAAACATGATTCATACATATGATCCACTTTACAGGTTAAAGAGAAATACAATAATAATATATTTCATTAGAAACATCCAAGACACCTATATTATGCCTGTAGGTCACTCATAACTAACTTCGTCATATCCTGTAAATATGAAACATAAGATATGGGTGATCTCAAACGCTCAATAAGGGTATGTAATACATCAGAAAATGACATAAATATTAAGCATGGTAAATAATTGAAAACCGAGTTCCTTTAACAATAATAAACATTAATACTTTTATGGTACGTTTATGAGCAGAGTAAATAATGCCATAATAAAAAAATAATCATGTGTATTCTACTAGTCTAATGACCAAATGAACCATCAATATTATATCTATACTGAGGGAATGTATAATGCCCGGCATTCTGAATCATTTTGTCAAGGCCTTGGCCAAGACGTCTAAAAATGATTATGGCCTGGACCAAAACCATAAATCAAATTGGGAAAGGGCCTTGGACAATTCCATGTATAGTTGTCTCATGAGACCTACTGATGCATCGAGGAGCTATAGCGGTCTCCACCCGTCACTTACTAAGTCCAATACATTCCTCATATGAAAAGATTTAAATATATCATAAACATTTGTATTAAAACTAGTATACGACATGTCAATACTTTAACCATAAGCCATTAATGGTATAGAAATATGACATCCACAGTCAAAAATATCACAAAAAATCAATACAATATGGATGTTTTGTATCATAATAAATCAACATCAAATAAACTTAAAATCCATCAAAGAATGTTGACATAGATGAAATCAAAACCATTTTTTAGAGACATATCTCTTTATATTTTGAAATCATTTAAGAGTCACATAAAGAAAACATTTATTTTGAATATATTCTTATAATCTTATAAGCGATGCTTCGACAATGTTATAACGGCGGAAAATAGCCGCACCCACCATATAAGTTAAAAAAACATTCTCACCTTAATTTAGTCAAAAAGGTTAAAAAGGACCTTGATTGGAAAACGACTTAATGATTCCTTTATAAACATCTTATAAAAAATCAATGAAGGTTATAAAATACATTAACCCATATTCTGTAAAATAGTATGAATGTTTTGAAATACATTTTTACGAAACATGGATGTGGATGATAAAGAGGTCCCAGTAGATAATTACGTATAAACAACCTCGGATAATGGAGAGATTGTGAAATAACCCATAACATGTACTTTTCCTTGGTTGATGGTTGGTTAACATATTCTATAATGGTGAAATAATTGTTATTTAATTATATAATAATAATATATATTAATATGATATCATATATGATCTTTTAACATCGTATTGTTAATAAAATCAAAGTATTATCGTCATTTTGGGTGTTAACTTACTCGTTTTATTTTATATAATCCGTGTTTTTTGTGGATAGGTTATATCATACTTATATCCTGATGATATTAAGTCCTTATATATTATTTTTAATCGTCAAATAAAATTGAGTCTTGAATGGATACCATGGGTAATGAATCTCATCGCGTTCGTGGAGATGGTAATCCGTACGTACGCACGAGCGACAATATAATTACTTTGATATTAAAATAATATATAATTGATGGTATATCATATAGAAAGAATAATAATCATGTTATATATATTATTTACATGAATTATACATCATTTTTATACCAATATAAATAATATTATATTGAATAACAATTACACCACAACGTGGAGACGGTAGGTCGTACGTACGCACGTATGGTGACATGTCATTCAAGGGACAGATAGAATAATGAATTTTTTTTTACATAATTATAATAACATCACAATATATATAATATACTTGAGTTCTTATTTTATAATAGAAATAACAAGGAAAGAAGAAGTTTAAGAAGAAATAAACTTCAAAGAGGGTGGTGAAGACGTTACCTCTTATTCGGGTTCTTCCTTTAGATTTGATCAAAAGGGCCGCTTAGGTTCGCTTTCTAATCCAAATAAGGCCTCTAGGATGAATTAAGGGATTTTGAGAGGATATTTGGGCAGAGGATGGCTAAGTCAAATGTTTTTTAATGTGTGAATTAATTAGAAGGGTGGGTACCCTTTTATAAGATGGGTGAGGGGATCTTTAGGAAAAACTTATAGTATTATTTTATAATAAAATAATATTCTGTTTCTAATGGATCCAAAGTGGATTATTCGAAGTATATGGTAGGGATGGATCTAAATCCTTTCAACCAATTCATTTTATACATGTTTGAGTCATTATATTAACTATATATTTTAGTTTTAACTCTTGGTTAATTAGTTTAACACTTACCATGTCACTTTGTATTTTTATATTATATAGTTAATAAACTTACTATATACCTCCAAAAGGCCCCCAATTGGTCCATTAATGATACAAATATCAAGATAGAAGTCTTTTGGACGAACCTTTAAATTTTTAAGAATTTAATATCAATTAATAATTTAATATTTGTTTTAAATACTCTTTTATGTCAATTTTGACATTATTTGGTATTTGATTTTTGTGAAATTAATAACAGCATTATTACATAGGAAAAATTTAATTACATCAATTCCATCATGTCATGTTAACATATAGAATTATTTTATTCAATTAAATGTCTCAAATTATATTTATTTGTGTATTTATAATATCAATTATTTTAATATTTCACTAATAAGGAAGTTACTGCATCATCATGGTGTCATAAATAAATTAAATTATTTAATGACTAAAAATTATATATAAAATAAAATTATGTATGAAATCTTTATATCTTTCTAATGAATATTTATAATCAAAAATATAACTTATATAACCTTATGTAAAAATCGTTTTTCTAAAAGATATAAGCTTGTGCCATTTTTGTATTTACTTTAACTTAATTAATATAAAGTGTCCCTATCACCTAAAAGTTGCTCCATGTGGTCCAAAAGTCGACCCCAAGATGTCCATGGTCGGAAATGTATCCACTAATAAGGATAGGACACATTTTAGGGTAATTAATAATTATTATAATATTATATATTTACCTTTATTTACCGGTTTTAACCTTTAACCAAGGAAAATAAAATATTTACCAAAGTAATTATTCAAAATATCTAAAAATAAAAGTTACATATTTACACAATTTGGACATCCTGATTCCAAATATGGAATCCATTTTTTTCAAATTTAAAACATAGAAGTGGCAGAAATTAATTTAATTTTAATTCTCGCTGTGAAAACAAAAAGCGTGTTTTTAAGATATAATAACTATCAAAAGATTGACACTTGTTTATGTCCGGTTTAAATGTGAAATTATTTCTAATGACCAATATTGTATTAAATGGTAAAAAAATTCTAAATATACTCTAAAACTACTAAAATTCATAATTTATCACTATTAATTATTTTGATTAAAAATGTTGTTTTTAATTAAAATTTAGTAATTTTCATTACTCATCAAAATATAAAAGTTATCCAAAAAGTACAAAATTTTCACCCTAGGATAATTTCGATATTACAAAACCAAAAATGAAGTCCATTTTGAAAGATAAAATGTATAAAATTTCAAAAAAGGGTATTACAATTTGTAACTGCTACATTGATTGATCGCGGTGTGTTAGAATCTCGATGTTGCGTACAATGCAAGCTATTACATTACTCAATGGTAAACGTATTGTGGAATCATAGGGTGTTACATTCTCCCCTCATTCAAATAATTTAGTCCTAAAAATTTCTAGAAAATTACTGAATAAAAAGACTCAAGTGGGTTTTCATGATATATTCGTCGGGTTCCCACGTTGCGTCTTCGATATTATGGTTGCTCCATAGAACTTTTACTAGAAGAGTTGTCCGGTTTCTCAGCACTTGTTCTCTCGTATCAACAATCCTGAAGGGCTATTTGAAATAAGTTAGATCGGGTTCGAGTTCTAATTCCTCATAGGTGAGTACATGCGTCGTGTCAGGCATGTATTTTCTCAACAGTGATATGTGGAACACATCGTGAACTTTGGAGAGACTTGGCGGCATTGCCAATTAGTATGCTACAACCCCAATTCGTTCTAAAATTTCGAATGGTCCGATGTACCTGGGACTCAATTTACCTTTCTTACCAAAACATATAACTCCCTTCAGTGGATATACCTTCAATAAAACATGATCTACTACATGAAATTCCAAATCATTCCTTAAATTATCAGCATTTATCTTCTTCCTGCATTGAGATGCTTTGATGTGGTTTTGGATTACCGTTACCTTTTCCATATTTTCCTCCACTAGTTCTTAGCCAACATGTTTTCTTTCACGATCATCATCCCAAAAGGTTGGTTTGTGACATCTCTTACCATACAACGCCTCATATGGTGACATCCGAATACTTAAATGGAAGCTATTGTTATAGGAAATTTCTACCAGATGTGAATATTGATACCACATACCCTGAAAGTCAAGTTATCATGATCTCAACATGTCTTCTATGGTTTGAATAGTTCATTCCGATTGTCCATTTGTTTGAGGGTGGTAAGCAGTGCTCAAACGAAGGTCAGTATCCAAGGCCTTCTGATGACTTTTCCAGAATCATGATGTAAAATGGGGATCACCATCTGAGACAATCGATAGGGGAACTCCATGAAGTCTCAAAAATTCATTAATATATAGTCCTGCAGGACGTTCAGGTGGTAGATCTTCTCTTATAGGAAGAAAATGTGATGACATGTTAAGACGACCAACAATGACCCATATTGCATCGTTACTTCTCGGAGTCTTTGATATCCCCATGACGAAGTCCAACATAATAATACCCCATTTCCACTCAGGTATGGGAAGAGATTTAATGACTCCTCTAGGATGTTGCCTTCCAGATTTCACTTATTGACAAGCCATACATCTTGACACAAAATACGCAATCTCACTCTTCATGTTGTCCCACCAAAAATGTTCTTTTAAATATCTATACATTTTGGTTCTCCCAGGGTGTATAGAGAAATTGGGACTATGAGCATCATCCAACAATTCCCTTTTTAGATCAGGTATATTGGTAATACAATGTCTCTTCAAAAACATCATAATTCCATCTTCATACACAAAGTCATTCAATCTCCCATCATTCACATCTTTTATCTTCATTTGAAACTCTTCATCACCGGTCTGAGAACTCATGACCGTTTCTAGAAAAGATTGTTTGGCAAACTTTTGAAACGGTATTGATGTTTAACCTTCCATGGTAATTCCCATATCTATCATCACTAGATCCATGTATATATAATCATTTTAAACTCTCATCTTGTTCAAAACTCCATTATCCTTTCTACTGAAAGCATCTTCCACCTTATTTCCCTTCCCCGGGTGGTAGTGTATCGTGAAATCATAATACTTGAGTAGTTCAATCCATCACCTTTTCCTCATGTTGAGCTATTTCTATGAGAAAATATATTTCAAACTCTTATGATCAGTATAAATCTCTCATTTTTCACCATATAGATAGTTTCTCCAAATCATCAAAGCAACTATTACAGTAGCTAACTCAAGATCATGATTATGGTAGTTTTGCTCATAAATTTTCAGTTGTCATGATGCATAGAAAATTACTCTATCAGTATGCATAAAAACACAACCAATACCTTTTTTCGATGCATCCCTATAAATAACGAACCCATCATTCCCCGATGGTAGATTCAATATAGGAGCAATGACTAATCGTCTCTCCAGTTCTTCAAAACAATCTTCACAGTCTTTTATCGAGAAAAATTTAACCCCTTTACATGTGAGCTTTGTTAATGAGTTATCCAACTGGGCATAGTTCTGGATGAAACGTCAATAATAACCTGCTAAACCAATAAAACTACGTTCCTCGGTTATACTTGTCGATTCTGGCCATTCTTGGATAGCCTTGGTATTAGAAGGATCAATGGAGATTCCATCCATATAGACAATATGGACAAGAAAAGAAATCTCCAAAAGCCAGAATTCACACTTGCTAAACTTCCCATAAAATTCATGTCTTCTCAGAGTATTCAATATAATGCGCAAGTTATTTTCATGATCTTTGTAGCTTTTAGAGTATACCAAGATATAATCAATAAATAACACTACAAAGTCATCAAGATATTCCTTGAAAACACTGTTCATTAGATCCATGAATATAAAGGGTGAATTATTCAGCCCAAAAGGCATTACTGTAAACTCGTAATGCCCGTACCTGGTTCGAAATTCTATCTTCGGAATGTCTTCCTTATTTACACACAATTGATGATATCCATATCGAAGTTCAATCTTTGATAAGTGTTGATCTCTATGCAGTTGGTCAAATAAATCATCAGTGCGAGGTAGATGATACTTGTTCTTTATTGTTATAGCATTGATCTCCCTGTAGTCAATCCACAACCTCATAGATCCATCTTTCTTCTTAACAAAAAGGACAGGGGATCCCCATGGAGAAACACTAAGGAAAATAAATCTCTTATTACTCACTTCCTCCAGTTTTTTATTTAGTTCAACTAATTCCACAGTGGCCATTCTATAAGGGGTTTTCGATATGGGCCTTGAACCAGGAATTAAATCAATGGAAAACTCAACTTATCATTCTAAAGGATGTCCATGTAAATCTTTCGAAAACACATCATCATATTCTCTCTCAATAGGTACATCCTATATTTGAACATTATTTTCCTCACCCACAATTATTTCATTGTCTTCCTCCCCGATAATTGAATTTAGTTGAGCTACTGGGGGTGGATCTAGATAAGGATTAAGTGGAGACGATTCTGATATAAATATAAGGTGTTCCTTATCATCATAATCAAGAATCATAACCTCCTTATTCTTACAATAATATTCTCATCATTGTACGAAGGCCAATCCATACCGAGGATTATATCAAATTCAATCATAGGTATGACGATGAGATCAGTAGATAATGAACATTTATTTGTTCTAATAGGGACTTATTCACAAAACATCAATGCAATGACACTTCCCTAAGGAGTTTTAACTGACAACTCCCGTGTAAAATCAAATTAGGAAATATCTAATTATCTTAGAAAACTGGGATGATATGAAACAATTCAACAATCTAGAATCAAATAATGAATTTGCTGAAATTGAGGATAAAAATAAATTACCTACCACCACGTCTTTCAGAGCTTTTACCTCATAAGTAGTGATTGCATAAGCTTTTCATTGATCCATTGGCCTTTTATGAGGTTTTTTTTCTTTGATGCTTGGGACATTCATTTGTATAATGTCCCATCTCCCTGTAATTGTAGCATTGATCATCGGTAGTGTCTTTCTTTCCTTTACAATCACCAGCTAGATGGCCCTTTTTCCACATTTTTAGCATACTCCTTTTCCTTTTAGACAAGAACCAGAGTGCTTCCTTCCACAATTATCACAGGGTGGAAATTCAGTTCTACCATTCTTTCCTATTTCCATTATTTCCTTTCCCAGTGTGTTCAATAGATCTCTTCTTCTCTTGATTTGATTTAAAGTTATTAGACTTATAGAATTCATTTTCTATCTTGATAGCAGACAAGACAATATCTACACATGATGAGAAGGTTTGAGAGACTAATGCTCAATGAAAAAATGGTTTTAACCCATCAAAGAAATGATCAATCATACTCTATGGGTTACGTATATAATCAGCAGCATGCCTCACTAACCTTTTTACATTATCCTCATACTTTGGGACATTCTCATCTCTTTCTTCCTCAGACTCAAGAATTTCCATTCCATATCTGCTCGATGGTCTCGAGGAAAGTTGTTTTCTAGGAACAGCTCTTTGAACTCCCTCCATTCTGTATCTGATACTTCATTGTCTTCCTTCTTGTTTCGTATCAATGACCACCATTGATCAACATCTCCAGTGAGGCGATAAACTACCATGACAACTTTTTCCCTTTCACTACTCCCCAAGGCATGGAATATTTTTATCTAAAGAATTTATTCATTGCTCATCTACTATGGGATTTTTACTCCCATTGAATGGCGGTGGTTGTTTCGTCATTAAACAATCTAACATTGATCCTCCATACTGTGGATCTGATTCCTCCATACGGGTAAGGTTATTATTCATAACCTGAGTGAGTTTTCCAAGTATGGTGATAAGATGATCAGAACCCGTTGCATCACTAGCTCCACTATAATTATCTTGAGCGAGAGGGAAATACCTACATGGAGTGAATGCATTGATACGGTTTCCATTACTTCCAGTAGGCGCCATTTCTAAAAAATGGAATAAACTAGATTAGTTTATGAATTGAAATATATAATTTCAAACTTCTAAAACACTTCAAATAAATTCAAAAGTTTATGGATATAATCCATAATAATAATAAAAAATTCTAGGAAAGTATATACTCACAAACCTTCATTATAGATTGTAATGAAAATGAGAATTATCCTAAGCATATCCCCCAGGAGTGTCGTAACCAAGAGTGAAGCAATGCCCGTTTTCGTGCACCAGTTCTCGTTCGATTCATGCTCAAAGTGGTGTTTTTGGGTTTTACCCATAAGTATATATGTGCCGGATCCTCCTCTACCTTCTCATATCCAGACAAAGATGTATTTCTAGAAAAACATAGAAAATATCTAAAATACCAAAATTCTAGGAAGTTCATCTATACTAATCCTCAAAGTCTATCTTAGGGCTATGTTTTCTAATTAGAGTTTATCTAAATCTAGTTTCCAACGGTGGTACTAAACTTCCTCTGATACCAACTGTAACACCCTGACCCTAGTTACCTATAGTCAGTGCATTATTACATATCATTTCTATGATTATAAGGAAATCATGTCTCAAAAGACCGACCAGTTTTGTATTATTGGAAACAAGATTCATACATATGATCCACTTTACAGCTTGAAGCACAATACAACAATAATATATTTCATTAGAAGGATCCAGGACACCTAGATTATGCCTGAAGGTCACTCATAACTAACTTCTTCATATCCATGGAAAATAAAACATAAGAAAGGGGAGATCTCAATTGCTCATTAAGGTTAGGTATTACATCAAAAAATGACATAAATATCAAGCATGGTAAATAATTGAAAACTGCATGCCTTTACCAATAATAAACATGAATACATTTAGGGAATGATTATGAGATGAGTAAATAATTCCATAATAAAACATAATCATGGGTATTATACTAGTCTAATGACCACATGAACCATCAATATTATTTCCATAATTAGGTAACGTATAATCCCGGACATTATGAAACATTTTGTCAAGGCCTCGACCAAGACAGCTTAAAATGATTAAGGCCTCGACCAAAAGAATTAATCAAATTGGGAAAGGGCCTCAGCCAATTCCACATCTAGTTATCTCATGAGACCTACCGATGCATCGAGGAGCTATAGCAGGATCCACCCGTCACTTACTAAGTCCAATACATTCCTCATATGAAAAGGTTTTAACATATCATAAACAGTCATATTAATACTAGCATACAAAATGTCAATACTTTAACCCTAATCCATGAATGGTATAAATATATGACATCCATAGTCAAACATATAACAAAAAAATCAATACAATATAGAAACATTGTATCATAATAAATTAACTTCAAATTAACTTAAAATCCATCAAATGATGTTGACATAGATGGAATCAACACGTTTTTAGAGACATATCTCTTTATTTTTTGAAATCATTTAAGAATCACTTAAAGAAAACATTTACTTTGAATATATTCTTATAAGATTGTAAGGGAAGCTTCGACGATGTTATAATAGCAGAAAATAGCCACACCCACCGTATAATAAAAAAACATTCTCACCTTAATTTTGTCGAAAAGGCTAAAAATGACATTGAATGGAAAACGACAGAATGAATCCTTTATAAACATATTATAAAAAGTAAAAAAAGGGTATAAATGACTTTAACCCATATTCTGTAAAATAGTAAGAATGTTTTGAAATACATTTTTAAGAAACATGGATGTGGATGATAAAGAGGTCCTAGTAGATAATTACATATAAACAATCTCGGATAATGAAGAGAATGTGAAATAACCCTTACCTTGTACTTTTCCATGGTTGATGGTTGCACAACCTCCTATATAATGGTGAAATAATTTTTATTTAATTATACAATAATCATATATATTAATATGATATCATATATGATATTTTAACGTCTCATTGTTAATAAAATCATAGTATTATCGTCGTTTTGGGAGTTGACTTACTCGTTTTATTTTATATAATCCGTGTTTATTATGAATAGGTTGTATCATACTCATATATAGAATGATATTAATTCCTGAAATATTATTTTTAATCATACAATAAAATTTAGTCTTGAAAGGATACTATGGGGAATGAATCTCATCGCATTCGTGGAGACGATATTCCGTACGTACACACGAGCGACAATATCATTCTTTTGATATTAAAATAATATATAATTGGATGTTATATCATATAGATAGAATCATTATAATGTTATATTTACTATTTACATGAATTGTAAATCATTATTATAACCATCTAAATAATAGTATTTTGAATAACAATTACACCACAACGTGGAGATGGTAGGACGTACGTACGCACGTATGGTGACATGTCATTCAAGGGATGTATAGAATAATGAATTTTTTTGTTAAATAATTATAATAACATCGATGTATATAGAATATACTGGATTTATTATTTTAGAATGGAAATAACAAGGAAACAAGAAGTTGAATAAGAGAGGAACTTTAAAGAGGGTGGTGAAGACATTACCTCTTCTTCGGGTTCTTCCTTTTGATTTGATCAAAATGGATCCATAGGTTGGCTTTCTGATCAAACTATGGCTTCTAGGATGAAGTGAGGGAAGTTGGGAGTATATTTGGGAAGAGTTTTGCTGTGCCAAATGGCTTTTAAGGTGTTAATTAATGAGAAGGGGGAGTTCCCTTTTATAAGAGGGGTAGGGGCTCTTTAGAAAAAACATAAAGTATTATTTTATAATAAACTCATATTCGGTTTTTAATGGATCCAAAGTGTATTATTAAATGTATACGGGAAGGATGAGTCGAAATCCTTTCATCCAATGAATTTTAGATAGGTTTGGGTCATTATTTTAAGCTTATCTTTAAGTTTTATCTCATGGTTAATTAGTTTAACACTTACCATGTCACTTTGTATTTTTATATTATATAGTAAAAGAACATACTATATACCTCCAAAAGTCCCCCAAGTGGTCCATGAATGATACAACTATCATTATAAAAGTCTTTTGGACAAACCATAGATTTTTTAGAATTTAATATAAATTATTAATATAATATTTTTTTTAAATACACTTCTATGTCAATTTTGACATAATTTGGTATTTGATTTTTGAGAAAATCATAACAGCTTGATTTCTTCAAAATAAAGTTAATAAAATGAATTCTAACATGTAATGGTAACCTATAAAATTAGTTTAATTCATTAAAAGTCTCAAATTATATTTATTTGTGTAATCATAAAAACAATTATTTTAATATTTCACTAATAAGTTAATTACTGAATCATCATTGTGTCATAAATAAATTAAATTATTTAAAATCTAAAAATTATAAATAAAATAAAATTATGTAGAAAATCGTTTTATCTTTCTAATTAATATTTATAATCTAATTTAGAACACATATAACCATATGTAAAAATTGTATTTCTATAAGATATAAGCTTCTGTCATTTTTTTTATTTACTTTTACTTAATTAATATAAAGTGTCCCTATCACCTTCATGTGGCTTCATAGGGTCCCAAAACCGACCCAAAGATGCCCATTTCCGGACATGTATCCAACAATAAGGTTAGGACTCGATTTAGGGTAATTTATTATTATTATAATATTATATTTTTACCCTTATTTTCTGGATTTACCCTTTAACAATGTTAAATAAAATATTTGCTGATGTAATTTTTCAAAATGTCTATAAATAAAAGTTAACTATTTAAACAATATGGGAATCCTGATTCCAAATATGGTATCCATTTTTCCAAATTCATAACACAGAAGTGACCGAAATTAATTTAATGTTAATTCCCGTTGTCAAAACAAAAAGCGTGTTTTTTAGAAATAACAACTATCAAAAGATTGACACTTGTTTATGTCCGGTTTAAATGTGAAATTTGGTACAATGACCAACATTTTATTAAATGGTAAAAATATATTCTAAATAGACTTTAAAACTACTATAATTCATAATTTTTCACTATTAATTATTTTGATTAAAAATATTGTTATTAATTAAAATTTAGTAATTTTCACTATTCATCAAAATATAAAAGTTATCCAAAAAAGTACCAAAATTTCACCCTATGATAATTTCGATATTTTGAATCCAAAAATGATGTCTATTTTGAATGATAAAATGTATAAAATTTCAAAATGTGGGTATTACTATTCGTAACTGCTACTTTGATTGATCGCGGTGTGTTAGAATCTCGAAGTTGTGTACAATGGACGCTATTGCATTACTCAAAGGGAAACGTATCTTGGAAGCTTTTGGTGTTACAGCTGATTTTTTTTTGGGTTTTTTCAATTTTATAGTTTATTTGATATCACCGTATGGTGGATTCACATGGTTTGTTTTGTTATCATTGATATTATTGAGGTTCTATTTCTGTTGCAACATGATTAGTTAGGGTATTCCATCTCATTCATCATACATGCACTTTATTGAGATCACCTTTCATGCATTTTGCCATGAAATTTAGGTTGCATTACTGATTGCATGTTGTTGTCCAAGTTGTTTTACCTAATATGCATTCTATTGTGATAGATGCATTGATATAATACCTACTATTTGATATGATGTTGAATTGTGTAATGATTAGTTTGAATGAAACCCAAACGTTAGTTTGTAAGGTGTTATAGTCCCTCTTGGATAAGAATTTGGGGGATCATCAAATTTATATGCTCATTTATTGCATGTATAAGATGCCACTATTTAATTTTTGGGGAGTATGGGACCTAATAGTTCGTAACTTGGAACAATAATGTTTGTTTTAGTGTTTTCTGGGTTCTGGGGTAACTTATGAGGATTATTGTCTAGAAAACACGAAAATAGAAGGTTTGTAATGATAAATACAAGCCAGGTACCCTACTATTCGAGAAGGAAATTTTCTTCTTAAGTAAATGATATGTACTGTATATACACAGTGTGTAGTCTATAAATATTTCATGGTTGTGTGCGAAGAGACACAAGGTTGGGAAATTTTTGGTGGAACACGTCGTGTACCAGAAGTACACTCTATGTGTATAGACCATGTGTCTAGCCTTGTGGCCAATGAAATGAGTGGATAACTGGTAGTTATTACACACTATGTATTGTGTAAACATTCAATGTAGTGTTAGTCGTGTGTCTAAAAACACGGGTCGGTGAAGTTCATATAGTACACATCATGTCTGGCACAAAAATGTTGTGTATTCATGCTTTAGTAGAATTGTGTGGTTTAGACATGTAGAAGAACATGGGTAAGAGAAGAGGATTCAGGTACATGTTGTGTGTTAGGAAATTATGTTGTGTGAATGGGGTGTTACATGACCTGGGTTTGAAGGATTACAAGCCCCTGTGAAGGCTTAAAAGAACACACCAGGTAATGGATATACACGCTAGGTAAACATGTTTAAGAAAACATTAATTATTTCTTTTTATTAATACCTTATTACACTTGTAATTATCATTCCTTCATTATCTTGATCTAAGGTGTGCATTTGGCCATATAGAGTCATGCAACCAAGATGTCCTCCAATTATACGCCAGCTACATGGCAGTGACTAGAAACAGAACCTGGCAGATCAAGAACTACCAGTTGATCCTCCAGTCATTCCCATCATAGCACCATCCATTATTCTAGATACCAATACTGATGCACTATTCTAAGAGGGCTTCATGAGGTTTATACAAACTTTCTAAGGATTACTACATCATTCCCCTTCTATGGCATAGCAGATTTGGGTTTTCCAACAGAAGCACCCTCCTACCTTCACAAGGGAAGGAGGACCTCAGGATGTAGAGTCATGGTAGGAATCTATGCTATCGATCATTGAGTATCTTGATATGCCTCCAGAGAGTATGGTGAAACTTTATATATACATGCTTTGGGATTCCGCCTTGATATGGTGGGATGCAATCTCATCGGGGGGATGCAAGCATGTTCTTTCTTGGGATGAGTTTCAACATTCCTTCTATGAATACATCTACCTGGAGACATTGATGGTCGATTGAGCCTTAAATTTCATCGGTTTGTAGAATGTTACTCTATCGGTCATAGAGTATTCATCTCATTTCATATAGCTGTAGCACTTCACACCCATCCCAAGAGGTTATGAATTTTACCTCTCAAGGAAGCATGAAGATGGAATTAGGAACAACATCTGATCTCAGGTGAACTTATTCATGCTAATATCCATAAATTATTTATTCAATCATGGGATTATCATAGAATGAAACATGAGGGATTTTAGTGCTGTGATCTTGGGCTGTTCGACATCTAGAGTTGGTACCCCTCTGACTGACAGTAGGAAGAACCTCATGGAGTCTACCCGTGGAGATCATAGTTGGAAGGATACTTATTATGTACGTCAACTGATATTATATTAGTACAGGAAGAGCATTCATAGGAAGCCACATTTTCTGTGAGACCCAGTGGAGTACCGACCATGCAGCAATATGGGACATCTTCAGCACTTCTATTATATCTTCTCATCAGTAGCTGGTGATAGTGCTCTGTTTCATTTTATCATACTGGAGCACGACAACCAATTTCTCATCAGACTGGGAACTGGAGTTCTTTTGGCAGTTCGGGCTGTGGTGGAGGTCGTAGCCATGGTAGACAGTCGGAAGGCGTTCATCTACAATAGGATGGATCAGATCAGGATGTTCAGGCATGGTAACTGGGCCGTTGTAAAGTCCAAAATTTTTTAGTTGAGAAGAACCAATATTATTAGGATCTTGGACCCTCTACAGTTTGAGGTATGATCCTAGTTGCCTCGATTTTAGCTTCTTCACTTGTCTATAGATTGGATTTCCTTAGTATCATATATATTACTGTTGTAGAGGGGCTTGGGCTAAGTATCTTTTTTTCTCATATATTGATTCTAGACACACTGTTGGGGACTAGAACGGCTAGTGTATGTCAGCTAAAAGAGTTACCTCTTTAGGATGGAGGGTATCACTTCTTATGGGACCATTAAATATTAGAGATTACAAGCTAAGATGTTATTCTTGGATTGGACTGGTTAGTTCCATTCTAGAATGTTGTCAACTGGTACCCCCATAGGGTGAGTTCCACGCCACCAGATGATTGATAATTTTTATATAATGGAGACTGGGATGTTCAGTAAAAGAGAGTAGGACCCAACCTTCATGGGATGTGAGGAGTTACAGACCATATTTCTAGTCTGTATCTTGAGGATTAGGGGACTTCATAGAACACCATTCCTCTAGTACTAGATTGTTTTAAGGATGTATTTACTGTCATGTTTTCACGTATTCTTCCACAGTGAGATGCTGAATTTTCTATTATGTTTGTTCCTGGAGTAGAACCAGTTTCCATTCCTCCATATAGGATGACTACACCAGAGTTACTAGATCTCAAGAATCCATAGGAGGGGTTTCAGGCTGAGGGTTTCATTCGACCCAGTACTTCTCTGTGGGGTTCGCCTGTCCTGTTTGCGAAGAAGGAAAAAGGTACCCTCCGACATTTTATATATTATCAGATGATGAACTTGTTTATAGTTAAGAACCAATATCTCATTCTAATGATATATGACCTCTTTGATCAAGAGTGAGGATCTTATTTGTTATTGAATATTGAGTTGACATCTGATTACCATTAGTTGTGTGTTAGTCCATTAGATATACCTCTGAATTCATTTCAGAGCATGTATGGTCTATACTAGTATGTAGTTATGAGGTTTTGTCTCACAAACACACCTATAGGTTTCATGGCATAGATGAACCATGTTTTCCATCCATAATTAGATTCCTTTTTGGTGGTTTTATGTATTATATCATCATGTACTCTCACAATGGACATGACCATTCAGCCCATCTTGAGATCGTTCTATGTACAATGTGATAGAATCAGTTATGTACTATGCTCACAAAATGTCACATTTGGATAACCCAAATTCACTTCGTGTGTTATGTTATCTCAGAGACACATGTATCAGGATACTTAGAGAAAGTGAGAGAAGTAGTTTTCTAGGATCAACTGAAGAATGTCTTTGAGGTGCAAAATTTTCTAGGGATGGTTGGTTACTACAAGTGTTTCATAAAGAACTTTTAACTCTTAGCAGTTCCACTGATGGGACTATATATTAAGTGTCCTACGTACTTGTGGTTATATTCTTGCGATCCAGCATTTAAAGAGATGAAAGGGAGGTTGACTTCAGCACTAATACTAGTATTTCTAGAGCCGAGCAAGAGTTATACTGTTTACTATGATACATCTGGTGTCAGATTAGGAGCAGTTCTTATACAGCGGGAATGAGATTTTGTGTATGGTTCATGGTAGTTGAGGCCCCATGAATGAAATTACCCGACACAAAATATCGAATTGGCTACGGTTTTTCATGATTTACATATTTGGTGACATTATCTTTTGGGATATCATTTTTTGGTTTTCACCAACCACAAAAGTCTCATGTATATCTTTGCTCAGCTTGATCTGAAATTGAGACCACAATGGTGGGTTGAGCTCCATTAGTATTTTGATATTGAAATTTCCAATAAGAAAAGAAAAAAGAAAGGTTGTGGCTAATGCATTGAGTAGGTTGAATAAGATACATGCAGTCCGAGTGTCCAGTAGTGAGTGGAAGCTTATGTAATTGTTCATAGATATGCATTTAGTAGTGCATGACAAATAGGTACAGACATTTCATTCTTTTTATCTATTACCTATACTCTACATAATTGAGTGTTAATGTGGTAGCTATCAGATAATAAAGTACTAGTCCTATGGGAAAGTATATCAGTAGAAATCCCTATTATTCTATGGACCATATGTGAGGTAGAGATCATTCATTTTCGTGGTTGCGTATGGGTGTCAGCAAAAGAATAACATGAGAATAAGGGTTTGAGAAATTTATCATCAAATATGATAAAATACCATACATTTAAAAGGTAATAATATTTTTTGATATATTAAATTATGATAGTTCATAATACTTCAATAAAAAGGGAATCAATGAACCTGAACCATGAAAGATTAACATAGGAAAATGAATCGATTTTTTAGATACCTGTAATAATAGAATATAATTTCATTATTAGTTCAGGATCATTTATTGGAATATTATTGTGGAATTGGTTTACTCCTGGTACTATCATTACTGTGTAGGTTCACTCCCAAGACTACCATCGTGGGCATATTCCCTTACTAAACAAGGACAACTCTTTATTTCACACTTATATTTATTATAATATATAATTTATATCTCAATGCAGTATATGGAGATATAGGACCCTCCAATCACATAATTAAAATAATAAATATTTTTTCACAACATCATATACCATTGATAATTTCAGAACCCATAAAAACAAATTGGGTTTGACAATATTTTATCATATCATAACTCCTAGAAAAGTAATGTGTTTCAGAAAAATTCATATAATAATATTCATCAAAACATACATTACATGACTAAGTATCATGTCCGAGGATAATATACTACTTAAATAATATGTAAAATAAATGGTTTTTTATTTGATAAAAATAAATAACATTAGGAAATTGATAAATTATTCTTGAGGAAAAAACAAATTTTATTCTGATAACAATTTATTTAAAAACATCACAAATAGAAGGTAAACATATTTCTTTTAAAATATAAAATTAAAAGTGCAAATGAATATTTAAATAAATAATTATTTAAAATGGTGATAAAATATTTTCAATCAATATAATTTAAAGAATATTCCTTCTAAGAATTCATAAATAAAGTCACAAAGTACATTATTTAGAAAAAAATAAGAAGATAAATTTCATGATATTGTATAAAAATTAAAACGTGTGTAATAAATAACATAAAATATCATAGTATTATTGAAAAATATTTTTTTATAAATATTTATTTAACATGGAATGTGAATAAAATGTTTTCTCTACTAAAGAGTGAAATGAAGTGGATTTTAAATAACATATTTTCAGTATTCTGAGTACATAAGTTGAAAAAAATGAAACAAAAGTATCTAATTTCATAATTAACTGTCGGATAATAAAATTAATATTTTCTATTAGAGATAAATTTTATTATTTCATCATCATAAACATAATAATAATACATCTAAATAAACATCTTAATTTTAACATAAAACCCTTACAACATTGTATAATTGAAATCATATACCCCATGAAATAAATAACCATATATATATATATATATTGTAAATACAAATAAAATTAATAATAAGAATATGAAATTATAGTTATGTATACAATATTCACCACCCAAAAGAAATAAGTGGATAATATGGCATGTGTACCATATAAATATAATAGATAAAAAATCACATATCATTGGGCTAACACCATTTGTACAAATGGGAATTACAAAAAAGATAAATATTAATTCATTATAAATAATTTATGAATAAATAAAAATAAATATAATTTAATATATTATATACATATAACCTTTTATCTCCATTTTATTAACGATTTTACATTAAATTCACTACTCGGGGTGATATGTACATCATTTTTTGAATTTTAGTTGATTTGATATTGTTATCCTTGAATTTTGATCATTGTTACAAAAAGATTTATAATATTAATAACCAAATTAATATCAGATATATTAATTAAATATGTTTCTACATTAATTCAAAATAGTATAGTTAGAAAATGAACTACACTGTTCATGGTTACGATTGGCCATACATACACATAAAATTTGTTTTCTATTTTATCACAGATGGAAGGAGAGTATGTTAAATATTATAAAAATTTTTATAATGATTATTTAAGAATTTATATAATATATATTCATTAAATATATAATAATTATCATCTTAATAATTTGGAATTGTAAAATTAATCCCATCACATTATGGTGGTTTTGGTCCACACATATAAATGATCGAATTTATTGTTTTTCAATTGGATTGGAAGGTAAGATGGTAGATTTCATATTATAATTTTAGAGGTATAATTATGTTATTAATATAATATATAGTAAGAAATCCCATAATAGTAATCAACATCAAAATATGGTGATGATATAATTAATTACATTACACCATGGAGATGGTAAGTCCTACTAAAACACGAGTGATACATTCACTTCTCATTTGTCAAGAAATAGGAGTTATAGTTGTTTTTTTATTATAATAATATCACTTATTAATATTTAGGATAAATAATATATTTTTTATTAAAAATACCATGGGTTTCGTTTTGGTAAATAAGATTATAAAAAAATTGATCGGTTAAAGAGATTACTTTTTCTTCGAAAAGAATCAATTTGATCACCACTATAGGTATAAAGGGTTAGACCTTAGGGAAGAAAATAACCTCTATAAAGTGTCTAAGAACTTTTAAAGTGAAATTAGTAGTATCCTATGGATCTAAAGGGATCAATTTTCTGTAACAATGTGTGGAAGGAGGTTCCCATTAATAATTGTGGTTAGGGGTAGTTTGGGAATTTCAAAATTAATTAAATTGTAAGAAATTAATTCTTGATCCAAATACCTAAAAATTAATAGGTATTTTAAGATATTATGGATATGGTTGAAATACCATTTTAAAATATAATTTTAAAACATGTAGGTTTCATTAAAAACCTAATCATTTTGATTGACCTTTAGTTTATTAATATAAATTTTATATATAGTAAAAATATTTACTAAAGGGTTTTAATATTTACATATAATGATAAAATTATCCCATAAATGGTAAATATATGACATTTTAGACCATATCATATGAATATTTTGATATTTCTATATTTTTATGATTTTAAAATAATTTAATGAAATACTATTTTGATAAAATATGATTAATTTTAATTTCAAATCTATTTATTTAATTTCACTCGAATTAAATAATTAAAATTTTAAAATGATAAATAATGTTATACTAGGAACACAATATGTCAAATTTACATATAGTATCCATGGAACACCATATATTACACATATTACTCATAACTAGTTTTTCCCTTTGTGAACACATAATTTATATTAAAAATATTAAGAGTGACATTTTGTTACTTTATTTGATCTCGATAATATTCAAGTCATTTTCATTTCAATTATTACAATAATATATTTAATTTAGATCAAATGGTGATAATTTCCAAATTATAATAATCCTAAAATAATTAACATGATAAATTATGGCCTTATAAATTATGGCCATCTTTTTAGGGGTTCCATTATTTTGGGGAAGACGAAAATCCAGTTATTTCTCCGAGATAAATAGAAATATTTAGAGGCAGGGTGATACATGGAAGGTAAATTCTTTATCTATTGATGTTTGGGGTTTTTTGGTTTAATTTGTCATTATCTCCAAACTTGTTTACTCCTTCATGGTTTATAAATGACGTATTTAATTGTTTCAGAACATTAACGTGTCTCTCAAAAACATCATTTGGAGTGTTATGATCTTGGAAAGAATGTTGGAAATGATTTCATGGAAAGATTTTTCTAAGCCTAATGATGTAGGTGGGTTGGGAATTAAAAAGTCTGTAAATTTTAATTATTATATGCAAGCCTTGTTTATTTGGAAACTCTTTAAACACAATTTTGAGGCTCCTAAATTTCTTCTGCAATATTTTTTGAATCATATAAAAAATTGTATTTTTGACCATCTTGATTCATCAGTTTGGCCAGCCTTTATGTTCATCTTTTCTTCAATTGATTCTCACTCATGATGGCTTGTTTCAAAAGATTCATCCATTAACTTTTGAAAATCTAATTGGATGGGTAACCCCATTATTGAATTTGTTTCCAATGTAGATAATTTGGATATAAATAACTCTATCAAGGATCAGATTTATAACATTTAAGGTCTTACAAGTCATGTTTTGAACTTTGTTAATAAATAATACCTCTCCAACAGAAAGTATTTTTTGGCCTCAGAACCTGCAAATAATTGTATTCTTTCATCAAAACATTATTATATGATCTCATTTTACTGTAGCTCTAATGAAAATTAGATAAGATACTTTCTTAGATATTTTTTAGGACATATTGCTCTATTTTAGTGTGGATAATTACTTAGTGGAAATTCATACAGATTCTTACCTTCAAAATTGTGGAATCTCTTTGTGTTCTCTTGTGTTCTTTTCATCGGCATAGAAAGGATGTTGATCAATTGTTTCTTTTTTGGTTAATTGTTTCCTCTATGTGGAAAGCGTTAGAAAACATATTTGAAGTTTCCATTCCCTATATTGTATCCATCATGGGTTTTCCTTAGGCTTTTCATTTGCTTCCGCTTTCATCCCAAATGATGGATCTTTTTCAGGTAGCAACTTCTAAATTACTCTATTATATCTAGTCTGTGAAGAATCAAATCCTTCATGGAAGTCATCATTTCTATTTCAATGATTCAATCTCAAGCATTCTTTCTTGTATTCGTGATGCAAAACTACCTAGGAAGCACTTATACATTAAATCTATTCAGGATATCTCTGTTCTTACTCTAATTGGTATAAAAAGTACATTCATGCCTATATATTATAATTTTGAGGTCTAATGGAATAAAAATTTCATTGGATGGATTAATGTTAATTCAGATGGTGCCTCAAGGGGTAATCCTTCTCCCTCTAGATATGGTGCTACTTTCAGGGATCACTAAGGGATGGTTATGGGTTTCTTTCATGGTTTCTGTGGTATTACCTCTACAATTGAAGAATAAATACTTAGTATCATTATTATAGTGGATCAAGCATATGATTCGTGGATGTGGAAATATTTTGCTGGAAAGAGATTCATTTTTTATTATTTCTGCCATCTGAATGGGTTCATACAATTTATCTTGGATGCTTACTAAAATATGGATTAGATACACGGATTCTCATCTCATCGTGAATAATATCATCACCCACGGCTATAGAGAAGCTAACTTTGTTTCACATAAACTTGCTAACAATTGATTTAGTGGTGTGGATTTAAACTATATTGATCATCCCCTAAAGACTATTTACCCCTTTTTCAGAGGGAATTTCATAGATCTACTTTTTATAGGATTATGTTTGTTGTACATTATTTTTAATTAATTGAACCTTTTTATATTTGAAAGGATTCATGTTTCTAAAAAACCCATTACTAGGAGGAATATATTCAAAGATTTAATATTAATATTGACCAAAAATAAAATATTCCAACATAAAAAAATGTAACCCCCATATAATAAAAACATATTTCTTTTTATCTAAGTAAATACTGATAAGTACAAGATAATAATTTACAAACATAATGACTTGTGAGATTAAAATTACTTTTTCTCAAAATTAAATTTCAGACATAAAAAATTTTTTTATTCATATTCTATGGAATGAAAAATATTAAATTAATCTTGAATCATTTAATTAAATATATAGTATATGAATTCAATTAAATTTTTTCACTAAAAGTATTTAATTTAATTTATAAAAACAAAAACACATTGCGTTTTAAAAAAAATTCCAAAAAATTCCTTTTTTTGTATAAAACGTTTTTAATCAAAATTTAAACATTAAATTGATTCCAATGAACATATTTTTATTATTTAAAATATAATATATCTATTTTTAATTGGAAACTATTATAATGAAATTAATATTTCTATATTCTAGAATCAAAAATATAGTTTTCAATAGAAAATTTCAATATTACTTACTATTTAATGGGGAAATAATCTTTTTAAAATATAAGAAAATAATACAATGTTATATTTGGTATGATTAATTAAAATATGTTCATTTTTTTATGAAATAAACATTTTAAATTTTTTAAAAATTAAATATAAAATTTTCTTACAAAATTCCATTGAAAACACATTTTGGAAGAAATATTTTCTAAAATAATAATATATCTCTACCCAAAATTGTACGATTATTCAATTAGAAATAATAATAAATTTTATATTGAGTAGGATATAATTATATATATAATAATTTAGTTAATCGTAATTTTACACACATAATAAATGGCTATGATATAATAGTCACATAATAATATTTTAATAATATAACTCGGATAGTCTAAAATCATAATTTCCTAAAATGTATGCTACGAATGAAATAAAATTATTTGACAATTTTTTATAATATTTTGTAGTTATAAATTTATGATCTAAAACATATATAATTTATTTGTATGAATAGATAATATGATTGTTTAGACTAATACATATCCTCATCTATTGTACTTCTTGGAATTAAAATATGATAGAATTATGTAAAATTGTATTTCAGTACTCATCCACTTTATACATGAGTTTGTGATTTAAAAAATATAAAATTTCTATAATAAAAACTCACATTTTAGAAAATTATTGGGGACATATGATATTTTGATGCATTGTATGTTTGAATTTCATTTGTTCTGTAAAAGTCAGTTCTCATCAAGATGTACCACATTAGTTCATGGTTAAGATGAAAATATAGTAAAATGTTCTAATAATTATGTTGATGTTTAGATAAAAAATGTAGTCTCAATTTATTAAATAATAAAAAATGTTCATAATTTCCCACCTCATAATACCCTCTAACTTCTGGTAATTTATAAAGAATGATTCGCATAAATGAATCTTTTTTCAAATGATTATTAATAATCCTTATACTAGTCAACGAACTTTGAGAATTAAATGGTTTTAACATAAAATTTTATTCTGTACATATGGTGGTTTAAATATATGTTATTAAAAATAATACCACAATATACATTTTCATTTAATGAATTAAAAATAGATAATTCATGATATCTCAATCATTTAGTTAGAAACTAAGGCCACAAAACATAAAATTTCTTATGGGATATCTATAGAATGTTTTAACACCTCATCTAAATAAGTTTAACTATTAGTATATTCATTTACATAATCACTTTTCCAAAATAAAAAGTATTTCAAATAGTGGTATGATTTCCTCGCATGTATGATTAATGTAAACAATATAATACATTGATATTTTCCATGTTTTTAAGTGATTGTTAAGCCATATGATCTCTTCATGAGGCTTTGAAACTGCTTAGTTACTCTTATGGCCTCATAGGGAATTTGAGCGAAATATATCATGACTTGCCCAATATGCTTGTTTTCATCCCATTTATTATGTTGTCAATACAACCCTAGCTGAGAAGATGTTTGGTTTCTATGTTTCTTCGTACTGTCAATTGAATCCCTTCCATAGATAATAAATTTCTATAATAGTCACTTATTCACACACAAAAATCATTTCTGGTTGATGTCTGATATCTTTTATGGATTTGTAGTTGTTCTGAAACATTCTAATATATCTATATATACCCAAACATACAAACTTATAATAAAAAAAATACATCAATACAAAATTAAAATATATTTGAGATCATTGATGCATATATTTTATTTTCTATTAAAAAATGTTTTATTATGAAATTATATTATTTTTTAACTAAAAATCATTCATTATCATCAATTTTTTTAGTTTTGATTTCTTTATTTATCATGTATGGTTTTGTCTAGTAGTTAAAAAAATTCCATCATGATTATGATTATATCATCTATAAAATATTAATAATGATAAAAATTACATATATATTCATTATATACATATTTATAGTTATAAATTAAGAATACTATTTTAAAAATGGATTACAAAATTTATTGAGATAGTAGACCATACGTATAATGAATATTGTATTCATTTTCGTTAAAAATTAATGATATAAAGAAAAATAAAATTTTATCATTCTATAAAAATTACTTTATTGTCAACATTATTTATATTTATTTAATATATTATTATATCCACTAATGTGTGGTGGTGGTGGAAAATGAATCTTATTAGTATGTGGAGGTGATACTATAAATATAAACACAAACAACATATTTGATTATCATTTGATGGAATGGTGGTAGAAAATAGTCTTCCCATAGTCATAATAACATATATGTATGATGAAGATATGAGATTTATTATATTATAATGGATAAAAAAATTTAGATGATCTATAAATATAAATAATAAATGAAACTGTCTTGTAAAATGATTACCACTTCAATGTGATACTTATATTGGACATCAAATTATCAATTCTTAGGATGATCTTAGTGTTAGTGTAGAATACTATGTGAAAAGAGATAGAACCCAAAAATATTTTTTATTGGATTTTACTAACATAGGGGCCTAGAGGTTTGTGAATAATTTAGAATAATAAGTTTCCTTTAACTAGGTAATGGAGAGGCAAACCTCAAATTAATTGAAAATTTATTTAATATAAAGTCAATTTCCTATTAATTTTTCACCAAATTGATTGGACATCAATGTAATGATAAGAAAATATCCTAATATCATTGAAAAAATTAGATAAATATAATAAATCTTTTTTTATAACATTACCTCTTAGATTATCCCTTGATAAAACCATTTAAACCCTCATTGTTGTAACAAAAATTTATTGGATTACTAATCATTATAACAATAAATAAATGTTTTTTCAATAATGAAATTATTCCATGTTGATAGAAAATATTGTATCCAGTTTTTCAAATTCAATTTCTAAATTTTTTATAAAACATTTCAAATTTAACATGAAAACACAAATAAAATGATTTTTATGAAAAGAAATTATTAAGAATGAAATTAAATTTACATCTATTTAATATCTCATAAAAACTATTAATTGAATGTTATAATATATTATTCAATTTATTTTCATTAAAAATTGTTAAGAAAGTTAATAAATATAAATTTAATTAAAAAATTATGGTTAATAGAGATTACAAATATAAAAGTGGTTTTCTAAAATATTAAACATTAATAGTCAAATTATTTTATCATTATCCTTAACCACTACATAATTAATATATGAACAAATATCCATACATTAAATATTATTTTATTTAACATTACTCCTAATAGTGATTAATATATTTATTATATAAGAGTTCATAATACCTTAATGAATACATTTTCAAAGAGAACAGTTCTTTTAATAAAGAAATTATTCTAATAAAAATTTAATAATTACTTTTTACTCATTAATCAATGTATTTAAACTAATAAAAAATTACTAATTATATATATCATAATGTTGTTAATCCTACTCATTCATATCTATCCAATAACTATTTTAGAAATATTATAATAGGTCACAGTTTATTGAGACTCGTGGTTTCATGTAGAGAGAGAGATAAAATACATTATATTTATTTGAGAGGAATAAAAATCAAATCTATTCTTTTGCGTCATACCCCCTTTAAAATTTATTTCATCCTCATAATTAAGTCACTCTAATACAAAAAAACATTGGATAATTCTACCTCATCACATCCACATAGATCCTATATTTCATAGAGGTATTTCCTTTTATAAATTTTATGTTGAATCCCATAGAATTATTTAATTAAATGTTTACCAGGTGATTAAGGAAGATCAAGGGTGTTATAGGGGTTTAGGGCTAGAAAGAAAAAAATAAAATGGTCATTTTTTACAAGTTGTATAGTTTTTCATTATTACTCTAAATAGTGTGCCAAAACTATGCTATCTAGGATGACATGTTTTATTATTAGTTAAACCATATAATGGGGGGGGGGGAAATCCTTCTACCTTGGAATAAAATGATTCCCACTATTGGTGCATTATTTTTAAAATAGTGTAGATCTATAAAAGAAACCCTCTGACTTCAAACATCTTGGATATTTATTCGATCATGCATTGTTTAGGTTTTGGTAAACATTGTGACCATACTGTGTTCCCCTTTAAAATTTAGGAAACTGTCCCCTGATGATTATAATATCCTCACCTGATCATCACCACATTTCTTCTTCCTACATCCCTTATGATAGATTGGAAACCTCAAGATCTTTCTAGGTAATCACCATTGATTCATTTCCATTTGGAGTGTTGTTGGTTTCAGATCGATGCACTAGGTATGCATAATCTTTATTTTTCATCACTTTTCTAGATTAGGGTTTTGAAATTTGATCTTATTCATCTAATTAAATAAATCCCACATTTTCAATAAGGTATTAGGTTTAGGCATCAAAGGGTGATTGAATAAAGATAATAGTATAATTTTATGTTTGTGTTCAACATCGTATTCAAGGTTGGTGATCAACATGTCATATCTCATAGTTCAGTTATAGATTTGTGCTTGTGTAATTGTAATATTTCTTCCCTCATGTTGTATATTTGATTATTTTAGTAATATTTCGTATCATTATTGGATAAATGATGAAATGAAACCCCCATAATCACAATGGGATGAATTTTGGATGATTAAACCAATTTAGGTCTACCCGTTTGGTGTTATTATATCCCCGATCATGGTAAATGGTAATGTTACACATAGAATTTCATTGTGATAAACTATATCCTAAGATGAACTTGTTGATATGTAGTAGAATTGAAATGAAAATATTTATTGTAGGGTCTTGAATTTGATTATGGTATACGAGATCTATTTTATTAATATGAAATCAGTTATAAGTGATAAATTGTTTTGCGATGTGATTTATGAATTTTACATAAGACTCTTAAGAATGATAATTCATGTGAAAAGAAAAATATGATAGAATCTGTAAATTCACATGAGTTGATAAGTTTGTTAATTTAGATAACATATATAAATATATGATTATGATAAATTGGGATAATGTTATTTAATTGTGGAATATGTATAAATTGTTAAGGAATAATTATGGTAAATGGGTTAAAAATGAAATATAATGTAAATGGATAATGTGTAATGAATTATATGGTTGTTAATATGAAATATTAATATTTGTGTTTTGGTTATGTATGGTTTGTGATTTGGGATATTTGATAAATGGAAAAATATATATGTGAACTTGGATTGGTTTTTGAGGGGTATTAGACATGTGGATCTACCCCTAATGATTGGGTTACACTGAGGCTCTAAACCCTGACCCATATTTCATGGGTTAGGGAAGGGTATTTATGATTTATACTTGTATCAATTGAATTTGATGAGGTTACGTAGACTATGGCTTCTGGGTAAGTGGTTTTATTTATTATGATATGTTTATACATAATGAGATAGGGAACTAGAAAAACATCTAATAGATGATTATTGTGTATCATAGGCCACTATATAAATGAATTGAATGTCTATCCCAAGATACTTATGATGGAAATAAACTGGTAAAAAAGATTTTATAAGTGATGAAAATTAAATAAATGATATAAATTTATTGATTGAATTTTGTTATCTATTGGAACCGAAGTTTTCTTTTGGTTTACTTGTCTTTTATTTAATAATTTTAGGAACAGATTTATAGGCAAGATATTTTGTAGAAACATTTAGTTGTGGCCTATAGAGTTATACTCGCACCATGATCGGGCCATCGTTGGGTTCATGAGAAAAATTTATTATTTTAGATTTGGATAAGTGAAATGTCCAAATGCTATGGATTTGAGTTAGGAATAGGCTGATCATTGTTAAGGATCCATACACGTAGTCGGGACCCATATTTAGAATTTATCTACAAATATATATATTTTTTCTTCACTTTTGGATCATCTGTCATTGACATGTAATATTTTTTTAAATGGTTGTGATTTTACCACAGTTGGGAAGTTGTTAGTAAATTAAGTTTCTGTTTTCTTACACGTAGTTTATTTTATTTAATATTTTATATGATGATTCTTACTTTTGAGAAGAGGGTGTAGTCTTCCGACATGATGTTGCCACAAAATTCTACTAATCCAAAACCTCAAGCATATGTGGAGGCACTTGAGGTCATGTGACTAATCATCTCGGGGCAATAATTTGTGGATCCCGAGTTGGGGATGTTGTAAAGTGGTATCAGAGTGTTTCATTTCAATGGCTTTATTATTTGGGATTGTAGATGGAAAAATAGGATGTACCATGTCTTCTAAAGAACATCATGATTGATTAAATCTAACACATGTTTGAGGGAAACCACATCTACCTATGGTAGGAATTATTGTTCTTAATCTGATATGTTATCGTTAAAAGATATTTCACTGTTCGTTGGTAGACTTGTTGTGTGATGTTATTTTTTGTGTAGTTTTACTCATGATAAAAATGGAATTATAATTTTAATTAATTCCTCATTATAAGAAACTATGGATATTTTTGGATTTCATCAACATACACACAAATGGAAGGGGTGTGTCAGATATGAGGGGTGATGTTCATTTTACATGATATCTGATAAAAATAATGATAATTGATAAAAATAATGAATTTTTACATAATGGTTCTAGAAATGTTCTGATTGAAATATTTTAAATGATAAAATGGATGGTTATAAAAATTAATGAAATGGGAAACAGGTCAAATAGTAAGTTATTTTTTTGTGAGTTTGGAAATGGTTGAAAAAATGGTTCTAGTGAGAGAATGTATCCACATGTTTTTGAACAACCTATGTTTACAATGACACAATACAGGGGATGTAGTTGGTAGTGATCTAAGAGGGTCCATATCCATTGGGAAAGAGTTTGTGAATGGTTTTTTTGCCGCTAGTGTATAGAATTGTTGTGTGTAAAATGTATAATCATTATGTTATGTATTATAATACTCACATTTTAATTGTAGATAAACTCCTCAACGAAGACGTGTACTTATTGGTTTTCAAGAGGATATTGTTGAGAATGATCCTCCAAATATGGGATCCAAGGTTACATAGTTTAAAGGCGATATAGTAATAGAGACCTTCTATGAGAGCATCGCATGTATTATGTATATTATGGAAAAGGAACCATGGAAGGTCATTCATACCAAGTTTTATTTGACCATAGAGTTTTTTCATCACCGTATAACAATTTTTTGAGGGTGTGGGCATGAGGAAGAATAATTATTGATAGAGTCCATAAGTCAATTTTAGATCATTCTGAGACTCATGCAGATAAGAGAGTCAAGATGGAATGTTACGTGTTATGGGGACCAGTATGGAAGTATTGGAATATCCTAGTTAATATTTACTAGGATGAAAAAATATTGTAGATACACTTCCAAGAGATGTTTCTTCATAAAATATGCTCAATGACCAGGAGGTGGGAGCAGGTTTTTGAGTTTATAAGGTTGACCTCGGGAATGAGGTCAGGGATGGATTATGCAGGTTAATTAAAAGGCATTCAATGCATTTTTCTAGTGTTGTCAAGGGATGTTCACACTACTAAATGTTTTTTTAATGGTTGTATTGGACATGTGATAATTTCCCATGTTTATATAATTAATTAAGATAGGTTTGAAGAAGTTGTATATTGGGCAGTAATCATTTAATGGAAAATAAAGTTATCTACATGCAGAGGGATTAGGTTCTATATGGAGCGACTAGTGGTCCCACCTTTATGGGGTGGAATAATTTTATTGGAAATAATTCTCTCATTTGGAGTGTGAAGTGTATTCATAAGAGAGGTTAAACCTCTCAATGTGTTGACCATGTGTTTTTATATTAGTGTGGCATGCCACGACACATGTGGTGTCATTGTCCCCGACCAACAGTAGAATGATGATCGTGTGTTAGAATAGAGAACATAGAGGGGTTCTAAATGTTCTCTCAAGAGTAGGGAATATATAGAGGATCACAGAAAATGCTATGTGCTATTGGGGAGTCCATTTCCCCATATCAAGTATGTTTTTGGAACATGACTGGGTATACTTCTTGGGGTGGTGGGAATGGTACTCCATTGAATTATAGTCCATATTAGGAGAGTAGTGTTACCCTATAAATTCGGAATGGGGAACATTGAATAGGGGAGTGTCGGAATCACACAGTTCACTCTATATGAGGTTGTGGTGATGATAGGAAATCAACTATTATATTTATGATCCTTGTAGTTTATACACTTTCTGGTTCATTTTTTGATACCACTTCCACACATTATTTTACGAATTCTGAGTTTTTGGATGTGTTGGGTATAACTTTGGTGTATATGTGTGGGGTTATGTTAGTAAATACACTATTTGGGTGAAAGTAGATAATATCAGGGGATGTTTGGATTTTGGTCTTGTGCTATGTGGGTACCATTTTCTATGGGACTTGTTCATGCTTGATATTCTAGTTTTTGATTGTATTTTGGGAATGGAATTGGTAGTGTTATACCAATGCCATATAGACTATTACCAAATAAGGGAGACATTCTTGTCTTTTGAAGGAGATCCTTATATCATCACATTGAATGGATTGTTTTGGAATGATATGTGGTGCCATTTTGTCATAGTTTAGAAAAACTAACAACACAAACGGATTATAATAAGCTTGATGATTGGGTAGTAGATAAACTAGAATTTCCTCTTCCTGTAGTTCAATTTCAATATGTATTTTGGTGAGGTTTTCATGTGTATTCCACCTAAGAGAGATGTTGAGTTCCTAATATAGTTATTTCAATGACCAAAACCAATTTTCATACATCTATAATTAATTTAATTGGAAAAACTCTTGGATAAAAAAAATATTTTGGAGGAATTGGATAATAAAAGGTTATTCATCCTTGTACATCACCATGGTGATATCAAGTGATTTTTTCCAAGAAAGTTGAAATATATTTGTGGTTATTTGACAATTAAAGTAATATTAATAATATTATGGTTAAGAATCGATATCATCTTCCAAAAAACAATGACATATTTTGCCATCTGAGAGGTGCTATGTGTTTTAAAAAATTTACCTAAGGCCTGGGTATCACCAGCTGAGGGTTAGGGCATCTGATGTACTACAAACATCCATCAGAAGCAGTTATGGGTTGTATGAGTTTGTTTGGATATTTTTTAGGATGACTAATGGATTGTTATTGTTTATAGACCTAATTCACTGTATCATTCACCCTTACATTGATCATTTTTTAGTAACATATGTTATTGAAATCATTATGCACTCCATGACTCATGATGATCATTACAAACATTCTTACATTTTTCTGATTACAATAATGGAGCATACGATACTAGAAATGTAGTCATGTTTTCATTAACAGATCGATATGGTGAATTTCATGGGTCACATAATTACCGAGGAAGGAATGTTTGTGGACATAGATAAAGACCAAGAAGTTATGTATTGGGAGAATCCCAAAAATGTTTTTGATTTCCCATGTTTTATATGATTTTTGGGATATGACAAAAGAATTATTAATGACTTTTCTTATTTGGAAGAACCAATTTTTGGAATGAAAAACAATGGTGTCAACAATGAATGGATGAGGTCATGAGAGAATTAATTCCAATAATTAAAGAAGTGGTTGAATACCACACATATTTTGATCATTCTAGAGTAAGGTAAAGGGTATAAATTGTTTTTTTGATGTATTTGGTCATGGTCTTTCAGCAGTGCTATTACAAGATGATCAAGATGGTGTGCATTTTTCATGGTAGTTGAGACCTCATGAATGAAATTACAAACACATGATCTTGAATTTTCAATAGTGGTTCAATAATCATCATTTTTGCTTTATTACTACTTGTGTGAATTATCTATGGTGTACATTGATCATAAATTTCTTCAGTACATTTTGTTTTTGTGTAACATGAATCTTCTATAATGAATTTCTATTTAGTAGATTCAACCCTTTAATTTTTAGCTAATTTAGAGATAACAAATGGGAAAAGTGTTGCATATGCATAGAGATATAAGACTAAAAAATAGCAATTTTATGAATCCAGTTCCATGTGGGTAATGTTGGTGTTATATTTTGAGATGAATTTAGAGTATCATCATTTACAAGGGAACATGACCCTTAATTATTTTTCAGTTGATTCCTCACATATGAGCCATGTTAATGAGAGAAAATTGTTTTTTTTGATTTTTTGGAATCAAGAGAATGTATTAGAGGTGGTAATTCAGCTTTATGTTGGACCATTTTAGATGATGGGATACTTTATGTTTGGGGTGCACCATCATGTAGTTGGGATGAGTTTATGTGCTTATTTCATGCAATAATGTGTGAAGTTCATCTTATTTTTTCCATGATGTATCTTGGTCAATGTAAGTAGTTCTGGTTTCTAGGGATGCATAAAATGTTTATGATTTTCTGGAGTGATTAATTTATTTAAAATAGCTTAAGGCATAACATCCATGACCAGGTTGTTTATTACAGGTATTTTCATATCTGAAATTAATATATGATGATGTTACAATATAATTAATGGTGGTTCTTCAAAGGAAATCATAGAAGAATGATGAAATATCATTAGTTATTGACTGATTGAATTAGGATGATCATTTAATACCAATTCAAGATTCATTCATTGTTTATCAGTTGGGTGAGTATTATATTCCGGAGTTAGTGTAGTTATACAGGGATCCCTGAAAAATAGTTTTAGATCTTCATCTGCATTTTGCATCAAACTTCAATAATGGGTTGCAGAAGGTTCATGTTACCAAAGTGTTATTTCACACAACATTAAAATTGATAATAGAAATGTCATTAGATTATACTATTCGAGTACTTGGGAACATTTATAGGGCTTGTGTTCTAGATATTGGTGGATCATGTAAAAAGAAGTTATCACTAGTTGAGTTTTCTTATAATATTTGTTACATGGATGTGATTTATTTGGAAATGATTGAGGAAATTTATAGTTTTCTCAATATATATCTTTTTTTTATAATGGAACATGAATAAGAGTTGTTGGGATGGATCATCATTCATGTTACATCAAAGCATATTCAGTTTATTCATAAATTTATTGAAACAGATCATGGTAGGAAGAAGTCACACATAGATTGACATCATAGACCACTTGAGTTTGTGGTGGGTGATCATGGGTTTAATTCATTTTTTTAATGATTGGGTCACCATATGATTTAGATATATGGTATGTTTGTTCCAAGGTACACGTGCATTCTGAGATTATGGGGGGATCATAGCGGTGGCCAACGGATTGGATATTGGATATCCGTATTGTGGTATTCACATTTTTTATGTTTCTCATTTATGACTATTTTACACAAACCCATCCCACATGATTGATGTTCAGGATATTTATCTTGGGGTATATGTTCCCTTTATCGATTATATGGTTCGTATTTTGGATTTAAGTGAGAATGTTTTGCGGGAAAGACTCTATCATTGGATCAAGTTTAATCGCATCATGGTAATGTTCAATATGAATCATGGGATAAGAGGTATGATATTTTTGTTTTGTGAAATGGTATCTTTGTCTTATAATCTTATTTATTCTTTAGACCGAAGGTTTTTGAATAAAATATTATAATGTGAGGAGTTTCTATGATCAAAAATTTCATGGAAATATGTTCTTATTTAAATTTTTCTTTGGATCACATATAATTAGTTAATTAAATATTTATATGGTGATTGTGGAATCTCAGGTGTGTTCTGGGGGTTAGGGTTAGGATGAAAGAAGGAAATGGCCATTCATTAAATTTTTCACCATCAGCAGATCGTTATTGTAAACCGTTCATCTAAAATGTACTATCTTGGAGAAGAAGGGGTAAAATTAAGTAAAAAGTGCAATGGGGAGGACCAAACCATGCGTCCTTGGACAGTGGTGTTTTACATGGTTGAAAACCCATTTTTCAGACAATACAGAGCTCTATAGGTAATTGTGCAATCTCACCCCTCTTGGAAAGTGGCTGGAACATGATTCATTAATAGTTTGGAATACAATGCAGCCAAATAGTTCACCCTATTAAAGTTTATTATTTAAAAACACCCCCTTTAGGATTTTAACATCTCTACCAAATTTTATCCCCATTTCATCTTCCATCAAGAATAGTGGTGAACCTAAATACACATAACCTCCCAAGGATAAATATCCATAAATTCAATGTAATTTTAGGTCTCTTTAGTAGAAGATCAACGCTTAGTGTAAGTATAGACCTCATCTTGCTTCTCTTTTTTTATGTAGGGTTTGTAGATATCATATTATTCTTCCAAATCATTAAAAATAATATTTTTTGAAGGGATCCTAGGATTTGAATTTGAAGGGTGTTTAAATGTGGATTGAAGGATATGGTTGATGGTGTGATCAATATTTTATTTATGTTCGGTGGTTTAAATGGTATATCATATATTTTTAAATAAAATATGAGTTGAAGTTGGGAAATTACTTCTCTCTTGGTGTGATTGTGATTCCTTTACAATGATTTGCTATAATTATTTTATAAATGATGGAATCGACCCCAAATGATCTTCATGGGATTAAATGAGGATGATTTGACCAAATTAGTGCCACCTATGGGGTGCACAAATATTACTGGCCATGTTAAATGATAATTTTGTGCATAAAATATTTTCTAGATAAATTATATCCCAATATGAACTTGTAGATATGTTAGTTTTTTTGAAATGATAATATTTATAGTTGTGTCTATAGAATAATAATGGAATGATGGATTATTAGGCTTAATATAAAGTGTTTTAGATGTGTAATTTGTTGTATGAATTGATTTATGAATTCTAAGTGAATTGCTTATGTCTTTTAAAGAAAGTGAAATGATATATATATAAAATTAGGATAACGATTATGAGTTGAAAAGTGTGATAAATGGGGAAAATATGGAAATATATGAATATAATAAATTGAGCTAATGAACTAGAATTGTGGTATATCCATAAATGGTTAAGGAATAGTGAAGTGAAATGGTTTAATTGAGATATGAAATTTAATGGTAAATATGTAATTGTTTATCGCTTCATATTGTTTATTAGGATTGAGAATATAAAACTAGAATGTTATGTGTTTGGGTTATGTATGGTTTGTGATTTGGGATATGGGGTAAAGTGATAAATAATCATATGAACATGGATTTTTGTGTTGGGATATAGGACCTGAGGATCTATGAGCACCTGTCATGTTAGGCTGAGGTAGTAAACCATACCACATAATCCATTGGTTTTGGAAGGGACTTCAGATCTATTCCCATAAAGGATGCATTTTATGAGACTAAATGAACTGTGGATTCTATGTAAGTGCCTTATATTTATTATGATTTTCTATACCAAGTAACATAGGGAACTAGAATTACTTTATTACGCTTGATAATTGACTATCTCTGGCCATTTTATAAATGATGTGATTTCCTAACACATGGGACACATGATGGAAATGAATTAGTAAAGAAGATGGTATATGTGATAAAAATTGAAATAATGATGGAAATAGTTTATGTGAATATCATTACATAATGGTAACTATGATTTCATTTTGTTTAATTTTATGATATTTCATACATCCATGAACAGTGTGTAAAACTAGATATTTTGCAAGCATTGTTGGTTGTGGCCTATTTTGTTATTTGCACACCCCGCATAGGCCGACATTCGCTACATGAGAAGATTTCACTATCTCAATTTTGGATAATAGGAAAGGACCAATTCAAGGTAATCATTTTCATCTTAGGATGAGCATAAATGATGATCCGGACATTGAGTCATAACCTATTTGGGGATTCAGCTATTTGTCTTCATTCTGTGTTTTCTTCACTTTTGAAACATCTAACATTGTCAAAGAAAATTTTCATTATGCTTTGATTCTACTCTATTTGAGAAATTATTAGTAACACATGTATTTGGTTTATTAATTATTGTTTTCTTTTATTTAATATTTTATCTGTTTTCAATTACAATGGTAAAGAGGGTATAGCCTTACCATGTGAATTCTTAGACCCACAATGATAGTCAAAAAAATTTCCCACAATATTTTTCGAACTATTTAGAAACCATGAACCACTATCTATATACTAAATACATTTCAAATGGTTATATCACATGGTTTACCAATCTTTCACTAACTACGAATTCTCTACTTCTATAAAATTTGTATATGGCCGCACAGTTTCCTTTGCAAGGAACACAATTTTATGATCTATGCGTGAATCAGGAGCAATCGACACCAAAACCAAAATGAATTCATTTTTCACCTAAATATCTTGAGAAAACGCAAGGATAGAGCCCAAAAAAAATTAAATAATGGGAGTACATCATAATTCAAACCTATCACAACTAAAATTGGAGAGAAAAAACAGGATCCAATTTTGACCCATAACAATGGAAAAAACCCTAGTGTGACATTTCTGGGAATTTATGTTATCAAAAATATTAAATTTATTTAAATAAAGACATACTATAAAATCATGTATTGTTATAGTAAACCATATAGTCATAATACATTATCCCAATGCTGTCAATTCGAAGAAATATTCTAATGAATGATCTTGTTTCCAATGTAGGTATCAACCTATATATTTTTCATCATAATCATAATATTCCAAATAACATATATCTATAATAACATGATACCATATTTTTCAATATTATAATTATATGTTTTCATTTTAATGGTAAATCATTATTTATTCATTTCTTATAACTTTTCAAAATAAATGAATATAATTTTTGTGTTTGTGTAGTCTACATCCATCAATTAAGAACTATTTTGTAAATTCAGAATTTAATTATTTGTTTGAAAAACAAAAAATACAATTAATGATGAAAAAATAAAAATAATTTAATTATTATATTTTTTTAATTATATTATGCGATGATAAATTACACATTTTTGTTGCTGGGATTCAGTTTGAGACATGGATTACATAACAGTGGTGGTCTTCCAGTGATGTCGGCCTATTAAAGTTATGTGTCATGATGACCGTAGTGAAGACCGTAGCATGTAGTGTGATTTGTGTGTTCGTATAGTCTATCTAGGTTGTAGGGTTGTGATTTTTGGTGACCTTGATAGGTGTACAAATATTTATTTGTAGAAGGAGGACGACCAGAGACCTTATGAGATGGGACATCGTGGGGATGTGTGATGGGTGGCCGACTTGTTTTTGGAATAGGGTCCTAGTGATTGATTGACTGATTTTGAGGAGTGATTTCCTAAGGATGGAAACTCTAACATTGGAGATTTTATTGATAGTGGGCTGTGTGGAATTATGGTTGTTATACGAGTGATGCAGTGTCATTCACAGCCGTGTGGAATAAGGGATTCATTTTTGGTTGTTTGATATTAAATGTTTTTTTTGGGATTTTGGCATGTTAATTTGTGTTTGCTTGTGTTTGTGCCAAATTTCTATTGTATTTTATTTATCTTATGGTTTTTAATAATTTTTTGGGACCTACTACACTAAGATCCCAAATTATCCTTGTAAAATATTATTAATTATATTTTTTTCATGGCATTTTATATTCAACATCGTAATCTCCCTATTTCAATGATTTTTATTAGAATGGTTTTTAATACATGTTGGGGTTTCACCTCAATTTTTCTTCATTAAAACATGTTTTTATGTTATGAACTTTTACATATCCTTATGGTGTACATAATTCCCATTAATTCATTTCAAAATTCTATTTTATTAAATAATTGTATTACATATGCATATTATTTTCATTATTATAATTAAATTTCTTAAAAATATTACTATATAAGTAAGGGTATTCATGAAAATATTAAATCTCATTGAGTTATACACCTGATTATTGAACATTATAAATAATTTTTTTCTAATAATTAATAAAATTATATTATTTTATAAAAAATACAGATTTTATAGGGAATTTTGTTCTACATATATTAATTATTTCATTTCTATTTCAAATACGATTTTTAATATTTCAAATAATAGTTAAAATATTTTTTTAATGAAACCTTCCGTTCTTATTCAATTCATTCCCTTTCAAAAAAATTTCATTCTTATTTAATCATATTTTATTTTTTGTCTTTTTCACCTCATATTTATCACTAATACAACCTAATTTTTTTTATATACTATATAAATTATTTTTCAGATAAAATTATATTTGTATATAATAAAAATAAATTTATTCCAATCTCATATATTAGATCTTATAATTGAGAATTTCACAAAAATGTTAATTATTCTACCATAATTTATTATTTCTAGAAATATATATTTTAGAATTCTATTTGAAACATTATAAATAATATTTTGGAAATAATTTTAATCACAATTATAAAATAAATAAAAAATGGTTTAAATAAATAAATTTAAAATGTTTTGTTTTTTATTTCTTATCAGTCTCTAGTATATTTACCTATTATAGAGATTTGTTTAATGATTAAACATGTATGTAATGTTATAATGTATATCATTTGGGGATCATGTTTTTTTATGTTATTTTAATTTTGATTCTATTTTATTTTATTTTATTTTACAATGTCATGAACTTTTTTTATACCAGTTATTTTATGATGTGATGATTTTTTTAAAGCAGATAAATATGTATTGATAATTGGATTGGTGGGACATATATCACACCCAGATTAATTTATAATGGATTGTGTCTCATGGGACAGAAATGTAATGGGAAAATGATAGAAATTAACTAGCATCACAAAGGGTAAGTGTGATGGAATTTATCTCTTATGACACATTTATATGTGAATATGATAGTGGGTATATAGGTTAAAAAAGTTATATTATGATATATTTTAGATCCTAGATTTTTTTTTCAAATGGCTTGGTGGATAACCAAGTACATCATGATAATGAATCCTATTTTTATGATTGTTCAACATTATTTCCTATGTTCTAAAGCTAATGGTTAATGCCCCCTCTTTTTTTTTAAAATTTCATGGTTTTTTTGATCATTTGATGTCATATGTATATATTTTAATCTTATAAAAACATTATTTATGAAATATGGGTTTTTGTAGCTTTATATAATTATATATTATCATTATATCATTATTATTCGGTGACGTTCACCTATGATTTGTGATTTATATCACTTATGTTTATGGTTACTAGTCATATCATACACCATTTCAAAAATTTCAATTCCCCTAGGTTGTAAGGAAAATTAATATATCATATGTATCTAATATATTATCTTATCAGAATAAGTTTTTTGAGATTTTTAAAAAAATATATGTATTAAATAGGTGTTTTTATAATGATAAAATTTATATTTCATTAAAAATAATTGATATTTTTAGTTATTGTTTTATAATAATTATTTGAAATTCATAACATAAAATGTCACGACAGTGCATTGTAATGAAATATTTTCTGAATGTGAATTAATTTTTAGGGTATTAGGTTTGGAAAGTCAATGTATATATACCATTAACAACTTTGTTCACATTAACAACATCAGCTGTTGTGATTACTTGTTCTTTCGCTTTTACTATTGGATTAAGTCGTTACTGATACTGATTATCATAATTAAGCCTTTTGTTCATTCAGAGGTTGGTGTAATATAAATAGTCCTTGATATTAATATATTTTTGGGTTTATTTAACAAAAAGTTAACACTCTAAAAAAAATTGAATGCCCTCTTCATACACATTCAATACCCTTTTTCTCTATAAAATTATTTTTCACATTAAAAGCATATTCAATTTCTATTGAGAAAATTCACCTTATACTTCATCCCAAATTCTTATCAAATATGAATTTGAATCTCATTTCCATTATAGACGTCATGAATAAAACCCTCGAAATATAAATATCTCTCATATTATGTGTGTCAGTAATGACACCACAGTTGAGGTTATTAATACTATTTCGAGATAGTTTCTTTTTCATGATCCCAATATATCACATTTTATCACCAATTAATTATTTTCTAATGATTGAATTTATTTGATTATTTATCAAATTTAGTATTAACTTTATTACTCCTTGTTATTATCGTTGAATGAAATAAAAACCCATAGTTTTGGAAACAATAATACTACAGAGTAATCATATAATCATAAAAAATAATTAATAAGATGTCAGAATCATGATACATTATTGTCAAGTTTAGACAAGTTATATTTATCTTTTATCATGATGGATTATCATTTGTTAATATACACTCTTTCTTATGATTCATCATAATGTTTCCTAATATAATTTTAAAATTACCAAATAATATCCTATGGGAGTTTCTGTCCATGAGTTAAATTACATGCCCACTCATTTTGCACCAGCGGAAATCAATATAATACCCAATATATCAATTTTATTGTTGTAGCCCATATATTCATCTATTCCATAGTCACATGAAATCACTAGTATTTCTAATGGGGTGTGTTTTCCGGAGAAACAAAACAATCTATAATATATAAGAGAATTTTTATGTTAATATATCCATATATAAATACCTGATGTTTTCAACAAATATATCTAATACAATTCTGCAAAAATAACTAATATATACTCTAATACCAACTGAGGAGGCCAAAAAATACATCCATAAATATGGAATTGTTTTATACAATTAACCAATACATTGTATAACAATTATTTCCTTATAACCTGGACATTTTAGTATCTACTAATGATAGATAAAAAATTATATTATTTCATGAATATTCATAAACATGTCAAAAAAAGGCATTATTGTATAAAAAGCCTCTAAGTCATTCCATACATAAAACCTTTCTTCATATTTTGTGTAAATGATACATATTGATGCGTTAACTATGATTAATAGTAAGTGATAATGTGGAAAATAGAAGTAAAGGGTTATATGAAATAATAATAAGAGAATTAGGGTATAGGGATTTGAAAATATATTTGAAAAAAATATCCAAAAATTCATAAATCATAATCATGGTATGATAATTTGAAGATCATATGACATGAATCATATAATAATTAATAGTCATGGGCCATGGGATCATATCATAAGACTATGGACTAATCATTTGGAGTGGTATATAACTAATAAATTATTCATAATCAATGAAATCATATGAAAATGATACCCACTAGTACATTCACTAAATTTTATGATTTGGAAACCACCCATGTACTTTGTTTGGTATTAAGATAAACTTCTCTTTACCAATGATAGGCGTGTTCTATCCATCATTGTTCCCTCTTATTGGAATTTTATAATGTTATATATAGAAATTTTTTCATAAAACATTAATCATTATCCATTGAATTATATAATTATAATGGATTCAACTATTATATATTTAGTTTCAATTAAAATATACACTAGAATATCTTGAAAACAATAATCAGTCCATCTTAAATATACCCATAAAAAAATAAAATTATTATCACTAATATTGTATCATCAGATATATAATATAATAGAGAATATATAAACATTATTCCATTTTATCATATCCCTAGAGATGTGTATGTAAAAAAAATGGATTCATTCATAAATTTAATTAATGTTAAAAGATCAAAAAATCATTTATGGAAGAAATTAACATTTTCATGGAAAAATTAATTTCATTAAATATAAAATTTAGAGTATATGGGGGAAAATATTTTGCAAGAAAATAACCATTGAAACATGTAATGGAATACTCAAATATTTGATATTTCATTATGTTATGAAAATTAGTTTATGAATTATTCTTTAAAATAAACATTTTAAACACTCCTTTGGTAAAAAGAACCTCATTAAATAAATGGATAAGTTATTCTATTTATGTTTTTTTATAAAAACATTAAAAATGAGTGAAAAATAATTTAACAAATAATTTTTTAATATGAAAAAAATTCATCTTCCATTTAAATTAAGTTATTTCCATGGAATAAAAATATTTCATGCCAATTAGATGGAAATTTTTTGGTTTTACTTAATTTAACCATTTTTTAATTCTGAGTACATAGTGAGAGTAAAATGAAAGGGAATCATGTAATCTCAATAAATAGCAAAATATTAATAAAATAAATCATATTTATTGACATATAGATTATAATATTTCATCATTATAAATTAAATTATTAAAAACCTATGTAATCCAGGAAATGGTAACATTCCACTCTTACCTCTGGTATAAAATTCTTCATATGGGATATTATACTCCAATATATTTTGTTTATCATTTTTAAACTACTATACCAGGTTAATATCAATAATTAAAATAAATAATTGTTTTAATTATAATATATTAACACATTTTCATTAATAATATTTAATTATATTCTTTATTTTAATAGTAAAAAACTATGTTTATTGTGTTTCATTTGATTAGATAATTCTGATACATGAAGATTAATCATCTTTCTATGATATCCATAATTTTAGTTTTGTATAATATTTATAAATATTTTTTAGAAATCATATTTAGAACTATCCAGAATATGAATAGATTGTATAATGAATTATATCGGTCCTGGAAATGGTTGCTCATATGAACAAGAGAATTTTTATGGAAAATGAATCATTTATCTATATGAAGGTAGTATTCTGCATGTATGCATTAGATAATATTTCATATCCCATATTTTAAAAAGTATTTGGATCCTTATTTCCCATAAATATAATTATATTTTAGTATATTTAGGATAAATGTTTTCATTACTGTGTATATATATATATATATTATTTTAATATGTATTTTTGAAAGGAATTGTCATTAAATGAGTCTATTAAGACAATTACTTCTTCATAGAGAGGTATCCTTTGTATTACACATTAAATCGCTTACAGTTTTTTAATATTGTATGTTAAAGAGATCAAGTAAAATGAAAAGAAATTATAATGGATTTTTTATAGATTATTTGAAGAAAAATGGATAATGATTTCTGAATATTAAATGACAATATCTTCATATTTGTAAATGATGGGAGGTAAAAATATGAAATTATATAATGTGTTTCAGTAATATAATGTATCATTCATATGAATGTTTAACAAAATTTACATGTATTATATTTTATTATAATATATGATCTTCATATAATCAAACACAATAAATTAAATATGTTTATAGGGAATGTTTACTTATATTTCAATGTATAAACCATTATAATATCAATTATTGATAAAAGATGCAATATATTTTTACTATTATTACTGTTAATTATGAAATGATTAATATAATATATTTAATGATTTTGTATTTATTTATTTCAAATCGGTAATCCATTTTATAAAATTCAATAAATATATGTTTAACAAATAAATTTTAAAAAATTGCATAGAACAAAATGTAAACAATTATTAGAATAATTTGATATTTTCAACATAAAACTATATTTACTTCTATTCCATCTAAGGAAAAAATTATTTAATAAATGTTATGATATTTTATTTATTTTATATTCTGTAATATAAGTGAACAACATTAGATAACATTGATTAACTTATCATATTATGAATAAACACAATGTGTATATAAAAGAATTCAAAAAAATAAATCTTTTTATCTTTAAAAGATTTTATTTTTATTCCAAAACATTATATAATAATAGATGAATTATTTATCATTAGTTGAAGATAAATTAAATTGAATTTTAATTTTTGTAGAGAAATAACAATAATTATAATATTCATTCATAATTTTAATTATTTCTCTTATAATACTATTATAATAACATTATTAATAAAAAGGACATTCAATATAATAATTTATATATTTATGAAAATAGAAATTTTACAGGAAAGATAAATTTATCTAATTCATTATATTATTATAAAAACAATTCTCTTAATTGATTTATGGAATAAAAAATTTATTTACAATGAAGATTACACAATATGTAACTAACACCATGTTACATAACCCCTTTTAACACATCCATATGTCTGAAGGGTATGGTGTGAGATTGTGATATACTCTTACTGTGGCTTGAATTACATTTCTCTGATGGTAATATTTATTAACTTCCACTTCTCCTGTAAGTGATTATTGTTTTAACATAATTTTGTGAATCTTGGATTGGTCTTATTCAAGAGTGAAGCCCGATAATTCTACCTCCTTTCCGAGATTCAACAAATGATCATTGTACGACTTGAGTAAACTGGATGAGGCCTTTCACTCCTTTTTATAAGTAGAAAACATTATATTTGAATACCATTAATTTATTCTAGTAATTTGATCACCATTCAACATCTTTATTATCTACAGTAATGATAATTAAGGTTCATTTTAACCATATAGGATAGGATAAAAAAAGTACAATTGTCTTTATGTCCATAATACATTTAATTAAATAAAATAAGGCAATAGTATTCTGGAATATTAGGGTCATTTCAATCATACATACATATGAAATTTTCCCTTTTATTTTTTCCCACTCTAAAATAGATAAGAGTAACATTTCCTCCTAACATCCACTGATTCCCAGCTTCTTTGTTAAAACATTTGGTTTCTGCACAACACATTGCTGTGAGGCATTGTATTATTTCATAAAATTTTTTCCATAGAATCTAAATCATCAACGGATTCTATTCTTAAGAGAGTTCATCATCAAATGGCACCACCACTAGATTTATTACATGTTATGGGCCACATATGCACATTTTGAAGAGTGATACATGGAATAAATCATGTACATTATACATGTTTGGTGAGAGTGTGGTTTGATAGGCAACTAATCCCATGCGATCAAAGATCTCAGATTGGATAATGTACCTTTGAATAAGCTTTCCATTCCTTCCAAATTTCCTAACACTCTTTCATGGTGATATGAAGTGGAATACCATGTTCCCACCATCAAAATGTAGTTCTTGTCGACGATTATCATCATAAATATTTTTTCAAATATGTGCATCATTAATGTGTTGTCGGATGTTCTTAACCTTCTGGACCATTTCATATACAATTTTTGGACCTAAAAGGTTTTCCTCTCCACCTTCATCCCAACATAATGGTGTCCTACACCTATACCCATAATTGCCTTCATAATGACCCATTTGGACATTTCAGTGGAGACTGTTATTGTAAGAGATCTCAACCATAAGAAGATGTTGATCCCTTCCACTTTTACAGTCAATTGAGCATTCTCTCAATATGTTTTCATGTGTATGGATAGTACACTCATATTGTACATTAGTTTGAAGATGATAAGTTGTACTGATGTTTAGATCATTATTCAGATCATGTTAGAGACACCTCTAGAACAGAGAGGATAATCATGGAACTTGATTGGATACAATAGATAGTGGTAATCAATGTAGCAATACCAATTATCTGATTTACATCCATGCTAGTTGATCTAATGAAAAATCCAATTGAATTGAAATGATGTGTGCAGTTTTTGTTAGAAAATCTACAAAACCCAAATAGTATTGTTTCTAATAGATGTATTCAGAAGTTCGGTGACAAAGTCCATAGTGATTTCTTCCCATTTCAATGTTGGTATGTGTAATTGATCTATCATCACCTAATATTTATGACTCTCATCCTTCACTTACTCACATTCAATGCACTTTTTTGTATAATCGGTGAGATCCTTCTTCATGTTTTCAAACACATTATTCTCTCTGAAATCTCAATACCTCTTAGAGTTTCCTAGGTGAATGAAAAAATTAGAACTCTATGCATCATCTGAATGTTAATTATTTAAAATTGGATTTAATGGTACACATAGTCTTGACCCAAATCACAAAATTCCTTCTTCATTAACATTGAACTCTGAGATCTTCCCATTACTGATAGTTTCCACATTCTTCTGAATTCCCATCTTTTTTCATCTTTAAACTTTCCAAAAGACATGGTTGAGAAATGATTTATAAAACCATTGATTATGTTACCATATTTTTGATTCCCATGACCATATTATTCAAATATAATTTTATTGGATCCTTTTCAATTCAAAAAAATTATAGAATTGATTGGTCATTTCTACGTAGAGCATCTACCACCTTGATTGATTTCCCAAGGTGGTAATGGATTGAGAATCCATAGACATTGATCATCTCTAACCATGTTTGTTGGCTCCAATTAATCTATTTCTATTTGAATATATATTTGAGACCTTTAAAATCTGTATATAATTTAAAATTCTCCTGAAAGAGATAATGCTACAAGATTTTCAACGCCTATATCACCACTACAAATTCCAGATCATGTGTGGGATTGTTTTTCTCAGGAATTTTCATTGAACATAAGTTATAGGAAATTAATTTTTCATTTTTCCTCAAATTCCATCAAAGGGAGACTTATAAAATTTTCATGTAGAATATTTCCACAAACATCAACATGCGATACAATACTTACAGATGTTTTTCCCATATTATTTAATAGAATTTCGTTTGGGGACTCAATGTTCATAAAAAAAAAAGATATACTACTGGGATATGAATTGATATACATTATGACATACAGAACATTAATGTAGTGGTATCATGTAATGAATTCATAATTATCCATCATATCATAGGAATTATCTTCCTCCATTAATCATGTATATTTTTTATACTCATCATGTTTCTCAGCCATATAATAGAGAATTGTCATTGGTAATCCCCTACTTCTCCGCATTTACATCATAGAACAATTTAAGATTTTATAGATGGATCATTGTTTCCATCCATCACATTATCCATTCTTACATATAAAATTGATACATTGATCTCTTCTTTCCATACACTAAAAATCTACGAGTCCTTTTTTTAAATTTCCCTTGGCACCTCTTTTCAAACTTGTTACCTAATGTAAATTAGGTCTTCTTACCCAAATTAACATTATCATATAAACATTCATGGCATTTAATATTTATCTTCATTAATTTACTTGGGAATAGAACAAAGTTACAATTCAGAATCATGAATTCTGATATATGGTTTGTCATAATCACGATATATCCTACATGATATACAATTTGATATAGAATCATTATGGGACAATCATCACGTTACACTTAACATTGGTTATTATCTGTATTCCTCATATTACAGTCCATTGGTTATAATAAAAGGAAAATTGGGTAAGATTATGTTAAACATTTTAACATATAATGGGAAATATAATGACATTGAAGGGATAACTTAGAAATTATAACTATCTCCAATATTATAAATATCTAGGCTTTATTTTATGCTATCCATGATCTATCTCCAAATGAATATTGCTATGGTTTTTTATACCATAATAATAGTTTTTTATATGATTATAAATTTTCCAAATAATATCTCCCAAGAGTTTTGATCCAAGAGTGCAAAAGGCCTATTTTCATGAAACAATTCATGTTCAATCCTAGCTCAAATCGGTGATTTTGGGCTTTACCCCTCGGTATATATATTCCATATCCACCACTACTTTTTTGTATTCATTCCAAGATGTATTTTCATGATAAAACACTAATATTATACTCACCAAAATTTAAGATTTATATTTTATACTTAGTCATATACTTAAGGCTTTCACTATTTTTTTATAATATCATTGAAAAAAATAACAAATCCATTCCTTCAATAATAACTATAACAACCTTGGCCTATATTACATGATTAAAAATAATTATTACATAAAATTGGAGCTAAGTGAACAATGAGGATATATACATCTAGTTTATTAGTAAATTAGGAACATTACTTGAAAACATAAGAAATAAAATAAAAAATCTATATAGAAAACTTTTTTTTCTTGACCACAACAATCCTTTGTACATAGAATTGCATGAGATAACCTGAAGACATACATAAAGAAAGGGTGAGCAATAACGTCTGGTAAGAGAGTAAAAAATTTATAACATGAAGAATAAAATACATGTTTAGAAATTGTAATATCAATAGATCACATGAGAATTATGAACAAAAATCCAAGATGTATCCTTGTTATCATAACATGTAAATGTTGTAACAATATACAACATTATATTATCATGATCTAAGGATCATTGCACATCTATTAGCATGAGTAAACCATCATTGTAGATTAATTATTATGATTAAACCCCCATTTCACAAGAATTAGAATGATTAAACACTCATTGCACAGGTATTATCCTGATACTAAACATTACTCAAAGCATTAGTGTGATCTTATGGAACACCCTTCATAAATGTTTTATTTAATGTATAGTTGTGGCACATAGATCATATAACAAGGAATCATTCTACATAATCATTTATTCCATGATAGAGGAATGTGGAATAAATAAATGAAATTATATAATCTATAAATATATATGAATAATGGTGAATACCCTTGATAGAGAAATGGTCATGGTATTCACTATGTGATGATTTTGGAATGGAAAATTGTGGTGTAATTTCAGCGACATAATAGGGTGACATAAAAATTAATAAAAATGTTTGATTAAAGATAAATGGGATTCTCATCATATTTATATAAAATTTAAAGTATTTATTTCATATAGGTAGACGTCCAAACACATGTAATTTAAAAATATAAGGATTAACATAATAATGAAACTTGAAGAAAGGGGACAAATGGAAAAACTATTATGAAATTTAGGCTTAATAACAGGTGTACATGGGAGTGGTTAATGAATGATAAATAGGGTTTTCATCATTAAAACATAAGGAGTGAAGTATTGGGAAAGTGAAAAATCATATTACAACATTTTTAATTTAAAATAAATTTGTATAACAATATAAAGAAACCTGGAAAGATGAGAGAGGAAGAACTCCCTTATAAAAATTCGGCATTGTAACGTGTATACATAATGTTTCATTAGATGAATTAATGAGAGTTAAAGGGTATATATTCATTTATAAATCAATATGTACTTAATTAGGATAAATAATAACACATAAAAACATATAAATAGTATAAATTCAATGATGTAACATGAAATGAATGCTTGATTAATGAGGAGGGTGGAAGATCGCTTATTGAATTTCGGAAAAGTAACAGGTTTGTTTAACGGATAATAAAAAGATTTATGAAAATGAAATGAAGATATCATAATATATAGATCATATGGATATAATGGGAGTTTTATAAAATCATAACCCAACATACAAATACGGTACTTAAGAAGCATTGTGTAATATAGTAACTTGAATAGAAATGAGAAGACTAAAATCCCTTATGAACTTTTTGGATAGTAATGGCTTAGGTACGGGTAAAAATGAGGAACAATAAATAATATATCATTAAAATAACATCAAATGGATAGTAATTTAATGATTATAAAATAATCACATTATAACTATTCTAAATTATACGAACTACTTTTATATAAGATGACTGAATTGGAAAGGAGGAGAGGGATGTGAGGAGCCCTTACATGGATGTCTGATCCCAAATGCTTGGTAGGGTCTTGATAAGGGATTAATGGTAGCATTTGGAGCCTCTTAAAGTTTATATATAATATGGGGTAGTGGTTTTTTGAGGTAAATATTATTTTAGTGCAGAGGGATTAGAGATTTGGTGGGTATATATAGGTAAGGGAAGTGAATTCTTAATTATTTTATTTTTGGACATTACACATTAAACTTATCAAAAACAAAAACCATCCTATTTATTTTACCTTGGATTTTATCAAATGGTAGTGGTATAAAATATTTTATAAGTCCATGGTCAAAAAATAATAAAAAATTATTTTTTATCGTGTGGTGGTTACTCACACTCTCAAGGAAATCATTTTAATATGTTAAAATATTTCTTATTTCTTGGTGGGTCTACTATGTCAGTATAAAATATGTCAAATGAAAAGAAAATAACAATATTTTAAATATTTAACATATATTGGTGAAATAAACCTTTTATATTATTTTATAACATAACTATTGGGTAATTATGATTCCATAAACCAAATTATTTATTTATTCGATATTTAATTTTAATGAAAAAACTGACTCTCTTAGAAAAATATAAGAAATTCACTTTTGTATATTTTTGATCTCTTGATTCAATAAAATTATATTTATTTTATTAAAATAATTTTGTAAATATTCTAATTTTCACTTCTAAAATTGAAATGGACATTTATTTAATATTGTCGGGATTAAAAAAAACTAATTTCATACCTTTATAAAAATAAAATTTGAATTCATAAAAATATACTAATTTATTAATAAAATAATTAATTGGATAATAATATCTTATTAAATATTTAATTTTTTCAAAAATTCATTAATTCATCGAAATAAATTGTTTAATTAAAAATATAAATTATGTTTTATCATATAAAAATAATCTAATCCAACTGAATACATAATCATTTATCGAGTTAAAACATTAAAAATAATCACCATTTTTAATTAAAAGGTGTTTTATTATAACTCTATTATAATATAATTCTTAATAAAAACATATATTAATATAATAATATATATGTTTATGGAAAGTAACATTTTACCAGATAATTGAATTAATGTAAATCATTAAATATTTAAGAAAATATATTAACATAAAGGAATTGATGGAATATGATTTTTATTTATAAAAGGGGTTACACATTACGTCTCCAAAACCTTGTTACATAACCCCTTTTAACCCTATGTATAAGACATCATAGTAAGATGTGAGATTGTGACATTCTCTTGGGGTGGCTCTAATAACATCTCTCAGGTGGTAATCTCTGTTAAATTTGACTTCTCCAATAGGTGATACTGTTCAAGCATAACATGTTGAATCTCTGATTGGGCTTGGTCAAAAAAAATAGTGATGCTACTTCCTTTTTCAGCTCTAAAAAATGATATTTTTATGGCTCGAGTCTACTAGATGATTCCAACCTTTCCTTTTTCTTTGTCAAAAAAATTATTTTCAAAAATCATAAATTTTTACAAGTCATGTTTTGACTATTCAACTACTATATTTTAAATTGTAATGATACTTAATGGACATTTAAACTAAATTGGATAAAATAATAAGTGTTCCTGTGTTTTATATATCCATAATACATTTATTTATATAAAAATGGGACTTTTATTCTGTAATATTTGGGTTGTTAAAGATATGAACCATGGTGTGGGTGGGAGACCCCACTGAAATTCTTATAACACTCTGGATATCATTGAGATTTTGATATTTGGTATATAAGGAAAACCAACAGAGGGGTTATTTTAAATAATGAGTTCTGTTATAGATTTCAAACATGAAGGATTATTTACATTGAGTTTGGTGTGAATTATGTGAAATTGATAATGCGATATAAGATATTTTGACTCTTTATGGTTTTCTATTATAAATAGACATGACAATTTTTTATTTATATATCAATGCTTTATTTCTAGGGATTAATTAGTAGGAATTCTGTACATGATGTATTTGAGTGTGCCCCCCCAATGAGTTGTCATATTGTCATCGAATATACTTGGATATAGGAAGAGTATAGATTGGGAAGATGATTCATATTTAGTGATTATTTTGTGTTAAAATATATTATTTTTCGTACATAAGGAAGGGTGATTAACCTCTAGTTATAAAAGGTTTTAATTACAAGTATAATGGTTAGTTTATTTGCTTCATAATCCATGATTCATTAATATATGGCTCATGGGATTTTGATTTCTGTTATGTGATCATGTGCTAAGGACTGTAAATTTATTTTGATTGTATGTATCTTGTTATTTTTAACTAGTTATAGATTTTAATTTTGTGTTTATGTATTAGTGAGTGGTTTTGTGAGATCCATGGACTGCTGTGAATGATGAAATTTTATAGTAATATTTTAAATAGTTATTCAATGAAAATGAGAAATGAATTTCTATGGTTAGAATAAACTAACAAAATGGATTTATGTTTGGAGAAAAAGTCAAACTAGGTAGAACTAATGTATATTATTAATGGGATTTGATATGCGTTTCTTGGGAGGAAATACACAGACATGATGATTGGTCCTATTGTGGTTGCACATGATAAATGATGTAAGTGAATCGAATTTCTAATGTGTACCAAATTAAATATTTGGGAGTGTTACCTTCATTATGAACAAATCTTCAAAATATTTCATAATACGATGTTATTGTCTTCCAAAAAAGATGACGTATTTCATATTTCATGTTGGATCCCTAGTATAATTTGAATGGATGAATTTATTCATAATGTACGTTAATGGATAGAGTGATTCCTACTGAGATGAAACCATCATGCCAGGAGGGTTGAGGTGTGATGAGACCGGTCATTGAAAAATTGAGATGAGAATTATATTATATTATAGTATTGGTCTATAATTTATCTATATATATTTTTAAATGGAATAAGTGAAATTTAGATGTTGTGTTTCATACATCCTAATCATATGTATCAATAATAACCCGATATTTATGAAATCCAAGCATGATACAAATTATAAATATTATGGTTCTCATGAGTGAGTATGACCTGCGTATTTATAATTGGGAATTTTAATTTAAAACTACACATAGTGCTATGTTTGGATTTTTCTATTAGTGTTTGAGTGATCTCTGGATATCTCTAGGGAGTTATGGAATCATAATTAGCTATTGAGATAACATGTTGGAAGGTCAATTAAAGAGTTTACAAGTTCCATGGAGATCATTATTGTTAAATTGTTTATACTTTCATGAAGGATGCTCTTATTTAGGAAAATTATTCTCTTTGTTTATAGTTTAACAATATATGTTTGTAATTTTTGATTAAAACCCAATAAAATGAGAAAGTATTGATGAATAATAGATGTAGATATTTTTTATGAGTATTGAGGCCACTATATGATGAGAAATATTATTGTGAGGATATTTTAACATCTATTTTCTATTCAAGGATTTATTTTTATTGTAAATTTTAAATTACAATTTTAAATTCTCATGAGGGACAAAATCAAAATTTTATCTATGCAATAATACTCTAAATATTTTATAGAAAATACTTCATGTGTCATAATGGGGTGTTTATCAATTGGTTATCATTCTGTGATATTCTTATAAGGTTTATTTTTTCATAATATAATAGTGAATGTTAAATAAATATTAATTATTACATTGATAAAACAGTTATATATTACTAATTGATACATTTATTTGAAGTAAAACAGTAAGTTTGATTCTATAATAAGAGGTTTTATGTAAGTGAGTATTAATAATTGATCATTTCCAGGACCATAGATGAGTTATTTAAATGAATATTATAATTAAACTAAATTAAATTAATCCACTTACTATTTCCCCTCCTTCAATATTACATTAGGGAAAGAAGCATAAATTGGAGGTTATGATGTTCCAATAGAGGGAAAGTGGAATAGGGGAGATGATTTTTGTCAGATATATTTGTCAATAATTTATTTATATGGAGTATATATCACTAATGGGATTAAAAAAAAGGATATATTGATTCCACATGAGTTGGCCATGTATTTTTCAATTATTTTCATTTCCCATTATGATATTTGTATGTTATTTTAATATAATATTTTAGTTTCTTTGGGTTTTGAAGTGTCGTACATATGTATTTTTGGTCGAAGTTCTTTTGTGTTTTTTATAAATTAATGAAGATAAGAAATTTTATTTTGGGTTTGGTTTTAATAATAGTTACATAGAATAAGGGTATTTTTTAATTATTATTATATTGTTTTAGTGGAATATTACATTTACAACGGTGGATTCCATTATAAATGTTACATTGAGTTACCTTTATCAAGGGTGGGATGTGTAAATATACCATAATGATACCTTTACACAATGTTTAATACAGAAAGGTAACATTAGGAAAACTATATATAGGGAGAGTTATGTAATGCTAAGGTTTATGTTACTCATACATATGTAAATCCATATAAGAGTAAGAACCTTGTAACCCATATATTGTTGGCCATATCTAAGAGTAACCAGTTTTACCCATATGGAGGTACATACTATGTAATTGTTGTTTTTAATTTTTTATAGAAAGTCAATTTTTGATAGAAGAGTGTATTCGATTTCAAATTGGGGTTTTTGGTAGAGAGTAATTAATTATTTTTTTAATATATTACAAAAATAATATTTATTATAATATATATAATAATAATATTTTATATTTAATCATGTATTATGAAATGACTTCTATTGGTATAAAAAGTGGGAATAGTCTCTTAAATTATTTAAAAATTCTATTCATGGATATTTATCTGTCAAATGTGAAAATTTAATTATATTTTATTTTAAATAATAAATTACTATATAAATTATACAATTTATAAATTTTTCTATTAATTGTTGATTTAAAAATTCAATTATAGCTTTGTATTGATGGATGATAACATTATGATAATGATTGAGATTTGACATGAATTTTCAAGATTATGTTATAATATGGATGGATTTGTGTATATAGTTAGGGTTCCCATACATTCCCTATTGTATTTAAATTAATTATATTTACAAACATATGTAATGTGACCCCACAACAGATAGTGGTCAATATTTAATTAAAATAGATTTATTTATTAAATAAATTCCCTAGAATAATGAAAAATGTTCCATGATTCAGGGGGGACCTTGTGCTCTAGAATGATGACTCAACTGACAACGGTCATGGATTTCATTTTGAAAATATTTTTTGTGACATTAAAAAAATGAGGTATGGTATATTGATGAAGAGACTTATTTATTGTACCTTGGTATTGAATCTTTAGTCTCAACTTCAAGGATAATAGTTGGGACAAGAACTAATTGGAGTGTGTAAGCCATGGGTTACCATTGAGATGATTTAATTTCTTCAGGATATTTTAGATGAGTGTTTGAGAACGGTTTGTTTGTCATATATATGTGATTTTTTCAGTGGTTAGTCCTATATAAAAGAGGAAACTAGTTAGGTGAGGGCTAACACTGGATAAATTACGCATTGAGATGAGATTTTTGTATTCTCTCTATAGAGGGAAAATTAATGATTTATCTAGAAAGTAAATTTCACAATGATATGATTATAATTATATTAATGGAAAAGATTCTCTCATACTGATCGGTGATGACTCAAGAGGTATGATCTGAGATTGAGGCTCCAATGTGTGGTGTTTCTTCTTTGTATTCCATATGAGGACCTATTTAGTTCATAGTGATAAGATGTTGAACATCAAAAGGGGTAGTGATGGAAATGATTGTGATGAATACAGGTGTCACCTTAAAAATAGAATCATTTAAGTTTTATTGGTTGGGTAGTAGTGAAAATAATAGTTCATGAACATATGATGCTTACCATGATTAAAAATAACTGTTATAAATGTATCCATAAAAAGTCATTAGTAATAAGAAAACTAAAAACAATATGAAAAAAATAATGACTTTAAAAATAACAAAAATCATAAATATAATAATTATAAAATAATTATAATTCATGTGAGAAGATACTCAGGGTATAATAGACTCTGGTTACATGATGAGTGTTTAGTGTTTTACATCAATAGGGATCGATGATGATAACTGATGGGATTTTCGGGATTTCATACAAAATATTATGTTAACTTGCCTGCTGGTGGGAGAGATAGATGGATAGTTATTAGAAGGATATAGCCATTATACCTGTGGAATGTTATGAGATGCCATGGAATCCTTAGATCTTGGATATTGAATAATAATAATATTTTATATTATTATTTGTGATGCCTATGATCTATCAATGAGACAAATAATATTATATTAGAATATGATTAAATGATTTAACATTATGATAATTAAATTCTAAAGGATGAATAAACCATGATAAATTAAAAAATTTGATGATTTGAAATGGAAGTCCTCAAAATATTGCTAAAATATTTGGTTTCTTATTTTATGTACATTAAAAATGATGGTTGTTAATCCATGAAAACCCATTCTCATTTTTTAAATCATTTTTAAACAAAAATGAGTCTATAATAATTTATAATAATTTGGAAATTAAATACCTTGTTGTTCGAAAATAGTTGTATAAAATTTATCTCAAGACGTGAAATATAAATGAAAAAAATCAACCCATAAATATGTTACAAGACATTGAATTTGTTTTTAATTTTTATGCATTTCATTAATAGTGATGTGTTGGAAAGGGAAATTGAGAATTTGTGTTTAGAAACATAATTCTTTAAGTTTATGCATTTATATATTGATTTTTATAAGAAATTATTATATTTTAAATATAAATAATTCATTGTAAATCAATCATAAATGAATCACATGGGATTCCAATAAAGAAGAACAAATTTTTTGGGACCATGTTTGTTCATGAAATAATATAGTGAGGGAGAGACTATAAACCATTTTCTTATTGGGGTGGACCCCATTATTTGAATTTATTTTTTATTTCATTTATTTAATTTCATTATAAAGTTTTATTTTGAGTAATTATATAACCACAAAATATAGTAATTTTAATATTTCTCACTAACATAATTTGATATAAGGTAAATTTTATTTTATAAGCAAGAAATAAAAAACACAAACAATTCCATGGACAAATCCTTAATATATGTAGATAATTATACTATATATTAATTTCATTTCATTCATTATAAAACATTTCATTAAATATTAATTACACCATCACTATTTTGTGAAAAGTTATTATATTTTCAAAACCACAAATGATGAAATAAAAAAAGATAGTGGTTTATTGTGTATTGTAAATAAATAATCTTGAGAAAAAAAAAATTTCATGACACAAAAGAAAAATAACATTATGAACCTCTAATTATTTATATAAGGTATATATGATTTTTTGGGATAATTCTATATGGATTAAATAAAATAAAAATTTACATGTTTTTATTGACTTAATGAACAATATCTTGAGTGGTATAATTTTGTAAAACTGTTTAACACATTAATGAATCACTATTATTATAAACATGATAAAATATTTGAGTTTATTGTGTCCGAGTAATTTTGATGAATTCTATATTCTGTTGAAGTGGATTCAATGAAAACTTTGTGTGTGAAAAATAAATTCAATAATTTGTGTAACACATATTCCTAGAGAAATATTTTAGACCTAAATTTAATTCATTTACATTTCAAACATGACCAATGGGATTCCTATTTCATGGGATTTGTTTGATCAAGATCAATCAAACTCAATAATATAGTTTTATTCACTTCCCATCTATTGGATAATAAATCTTATAATAAGTATAGTGATTTGTCATGAAAAATGAATTTATAAATCATTTATAAAGGATAAAAATTGGATTATGTAGTTTATTTATAGTGATAATCGATTATAATGTGAAACAATAATGTGAGATGAATAAATTTAATGTTTGGGAATTTAAATGGACCATTATTTTCATTTTAAAAAAATTAATATATTATAAATTAAATTTAAATTAATTTTTTAATTAAATTGATGGTATAATAATTCGTTGTGAGTTTTTTTATCAGGACATACTTATGGAAAAGTAAGAAATTACTATTTGGGATAGTATCCTGATTTGGTTTTCATTATTTTCAATTAGATTTTTGAAAAAATTTTATTATTTCAATATTTATTTACTAAATTATTATATATTTCTAGCATTTTTAATATATAGATAAAAATATACAAGTTATAGATTTTTTATTAAAGAAAATAATAATATTAAATTTTCTATATAAAATTTTTGGAGGATGAAATGTGAGTCATTAATGTGGGTTTTTTGGATTATGAAGGTGTAAAAAAGATTTTATGGGGTTCATCGTCAAACTAGACAGAATTTATTCATTAAGGAATTAAAATTTTATATGGAAAGTAATAACATGTGGTTACTAAATGATCATTAATAAATGAATGGATTATAAACAAATGATGAAAATTAGTTATTCCTTTCATCATTAGAGACATCAAAAAATAATGGAACCCAAACCATTATAATGGAATATCAACTTCCAGTAAAGAATCAATACATTCTGAAAGAAGCATATATTATATTGAATTTCCATAATCATCCAACAAACAAATTCATGTAATTGATTTTATAGGAATTATAACAAAACCTCTTAATGAAAACATTTCATTACAACTCTATGGAACAACTACTTCATTTTTACCTAACTTCCATATGAATAAAATATAATATTCTTTAAAATAAATCGCTATTATATAAGAGTTTAGTATTTTTTTAATGGGGTATATTTATGACATATTACTTAATAAGAGGGGGTAGTGGTGTATTTTCATCTACAATAACTGATCCAATAATCCAATATTACATTATGGAGTCTCTAACAATTATTTGGGGTTTCCTAATTACATTATTATATTTTTCCCAAACTCTATAATAATAAAAGAAAAATTAATTATAAATAACTTAAGATTTGGGTGGTTGATGTTAGAGTAAATAAATGTGTTTCTAGTCCAAAATGTATATTTATGATCTATTAATGTGTCTCCATAATTATATTAAAATCATAACCCCTTCAAACATAGTCATTGAGATCTGTGATTTGATGCAAAATCATAGTGAACCATCAAGGTACAAGATAAATTAGAGCATAACAACACTTAAAATAAGAAACGTAAACCACGAATGAAATCACAGATATATGGAAAACATTAGATAGGATGAAATTAATTTTATATACACATTTTTTTGAATACGGTGATTTAATGTGATGTGTGATACACCATGTTGTATTGACCAATAATATCGGGATGTGAATATGTTGTATTATTTTATGAATAATTATTTTTAATTAAAACTCTCAAATAATTATTGTTTTGATCCAATTAATTTATTCTTTTATCATCACATCATACACAATAGAATGAAGATATTTTGTATCACAAAAGTAAATACAGTGTTATGTCCGAAATAATTCTCATTTTTTATTGGTTTGTCCCCCAAATAACAGATTCTATAATATATATTCAATGTTGTTTACTTACACTATCATAGTCTAATAAACATAGATTCATAGTGTGTTATTGATCCTAATTCAAACAATGGTGTTTTTTATTGATATTACAATGTACAATGTTTGTTCCTAAAAATAAGGAAAGATCAATCATTGCCTATTAGATGCATATTCACCATGTTTTATTACTATTTATCTATAAAACCATTATCAACTTGTATATTCAAGTACCCCATCATTTTTTATGTCAATTCCTTCTTCAAAACACTACCATCCACCATTTTCATCATTTTCACATATCAATGTCATCTAATTTCACTTTATAGTGTAGAGTATGCATTCACAACATGAATATTCATCATTAGATGATTCTAATATCAATATAATCATTATCTATTCGATATATAGAATTATATGAATCATCGTTAATTAAAACCATCACCCTCAGATTTTCCTTATATCCCAAGATTCATACACTTCCTTCAACATTTTTCTTCATATATATTCTCAAAATAATATCATGTGACTAATATCAAAAATGTAATTTTTGATACTCCATGATATCTTCCAGAATAAACAATATCATTTGTTTAATTATCTAATATATTGTTTTTGTTACTCCCCATATATATTTTTTTCATTCCATCTATTTTTTGTCTTCAAATGAATTGTGTGTTAAATTTTTCTCTCTATGAACTATTTTATATCATGGTATTAATCCTGTCAAAAAACCTAAATCATTTAAAAATTAATACAATAGAATAATGTGTTCACAAATTCATAATTTTATGTTATAGATTCTTGTTTCTTGGCACTTAACTCTTCTTACCTCTACGTATTAAATGATTATCACGTTAAGTTTGATTTTGAAATGCTGTAAAAAATAAAAAACAATAGATTATGATATTTATATACATAATATCTCCCTTGATGAATTGTTAGATTTAATTTATATTTCTTAATAATAGATAATTATGAAACTCACATCACTGTTATCATCAGATTTATTAATAGTTAGATGGACCTATGATAGACTTATAAAAACCTATATCAACCATTGCAGGTATAAAAAAATTGTATCATCTTTTCTATAAATTATAAAGGGGTTTTATTAATATTATTAAAAAATTTACATTATCTTTCAACATTATGATTGTATGTGTTGTTTTGTTTTTGTTTTGGTATGGTATTTGATTACATTATTGTTTTTTTAATTTAAAATATTGTCATTAAAGAAATATTTATTTAAAATAATGAGACTATTAATAATAAATAAATTTATATATTAATATTTATTCATCAATTAATTTTTTAATATTCAATTAATTAATTTTTGTTACATGTTTCTATATTATTTATATATAAATATATATTAATTTTCCAAATGTAACTATTTGTGACACTTACATAACAATAATTTATTTGTTAGTACTGTTACATGAATTTTATAACACTGGATTTCCCTTATCTTGCTTTAATCTAACCTTATGCAAAATTTATAATTTATAATGTAGCCTAAGATAGAAATAATTTTACCCTTATGATAAATTTTTATCCTTGTTTTTATGTCTACCAACGTTCTTTTATATCGATACACAACTTGTTATAAATATCTGGCGTCTTTACATGGAGTTTCAATTACCCTTACACATCATATATAAATTGTTTTTATGTATCTATATCATTTCAAATACATGTATGAATCCATTGAACTTAAAATTATAAATAAATATTGAAATTTTATATCACCTTTATGAATCCTTTAGAAAATATCATTACATCCCAGGATTGACCTTGAAGTAAATTATATCATTTCAGTGATATATTATGTACACTGATAAATCATGCCTGACGATAGTAATAGTTTAGTGTATATTGATACCAGGAAACAAAATATTGTAACCTAGTGAAATATTTTCAATATCATCTATAATTATCTCCACATTTAGGACATCTACCTATATTCTTTTTTTTATAACCTTGTTAAATGAATCACAAAATGAGGTGATGGTAGATGCCTTGTAAGGGTAAACATGGGTGACCTGTAAGAATAAACATGAATATCTGTGTATGAGAATATGATAAAAAAATTAGTATATTATACCCTATATATCAGAGACCATAAACATGAGTTATTGGATAACAATTTGTAGTTCATAAGACATGAATCATAATGAAATGAACAACATGAACTACAAAATTGTATAAATGAATAATGCACATGATTTGTGGTATACATATAAGAATAGAAAATTTTATATCAATAAAATATACCAAAGACATTATAACATGATAGCAATGGGATATGACATGTGTATTGGCTGTGCGGTAGGGATAAAAACGCATGTGGCCTCATACTTTTAGTATTTTTTTAACCGTGTACCATATTGATATTCTTCTAGCAATATAACTCATGTACCCTATTTCATTCAGTCTTGGGCTTCAACCCATGAACATTCTTGTTTTCTGGATATGGATATAAACCATTTACCTAATAACAACTTGGGATAACAATGCATGTATCGGTTGTGGGATTTGACTAAAAACACATTTGCCCTATTAATTTTACACTTATGATACAAACCAGGTACCATCTTATTTTCCGCCATGGGCTACAACTGGTGTACCCTATTTCTGTAGGGATTGATCTAAAATCCATGTAATTTTTTATATTTTATAAAAATTATAATTAACCAAATCATTTGAGGTAGTTATAGGTTCTACCCATCATGTAAGAACTCAGTTCTTATTTTTGAGTTATGGGCTTCTTCTTTTCTCTTTTCCTTAAGTGTTTTTCAGAAAATAAGGAAAATGGGGAAAATTCCTAAATTATGAAAGTGCACACTGTATAATTTTCCACATTCTGTGTACTTTTGGTTGTGTGGGATGAGTACACAGGTCGTGTGGTAATGTCGGTTATGAAGGGTGTAGGAACCGACTACACGCTGTGTAGTTGTCCTTTACACGCAGTGTAGTCAGTCGGCAGGAGAATAGTTAAGCGGTTTCCAGATGTGGGGATGCGCATGCCATGTACTCATGAAGACATGCAGTATGGTCATGTTGGCTGGTGAACAGTGCCACACTGGAGGGAAACCGCAAGAGGAAAAATTAAAAAAATGGGATGTACACGTCGTGTACTTGGAAATACACGCCATGTGCTTTGTTTATTTTGCTTAAAATGGGAAGTAGACTCCCATGTTCACAGGGAGGGCTTAGAAATAGAGGAAGGAGAGAGAGATGAGGCCGAAGCTTTGGAGATCCTCCGGGTGCATGTCAGTAAACTGTTTCCACCTCGGACGATCTCGTTGGAATGGCACAGGTAAGCCCTCCACTCTTCTTAAGCCATTATTACCAATTCTTTCCCGAGGGAAAGAATTTTACATTTGAACGAGGGTTCGTCTAACCCAGATCTACGTCATCTTTGGGCTTTTCCGGAATTGAAGTTCGCATATATCGTTCCTTGGTGTTAAAGGTAGGTGGATTTGTTTTTATTTACAACTATTGTGCGTTTAGTGTGTTTTTGAGCTATGAACCCATATATGGGGTGTCGTGTGGGTGAGGTCCTGGTTATTTTAAATACCTATAATTTTGTAGGTTATTAATAAAATTGTGAAACTATTTTTTGGGATCAGTGCTTGGATCCAAGACCACCCCGAGGGTGTGTTCTTCTGTTTAGCCATTTGACCAGGATACTAGAGGGTATTCCATGATTAAATTATGCATTAATTTTTTCTTGAGAGGAATTTTATGTAAATTTCATGTTTATATGTTGGGCATGGATGGGTTACTTTTTCATGAGGGCTGTGTTTTACTATAGCCTGAGGTCGCGACTGTATTAGCCTGTGGGAAATGTACTATTTCACTTGAGGGAAAACTTTTGTGCCTGAGGGATTGACTTCTGTGCCCGAGGGAGATACTTTGTATGGATGATGGCAATTTCTGTTACGCTTGAGGGAAATACGTGTGTGTTGGATTCTGATTACCTGAGGGTGAGATTTTTTTTGTCTGAGGACGCTGTCTGTTTACTTAGAAATTCACTGTGGTGATTTCTTATATTAAATGGATTAAATGAATAATTAAATGGAAATATAACTCGTATGTTGGTTAGTTTTGAGTACTTATTAGTTTATTACAATTTAATTTTCCACATTATTGTTTCATGTATATATACAGTTGGGCACGGGCCTTTTGTGGGTGACTACTGGGATATTTTTCTCACACCCTATATGTTTCATGCTTTTCAGCCCAAACAGATTATGTTTCTACTGGTGTAGATAATGGAATTGGTCCATATACAGGTACTTGATTGTTGATGGGGTGTAGTATAGCATGGGACTGAGCATTTTCTTGAGATGTCGTGGGCTGTTCTGTTTTGCTTTTTTATACCTGTACTTTAGTTGTTTTGTATTGATCATGTAACATTTTATGGCTGTTTTATAGAATAGTGACATGCTGCATCTTCATATATATATATGACTGCTGGTTTCCCTTTTTGTTATCAGTTATCCATTTCAGTTATATATATTGTTGCTACTTACACCAGTGTTGTATGATTTATTTCATTCCACTGCGCTACAATTTGTAAAATGTGGGCATAGTATCCCCACTATCAGACCTGGGCCCTCGCTACTAGTCGGCAGCCTCTGGCGTTTGGGTAAATGTGATTGAGTTTATGTGGAGAACTGAGTTCGGGGCACCTGTTAAGTGGAACCCAGAACCGCGACGTTAGAATGTGGTATCAGAGGGGTTCTTTTTATTGACTTACTTTTAAGAGCCGTAGTCAGGTATATGACGAATAGTAGTTGGTAATAAGCTGTGCCCGAGCGTAGCTAACTCATGTACAGGGAAAATCTAGTCTACTTCGTAATTTTGAAATTTTTTTGATTTTTTAAATTTTACAGTTGATTTGATTTTTACCGTTGGGTGACACACTTAGAATTGTGCTATTAAATTTTATTTATGGGTTCTATTTAGTTGAAACCCGATGAGATGAGGGTATGCCATCTCATCCATCATTTAGGCACATGTTAGAAATCACATACTAGTCATAGTTCCCATGCCATGTAGGTGCATTTGAAATTGCAAGTTGTTGTGATAGTTGTTGTTCTAGAAAAGCATGCTATTGTGATAGCTGCTTGATAAATACCTGTTATGTGATAGGGTATTTTCTTGTGTGAACCGGTTCGTAGAATGGATTACAATATATGGTTTTTGGGGTGTATGGGCCCCCATTAACCAGAATTTGGTGGATCATTAGCTGATTATTTAGTTATAACATAGATAAGATGTCAAAATTTGATTCGTGAGGAGTATGGGCCCTCACTGGTTGGAATTTGACACTTAGGTGTCGTTTTTCAGTATTATCGGGGTTCCTAGGAAGTTTTTTAGGCATACTATCCGGAAAACCCAGTTTACACGCCATGTAGTACCTTTAAAAACGTTGTGTATGGGCTTCTATTTGGGAATAAAATTGAACATTTTATTTACATGCCGTGTACCCAGAGTACATGTCGTGTAGTCTCTTCCCGTGACAAAACCCGTGTGGGTGGCGACATGTGGTAGGGAATGTTTGGTGAAAACACACCGTGTAACGATTGTACACTCCGTGTAGTGTTGACACGTAGTCCGCTCGTGTAACTAACAACAAGAATGGAGGAGACTTTAAGACATACATGTTGTGTCCAAAATGGTACACGTCATGTAGTATGACCTGGGGACCCGGTCGTGTAACTAGCATCACGATTTGCTGTAATCATTTTTGATACACTCCACGTGTCTATAGAACATGTTGTGTAATGTGAGCCATGTGTCCGGTCGTTTAACTAACATCACGGGTCGGCGAATCTTGTCTAGTACACGTCGTGTACCTCTGAGACACACCGTGTAGTCTTGTCCGAGGACAGACTGTGTGGATCAAACCGTTTGGCTGGGAAACGAGGTGGTGTACATGCCGTGTTCTAGTGTAACACGCCGTGTAGTTTCAAGGCGAGTAGTCGACCATGTCACAAATGACACTGGGAGTTCGAAAACTACACCATACACGCCCTGTAGATATTATACACGCAATGTAGTTTTTGTTCAATGGGATCTGTGTGGCTATGTCGTGTAGAAGGACTCGGGAAAGGGAAGAGAAGTCATGTACACATCGTGTAGCCATTGTATACACCGTGTAGTCTTGTTTTGAAAATCTTGAAATGACTTCTTCCTCTAGTTCACTTTGTAGTTCATTCCCTTTCAGACATGTTAAACTTGAATCTAAGGTGTGTTTTGGCCATGTAGTGTCATGCCTCCTAGACTTTCATATGTTGTTCTCTAGTAGAGCAGCAACGACTATACTCCAGAGATGGTGGGCCATGGGATACAAGTGGATCCTCCAGCAGAGCCAGATGCGGCGCTAACTTTTATACATCACACAGGCACGAAGGTGCAGTTCTGTGAAAACATTATGCCATTCATGCAGACCATTCAGGGAGCACCGCAGGATGCTACATCTATGGCTGAGATGACTCGTATCTTCCACCAGCAGCATCCACCTACGTTTTCAAGGGATATTGGACCACAGGCTGTGGAGTCTTGGCTAGGATCGATGCAGAATATTTTCGAGCATATTGAGATGCCTCAATGGTGGAGGGTCATTCTCAAGACTTATATGTTGCGTGATTCCGCCAAGAGGTTGTGGGATGTTACAACCGAGTCAGAGAATCACAGGGACATGGCATGGGAAAATTTTCAAGTAGACTTCTATGACTCCTTCTTTCTAGATACGTTGAGGGCAGATAGATCTCAATAGATCATGAATCTGTAGTAGGGCGCTATGTCGGTGATGGATTATTCTTCTCGTTTCTCTGAGCTTCAATGTTTTTCACCGGTATGGGTGGGTGATGAGATGTTGAGAGCTATAAGTTTTGAGGATGGTCTTCACTATGACATCTGGGAATTGGTGAATGTTTCAGTTTTCCTTCAATACATGTTATTGTGAACCAGACGCTGATTAAAAAGAAGAACCTGAGGGAATCAAGTGGTGTGGGCCAGGGCGGATCAACACCAGTTACTGTTACTATTTCTGCTGGCATGAGGAAGAGACAAATGGATTTCTCTCAGGGTGGAAGTACCAGCCAGTCAGTTTGTTCAGCTGGCTCGATCAGGTGATACCAGTGTGTTAAGGAGGGGCACAAGAGACCACAGTGTCCACGTGATCCAGTGGAGTGTCGCGCGTGCATCAATATGGTTCATCTATAGCTCCTTTGTAGGGAGTTTCCACTAATGGCTTGTGAGAGGGGTTCTGTGCAGAGTCCTCGTGTGGGAGCAGGACCAGTAGCTTCTTACCAGTCGAGGAATTGGAATATGTCAGGGCGTGCAGGCAATGATGGTGGTCATGGATGTAGTAGCCATACACTAGGTTCTCAGTTGTAGCAGGGCAGGACATCTCAGGGTATCCAGGTTGTGTCGCAGGGCCGCGACACTGGGCAGTCATATGCAGTGCAACAGACCCAGCAAGAGCAGGATCTAACACCTTATACATTCAATGGTACTATTCTAGTATCTTCTGTCTTGTCTTCAGTACTTTTTGATACGGGTGCTACACATAGTTTCAAATTAGTTCCCATTGTGGAGAGTTTTGGGCTCTGTGTTTCTAATTCTTCTAATATCATGACTCTAGACACTCAATTGGGGACTAGAATGGATTGTCTGCATCAGTTCAGAGAGTGTCACCTTGAGGTTGGTGGGTGTAACATTCTTTGGAACCTCTATGTCTTAGAGATGACAGCTTATGATGTCATTCTCGGGATGGACTAGTTGGTTCCCTTTCAAGCCTTTATAGACTGCTATTTTTGCAGGGTGAATTTCACATCAATAGAGGGTGGAGAGTTTCTATTCAAGGGAGAATGGGATGTTCAGGTGAGTCAAGTTGGACTCGAGCATCATGGGTGAGGTGGAGTCACTTCCATGATTGCATGTTTATATCTGGATGATCAGGGGACTTGTCAGACGAATTTCCCTCCTGTGGTTGATCATTTTGGGGATGTTTTCCTGGATCACTTTTCAGGTCTACCTCCAGAGAGAGGGGTGTATTTCTCTATTGAGATTGTGCCAGGGGCATCACCGATGTCTATTCCTCCTTATAGGATGGCTACAGATGAGCTGAAGGAGCTCAAGAGGCAGTTAGAGGAGTTACAGGTGAAGGGTTTCATCCGATCCAATAGTTCCTCTTGGGGTTCTCGGATCTTTTTTGCGAAGAAGGCGGATGGTAACCTCAGACATTGTGTGGATTTACTAAAGATGAACCAGTTGACAGTTAAGAACCGATATCCCTTTCCAAGGATTGATGTTCTTTTTGATCATTTTCGTGGAGCACGAGTGTTCTAGAAGATTGAATTGAGATCAGGATATCATCAGCAACATGTGAGACCATTGTATATACCGCTTACATCTTTTCGGAGTAGACATGGTCTGTACGAGTACTTGGATATGCTGTTCGGACTCATGAATGCACCAACTGTTTTCAGGGCTCTGATAAACTATTCATTCCATCAGTATCTTGATTCTTTTGTGGTAGTATTTGTGGATGGCATATTGGTGTACTATTACACTCGACACAACCATGCCACCCATATTGAGATTATATTGAGTACACTGAGAGATTCTCGTCTATATGCTAATCTCTCAAAGTTCCACTTTTAGATGGACCCGATTCACATCCAAGGTCATATCATCTCAGAGGTAGGAGTTGTCATGGACCAAGAGAAGGAGAGAGAAGTAGTTTCCTGGGAGCATCCTACGAACGTGTTTGAGATAAGTAGTTTATATGGGATGGATGGTTACTAAAGAAGCTTTATATAGGAATTCTCCCGCTTAGCAGCACCATTTATGGGTCTGACTCAGAAGGGTGTGAATTTTGTTTGGTCGGAAGCTTGCGAGATAGCCTTTCAGATCCTTAATGGTAATTTGACATCAGCACTTGACCTGATACCCCCAGAGCAGGGGAAGAGCTATACAGTTTACAATGATGCATCAAGTATTGGGTTGGGAGGAGTGTTGATGGAGGGCGATCGAGTTGGTGCGTACGGATCTCTGCAGTTGATGCCACATGAGAGGAAATAGTTGAATCCTGATCTCTAGTTGGCTGTAGTTTTTCATGTGTTGTGCTATTGGATACATTATCTATTGGGAGATAATTTTTTGGTTTTCACCGACCACAAAAGCCTCAAGTATATATTTACTCAGCGTGAGTTGAATCTGAGCCAGCGAAGGTGGGTCAAATAACTTCAGTCCTATGATTTTGAAAATTCCTATAAACCTTGTAAAGCTAATACAGTAGCTGATGCACTAAGAAGGAAGACTTAGATACATGCAGTGGAAGAGGACAGTGGTGAGTGGAAGTTTATGGCTTTTTTCTCTAAGATGCATTTAGAGGTTCACGATAGTCTGGGGAAGACTTATCTTTCATCTTTAGCTATGAATACTACCCTCCTGGATATAGTGAGGATGAGACAACTATCAGATTCTGAAGGCCTAGTTCTATGGGAGTCGGTGGAAAGTGAGGACCCTCCTCTTATTTGGACGATAAGCATTGTTGAGGTTATTCATTTCCATGGATGAGTATGGGTTCTAGGGGATATACGTGAGGAGGTGATACAAGATCTTCATGGTTCCACTTGGGCAGTTCATTCCGGGGTCACCAAGATGTACCGTGACTTGAGACATCACTACTGATGGCCGAGTATGAAGATAGATGTGGCTGGTTTTGTTATGAGGTGTTCCACCTGTCTGGAGGTGAAGACAGAGCATCAGAGGCCAGCTAGACTATTACAGTAGTTACCCATCCCGGAGTGGAAATGGGATGATGTCACCATGGATTTCCTGACGGTGTTGTCGAGGTCACCTAGAGGTAATGATGCAGTGTGGGTTGTTGTGGTCATTCTCACGAAGGTACACACTTTCTGCCGATCAAGCAGACCGTAGTGTTGACGAGCTCGAGAAGTTATATATCCGAGAGAACATACGTCATTATGGGGTTCATCATTCTATCATTTCCGATAGGGACACCTATTTTACTTCTCCTTTCTGGTAGTGTTTTTAGAGGGCAGTGGGTACATAGTTGCTTTTGATCACATTATTCCACCCTCAGACCAATGGCCAGTCAAACCGTACGATATAGGTGCTAGAGGACATGCTGCGTGCATGCTTCTTAGACATAGGGGGCTCTTAGGAGAAGAATATACCCTTAGTGGAGTTTTACTATAACAATAGTTTTCAGGAAACTATCGAGATAGAACCTTACGAGGCTTTATATGGTAGGACATTCCAATCACCTTTGTGCTGGTCAGAGGAAGGTGAGGCAGCTTTACTGGGACCACGTCTCGTACATGAGACTTCTGAAAATTTCCAGTTGATTCATAAGTGGATGTATACTATGCAGTCTCATCAGAAATTTTATGCTGATCGCCGCAGACGACCTTTGGAGTTCATGGTCATGGATCGGGTTTTCTTGTGTGTTTCGCCGAGGCTGGGACACAAGCGGATCATGAGACATGGTAAACATTCACTGAGATATTCGGGGCCATTTGAGATTCCGGATAAAGTCTGACCGGTTTTATATCAGCTACAGTTACCACAGAGGTACCAGGCCATGCATGATGTATTCCAGGTATCTCAGTTGCACAGCTATCATTCAGACCCATCTCACATCCTTCAGCCCGAGGAGGATGAGCTTCAGATGGATGTGTCCTTTGAGGAGCAACCGATTATTATCATTGACAAGAGCACGATTATTCTTCGAGGCATGCTAGTTCCTCTCGTACGGGTGCTATGGCAGCATGGCCGAGTGTAAGATGAAACCTGGGAGTGGGAGACTTACGTACGTACTCAGTGGGAAGAGATGTTCTGAGCTTTATCTTCGCCACCCTTGGAAGGGCAATATGGGGACGACTAGATTTAAGGGGGGATGTTTGTAAGAACCCGGTTATTATTTTTAAGTTATGGGCTTCTTATTTTCTCATTTCTATAATTGTTTTTCATAAAATAAGGAAAATGGGAAAAAGTCAAAATTTTGAAAGTACACGCCGTGTACTATTCAACACGCCATGTACTTTTGGCCATGTGGGATGAGTACACGGGTCGTGTGGCAATGTCGGCAGTGAAGGGTGTAGGAACCGACTACACGTCTTGTAGTGGTCCTTTACACTCTGTGTAGTCCGTCGACATGCAAATAGTAATGCGGTGGCTAGCTGTGGGGCAACACACGCTGTGAACTCATGAAGACACATAGTGTGGTCAGGTCGGCAGGTGAACAGTGCCACACTGGCAGGAAACTGCCAGAGGAACAGTTAAAAAAATGGGAAGTACACATCGTGCACTTGGAAATACACGCCGTGCACTTGGAAATACACACCGTTTACTTTGTTTTTTTCACATAAAATGGGAAGTGTCCTCCCCTGTTTACATGGATGGCTTAGAACTGGAAGAAGGAGCGGGAGAAGAGGACGATGTTTTGGAGATCCGTCGGGCGAACATCAAGAATTTTTTTCCGCCTCGAACGATCTCGCTGGAACCACACGGGTAAGCCATCCACTCTCCTTAAGTCGTTCATACCAATTCTTTCCCGGGGGAATGTTATTTACGTTTGAATGGGTTTTCTTCTAACCCAGATCTACGTCGTCTTTGGGAGTTTCTGGAATTGATGTTCGCGTATATCATTCATTTTTGTTAAAGGTAGGTGGCTTGGTGTATATTTCCAACTGTAGTGCATTTTTTGTGTTTTTTAGCTATGAACCCATATATTGGCTGTTGCGTGGCTAAGGCCGTGGTTATTTTAAATACCAATAATTGTATAGGTAAATAATGAAATTGTGAAACTGTTGTTTGGGATCAGAGCTTGGATCTCGGACCACCTCGGGGGTGCGTTCCTTTGTTTAGCCATTTGTCCAGGATACCTGAGGGTATTCCATGTTTTAATTATGCATTAAATTTTCCTTGAGATGCATTGTATGTAAATTTAATGTTTATATGTTGGGAATAGCCCAGTTACTTATGCCTGAGGGTGGTGTTTTACTATATCCTAAGGGCGTGACTGTATTAGCCGGATGGCAATGTTCTATTTCTCCGGAGGACTAACTTTCATGCCTAAGGGCTTGACTTCTGTGCCTGAGGGTGACACTTTGTACACCTGAGGGAAATTTCTATTATGCCTGAGGGAAATACCTGCGGGTTGGATTCTGATTACATGACGGTGAGATTTTTTTTCTTGGAAGATGCAGTTTGTTTACATAGAAATTCACTATGGTGATTTATTATATTAAATGGATTGAATGAATAATTAAATGGAAATATAACTGGTAAGTTGGTTAATTTTTAGTACTTCTTACTTTATTGCATTTTACTTTTGCACAATGATGTTTCATGTTTACACACAGTTGGGAACGAGCCTCTGGTGGGTGCCTACTGAGATATTTTTCTCACACCCTATTTGGGTAATGCTTTTCAGCCCAATTAGATTACATTTATGTAGGTGTAGCTAAGGGAAATGGTCCCTATTCATGTACTTGATTGCTACTGGGGTGTAAAAGAGCATGAGACCGAGAATTTGCTTGCGATGCCGTGAGCTGTTTTGTTTTTATTTTCTGTACATGTACATCAATTGTATTGTATTGATCGTGTAACATGTTCTGGCTGTTTTATATAATAGTGACATGTTGCATCTTCATATATATATGACTGCTGGTTTCCCTTTTTGTTATCAGTTATCTATTTCAGTTATATATATTGTTGCTGCTTCCGCAGTTGTTGTATGATTTATTTCATTCTGTTGCGCTACACTTTGACAAATAATGGCATAGTTTCCCCACAATTAGACTTGGGCCCTCGATGCTAGTCGGCAGCCTCTGGTGTTTGGGGAAATGCGCTTCAGGTCACATGGCGAACCGGGTTCAGGGCACCCGTTGAGTGGCACTTGGAACCAGGATGTTACACATATCATAATAAAATCATTCATACATCATCCATTATATCATCCAACATAAAAAGATATATATATTATAAATATCAAATCAAAACCCATGATGTTAAATGGGAATAACAAACAAATAATCACATCATAACCTATTAAAATAAATATGTTTCATAATTAATGAAAAACCTATGAAAATAATTAGGTTTCAAGAGAATTATAGTCATGGATGAGAAATAGGTTTCTTGAGAATCATTCAATCAAAACATAAACCATTTGAGAGAGAATATGAATTGAAGCTTTTAATAATTTCTGAGAATGGTTTATGTAACATAAAAATATGTTATATTATTAAGAATATAACATTAAAGTATATGTTTGAATAAACAAATTGAGGTAAATATAATATATTCATTAGTAATAGATCATAAAAACACTAAACCTTTGGAAAAACATTTTCCTTAAAACATAAAAATAATCAAGAAACCCAATTGAAAACCATATCATTGAAAATATATTTTATATAAAATTTTTAAAAACTTATCTGCAAAACAAGAAAAAATATTTATAGTATTGGTTGTGGATAAATCCATACTTTTCATTTGAGGTAAAGAGAACATTCTGTTTTCACTATAATGTTGATATAAAATTTCCATGTTTGGAATCATACAAGAATATTACCATTAAAATTTTGTTAAAATAAAAGAGCATAAAAATTTATGTTAATTATCATAGGAGATTAATATAATATTATTGGAAACCCTTTTCTAGAAAATATGGTTTTGAATGTAGACATATTTCTAACTAAAGAGAGGGTAATTTTAAGATTTCTTGAAAATAATTTCTTAAATATCTTATAAACCAATGATTAGAAGAATGATTCCGATACAAGAATATATTATGAATAACTATAATAGGATAAGATTCTGTGGTTTTTTGAGATATTGAACATAAAATCTCATGAAATGAAGATTAAACATAAAAAATCTTGAAAAGTAATTAGATTTTTTCAATTCAATCTTTTAACTTGGTAAATTTGGATCACACTCACCATATTAGAAAATGAAATTTACATTAATCTCAAGATATAATTATAATAAATGGATTTATTATATAAAATTTTAATTTTAATCATATACACCTCATTAAAGAACATATGTTCATAACGAAACATATGTATTAAAGAAGACAATTTGAGATAAACTACATTATTAATTTAATATATTTTGATGAATTAACTTTAATAAATAAATATAATAGAATTTATATGTTAATACCAATAAATTTATATTTTATAATTATATAATAAATCCATTGAATTTATAAAACCCACTCAAAATGAATGTGTAATGAATAAAGAATGTATCTCGAAGAAATTACAAGTGAGATGAACTCCCTTTACTTTGTGTATTTATACTTTTCATACCAGATCAAACCCCTTGAATATTAAAAATATATTATTTATTTATTTTTTATATAAAAATATTTATATATGTAATACCATATAAAGACGTATTATGATATTATATTAAAATCTTTTTAGAAATTTCATGTTAAGGCTACACTTTAGGTTATATTTTCTTTGTTTTTTCTCATGTGACATTATTTGTTATATATTTCGTCCTAAAATGTATATCATCATTTATATAATTTAATCCATGATAGAAATATTAATAATTTTATTAATAATTTTTTTTAATAATCCATATAATATGTATGTATGATATTTAATAAACCATTCATGGAGATGTTATGTCAGACATGTTCATGAACATTTTTTCTGTTATTATTAACATATTCAATAAAAGAAAGAAAATATAAGAAAAGTGTATATATATAATATCATTAAAGTATAATTTCCATTTCATAAATAACATATATGTTCAAAAAAATCCTTTATATTTCCCATGTACTGCGTGAACAAATCACATCGCTCTAAGGGTGCGGTAGTCCGTACCTCTTCAAACAACATTATTATATTAACACCAAATGAAAAGTAAAATGTTATGAGCTATAAAAAGTAGTATAGAAGCTTAAATAAATAATAAATAAAATATATAACATATATGATTAGTTTTTTCATCATTATTTTTACCATGTAGGTGGTAATGGGAAAATGAACAATCTTTATTTGATGCGGTTGTAGTTTGTCATACACATAAACAATATATTCATTACTCATTAGAAAGAGGTGTTTGTAACATTAGGTTGATCCATTAGTTTTGAAACATAATAATATTTTTATGATACTAGTTTATTTATAAAATCTTCTTAAAAAGTAGGTGTTGTGGGTGGTGTAAGCAAATAAATGAGTAGACTTCAGAGAAGATGTTACCTCTAAATCAGGTAACTCCTTTTCGATTTGGCCAAAACATATCCATGGATTCTGTTATTAGAATTGTAATGCTTCTAAAAATAAGGTAGTATTTCTATAATGTCTATTGGGTTGGTATTGACCGATCTTATGAGGTTTTAGTGGTGTGAGGAAGTGGGAGAGGTGGTGGAAATTTTTAAGGAATGAAATGACTCATTAAGAGTTCTAGAAAACAAATAATGTGTAAACATTTTATTTACTAAAAAAGTAATATAAATACAAAATAAATAAATAATGGACGTTTTATGCCCTAATAATTGATATAAAATAGTATTTTACATGTGTTTTAGTTATTTGGTTGTCAGTGATTATTTTTAGTCCCAAATTATGTTTAATTTTACATAAATCATTGTGATTCATTTTAATAACATTAAAAAATATTTTTTTCCATAAATTAGTTGAAAATATTATACTAAAAATGTTTTAATTATTATATTGTTTATGATTGTTTTTCTAAATCCAATTCAAATTTTTGAGATAATTTTGATGAAGGTTAATCCTCCAGACATGACGAAATAACGAATATTTAAAGTAGAAAATTGTTCAAATGTTAGATAAAGTTTTAAATTAAATTTCTAATTGAACATTGTTAATATGAACCTAAATGTGTCAATATATTTATTATTTATGTTATTCTAATTTAAAAAAATTTAAAATTTAATTTTATAGTTACAATTATTTAATGAAAAAAGCATTTTTAACTAAAATGTATAAGTTTTCACTACTCATAAAAAATATTTTTCTTATAAGAATCCCAAAATTTCATAGTAGGATTATTTCTATTATCTAAATTTATAAATGAATTTATTTTTATCAAATAAATATTTTAAATGGGTATAAAATCAATTTTATTATTTTTTAATAAAAGGTCCTTAAATGTAGATCATTTCAAGAAAGAAAAATGTTTACACACAAAAGTGGTTTACCAAAAAATAATATCATTCAAAATCAATATTATATATATATAATATAATAAATATATAAATATTATATATTAATTTCCTTATAAATATTTATAAATTAAAGGTTATTTTTATGTCATTTAAATAATTATAAAAATAATTTTGTTTCATTGAAACATAGTGTTGCGTGTATCGTTCGCTAAGTCAGTGTTCTGTGTAACATAGGCCAATTTGGAGATGAATTTAAGAAACTCCAATTAATTTTTGTGTGTAATATTTTACAATTATTTTCCATGTGAGAGTAATGTTTGCCTTAGTTCATTTCAAGACATAAATGAAAATTTAATTTATTAGGGTAAAACAACATTGTGACAACAATTATATTTACATTTATATTCAATCATTTTTCATTTTCATTTATAATTAATTGGTATTAAACTAATTCATATTATATTCTGTAAACCATATATTTCTATAAATTAGATAATAATATTATTAAATTCTAACTTAACATCATGGTTTTATGCTATTATATTCAATAATAATAGTTTAATAATATATTATTCTTTGGTAAACCTCAGTCCTTCATGTTATATAATTCATTGAGGAAAGTTATTTTTTCTTATAAAGAATGTTATCATCAGTGTTTGTGAAGATAAAACTGACTTTTTTTTGTGTAGTGAATTATTAACGAGGTTTTTCATATAACCTAATCCAAACAGAGTGTATTAATATAAAATAAACTATTAGTGTTGCGCGAAATGAGAATTTTCAAAATGGATAAATTAAATTGACATGATTATATTTTAAAAACCTCATTTTGTTACATTATACTCCCCTTAAGAAGAATTTCTCTATTAATATTGGTAAGGCATATAAATGGTTAAATATATGAAATTTTCATTCATATAATCTCATATCATAAAAATGAATAATAAAAAATCCCATAAAATATAAATTTATGACCCATAAAGATTACATAGAGTAACTCATAATATGATTCCTTGAAAATAGAGAATATGTGTGAATTTAAGAAATTGACAATGAAGATAAATATTTCCATCATTTTATGATGAAGATTGATAGAGAAAAAAGGTCATGAAACTTTTAACAGTCACAAATATATATATCTATGATGACCTATGGGACCTTATGATACATCAAAAATAATGTTACTAGGAAAAACCTTTTTGATTGTGGATAATTTTTCATAAATTAGATGAATTTTCATAAAAATGTATACATTCGGGATTTTAGAATCATGTCATCCTTTGTTTTTTGTTGATCCATGCCCATTCATTTTAAAAAAAGGATTATGAATTTTTAATTCTTAAAGTACTAAATGATCATGAGACTCATGATATGCCATTCCCTTAGTTATCATTGACACAAATTTTTTTGAATTGGCTATCCAATATATAGAAATCCTCATGTGGGGAGATAACAATTTAATCATACTTACTTTATCCTTTCATAAATGGTTATCCTTACTACTGTTCCAAATTATAATTCACCCTTTATCCCTTAAATATGCTATCATATTAAACCAAAAAAATAAATATTAAAAATTTATGTCCATCCATTTACTGATATAATATCAAATTTTATTTTATTATTCTATAATCCTTATAGAAAAATATTATTAGATGCATTATGAAAAAAAGGTGAAGAATAATACATTCATATGTTTTATTCAAAATAATCATTCATAAAATTACAAAAAAATGAGCTGAGGACATTTAGTTTTTTTCTAATGGTTTAATTCATCCATTAAGATCACATATGATTTCCCATTGTCCATTTTCTTCGGATTTTGTTGGTTCTAATCATAATTAATATCATTTGGAACTGAACAATTTCCTATGAAATTCACAAATTCTAAAGAACTGAAACACATGAGTTAAAAAGGTGTATAATAAAGAGTTTTCTCATTATTCATATCATTATATAAATTATCAAAATAAATTATTCATTAAATAACTCATCTCCCTTCCATTCCACAATTAAAGAATTAATGAGTCCCATTAAGAAAACTCACACCATGCATGTTTCCACATATAGATCACAAAGAATAATCTTATCATATTAATGGTTTGTTAATTGTTCTTTTATCCCCCTCCACATCTTCTTGTAAAACCCATAAGATTGATACAAAAATTGAACCTCTATTCAAACATTGATTTCACGATACATGTTATTTTCATAGATACCCAATTCTCAGATAGGCAAGGACCTTCTAAAACCTATCATAAAGACACTGAAGAACCAATCCGTGTTACATTCTATTTAGATGATAATTCCCGGAGAATATCTCACACGTCATGTGAAACTACACATATATGATCTGATTGATTAATCATCCATTTTATTTATATAAAGGAACACCTTTTCTAAATTCATATGAAGAACATTATGGAAGTACTTATTGATTAATATGTTATTTAACTCATTATAATGCATGGATTTAAATTTATATTTCTTCATCATACACATAATTACATTCCACCACTGGTCTACTTCACCTTCTAACTAAAAAACAAATATAATGAATTCCTCATGTTCCAATAACTGGGGAAAATAAACTATTTTTTCAGGGGTAGTTATCTAGTGTTTAAAAATAATATGATCAGAAGTCCCACTGTAAGAAACTAGATTTTTTCCCATGAAGAACTAAAAAAAATGTTTCCATGTCCTTTAATTGTATGTATTTTCATCATGATTCTTATTATGATATATTTTTTGTGAGTATAATGATGTGTTTTTTCATTTCATCTCTCAATGTATTCATATAATTAGGAGAAGAATTGTTTTATTTTCCCCCACAATCACCAATAACTTGGTTCATTCATGTTCTATCAATTAGAAAAATCCAAAAGAAACATTGAGTATGAAAAAATTTCATATATAAGAACCACATAATCATGAAAAGATATATATTTGATGTCTAAATTATGAAATTATCCATTATCTAAGAATCTATAGTTTTATACAAGGTGATTCATTGAAAAAATTATATTTTAATCCTTCACATTGGTTTATGATGATTTTTTGAAATCTAAAAGCAATTCCCTTGAGTGTGTCAAACCAGTTTTGCATCAAGGCTCGTGGTCATGTTAAACATTTACCTAATTCAGGATCATAAAATCATGTATAATTTGTTACCCATGGTACATTTATGCTAGATCCATGTCTAGTATTAGTATCCTAACATGGATTTATTTATATTAAACCACTTAAGCTACCCTTTTTTAAAATTACAATACATTTTCTTATATTTTATCTCATTCTTATTCTTATTCATTGAGATATCCTGAGTCATATCCTTAGAAATATACCTAGGTATCTCACTAAAATATTCTTAGAGTAATTTCTATCGGTTGAATAGTACTTTACTTTGAGACCAATTATAAATATCCAATCTTTACACACATGGATATTACATCATTTTAGATTAATATTCAATACATTTGAGAAATACATACCCAAGGACCGTAATAGTGTAGTGTCTTTGGAAACACAGAAACAAATTATTTTGTCCAGCTGAATGATATTAATCATATACCATAACGATATCTACCTTTATAAATTCAACCTAAAACTATTCCTCATAACCTAGTGCATGGAAACATAAAATGTGGTGAGCTATGATTTTCAGTCTGGGTTAACAATGGAGGCATGTAAGCATAATCATCGTGTTAATGGTATGAGAACTTGATTAAAACAATATGATCTCATACCCTACATATCAAAGACCATAAAAATTATTTGTCTGAAAAATACTGGTCATTAATAATAAATGAATAATAATGAAATAAGCCTCATGATCCATGAAATCGTGTGATGGAATAAGAAATATGATTTGTGTCGTATATATAAGAATAAAAAAATTTATGTCACGACTACATACTAAGACCATTAAACCTTGTTAGTCCGAGGCAAAACCCTGTGTACACTCTTTTATTTAGTCTTGGGATAATACACATGTACCTATTGAGTTTTTATTATTATTTATCATTACCCAATTCATTATAGGGAGATATAAGTACCTATTATTTCATAATAAAATCATTCATAAAACATTCATCAAATTATACCCCATAAAATTGATAGGTTTTATAAAAATCATAACATAAACCATTAAATGTAATGTGTATCATTTACACATGATAACATCATTACCTACGATAATATATAGGTTTCATAATGAAATTTATCCCAATGAAAATAAGTGGGTTTTGGGATGATAAAACTCATTGATGTGAAATGGGTGTCTTGAGCATCATTCCATACTAAAAACATTCAATAAATTTCATCAATGGATCCATTGGAACATTTATTTTAATGGAATGAGTAACATCAATGGAATTTATATTAAATGGAAAAAAACATGGAATCATATGTTGGAAAAATATTCTTGAGGTAAATATCATTTCTTCTTTGGAAAAGACTATTTAAAAAATAAATCCTTCAAATCCATTTTACATAAAAACATAAAAATAATCTAGTAAAAATATATATTCCAATTTATTTTAATATATTTTTTAAAAAAATAATCAAAATTTATCCTTTAAAAATGAAAATTAATATTTAATGGATTGTCAATTGACAAATCTGTACATGTCGTACGAGGCAAAATGAACATTCCTTTTGCATAAGAAAAAATTTAAATATTTCAACGTTCAGAATATGATATGAATATTCTCTTAAAATTGTTGTTGAATTATAAAAAGTTTAAAATTAACATTCAATGATCATAAGAAATTAGAATAATATTTTCGGAACCCCTTTTTAGAAAAAATGGATTTGAAGGAACCCATATTTCTAGCCGAAGAATGGGTAAAGTATGACATTCTTAAAAACAATTTCATAACTATATTATTTACCAATGAAATGAATAACGGTACCAAAACATGAATATTTTATTAATTAACATATAATGAGAAAATAAATAATTTTTCTTGATATATCAATCATAATATTTCATCAAAGGAATCATAAACATAAACAATCATAAAAATAGATAAGACTGTTTCAATAAACGCCTTTAACTTGGTAACTAGAAATCAAACCCTCCATGAATGAAAATTAAATTACATGAAGATTAAAATATAATGAAAATAATTATATTAATTATATAACATGTCAATTAGAATCATATACACCTCGTTAATGGACATAATTTCTTAAAAAACATGAGTATTAAAGAATGTAATTTGAGAGATATCAATATTACAGATTCGATTACATTTGAGGCATTAACCATACAAAATAAGGATCCTAGAATTGATATTTAAATAACTAAAAATTTATGTACAATAATCATATAATACAAACATGTTTACTATTCACACCACTCAAAAGGAATGGATGGTTAATAAATCTTGTATGTCACAGAAATAAAAAGTGTGATGAAATCCCCTTACCTCGTGTCTTGACTCTCATTGTACTTCTTAATAAATCCTATAAAATATAAATTAATTGATTATAAAACATTAATAGAACCATAATATTATATATAATATCATATATTTAGTTACTAAAACATTATATTACCCTATTGATTGATATTTCATTTTAAGGTTACGCTTCCAGTAATATTTGCATTGTTTTTTGCTTATGTATTAATTTTTTATATCATTGAACTTTATAACTATATCATGATTCACATAATTTGAACCATGATATAAATATTATTCATATTATATATATCTTTATTATAATAATCCATATAATATATATTTATGAGATGGAATACACCATTCATGTAGATAGTAAGCCGTACATTCTCATTGACGATGTTCCCATTTTTTATGTCATATTGAAAGAAAGAAAGAAAATTACATATAAGTGTATATGATAGTAATATAATTAGTGTATAATTATAATGTTATAAATATCATATAATATCAAAAAAATCATATTTAATACATTCCATGTTGTGTGTGAATTAATCCCATATGTTTGATGGGGCAGTAAGTCTACATTTCTACAAATGAGATTATTGTATTAACACCAAATAAAAGGTAAATTGGTGTGTGGTTTATAAATTATTATATAATCTTAAAAAATATTAAAAATAATATATAAAATATATTAACCTACTTTCCATCATAATGGACAATATTATAATTTATAAAGGAAACATTAACAATCTTCATTTCGTAAAGCAGTTGTTCTTCATTCATTGAAACAATATGTTCATTTCCAATTAGGTAGATGAGTGGGTAAGTGTAGCTAAAATACATAAACTAAAAAATTACTATATTTATGATACATGTGTTTTTATAAATTAATTAAATTTTTTTAGGGGGTGGGAATAGAAAATAAAAAAACGACCTGAGATAATATTTTACCTCTAAATCGAGTAACCCCATTCAATGTGTTCCAAAAAGTGTCTTGGGATTTTAATCATCCCAAGGGAAAAATTATAGGAGTATGGGAGTATTTCATTGATATTTCAGGGGAATTTAATGGCCTATATTATGTTATTTTAGAGTTATGATGATGTGGGATAGGTGGTGGCCTTTAGTAGGGAAGGAATATGACTCAATTGAAATTTATTAAAACAAGTAAGGTTTACACATGTTCTTCGAAATAAAATTCATACCAAACCATAGTAAATTAATTATGAATGTTTTAAGGCCTAATAATGGAATGAACATGTTTTTTGGAAGTTTAATTAGTAATTTGGTCCCCAAATATTAATGAGTACTCCTTAATTATGCTTAACTTGTCCTTAATCTCTATAATTAGTTTTAATAACTTTTACTAATATTTTTCGTTCAATAAAATGAAGTATATTTTTCTAGACACTAAATATTATACTGATTACAGTGGTTTTTTTTAGTTTTTCAAAATTCAATTCAATGAATCCCGAAAACTATGATTAATGCTAATCTCGAAGAAAGGATGAACTAATGAGTTTTTAATATAGATAATTGTTCAAATGTTTGTTAAGGTTTTATATTTATTTTTATAGTAAAATTGATTCTATTGAACTAAATGTTTTAATATACTTATAATTGATCAAATTTAAGTTTTAAAAAATTTAAATATAACTTAACATTATTAATTACTTAAAAAATTCAGTGTTTATGTAAAATGTTACAGTTTTCAATATTCATAAAAAAATGATATTGTTCATAAAAATAACATTAATTCGCCCAAACAAAATTTGGATGATATGAATTAAAAAATTATGTTTATTTTACCAAATTCAATTTAAAAATTTGTCTAAAATAAATTTTATTATTTTCAACCGAAGGACATTAATAGTAGTTCATTAGAGAAAATGAATTTTTAAATATAAAAGGACATTACCAAAAATCGTAAATTTCATTATCAATATGATTTATTTATATATTATAATTATATAAATAATTTCAAAGTAGTATTTTATATTTATATAAAAATGTATAACGTCTATTTTATAATTATCTCATTTCAATAATTATATAAAAAAAGATGTTTTGTAGAAACTTAGTGTTTTCTCCATCGTACTCCTAGTCAGTGTTATGTGTAATATACTCCAAGTAATTTTTTTGTGTAACATACACCATGTGGATTTTTTTGTATTGTTTTCCATGTCAGTTCCACAAGAAAGGAATCTTTTTTTAGTTCATTTGATGAAAAAAATAAAACTTAAATTTATTAGGGTAAAATAGCATCGAGACCATAATAATATTTCATTTTATATTTAATCTTTTTCAATATTCATTTATAATTAATTGGTATACTATGAATTACTATTATATTGGTTAAACCATATATTTTCATAAATTAGTTAATATTATTCAAAACCAATAATTTAATGTCACAGTTTTATCTTATTATATTAAATAATAATATTTTGAAAAATATATTATTATTTGGTAAACACTATTCTTGAATCGTAAAAAAATCATTGAGGGAATTCATTGTTACGTATAGAAAAATCATGTCCTTGATGATCCCAATAGAGAAATTCGAAAATTAATGTACTCTGCAGTGCATGGTTAACATGGTGGTGAATATAACACATGATAAACAAACATCTATATTATAAAATTAACTATTTCTAGTGTTTCATGTGATGAAAACTACCATAAAGCATAAATTAAATTAAAAATATTTATTTGAAAAAATCTTGGGTTGTTACAAATATACATTAACTTTATATAATCTTTCAACTTATCCTTACATGTGAAATATGTTAGCACTATTCATAATTATCCTTATATAATGTTATTCTTATGAATAGTTTCCCAAAACACTACACAAACTATATATGTTATCAACAACACATATATAATATATTTAAAAAATAGTAACATAATAAGAAAATTATGAATCCATATTTTATAAATATTTGTAAAAACTCATCATAACAATAGATATTAACCATTTAGATTAGTAAGAGTAGAATCAAACGTGTTCTAACTATTTTAGTCCATCTAAAAAATGGTTCCACCCAATCCAGTGGAAGCACTACAAAACTAATGGTAATCCTGTATTAATAATGATTAAAACACATTGTTCATAATTATAGTGAAATGGAATATTAGTGGTAGTGGTAAAAAGAATATACCACTTACTGTAAGAAGATAAATATGCTTCCATATTTTAAAACAACTAACTATTATTTCCTTTTATTTTCATTTTATATTATTCTATAATATTATCACAATGTTTGATTAAATATTTTTTCAATAAATTCTTTATGAAAGCACATATGATTTTTTTTAATGATGTTCCATCTTAGTGATTAAATGATTTTTTACTGGATAATAATGTTATTTTATTAACCGATAATTATTTTATTAATTCTAGTATTTATTTTATATTAATGATTCTATTAGAAGTGTTCTAGAGTAAATTATATATGTTATAATTGAGAACAAGAATATATCTAATAATAGATGTGATAATTAATATTATAAATAAATATTATATTTTTTGTATTATTAATCTCTATACCACAGAATATTATTAGTTGTTATTTTTGTGGTCCATAATAATAAATAATTTCGAATGTTTACATTGTTGGATTATTCGTTGATATTGGGTAATGTAGAAAATTATTAAATAAACATGATATGTTGAATTCAAGGCATATCTATACCCAAACATATGACATTGAGTTTGAGAATTGTGAAGAGTGGAAATCTATACTACAAAAAATAATTTACATATGGAATCAAGATGGACATTATAATATATTCATATTCTAATAATGCTATAAAAATTATTTAGTTTCATCCATATTCATCATAATCTACTAAACCATGGTTGTTTTTTTATTATGATTTCATTATTTTATATTTGTATTCATTTATTTTTTTTCTTCTTGAGTTTGTTATTATCTTTGCATAAAAAATAAATCTTATTAGATTATCTATCCAATTAAAAATGAAGGTTATTTTATTACTCCTTATCAAATTCTATGTGGTTTGTGACTCCTTTAAAAATTCAAATGGGTTTTAAAAAATGTAAATTTTTTTGGTTTATACTAATTGGTGATAAAAAGGAATATATTTAATTAGGCTTTTCTACAATGTTAGAAAAATAAATTCCTATAAGTAGTATTTCACTCTATATAAAAAGTGAGTTTCTAAATGAATACAAACATTATCATTTAGTATATATGAGTAATGAGTTTTATTGGAACATGGTGATCCTATCATCTAAAAAAATTGTGGTATTATTCAAGTAAATACATCATTTTCGTCATAATTTTTTTTACTCAACCAGTACTTATTTTTTAAAAGATAAATAATTACCACAACTTTTTTACCAGAAATAATTTTTACTAATAATTCATCATCTGAGAAATGTACATGAAATTGAAGTAATTTATTGAATGAAGTACCAATCATCATATTTATATCTCATGAATGTATCTTTAGAAAAATTAATAGAATATTTTATATGATATAATCTACTTATTTATAGTAAATATTATATTCCAATTGAATGAAAAGGAAACTGAAATTAAGGCTCATAGTGAATACCTAATAGATGATATGTTTCTACTTGTTATAAATAGATGCATTATGGAATCAAACATATTTAGAAATGATTATCTAAAAGGAAAAAATATTAATTTAATGTTAATTAAATTTCCTGTATAAAATAAAATTAATGGTACAACCTACTAAATGAAATAACAAGGAAATTCTCCATGTGTTGATGTGACTATGGAATGATGACATGGTATTTATGTTGTTAGTTCAACCATATATGCTATCATGGTAAAATTGAAATCGTTAGACACAAAAATGTAATTATTAATTTTTTATATTTTTATTATTATTAATCCAACCACTATTTTATGAAGATTTAAATTTGGTCCAAAGCATTTATTAAAATAGATTTATCTAAAAAAATAAGTGGATCATTATGATAAATATTTAATAGTTATTTGTTTTTAAAAGATCATTTAATTGGTATCCAAAGTGAGGAAATACAGATTTGAATATGAAAATATAATGACAAATATATACCGATGCATACACTGTAACGTGGTAATTTATCCAATAAAATGAAGAACATAATATATTTTAGAGTATCACTGACATGTTTTTCACATCATATTATTGATAAAAATAATAAATTATTTTAATTTATTTTTCATGTATTTTTTATCTGAATATTACTACATGAAAAGACTAAATACATTCATAATAATACGATAATATAGTTTTTTATTCATTTTGTTATTTTATTCCACTACATTGTATTATTTATATATGACTTTTTGTGGGCGTTGTATTTTTAAATCATAAGAAACATTTCATGAGACGAACTAGAAATTTTAGGACTCTATTTGTATCACTTATCTATAATCCCATGTTAAATTTTTGATGAATATAATTATCATTAACTACAAGTGATTATTTTTTATTTTATATAATTTATAAAAAATTGTGGAAGAGGATATGATATTAGATATCCTTATGTGTTGTTATCTGTAAGCCACAATTTTGGTTTTGGATCAATTTTTTTAAATATTATCTTTGAATCTAGTGATTTATATATTTGTGGGATTAATTATCATCTTGAGGTTAAATGCATTGTTAAATTCCATGATTAAATATTTTCTTGTAACTTCATTTACTACTCTTGTTCTATTTTTTCATTTATTTTCATATCGATATTGTTTTTTTATATAGTGAATTTTTATAAAAAATACTACAACAGTTATCATAATTTATATTTTTATATATTATTATTAATATAAGAAGATTAGTTGAAATAGAAAAATCTAATTTAAATTTTATATTAACTATTTTTTGATTGATATTTTATTAAATTTTTTCAAGTATAAAATTATATATTTCATTTTATTGTTAACTATGAATTTTTTTTAAAATGGATATTTTGTTTTCTTTTTTTAAATAAATTTTATTGGAAACTCACTTCAACCCCCATGACTTTTCCACTTTTAATAACATTTTAAATCAAGGGCTCTTTAAAATATATTTATATAATTTTTTAGTTTTATATTATTATCATAAAATTATGTTTCAAATAAATACAGTAAATTATGGATAATAATAGATAAGATGTCACTACCCTTAGCAGCTGTCACAATTTCAACGGTACAATTTATGTTCAATATAATATTAAAATTAAAATTAATTCTTAATGAATCATCTTTTTCTATATTGGCTATAATTGAAGAGAAATAGGAGAGAAAAATGTTTATAGATATTCTTGTAGATACTCCACTAATGAAATATGTGAGTTTAATTTTAAATATATGATTTCTTTGTATTGTTTCATTGAAAAATATTATTTCAAAAGAATATTTTTTTTGTAATAATATTTTGGATATTTGGGTTTCTTTTGTTATATCTCATGACAGAGCTTATATGGTAATTAAATGAACTAAAATATATATACTATTATATATGATTCTTAAAATATGATATCTAATGAAATTATTTCTAATATGTATCTCTGTTATATATAGATTGTTAACATTAATCATGCACTAGGAAAGTAAATTAAAATTGAGGATCATGACATGTTACGAGGACCCATCCTTAAAAATAACTCATTCATGTATTTTGTTCCAGAATTAACATTTTATTATCTTTTTAGTTTTTAGTATTATATAATTAGGACAAACTCTAAAAAAGTGCACCCACACAATACATGTGTACCATTACAATGAGTGTTCACTTTTTCCACTAAAGCAAACATTTTTAAAATAAATCATGATTTATTTTTGAGACACATCCTCAATTAATTCATCATGACATATTCTTCTTCCTTAACGATCATATTAATGGTGAAAACTATTTTAAAACATGGGATAACCATAAAACTATTTTTAAAGGATACAAAAAGAAAAACAACTGTTATCCTTGAGAAAACATGTAAAATAAGAATATTTTTTCATAAAGTAATAAATTTCACCTTTAATAAGTAAAAAATATTAATAATTGAATATAAGATCATTGATTACAATTTTTTAATCAAAATATTATTATAAAACACAAAAAAGAACATATGACATATAATTGTGACTTAGAACCTAATCATACATAAATGGAATAACCAAAATGTCTAATTCCACACATATTTTGCCTAAATGGACCGAAAGCCTTTTTTTTATTTATGACAAAACCATTTTCATTGGATGAGGGGGAACCCTTACATGGATTGCAGCCTTTTTAGGTTACATTACCCATAGAATTTGGAAACATTACATGAACCGTTGTTCTTATGAAAATCAAACCGACTATAAATACTAGAAACAAAATCTCCCCAGCATCTGCATCGTAATCAGCTCTCCACCTTTGCATGGTTGTTAAAATAGTTGTCTGGTGTAGAGATACACATTCCAGATTCTATTTTCAATACCATACCCTCTCTTTCTTCAAAATATTTTAGCCATGATCTGGTGAATAAGCCCTACTCTTGAATCCACCTCTGGAGCTGGTTCCATGAAGAATCAGTTTGGGCATCTGCAAAATAGGTGGCCCTGAAGTCCATGAGGTGTAACTAAGGCCTTAATGTGGCATGAAGGTCTTAAAGGTTGGTAAAAATCTTTACTAATCTAAAGGCCTTAGTTGGCCGATGACCTTATTGACTTTAAGACCAAACTGGTGGCCTAAATTGAATAGACCTGACTACTACAATGTTAAACAGTACCAACTACTGCACCATAATAGTATTACTACAATGAATACTAAATTAATGATACAGTACTACTATAGTGCCGTGAATTATGTCTCAATCTGGTTCCCAACCTCAATCTCATGGATGGACGTAGAGAGACCTCCCAAATAAGGTTCAAGGCTATCTTAGACTTCCACACATATCACTATTATAAATACAATACCTATACGATTGTTTTCACACCCAATGCATTATAGGTTATAACATAGCCACCCACACATGGTTTATCATGGAACCAAATATCATATTTAACACATAACCACCCATAAAGTTTCCACGTACCGTTACATAATAATAACACATGAAATATTGCAATTATCAAAATTTCACTCATAAAACATCTTTTGAAATGACAAACAAACATTTCAAGATATTTAAATAAATATTCCATTATCAAAATAGTATTCAATATAAAAATACCCAGATAATTGAATAGGTTAGTTCTTTTTCATTTAATAAAATTAATCCTTGTAGAGGAAACTATATATTGTATAACTATTATGGTACTGGGAAGTCATTGTCGTTGTATATGTTAAAAAAAATCCATTTTGTTATTTAGTAAAGGACTAAAAATTCATTATACAAATAGATTCTTGTTCAAAACATTTTAGTAAAATAAATAGTCAAAGGAGTTTTTTATACACCTTATAATAGATGGTGGGGTATAACATAAAAATACTTTTCAATGAATAGATATTAAGACAATTTACTTTAACTTGAGTCTGAATATTCTCATACATTCTTTATCAATATTGATAATCAATGTAGGGTAATTTCTAATTTCATGGGGACCATCTCAATGTGTATTTTTCCTTCTATATCACTTATTACAATTTATAACAATTATATAATTATTTATGCTCATATCTGACGTTTTTTTCGATATTCGTTAGTTGAGTTGAAAATGAACTTCGTATAATGTCAATAGTATATGTGGTCATAAGTCTATAATCACTATAATAATATTCAAGACATAAAAATAATTTTTTTATATTGATTATAATTTTAAATCCATTCTTTAAATATCTATATGTAAAATTAAAAAATGTTTGAATCATGTAGATGGAAAGACATACATATGCATGAAAAATGTTTTCCATTTTTCATTGATCAGTATAGAATGAAGGTAAGTAATATTTAATATTTCTATAATTATCGTGAAATCATTTATATCAAATATATTATTTCAAAATAAATATACTTATCATACATGTAATGTGGTGATTGAAAATGAAGCACATCTCTTCTTGGAGGTGATAGTTCACACATACGCATGAAAGACGTTTTCATTTTTATGTTTATGTAATGTCACTACGTAATTGATATATTAATATATTATAACTATCAAAATTTCATTATTATCACATAGGGAAATTATTTCCATCATTATAACTATTCAAGAGAGGTAACTTTAGAAAATGAAATATATTTATCTATGGAGGTGATAGTTCACATTTATGTATGAACGATTAATTATATTCGAATTAAATTAAAGTGGAGATGGATTTATGTGTTGATATTAAAAAAATTACATATAATTATATTGATGGTACTAGTTTTATTATTTCACCCTTAATGAATATGATTTTAAGAATGTGGAAGAAGAAATAATATAGAAACACCTGAATAAAAATATTACCTTTCCTTCTTATAATATCATTTTTTGACATTAACACATATTAGGTGGTAATTATTTCTATAATATGGATTCCATAATTTGTTGAGGTGTTATATAAAGTGATTTTGGAAGATATTGTATGGACCATATTGTTTTTAAAATGTGAGTAATAAAGTGGAATGAGTTCCCTTTTATAGAAGAGGGGAGGGGCACTTTTGAAATTAAAAAATATTAAAATAATATAAATGATTTCAATATTCATAATGGATCCAAGTAGAATTATTAATAATATAGTATTGAATAGGTCTAAATATACTAATACAATGTAATTTAGTGAATTTATAATTTTTTTTATCATTATCATTTTGACCCTTTTTCTCTTACTGTTTTATTATGTAATTTAGAAATTTAGAGTTAATATAAGTACTATAAGATGACAAAAGACCAATTAATGAGTAATTAATTTAATTTTTCAAATAATATTAATTTTTTTTCGAAATATTTTATTTCTGTAAATTTTATATCATTTAAATATATATTTTATATTTTATGTTCAGAATTATGTCAATTTTAGTATTATTCTTTTAATATTATTTTTAAAATATCATAAAATGTTTATTAATAAGAAAAAAAACAATAACTCATCTTTATCAAGTAAAACTCATCATAAAAATTAGAGGATGGAATCAATTTTTTGATATTATATTTGTTACTATTTTATTAATATCATTTATTTGATTATTAATTTAATAAATCTTTTATTCCATCATTATTTTATCGCAAATAAATTTACTTAGTTGTTTCATAAAAGTTATAATTAAATAATCCTGATTTAGGTAGTCATTTTAGAATTCAAAAGACTATTTATAGTCGAATATATCAGTTATATTAAATTTATTTTAAATATTAAGAAATACGAGTATGAAATTTTTAACATATCATCAATTAAAATATAATAATTGTCATTTTCATACACAAGTGGATTAAAAGGGTTGTAATTTTAGTAAAACGAAGATTTCAAAGGATAAATACCCATCCAATGAAATTGGGAAAATTTTTGGGCTTATTTTATAATATTATAATATTTATTATTTTCAATAGTCACTTGAATTACCCTTAGCCATGGTAAATAATATAATAATGTTACAATTAAACAAAAATTACTTTCATCCTATTGAACGAAAGTTTTTACTGTAATAAAAACCATGTATGTCCATTTTTAAAAATACATTTCTCAAAAGTGATTAGATTTGGATTGACACTAATACCTATGGAGTGGCATGAAAGTATGAAAAAGAGACATCTAAAATTTTATAAAAGTATATATCTAATTTCATTTAAACAATTATTTCAATTTCCATCATTGTATTAAATGAAAAAAAAATTAAATTTAATTTAAACCCATTAAAAATATTATTATACCAAAAAAATAAATTAGATGAAGAAGTATGTTTGAGTTAAAACATAGTATTTTTAGGATTCATTCAAATATTATTTTTATCAAAACAATATATAAAATTAAAATAGAGTAATTTCTTATACCACAATTCTAATGATGAAGGTTTATTAACCTGTAGAACATAAAAAACGATTCAAAAAATATTTTTAAATTTCCTTCCCCATAAAAATTTTATGAATGTACATATTTAGAAAAAAACTCATTTTCCATATAAAATATTATTTGTCTTAATCAATGTCTTGAAAACACAAAAAATAAATTTTATATTGTATATTGAATTAATATATGATTAATAAAATATAATAGAATGAGTTTTTTATTATAAAAAAATAATTCACATTTAAATAGTTTTCCCTTGCGGTATGCTCTTTATATTTAATTGGTTTGTAGTTTAAATTATTGTTAATTTAGTGACTAATGAATCTTCATATAGACATATGTAAACAATATTTTCATAATTAAATTAATATTTTTCATTACATACATTATAATATATAGTTTATACCTACCACTCAATATAATAATATTAAAATATTAATTTTTTTTTGGTATTACTCATTCTTTCATGCAATATAAGATTTTAGAGAATCCCATTATCACATGTCCGGTCTGCTATTGAACAAATTGTCCTGTTGAGGTAAAACTAATAACTAGTGCATAAATATTAATAATCATTGAAATGTGTTATTCTATAATTAACTTGGTTGTCACACCCTTCACCCCTTTTTGACATTACATAATGGAAATTCTACATTAGGGATTGGGAGCTTCATTGAAATTACTCATCAGAAAAAGGTCATTAAAATATCCACATTAAAAGAAATAAATTGTAGCCCAAAGGTCTCCTAAGATAACATATCTGTATTTTTTCAAATATGATATAGTGATTGGAGGAATTCATTTACTTCCTTGTAAAATAATATAATGAAACATAATTACATGAAATTTCTAGTTTCATCCATTAATCATAATCCACCAAAACACATATTTTTTTCTAAATGATGAGTATTCAAGATGAATTTTCCACACATGAAGTACTTTAAAAGAATTACATAATCAAAATAATATTAACTATATAAATATCATATATTTATATATTAATGAACGAATAAATTGTTAATATAATATGTGTTAAATCCACAAAAATAATAAACACTATAAGAAAATCTATTTCAATGACCAAAATTCAACTGTAACACTCAAATTAAATCATAGAACATTTATAAAATAATTATTCTTCAAATTTCTGAAAATAATTACAACTAATATTAACACACAAATATAATATTGATTTGATAACATAAAATTCCATGATATCTTTTCAGAATTATCTCCATATAAAGTCAATTACTCTTAAAGTCACATACCAAAATGTAATTTTCCAAATAATCTTCTACATACACTATTTATTTCCATAAATAGACCAAATGAATATGAGTACAAAATCAAATTTTTATATTTCTAAAATATAATTAAACCATTACTCCGCAATATAAATCCCAGAGTATTTCATTTTCCTTAATCATAAAAATTTACCAAAATAGTGAATGTATTCCAAAATTAATTTTATCCCTAATCCCAATATAATTTTCCAATACAGACGATATACATTTCATAAAATTTATGTTCCTAGAATAATTATTTATTAATTTCATAAAATATTTCAAATAAAAATAAAAATCCATACTAACTAGAGAATTGATGTTTTCTATTGGTAGGTGATAAAACCATGTAACCCTTCTGTACTGGGTTCCATTCCTGCTACCCTATTCAACATGACGGGTTTTCACCCTTCCTATTGGTCATACATTTTATAAATCTAAATAAATCTTCTAACATTCCCATAATCAGATAAATTCATAATAAATAACCATATAATATTTTGAACTCAGATTTTATCTAATATGTTTCATTTTGCATCTCAAAATGAAATACCCCATAATTTCCTAAAAATAAATGATCATATAAGCCCTAAAGTGTATTCATAACATTGTAATTATTTAAACATAAGATATGATAAATTTTCATCGAATAAAATTTTATCATAAAAAACATCATGGTCACACGTACAAAAAAACGACTTCTAGAGTAATCCCATCATCAAAAGAGCCTTAATACATTTAAACAATTCTTTATCCATAGATCCTATATAATTCTTTATTTCCTAAAATTTTCATTTCATAATTATATATCATTATTGATGATACCGTAACCATGAATTCCATTTTATTCCTTAGTACAAATTTCCCACAAACTAAAACATGAAAAATTTACTAGGATTTATTAATGTCAGAACATGAGTCCAGAAATAATCCATATGTTTCTTATTTCATTTTTAGATTCCACATCATCAACTCATATTAAATTATGTATTGCTAAATATAATTTTTTATGGTCCAAATGATGCCATTACAAATCCTTCTTCATATGAAATAAATTTTCATAATCACCAAATTCCCCTCATTTAAATCATTTAATACATAACTCAAGAATAACATATTTCCATTTTATTAAGTCAGCTGAAGAATTCATTTTACATTGGACGATTCTTGATTTATTACCTTCAATACAACATTTATAACATCATACCATCCCTTTAAAACATTTTCATAGGTGTTTCATTATACGTCCTTGAGGAATAAATTGTTGAATATACCTACCATTATAATCATTTTTACCTGATCATCTAGAGTGATTCATTTCTGTCATATATGATACATTAGGAAAATCACCATGGTTCAAGTGGTTAATAATGATTCCTTATATTTGGTTTAAAATATCCCCAAAAATTCTTATTTCATCTCCCAATTAATTTTATTTAATATTCATTGATCCACCACATTTTCCTTCACATCTATTGTATCTTCAGTCCATGTTATATCCAGGCATTTATTGAAACCAAAAAGGTTAGTGTGAGTATATCAATAAAATGATGATATATTACATTATAAGGTGGATAAAAACTATGATATACCAATTCATCTAATCTCAAACTCATTCAATTTATCTAAAATAAGTATGAATCATTCTAATAGGCCAACCACTATGGTTATATACAACATATCACTTATGATTAAATAAAAACCCACCCTATATATTTATATAAAACAACCATTGATACAAACTATAACACCCCATAATTAAACATAATTTATTAATCTATCTAATATAGTAATAAATTTCAAGGATCATTTAATATTATAGTTTTTTGAAAATTAGGAAACATTATAACAATGTATACCCATACATTACAAGTGGATAGTTACACTGTGATTACAATACTTCAACCAAATAAAATTGTTTTAATATAAAACATGAATTATTATATAGATACATCCTCAATTAATTCATCATGACATATTATTTTTCATTACCAATCTTATGACCTATGAAAATAATTTGAAAAATTTTTATGAGCATAAAATCATTAGTAAGGGATACACAAAAAGGAAAACTATTAGACTTTCTAAAACATGTAAACCATGAATACATTATCATAATGTAAAACAATTCACCTGTAAGAAGTTGTTAATACACATCATTGAATTCCATTTTAAAAAAAATTAAACTAATAAAACACATATAAATTTCATAAAACAAATAAAGGTATATTTGTACATATCCGTACTTAAATGGAATAACCATATGGTTCACTTCAACACATATCACTCTTATAAATGGAATTGAAAAACAGATGACTTATATAACTAGATAATTTGAACTTATAACATAACCTAAAACACATGGGTTATCACGAAACCACCTATCTTTGGTTTATCATGTAACCAACTGTAAAATTTTCAATTACTATTACATCGTCAAAACAATTACAAGATTGAAATTATATATGATTCACTCTAAAAATTTTGTTTTCAATAAAAAGAAATCACTGCATGATTTCGAAAAAATATTTCCATTATAAAAACCATATTAAATATTAAAATAACTCAAAAATTGAATAAGTGATTACTTTTTAATTTAATACTATTAAAGATTTTAGAGGAATCCTAATATCAAATAAAATTTATAATAACAGAGAATTCGTTGTAATCGTATATGATATAGAAATTCATGTTGTCATTTTCTAAATAATGTAAAATTAATTATATTGAAAGATAAATTTTCAAATCCTTTAAATTAATTTAAAATTAAATGATTTTTGTACATCTTTTGAATGTAGGTGGTGTATAAAATCAAAATATGCTTCAATGAAAGGATATTGGGAAGACATCCCTTACCCATGTATAATTCTTCTCGTACATTATTTATCTTCATTAATAATAAATATTTATGAATTTATACATTATTTAGTAACTTTTTTGTGCTCATTATTTTTTTTTTCACATTTTACCATGTTTTTAAAATTTCATAATTATATATGGCCATATAAGACGCTTTATCCATATTCTGAAATTGAGATGAAAATGAACAAGGTATGATGTCAATATTCAATGTGGTCAAAAGTACATCATTTAGAGAATAATATTTATTAAATAATTATCATATTTATATAGAAAATAATCTTTTAAATCCAATTATTAAATAAATATATAAAAATTGAACAACACTATAATCAATGAGATGGTATGTTGTATATACACATGAGTAATGTTTTCCATTTTTATTCAATTGTTATAGAAAGAATGTGATTATTATTTTATATTTAAAAATGATAATAACTCATTAATATCATATTATTTAATTCATTGTACTTATATATATGATACAAGTTATGTGATGATTAAAAACTATCCTCATCGCTTAATGTAGGTGATCGTTCATTCATACGCATGAACGACGTTATCATTTTTATGTGCATGGAATGAAAGAAATTAATTGATATATTTTTATATTAAGATGATATATATGTCATGAATTTCCCATTTTATCATTAATTACATCATTAAAAATATTCTTGAGTGATAGTTTTGTAAAACAAATTATATCTGCTCTTGTAGGTGATAATTCACACGCACAAATGAATTATTTTTTATTTTCCAATTAATGAAAGTTAATATGGATTTAAGAGATTATATTAACATAATAACATCAAATTTAATTATTTATACTTGGTTTATTATATCTTCATGTATAAAGAATATTTAAAATAATTGTAACAATATTTAAAAAATAAACACTAAAACAAAAAAATTCTTTCCATTGAACGATCACCTTTATTAACAAATTAACACATATAAGGAGGTTTTTATGCCTAAAAAAAATAAAAATATTGTGGGTAGACATTATTTAATGAGGGATTTATTCGATGAACATGAAATGAAATTGTTTTTGAAGTATGAGTAATAGAGTGGAATATGTTCTATTTTATAGTAAAGGAGAGGGGAACTCTTGGAATTATAAAAAGTAAAAAATTAATATAAATTAATTTTATATAAAGAATGGGTCCATATTTATTAAATAAATTTTTAGTTATGGGTATAAATATAATCATCCAATGAAATTTAAATGATTTTGAATTTTTTTTATCCCTCTGTTTTTTTAACCGTTTCAAATCTTAACATTTTATTAAGTAATATACACTTTGAGAGTAAAAATAATTACCATAAAATGAGAAAAGGCTAATGAATGAGTCCTTAATGACATTTTTAGGTATATAAAAATGTTCTTCAGAATCTTTATTTTTTTACAAATTTTATATCATTAATTAAATATTTTAAATTTGAATTTATGAATTATTTCAATTTTGACACTATTGTTTTCACGACTGTTGAAAAATACCATAAAAATGAAACTCTTTAAAAAAATAAAATATTTCATCTATAAAATGTCAAATTCATCATTAAAATTTGTCTATGGAATCAAATATTTCATATTTTATTTATTATAATATTATTAAAATCATTTATTTTCTACTTTGTTAAATAAATCTATTACTGTTGGGACCAGGTTGAATGAAGATGAATGTTTGAAGAGTTAGCTTTTGCAGAGTGTTGTATTTTGTTGTCAAAGGCGATAAATCAATTCACTTTGTAGAAGGATCATAAATCAGACGATGCTTTGCTGGTATGTATTTCACACAAATCATGAGTTAGGAGAACTTGTGATGCAAGCCTTATGAAGGAAAGGGGGAGAAATGATGATGCCAGTCATATAATGTTTTGATTGGAAGGAATGATGCTGCTGGAAGATAGGAAAGATTCAGTTCCCATTGCAACTCTGACGATGCTTAAGCTGATCTATCAAAGGATAAATATCACGATAGTGGGATTCGTGATAAGAGAAGAAGAATGGATATGGGAAGCAGTAAAGAGATAAAATGGCAAAGCAATAGACAATCTGGGATGGCAGAAAAGCACAGTTTAAGGTGGCGCCGTTTTCCAGTGTTTGCCAAATTTTAGGGCCTGAAAATCGGGAGATGAAGAAATGTGCTTGGCAATGGATGTTGCGCTGAAGATGGTTTATACGTGAAAAAGAGTTATTCAAGGTCAAAACTATGAAACATGACAAAGGAATGGAGTGCGCGGAAATTTAGGCACGTTTCGCGCAAAAATAAAGTGGTGCGCGCAATATCTGCGGGATGCGCGAAATAGTAGCGGGTTGCGCGAAAAATCTGCGGGTTGCGCGAAAGATTGGCATGGTGTGCGAAATTGGGGAATGAAGTTTTTCGCGCAAATGTTGATTCGATATCAGAAGATCAAAAATTGGCAAAGGCATAAAATGCGCGAAATATTGGAGCAGTGCGCGAAATCTGATGTCGCAGGAATGATTGGGTTTGCGCGCAATATAGAACGCGGTGCGGAATTTTGCGCGCAATTGGTGCTTCATGCATAGAAGGATGAAAAATGGCAAAGGCATGAGGTGCGCGAAAACTTGAAGCATGGCACGAAATATGAAGTTGCACAAAAGAGTTTTTACGCGCATGGAGGAGGTTTTACGCGCGGATTAGTGTTTTTCGCGCGGGTTCAAAAATGCCTATAAATATGAGGCTAATCCCTGTTAAATGTTAATGCTCGACACTTAGAAGAAATCCCGAGCTCTGGTGCGCGTAAATTATACGCTAAGTGAGTTGCGCGAAAAGAGGAAAAGTTGCGCGTAAAAGGAAAGTTGCGCGAAAACGTTTTCCACGCCAAAAGGGAATTTTACGCGCAAGCCATTTGAATTGCGCGCAAGGTACCCTAAAGGATGCGCGAAATATTTTGGGTCTTCGCATGTATTCAGTTGTGCAAAAGAGAGTTCTTACCGGCTTCTGGGTAAGAAATTGAAGATTTGTACTTCGGAGAATACATCTGTTTAATTGTAAAGAAGCACTGAAACATTGTGTTATCCTATTTGTGCTAAGAGGGAGCACACGCACTATTGGATTGTTTTCAAAGTGCTGCACGAGTGTAAGGGTATATCCTACTCGTTTTATTCCACATCAAAGGATTGTTTTCTAGTGGATTGTGTGGTACTGGATTATTTCCGTACCATACCAAGGACGTAGCTACTCTTGTTGAGTAGTGAACCTTGTAAATCTTGTGTTCCTGTGGATGTGTGTGTTCAGCAGGGAAGAAACTCTTTAACAGGAGGCGAAGTTTGTTTCAAAAAGGGGAATCTTAAAAAGAAAAAGATATCACTGATTCACCCCCTCCCCCTCTCAGTGATACTTGGATCCTGATTGGGAACTTCAATTACTGCATCATCATTGTATCACAATGGAATTAATATTTTTATTTCGTAAAAATTATAAATATGTTTCCTTTACATGTATAATTTATTTATATTTATAAGTAATAATTATATTCAATGATATCATTTATATAACCCCATATTAATTTTTTTACATAAAAAAAAGTATTTTATTTTTAACACATCACTAAGTAAAATATAATAAATGTCATTTTCCATCCCAAGTGAAAGAAATGGTTATAATATAGGTCTAACGTTGATTTTTCTCAATAAAAACTCATCCAATAAAATTTTTACAAGTATTATGGTAATTTTATAATATTAATTTTTTTAACTTTAATTACTCAATTTACCCTTAATCGTGGTAAATAAAATACTATTTTTATTATTCACCAAAAATTATTTTGATCATATTAGACAAAAAATTTCACAGTTTTTATATCCATATATTTATTTTCATGAAAATGAAATTCTACAAAGTTGTTTTATTTGGATTAACACTAATCCCGGAGGTGTGGCGAGGAGCCGTGTAAAAGCGACCCTCAAAATTTAAATAAATTTTTATTCCGAGTTTCCTTATAAAAGTATCTCTAATGACCTAAATATGACTAAATTATAAAAACATAATGTATGTATACATTAAAACCAATTAAAAGAATAACCTAACAATACAAATAAATTGGATGAAAAAAGGTTTTTATTTAAAACACATTATATTTCACTTTGTTATAAAATATAAATTTTACATGAAATAATTCAATAATTCATAAAATGTAAATTTTAATATCGAATATTCAATAAAGAATTATATTATAACAAATAAATCTTATAGCAGTTTAAAAAATTATATTTAAAATTGTTTCTCCATCAAAAGGCTGTAAAACATCATTTTTAGAAAAAAATACTCATTTAATCAAAACAGTTTATTTCTTCTAAAAAAATGTCTTGAAAACACATAAGATAAATTTTAAACATTATATTTAATTAATATATCATTAATATAATCCAGAAATATTTATATGATCATTTTATAATCAAAATTATTCACATTTAAATATTTTTTAATTGAAATATGTCTTTTATTTAATTAATAGTCTTTTTCATTTCTACTTAATTTGGAATACAAGGAATTATTATATAAACATGGGAAAAAAGTTTTTCATAATTCATTAAACATATTTGTTCCTTCCATTCTATATTTATGAGACAACATCCAATCAAATGAATAATATCATAATATATTATTTTTTCGGTACAACTCTATCATTCATGCGACGTAAAAAATTTAAAGAATAAAACTAATTCATATTGGGTATGATAGGAGACATAGAGCCCATTTAAAGTAAAATTAATATATAATTCATAAATATTAAAAAACATGTAACATTAAAATTCTATTATTACGTCAGATATTACACATTGGACCTCTTTTAATTATTCCATAAACATGGGGAGGAATATTTATGTCCATAATAAAATCCAATGAAATCATTATACGTAAAGAAAAATAAAAAATTGGAAATATAAATATATTTGAAGAATAAATAGTACAGTAAAAATATAAACATAATTACCCTAAAATGAAGTCATTATGCATTATTCATCATACGACATCAAAAGGAAAAGGTCCTAAAAGTTAATGTGATGAGGAATCGCCATCAGAAAATGTTCAAAAAGTTGAACACATTGATTGATATTTTATGAATTTAAATTTAATATAATTTTTATTCAATAATCCAAATTATAAATATACATATAATAATTAGGTTAATTTTAGAAAAAATTTCAAAATGGATGATTATATGAAAAATCAACCTTGAATGTAAGAGGAAATAAAATATCAAAGAATACATTTCCTTGATGAAGAATAAATAAATGTATGAATATGATAGTAAATATATACAAAATATTTGAAGGCCACATATAGTTATTTTGTGTATAGTTTGATTAATTCATAATTTTGTAGAGATGATACGAACGATAATGCCAAATTTTGTTTGATGAAAAAATACATTTCAGGTACTTGATTATAATTGTGAATGTTAATCTCAAATTAAAATTCATTAAAAATTTCAATTATTTTTTAAAATATTTCTCAAGATGAATTATTTTAATATTTTAATATTTTAATATACTAGAAGAATACTTCTATCAATAATAGTGTAATTATCAATTTTAAAATAAGAATCATTCTATATATGATCACATTAAAACTAACATTGCAATATAAATTTAATATAATGATCAAATTCAGGATCAATATAATGAATTGAAATTATACACTTAGAAAAAATGATATATAGTGATTAAAAATTAATGATAAGCCCTTACATTGATTCTTGGTATGTAACAAATCCTATGTATACTGCATGATTTTGATACCAAATTTGGAAAAGAAAAAATAGAAGAATAAATTTTTACCAGGTTCATGTTTTTCTATTATTCCTCATTATAATGGACAAATTATTGTATTTATTTTTAAAATAGTATGTTATTATATGAAATCAATAAAAAAATTTGGATTCTTAAATATCATATTAATGACATCTATATAACAATGAAAATTTGAGCACCAAAATCATTTATAGTTTAAATCTATTTAATAAATATCCTTCTTAGTCTAGAAAGAATCTAATGTATTTGGATAGTGGATTCTCTTAACAATTTATTGAGTTTGACTCAATCTTAAATAACCCATTCGATTTGTATGGTGTACATGTCACCTTTTATGGAAATGAAAAAGGGAAGATAATAGGACATGGACAATTTGGGAACTCCAGTACAATTTTAATTTTTTTTATTTTATATATATATTAATGTCTAATATATTTATCATCCTACAATTTTGTAATTATTTTTTTCATGTTAGGTTTGAAAACAATTTTTGAAATGTTTCTAATTCTAAACAGGAGTTTGTTTTTAGTATTACGTAAAATTATAATGTGTATACTGTCGATATTGATTCCTTGTTTTCTCATAATATATCATCATTGTGGGAGAATTAAAATTAATCTTTTATTTGTATGAGGATACTAGTCCAATGTAATATACCCTCACATATAATGATTAATAGGATTAGTTAAGTCAATGATCTACCTAAACATGAATTCCTTACCTCATATTTTATAAAACCTATAAAAATTAAAATCATCAATAAATAACTATCAAACCAAATAATGATGTCTCAATATTTTTTCTATTAGAGTTCCTTCACATGTTTTTTATTTGGACCATCTAGAGTTTATAGTTTAGATGGAAAAAAATTTCATCTGTTATAGTTGATGAATATTCAATATATACATGGGTGTTTTCCACGGTCATAAAATTGAAGATCATTAATATTTTTCTTATTTTGAAAAAATATATAAAAAATATTATTTTTAATAGAATTTAATATTTAATAAGTGATCATGGCCATGAGTTTAAAAATCATGATATTATTTAATTTGTATCATATTGTTTTTATAGTGACAGTTTCTTCTTTTAGCACCTCATGGAATAATTGTGTAGTGTATTTCTGAAATAAATCCATTCAATAAATTTCCAAGACTATTCCCAATGTGAAATATTTTACAATCTATTTTACCATTGTGTTTATAAATATAGATTTCTATATTATTAATAGAATATTAATTAGACCACTTTTAATAATTTCCTTCAATTTTTTATTGTATAGTTTAAGACAAATATTTAATTATATTGGATGTTCTTTTTTTAATATCTCTATAAAACAAAAGATAATTTAAAAAATCTTTTTTCAGTGATAATGGAATTTTATATACATATTCAATATATAGTAAATCATATCGGGTGTTTAAAAAATGGTCTAAGATTGTGGGAGAATTTATGAAGCCCATGATTGATGAGATAGTTCGACACAAGTCTATGTCCTCATTAAAAAATATGATACATGACCTTTCCCATCTATACATCAATTCTAACAGAGATCCTCTAAATAGTTCCCCAAATTCTGACGAACATCCAGAGCCCAAACATGTGGATAATAATGTTGTGCCAAATAGTTCTATTCCAATATATATTAGATCTGATAGATATTGTATCATAGTTATTGTATTATGTTACATAGGAAACTGAACTATATCTAGAGAATTAATTCGAAATCACATTGAATATCCAGCTTTCATGTAACATATTGATCCTACAAACATAATTGATGTTATTAATGATTAACTGTAGGTAATGGATATGAAATAAGTGTATAATCATTTTTTTAAAAATAATGTATGAAAATTATTTAAAATTTATGAATACTACAAAACTATTGATAATAAATCGGTTATTTGAAATAATTTATATTACATAGCTACAATAATTAGAATAAAATTTAGATTAGTTAGACAATGATATAATAATGTAGATGGAATTGACTCTAAAGTAACCATTTCACCAGTATCTGTACATAAATTTATTAGAATATTTAATTTGTATTCATCTCATTTGGATTTCAGACAATATATAATGGATTTAAAGAGTGTATTGTTTAATGGTTTTATAATTGAGGTTGTTTTTGTTGAACAACACCCTTGATTTCAAATCCCCCAATTTCCAACAAAAAATTAAATAAAAATGAATTATATGGTTGAAAAAATACCCTATATCATGGTATGAATTTAGTATATATAGGTATTAGTGGCCCACAAAATTAAATTTTCAAACCTACAATATTATTGCATTGTAGTGTTAAACCGTAGGGAAGGCCGGAGAGTGTTAATGGTTTTTAAACAAACAAGCATCACTATTGTCAATAGTGAGTGATTATACTTTTTTTATAATATTTATCTTATTATAATATTTGTATATTGATGTAAATATAGTATACAGTTACTATCATTAATCCAAAAACCTAAATTGACATGGGAGTAATGATTACAAAATATAAAAGGCAGAGATAGAGGATCAATATTCTTGACAACTAATAGGGGAATCACATAGACTACTTGTTTGAATTGATAATTTCATGAAAAAATAATATTGATATCAAAACCTCAAAAAATATATGATCAATCTCCCTCTATAGGAAATTTATCACACAGACAGTGGTTCTAGAAGTTTTCCACTACTAGAAACACAAAATTATATGGAAATTTGGAAATAATAATTTTGGAATTAATCTCGTTGATAAATTACAAATTTTTTTAATAATTTATTTTTTAAATTCATCTTTGGTCTATTTAAATTAGGGAACATGGTTTTACTAATTTAAAATCAATATGTGAAATAAATTAAAATCAAAATTTGGAATATTTCTGGCTGATCAATTCAAATTCACGAAGATTAAAATTTGAAAAGTATTAGAAGAATTTGAAAAAATAAATAATAATTCCCCATGGATTAATCAATAACTCAGAATTCATTGTATAAATTATGAATTAACAATTTTAAATATATATGAATCGAAAGAAAATTTAATGGAAAACAATTCTCCCTCAAAAAAATTAGAATTGTTACTCTGTTTTTCTCCTCATGGTCTGTCCACGTGTTGCCGCTCTGTCTGCTCTATGAGGATGCTACCACGGATCCACGCGATCTCTCTAAAGAATCAAATTTGTTGATTGTATTGATCATTAATGGATAGCCCATCTGTTTTACAGCTGGTCTATTTTCTTAATCCTATGTCATATAGTGCATGTGACTATAATTTTCTACAAAAATTGATATGTCTTTCATTACCTCACCACACATGTGTGATTTTATTTGTGATAATACTGGTGACATTATCAATACCCCACAAACAACAATCTAGTTAGTTCGGATGCATGTGGATGGAATTTGAGCTCCAGAATGTTTTTGTAAACAAAAAATTTAAAACTTTTTATGACGTAACATTAAAAACAATAATATATAATTAGTTTTATATTAATGTTTTATTTCTATTTAATATTTATTTAAAGTTGTCTATTTTAAAATTTTAAATAGAATTTTAAATTTTATTATTTTATTTATTTTATATTATATTGATTAAAAAAATTAAGAATTCTAAAATAATTTCAAAATTTTATTAAAGTAATAACATAATTTTATGGTTATTTTAAAAATTATTATTTAAGGATTTAAAGTTGTTTCTTAATTGAGTTAAATATTTATTTCCATTATTAAATATTCCTACTATTGTTGTTGTATTTTATGTAAAATGTAATTTTATTTTAAAATAATAAATTTTTTAATGTTATTAATTTATAATAACTGAAATATTATAATTATTTTATTTATACAATTTATTTAATTTTTAAATTACTATTATAATTGTTACTAAATTTAATGTTCTAGATTAATTAATAATAAATAGTTTTTCTATTAGTATTTTATATTAATATGTTTCACATTATAGTTTATTATATTTTAAAATAATTTATTTATAATTTTTATTACTATTTATAAAACTATTTCATTTTCAGTATTTTAATTTTTTTGAATCCCCCATTCTTCTTCACAGCACAAGGGGGGGTCTCTTTTGAAAATGGCTCAGTGATGGTAAAAACACATCAATCTACAGTTCCATGTCATTTCTCAGATCAGGGAAAAGATCTAGATTTGGCCTCCTAATACCAACAGGTATTTGAAATGACTCTGCGATGGCGGTGGTAGTAGTATCTATCTCAAATTTCCAAACCAGCATGCTGCAACTTCTAGATCTGACTTCTATCGACGCGGGAGTGTAATAATCAACCAGATGAATTTCAAATTGGTCATATGTGGCTACAAATATTCAGATCAAGGATTCTAATCTATGTTAGTGGTTTAAAATTGATTTTTGGATTCAAATATGGTGGGTTGGGGTTTAATTTTTTCTGGTGTTGGTATGCTGAGGATGGGTTGACATGGAATTATCAATGTTGGGAATGTTCTAATGCGTTGGTTGGATGAAGGATATGGGGATACATCAGAAGGTGAGATACTCATGGGTCGTCATGTGATTGTGTCAATGGATGGGTAACTGTAGAATGTATTTAAAGAGATCGTTAGTTAAAGGGAGATGGATAATGGTTGTGGTTGTTGTTTGTGTTAGTAGGTGATGAGAAGAAATAGATGACTGCCAGTAGCTAATTGAGATATCGACAATAGTAAAGAGGCATCAATGAGTGATGTGAAACTGTGTCAGTGACTCATTGAGTCACCAACAATAGAATAAAGTAGTACTTGTGAGATTGATAGTAAGAATATCCATGCCTCAACATCAATCTAGAAAACATGAGATAGAAATTAATAAAAATAAAAATTATTGAAATTAAAAATTTAAATATTATTAATTAATTAATTAATTAACTAAATGAAGATTCTAATAAATATTAATAGATTGAAAATAATAAAATGAATAATTATTAATAACAATTAAATCATAGCACTTCACATATATTAAAAACATACTTAGTTTTTTAATCAGAATTATTAACATACCAATTATTAAAATAATTGAAAAATGAAATAAAATATATATAAATTCTGAAATAAAATCAAATCAATTTAAAATAAATATATCACAAATGATTGAAAAATTAAATTTATTTTTATCGATAATAATTAAAATATAATATATTAAATTAACGTCTATGAAAATAAATTTCTAATAAACTTATTAGTTGGTTAAATAATGAAAACAAATCCAAAAATATCCTATTATTTGCAGAAAAATAAAAAAAATGAAATTAAATTATTAGAATATGTAAAACACAAATAGTATTTTTAAAGAATTATAATAAAATATTAGTTTTAAAAATTGACTAATTAATTAATGAAACTACTTAGTTATTAAATTATAATTAATTTAACAAAAAACCAAAAATAAGTTATTAAATGATAAAAAAATTGATAAATTATGTTGAAAATCATATAAATTTAAGGCCACATCAAATTCCCCAACACATTAACATTTTTTGTCCTCAAACAATTCAATAATTTGTTAACATTTGTTTTATTGATCTACTAAAAAATGTAAAAAAAAAAAAATAAACACTGAGGACAAGGAACTATAAATGGGAATTTTTTAAATATAATAATCTAAATAAGTCTTTCCTTAAACAAAATACTACTAGTGATCATGAAATCATGAAATCAGATTTCAATAAGTATGTCATGTGTTATATTTGATTATCCTTAAAGAATTAATTCAAATAAATCTATTCCCATAATTTAGGATCGATAAAAGTTCTAAAGTAAATATAATTAAAAACATAAAAACAAAAACATTATACCTTTACTTTCAAATAATTTTTAAAAATAAATAAATATATTCTTTGAATAACCTTATTGGTACATCATAGAAGATTCCATACAAAATAAGTTTCCTCTTATTCATCCAACATTGATTATTACACAAACCCTAAAGAACTCATTTTTGACACTAGGAACATTATTATTATTTTTCCCTAGCCATATATCTTGTGTTAAGTTCTGTGCATATACATATATTAGAATTTTATAGAGGGATTTAAGTTAAAATAAATGCACCTAGTGATAATATTCTCATAGATTCACTATGGGTTCCCAATTACCCATTTTATGCATGTTTCAATATATTCATATCCCAACAATTTATATTTGTTCAATGAGGTGATTAATTTTCAATAATTAAAAAGTGGGATGAGTACCATAGTTAAATGTTCAAAATTCCAATACATAGAGTTATGATCTCAACTCCCTAAACCATTATCCTATATCACTCTAAAAAATAGTTTATCAACTGAATATTCATAAAATTACTAAGAATGTTCACTAAAATTCCATCCATCCATTAAAATTCCATACCCATATTAACTACAAACTACCAGTAAAGTAATTTTCTTATGTAAAGGAACATTTGAGTACAATTTTTATCATAATGAATCTATTATTGTGATCAAATTTTGAAAAATAAAACATATTTTTTGAAAAACGTTTGAAGTGTTGATAATATTGATGGGATCCAATTAACAACAGTTTTGCACAATATATGTTGACCCCCTACCCCAAACATAAAACCCAATAATGTCTACCATATTGAATTCAAGTGTGGATAAATACAATTAAGCTATTTATGCTTAAAGTATATATGAATTGAAGAAGATTAGTAACATGTTTAAGGGTATCAGTACAAATCTAAAATAATCTTTTTCATCATAATTAAATTTTACCATTTTTACATGCATTATCATTAACATTAGAGAAAAAATTTCCAATTATGTTTAATAAGTAGAATGTAATAATACTTAATTGCAAAGTGAATTAGGTTTAAGAAAATTTTACAAAATGTGATTCAATAAGATATTCATTAAATAAGAATATTTCCATGCTAAGACACCAAATATAAACAAGTAGATTCAACTAAAAAAAATAAAATATCCATCTTGCATCCCCAGACATTTTTTATCACATAACAAATATTTTAAAACCAAGATTCTCAATTTTCCAAAAAAAGGCTTGCATATAATTTTTTAGCATAACTACTAAAGCATTAATAAATTCCAACAAGAAAACACATGCATAATAATTTTTTATAAATGAAAAATTAGCCAAAACAATATCCACGAGAACTGAGCATACAATATATCTTTTAGTAAAGAGACAAATGTAGTAGAAGTTCATAGTAGGAATAATGAAACATATAATTCTTTATAAGAGGTATAATATTACTGACTTACCAAAAATACCATCATCCAGTCACTATTGAGTGTCCTAATGACAGTAGTGTATTAATATCTAATATAAATAGATAGGTCAATAAATCACCTTTTAACTGAGTAACGATGACTTAATAGCAATTTGGTTTTTAATGTGAAAGGAGTTGAAAAAAATTGATGAAATTATAACAAGGGACATCATAGAAAATGTTTAATCCAATGATCGTTCATTGTAAGAATTCCAATCATTTGTGACACTAAATGTATTATCCTTTGTATTCTGCATATAAGAACCAGCATGAAAAAGAATAAGACACCTGTATAAATAGATACGACATGAATAGAAGGTAGAAAAATTTTATAAAAATTAAAACAAGAAAAATATAAAATGTAAAAATAAAAGTGAAAACATTTGAAGAATCCTAGGAATCATTGAGTTTAATATCTTATGTTATACTTTTTTTAAGTAAAAATATTGTGTTTTATTTTATTAGAACATTAAATGTCATGGGTTTCCTCCAATGTAGTACAAAATATTATGTCCCCATCAGGACTCACCTAGAAAATAATTGTAGTCATTTTGTGGGTGTGGTTCCCTATCCATAAACTACCACATATTTAAAGCCAAAATGTTTTTCACAAAATAATGGATTTTTTGGGCTCCAAAAATTAAGAAAATTGAAACACTATTTTCGACATCCGTAAAACACCATAAAAATCTCCCATTAAAATTAATTAACTACTCAAAGGATTATTCTAGTACAGCATAAAATTGATCACCAAATTTCAATTTTTTTAGTTTTTTTATTTTATTTAGATTGAGGTGAAATCCAATTAACACACAAAAGTTGTAAAAACAATTTAATGCTCGAGAACATTATAGTTTATCTTTGTAGTGGTTTTATCCACATCATGAATAGATTCATATTTGATGAAATTAATTTTTTAATGGAAAAAATATAAATTTTCGAAACAAGGTGTGTAAAAATATCATTAAAGTTGTCTCTATTATCATAAACAATAACAGAATAAAAAACAGGTACCTATTGTTGAGTAATGAAAAACATGTTTAAGAAGGGGTGCAATGGTAGTGAGTCTAATAAAACTAGAAACACATGAACTCATATAATATTCATCCTTTAAACTTCTATCAGTATCACAAAAATATTCAACACCCAACTCTGCCATAGATGACATAGAAACCTAAAGAAGAGTCAATTTTTGTTCATCCATAAATAATAGTTTCATAATGTCATTAATATCATCCATAATTTCTCAACAATAAATAAGCTATAAACAACAACTAATTCGGAGAAATAATTTCTAAAACCATCTTATACTGTGTGTTCAACCTCTAATTCACGTTCAATTAAAAAAATTATTTCTCAAAAAAAAATCAGTTGACTATTCCATAAAGATCAGTTTAGGGGGAGAAATGTTCAAATCAGCATCAATAAATTCAGTTTCCATATTGTTCAAATATAAAGAATTTCCTTGAATTTTTTTTATCATAGTATATATTTTTTTAGAAAGGTGATCACTCTTATAGTATGGTAGTGAAATACTTAGATTTATTATTATTTTTTCAAAAATCATTCCATCATCAACATATTCCAACATCATTTATGTTATTGATGGGTTAAAATTTTATAAATACGGAAGTGTAATTTTCATTTCATGTTCATCAATTTCATATTCAATGATTTCAAATATTGTTTTCTCTTCCAATGTATACAAAAATGCATGTTCTAGATCATGGTTCATAATTTCAGATAAATTTTGTAAAGTGTTTTTAACATTAAAGTTCTCTTGAATCAGATTATATTAATCCCGAGTGATCCAATTTTCCTTATTTCTAATAGATTAATTTTCTCAAAATTATGAATCTTGAAGAGAACTAGGAATAAATTTTCTATATGTTTTAATTTATTTAAAAAATTGTCCAACTCAAATACATTTATTTTATTTTTGGGATCTTCAATGTTTTGATCTTCATTTAGCGAGTTAGTAACATAGTTTTTTTTATTAAAATCATATTCGTCAAAGTATATGGTTTTTTTGCTCAGGTTTAACCTCACTCTCCTTTTAAATTAAATTTTCAAATATTCTATAAAATTTTTCTTCTTCACTTATTTTTTATTGTACTTTTTCATTACGCCATATTTGTAACTCTAAGAGCATTATTTAAATCTATTTGAGTTTTTGTCCTTTCTCTTAAAAATTTAGAACTTAAATTTCATTGTTTTGGCCTAAAAATAATTTCCTACAAACCATCCTTGAATCCATTTTAGATTCAATTAGTTCATTATTATCTAGAATGTATGATTGGGGCTCAAAATATTGTTCATTCTCTTAAAAATATTAAATCAGTTGTGGTTGATTATTGGAAAACTACCAAGATGTGTGTCTATAATAACCACAATAAACACAACGAGGTCGACTATAATAATCCAATACAAAAAATTTATTAAAATTTTTAAAGTTAAAAATATTAAACATAGATTGAAAATAAATAAATATAAATTTGATGTTCAACACAAGAAACTGATTCATATATTTCTGATATTTTTAAAAAAAATTTATATTAGTTATTTTTTTTTGAATATTCTACCATTAAATACTCAACACGTTCCTTCCCCAACAGTGGCTCCATATTTTGATAGGGTATTGAGGTAGTAATGACCCTCAAAATTAAAATTTTCAACTTACAATTGTATAAATGTTTTTGGTCAAACAACAAGGATGGTAAAATAATGTTAAAGGGTTTAAAACAATCAATATCAATTGTTGTCAACAGTGGTTTGAAATATTCTTTTTTTTAAATCAAATTTTTTTATATTGTGTATATCGATGTAAGGACAATATAATAGGAAAAATTTAAACAAAAAAAACTAAATAGACAAATGATTTATGAAAGGAAAATAGTGAAGGCATTGACATAAGAACAATATTCTAGATAACAACTCTCGGAAAAGGTAACCACACATGAGTAAATGATAATTTTTTTGAAAAATTACTATTGACATCAAAATCTCAAAAAAAATATTGCATTACTCTCCCACATGATGAGAATAATCACACTGATTGTGATTATATTAGTTCTCTAAAACTAGAATCAACAAATTATAATGAAATTTTAAAATAATGCTTCAAGAATTAATATTTCCGATCAGTTACAATAGTTTTGAATTAATGATTTTATAGATGAAAAAATTATATTTCTCACAGAGAGATCATGGTGTTATGAAATTAGAATCAACAGGTTCATAGAAAATTAAAATTTATAGTTGGAACTGATCTCGCCGATTAATTCCAAATCTTGAAAATGAATATTTGTAAAGAAGAAAAAATAATTGAGCCATGAAATTATAAATACCAATTAATTATTCAGTTCATTAGAATTCATCCTACAAATGAAGAATTAAAACATTAAATTATAGAATAATTGAAAGAGAAAAAGGAATGATAATAATTCACCCTCATAATCTTCAAAACAGTTGTTTTGTTCTTCTCCTAATAGTGTGTCTAGGTCTTGCCACTCTGTCTACTCTATGAGGATGCTGCTACTGCTCCAAGTGGTCTCTCCAATGAATTAAATGTGTTGAATAGTGTGAAAAAGGATTGTCTCGACCATCCATTTTTCTTATTTCTCTATTTTTTTAATCCTTCATCATATGCATCATGTCTCTAATATTTTCTCCCGACATCAATAAGTCTTTCACAAAGTCACTACACCTGTGAAATTTTTCATGAAAATGGAAGTAACAGTATCAAAGAACCTCTAAGTAACTACAATAAAATTAGTTATGATGAATGTTGATGGAATTTCGCTTTCGGAATATATCTCTATGAAAAAAAATTAGATGTATGATTATACAAAATAATAAATTATTATTTTCAGATTAGTTTATTATCATTATTTAATAGAAAATTTATTTTTGTTATAATATTATTAATAAATATTTTAATTTTTTACTTTATTTATTTTAGATTGTATTATTTAATTTTTCTGAATAATTATAATACTAAATACATAATATTGTGAAATTTGTAATATTATTTTATTATTGTTATCAAAATTTTTATTTTTGTACTAAATATAGTTTTATAAATAATATATATTTTTTTTAATTATTATTATTATTGTTGTATTATTTTAATTAAAAATTTAAGTTATATTATATTAGTAAAATTGTTAAAGATAAAAATCTATAATAACTAGAAAAATTAAATTATTTTAAATTAAAATTAATTTAATTTTTAAATTAATGTTGTAATTTTTATTATAATTATAAATTTTTGTTAATTAATTATAGATTTATTTTTCTATTTTTATTTTATTTTCATATGTTTTATTATGTATATTATTTTATCTATTTAATTATTTTTATTATGTATATTCTTGAGATTTATATTATTATATCATATTCATTTTTTAAATTTATTTTTAAATCCCGTCCCCCTTCTTCTCTACGGAACAATAGGGTTGTGGGGAGGGGTCAGATACTCTTTCAAAACTGGCAGTTGCTTTGGCAGGTCCATCGGAAAAGGATCTTTTTAGGATACTCCTCCATGCACGGTGGTGATTCGACATGCGACATTGGGTATCGAACTGAACAAATCCCATGATGATTGTTAAAGAACATCCATCAATGGTGTCATACAGTTTCTTAAATCTGGTCCAAGATCTGGTTCAAGGCCTCCTACATAGCGTGGGTTCATGAGACGTCTCTATGATAGTAGTGGATGTATCCAATGACTCAATTCACTATGTTATCTTACTGCATATTCTACAGCTGACTTCAATCTTTGCTGAATAGGCATCATGGACCAGTGACTAAGAAAATCGATTCTCTATGGATTCAAATATGCAGATCAGGGGTTTAGATCTATGAAGGTGGTTTTATATTTTTCTTTGTCATCAAATATGGTGGTTTGGGGTTTTATTTAATTGATTTAGGTCAACTGAGGATGGTTTGATAGTGAAATATAATAGAAGTGAATGTTCTGATGCGTCTATAGGATGTTTGAATGGATGAGGAATTAGTATCTCGTGAGCCACTAATGGGTCAGTATGTGACTGTGTGAATGCTGGGGAATCAGTATCATAGAGTTTTGTTGATTAGTAGGTTAAGCTATGATGATAAATGAGGGTTGATGGTGTTGGTGTTAGAAGGTGGAGTGAATAATTTGATGACTATTGGTAGAAAATTTAGTCAATGACAATAGTAATGAAGAATTAGTCGGTGAGGTAAAGTTGTTTTAGTGACATATTAAGTCAAAAAATGATATGCCCCATCCCATAGGGCCCGTGTTGTGACTACCACAAACCTACCTTCCATAGGCTAGGCGTTGGTTACTAGCATCAGAATGGTGTATCCCTAAAAAGGGAAGGCATTGCTTTTAAACCTGTACAAACACACAACCCAAGAACACAAGAAGGAGAAACCATGAAGTATACTGATATAGAAAAAAGTGTGCTGAATGTAAAGGGTCCAGAAATACAATCCCAACTGCTAAGTAAATGTACAAATGGAAAGTACAGATACAACAAAAAGTACATGCAACTTTAGGATTTTCCGCTGAGGATCCAACCTAAAGGTTATGTACAAATCATACCAATATCACTCCATGTCATCTTGTCTCCTCCATGTATCACATGGTCCTGGATCCCTCTTGACTCATCTCAACTACTCGTCATCTACACAAGACACAAAAAGGTGCGGGTGAAGACCATGTTGGGGTTAGTATGACGATGCTCAGTAGGGACCCTGAGACCCCTGTAGGTCTCCTAGAGTTACACAGTGTAAAAACCACAAAGAAAGAAATGAACTCTACTTAGGTATATGTCGATAAAAATACCAAAGTTATCAAGATATACTCATCTCATACATGAGGAATAAATACCACGAAGATTACATCATAAAGGTATAATTATAACATAAGTAACACCACATAGGTAGAAGTACCACACAGGTACACCAGAAAGGTAAATGTACACAACACAACTCATCTCACTCTAGTTATCACTTTAGGTCAAGGATTGAAGGGTTATCACTTCATTGAACTCCTCAGATGCTGGAGAACTCCTTCTCTATCGATTAAAATAAGCATGTTTGGTCACACTATGCCGCTTCCCCCTAACCATGAACTGTTGTGGTACCCATCCATGATGGGTTCCATGGGAATGCCAGGTCACACAGAGCTGCTTCCCACCATGGGCATGTCGGGTCACACAGAGCCGCTTCCCACCATGGACGAACTGAGGAACACTTCTTGTCGATGACCAGGGGTTTGATGAGTCACACAGAGTCTCTCCCAACCGTGGGCATGCTGGGTCACATAGATCCACTTCCCACTTGGTCAATCGTCAATCAGTCTTAAAGTCTTAGCCAACCATAGGGTTCCATAAACAGTCTTATTGGTAGAACCGCTCCTCAACCCACTAATCACTTCTTGATATCCATGGAATTCGCCGTAAGGTATATTATAGGTTAGTAACCATAGAATCGTCAATAATAAAATATGAACTCCTCAGCTGCGGGAGAAATTCTCCTCTATCGAGTACAGTGGGCCTGTCAGGTCACACAGATTTGTTTCTTAATTACCTTGAACTGCTGTGGTACTCATCACTTATGGGTACCATGGGAATTTCAGGTCAAATAGATCTTCCTCCCACTATGGGCCTACTGGGTTACAAAGATCCACTTCTCATCGGGCCATCGTCAAGAGGTCTTCATGTCACTTCCAGCTACAAGGTTTTATTCGTAGTGCATTTTGGAAAACTGGTCCTCAAGCCATCAGTCATATTAAATCTAGTACAATGTCTCAAAAGGAATTAACCCTATGTTTGACGATGTGATATGGTTTCTAATGTAATAGACGGCACATAAATCGGACGCTCGGTGTGTATGTTATTTGAATTTCATTTTCGAGGTCCCGATTGGAATCGGGTGCGATCCTACCATGACATGCACCAAATTTATCAAAAAAAAAACTCATGGAGTCAAAAAAATTTCCTTATCACTCCAAGGACCCCAATTCCATAGATGTTTTATTTAAGGGACGTCTGGTTCTTGTTATAATGCCATTTTGGTGTTCCTGGGCAGTACAAGATCCGGGTATGGTCCGCCTTGGTCGGACCAACCCAATATGTTTTGACATGGGTCAAACCGTGTCGACCAAGGTTGAATCGGCCAGAATCAGATCCGACCCTACTCAGGTCAACCCACCCAGTTGGGCCCAACCCAACCTAGCTAGGTCGCGGGTCGACCACTGGGCTCTGGTTCGGCCCGCTGATCGGTGGGTCGATCTGTCGGACCGACCTGGCGATGCCCCACAACTAACAGCGCTGGCCGCCAGGGATACCCAAAAACAATTATTCTGTGTAGGGCCAACAAGGTTTAGATCCACATCAGTAGGTCAACCCATGGGTTATGACCCCAACGCGGCTCCATGGGGTGATGCGGGTCCTCCGTTCCATGGACAACGAGCCACAACATAGCCATTGGGAGCACCATTGGCGCGTGTTGTGTCCATCGGCCGCATGTCAATTCAACAACCCCTTGCACCTACTGCGCCCAACAGAAGTCATGTCATTGCTACTGCCCATGCACACCACTAGGGTCTCACCCCACCTCTGCTCCACTGGCTCTGTCACAGTTGAATAGTGTACCGGCTGGCCACTCCACTGGTCAACACGACTTACGATCCATGAACCTCCTTGTTCATCAGCGGTGCACCACACATCCTCCATGTATGGCCTATTTCGGATGCTCCAAGAACCACCACAGCTTTGTGCTATAGCCTCCCCTTGTAGCCTAAGGTGACGTGCAATCCACTACGTAGCTGATTGGTGTCGTCGTGTTGTCTGTATTCCATGGAGGCATAATGACATAACAAATATAACAGAGGTTTCATGCCTAGTTCATTAGTCTCGGGACCTCTACATTAGATCGTAACTCTAGGGGGTTAAGGGTTTAATAACAATTAAATTAAACAACCAGATAAACCCAACAAGATTCCCTATAAAAACCTTCTACAATGATGAATGAAACGCTTGTTAAACTTTTAGTTAGTTGACCTGTGTTTTTCGTGTTATTCAAGAACTAGGATGAGGAAATCAATAAAAAGGATAAAAAATTACACCACATACCTCATGTTCATTGGAGATTGTCTATGTTAGGGGATGTTTCAGAAATTTTCATCCCCACCACAGGCATCCAACGATGCCACTTGATCATCGTTCAATGGTTCGTGGTTCGGGGGGACACTGGTTACTGCCGACTAGAACCAGCTTCATCCTCCCAATGATGGGCATCACAACACTTAATCAGATTCTTGTTGCATGGTGATGTTGCACATATTCATCACCTAAAATTCCATACCAATAAGAGAGGGGGAGGGTAAATAATGATAGTGGAATTTTTTATGTTTCATTTTATAGGAACTTTTCAAAATTCCATTGATGTTGGTACTTATTTTTTGAAGGGTCAAGCCATTTAAAGGCTTGAATCACCACTGGTCCCACAGTACAGCTTGTCCGTTGGTTGAAAAAAAAATAGTAAGATTATTTTATTTCATTTTGTTTTAAAAGTTACAAAAAATAATTTCTTTTTTAGATTTACTACGGTCAATGTAAAGCCTCACATAAGAAAATCTCAGCACTGTGGATTCAATGATGCCCTCATATTTTTAATCTGAGCACCGACTCAAATGTTAGAAAATGCATCTTGTGCATTTACTGAATGTACAAAAATAAATATCATAAAATTAATAACAGTCACCCTAGACACGCATTGGTGGAGGATAGGCTTTGTATAAGTGAAACACGACCCCAATAAACCCAATAGTACTATCATATTTCCAATTGATGTTATGATTTAAATGTTTTGGATTTTATAATAAAATATTTGTCCCTTAATTATTTTATTTACGGCTACAAACTAATATTCACTGCTGGCCCACGCCAGCCAATGTTAGTATCTGCCCAAATAAAGAATACCATTACGAGTTCAGCAGTGGTCTCAAATTTTTAATCCATGATACCGTGTGTGAGTTATAAGAATTTGAAAAATAAAATAATTTAGTTAATTATTTTATTTATGGTTATTCCATTTTTTTATTTCTCATAGGAGGCCTACACCAACTAAACATAATTTGTGCCTAGGGTAAACCCACCTTCCTGAATGAAATAGTGCCCTAATATTATTAATCCCCAAAACCATTTAAGGGTTCTACCACTATTTTAGGAAAACTGATATTTGTGACATTTAAAGATTGACAAAGCATTAATGTGCCTTTCTAGGCACTCAGAGCCTCAGAATCATACGCCGTCAGATTTCATATTCTCAAAATAATTCTATATAATTATGAAAATTATTCGTAATTTATGGGACATTACAGTCTCCCTAGAATAGGGCTTCACATCCCCAAAATCCATAACATAGACTAAGGAAACAAATGGGGCTACTGAGCATGTATTAGAGCCTCCCCCTCCCATGTGATCTCATGGTGGTTTTCTTGCAGCCAAAGAATGAACACCAGAGGTATCAAACACCCATGAAGGACCCAATCCCATCGGTCCACAATCTCTACTGAAACCTTCATAAATGTCCCCTCATCATCTAAGTCTCAATCTCTATGGTCGATGAATTGAGAAGGGTTATGCACATATCTCCTTAGTTGGGATACGTGGAAGATTTCATGCACCCCCTCAAACTGTGGTGGTAGTGTCAAGCAGTATGCCACCCAGCCAATCCTACAACGTATCAGAAATGGTCTAATAAACATCCTTGATAACATGTTGCCTTGGACACACATCTGTAGTCGCCAACCAATAGAGAATCGCAAGAATACGTAGACCCCCTCAAGGAACTCCAAGGGTCTCTGTATATTGTCCGAAAAATAATTGTACCAAATCTGTGCAGTCTTCACATGCTGAAATGTGAGACATCGTGATATGACTCTGCCACCACTTTCTTCATCCATGGACACTATTACTAACGTTGATGGTCCTAGTTTATCTTCTTGACAACAGGATGTACCACCAGAGGGGAAATATATATCTCCCTCAACACCACATCATGTAGTTCTACGTGTACCATGGTACATCCTCCAAAGAGGATGATGTGCTCCCCACATTCACAAAATCCATCTACTGAATGCCCAAAGGTAATCTAAGGACATCGAGCCTCGTAGTGAATGCCATGATATTGTTCCTCCCTGACTTGCTAAAGGAGTGGGGGACTGACAGTCATAGATTGAAGGTAAGAAGCTTCATCTCTACCAATGAAAAATATATGCGGCATGAGTAGCTACTCTGATGCCTCACATAGTATTTATAGAAGAGACCTCACAATGAGTTCGTCTACTACAACGTTCCCCTTGCAAGGATTATATACTGTCTCAAATTCATAGTCCTTGAGGAACTCTAGCCACTTTCGTTGGGAACTGAAAACTCAAAACTCGTGCTGCTATGAGGGTAAGGCTGGAAAACTCACGAGTGGTCAGAGGCACCCTCCTATTCTAGAGTTTATCCTGTTTTTCCTGAAATTCTATTATGCCTACAATGTAAAATCCAAATCCAATGTTGTAGGTAAACGAAAACCATTTTTCATAATATAATAAATCTGAGTATGAACTATGGAAGTTCAGTCATATCTAATCTAAAATCGAAATGCCTCGATGATGCCACAAAATGGTTCCAACCAAAAATCTCGTATCATGGGTGATATTACACCATCAGCATAAGTGTGATTATTGAGTCTCTTCCCAACGATATCTTCAAACGTGAGGGTCTAGTCAACGGTTTAATTGGAAACACTATTTCATGAACAAGACTTGGGGAAGGAAGGAATGATTACTACCTATGTTAATTGGTACGACATCGAGTAGTATACAATAAACGTACCTCAAATCATTTATAGTGCCCTTCGGTCACTCTCCTTGACTACATGCATCTACTCCCTTCCCTCATCCTCGAGCTACATGAGGCAGGTGGAGACCACATTGGGGGGTGTAACATGTTGAAATGTACACCAACTCATGTTTTTCTCCTAGATCATCTTCCACGTCTACATCCCAATAGTTTCATCATTACCTAAATATTCTTCTTCCCGAAACATTTTTTACACCCCCATGTATCGGAGACTGGCCATAGTTTCTTACATTCCTACTAATAACTTTCACTAGTTGTATCAGCTCATCCATAGAACATTCAACCACAAAGGTCCTCTCTAGAACCCTAACAAATGTAAGAATGCATAGAGGAATTGTGCTAGATCGGGCATCCTTAAACACACCATTATCGGAAGTATAAGCCCTGAATTAATGAACATATCCTATTCATCGAGTACTAGGAATGGTCGGTATAGCTCGATGAACACTCAGCTACCGACATGTCATCCTGCCGAATTTGTAGAAGATATATAGAGCTCTGAGCCACCTCTTCAAGACATTCCTCAGCCGTATGTGAGTCGACAATCCCTCAAAACCTGAGGGGTATCTAATATAGAAATAAGTGTTAGGCACTAAGCCTACATGTGTCCTCTACTAGTATTGTCTATTGTAACTGCTGACCAACGAGTACTGATATAACTGGCACACTGCCTGAAGGTACCATCTCGGGAAACAGTCCATGTTCCAAAGCCTCATCAATATGTTTACCATCCTCATGGTAACACACTAAAAAAACTACCAGCTAGTATCACCATCAGATCGGTTGGTGTCTCAACTATGTGGAAAATTATAGCCCTATCCTCCATCTAGTCCTCAACTATATGGGAATATGTCTCGCCTAGAAATATCATTGGCCAATGCTGATAGAACTCGTGAAACGAACTCTGTGGGCATGCACCACACATCGGTGCAGCTGGTGGTAATTGCTTCCCAACGGGTGGTGGTGTTCCTGGTACAACACTCGAAGTTGCCAACACAGTATGTTGGCCCTTCACCAAAGCATCGTCCCGTGGTGGGCCATCATCGTGTACTCTTTTGGGAATCCTAGCTGGATGTCTACATAGCAGAATCCTGGTAAGGGAATGATGAGACATGGTCATTATGATATACCTGGTGAGCTGTCTCCAATGAAATCAAAAGAAAAACTTTTCAAAAACCCATGAAATCAGTGTTTTTGTGCACTGAATCAAAAATCATAATTCAGGGTCCTATTGTATGGATACGTCGGCTGCCACCCCAACACTGGACTCCCTAAAATGAAAACCATGAACATAACAGATAACAATATTACTATATTGGAAAGATAAATGTCGTAGTTCTACTACAGAATAGAACTCCTCTGATAAGAATTTGTCACGACCCATCCCCTGGGGCCCGTGTTGGGACTACCCCAAGTCCAACTTCCATTGGCCTGGGCCTGACGACTGGCACTGGAAAGGTGTATCGCTAAAATGGGAAAAAGTTGACTTTAAACCTATAAAACACATAACCCAGGAACACCACAAGAGAAACCCTGAATTAAACTGCTATATAAATAAGATTGATGTCAGTAAAGGAGCCGAAATACAAGCCCAACTATAAAGTACAAGTACAACTTGTCATGTACAGATACAACTAAAAGTACAAGCCGCTCCTGCATCACCCACCAAGGATCCTACCTAAAGGGTAGGTAAAGATCATCTAGATAGCACTCCACATAATCTTGTCTCCTTTATGCACCGACTAGTCCTGTCTCCCTCTAGACTCAACTCTGATGCTCATCGTCTGCACAAGACACAACAAGGTGCATGTGAATCCCGTGCAGGGGTGAGTATGATGATACTCATAAGGGATACCGAGACCCATGTAGGTCTCATAGAGTTGAACAAATGGAAAACCACAAAGCAAGATATCATCTCTACTTAGGTATATACTCATACATATAACTATGTTATCATGATATACTCATCTCATACATGAGGAATGAATACGACAAAGGTAACACCAAAAAGGTAGAAGTACGACACAGTATACACCATACTAGTTGAAGTACCACACAGGTACACCATGAATGTAAAGGTAAAACTCGAAGGTATAATTACACAACACAAGTCATCTTACACCAGGTAACACTTTAGTTCAATGATAGAAGGGTTATCATGTCATTGAACTCCTCGACTGCTGGAGAACCCATTCTATATCCAATAAAGAAGGCATGTCGGGTCGCATAGAGATACTTCCCACTAACATTGAATTTCTTTTGTACCCATTCCTTATTGTTACTATGGTAATGTCGGGTCACACAGAGCTGCTTCCCACAGTGGGCATGCCAGGTTACACATAGCTACTTCCCACCTAGGTTGAACTGAGGTACTGCTACTGTTAAGCATTGTGGGTCTGTTGGGTCACATAGATCCACTTACCACTATGGACCTGCTAGGTCACACAGAGCGGATTCCCATTGGGCCAATCATCAATCATTATCCAGGCCTCAGTCAACCATAGGGTTCCATAAGTAATTTGTTTGGGAGAAATACTCCTCAAGCCACTCGCTGCATCTTGATATCCATGGAGGTCACCACAAGGTATATTCTAGGGTTGTGACAATAGCATCGTTAGTCACAAAACATGAGTTCCTCAGCTACTAGAGAACTCCTCCTCAATCGATTATAATAGACCTTCCGAGTCACACAAATCCACTTCCCACTAAACATGAACTATTGTGGTAATCATCCCTAATGGGTACCATGGCCATTTCAGGTCACACCGATTCACTTCCACTGTGGGCCTACTGGGTCACCCATAGCCGATTCCCACCAGGCAATTTACATGTTTCTTTCAGGTATCAATCAAGTTCACGGTTTTGTATATAGCATGCTTGGGAGAACCACACCTCATGCCATTTTTCGTATTACAACTGGCAAAAATTCTAATTAGTAAGTAACTCGATGTTTCACCACATCATAAGTGTTATAGCACAATAATTAGCACATCAATCGGACGCTTGGTCTGTGGGTTATTAGAATTTCAGTTTCGTGTGCTCTGTTGGATTCGACTGCTATCAAACCCGTCTATACATAAATTTTCTATAAACGAACCATGGAGTAAAATAAATGATCCATATCACTACATAGTTCCTAATCTCTTAGATGGTTCATCAAATGGACATACCGTTCTCAAGATAAGCCTCTTTTTGTGTTCATGGGAAGTACTTGGTCTGATTTCGGTCCACCTTAGTCAGGCCACCCCGACCTAGGTCGACACGACCATACACTAGTCCAACCCAACTCGGGTCAACGCGGCCTGCTGGGCCTGGCAGGGCTGCAGATCAGTCCACTAGGCCGTTGGTTGGCCCGCTGAGCGGAAGGTCAGTTCGCTGGACCGACCCGGCGGTGCCACCTTACTGGTGCGCGGGCCGCCATAGATAAATGGACATGTCGCATCAGATTAGGGATGAGAGGTCATGGATCCACGTCAACGGGTCAAAACGTAGGGGTTGACATGAACGTGGCACCACAGGACACCGTAGGAACTCTGTGCTGCGGAAGATGAGTCGCAACTTTGCCGTATGGCAAGTCACTAGAGTGTGCCCCGTCCACTGGATGCCTCTCAATCTGGCACCCCTTACTCCCTCCATGGCCAATACGGGCTGCAGCCTTACTATTTCTTGGGCATGCCGCTAGGGGTGTACCACCTATTCGCTCTGCCGGCTCTGTCGTGGCTGGCCGACACACCAGTCATCCTCTCCTCCAGTCACCGCTACTGATGAGCCACAACCCTCCTAGTTCATCAGCGGCACGCGACGGCGCGCCAATAATCCTCTGTGGAAATCCAGTGTTAGCCGCTCTGATGACCATAGTGGATTTGTATTGCGGCCTTCTCTTGCAGCGTGCATTGACACGCTATCCACCATATAGCCAATCAGTATCGTTGCACTCTCGGTATTCCATGGAGGCACAATGTTGTAACAAATATATCATAGGGTTCGTGTCTGGTTTGTTTGGCCCACACCCTCGGTATTAGCTCGTAACACAAGGTGTAATAAGGTTTTAATTACAATTGATTTAAACAACTAGATAGACCCCACAAGATTCCCCACAATGAAACCCCAAAAAGAAGGATGAATCTCGGGTCAACCCCTTAGTCGGTTCACGTGCGCTCTTCATGATTCTCAAGAGTAGGGAAGAGGAAATAAATTAAAAGCATAAATGAATAAAACCCTATCACATATTCATTGGAGAGTGTCCGTGTTTTAGGAAGTGTCGGAATTCTTCATCCCTGTAACAAGCCTCCAACAACGTCGCTCGATCGTTGTTCTTCGGTTCGTGTATTACGATCTCTCGTCAATACCTTCTGGAACCGAATCTATCCTCCAAGTGTTGCGCATCACAACCCATTTCAAGAGCTTCATCGCTTGGTGATGTAACGCCAATTCCACCCCACACACCCCAAATAAATAGAAGATGGAGAGGGTAAGTAACGATTGTGAAATTTATGAATGTTCATTTAATTGAAACCTTAATAAATTCCAACGATGTTGTTACTTTGAATTTCAAGGGTCAATCATTTTAATGGCTTGACTTTCCACTAGTCCCACACTACCACATTTGTGTTGGTGGAGAAGATATAAAATAATGAGATTATTTTATTTCATTTCTTTTTAAAAGTCATACAAAATATATTATTCTCTGGACCTACTGCGGTCAATATAAAGCATCCCTTCTGTGAATACTGGAACTATGGATTCAATAGTTCCCTCAAATATTTAATCTGAGCACCAGTTCAAAAGTATTAAAACAGTTCTCATGCGTTTACTAAATGTACCCAACAAATGTTCGGAAACATAATAAGAGTCACCATTGACCCGCGACGATTGAGGTTAGGTTTTTACTAAGAGAAACACACCCCAACGAACCCAAAAGTACTCTCGGATTTTCAACCCAAGTTACCATGTAATAGTTAAGGATTTTAAAATAAAATAATTGTCACTTAATTATTTTATTTAAGGGAAAAAAGTAACATGCACTAGTGGACCACACCAAACATTGTTAGTATCTTCCAAAAGAAATAATACCCTCACTTGTTTAGCTGTCGTCTCAGATTTTTAATGAGAGTTACCGTTTGTGAGTTGTAAGCATTTGAAAAATAAAATGATTTATTAAATTATTTTAATTACTGTTATGCCATTTTTGGGTTTTCTCACAAGAGGTCTGTGCCGACTAAACATAAGATGCGTCTAGGGTAAACGCACCATCATGAATTCAACGGTGTCCTCCGATTATTTATCTTGGAAAAGAATTTATGAGTTATTCTGCTTTTTGAAGAAAACTACTTATGAGTGCTATTTAAAGTATAAGAAAACTTTGATTGAAAATTTAGGGCACTCCGGACATCGTAATCATGCACTGTCAGATTTTGTGGTCTCAAAATAATTTCATATAATTAGAAAAATTATACATAATTTACAACACATTACACCAAATGTGGTAAGAGGCAGTATCAGTGAAACATAAAGAGGGGTAGTTGGTGTGTCTATATAAATCTGCAAAATCTGATATAAAATTTAATAATAAAAAATGTAATTAAATTTAAGATTTAATAATTTTAAATAAATAAATGAATACTAAAATTATAATGAATTGATTCAAAACAATTGAATAATAATAATATTAAAAAAAATAAACTCACCACTTAAATTATATAAAAAATTAAATTTGTTTTTTTATAGTGTAATTAAATTACCAATTATAAAAATAATTGATAAATTAAAAAAATAGATATAAATTAATAAATAAAATATACTAAATTTAAAATAAATTGATTACAAATGATTAAAAATAATTATTTTTTAATCTTTCAAAATTACATGATAAGATATTAAATTAAATATTATGTTAATTAACTGAAAATAAAATGAATAACTATTTAAATAATTAAAACAAACATAACAAAATATTATTATTAAAAGAAAAACAAATAAATAAAATGAATTTATATTATTAGAATATGTAAAACACAAATAGTGTTTTTAATGTCTTGGAATAAAAGATTAGTTATAAAAATTGACTTATTATAAAATTAAACTACATAATTATTAATTTACAGTTAAAGTTAATGAAACACAAAAAATAAATAATTAAATGATTAAAAACAAATATAAATGATCTGGGGAATAATGTGAATTTCTGTCAACCTCATATGACATTTGTTGCACCTATTGATTTTGAAAATCTTTTACTAATGGAATATATTACCCTACTTTATTTATTAAAAAAATTACGAAAATATATTTTAGTTGAGAATATGTATATTGATGATATTATTTTTGGATATTCAAAAATTCAATATGTATTGAGTTTTCAAACACAATGAAATGTAAATTTTAATGGAGGTCAAAATGATAAATGATGTTTATTACTATATTTAGGAATATAGAAAATAAATATGTTATTATTTTAAATCAGATAATTTACATTAAATTTTTTTTGAATTGATAATTTATGGATAACACAAATGAGTTGATAATACCATGAGTAAAAGAATTAAATGGGATATTTATAAAAATGGGAACATGGTTTAAAAAACCACTTATAATGGTATTATTGGAAATTACTATACATTAACACATGTTGACCAAATATTATAATGACATGGACATTTTAATAATGTTTTGTTTTAAGAAAATATATATTTTACTATTTTATAATACATAAAATATATTTGTGTAAATTAAATGAGACCATATGATTTTGACTATTATATGATAGTTAGTTAATATTATTATTGGAAACAATAATATTTTTTAACATTATAATTGTTGTTTACAAATAGAAATAACAGTTGATAATTAATGTAAAATAGAAGTGTCGATGGCCTCATCTAGTAGACTCTTTCCATATGAAGAACATATGATAGGACATGGTTTAGAGGTATCCTAACTAGGTTTTTCTCTATACTAATCCCAAGTTGAGATTCATTAATTAAAGAATGAGTGAAATCACATTTGGTAGAAGATCACATTATTGGAAATTACAAACCTCGACATGGTTATCTATGACTTCCTACGAGTCTTTCACCATAAAAAACATTACACTTAGGATATATGGGGGTTTTATAAATATTTATGTGTCAAGTCCTTATATACTTAATGTATAATCTATTTGTGTAAATATAACTATTTTTCCATTATTTCTATTTTAAGAATATTTTTTTCCTTAAAAAATAGAATATTACAATTGGATTATTTTCAAATAGAAATTGTACAATCCAGAAAATATATAAATGTTTATTATAAACTATTAATTTATGTATAATTATTATTATAATGAAATATTATTAATAAATAGTCATGTTTAATTACAAAAGATAAAATAATTTCATTTGTTCCAAAACTTTTCTATGCATTCACTATGCATTTTTCTATCCGATATTTTTTTAATAAATTATTAATTTTATAGTAAAAATTTGAAATTCACATATTTTATAGATTTATTATGATAAAATAAATTACTTTTTTAAATTAAAAATTTCAATATTAGTTTATAGTAAACTTATATGACTTTTATAGACTTTGGTTCTTCAGTGAATAATAAAAAATACATTTTTGAGTTTTCGAGGTGTTTATTAACATCTTAATGATGTGTTATTTGCCTTAAAATTATGATAGACTCTTTTTCACTAAAATATGAAATGAGGTGTCCCCTGTGGCCAATACAAATGGAAAATAACATGGTAAATCCCATGGTTCTACAAATACCACTAATGAGGTGTCCTTCTAAATAAATAAAAAACTCCATCTTAATACTATACATTACCACATATTATTTCATTTAAATTAATTACAAAATCACCGCATGGAAATCATATATTATTACCTCCTATAGAGTCCTCACAAGTAGTAATCAATATTCCATGGTCCTGATCTTAAATTTCAAGAGGTTACTCCTCAATTTAAGATAATTCCTGACTACTCCTTTCCTTTCAAGTAATCTTTTATATCGAATGCCATTAAAATTTCCATACCATGTTCTTATTTAAATTTTATTAAATATATTTAGTGAATTATAAATATTTTATGAATTTTAAACCCTTTTATATTTTTTTTAATATTCTATAAGACATTCTTTTATACCCATTATGCTGCAGACTTTTTGTCTCAAATATTCCTTCTTTCCAACATGAAATTCAGTATATTTTCATTATGTTAAGAAAAAAACATCATTAATTTATATTTATGTCATCAAGAATTAAAAATGATTTATTTTATTCTATAATTGACATACATAAAAACTCCATTCCCGTTCTAGGGTTTATAAATATCATAATTATCATGCTTTAAATGCTTTTTTAAAGAAAAATGATTTTTAAAATGAAACCCATTTATTTTATTCTATATCATTCATTTATGAACAGTATTATTATGATCTATGTGTATCACCTGAAAATAAATAAATATTAATGTTTCTCCGGGATAATTCCTCAATGCATTGGGTAAAAAATTAATCTCTAGAGATGAAAAGTTTTATGATACCATTGTGAATAACATTGGTAATTTTTTTGAAACCATGAGGATGGACAATGGTGATATGATTATGAATGTATACATTAAATTTATTCTTCAAATTAGTAATTTTTAATTCCTGTTTTTATTGTTTTTGTATGTATCATTCTCATTCCTCTATGAAATCCATCATGTTCTTTTTGATATCTCTTATGTTCACATTTATTTTTTTCCCATTATTCTCCTTACTATGATTTATGGTCACAAGTTCCATTGATGTATGTCCCATTATTTTTAGATGGTGTAATTTTACATAGATTAAATAAATGATGATGTAATTCATGTTTATTCGAATAATGTTTTCATGTTTTCCTATATTATGTAACTTTTTTCCATGACTATAAAAATTAAAATATCATCTATTTGTAAATGATATGTAATGTTTTATAATAAAAATATGTTATTTCACAGTTGGTATCAAAGGATATTTTAGTTATTTTTGGAAATTTTCTTATAAAAACATTAGGATAAACTCTATGTATAAATATAAATATAAGAAAAAATCCTCATATTTCACTGAAATATAAAGTAAGTTATTTCAGAACAAAGAAATCCTTATAAGGGTATGAACATGTGATTGTGGATATGGAATTGATGTATGTATGGGTAAAACATAAAATCTCCACTTTGAGGTAGAATCAAACAGTAACTTGTACATGACAATGAGACTTACTTCACTCTTAGTTTGACACTCCCAGGGATATGATCGTTTATGCACAAGTTTTTATGAACCATTATGATGTATTTATAGAAAATGTCATTGTTGATAATGAATAACATGTTTAAGCATGAAGTTATAAAACATAAATAATATGTTAGATTTATAAGACTCATAAAGAAAATACTTTTCTCAATAAGGTTTTCTTGTTTTAAATAATGGTTGGAAATATGAGGAACCATGAAAATGGGGGGAATAAAAAACTAAGCACATATTATCCCCCCCAATGGAAGCCAGAATGGAATATTTATTAAGAATGATTAATAAACTAACTCATTTTATGGGAAATAACTTTAATAATGCTAAGATACCAATTTAATCAAGAAGGAAAAAAAATTCGATTGAGTCTAGTATGAATCAAAAACCATTGATGTAAATTTTATCTACTGAACATTTGACTGTAGAATATTGGATATGAACTATGAAATAATATTTTCATTCTTTCATAGTTATGAATAATAAGATGTCACTATGGCTATTTACTACTTACAGGAATAATCTTATTAGTTGTGGGTACATATTAATATTATGAGGCCAATATGAGAGATTTAAGAAATTGAGTGGGAGGAGATCAATGTGATCTTCTTCAACAAGTATTTCCATCATTCAATGAGAATGAAAATGAAGAAGGAATTTCATGAGATGAAATAGAAATAGAACGAATCAGTCTGATTCTATAAGACTAACATCACAAGTATTTCAGGGAACCCCTCTTTCTTTTGTTGGTATCATAATGGTAAGGTATATATATTCTTCAGTGGTCCATAGTCTCATCTACGAAAGAATATGGAAAACTTATACTATGACAACTATGAAGAGATAACAAAAAATGCTATGAAAGTCAAAATGGAGTTTTGATCAATGCAGCGGTCCCATAAATCCATTGAAATGAATTAAAAAATTTATCACTTATTGCAAAGGAACACATATTATAAAATTGGAAGAATACAAGTAAAAAAATCATTGTATAATAAATAAATTAACACAAATTTTAGGGAATTTCCTTCTCATGAGTGGGATGTGTTACAAGTATAGAAGAGATGACCCTATAACTTGGAATTGTTTTAGGGAGGTGAAGCATAAAAATCCCAACACTAAAAACAAAATGAAGATGGTGTAAGCCCTACCTAAAGTCCAATGCTTCATGTGCGGATAACATGGGTACTTTTCCAATCACCATACAAATCTAAGGGTAGTGGGGGGAAATCACCATCATCCTCAGCATATGCCAAAGTAGAATGGTCAAGAAATTACAATCATGAAGGATTAATTTGATTCTCAAAAATATGTGGTGGAAGGTACTCTTGTTGTTCTCTCAAATCATGAATGAACATTTTTTTATTCTAGTTTTATACATCCCTTTATTTACTCTGTTTTTTCAATGAATATTGAATAAATCCCTAAACATATAAATTTATAGTTATTATTCAATTCTCTGAGAGGGATTACCCAAGCATCAATATTGTTCATAAACTCTATTACATACATTAGCAATCATAGACTAATCACAATTATAGTATTCATTCCTATTTTGGAATTCAACATTATACTAGAAATGGACAAGATCTCAAATTATAAGTATTATATAAAATGTAGATGTATGGAAATATCGATATACTTTAATGGACGACATACAATTACCCTCCACAATGAGATATATCGAACTGATATTTTTATAGAATCCCCTTCTTTTTCTCTGTTTATGGTGTTGATTGGTGAACAAGAAGGTGAAAATGAGAGAATAAGGATAATGATTTCCCCCATCATCAAGAATTCATTAATTAATTTCTTGAGGAGTTACATGGTTTCCCCCCCCCCCCCGAAATAGAGGTAGGTTTCTCCATTGAACTCATACTAATATCTCATATGATATCAAAGACCCAATATATAATAGAATATGTGGAGTTTTAGTAACTTAATAAAAAACTCAAAGATCTTTTGGATACGGGTTTTATCTGACTTTATTTGTCTCCTTGGGAAGTATGTATTCACTTTGTTTATAATATGGATGCGTCAATGTAGATATTCATTGATTATAAATAACTGAAGGAGATTACAGTGAATAAAAAATATCATTCTCCAAGAATTGATGAATTATTTACTGATATTTTTTGGGATTAATTTATATCCATGATTGATTTTCGATATGTTTATCATCAATTATTGATGTTGAATAAAGATAATCCAAAAACCTCTATCTGATAAATATATGGGAATTATGATTGTGATTTTGTTCCCTTCCTCCTGACTAATGTACCTTTTATATTTATGGATTTTACTAATAGAGTCTATAAAGAATACATTGATAACATTATTATAGTTTTTTTATGAAATTATTATATTCCAAAAACTCAAAATGAAAATGAGGATCATATAAGGATTATTTTCCAAACTCTATGGAAGGAGAGGTTTCTTAGAATGTTTATGAAATATAAAATTTGGATACAACATGTTTCATTCTTGGTGAACATATTATCCAATTATAGAATCACAATTACCCTAAAAAGACCATGGTTGTAGAAGAGTGGCCATATCCTACAATAATAACTAAGATTCATAATTTCATCAGATTTGTGTGATATTGTAGCAGGATTGTGAAACTATTCAAAATCATTTTAACATATTAACAATGTTAACTCAAAAAGGGGTGAAGATCATCGAGATAAACGTGTGTGAAGAGTATTTCTACGATTAAATTAATAGATTTCTTTCTACACCCATGTAAACATTACCCTATATCTTTGAAGGATTAATTATTTTTAGATATATATATTTAAAAGGGATTTGGTGAATCATCATGATAAATGATAAAGTTATTACTTATGCATGTCAACAGGTAAAGCCTCACAAGTAGAATTATCCTCTGCATGAATTATATATTGTTACAGTTTTGCTCTCAATATATAGACACACAATCATTTTGGGGAGAAGTGTGATATATACATAGATCCATAAAAGTTAAAATTATATTTTCACCCAATAGAAATTAAAAAAGAGAAGCAAGAGATTGTTTGAACATCTTAAACACTATGATTGTTCAATTCATTATCACCCCAGAAGAGTAAACAATGTTGTTGATGCATTAATTACAGAAGACCCAGTTGTTATGGAAATGATAACGATTCATAGGTACCCATTGATCAATTAACTAGTGAAAATGGACATTGGAATCATAAGGCAATTGAAATCATAAATTATATACCAAATTATTTCTGAATCATCCCAACAGGATAAGATCATGAAATATCAAAATTAATATCTTTTGTTATTAAAGAAGATTTAGGACATGATGTATCAGATGTTTCTTGATTTCAATATTAACCAAGAAGGGGTACTAAACATTCATACAAGACAATGTGATCAACTAATACAATAAATAAATAAGGAGCGGATGGGTGATGCTCCTAGATATACTTTATCTATACATCCTAGATCCATGAAAATGAATAAGTACATTTCTGAAAAATATTTGTGTGATAACATGGAAAGAGAGATTGTTGACTTTATTATAAGGTGTATAATGTTCTAATAAGTGAAGGATTAGAGAATAATTTATAAAGTGGAATTACAACCAGTGCCCATAGAAACTTGGATATAAGATAATTTCTCTATGGACATTGTCACAGGTCTCTGATGAATATCCAAAGGAAACAATGTGATATGGGTTATAGTGGAGCAACTCACAATGACTACCAATTTATCCATATTCCGGATTGGTTCACTCTTGATGAAAATTACATGATTTATTTGAGGGATTTGGTAATGCTTAATGATCTACCACTTTTTATCATATCTGATACTGATCCAAGTTTCACATTAGAATTTTGTAGAAGTATTAAACATGTTCTGTGTACAAAATTTAATTTTAGTACTCCTTATTTTCCCGAAATTGATGTCCAATATGAATGGACTATTCAAACACTTGGGGACATACTGAGTGCATAAATAATAGAATTGAAAGGGAAATGGTATCAAAATATCTCACTATATTTGTTTCCATACAACAACATCCTTCATTTGAGTATTCAAATGGATCCCTATGAAGCTCTATATGGGATGTGATGTAGAAATATTATTTTTTGAGATAAACCTAGTGAGAGAAATAGTTTTGGGCCTTATAATATATAGGGGATGATAAAAATGGTCTATTCCATCCAAAAACACATAAAGGATTTTCAGAGATGATGGAAAATCTATTCGGACTACCTTCGATGGGACTTGGAGTTTGATTTTGGTGACAACTACCTCATTCAAATTTCACCATGGAAGAGAGTTGTGCGATTTGGGATGAAATGGATGCTTCTCTAGGCCCATTGGCCCCTATGAAATTCTTGGTCGCATAGGATCAGTAGCTTATATTCATTAACTTCTTCCAAAATATAGCTAAAGATCCTGATATATTCCACATATCCATCTTGAGGATGTTCGTATATGGCACTTCACTTGTACTGAATCCAGAGGTGGCAGAACTATAAAATGACCTCTCTTATAATGATTAGATGGTGGAGAACACAGATCATAAAGATAAGGTACTATACAAAAAGACATCCCACATTTTTATGGTTTTTTTAGGATAAAAAAATATGAAGAAGACACATCAGAACCAATGGAGACTTTGACGTAGAAGTACCGAAAAATTTTATCATCAAAATATATGATCTAAAAATTCAGGGATAAAATTTCTTATGGGAGAATAATTTAACAACATAAACATTTGAATAATATTTTTTCCTTAAAATCTATTTTTTACTATGTAACATTAAATAAATTATATATGTATAAATGAAATATGACCATTGTGTATTGATTAGTATTTGATAGTTTGTTAAGATGATTGTAAGAAAAATAATTATTTTTATTATTATAATTATTTTTTCCAATTAAAAATTGTAATGGTTTATTAATGCATAATGAATATTTGAAGACCTTATACAGAAAACTCTTTTCGTACAAATATAATGTTTCCAAACATGTGAAGGAGGTACTGTCACTGTGTTTCTCTCTAGACCAAGCCCAATCTATGCTTCCAAAATTGAAGCATGAATGAAATCAACATTAGGGGAAGATCAATTTGGTAGAAATAACCACTCGAGAAATGTTGTTTGAGCCGCTCCAGAGTTCATCAAAATCATACACCTAAAACATAGTTCATATGAGGATGTTATATAAGGTTATGGGTCAAGGTAATTAATACATACTATATAATAACATCGTGTAAATAAAATTGTTTTTCCATCAGTTCTGTTTTTAGAGTATTTCTTCTCATAAAATTGGAATTCCATTAATTGATTGTTTTGGAAGATAATTAATAAAATAAAGAAATGATAAATTTTTTATAATAAATAATGATATTATGAATATTACTTATTATAATGAAATATTTTAATTAAAAACACATGTTTAAATAAAAATGATAAAATAATTTAAATTTTTTAGAAATTTTACTATTTATTCACTATATATTTTTCTATCCGATGTTATTTTTTCTAAATTATTATTTAATACTTTAAACACATATTTACCATATATAGTGTTTTATTATGATAAAATAAATTTTATTTTTTATTCAAAACATCGATATTCAGTTACACTGATGTTATGAGATTTTTTTTAAAATCATTTGTTTTTTTAATAGTAAAATATAGTTTTGAGTTAACAGTCCGTTTAATGGAATAATAATGATTTATTATGAAATTAAGTTGTTGGTTGACTCTTTTTAATTAATATATGATATGAGGTTTCCCATGTGACAATACAATGGAAATATTCTCAGGCAATTCCCATGGTTTTTTGAATACCACTATTGAGTTGTCATTGGATATTTAAAAAAAATCCCTCTATTATACGATAAATATTTGAAAATTCATTAATTAAAATTTATTCAAAAATTATAACCCTCTAATATATAATATTATTACTTCCCAAGTAATCCTCCCATGGTTTCCCCATCCCCCATGTCCCTGATCATTTTGTATTAGATGTTTATCATTATGGTAAGTGAATTCTGAACTTCTCTTTTCCTTTCAAGTTTAATTTTAAGTGGTATGTGCTTAAAATTTCAATACCATATTCATATTTTAGTTGTATTATATTCATATACTATATTATGAGTCTTTTATGAATTTGAAACCCTTGTACCTTCTCTTATTAATTTTTTTATGAAACAATGTTTTATAGTCGTTATGCTATATAATTTTCCAGTCAAAATATATCGATTTTTATCAAGAAATTATTTAATTTTATGAACAATAATACCCAAAAAAAATTCATATATAAGGTAATTAATAAATACATAAAAATAATTTGTTTGATTATATAATCAAGAGACATTAAATCATCAATCCCTTTATTATGTTTATAAATGACAGTATGACCATGTTTTAATCACTTTTTAAAACACTATGATTATAAAATGAACCCCATTTCATTTATTCTATTTGGTTTATTTATGAATTACTTGATTATTATCTATGTGTATAAAATTATAATGAATTAATATTATGTGTTTGAGCTGATAACGCTTTAATGCATTGGGTAATGAAATTAATCTCTAGAGACGACATGATATATGATACCTTAGTGCAAAACCATGTTAATGTTTATGAATCCATGGGGATTGACCATGGTTATATTCATATGATTGACTAAAATAAATGTTGTAGATAAAATTTTTAATTATGATACATTTTCAAAATGTTATGATAATAATATTTCTCAGGCCTTTATGAAATTCCACACGTTCTTATTGATATATCTCAAATTCACATGTAAAATGCTTCCCTTTTTTTCTTTATTAAGATTTATACTCTCCCTTTACATTTATGTATGTCCCCAAGTTTTAAGTTGGAGTAATTGAACATTGTATGAAAAAAGAATAAGAATTAAAGTGGATTAGAATAATGTTTTCATTTTTCATATATTATTTTACATATTTAAAATACCGTAAACATTAAAATATTATTTGTCTGTAAATCATATGTAATTTTATGTAATAAATACAAGGGATGTAATATATATTATGATTAGTGTGTTCATATCTGAATTGTTTTAATCAAAACCCAAAATAATATCAATTTAATTGAATGATAAAATTATTTAAATACCTCAAAAATACTAACATTGTTTTATTTTGTTCTTTTTAATGAAAAAATTTCATCTTAGTAATATATATAAATATTGATTTTGGTGGTTGAAATTTAGATACATAAAATCACTTCTACAACTTTTCAAATTTTAAGAAGGCATATAGTTTAATAGTGTTTACATAAATTTAACCCCATTTCAATATTTTTGGATAAAGATATATACATACTTGTATGTAGTTTATATACATAGATTCTATGGTAATTACATTCTCTATTAGACTATGTATACTATATTCGACTGGTCTATATATCTGTTTTAAATAATTTGTGATAGATATAACGAATAATACCAAATTAAATTATATAAAAATTTATATTAATATATAAAATAGATTTTTAGAAATAATATACAATAATGATAAATCACGAAACAATTTATGGGTTCAGAACATAAACATACTTACATATTATAAAGCCTTTTAATAATGGGGGAATAAATAATTTCAAATACGATTTATATATGATTGATTTTATTTTAATTTGTAATATTATCATTTATTATATTTTGTGGTTCATGTTCATCAAATATTATATTTCTCTACTTTTCTAATTATACACTATAACAGCAAATTAAATAATATTATTTATTCCCAAACATTACTATAAAAATAAATCTCTAAATGATAGAGGTTTTAAATTATTGTACAATAATTCCCATTTAGTGCTCAATCTGACCCTTATTTTACTTTATACCCCCTTCTATGAATTCATACTACTTTAGTTGTGACTCTCAACATGCTTAGTTGAGATAAAAGGATAATGTTTAGAATAATCCAATGAATTGACCAAGATATCAATGTTAAGTGAAACAAAATCAAAGAAGAGTCGAAAACTACATCTATTTCAATGGAAAAAAATTTCATTATGAAAAGTATTTATATATTTGTTAAATAGTAGTGATTTTCTTCTTTGGGTTTCTATTAGGAATTAGAAATAGACACACTGTATTTTAAATGATGATGGACCATTTAATATACGTTCTATTATATATTATTATATTAACATTGATTTTAAGGATTCATAATATCAATATTGCATTTGAATAGTTATTAATGCTCAAGAATGCGAGTTTACCTCAATATTATTGGCTAACTAGCTTTGAGTTCCTTATATTGAATAATATAATGATTACTAGATCATGTATGCAATAGATAATACTCATTATGAGTATTTTAGTACCATTAGAGAACTGATTATTGTTAGAACAACAAGATGAAATATTATTAATGAGCGACATTAGAGTGTAGAATATTGGAAATTTCTATTCAGCAATATATCTACACAAGGATATATTATTTTAGATCAATTGTCTATCAGTATTTGTTTTTTATATATCTTATAGTTTATGGTAGTAATAGTGGGTTGCCTAATTTTTTGTGAGGCATATAGAATACTTGAACAATACTTTCATAGGAAACAACATTGTTTCTTACAATATGTTAATTTATATTTTTTATATAGAATTTATTTCTTCCAATATGATTTTAATTGAGTGCGATTCTGAATCATTTTAATTTGAACCAAAATACCAATAAGAGGGTGAATATAACTTGTCATCCTTGAAGAAAGAATTAGGTTCTTAATGAGAAAAATATATATGAAATACCATAAGTTAATTCTATTCCAACAATAAAAAAATATATATTTAAACCTATTTTATAACAATATGAAACAATTGAAGCTATGAACTCTTCTGAATAAAAATAAATGAAATCCTCTGTAAATCTGGTTCAAGAAGATAGAATTTTTTTTACGGAATTTCTAGAAATACCACCTATTCATGAAGAAACAATTCAGATATAACCAATAGAATAAAATTTAATATCTAATATTCTTGATGTTCCATGGTCTTAAACTATTTTAGTTGATGTAGATAATGAGGCATAAGTTCCTATGTTAGTCGATCTAATTAAAAAGGGACATATAGAGAGTAATGGTAAGAGAATAAAAATATATATTATGTTTTTACCTATCCTCATATACACTAAAAGTTATAATCATGGGGATAATATAATAGTCGAGGGCACATGTATGTTTGAGATTGGGGATAACTAATTTATTATAGATCATATTATAGTTATAAAATTCATCCAAAAAACCATTATTTAGCATTGGTATGGCTGGTTACTCATTTTTTCTAATCTGACTAATAATATATATATATATATTAGTAACAAATAACAATATGGTAATGTTTTTTTATTAAGGTACTGATCCAAGAAATATGAATAATTATGAAGATAATGATGAAGGTGGCGGTGATTCACAAAAGTCATAAGGTGTTTCTATTGGTATGACTAAAAAAACCTATTGTGCTAGTGTGGCCATATATATAATCTCTATTAATTATAGTCATTCCTAAATATAGTGAGGATTTCTTATATATCTTATCCAATACACAGACACCCATAGATCCTCTAAATGATTGTTTTCAATAATATACTATATACGAATCATATCAAAGGATAAATGTTATATCAATGGATGATTACTCAAATTAATCAAACGACTTTTTGAATAAATAGGTATACATCCACCGATATACACTACCAAATAATATCATATGTGAAAAAAATCTTATTTTGATAATCCATTTTTTTTATTTGAGCATTTATCATTTTCTACATTGTTCTTCTACATAGGTGACAACTAATAAATTTCAATTTTTTGGACACTATTATTAGTATTCTTTAGTACTAACCATTAATGATATTATTGTGTTTAAAAATCAACATCTAACATGATAAATAATCCCCGAATATATATCTATGTGTAATGTACTATAGATAATGAGGAATAAGATTATTGCATATCTTCAAATATTGTTTCCCATGTTAATCAAAATTTGTTTCTAATGTTTGTTCTATTGAATCAATAAATTTGTTCTTTTATTAGGTAATTGTACTGTTTATGAAGTCAAAAAGGATCAATCCAATCAGATCTTCCTAACATATTGTCTATTTTTTATATTATATATGAGTAAGGGTATACTAATCGTAGTTAATTTTCATACTATACATTAGAAACTATTCATATATTAGTTTTAGTTAATTAAATATTTATTAAAATTATGGTCCTTGGAGATATATATAATATTATATACTCTATGGAGGATGTGAAGAATTCTATTCAGATATATATTAATTCTCACTGTGTCAAAAAAATTTCATTAGTTCAACATGAATCCACCAATTCGCCCAAAATAAGTATACATTCTGGCCTTCTATCATATATTTTCTCAAGATATATTAAACAATGTTTGATCATAAAAACCAATTCAAGTGTTCAGCCTTATATGTGAATATTACTTCTATCAGTACATCATTTTAATATATAGTAGATAAATTATTGGTTATGAATCCAATACTCATTACTTTAATGATTGAAAAGGGTAATTGATTCATGTCCTATATCGTAGAACACTAGTGGTGTCTAATATCACTTGTATCATGAAAATATATATGTATTTTTCAAATAAAACTATTGTTTCACCTCATTCCCTACCATTATCTCAAACAGTTTCATTTTTTTGGCCGGTTTAACCTCGTATTTTATTCTAACCGCCACCTGAACTATCCCTACATCCAATCCATTTCGGATTACCTTATCCCATTCTCTTTGTCACACCATCATTTTTTAAAAGAGATATATATTTCTTTCTATATTTTTATTCCTCTGTTTTTTTATTTTCATGATATTTTTAAAAGGAAAATACCCCCCCCATATCTAAGAATTCCGTTCATAATAATGCTATGATATGGATTTTATTCCTTATTGAATTATTAATGTTACTACTTTTCATATTCAATCACCCTTTCTTAATTAATTTTTATAATATTAAAGGGGGAGATATATTTGGAATATATTATATGTATATAATCCTTTATGTGTATCCTTTATGTCTTTTGATACATCAAATTAAAATGTTAAATATTTTAAATGTTTTTACATGATTTTTGATTATCATAATGGAGGATATTGTTAATATAGTCAAAGAGATTACTTATTTTAGCAATCATAAAACGTTTTTTGTTTACTCTCATCCATTATATATCTTTTGAATGATAAATAATTTTTTTATATGATTGGAAATTGACATCGAATATTATCCATATTCTATAGAATGTATATAAATATTGAATTCAATGACCATAACATGAACTGAAAAACCACACACTAACTAAAATTTATATAATAATAATAAATAATAAGGAAATTGTTAACAAAAATATAATAATATAGATCATAAATATGATGGTGAAACAACATAAAAATGAAATGATCAAAGTTACTAAAATTTCATTTATAATAGATTTACTGTATCAACCAATTTGAGTGGAAAAAGATATAGAATCTTCCAAAATATAAAATAGAAAACAAAAGAACAAAATGGTCAATTTAATTTTCATTCGATCGACTATAAAAACATACATTCATATATACATACTATCAAAACATAAAAAATGTAATTTTGACAAGTATGGTAGTGACTGTGGAATGTTAATGTGGTAAATCTAATGAGACCGCCATGGTGGATTCTTATTTGGAAAAAAATCGACCATCTCTAAAATAATTGTATTATTTTAATATATATTTATCCATATCAATCCATTCAAATTATTTTCTACAATTAAATTATGTATGATGAATTTATTGAAACAAAAATTTTGGAAAAAATTTTGGGATCATTATGATGATTCCTGAACATCTCTATTTTCATAGAATATATTTTTAATTGAATCCAAGTGGAAGGAATGTATGAGAAAATATAAAAAGATAAATAAATATAGATACACACATGAACACAATAACACAAAACTTATTCCCAAAAAACGGAAAAGACTATATTTTATTATGCATTTTTTACATTATTTTCACATTGGATCATTAATGAAACAACATAAAAATTCCAAAAAATAATTTTTTTATATTTTAGGTATTTTAAGATGACTATGAAAAGAAGAGAAATGACTATAGTATAAAATAGGAATATACAATGTTATATCCTTTACAAAATTATATATCTAACATTATTTAATTATTTTTAGAGTAGTTCATGAGTATTGTATTTGTAAATATTAAGAACTAGGTCCTTATTTGAACAAGATAGTTGAAGAATATCTTCCCTGTCTCAATTTTTTCTGTGATCCAACATAAAATTTTAATGATGCTTATTATCATGGTCTACCTACGAATTTTTTTTATTTCAATTTCCCATATAGGATTTATGAAGTGCTTCTATTCATAGATAGCCTTGTGAGTTCTTGTTTATAATGAGAAATCATTGTTGTGGATCAATTTGATTACTAATAAACTAAGAAGTATTAGATTATTTCCATGTGGATGATAAAATGAAGAAACATTATACTGAAGGCCTTCAAATTTATCATATGATACATTTTAAATGTATCTAGATTAACTGTTCATTGTTAATTTTTTTCATTATATTCAAAATGAATGTTATTATTTTTGTAGTTCGTTTAAAAAAATTATACTATATAAGTTAAATAGAAATTGTGTTTTAAACATTGTGATTAATTTTATAATATTATTTTCAAAATTTAAAAATATTTTCAATTGTGTTTTAACTAAACTATTATCAAGCATTTTTAAACCTCGTATAAAGTAAAATTAAACATTTTTAAAATTTTTAATCAGTTATTTTTATCAAATTCATGCATTTTGATTTTATATTTTTCATTTATCTTATATTTTATTAGAATCTCAATTCACCCCAAATTTATTTTTCTACCTCAAATATAAATAAATCAAAAAAAAATTGTTTTCCTTGTTATTCACAATCTTCTTTATTTATTACTCTAAAAATTATATTTTATAATTTTTTTTAAAAGGACTATTTACCCCCACCCAAACAAGTCCATCTTCACAAATCATTATAATCTGAAACTTATTATTATATTAGTTCTTTTTAAGAAGTTTATTTGTGATTATATATTCATTAATTTTTTATAGTGACCATTATTATAGATATATGAGTTCATTGACGAATCCAATTATTTTTTATGGAATGTCATAAATTTCTGTTGTTGAGTCACATCAGACCACCTAATTCTTATCGAATATATTATTTATACCAAAATAAATTGAAAAATTTATTTATATAAAATATTGGTATTAAATATTGTTTTATTATATTAAAACCATATAATTTACATTAAGTTGATTTAGAAACATTAATAGGAAATAAATCTTCCAGAAATTCTATCTAAAAAATAAATATATTAATTTCATATATTGTACATTAAGTCTAAATATAGAATCCTATATTATTTCCTATAAACTTTTAGTTGAAAACTAGTGTAATATAAAACTAACTCCTCATGGATCTGATATGTTAGGGAGAAACGAGACAGTAATTCACCAGGGTTGGTTTCATGAATTCATAATGATAATCAGGAGAAAATCATTGAGAATCACAATTTATTCATTAATTATAAAGAGAATTAATGTACTATGGGATATCCTACATAATTTATTTCATACTAAAGGAATATATTTATCCCTTCATAAAAGATGGAACTAAATGAATGTTTTCACTGATGAATGATAATATTCCACTGTGTATTCAATGGATGAAATTATTGGATCACTTATTTAATATGTGTAGGAAATTGTGAACAATAATGGATATGAACATGAGAAAAAAAATTATATTATTCAAATCTAATAAATTATTTTTATTACTCTTCTTATATGATAGAGAGAATAAAGAAATATGAATTTTTCTTACTAAATGTGTTTATCAGTACATGAAATAATATAGAGGATTAATAGATAATCCTAAAAGAGATAGACAAAAGGATGAAAAAAGGGATTTATGAAATGTAATAATTGTAAATACAACGTTTCACAATAATTATAACATAAGGTATGTAAAAAAGAGTCATATGATATCAGATTCCCCAAAATAAAAATAAGCAATGATTGGAGTTAAATACAAGAAATAGTTCAAATTTGAAAGAATACAATATAGAGGTTCATAAAGTATTACAACATAGGAAGTGATTATTCTGATACTTAAAAATAATATTTAATCTATTATTAATGGATTTATTATTGAATGAGTTAATAATGTATTTTTTTCATGTTTAGTTTATGACTCAAATATTGGAATAAAAGTTACAGAATTAATTGATGAATGGAAAATTAAATATATTGTTATTTTTAAAATGAGAATAATTTATAAATAATTGAATAGGGAAAATAAGATAATAAATGAAGAAAAAAAAAGAAAATTACATCAATAATAAATGATTTACAGAAAATAAAATCAGAATCTAAACTGATAGATCTAAAAGATATTAATGATATAAAGAAATATTTATTACAAAATAACGATTAGGATCAATCTATAATATTTAATTTAATATAAGATGAGTAATATAGAAATGATAATAAATGTATGAATCTCAAACAGTAAAATAAAACATTAATAAATGAAAGATTATTTTCAGATGAGAAAATAGGTTATAACCTTGATGTTAATTATAATGAAATTGAAAATATTATATCTGAAATTATTGTATTAGAATAAAATAATTTGATACTATTTATGGTGATGAAATAATTGATATGATTATGGATAATATAAACCTATTAATTCTAAAATATTCATGGGTTATAATTTCTCATTTCTATGATGTACATAACAATATTTTAAGAAGAACTAAAAGAATATCTCAAGTGCTACATGTTTTTATTATAATTTAAAATGGAATTATGAAAAATAATGTTTATTAACATTTAAATATTCATTTGAAAAATATCATTAAATATATGATTAAGAATATATATTATTGATTAACAAATAATAAATTCCTTAAATCATTATGGATTCATAAATGTTATATAATTATTCTTCTTTATTCCAAAAATTTAGGGGTTCTAAAAAGAATATCTACATAATTTATTTTTAGGAAATATTTGTAAATATTTCTAAAGAAACATTATACATGGATTATTGGTATTCTAGGAACATGAATGGTGAAACTTATAAATAGTTATATTTTAGTTCATGTTATTGAAGAATTTCCACTTCATTGATAACTATAATGAAAATATCAAAGGTTTTGGAAAAGTAAATTTATTAAAATATGTTGTAATTTAGGATGTAAAATATATAGAAGAATTAAAATGTAATTAAATTATAATATGATATCATTGTGATAATATATTGATTGTAATGTTTGATTATAACAAATTTTTTATTTATATGTATAATATTTTGTTTCATTTTATACTGATTGAAAAACTATCTACTGTATTGATTTTTTTGAACTATCCCTAAAATATATTAAGGGTATAATATATATTAAAAAATACGATTTCAATTTTTAAAAAAATCCAAGGAAATGTTTTTCATCTGAAAATATACTTGTTGGAAAATCATTTATTTGTTATTGAACATTGAAAATTAAAATCATGTATATATTTCATGCGTAATTATAACTTATGGGGAATGAAGTAAAAACAAAATTGATATCTATTCACAATGTAAATTGAATATGATGTATACAAGTAATAAAAATTGATTTACATAGACACATTAGAACTAAAAATTTATGTATTAAGATATATGTTCTACTAATTTTAATTGAATTTTGTATATTTAGTTGGACTCATTTAACATCCAATAAATGAGAAACTGAAAACATGATTATTACATTATATAAACAAAATAAATATAGATAATGTCATTTAATTAATTTAATTAGATGTCATAATGAATGATTTTTTTCTTTTATATTGATATATTTTACGAAGATCATAAATACTTCCATTAAATATTTATACTAAGAACACCATAACAATTTAGTGTTATAGAGAGTGAAAACTGACGTATTCAATAAATGAAAAGAACTATGCTAAATGATTTTTAATTAAAACATTACTTTTGTTATAAATTAGATAATACATAATTCAATATCCTTAATATAGGTTACAGTAGTCACAGGTAAATTCATACTCCTTGTTAACATCTTATATAAAATATATCAATGACTAGTAAATGTAATTTTTTTGGTATTTTTTATATATTATATACAAAAGATAGTTTGTAATTGATTTATTTTTAAAGTGATAAATGAATTCTAATAGGATATTAAAATATTTTCATATCATATAGACTATATAATAGAGTAACCCTTACAAATTAAGAATCTATATATGTAATATTCATTTTAATGAATAAAAAATAGTATAAAAATTTGAATAATTCTATTGAAAATACTAACGAAATAAATTTTTATAATGATATTCCTAAATATTACAATTCCTTACCTTTAATAGAGAGAAAATATACTAAATATGATATATTAAGTAATAATAAACTCATAAAAATATTCATTATAATATTTAATTATAAATATTGAATTTGTAATAAGAAATAGAAAATCCATTTATATTTTTTTGTTCATTCTGCCATTACTACTAATTTTTTGTCTATTTTTATTAAAGAAGCATTTATTGATTGAAAATAAATTTATTAATGTCTTTGGATAAAAAATAGTCTATCTAATTTCATCATTTATTTAGTAAATATCATATTATATTGTGATAATAATTGGGTAATATATATATCTAAATGTTTATTAATGCATTTTAGCAAAAACCATATTGATGTAAAATTTATTTTTATACGATATCATGTAAATGAATGGGATATAATACATGAATATTTTTTAATGGAACATGAATTTAACATATATTTCCTGTAGAACATTATTCTATGAGGATTGACGAATTATTGTTTGAAATTTTTTATTTAGAATGAGATTAGTGGACTATGGATATCATGTGTTATATTATTATTAAATCTATGTTATAAAAGTACGATGATTGCATAAATTATCCCTTTATTTCTAATTTTATTTATTCTAATTGTAAAAATATTTTATTGGGAAGTTAATATTTTTTAGTTATTTGAGAGGGATAATTACATATCATAATTATATGTTTTTAATAATTTTCAACCATTGGGTGACAAATTCCAGGTTTCCAGTAAAAATATTTGTTTTCTAATTAACAGATAGTGTGATATTTTATGTTTTTAGAGAATTATTGCTTTTATTTTAGTTTATTTGTTTTATTTATTTGATAAAATAAAAATAATTTAATTTGAAAATATTTTTAATTCTCTGACCTCAGTTCCCTATAGTCGGTGCATTATTTTATTAGGGGGGAATGATCATATGATGAAAAATCCTGATGGAATGATCAGTTTTATAGACATGGAAATCTAGATACATGAATAATATCATGAAATGAAATACAACATAAAATCTCCTTTTATAACACTCATATCCCTTAGACAATCATTGCATTTCCTTCATAATATACATTTTTTCATCCTAGGGAAATTTGAAACATAATAAATTATTATGCTTATATGCTTAGAAAAGATATACGATATTTTATATGTTATTAAAAATAAGAATAGACATTTATAGAAATCAATAAAACTGAATCAAAAGTATTTTATCATAATCTTAAGTATAACATGACATGAATAAATCAAATAGTTCCATTTAATCATTAACATGTATATTCAACTATTTGAATAATCCCATGTAATATTAGTATCTATTCTCATAATGTGAGAATGAATAATGTCAGACATCAAAAACCTATAGTAATTTCCATGTTCCATGACCATACATAAATTGGTTAACACCAAAACTAGTTTGTATAACATGACCTAAAGATGAATTGAAGAGATATAGTGGGCCATGCCCATCACTAACAAGTATAATTCATTACTCATATTCAAAGGGTGAAACATAACATAAACATTCATATGAATACTAAATATGAATGGATAAAACAGTATCCATAAAACACAAAAGGTACCAATATAGAACATACACAATCAAACATATCATAAACCCATCAATACAACATGGAATATTATTTCATGAAAAATCAAACACATCTAAACATAAAATCGGAAAATGTTATTGACATAGATGAAAATAATCTAACAATACCATTTAAACTCATGAGAGGAATATCCATTTTTACAATTAAATTTTTTAAAAGATCCCACAATTATAAAATAAAAAATTTCTTTTAAAACTAATTTTTTTAAATTTATTGGAAGCATTCAAAAATTATAAGGTCTCGTAATAGCAGAAAAATCCGCTTACACCATATATGTTAAAAAATATTCTTCTCATACTTTGATGAAAAAGTCAAATAGAGTACCTAGTAAGGAAAATGAAAATAATAAACCATTTTATAAAATAAAAATAGAGATTTTTTTATGAATTTATTAATATAATAGTAATAATGTTTTGAAATATATTTTTGAGAGACATGGTCATGGATGATATGACCCTGAAATTCATTCAAAATAGCAATCCCAAATAATAAATAGATTGGGAATTTAACCCTTACCTAAAATTTTTTATAATTTATGTTGTGTTACCCTCCATTATAATGGTATAAAATGTTATAAAAATATAACAGTATCATATTTATATTAATGATATCATATATTGTCCTCTATTATCATTTTGTTAATAATATAATGCAATGACTATTATTTAGGTTGTAACTGCCTTGTTTTCATAAGCTTGTATTCTAATGTATATCATATTTTTTATGGATAAAATTTTTCTTAATAATATATAGAATTATATACTGTTTGTAAATATTATATTCATTCATTATATATATTTTTATAATCATTAAAAATGGTTGCAGTGGAGGATGAATCTTATCGCACCATGGAGATGGTATGTCGTACAAATGCATGAGTGAATGTATCATTTGAATAATGGTTAAATGGTATTGAATTTGATGGTATATTATTTTTAAAGAATAATTATAATAACATATTATATTTTTATATCCATTATAATTGTTATTATACCCATTCAAATATTGAAGTGTTTAATACAAAATTACACCAACATGTGGAGACGGTAAGTTGTACGTACACACGCATGATGATATTATTATTATTAGGATTGATAAAAAATTGAATATAGTTGAACCATAATTAAAATAAAATCATATAATATATATAATAAATGATTTTTTAATTTTGTTTGGAAACAAAATAGTATGAGGTGGTATAATAAGAATGTAACATTAAAATAGTTGACAAAACAATTACCTATTTTCCAAGAATTTCCTTATGATTTAAACAAATGGCCTCAATTTTTTGGATTTATTCCCTATTAATGGACACTATGTTGTATAGATGGTTATTGGGATGATTGTTGGGTAGTTTTTTGATGTTGAACGGTCTATAGCGGTTTGAATAAAAGAGAATGAGTGTTTCCCTTTAACAAGCGAGGGGTAATTTTAGAATCATCAAAACTAGTAATTTAACATAAATATACTTTCAATATAAAAAAAATTATTAAGAGGGACATATGTATATAGGTATAAATAATCTCAAAATATTATTTTTAAATATTTTTAGGTCGCAATTTATACCTTATCATTCACATTTATCTTTTAGTTAAATACTTTAACCCATACCATGTCTACTTGTCTTTTTACACAATAGTGTCAATATATTTACTATAAAATGAAAAACTTACCCCAATTGGATAATTTATGAAAAATTTAACAATATTCAAGTTGCCTTTCAGATCCTTATATTTCAATAAAATTTATATCATTTAATAAAATAGTATTTATTATAAAATCTCATTTATATAAATTGTGACACTATTTAAGACATTATATTTTTAAACTCAATAAAACATGATTATTATGATAAAATAAATATAATAATCCATATAATTCCAATTTCATCCAAATAAATGTGGATGGAGTAAAATATTTTAAATTATTTTAATTTTAATATAATTAATATAATTTAATTAACTCTTCATTCCATAAATCAACTACTGCATCATCTTTATATCAACATTTAATTTAATTATTTTTATAATAATATTATAAACAAATTGAAACTATATAGATATATATTTAATATTTATAAATAATATTTATAGATGAACATATCTGTTAAATAATATTTTATTAAAAATGATTAATTATTAAAATATGAATATGATATTTTTATCTTTTCTTTAAATAAAATATAAGTAATGTCCTAAACTAACACATGTGGCTTAAAAAGGATCATATTATCGACATAAGGATTGTTTTTTTGAAACTCTAACACAATGAAATTTGAACATGTTTTAGGGAATTTTAATGTCATTATGAAATTATTTCTACCTTTCATTACACTATTTACCTTTAACCGTGGTAAATGAAATCTACAACATTCTATTAAATAATAATCATTATGATCAAATTAAACATAATTTTTCATATATATTACAACATTGTATTTAAATTTTTATATATTAAATTGAAAAAAGTAGTTATATTACAGTTAATGATAATACCATCAATGTGGATAGTAAGATGGTAAAAGAGACATTCGATGTTCAGTAAATTTTTTAATCTGATAAAATTAAAAATTCATCCCAATGAACTATATTGGACTCATAAATTCCTTATTTATCTATTTTAAAATAAAAATAAATTTACATAAATATAATTATATAAATAGAAAAATCAGTTTTTAACAATAAAAAAATTCAAAATACATCATGATTTTATACTTTTCAAAGTAAAATCCAAAATATACACATAAAATAATTTTGATATTCTAAATTCGAAAATTAATTCTATTTTGAAAAATAAAAAATATCAATTATAAAATTTGGTTAATTCTATTTATAACCTCTTTTCAACGGGTTATTTTCATAGGTCATGGTGCACATGAACTTAGTGTTTCATGTAATGCAAGATAATTAATTATATAAAAAATGTGTACCGTAGAAGCTTGTGGTTTTACATTATTCCATCCTTCATATAATTTGATCCTCCATATTGAAAGAATATCACTTCATAAAAAAATATGGGTGGTTATTCAACATAAGTTCCTAACAATTCCACATCACCTCTTCAATTTTATGGTCTATCCAAAGAATATTTACCAGAAGGGCTGTCAGATTCCCCAACACATGTTCTCTAATTTCTTGATTCTTAATAAAAACATCACTAGAAAGAAATATAGGATTCTAGTTCAATTTCTCATAGGCGAGTACATGTGATGGATCTAGAATTCATTTCCTTAACAATGATACATGTAAGACATCATGAACTTTGGAGAGACTTGGTGGCATTTCCAAACAGTAAAATACAACTCCAATTTTTCTAGAATTTCAGAAGATTCAATGTAACTGAGGAATAATTTACCATTCTTACCAAATATTATAACACCCAACCATTAATATAGAGTAAAAAAACTATACCTTCTACATGGAAATGAAAATCCATCATTAGGTTATCCTAAAAACCAAATTTCTTATTTTGAGATGTTCAGATAGGGTTTTGGATAGTCTTTATCTTCAATTTTTTTCCTCCAAAAGTTCTTAGACTGGGATTTTTCATTCACCAACATCATCTAAAAGAGTAGGTGTATGACACATCCTTCTTAATAATTCTTCATATCATGACATCAGAATACATTAATGGAAGTTATTTTTATAGTAATATTTTACTAGAGGAAAATACTAATCCAATATACCATGACTTTCTAGTGAGAAATATCTCAAAATGTATTCTAAATATTGAATTGTTCATTCTAATTTTCAATTAGTCTTAATATGGTATATTTTATCAAACAATTAATTTTTTCTCATGATTTATGAATATATTCCAACAATCGTGTTGTAAAGAAAGGATCGTAGTCAGGAATAATTGATTGGGGTACACCACAATGTCTTACAACATTATTAACATAAAGTCTTTCAAAACATTCAAGTGGAAAATCTCCTCTTATAGCAAGAAAATTTAATGATTTGGTATAATGATCAACAATAACCCATATCACATCATTTATTATAGTTTTATTTGCTATCCCCATGTAAAATTCCATTATAATATTATCACATTTCCTCATAAGGATAATAAGAGGATGTTTGGCTCATAAAGGATGTTTCCTTCTATCTTTCACCAATTAAAAAACCAAAAAAATTGACACATAATCATCAATATTCCTCTTCATTTTTCTATAAGAAATTCCATCAAATATATACACATCTCAGTGTCACCAAGTTGTATAGAGAAATTTGAGCTATGAGAATCATCTAATAATTCAATAGATAGCTCAGATAATGGGGGAACACACTAACGCTTTCCATATTCTTAATCAATATCTTCTTATAGAATTAAATTAATCTCCCATCATTAATATATTGAATTTTATTTTGAATATCCCCATCATTAGTTTGAGAATATTTTACCCTATAAATTATTTATGGATTGAAATACATTTTAAAAACATGTGTTTTTCACCTTCTAGGATAATTTCCATGTCCATATATACAAGATTGATGAACACATGATCCCACTAAACACTGATTCTGTTCAGAACTATGTGGTCCTCCCTACATAAAGCATCATCCAAGTCATTTTACATTCATTAGTGTTACTTTATTAATAAATCATAATCTTGGAGTATATCAAGCCATCACTTTTTTTCTCATATTTATTTATTTCTATGAGAAAATATATATAAAACTATTTTAACAATTATATATCTCACATATTTCACTGTAGAGACAGTGCCTCCAATATCATCAACAAAATTGAAACTACTAAATCAATATCATCAGTTGGTTTTTCTTCATGAATTTTTAGTTTCCTTGATGCATTAACAATAACTCAATCATTATGCACAAGGACACAACTGAGTCATTTCCTTGATTCATCAATATAAATCACAAAAACATCATTCTAAGATGGTAAATTCTAGATAAGATCGTTGACTATTATTTAATTAAATTCATGAAATAATTATTCACTATATTTTGGAAAAGGTAATTTATCCCCTTTACATGCGATCTTGGTAAATGGTTTATCCAATCAGGTAACATTCTGGATGAAATTCATATAGTAACATTCTAACCCAATAAAATTACATATCAATGTTTTGGGTGTATGTGATTTCCATTCTTGGGTTACCTAATTATTTGAAATATTAACATAAATTACATCATTTGATGAAATAAGGACAAGAAAATTAATTTCTTGAATCCATAATTCTGATTTTCTAAATTTCATGTATAGCTCATTTAATCTAAATGTCTTCAATACAATACTAAAGTGGACTTCATGATCAGCCAATATTTTGGAGAATAAGAGATTATCATTAATAAATGTAATGAAAGAATCATCGAGATAATTATTCATCACTATATTAATTATATCAATGAAAATTGAGGGTTCATTAGTCAGTACAAATGGAATTACAGAAAACATGTAATGTATATACTTGGTTCGGAATGTTTTACATAGACTTTCATTCTTCTATACAAAAATTAATGATATAATGATTGAATGTATATCGTAGAAATATATTGAAATCTATGAAGTTAATAGAAATAATCATAAATGAATAGAAGTATATAAATTTTCTTTATTGTAATAGAATTTATTTCTTAATAGGAAATTCACAACCTCATTGATCCATATTTTTTCTAAAAAATGAACTGGGTCACCCCATGGGGTAAACCTAGGAAAAATTAGTCCGTTATTAGTAAACTCCTCTTGAAGTTACATTATCTCTAATAATTCTATATTAGCTGTTATATATGGAGTCGTTGATATTGTTCTTTCATCTTGGATTAAATAATTACAAAACTCAACTTCACACTCTAGGGTTTTCTAGGTAATAATTCTAGAAAACATCAATTTATTCCTTTTCAAATGGTGCATCCACAATTTTAATATTTAATTATTTATTACTAGATGTTATTTCATCTTCCTCCCCAATAATCAAATTCAGTAAATCTACTTGCGGTGGGGTTTGATAATAATTTAGTTACGAGGTTTCTTCTCTAATTTTAATGGATTCTACGTCTTCCTTGAAAATAAAAAATTCATTATTTTTGAAATAAATATTTTTCTCATATTTTATAGCTAACCCATACATATGATTATATCAAATTAGACCATATGTATGAAGATAATTTTGTCTGAAAAGGAACTTTTATATGCCACAAAAGGAACATTGTAACACATCTTTGTTACCATGAGATATCCTGTAGGGGTTTCGACTGAAAAATCCCTCGTTAATGTGAATTTGAAATATGTAATTTTTAAATAAATCATTGAAGATATAAATAAATGTAATAATAAATATAAAATAAATCAGTAGCATATTTTATAGCTATAATTAATGTACATGTGACCACATCATTATTAATTTCATCCTTAGCAGTTGTTACTGGAAAACAATGAATTTATACCTTTTACTTTTCTGGGGATTGATTCTATAAAGATTAAGAAAATAATTTTCATAGTTTACCATATCTTTCAAATTTTATAATTAAAAATTAGTAGCTACTTACTTACCCTTACAATCACTAGTTTGTTCTCCTTATTCTCTACACTGGTAAAAAACTTGCATTTCCTTTACGAAAATACTCCGGTTATTCATCCCACAAATACTATAAGGCGGAAAGTAAAATTTTCCATTCATCCACTTGTTTCCTTTTCTAGATTGACTAATGGGCCAATTCATCTCTTTCATTACAATAAAGTTATAAGACATAGATAATTCCATTTCTATATTGATAGCACATGAGATTATATATTCGTACGACGGGAAAGATTGTGAGACTCGTTCCTTTAAAAGACATGGTTTTATTCCTTCAAATAATAAATCAATATTAATTATTTATTTTCATAAGTACTTATAAGTTGGCCTTTCAAACCTTGGGATGTTAGAATCATACTTTTCAATATTATCATCCTCCTTCTATCTCATACTTAGAAATTGACTTTCAATATTAGTTCATTGTTCATGAGAGAATTATTTTTCAAAGTAATGCTATTTAAACTCCCAATATTCCTTATTTTTTACATTTTCAAATTCATTCATTTTTTCAATTAATGGACACCATTGTTCCATTTATCCATAGAGATGATAATCTCCCTTGGAATCATTTCCCTTTTGTTACTCCCCAATTATTAAAATACTTTATATAAAGAATTAATCCATTTTTCAGCCACAAATGTTATTTTCAATTTAATTATTGATGTTTTTTAATAATTAAGTGTTTTAACATTGACCCTTTGTATTGTAGTTTATGGTTTTTGAAATGGGTATTTTTATTATTCATAACCTGATTCAGTTGTATTATTATAGTTTTAATCTGTTTGACACCATTTGTATTAACAACTACACTATCATTATCTTGCATAGGAGAGGAATCCGTATATGTATTACATGTGTTGATTCAATTTTCATTCCTTCAACTAGGATCCATTTTCTAAAAATGGAATAAACTAGATTAGGTTATAAATCATAATACATATTTTAAAACAATTATAATTCATGACATAAATTGATAAATTTATGGATATCAAATCCATAATAATAATAAATTAATATTTGGATACATATTTAATCCTAAATCATTCCTAATGGGTTTTTAATAAAAATGTAAATTTTCCTAAGAATACCCTCCTGAATTTTCATTCCATGAGAGTTTTAAAGCCCGTTTTTGTGTACTTCGTTACCTAGAGTGAGGCCCAGAATACCTTGTAGAGTTTTTACTCCAACATACATCTATTCCAGAAACCATTTCCATTTTTAGTATCTAAGAAGGGATGTATTTCATATATGACCCACATTATCTCTATTTTACAAAGATTCTAGGATGTTCTTCGATATTATTCTCAAGGTCTATCATATGGTGATGTTCCCTAATAGAATCTTTTCTTAAATAAGGTTTCCATGGTTTGTTATAAATAACACTTTATAAAAACCGTAATGCCCCCATCCTAGTTTCCTCATGTTGGTTCATTATTTTAATTCATTGGCAAGATAAATATAAATAAAATATTTGAAGTACAAATTAGTTTAGTAGCCTTAAGAAGACATGATACAAACATTTCATTAGGAAATGAAAAAAACGTAGTATCTCATTTGAAAACACTAAAATCCATTAGATTATCCCTACATGTCAGGAAAAATACAAATCATCACATCATAGGGAAAAATGATACAAAAAAAATGGGTGAGCTCAGAATCACTGAAAGGATAAACAATATAAAAGAAGATATCATCAATAAGAATAATAATTAAAAAATGGTATAGAACTAAAACAAAATACATTTGACATAATTTTCATCATTATATATAACGAATAAATCAAATAATTCAATTTAAAAGTTAAATGGATATTCATATACTCAAATAATTACATGTAATATCCATAATTTATCTCATAATTAGAGAACACATAATGACTAAAATCATAACCATAACTTATAGGACTTGTGCCTGGACTATATATAAGTTGGTTAAAAAACAAAAACAGGTTGTCTCATGAGACATACTGATGAATCAAGGGGATATAGTGGGACTCTCATATCACATAATTTTCTAGTTCATTCCTCATACGGAAGCAATGAATCATAACATTAACATCCATATTGAAACTAGTATATGGAATGTTAATACATAAACCGGAAACCGTGAATGTTATGAAAAATAATGATCAATAGAAAAAAAATTCCTAAACCCTTCAATACATCATGGATGACTTTATCATAACAAATCACTGTCAATTAATAATAAAATCCACAAATTACATTAATATTCATGAAAATAATCAGTCAAAATCATTAAAACACTTTGAGAGAAATATCCCAATTTACATTAAAATATTTTCAAATCAAAATATTTATAAAAAAACACTTCTTTTGAAAATATACTTGTAATATTGTATAAAAATTGAAAAAATATAAATGTGTCATAATGGTGAGAAATACCTCTTGCATTAAATAAGATAAAAAACATTATTCTCATTCTTTGTTGAATGTGTCAAACAATTTACCTCGTAAGGAAAATGACAAAACAAATTCATTTTATAAAATCAAACACTCGTAAAAATGTATTTAATCAATTGTAATATAATATTAAGACTTTTTTTAATATTTTTTTAGAAACCTGGATATGGATGAAAAATATGTCCCTATAAATTCTTATGTAAAAGAAATCTCAGATAATAAAGATATAGTGAAATTAACACTTAAATCATACATTATTTTAGTCAAGTGTTTGATAACCTCTTCTAATAGTTAGTGAGTGTTATTAAATAATAATTTTAACATATTCATCTTATGATATCATATATGATCCTATTATTTATTTTTATTAATAATATATCATAATTACCATTATTTGGGATGATAACTTTCTTGTTTTCCTATCTGTGTCTTATCATGTAACTCATGTTTTATATGAATAATATTATAAGGCCCCAGCCTTAAACCTTACTTAATCTTGAGTTATTACAAGATTACACATTGAGGATCTTTTCAAGTTTACAGTTTTAGAGAATTAGATCATAAAACATGCATTACATTCCACATTTAAAAAAAGTTGTTACATAAAATATAGTATTCATTTTTCCCATCAACAGAAACATATTTAAAATAAAACATGGATTCTTTCATGACACTTCCTTGACACTATCATCATATCATATACCCTTCCCTTGACCTATAAAAAACATTTCAGAAAATTGGGATGAGCATAAAAATCTCAGTATGGGATATTAAAATATGGAAAGGAAACATGAGTACATGTATACATAAGAATGAAATCATACATTACCCATAAAACATAAGCACTTTAACATACCTCATAAAATCATGAATAAATCATAGAAATCATAAGACAAAAAAGGTAACTTGAGGCATTCATAACATTCTTACGTAGGGAGTAACCCTCTTGGTTACATTTGGAATAGCCATCACATTATATTACCTAAATCTCTTTGGAGAAAACTTATCACGAAACCACCTGTATTCATAATAATTTCCAAGAACCATAACATAATCGTATCACATAAAACATGCATAAAGGAAACATAACATTTCCACTTTTCAATCAAAATATATCAATACATCACATTGATATAAAAACATTATGGAAAAAATTTTCAATACCAAAAGAAAAGAAAAGTAAAACATGGTATTTATTTTTCTTTAAAAAAAGGTATGGATTGTAGAGGAAGCTGAAACTCAAATAATGGTCACGGCGGCAGAGAAGTCGTTGTCGCCGCATACGTACGATAAAAACATTCCCTTTTGTCATTTAGTAAAACGCTTTGTATAAAAAAATATTCTTTTTGGATAAACGTAAAAGTCAAAGGGGTTTATACACCATATAAAAGTAGGTTGTGTATAAAACAAAATATGCCTCAATGAAAGGAGATTGAGACGAAGTCCCATAAAAAGACGGTATCCTTGGATTAAAGATAAATCAATTACATAATTATGTGTGACAAACGAATAAACCAAATATAATTGGATATTATGTGTAAAAAAATCAGAGGACATTCACACATATTCATAGAACTACATATTCAAGGATTACAAGTTTACCCCAAAGTATCAAAATTGGGTTAAGAAGTTCTCTTGCAAAAATTCGACAGCCTAATGACGTCACTTCAAAATTTAGAAAAAGAGTTGATGAGAGATAAAAGAGTATCTCATCACTTGGACATAAAATTAACATCAATAAGTATATAGAAGAACATATCCCAACATAATAGTATGAGAATTAAAAGACATAACAAAAGAAGTATTTTAAAAAGAGGAGGGTGAAAGGTTCCCTTACCGACATGGGTATCTATCGCAACATACACACCGTGAAAGAAGGACAATACAAAATTGATGTAAATACTCATAAATGAAAGTATATTAAACAATGAGTAAAATAATGGGCAGTACATACACCACTAAAAGGAAATTTTTTCAAATGTAGCATAAATCTAATGGGAATAAAAGTGAGATGAAAAATCCCTTACGAAAACTCGCCAGCCTAACGACACCACATAAAACATCCAAAAAAGGATTGATGAGGTCAAATAGGGTCTCTCAACATATTACAATAAAATGTACAGAAAGAGGAATATAAAAGAACATACCTCATCATAACAAAGAAGAGCTTAAAAGAAATGACATAAAGGAGAGTACTTAAAAAGAAAGAGAGAGGTTAGATCTCTTACGAAAATTCAGCAGCCTAACAACGCCACTCAAAACTTTTAAAATGGATTGATGAGATAGAATAGGGTCTCTCATCATATTAACATAAAAATTAAAGTAAGAGTAATATAAATGAACATCCCAATCACAAGAAATATGAGCTTAAAAGGAATTACATAAAAGAGTGTACTGAAAAAGAAATAGAGGAGTAGGATCCCTTACCTCAGGCCCGACTTGACTCGATCGTTCTTTAACGTACTAAATAATAAACTTGAGATAATTTCTACTTTCTTAAGAACCTTTTTAAAGTTTATTATTCATTTTATATCACTTATTTATAGGTTATAAATATTATGTAATCATTTAAGTTAATAATGATTGTTTTGTCGATATTTGGTTCTTAAGTCGAAAGTGGACTTCTTACAATTACATGTTGTTCGTGTGGTCAAAGGATCATTATATCCAGAATGATATTCATGATTTGGATATCATATATATCATATATGTCCAGAATATACATGTATTTATAATATTACATAATCATTTAGAGGTTAGAAATGAAATGCACCGTTCATGGAGACGGTAAGCCGTACGTACGCATGAACGCTACTTTCATTTCTATGTCATATTAATGGAATTAAAACTAAATTAGAGGTATGTATATTTTAATTCAATAATTATATTCATCATTTATATTTATCATAAATAATATATAATAACATTAAATACATCCTTTATACATCCCACATATGGCATTAACGAATCCAATCACTTTGAGGGGGCGGTGGACCACACTTCCTAAAATGAAATTATCGTGTTTACCCAAAATGGAAACCGTAAAGGTATGCCACAAAAGAAAAATACATAATATTAAGTAAAACATAAACATATTATATATCATATATAAATATAGTGACATCTTAATGTCCACCTTTTAAGGTGTTATATGAGTGTTGAACAATCATCGTTTCGTGAGGCAGAAATTCACAATCCACAGAAACAGTATGTTTTTAACCATTTGATGTATGTGTGTGTAAGTGTATCTCAAATGATTATTATAACAACATCATATTATATTGAATATATTGGAGTTGTTCCAAAAGAAATTAATAAAATGAGTTTAGGGGGTTGGAGAAACAAAAGAAAACAAAAGAACACAAGTGAAGACATTACCTTAAAATCGGGTAACTTCCTATGGTTTGAGCTCAAAGGCTTCCTTGGGAAGACTTATGACCAAAGTGATGCTTCTAAGAGTTATATAGGGACGTGGAGAGACAAAATGGTTATGGGTTGGCCGAGCCAATGGCTTTGGAAGTGTGGTTAAAGAGGTAGAGGTGGGGGCCTTTTATAAGAGGAGAGGAGGGGCACTCTTGGAATGTAAAACAATGTTACATTATTTTAGAATGTGTTTCGAATTTGAATTGTCCCACATTGATGTGTTTCTAGGATAAGGTGATAATGGTTCGAAATAAACCCATAAAATAAGTTTTGGACATGTGTAGGTCTTAGATATTACATTATCATTCCATTTTATTTAAATCATTAAATAATGAGGTCATCGCTGCATCATCATGATGTCATAAATAATTTAAATTATTTAATGTTTAAAAATTATAAAAAAATACTATAATGTAGTAAATATTTTTAGCTTTCCAATGACTATTTATAGTAAAAAATATGACTTTAATAACCCCATGTAAAAATTGTTTTAGTTAAATAACTCATGTTTGTGACATTTTAGTTTTAACATTAAATAAAAAGGTATTTATGTCATTTTCCAACCAAGTGGCTCCATGGGGTCCCCATGTTGACCCATGTATTGTCTGGGTCGGCCATAGCTCATCCAATGAGGGTAGGACATGTTTCTAGGTCATTTCATATTATTAAAACATTATTTTTACCTTAAACTACACTAATTACCTCAAATCGCGATTAAAAACATAATAAGTTACTATTCACAAAAAAAATTATTTTAATCCCATTGAACCACATTTTACATATTAATGAAAACCATTTATGTCAGATTTTTGAAATTCAAAACACAGAGGTGGTAAAATTTCGTTTAAACGGAAAATCAGTTTTTATAAGTACTACTTAGTGGTTTCACTATTCATCCAAAATTGATGTTCTTCAGAAAAATACCAAAACATCACCCTAAGATATATTTGATATTCCAAATACAAAAAAGAATACTATTTTTCAAAATTCAAAACATATAATTTTCATTAATTACTTTAATAATTAACTCCTGCTGTCAGAGCAAATAGCGTGTTTTTATTAAGCAATAAGTATCAAAAAATTGACACTAGTTTATGTACGATTTCAAAATGAAATTAATTCCAACGACCACTATTGGATTAAATGGTAAAAATATATTATAATTTCACTTCTAAACCTATTAAAAAGATAATCTAATCATATAAATAAATTATATTAAAAAGTGGTTTTGAATTAAAATAATACTTTTTTCACTATTCATTAAAAAATGAACATTATCGGAAAAATACCAAAAATTTACAAAAAGTAAATTTTGATATCCCGATTCCAAAGAAGAATTTTATTTTGTCAAATTTAACACATAAATTTGTCAAAAAGTGGATTTAAAAGAGATTCTCCATCAAAAGGCGGTTAATCGACCTTTTAATGAATATTAGAATGTTTACGCTTAAAATTAGATTCATTCGCATTCTTAATCCTCTAACATTTATTGTAAAAAGTAAAAATATTTGAAAAACATATATAATCATTTTGTATTTAGTTCTATTAATTCCTGCCATCACAACATCTAGGCGTTAACTACCGTTTAAAATAATATTATTTTATTATTAGAGTGTAACATAAGATTCCCATGAAACTCGTTGTTGCGTGTTGGGTACACCATCGAGCATAGCGTCCCCTTTAAAGTTATATAAATATTTTATTCACAAATATGGATAAATGTAAAATGTCATACTCTTTATTTACCTGGGGTTTTACATCCTTCCCCCCTTTTGGTAATTGCGTCCTCACAATTTTAAAATTGGGCTTGGAAAATTCATTGAAAATCCCACATCGGAACAAGAGTCAGTAAAACAATCACTTTAAAATAATGAAATATAAGTACAAATGACACCCGAGTTAACCCATACTAGGATTCAAAGTATGAAAATATGGAAATGGAGGAAGAACAAAGGGTTATATTCTGATTGAGAGTGATAGTAAACATGTCTAGGAGAAAGTTAACCATAAGAATATCACAAACATGTGATGGGTTAAACGACATTTGATTCCACAGTAGGAATAGTTAACAGAAAACATGTTTGTTTTAAGTTACTTTTCATTGAGGAATTTATTTATGAGCATAACTAAATCATAATGAAACATACTTACTTGTCATGTAGACTTTCAACTTTTACTAGATTCCTTAATCAAACTCATATTTTCTCCAAAAGATGAGTATTTAGGAAGACTTGTTTGCATTAAGAGTACAATAATCAACTTATTGAGAATCACCTAATCCAAAAAAGAGAACTATATATTTCTCATGTATTTAGAAAAAATACAAACCCAAAATTATTATTATGAGGTTAGATAATCCACAAAATTATAGTCCTTTATAAAAAGAAAATCTATTCTTAATCTCCAAAATTTGTCCAAAAAAACCCAAAGTTCAACGAAGACCATTCGATAAAAAATTGTCCATAAAATTCTTCAAAGTAAACCAAACTAAGATTGAAACCCCAATATTAGTAGGATTTAATCACATAGTCTTCCAAGGTACAAATTAACTTTTTTCTCCAAATAACATCATTTGCTCTTAAATTCTCATTTTGAAAAGTAATTAACCTAATCACATATCCTCCATGATAGGTTATTCATTTCCATAGATAACACAAAAAAACATACTCTTGATTCCTAAAATCATCTAACTAAAAATAATTAGTCAAACTAACTAGGTACTTCATGTAGTCCATTGGTAGGTAATAAATACCAGTTTCACTTCGGTTGTGGGTTCGATTCCCGCAGCTTTGTCCGACGCGATGGGTTGTCCCATGGTCTGCGTGTTGTCCTATTTCCAAAACTATATAATTTTTAAAACATTACCCAAAACGAGATAAAATCTTCAAAAATGATCATAACATATTTTAACCTCAAGTTTATCGAATTCATTTCATTTTCCATCATAACATATAATAATCAATAATTACCTCAAAAGTAAGGATCATATAAACTCTAATGGTTAACTTTATAATTATTACCTGAAATTCCACATCGATTGGTCATTTCGTACATGATGCATTACAGATCATACCAAGGTTCAAGTGGTTCATCATGACTCCTTGATAGTTGGTTTAGAAAAACCATGAGTTCCCTCATTGAATCCCCCATTTTATCTAGTATCTTAATCAGAAAAACCACCACAGTTTCCTTCAAACCTGTTGTCTCTTTGGTGCCTGCTAGATCCATCCATTCGCTAAAAATAGAAATGTCAGTGTGAGTATATCAACAAAACCATCATTTACTAATTAGGAAGGAAAAAATAAGATATACTTACTCATTCACTTTATCTAAAACTAAGACTCTTTCTTAAATCCAAACCATTATGGTAATGTCACTTGTGCTTAGAGAATACCCTAACCTCTAAAGTTTTCTAAACCGACCTCTGATACGAAATATAATGCCCTAGCCTTAAAACTTACTTAATCTTGAGTTATTTCAAGATTACAAATTGAGGATCCTTTCAGGTTTATAGTTTTAGATAATTAGATCATAAAACTTGCATTAAATTACACATTTATAAAAAGTGGTTACATAAAAGATAGTATTCATTTTTCCCATCAACCTAAACATATTTAAAATAAAACATGGATTCTTTATTGACACTTCCTTGACACTATCATCATATCATGTACCCTTCCCATGACCTGTGAAAAACATTTCATAAATATGGGATGAGAGTAAAAAGCACAGTAAGGGATATAAAAATATGGAACGAAAACATGAGTACATGTATACATAAGAATGAAATTATACATTACCCATAAAACATATGCACTTTAACATACATCATAAAATCATGAATAAATCATAGAAATCATAAGACATAAAATGTAAATTGAGGCATTCATAACATTCTTACGTAGGGAGTAACCCTCTTGGTTACATTTGGAATACCCATCACAGTATATTTCCTAAATATCTTTGGAGAAACCTTCACGTTTAACCCCATCATGTTACCCAATGCATTGGAGAGCTATATCGGGCTCACCCGCCCATAGTTTATCACGGAACCACCCGTCTTCATAATAATACCCAAGAACCATAACATAATCGTATCACATAAAACATGAATAAAGGAAACATTACATTTCCACTTTTCAATCACAAGATATCAATACAACACATTGATATAAAAACATTATGAAAACCATTTTCAATACCAAAATTAAAGAAAAGTAAAAAATGGTATTTATTTTTTTTAAACGATATAGAATGTAGAGGAAGCCGAAAATCAAATAATGGTCACGGCGGTGGAGAAGTCGTTGTCGCCGCATACGTATGACAAAAACATTTAATTGCGTCGTTTAGTAAAACACTTTGTATAAAAAAATATTCCTTTCGGATAAACATAAAAGTCAAAGGGGTTTATACACCATATAAAACAAAATATGCCTCAATGAAAGGAGATTGAGATGAAGTCCCATATAAAGACGGTATCCTTGGATTAAGGATAAATCAATTACATAATTATGTGTGACAAACAAATACACCAAATATAAGTGGATATTAAGTGTAAAACAATCAGAGTACATTCACACATATTCATAGAAAGACATATTCAAGGAGTACACGATTATCCCAAATAATCAAAATTGAGTTAAGAAGTTCCCTTTCAAAAATTTGACAACCTAACGACGTCACTTCAAAATTCAGAAAAAGTGTTGATGAGAGATAAAAAGGGTATCTCATCACTTGGAAATAAAATATACATCAATAAGGATATAGAAGAACATATCCCAACATAATAGTATGTGAATTAAAAGACATAACAAAAGAAGTCTTTTAAAAAGATGAGGGTGAAAGGTTCCCCTACCGACATGGGTATCTTTCGAAACATACACACCGTGAAAGAAGGACAATACAACATTGATATAAATACTCATAAATGAAATTATATTACACAATGATTAAAATAATGGTCAGTACATACACCACTCAAAGTAAATTGTGGAAAATGTAGCATAAATATCCTGGGAATAAATGTGAGATGAAAAATCCCTTACGAAAACTCGGCAGCCTATCAGCGCCACTTAAAACATCCAAAAATGGATTAATGAGATCAAATAGGGTCTCTCATCATAATACAATAAAATGTACAGAAAGAGGAATATAAAAGAACATCCCTCATCATAACAAAGAGGATCTTAAAAGAAGTTACATAAAGGAGAGTACTTAAAAATAAAGAGAGAGGTTAGATCTCTTACGAAAATTCGGTAGCCTAACGACGCCACTCAAAACATCCAAAATGGATTGAGGAGAGAGAATAGGGTCTCTCATCATATTAACATAAAAATTATAGTAAGTGTAATATAAAATAAAATCTCAATCACAATAAAGATGAGATTAAAAGGAATTACATAAAAGAGTGTACTTAAAAAGAAAGAGAGGAGTAGGATCCCTTACCTCGAGTCCGACATGACTCGATCGTTCTTTAACGTCCTAAATAATAAACTTGAGATAATTTATACTTTCTTAAGAACCTTTTTCAAGTTCATTTTTCCTTTTATACCAGTTATTCCCATGTTATAAACATTATGTAATCATTTAAGTTAATAATGTTTGTTTTGTCGATATTTGGTTCATAAGTCGAAAGTGGACTTCTTACAATTACATGTTGTCTGTGTGGTAAAAGGTTCATTATATCCAGAATGATATTCATGATTTGGATATCATATATATCGTATATATCCAGAATATACATGTTTTTATAATATTACATAATCATTTAGAGGTGAAAAATGAAATGCACCGTTCATGGAGATGGTAATCCGTACGTACCCATGAACGCTACTTTCATTTCTATGTCATATTAATTGAATTAAAACTAAATGAGGGGTATGTATATTTTAATTCTAGAATTATATTCATCCTTTATATGTAAAATATTTAATATATAATAACTTTAAATACATCCTTTATACATCCCACATATCGCATTAACGAATGAAATCACATTGAGGGGGCGGTAGTCCGCACTTCCTAAAATGAAATTATCATGTTACCCACAATAGAAACCGTAAAGGTATACCACAAAAGAAAAATAAAGAAGCTTAAGTAAAACATAAACATATTATATATCATATATAAATATAGTGGAATCTTAATGGCCACCTTTTAAGGTGTTATATGAGCGTTGAACAATCATCATTTCGTGAGGCAGAAATTTACCATCCACAGAAACAGTATGTTCTTTAACCATTTGATGTAGGTGTGTGTAAGTGAAGCTCGAATGCTTCTTATAAAAACATCCTAATATATTTAAGATACAGTAGTTTTGTCAAAAGAAATGAATAAAAAGAGTTTAGGGGGTTGGAGAAGCAAAATAAAATAGAAGAACACAAGTGAATACATTACCTTAAAATCGGGTAACTTCCTATTGTTTGAGATCAAAGGCTTCCTTGGGAAGACTTTGGACCAAAGTGAGGCTTCTAAGAGTTATAGAGGGATGTGGAGAGACAAAATGGTCAGGGTTTGTACGAGCCAAAGGCTTTGGAAGTGTGGGTAAATAGGTAGAGGTGGGGGCCTTTTATAAGAGGAGAGGATGGGCACTCTTGGAATGTAAAGAAATGTTACTTTATTTTAGAAGGCGTATCGGATTTTAATTGTCCCACATTGATGTGTTTCTAGGATTAGGTGATAAGGGTTCTAAATCCACCCATATAATAGGTTTTGGACATGTGTAGGTCTTAGATATTACATTATCTTTCCATTTTATTTAAATCATTAAATAATGAGGTCATCGCTGCATCATCATGATGTCATAAATAATTTAATTTATTTAATGTTTAAACATTATAAAAAAAAACTATAATGTAGGAAATATGTTTATCTTTCCAATGACTATTTATAGTAAAAAATATGACTTTTATAACCCCATGTAAAAATTGTTTTAGTTAAACAAATCATGTTTGTGACATTTTAATTTTAACATTAAATAAAAAGGTATTTATGTCATTTTCCAACCAAGTGGCTCCATGGGGTCCCCATGTTGACCCATGTATTGTCCTTGTCGTCCATGACTCATCAAATTAGGGTAGGACATATGTTTAGGTCATTTAATATTATTAAAACATTATTTTTACCTTAAACTACACTAATTACCTCTAATCGCGATTAAAAACATAATAAGTTTCTATTCACAAAAAAAATTATTTTAATCCCATTGAACCAAATTTTACATCTTAATTAAAACCATGTATGTCGGATTTTTTAAATTCAAAACACATAGGTGGTAAAATTTCATTTAAACAGAAAATCAGTTTTTATAAGTACTACTTAGTGGTTTCACTATTCATCAAAAATTGAAGTTCTTCAGAAAAATACCAAAACATCACCCTAAGCTATATTTTATATTCCAAATTCAAAAATGAAGTCTATTTTAAAAAATTCAAAACATATAATTTTAATAAATTAATTTTATAATTAACTCCTGCTGTCAGAGCAAATAGCGTGTTTTTATGAAACAATAATTATCAAAAGATTGACACTAGTTTATGTACGATTTCAAAATGAAATTAATTCAACGACCACTATTGGATTAAATGGTAAAAATATATTCTAATTTTAATTTTAAACCAATTCAAAAGATAATATAATCATATAAATAAATTATATTAAAAAGTGGTCTTGAATTAAATTACAACATTTTTCACTATTCATTAAAAAATGAACTTTATCGGAAAAATACCAAAAATTTACACAAAGTAATTTTGATATCCCGATTCCAAAAAAGAATTTTATTTTGTCAAATTTAACACATTAAATTGTCAAAATGTGTATTTAAAAGCGGTTCGCCATCAAAAGGTGGTTAATCGACCTTTTAAAGAATATTAGAATGTTTACGCTGAAAATTGGATTCATTCACATTTGTAATCCTCTAACATTTATTGTAAAAAGTAAAAATATTTAACAAAAATATATAATAATTTTCTAGTTAGTTCTATTAATTCCCTCCATCACAAAATCTAGGCGTTAACTACCATTTAAAATAATATTACTTTATTATTAGAGGGCAACATAAGATTCCCAAGAAACTCATTGTTGTGTGTTGGGAACACCATTGAGCATAACATCCCCTTTAACGTTATATAAATTTTTTATTCACAAATATGGATAAATTTGAAAATGTCATACACTTTATTTACCTGGGGTGTTACAAATATATTTAAATTAGATATATAATGATGTTATGTTCTTAAATATTATATTAATTCATTATATAATTTTTTAAAATAATTATCAAATAGTTGTAGTGGATGATGAAGGACGTCGTTTTGTGGAGACAATTGGCCATATGCACACACAAGCAATGATATAATTCCATTAGTTTTTAAATGGTATTGTATTTTATGGAATATTATTTATGATGAGTAATTATAATGTAATATTAATAATTTATATCCAATATAATAATCATTATACTCAAAAAAATAATTTATTTTTTAATACCAAATTACACCTTGACATGGAGATGAAAAGCTATATATACGCACACATTGAGATATTATTATTCACTGGATGGATAAAATGACGAATAATGTTTCCACAAAATTAAATTAATATATCTGAATGTATATTATACTATATTTGTTTTTTTATGAAAAAAACATAGTTAATGAAATTATATAAAGAAAATAATAATGAAAGAGTTAATAAAAAATTGCCTCTTTTTGGTTAACTCCTTTTTTATTGGCCAAATAAACTCCTTAGTATGATATTATACCCAAATAATGGTCTCTAAGTTGAATTAAGGGAACATTATATGAAAATTAGTTAGTGTTTGGTAGAGGAAATGTTAATTAGAGGTGTGAATAAATGAGAAGGAGGGTTTCCCTTTATAAGATAGGGGCACTTTTGCAATCTCCAAAACAATTCATTTAATATATATGGATGTTATATTTATAATAGATTCAATGTTTGGTTTTTAAAATACAAAATGATTATGGGTCAGAATAATCTCAACCAATTATTTTTATATATGTTTAAGTAATGAATGTAGCCTTAACTTTTGGATTAAAATCATAGTTAAACAGTTTAACCCTTACCATGCCTACTTGTATTTTAAAATTATAGTGTTCTTATAGATACTATAAAATTCCCAAAGAACCCCAATTAGATCATTTATGAATTAATTAATACTATAAATATTATTTTGATGAAACTTATATTTTAATGACTTTTATATCATTTTATAAAATAATATTTACATTCGTATGGCATTTTTGACATTTTTGACACTATTTGATATATGTTTTTTTTGTAAAAGTCATAAACAAACGATTATTTCAATGAAAAATTCCTTAACACACCCTTAACAAGTAAATTTTCATCATAAATATATATATATGTCATCCAATATTTCATATTATATATATTAATATTATTAATTTCATTTTATTAATTCTTAAGTTAATAAATTAATTACTACATCTTCATTGTTTCGTCATTTAATATAATTATTTATTACCTAATAATATTCATAAATTATAATTATATAAATAATCATTGTATATTAATATTTACAATTTTTAGTAGAATATGTCACTTATTTATCGTTATATTAAAAATTACTTAGTTATTAAAATTTGAATATTTCATATTTAACTCTTCGTTAAATAAAATATAATAAATGTTATTATAAAAAATAAGAGGAATTAGAAGGAATATTTTCCACCTAAGGTTTATTTTTATCAAAAAACACTTATTCAATGAAATAAGGTAATTTTTATGATATTTTTATATTCTTATATTATTATATTGACCTTTACTTTCCATGTTTACCATCATTTGATGTAAATAAAATCCAAGAGTTATGATTAACCAAAAAATTATTTTGGTCCTATTAGACAAATATTTTATAGAGATTCCAACCATGTATGTCATTTTTTTCAAAACTCATTTCATAGAAGTGGTAAATTTATGTATAATGCTAATCCCTTAGATGTGGCGATATAGGGAAAATTTATATTAAGATGATTAAAAATATTAAATTTATTTCGATTATAAAATTATTCCAATGAAATATATTGAATGAATATTTATGTTATTTTTCTATTTTTACATTAAAATAAATTTACAGAAACAAAATATTTTAATGAAAAATTTGGTTTTTTAAAATAATGTTTTATTTTTCAGAGTTCATAAAAAATGGAAACTTTTAAAAAAATTTCAAAAACATCCCCATAAGATATTTGTGATATTTCTTAATTAAAATGTGATGTATATTTTCAAAAATAATATTCATAAAATTCCTAATGTGGTTGATACTATTTATTAACTATTTTAAAATTGTTATTTGGTTTGTTCATGATTCACTCGAACTTACTATTCCATGCAGTGCAAACTATTGAATTACTCAAAAAAATCTTATCGTTGAAACATGGGTTGTTACAAATGGAAATAAAAATAAAATAATTGATAAGAAGCAATTAAAGTAAATTTTATTAATTATATAAACTATTTATTTTTTTTTATTTTTTTTCATTTATATAATTTTTTATTTCATGTTTTTATATTATTTAAATTTAATTTTTTTTTTCATAACGAAAATATATTTTACATATATCATACTATCATTAGTTTTTTGCTAACCTAGCCTTTGTTTTGTAAACATTAAAATTCCCTTATTTTGATTTGATCAACCAGTAGAATATATTTATAAAACTTGAAATAAAAAAATATATATTTGTTCTTTACAGTTATACGAGTATGGAGACATTTTTGTTATATTGAATCAGTTGCCACCATACCCTGAAACATGTTTATAGATATTTGAGAAAACATTACATGAGGTTATGATTATCTTTACTCAATGGATAAGAACTTTTTTTACCTTCATTTAGAAATTTATATATGGTTACACATAATTCAATATCTTCTATATCTTATATATTGAATTTAGATGTTACCTTCACATAACAAATACAATGCATGATTTATATTTACATAGCAGAAATAGTCTTTATGCATCAAATATGTTAATGTTATTTTTAGTTTCCATCAAAATAGTTACCCTTATACATACTTATAATTCAGTTTATGAAAAAAATATTATATAAACTCTATCCACAATTCAGGATTGTGGGGATGTGTGTTTGGGTGTGAATCGAAGAACGGACGGCTTCGCGGCGGTGCAACGGGCTGATTTCGGCTATTGGCTTGGTGGTGGATATCATGCCTTGGCGGCTGCTATGCCGGATTCTATGGCAGTGACTAGGGTTTCACTTTGGTATTTGTTTTTTTTGGGCTATGGCCATTTGGAATTGATTTTCTAGGTTTTTCATTATAAACTGTGTATTTCTTGACTTTGGTCTCTTGAACCTATGGTTGTTTTCCTCTGTCCTTTAGGCATGTAATGAGTTACCCTTTCCAAGTTAAAAAGGGCTTTTTTATTTTCTTTTAATAAATAGGAATATTCCCTAAGATTTCAGAGTATATAGTCAATCCATATGAAAAACATGAAAAATACCTATTAAGATTATGTTAAGGAGAATCAGTTGAACCAATTTATAACTAGTAGTTTTGTCACATCATAACATATGGAAACAACCGACCTGAATAGTTACAATAGCATACAACTTATTTTAATGTTAAAAACCGATCAAAAATTTATGGTGGAAACTTTTATATTGGTGAAACCATATAAATAATGGTATTTCCTAATTATTAATGGATCTCGAACATTCTTCTAATATAAACAAAAGATTTCTTCAATAGTAGTAGTAAAAATCTACTACAATCTATTAGAATATATATTTTCTTCTAAATGTTATGAAGATACCAATTTTTTTAAATATATAAAATAATTATATTAATCTAATATGTAATTATTTTTTATTAAATATTTTGTGCCTAAATTCATCATTCAAGTGCACAAAAACTATTTGTGTAAAAATTATATATTTTAGGGATTATCTTATGATTGGATGTACTAAAATTATATTTCAAATAGGAGTAATTCTATAATTAATTTTTAATAACTTATTTGTTCTATTTATCAAGTTATAATTCATTTAAGACTATATAATTAAGTAACAAAAGAGGTTGAGAATTAGAAAATAATGATTTAAAGGATTAAATATATTTCTAAAGTGTAATGTTTTATATATTAGTATCCAATAACCCTGTGAATGTTGTTATTGGTTATTTTTAGGCTTTATCACACAAAAGAAGGAAATGTATTTAATGGTGTGATTTTATCCATGTGATTGAAATCAATGTGATGTTTATTAAACATAATCAATACTTTTTAATAAATACATAGGCATATAAAACACATTACATTGATATCAAGATTAAATAGAGTTGAAACAATATAGATAATAAATTTTCATTGATGTGATTTATAAGGAAATTCTGATTTTTATTATTTACTGATAATATTACAATGGTTCTTGAGAGAATTTGACAGTCATCATAGTAAAATCAAATATTATTCATAATTTATTTTGTATTTCCATTTTTATCTCAATAATGGTATAGTTTGTTCCTCTAGAGAATGATTGATATATTCTCATAAATAATTTATATTCCAAGTTTATTCATTTCATTCAAATGTAATGTTGGGTTAAAACTCCTAATAAAATTTATGGATGGCTGTGACTCTTATAAGATGTTTGGCGGGTTTTGACTCCCTTAAATGTAAATTAGTTTATAAAACTAGATGAGAACAAGTTACTTCTATATATTAGTGTAACTAATAGGTTTTAAAAATAAGATCAATATCTTTCTTACTACACTATATAAAATGTGATTCTCTTAGTGAACACTATCATTCCCACCATTTAGAGAATTTTTAAGCGTAGAGTAGTATCTAGTTAATACAAACAACTGTAAAAATATCATTGGATCATTGTTTTATTTTAAACTACAGTAATTTCATATTTTATTACTCTGACAAATATAATTTTATTAATTTATTTAAAAAATACTATTGAACATCCTGTAGTCTATATTACTATATCACATGGCCCTAACAATTTTAACTAACATCAACATTGTGAGTCTCTTATCTAAAAAATATGAGTATTGTAGTTTAAAACCTAAAAATTGTGTTATATCAATCATAAGATGATTTTATATTGACCATATGTTTTCTTTTTCATCCCTTATGATGTGGAATTTCATAATATAATGTAGAAAATACATAACCCCTTTTTAGACATTTAAAATATGTTCCACAATAGAAATTGACGCAATTCACACACACGTCTACTCAACTAAAAAAATACCAAATGATCATTAATCCTCATTAATAAGATTTATTCTAAAATGGAAAATATATATGTTATATTATAGCATATTTATCAATCATTGCATCCAATACTAATTCCATTGTATCTAGAATCATTAATTTTCTATTATCTATTATAATTAATTTCACAACTATCATCACTTTATTTTAATAAGAGTAATAACACATCAACACATCCATCCTCATAATATAAAATTGACTGAACTACAATAAAACAATATCGAAAAAAATACCACAATATTCAATATAAAAACCCAAATAAAAATAATATAATTGGAAAAAATTTACTATTTTATTGATACTATATAAATTTATTACGAAACATTCACTATATCTTCTTCAAAATTATTCAAAAAACATCTCCTCCCATCCAGTATAAATTATTTATCCACTTTTAGAAGAGGGATGAGATAACATGTTTTCTTAGAAAAGATACTTTAAAAAATCATAGAATATGTGGGCTATCCTAAAATAGAAAACTGGAATATATATCTATGTTAAGAAATGTTGTCTATATGAAAATATTCTCATGATACCAAACATATATATCATTATATTTTTTATTGTAAATTTTTTATTAATAAATCATTTTATCCTACACACATATCAACTAATATGTAAAAATGTTCACGTTCAATGCATATGACTCCCCTATTTTCTCAAGTTTTCATCAATCATCATTCCTCCTTTACAAATATGTGACATTCTATTAAAATAAATAAAAATATGTTGTTAGAATACCTAATTACACTTACTTTTCAATATTTATTTTAAATTATGGATTCAAAATAAATTTTATTAGGAATGTCATTTACTACCCATATTTTCTCCACATAAAGAGTTATATACTATTTCTCATCATTACGAAGCTTTTCTATTTTGTAAAGAAAAATATATTTTTTAAATAGTGTGTAACAATTATTATATTTTAATGAAATATTATTTAGTTTAAACTACAAAAAATAAATATGTTAAATAATGAATATCATGGTTCATTAGTAATATAAATGAAGGTGATTGTTTCCAATCGTCCAAACCTTCTTATGTCTTTTAATATCAACATATGAAGTTTTATTCATCTTATTAACTACATTCACATGTTTCATATTTTTAATCCATTAAATAATTTCATATTCATGTAGAATGATTTTATCTTACTCAATCAACAACGAAACATTATTTTCAAATACAATAATAAATACTCTCATTAGTTATTCTTGGAATTAAAGGATATTCAAACATATCATTAGTCCATGAACAACCTTATCACATCATTACCATATATTATTTAGAAACCTCATGTCACCACATGTATATTACTTCTCATGATGATAAAACTATTCATTAGAAACCACATTATTTTCATTATTATTAAAAACCATTTAACATTTCTTTAATTGTCTAGATGTCATTAATTCGCTTGGAAAAATTATTAGACCTTTCCTTTTGACAAGCCCATCCATGTTGATAATGTTACATGAATTATTAACACTTTCAATATATCATTTCTTCTCTTTAAATTTTTTCTTATCATTCTTTTATATCAAAACATATTTATGTAATATTGATATTATATTCAAGAACTCCTTATCTGTGTGACCTTAATTCCCACATATTCCATAAATTTAATACAAACATTAAATTTTTTTGTGGGATGAAATATTTGATGAAATCCTAAATCAAAATTGATTCATCTATAATCATATACTCAAATTGTCACCTTATCTCCCCATATGATTTGAAATTTTCCCCAAAAATGACATATTAAACTAATAATAATAGGATATGTGTCTATAGCTTCTATAATAATTGTTGTTACCATAAAACATTGATCTTATATATTATTAATAAATAAATCTAAATAATTAATATTCCTCTCATTCATTATAATTATTATTTTCTTAGCGGTGATATTGTCTTATTGAAATATTTTCCCATTCCTTAGAAGTGGAAAATTTTCTTTCATCTGTCTACATTTTCCGAAATGTTTTCGATTATTTTATAAACATGCACTGTTAGTGAAATAAGATATATATGTCATTATTTTAGAGAATATTTACCTTATATATTTGAAAATACATTCTAAAAGTATTAATAAGAACAAACTATTAACCTATAATATCTTGTTAACGTATTATTTATATTTATCAGATTTATTTTACTCTGAATGGAATATTGTCTAGATTCCAAAAATTTATTTTTTGTACTGTCAAATTGTTTTCACATCATATATATTCATCTCATTATTATATATATATATTTTTATTTCTTGAACTAATTAATTTGGTTCACTTGTTTGTTTAAATATAAACACATATATATAATTATTTATCATATTTATTACTTTCTCCAAAATTATATTTTATTGTTTAAGTTAAGTTATTTTAGTTAGAGAAACATTTACATTCTCTTTCATCATCCATTATAATTCTATACCATTCTCACTATTTTAAATTTTTTTGGTATTAAAACCAATATAAACATGATCCAAACATTTTTATTTATCATCTAATTATCTATGAGATAATGATGAGTCTTTCTTTCCCCTTTTTTCTGATCAAAATTTAATTTATACTTGTGATAATTTTCTTATTCTTCACTAATTATAACTTTATCAATTCTTGTCTTCCTTATGTAACTCAATGTCATTATGATTTTATATTTTTTAATCATTATAAATATATTGAATTAAAGTATTTTTATATAACCATTGATCATTCTTTCCATTACATTATAATATCCTCTTTCTAATTTACATTGAAAGAAGAGAGTTAATTTATTGAACTATTCATCAGATTCACCCATAAAAGGATCAATAGATTATGTATCAATTATATCATATAATTTATTCATTCCTAGTGAATTAAAATATATATCATAATATTACTTATTCGTAAAATTCATGCACTATCCATATTTAATATACTATGATAATATGTTAATGTGTATTGTAATAATGATATTCACTACAGGTAAAAACTAAAACATTGGGATCAAATAGATCCAGAATGTTTCTCATAATATATTTAGAAATGGTAGTACATTAAATATTCTCACCACACTCTCAATGATTATAGAAAATATCATTATACATAGTGATATAGTCATTAATTTATTTATCAATTAATTAATTTAATAGCATTAGATATGCACCACAAATTTATTTGTGGACTAAATTGGCATTGAAATTTCTCACATAACTGTGACATGATTTCCCCAAAATATTATTTACTTTATGAATTCCAAACACATTTCTATATAAAATATAAAATATAGAATCATGTATAGAATTTTTGGATTTTCCAATTAACTCTATCTTTCTCTTTTTACTATGTGTTATATTTAACCTCTAAAAATGGGTGGAAATAAAGATGTCAAGTATTCTCTAGATTCGATGACAAGTGACAAGAGTAATGATAGAGTCATATTCATCAAATATTGATTTATATTTCCATTAAATTTAAAAAAACAAACTATTAATTAATAAATTTGTGATATCTCTAATAAATAAAATATTTTATCTTAATTTCATAAAATAACTCTAAAAAAAATCTGATTACATAGACTATATTTAAAACCATGAGGGTGGAGAGATTTTATTGTATTATTTTATTAAATGTCATTAAAATTAAACCTGTCAGTTTTATTAATGTCATGATCCCATTAATATACTCACTCAACATCACTTTATAGGGAATAGAATGTGAAAAAGGCACAAGTCACAAGATTTAACAGTTTTAACATAAAAGTATATTTTTAGTCATGAATGGTTAATAATGTGGAATGATATTTACATATTTTTTTCTTCTATATATTTTTAATATATCTACATTTTATCTTTGAAAATATGGTGTTAATTTATAATTTATTCAATTTTTCGAAATCGAGTTTTAATTCATATTTATTGAAAATATTAATAAAAATAGAAAATTATTAGTGATAATCGGCTCATTTTTCATTCACATTGTCTATTTATATTTTTAGTAGTGAAATTGTTTGATTTATGATTGATTTTTATAATAATATTAGTTTTAATAAAATTGTTTGTTTTTTTGTCATAGTTGATCAAATTTTATTGATTTAATTAGTTATAAATTATTTAATTGATAAAAATTCACTAGATAACAATAGAATCAGGACTACGATTTTAAAATTATTATTGAATAATTTTTATAATAACATTATTTTTTTATTCCATGATATTATCTTGACTATATTTTATTGGAATAATTTTTTATGAATTAATAATTTTTTCATCAAAAAATGTGTTGATTTTATTTACGAAATGACCATTTCTTAATAAATTTAAAATTATATTTTATTTGTTATAATAGGGAAAAATTATGAAAAAAAATCATACTGAAAAAAGTGATAGCTTGTAACTCTCACTATATGGGTACTGAATTAATGATTGGATCCTATGTGACCATATGAATTATACACTATAATTAGACAAACCAAGAAGACAAATTATTCTAACCAAAAAAATTGGAAATTTCTAAATTCACTGAAATGTATAAACAAAATCAAATTAGTAGACATTAGAGAAAATAAATATGTTTCCTCAATCCAAAATGCTGAAGAGTCCATATAAATAAAGATAAAATAGCTTCAAATAAATGAGACCATGTGAATAAATTATAATATAAGGACTTAATCGGGACAATAAGCTTCAATGTGACCACACAATCAATCTGAAACGAACCATTCCAGAAATATCTAAGCTTATTTTTAACCATAAATTGATCAGATATTTTTAGAAAGTGGTTTCAATTAGAAATATAACATTATAGTAGGAATCATATTCAACATACCACATTCAAAATGTATAAGTAACCATGTGACTATAACTAACCATGGGTTTATAGTCTCTCATTAAAAAATTCCTTTTTTATAATTGAATCAAAACATGAATAAAATATAATTGTAAATCGTTACGTACTGATTTTTGGTAAAAATGATAAATTGATAAAATTAAATGATTTTATTGAACAAAAATGAAATAGAATAAAATAAAATATGGACTAAATTAGCAATAAACCATAATGATGTTGGAGAAATATTGAAAATTAATTCTACCAGATATATGCCTCATCTGTAAACCAATTTTAGAGGACCAAATGATCACTCCAAATCCCAATTTTTATTTATACAAATTTATATTTGGATAAATATGGATAAGATTAAATTGATGATTGAAGAATTATAGTTTATAGTAATAAAAATGGTCTTCCATTATTGATCAATATGATAAGAGTAAAGATGAATCGCAAATACATTTAAAAACACCCAATTGAAGATTATCATCATCAAAATATGTAATATCATAATGAATGAATTATATTATGATATTTAATTCAATTAGATTTCATTAATTATATTATAAAATGAATGGAATTAGGAATCTAGACCAGACACGATAAAGATTATCCACTAATTTCATGTTTATCATGATGTGTTTATTGAATATAGAGATAAATGTTTTCATTTCATGTCTAGAGATAATGATCGTGAGGTTGTAGTTCAATCCCCTTGCATTGATCTCATTTTCAAATACATGTCTGCCCCATGTGATTGATGTTATACCTCCAAGTGATATTGAAAAACTATGTTTGTATCCACCATCCTAGATAACCCAATCCCATAACATATGACTTTGTAGTGGAAATCAATAATTTAATTATAGTTTTAAAATAATGAGTTTTAAAATAACTCAATTTATTTATTTGTATTCTTAACCAAATTTAATAGTAGGTTTTGTTTTATAAAAAACCCAATCTCAAAAAATAATCATCTTCTTATTTTATATTGAGAAAGTTTCAATTGTAGATGGAATAAAAATCCATTGAACTTTCAATTTCCACAAATAAGATGAAAAAACCTAATTTTTAAAATTCTACGAGTTGTTCAATCACAATTATATATTTCCCTATAATACAGTATGTTCTTCACATTCCTTATACTCAATAGAGACCACTAATGACAAATATTATACTTGTAGTACATGATTCTACAAAAAATAAATTTGTGTTTGACATAAAGTTGTCACATTTCATCCTAGAAAATTTGAATTTCATGAACAAGTACCAAACGATGATAAAAGACTAGTTATTTTTTACTCTCTAATGACCATAATTTTAAAACAATAAACAGATTAATTTCCCAAATAATATTCTATAAACTCATGGTCTACTTCACTTTTTCGTAGATGAATATTAAAGACTATTTAAAAGTAAAGTAAATCGTGGGGGAAGGATTAAAGAATTATTATTTGAGAGCCCATATTGTTTTTATGGACCCTTTAATAAACCTCATATAGGAAATAAAAAAGTATAAAGAGTCTTGTATTGCTATTGGGGATTCTACTATTGTCACTCCTGGGCAGAAAAATGTGGTGTGAATTTGACAAGGGGGTCTGAAAAAGAAAATCATATACTTTTTGTAGTGAGATCATGGTTGAGAATTGGGTGGATGTTATTATTTATTGGATACATCATAAAAAATATAATTGGGTGATTGAATATAGATACACTCAGTGATACACCTTATGAATTTGAATTCTTGTGAAAGGATTGGGTAGTATACCATCAATGTTACGTGATAGGAAGTTTATATCTATCATATAGAGAACATATTATTTATAATAATTTATTAATTTCCGTTCTAAAAATGTGAAATTTTAATATATATATATTTTTTTGATAATATAATCCCAATCACTAGTAAAAAATGAAATTGGGGATTGAAATTATGCTAGTGAGTAAAACAAAATCAGTCATGTGTAATATAAAAAAACATCTTTCTAATGTTATTTAAGTATAAAAAATACTAGAAGATATAAAAATGTGTGTATTATTCCCAGTTTCATATTTTATAACTACTTTTTCATATACTAATTCATCTGAGATAACACTCACTCATCGATTATATAACATTCGGATTAACTGAATAATTGATTATAATGTAAAAATGGTATCTTTATTTGAAAGAATTTTTGATGCTGTTGTTATGAAATTTAGGAACTATTTACTCCTATGATGGTCATTTGAGATAATAGAAAATCAAATTACCACTATAAATAATTATATTTCTAAACTAAATAAGATATAAAAGAAATCGCAATTAAATTAATTAAAAATTGAATGACAGAATTTCCCTACATAACTTTTGGATGGTCTATGCTCTCTTTTGGATTTTATCTCTCTTTACTATGTTGTTTATTTTTCAAACATGGTTACTGATTATTTTCAGTTCACTATACTCATATATTCTATCTATTTCATTTCATATTATTGTTACTTTTGGATTCTTTTACATTAATGGTTAATTTACTCTTTATGGTTACACACAAATCATGTACTTCTTCACCTATGGATGTTAGGGAAATAATGGCTGATTTTCTTTAGAGTTTATGATATTCATATTATAGTTTTAGTTTAATTAATATAGAAGGGAATATGTGACCTCGTTGCTATACATAATATTATAAAAAATATTTTATAAATAATATAAATTGATCTATGATAAAAAGAATAAAAAGAATATATATTGTGGTTTTTGAGTTCATAAAAACTATCTCATAAAATGAAAAACCTAGATACCAAACATCCAATGATATAAATTCCCTTAAAATATCTAATTAAAAATAATTATATAACTAAAATAAAATATAATTGTAGGGGTTTGAAAACATGATCAATCAACAAGATGAAAATTGAATCCATCTGCAAACTAGAAATGAAATAATATTTAGTGTTATGGATAACGAAATCTAATTGCTTATCCATTCTTTCAATCTTTCCTTCATTAGATAAAACCAAAAGGTATTTCAATTAAGAAACCAATATCCATTATATTTCTATGTTTCAATTATTCCTTGGAATTCCAAATAAATATTCTTTGGACATCCTTAAATAATTCCAGGGTATGGTGTAACCATTTTCACAAATATGTTTAATTGAGGAGGAGTTAAAAATGTGATTATTAGTTTTTTTTTCAGGGTGACTAATAAGAAAAATATGGTATTAGAAAAAGGATATTGTTATATTTAATATTCTAGGTCATATATATAATACCATTGTCATGAAATTTTAATCTAATTGACCTAATACTATTATAATACACTAAATCACTAATTTTCATCAGGATGGGTGTTAGATATTATAATAGACATGTAATATATTTGGGGTCGACATAGGTATTTCTAAAATAAGAGATATAGTCCACAATTTCACATGTAATCATTTTTCAATAGTACCATTTCATTTAACCATATATTAATGGATTTGACATCTAGAGGGAACAATAGTGATAAAACAACTACATAACTATAATGTTAGAGGTGTTATTAAAAGGATTACTAAGGTTTATATTGATTATTTCTCGAAAGTTAAAAGTTATTTTTGGGAACTGCATATAGAATCTAGGAACAATTTTGTTAGAGATTAAAAAAACTGACCGTGACATATTCTATGAAATGCATAATTTCATTTTCATATTGGGAATTTTCTTCTCACATCTGGTCTTTTTGAGAGGTATTGAAATTTCTAATTACAAAATTAAAGTAATCCAAACCCATTCACTACATAATAATGAAAAATGAGTTATCATATTTTTATTAAATGTTGTTTTATATGATATTCAACAATTGTTAATAAAAAATTAAAATGCCTTTATTATCACTACAGGTTAATAATATGAAAATTTTGTTTGATGAAATGTCTCTAGATCTATTTTACATACTTAAAGAGGAAAAAAATTACACATTATCATATCATCTAACCGGAGGTCACATTTTGTGTAATTTGGGATGTTAGTGCTTATGATATAGGTTTTTTGGATGAGGAAGGAAAATATACTTCATATTATTTATCTTTCTCACATGTTTTCAAATAATTCCCTAAAAGGTTGTACTACAAATGAGATATAAATAGACATTGTGCTATATTATTTGGAATGTTTTATATTGTATTTGATTTACATATGGTTATTTTTTCCCATTAATATTATATACTAAAATTTATAATTCATATGAAAAAATATAAACTTGGATTCATGAGATAGATACTTCTACAAAAATTGTATCATTTGTAAAAAATGTATAATAAAGGAACTAAATATACATTATCTATATAGTAGCCCCTTTTCCTCCTCCCTGAAAATGAGAAACAATTAAAATTAACACATCATTACTAGATGTGAAAAATTCTCTTTCTTCATTAAGGTATCCTTTTATGTATATAGAATGATACCACAATCAGGTTATTGTTTTTCCCAACTATTTTTCACAAAACCAGAATATTAAAATCATTTAAAATTTGAAATACATTGTTTTAGATTATCCATTACATTTTATGGGATATAATTATTTTATTATTAGATGATGTGTGGATGAAATATGTGATTATTACCATTCTAGGGCACTTTTATTTTTCACTTTGGCATAGACATTGTGGGAGAGAGATAACCAACCAAAATGCCCATAAGATGGATTTTACTATCCAACATTATTGAATGATTCTATGATTGCATTGATAGGTTTTGAATAGTTTTAGATATTGGGAAATGTTAGAATAAGGAATGATCTATGAGAAAAAATATATAATTTTAGAGGTTATAGTATTTTATTTATTAGGGTTGGACATCATGGGACTATTCTCATATTTTTATGTGAATGAATACATACATGTGGTAAATGAATATAACTATAAGTGGGTTGATGTAGTGGCCCTACCATATATCCATTATTATAATATTATAATTATTAATAATAAGAATATCATCTATATATTTGGAGTATGAAATACAACAATAAAAAATAATGGAATTTATATGAATAAGTATATATATAAGGAATTACAATAAATGAGTGGGAGTTATCCGAAATTAAATAAAGACATCCTCCCAGAGTCTATAGTTATTTTTTAAATTATATATATATAAATTAATTTTTTGAAGAATATAGTTTTAATTTACTTTATATGTTATGAAATCAAATTGGATTTGGGTTTTTGGACCTATAGGAATGATAAAAAATCATCCTTATGTTTGTCTTCTTACAAGATTATCTTTTGAAAAAATATCATCGATTAGAGGAGGTAAATCACAAATTTTATTTGGTATTGAATTCCCTAAACTATGATTCAATTTTTTCTAGAGAGATAATGTTTGTATAGATAAATGAGAAATATGAAATTAGAAGAAAATATAACGTGAATATATTAATTTACAATGTCATAACAATAGCCATTCAAATTTATATTGATCATAAATGGGTATTCTGCTTCGAAAAATGGTTGGGAATTTAATTCAAGGATAAATATTCTTCATAGGAAACTATGAACCAATATATTTGGAAAATTCAACATAAAAATTATTTTTTTCAATGGGGTATAGAGTTGGATATGGAGGATAATATCTCATTTTTTGTCACTAGGAAGAGAATAATGCATTATATTGAAGGGAATAAAAATTCATTTTCTATCATATCCAATATTAAATGATGATTTTTAAAAAACTATAACTAATGTCATTAAACTCAATTCATCATGGGATTAAACCGTTGATTAATAAGTTTTTATTCATTTTCATTGAATAAAAATGAGAATATTTCTAATCAATGACTTTTATTTTATACCTCCGTGGTGTTTATTGAATAAATGACTATATTTTAATTTTACATAGTATATTTTCAAGTTATTTTATAGACTAAGAGAAACTATGTGCTAATTAAATTGTGCTGAAATCTCTTCAAATATCAATCCCTAGTTAAATTAATTATAAATTGTTGCTTGAGACATATAATGATTATATATTTTAATTTTCTATGACAATGTATATGATTTCATAATTAACATTTAAAACGGACTTATAATGAGGAATTAGACATAAATAAAATAGATAAATTCTTGTATATGAAGGGAGTAATAATATCAATAATTTTTTTATATATTCTGGTATCTTTATGAATTAATATGTTACATTATATTAAGGTAGTAACTTATATATTTTGTTCTAAATAAATTGGATGTTTTTTCTTGATCTTGGCATGAGTTACTAAAATATAGAATTAATATAATCAAATTTATGTCCAAGTCATCCATTTTTGTACTTGTTAAGACCCCCTTCATTCAACATCATGAGATATGGAAAACTCTTTTCCATGACCATATTTGTGATGATTTTAGAATAATTTTGTGATATATATTTAATTAAAAACAATGTTATTTAATTGTTTTTTGAAAAATTATCTGGATTTGTAGAAAATGATACTTTTAAATTAAATACAACCCATCTAATAAACACCGAACTACTAAATTTTAAATATGATAGAAGGATAATGTGTCGTACAAGATGAATACATATTTGGGAAAATATTTTGTTTTATTTTTATTGGAGAAGGTTATTATTTATTTTACACTTCTCTTCATTAAATTATTATAAACTTAAAAATCCCTTTAAAAATTCAAAAAAACATAATTGTTAAAATTTCATAAAACAATTATGATTTTTTGTTCCAAGTTCGACGTAAATGAAATCCTACCTATGGGAAAATTTCACAGTTTTTATTGAAGTTGACCTTAATATTTATTTCTTATATGAATTATTATTGTGTGATTTTCCAACTATTTTAAAGAAATCTTTACTTAGTTACTCAGATTGAAAGTGTAATAGTTTAAATCATTATGTAATTGGAATTTGATAGTAAGGAAAATGAATATTGGAATACATACATAGGGAATGAATGTGTTTTGAAACCAAAAACCTACACCAACCAAATAATATATATACATATATTTCCTATTAATTCATAGTAAAATGGGAAGGTGGGATCTCATGGTTATTCTTTTTCTATAAGAATTGGTTATCTGTGCAAATAAATAAAATCCAATTGATAAGCCAATAAGTTATTAAACTGATTAATTTCCCAATACATGGATGGAAAAAATTCATTCGATGTTACTAATAGTGATGAATTATTTCACTTAGGTGAGTTGAATATTGGACCCAAATTATGAAGGGAAAAAATGAGTTGTACAATAATAATTTGAGTTATATTGATGAAAAAAATATATCCTGGATTAATGGAACCGATTGGAGTTGTATAATTTATGTTACATATGACTATAATTTTAATTACACTTAATTATAACATATATCTCACTAGTAATTGCAAAAAATATATATATTGTAGAGTTGTGGGTGCTATCAAATTAGAGGAATGAAATTTTCATTCATTATTGATTTTCTATTGGCTCATTTTTTCTATATATTTTTTAATATAATATTTACATGTTTTAATAATTCATTAAAGATCTTGGCCCATCAAAAAATTATTTTACACTGGAAGGAAGTGTTTTATCTTTCTTAATTATACGCTATGTTAATAATTTTTTCCATTGTATGAGTAAAATCATGTGCTACATGAGGAAAACAAATTCTACCATGTGTGGTGGAGTTTGTGGTTTCTTGTGCTTTTATATTTTTCAATAATATGTTTCATTGAAATAAAAGAGTATTAAATGGGATAATTTTGTTTTAATAGAAAAAGTTCCATTATTTTATAAATAAAGGTTGTAATTTGATTTGTTTAAAATCATATTTAAAATGCGTGTATTTTTATGATAAAAATAATTCAAAAATTACTCAAATTTTTTACTTTTATTTTTAGTTGGAACATTTTTTGATTATTGTTATTTTTTAGATGGAAATATCCAGTTAAATGGAAATATGTATTTTTGGATTTAATTGAACAAATGTTTATTGTTTGAAATGCTATATTTTTAAAATTTAAAACATCTCATTAGGTTCCATTTTTCACAATTCATTGAACAACTATTAAATTTTTTTTTAATTTCAGATCCCTTATATTATATATTTTCCCATTTAATGATTTTATTATAATCATTTTTAATAAACTGTTTTTTAGTTATGAAATTTTTTTATTGAAAAGTGTTTTTAAGTTTTTAAAATGGATTGATAAATATAAAATATATTTGGAGGCCTTTTTTGTCATACATAAAAATATTCTCTAATGGAAACATACCATAATAAGTGAAAAAATTTCACTCTCATGGTCACTATATTGATAACGAGTTTAGATTTTTTGTGATCGTATTGAAGTGACATGATCATTATGATTATTTTAATACCACTAGTTACATTACTAGAATTTTGGAAATGTATAGAAGATATCATAATGAAAAATCATTGTCTATTAAGTGACCAAAATTCAAAATGATTTATTTATTATCATCCAAAATTATAATGGGTGCTCACCATGGAAGAGAAACTAATAGTAATTAAAGTAGATGAAGTTAATCTAATATAAAATGATGAATTGACCAAATATATAAGGCTCATAGTGGAATAACATTAATAATGAAAGAAACTGTTACTAAAAATTCATACCTATCAAGAAAAAGATAAGTGGTCGAGTAACAAAACCAACTCTACAAACCAAAACATTATGTCTAATTTATGATATATTTATGATATTTAAGGAATCAAATCACCATGGATCAAAATGATTAGTTGTATTTAAGAACCAGATACATATATATTTTTTCCTAATTTCATATTGGATGTAAAATATAAATCCTAGAAAATGAATATAATAATCATCCTATAATCTTATTCATATTTTACTTCTTTATATCATTTGGATTGTTGGAAAAAACATGTGTGTATTAAAATAATATATATGGTTTTCATTTAATATAATTTATCTTTATTAAATAAGGTATAATCAATATAGAAAGGCAGATAAATGAAAATTCATTTCATTTAATCCATAACATGTGAAAAAATGCATCGATGGATAATATCAATATAGTAATTTCTCGGATAATAATTACTGAATTATAAATAAAATAAATGCATAATAGTAGATGTCTTGATCCAACCATCAATCCATGAAATTTTTAAATATTTAATGGTATACATAAGAACTAATTTTATAAGGATAATAAAGTTGTGTTTGTTAATGAGACATATCCATGCATCAAGTATCCATATATAATTCGATCCCACTTAATGAAATAGTCAAATTCATTCACCATTTTTTGAATTATCAATTTATACAATATTTCCTAAAATATATATTTTTTTTAAAAAAAATAATATGGAATATGAAAATTTCCCCATTCAATAAAATAACATTCCTACAAATACACCACATATAGAAGTGGAATTAGATTTATAAAATTAGCATATCCATTATATAGATAATATAAATATGGATGAGAGTTTTATTATCTAATGAATTAAAATCATATGAAATACAACGTTTCATGATAATGATAATGGATAAAAATTTATTTATAAAACATGATGTCCATCAGTTAATAAAATAGATATGTTTCCTTATAAAAATTATTTTTTTGGATTATATAATGAAATGAACAAACAAAATAAAAATAAAAATTTATTCAATAATTTTCTATGGTAAACCATATTAATCATATGGAATAAGAAAAATATTACAAAATCTATATGGTGGTGGAAAATTTTGTTAACAATATAAATATTAAAATGAAAAACACATTTTGAATTTTTATAAATAATGTTTAAAATTTTCCATTAGGAAAACATTGTCGATATTCCAATAAAAAATAGAAAATAATGTCAAAGATGAAAAAAATTTATTTCATTTTCTAATTAAATAAATTTATATTTTATCAAATAATATTTCATATACCATGGCCAATACAAGAAAAAGAATTTCAATCAACATGAGAATTAATATCTTTATTTTTTTACATGTTTCTTTTCTTGATTAAAATTCTTGGAGGGAAGAAATTGGAAAAAACACGGAAAATACACAATATCCAGTGGTGATAATTTTAGAATGAATTTATTAGTTATATATTATACTATTTCTTAAATAAAAATATAACAAATCCTAAAACTATTATTGGAAAAATAGATTCATATATTTTTTGAATAATTGGAATTTTAACTTCTTAGAGAGAGTATACATGAAATAAAAATTTAATTAATAATAAAAATATGTATTCATGATACATAAATTAATGTGGATATATATACACCAAATTAATTATAATAGGTTTGTACAATAAAATATGTATCAATATTGTGGAAATCTAGAAGAACTCCCTTATAAATATTGTATCATAGATGTGAGAATAAATCAATGAGGTAATTAACTATAATATAATAAAAAAACATAAAATATATAAAAAAACATAAAATTCATAGATTTCATTGTAAACATAATATTGACATAGTAATTTAAATGAAGTTTTGATACAACCCAATAAATGAATATTGAGATACGAAACACTATACCCTATGATTCGACATAGTTGAACATGATTTATCATCCAACATATTAAAATTATATTTATTGTACATACATAATTAATCTATACACATTTTTTTAATATCATACATGATAATCTTATAAAATATTTTCTCTAATTTTTTATAATATTTTACAATTATCATTACTTCTAATGTTAACTACTTAGTTTTCACACGCATGTTTCACTATATATGTGAAATTGCATTAGAATACAATGTATTTTAAATGTATGAATTATGTTATTAATGATGTAAAAAATATTAAATTTATTAGATAATTTTTTATATTAAACCGTGTGATCTGGTAAGGATTAACAAATCACATCCCTTCATAGAGGTGGTTGTGAAAAAATAGGCATAAGTGATGATATAATATTATAATAGATATGTGGGAAAGAAGAATATATAATAATAAAATTTTATATTTAATATTATATAATAAATAATAATTTTTTAAATTAACCTAATATATCATCCATGTGATTTGGTAATATAATGAAAATGTATTTGTCCATGTGATGAAAGCTTGTTGTATATATCATCCATACTGTTTTCACATTTAATATAAGAAAATGTGTTTAAATATTCTTGTATAAAAATTTTAACATCATATTATATATAAGATACATTTTATATATATTATAATAAATATGATATAATTGAATGCAGTTAAAAAATAATGAAAATTTCATTCTTCAGTAAATATAATTAACATTCATTAAAATTTGACATTTTGATCTCCTCAAAAGAACCCTAGGGATTATCTTTTTGGAATACCAAAACATGGTATATGTGAACTAGGATGTTGGGTAGATATTTTTGTATGGTTTGAAATATTAAATTCTCAATTTATGTGAAAATTTGAGGGGATGTTGTTCTATTAGAAAAATGTGGTTGGTGACACAGTTTTAATTATTCGATATTTTAAAATATTTCAATTTTACATTCATGGATTGGTGGATACAAAATTTCTACAATTAATTTCTAGGAGAGGAAACTTTCCTTATACATTTCACTAAAATAATTCCCACAAAAATTTATGATTTTATTTTTACATATTGAAAAATGATAAATTAAATAGTTGGTATTTTTAGATATAAAATTTATAAATCATTATTTATTAGTATGGTTTGGATAAAATTCAATAATAAGATATATTTTATGAATAAAATCACTAATATATTATTAATTACGTAATGTTAGAAATGAAGTTGGGGTCTTCGACTAGTTGTTATGGTGGAATTGTAACCCTGTATCAGACCATGGATATAACCCTAAAAGGCCAAATATATGGTGATTTACAGTATACCAATGATGTTTGGTCCATCAGATCATCATGGAGGGATAGAAGACTTATTTGACTCATGCATTGTAGGTAGTGGTCATAGTTAGCGGTCGTATGGATGATGGTGTAGGATTTGTGAGACATGGTGTATCTGAGGAAGGGTCTTCTTGGTGGGTGGTAGGGCATTGATATAGGGTGAGAAACAACAGAGGTGGAATATCAGGAATTGTGCAACGGATCGAAGAAGGATAATGTCGGGGTGATATGGTCGATGGGGTTTGGTTGGTGGGATAAGTCAAATGTTGACCATTATCGAGTGCAGGCATGGATCAAATGCAGGTGATGATGATAATTGGATATAATGACGTTGTGGGTGCATGGGAAAGCGATGATCATGATAGTAGATTCCTATTTAAGAAGTGGAGTGATGTAATTATTGATGAAAAAATAGAAAGGATTTTACCCATGGTATAGATCCTATGAGGTCCAGGGATTCTTCTACCAGTTTTTAGGGCATCAAAATTTGGATGTCTGATAGGGTATGGCTGCTACCATCGAAACCACACACCTGCATTGCATGAATCATTTCTTGTTGTGCATCCTTTTCCACTATGGGAGCTTATATATATATATTTATATGTGTATATATATATATTATAGGTGGATGTCCCTTGTTTGTTTATTATGTTGGGCCTTCAAGGGACATGTACCCTTTCATTTGCATCTTTGCATGTGGGCCATGTATCATTCCCCCTAATCAATTGAAAGAGTATTATGAAATAATAATAAAAAAATTAATTCACGATTTTCAAGTTCCACCATGGTAGAATTTAATAAATTCATCATAATTCAAATATAATAATAATAATAAATATAGAACATACCAAATATGATATTTTTCTTTTAAATTTGAAACCTAAAATATTACACACATCACACTACAACTATTGACATGAATCAATGAAATGAAAAATAAAAAAAAAGGAAAATGGTATAAAAAACAATATAAATATAATACCCAACTATTATATTATTTATTTTCTTTTAATTAAATTAATTATCCTTGATGTCTTATATTGTATAGATCATCAGGTTTAATAAAAAATAATCAAGTAAAATGTTATTTAATCATGAAAATTATAACCTTCTCGTTATATTGGATGGAATGAATAGTAAAAAATAGATTATTAAAAAAATTTATACTATTAATTTATAAAATGAATTTAATATATTTCTATTTACTATTAACTAAATCAGAACCATTTAAAAAAATATTATCTAAAATGATATATTTTTTCATTGAAGAATATTTCATCACATTTTGTGATCTTATGACGATGTTATCCTTTAAACATTTATAAAATGTATTAGATAAAATTAAAATAATTTTTAAATATTTTTTAAAAAATATTATTACTATTATGTTTTTATTTCTTTCTAAAGTGTTTAATTTTTCAATTAATAGTGAAAAATATATAATCTTATATGAATATATAATCTTAATTAGAATTATTTAAAACAATAAATTATATATCATTTTTAATTTAAGTAAAAATTAAGTAAATAATATATTAAAAAAATGTCATTTAGGTTTGTAGAATCAATCTAAAAATTTGTTTTGAAATAAGAACAGTGTACAATAATGATAATTTTCACATTCTAAAAGAACTATTTCATCGCATATGTAGCTATAATTTTAAAATATATTCTTCCACATATTTGAATTGATTTTGAAAAAATTTAATCCTAATTTTCAATAAAAATATATTCATTATCTTATAATTTTTACATTATATTATGCAATTATAAATATTAAATATTGTAAAAATTTATTAAATGTTGAATGTGAAATCAGATTTATAGTGGGTTAAATTGTAAATATAAGGGTTAGAAATGGGCTAAAAAACATAAAACCCCTATTTAATTGACATAATACACATTTTGTCCTAAAAATAGAAATAATGACCCAAATTTATGTATTTTTCTTTTTTATAAACATGGATGTAATTGATTCATTTCAATAATTCAATATGAGTCTTCTCCCCATGTTTTAAAAGTCCACCACTATCCTCCCCTATTGAAACTTCCAAATACATTTGGATCAACAATTACCAAACAAAATCAATTCATTAATATCACTATAATATCCTATATAAAATTTCATGAACATAATTCCCTCCATGGAATGAATTTTTTTAAGTCCAAAATATGTTCCCTAAAGAATAGTAAATGTTCTTAAACCAACGTTTTCATTTATTTTTTCATCAACCATAATGAAATATTATTATTTAATAATAATATAATAACATGAGTATATCTAGTTTATTGTTATCTTGTAATGTCAATTGATTGAAATATATATATTCCCTATTATAAAATGTCAAATGAAATAGGCGAATGTACATCGGAGAACCGCCTGCTGAACGTATATAATTCTCTTTCAGTCTGCAGTATTCTAGGAAGAATATATTTATGATTTAATAAATTTATGTGATATTAATTATATTATTATACATACTAAATTATAATATTACTTATAAATTATTTTATTTCATTCCTATTAAAATTATTACATCGCTCTGGTTTACAACAAACTACAGCCTTGTGATGCGATGTGAATAGTTTTTCGTAGACGTATTACATAGAATATAATATATATAATGTCAGTGAATATATATGATATATATAAGATTATATAAGATAATTAATATTAATATATCAATTATCATTTACCCTTTAACTCTTTATGATAATTATATTAGTGATTGTGTGTTCATATGACCTTAAATAAACATGGAACAATGTGATTCATTTTCCATGTCCATCCATCATGGATGATTCTAAAAATGTATATAATGAGAAGATTTGATACTTATATCCTTAATATCACTTTTATATTAGAGAACTAAATAATATTTCGTTATCTAGATCTTTCACTACAAAACACTCATAAGAAAATATTGACACGAACACCTGAAAAATGAAAGCATAGAAATTTTATTGAAAAATGAGTTGTAAAATACAATCAAGGGAACTCATATTATATTATAAATATTAATATGGTATTGAAATAAATTAAAACCACTCATAAAAACATTATACATGATTTTAGTACTTTTTAAACAAAAAATAATTCTTATGTATTTTACATCATCTATATTTCCCTTCATTGAAATTTATTGTAATGATATACATATAAATTATTTTATATGGTTTATATAAGTACTATTTTCCACTAAATATCAATAAAATATGACGATTCATGATATTTCATGTTTTGGATTTAATTATGTCATCAATAATTATTTTTAATGAATATTTACAAGTTGTAAAAAAGTCTACAACTGAATTAATTTTCATTATATTATAGTATTTAGTCATTGTATTTAATATTATATGTTTATGTGTCTAATTAATTTTATTTATTTTGAATAATATATCAACATGTGTTATTTTGGATTATATTTGATACAAATAATTTCTTTATTTGTTAAATCTCACTTTTATATTATTATACTTGTATGTTTTTTATCTAAATTTCCATTTCATTGTGAAATATATAATAATATGCACCTATTTAATTTTATGTGATGTATATTATGACCCTTTTGTGTATTTATATTATGACCTATTTTTGACATGATTTTATTTTAAAATCATATATTACTTATGAATCAATGATCACCTCCCCTTTATTATTTAATTTTTTGAATGTTGACATTGTCTTCAGATAGTCATGGTGTTGGGATGATTTTTCATTACATTATACATTTAAATTAAATAATCATATAATTTATATCATGTATATTTTTATTTCTAAAAACATATATAATTGTTACATATTTTGTTTAATAACAATTTTATTTTAGTATCTATTTTAATATAGGAATATATGTGCTATATTAAATTAATATATATAGTCAATGATAAGGAACCATACTACTGAATTCAATTTATTATTTGATATATGAATAATTCTTTGAACATTTATATATGGGTGTGGCATAGTTATAGAAAGAACCTATATTCATTAAATGGTCTCCTGACACAAATAATTTTACCATACTGTCATGGGGATTACTATGTATTTTTAATTATTCTTTATAATTTTCATGGCAGTACATGTATCATGATTTATGAGATTATGAAATAAAAATATTAAAATGTACAACATTCAAAAATTAATTATTATTTTTAATCATTATATTATTTCAATTATATTATCAGTATAAGTATTTAATTATTAGTTTATTTATTAAATAGTAATTATTTTTAGTTATCCACTAATCCATATTCATTATGCCATATCAAATTATGATTGTCTAGTTATTGATTAAATTGAATTTGTGTTCATTTATTTACCTTTACATATTTATGAATCATTATTGATTCAAGATATAATCATCTATAAAAAACTCTCATTGATATATTTATCTCACAAATATTTTGCCTCATTTCTCTATGATAAGATGAATAATCCTCAGAATGAGTTGAACGATTTCCATTTTCATCCATCAGTATGAATTTTATTTTAATTTACCAATGATAAATGGGTATCAAGAATGTTTTTTGTTTTACATAACAACTAGAGAGATCGGTCACTGAGGATTTGACCCACTGTATCGAATAAAATGTAATAATGTTGTAACTGGATCTAGGTTTTTGAATTCAAGGTCGTTATAGTTGGTATCATAGGATGTTTAGTTGAACCAATGAGATCTCGATTATATAAAACATATACATGGGAACATAATCCTACGATTGAAATTTAGGATATGTATAATGTAAGAACCTAAATTATAGGTGAGTAACATATTATGTTTCTTTTTGAAATATGACCATTTATATATAATATATTTGGTTTTTATTCTAATACAGATGATCCTAGGGTTAACAAATATAGAAATGGAACATTAGAAATCACCAAATCATCACATGGTGCACAAAAATGGGCCTTACTATGCACTTGATTGGGAACATATAAGGGATATATATGGATAACTAAAATTTTCATTACAAACCATTATGAATGATTTTAAAAATACGATATACTCATATATACCATGTTTTTTATTTTGAGATAAAAGATGAATTAATTTTTATTTTTATATTGTGATACATTATATTTATAATTATACCTTATGATTTTAAATTCATAATTTTCATAGTGACTCTTATATATTATATATTGTTGAAATAAAATATGGAACATAAAAGGGAATCAATATTCATGGAAATTGTTGATAATTATATTTCGTGAAATTCAATTACACTAGTATTGGAATAGTTATCATCATGGCTATTTTAGGGAATATTAATTATTTTATGAAAAATTACCTTTCCCAACTAGGGAAAGCAGATCAACTACGTTACTCTCATATTTCATTTCACATAATACAATATATGATCCAACACTTTGATGGTAATACTGTTTTAATTATAGATTTTTAATATGTTCAGTCTCTAAAAAATATATTTATAACCTTGGTATGTGATTAAAAAGAATAAGATACTATTTTTAGTGTAATGTCTCAAAGGATATGTTGATCAGTTGTGTTCAATGATCTATAATACTATAGAGGGGTGGAAATATAATATATTGAGGGAAATTATTCAAAGGTTGTATTCTTCAAAAATTAGTTCCCTAACAATTAGGATTATTTTACATGGTTATATTTAAATTCTATGGATTAAAAAATCAACATAGAGTGAAAGATTTACCCTTTATTTTATGGGAATAATTTAAATATGTAATATAATTTTTCTCTAATTCCTTTCCTTTATATAATGATATTTTTTTATGTTCAATCAATCATATATTAATTGTTATTGACCCTAGATGTTCACGAAAAATCAAGAATATACGTAGTCGAATGGGCCCCATTAATAATATAATTTTTTAGTAAAAATGAAGAGAATGATTAAATTTCAAAATTTTGAGAACTATAATATGATTTATCATATTAAATTAAATAAATTATTGATACTATTTTCTATATATTGAGATAAGGTTCATCATGAAATCAAATAAGATGGGAAGAAATAAAAAACTGAAATTACGTTGTTTTTTCTATATAGATATATGGAAATATGAAACAAAATTTCTCAAATGACAATGTAATCTATCATATTAGATTAATGGGAAATAATTCCAACTTATGTGATCAACACAGATGAGTTTTATGTACCCACTAAAGAGGTATATGCTAATTTTATACTGGTTTAAAATTTATCATTATAATTATTTGATTTTGGATAATCCAACTCAAATATATATATATATATTCCATGTTTTCTAGGATAATTACACACTTCCCTAGAATTCTATTAATGTATTTTTTATTAAAAATTCCTAGTGTAAGTAACATTGAAATACGGATTTTTTAACTAGTACACATTATGAAACATAAAAATGCTTTATAGGATGAACATAGTTTTATACCAATGTTTTATATTGATATAATTTTTAATATGGACAACCATTGAATATAGGATCAAAATATTATTATCAGAAGATATAAATTATTATTTCAAATGAATATTTAGAATTAATTATCTTTATATCATAGAAAACATTATATGTGATGTGTCTAGATTAACCATTAATAGTTTTATTAATTGTGAATTTTAAGAATGAATATTAGACACACTATTGGGATGGAGAAGGTAATAATCAAATTTAGGATGTGTCTATTATATATGAATAAATTGATTTACATCATGAGGAGTTACATATAAGTTATATGGTGTATAATTTTGTGGTTTCAATTTTTTATATCCCTAATACAAAAATAATATCAACGAATCTCTATATAATGTCCTGCATTGAATTAGTGGAGTTAAATAAACAAATGAAGGATTTGTGTGATATGTGATTTATTCTCCCCAATTAATTATTATGGGGGACCATATTCTCTTCATTAAGAGGAAATATATTTCCTTGAGGATTTTCATTGATTGTAATAAAATCAATTCTATTGTGATAAATAACAAGTATTATTAACTTCACAATTATTACATATTCCACCAATTTTATTGATCCTAATATTTCTTAAAGATTAACCATCATTATGAGTATCATCAATTGTGAGTAAATAATGAAATTAATTCGATTTCAACTTTTTGAATGAGGTGTGGAAATTATTAGTTTATTGTTATTCCATTTGGATTGACTAATGAACCCTCTATTTTAATGTATCTAATAAATATAATATTAATGGAATATATTGATTATTTTTATGGTATTAATTGATGTTATCATTTTTTATTACAAGATCAATGAAGACCATGAGATTAACATGGATATTATTGTTATTACTCATTGGATAAATTATTTAGCTGAGAAATTTAGAAAGTGTTGTTTATGGCATCCATAATTTTCTTTTAATTTCTATATTGTCTCCAAATATGGAATATCAGTTGATCATGTGAATAAAAATGTAGTCATAGAATGGATTACTAAATGACCATAACTATGGTACATAAATTAATAGGTTTATTAGGTTACTATTGACAACTCATTAAATATTTTTATAATTCAATAACTCACTAAATAATCATACAAGTAATATAGTTTGGTTTTTTCAAAAAACACAATCTGATTAATGTTGTTGATGAACAAAAGAGGATCTTGGTCAATGCTCAAAATTTTACTCTACCATATGAAAATGATTGGTTTTTGATATATATTAATTCAATTAAAAATGTATATTGTTTTTTCCAAATATAAATGAATATGTTATTTCTTGGGAAATAAGGATATTTTTGCATCTTAAAAAAATATTTCAGCCCATGATATTGATTAGGCCGTTTTAATATTTTATTTGAATATATGAATATATTATCATTTTGGTGAAGGATTTAAGATATACATATATCAAAAATTCATAAATTACATATTTTAACATAGTTTAATCAATATTTTATATAGGATAAAGATTGAGTTACATAGGTATTGTGATTACTCGACAGACTATCACCGTGGGAAATAATACAAGTTAAAACATTTATTGAGTGAGAAATATCATCGTGTTTTGAAAAAAATCATACTGATAAGGTTCTAATCTTCTGTGATATTTTAATTATGGATATGTGATTTATTATATAAGGAGATATATCACTGCTTTTCAAATTACTGTGAAAAAATATCTATTAGAAAATATATAATTTTATCAATCTAATTATGAGAACATTTATAAGTAAATTAATTATTAAAACTATAGGAAATTTTTAGGAAACATTTGTGATGATGGTGTATGATGAGATTCAGTGTTCCACGTAAACCTAAGCTCTCATTGAAATTTTCTAATTATTCTCATAAATCATAATTATTAATACACATCCATTTCATTAATATATATAGGGTTGTATAAGATCATTTTTGGTTGGATGACATTAAATAAGAAATTTTTTATTATGTTTATAGATGATTGGTTTGTCAAAAAGATAATGTTGTGAGATAGAATCCAATAATAGTCATGGTACAACTTTCGATTCTAATGTGTACATTATATGATATTACAGTGGACTTATTTTATAGGACAACCAATTTATCCAATAATGAATAATGTAATTCAGTTTATCATTGATTACATAATTAACCTTTGCATTTCCTCACCATAAGATAAGATTTACCCATCAAGGATATTTTGAGGATCTATATTAAATATGTTTCATGACATCATGGAGAACATATATGTACACAGTTTGATTATGATCACCAATTAATCTCAAAATTCCAGAATATTATTCATATGTTCCATGATACCGAGCAATATTTTAGCACTTTATTCAACAATCAAAAAATATTGATAGTCCAAAAATATAATAAATTAAATATAATTCAATTTTACAACATTATAACATAACATTAATGGTATGTGGTATTATTATTTACCTTATATAGATTTTTCCAATGAAAATTGACTACATTGATGTGTTCAAATTGAGCTATATACTAAATTATATGGAAAGAGCTTTCATAGACCAAATATGTGCGGTAATGTTGGTTAATAAAATATTGGTCCTATAATATTATTTAGAGACAAAAAAGATGTAATTGTGTTTTAGTCTAATATAATAGTATCCCATTTTACTAAAATTATTTATAAGGATAATTGGAGGAAGGATATGGAATACAAAGTGGGAAACAATTCTTTCATGAGAGTATCATCGGGGGATAGTGTCATATGGTTTGGAATGAAATATAATCTCTCCCCCATCTAGATTTAGGAATTTTTTGATTTTTTATAGGATTTGATTCATGGATTACCAGTTTCTAATTCCAACAAGTCACTCGAAAGTGCATCATGTATTTTATGTATCCTTGTTAAATAAGTACACGATTGACTTAATGAAATGTGTTAACCTATGATGAAATAAAATAATAACCTAATATATCAAAAAATAAATAACAAATCATTATTGATTGTGATATAAATAAAGTATTTAGGAACCAGATAACATTTATAGTAATGTAATTTCATAAAAACCAAAAAATGGATAATGTAATGTGGGAACTAGATGATTTTAAGAAGAAGAACTACCCTCAACTATTTAGTAGGTAAAACCAAAGAATTTATTAATATAAAATATTTATATGAGAGAATAAAATTACACCCCAAGACAATATTATTTATTTTTATTTAATTAAATTACAAATATTCAATTGATTTTGATGCACACATATTGAGGTTTAAAATATAATTATCTATTAAAATGTAACCTAAATGTGATGAGTTTAAAAAAGCCATTATGATGGAATGTATAAATAATACTCCTTAAATTATTACAATTTTATTTATTTCATGTATATAAATTAATCTAAATGAATATATATTTTCATTACGGAAATACGAATCAGTTCAATATAAAAATAAATATTTTCTAAAAAATTATATTTTTTCAATGAAAATAGTTCTATTGTTTCTTGTGATCATATGATAATATTAATCATTGAACCTTATTGAAAATGATTGTGATTAAATTAATTTAATTTCAAAATTAAAAAATATATATTTTCTATGGGTGAATATTTTGTATTTGTTCTAAAAGGTTCCATGTTTGATGATTGGTGAATGATACTACTTTTTTTTCGAAAACCTACTATTCATTTACATTATTTACAATGATAAATTATATTTTAATTTTAATTCAACAAAGAATTATTTTATATATATTATAATAAATAAATTTTAGGTTGCTATAAAAAAATCTTGTTTTGAATTTTAATATAATATTATTCTATACTAATTAGAATTATCACTTTTGAAACCCATGTTTTTGTCACATATTTATCATGTTTTAATGTATAATTTTAAATTATATTCGACCACTTCAAGAATTGAATTAATAAAAATCAATTTTATTTTAATAAGAAGAATAATATATATTATCTAATAAGGTTATAATAATTTTTGACAATTATGAATAGTAAATTCTGTAAAAATTATTTATCAAATTTAATGTAAAAACTGATTTAATAGGATTCAACTAATAAAATAATGGTTAAAATAATCTATAAGCATTTGATTTACCATTTTGTAGACATAGATATACCTTATCTCTTCTAATAATTGAAAATTAACTATTTTAGTCGCTTATGGAATGATTAATACAAGGGATTGATTAATTCTTTTAAACCAATCCAATTAGTCCCCCTATTCCACTTATAAAAGGCCACACACTATACTCCATTATTCATCTATAAAATTACATTTTAATCACAATATCCCTTGAAAAATTATTTCCATTCACCAGAAATATCCTTTGTTTATTTTTTATCTTAAATCAACTGTAGAATGGATTTTGGTGGAAACCGAATGAAGTTCCTTGATGAAGTGGAAACGTTTTTAAATGAGCATTTTATTTTTAATTCTTATTCATCCATAAATAACTATTACATAGTCATGATTATATAATAAAACTATTATATACTATATATACTGATTTCAATATTTTATTGTTGCAACCTTTATATATCCCCTCTTCCATCAAATGGGAATTGATACCATCGACTGTGTGTGAAAAAATCTTCCTCCTCACGAAATGATATAATTTTCAGTCCACAACACCCATTAAAGGATGGATATAATGATTTATTTAACACATTTAAATGATATTTTTGAAAAAATTATAATTATTAAATTATAATAGAAAATATAATTCTATATTTCAATTCTATTTTAAATGTGATAACGTCCTTCCTGTATATAGTAGAGTACCACCTCCGGAATGAATTTTTTTCATTCTTAAAATATGTTGTACATGGAAGATAATAATGATAAATTTAATTAATATATCGGATATTTATTATTGGATATAAATTATTTTTGATTAATATATCACCCAATTATTTACTATTTAACTCATTACGGGAATGATACAATCACTTGTGCCTGTGTTTGACCTAGTGTCTTAATGAAGTGATGTGATTAGTTATCCAATTATTACCTTCAGGAATGATTTTAAAAATTTACATAATCATTGAATATGATATTTATAAAATTGATATAATTTTGGGAATTAGGTAACTATACAATATGTGCAATAATAGTAACATTTTTGACAAAACTCAAAAGAGAGAAAAATGAAATTAATATCCAAAATAATGAAAATAATGAAATATTATTCACAAAAACGCGGTAAATATTTATAATTGGAAAAAATATTATATTTTTTGTATTATCATGGTTCTAGTATAAATAAATAACATTTATTAAACCATTATATTGTATATAAAATCATGTTCATCCAAAAAGATGAATGATGTAAGGGATTTAATCTCAGTTTCTCTTCATCGAGGCATTTTGTAATGTTATGATCTTCAATTCTTCAATATTGTGTAAATAATATCAATTTTCATGTAATATCCTTAAAAATTTATACATCATTTTATTTTATTTTTTAATTTTAATTATTTCATTAAAGGGTATTTGATACGAAAATTTCAATGCAGTAAAAAATTTCATAACTCATTTTCATTTAATTAAGTTTAATGATTTCTTTATTTTTATTAGTATTACAATATTTTGTGCATAATTAATAATAATTATTTTATTATTTATATCAAATTTTATATATTAATTAAAATTTTATAATATAATAAATTTATTTTTTAATTCTCACTTAAATATAATGATCATTTAAAGGGATTTAATCTCAATTTATTTCTATTGAGACATATTTTTTATTATTCCCATATCCAATTTGAAGTTATTTTGTACTGAAAATTTTATGTATTAAACATTAATAACTATTAAATCATAATATTATTTTAAAAACTCATATTTCAATTGAATCAATTGTCACCTTTAATTTCTTTTTAATTTATTTGAATGTTAACATTCTCATGATATAATAACAGGATTATGATCATTTATCATGGGACATCAAATTTATATTAAATATTCATATACATTATATCAATTATTTGATTTTTTATTATACCATATATCATTTATATATCGTATAATTAATTTTAATGATATATCATTATCAAGAGAATAATTAATATAACTTTATTCTTAAAAAATTCATAACATTTGCTGATATTCATACTATTCATAGATTTAATTTATTATTTTATATATGAAGATTTGTTTTTATAGTAATATATATGTGTGGACATGATATAGATAACATTTCTATGGATCAATAGCTATCATGAGAAATGATAGTTGGGAAAATAAAGTGAGTTATGAAGTATTATCTTTAAAATATATTTAGAAAGGACTTAATTATAGAGGTATTATGACGCATGGTATCATTATTTTTAATAATTAAGAAGTAACATTAGAGTTAATTTAGTTATAATTATTATACATTATATTTTCTCTTTAATATTATCCCAATATTCATCAAATTCCCATTTTATTGATTAAATTTTACAGGTTTTTTGTTATTGACCATTACACCTTAGTATTTATTATCCAAATATGATAGTAAAGTTATATATTAAATGTAATGTAATTTCAGTTATTTACCATTTCATATTTATTCTTATTTATTGATTAATAAAAAATTCCATAAGAGGTAACTCGTCATTCTCCTTCAAGAACACCTTTATTTTTATTCCCTTTCGATGGATATGGAGAAAAAACATAGGAATGATATTAGGGATTCTAAATATATTCCTTTATTATGCATGGTATTTTAATTTCCAATTGTAAAATATGTATTCGATATGTTTTTTCATTTAAAATATTTGTTTCAAGATATGTTTTTTAATCACTGACAACATGTATATAAGACAATGTAATACTGTTGGCTCCAACACTATGTTTTTAGAGTCGGGGTCTATAGAAAAAAACTTTAATAACTTGTAGAACATTGATGACTTACTCTTACTATAATCACAATCATAAAATTGAAAATCTAATTGGCTCAAGAAATTTAATATATAACATTCAAATTTTTACAAAAATCATAAAAATTTTCAAATAACATGTATATTGACTTTCTATATAAATTTTTATTTAAGTTCCATAGATAATTCACCTCTACAAAAAAACTAAAACTATAAATAATATAGAAACATAGAAATACAATTTATGTCCTATTAGAGAAATAAATACCTAGAGGAAATGAATTTTTTTTGAAACTTAATAAATAAAATTGATATCTTATAAACATAATAAAATTAAAATTAAAAAATTTCATGAATAAAAAACATAATTATGTAAGACCATTTTATGAAGGATTGAGAATAAAAACCTAAATAAAAAGAAAGAAAACAAGTTAAAATTGATCCCTACAAATAAAAAAATTACTAACAATAAATTAAGTAATTTTCATTAAAATAGAAATTGAGAATGATTTTTTAAAAATAATTAGTCAATGTAACTATGTATTTTTGTTTCTGAAAAAAAAATAAACCAAATTTTCTAAATTAACTTCTTATATTTCAATGAAACAATATAACTCATTCAATGAAATTAATTGAAAATTTAACAAATTAATAAGTATCAATTTGATTTCCAAATACTATAAACAATAATATGAAAAATGTAAAAAAACTATTCACCCAAATTAGAAAAATAAAGAATCAAAATCCTATAAATTACTCATACTACATCATTTATAGAGTGTTCTTTTTAACTTTTATCTACTTAAAAACGTATAAAAATGTGAAATAATCCCCATTTGATACATGAACACAGATATCGAATCATCAATTAAAAAAAATGGGGACAAGATTTATGTTTATTAGTTTTGTAAAATAAATTTATATTTGAGTCTTCATTACGATATGTTTTTTTAATGGGTAACAATTACAAAATAAATTTATTCAAGTAATTGTATTCTAATCCAGAAGGATGACCGTGATTTAGGGTTCATATATCATTATAATGGATTGGTAAAAAATTATTATTTAATTCATTTAGTAAAATTTCTAGACATATGATTCAAAATAAAATCCAATTTTATTATATAATAATCAATAAAAATAAGAGCTCATACAAAAATCAGGAATTTATAATCATTATTAATAGTGAAACAGAAAAAAATAATTAATTTCCATGATTTTAATTTCATAAATGAAGAATAATCATACCCTAACAAGATATCATAGTACTATATGAGTAATAAAAAATATTTTGAACCAAATATTTTTTACTATTTAATGAAAATGATTATTTATAATTAATTGATATTAATGATACAATATAATTAATTTATAAAAATTAGTATACATTTACTTGTTACGAAGTGAATTTTTTTTAAATATTAGAATTTTCACTATTTCTTTAAACTAAATATTTATTGAAAAATACCAAAAATATACACTATGATAATATTATCCAGATGATTTAGACAATTAAATTAATTTCCGTATATAAAATTTCAATAAATGGTCCAAATTAATTATAATATATTCGCACATGTTGAAATAAAAACCATTTAAAAACATATATTTGAATCTTCAAATGAAATTACTAAAATAAAATTGCATAGTTATTTTGAATTAATAAAAAAAATAAAATTATATAAATAAAATATAAATTTTAACCATAATTTTTATACTAATATTCATACATTCCAAATTGTTTTCTATGTCAGAATATATCATGGTTTTACTTTATCTTGGTTATTCATGTAATACAATTTATAAAAAATGTTTTTCTTTTCTACTAAATTTTTAGGGAATTACAAACTTATACGTTAAATAAATATCATCCTCAAGGTTTTCATTTTGGTAAGAATGGGTTCATCAGATCAAAAAAAAAATTTGAAGAACAAAATCTTATGAAGAATGAATAAAATTACATGTTTGAATGATGGAAATGGGAATATGATTTTTGTCAGGAATATCACGAAACAAGGGTATTAAAAAGGAGAAGAGTAGTTAGAAGTGAAAATATGGAAATGGTAGATAATGGAAATGTGAAAATGTTAATATTTAATGACATGAAATATAGTGAAGAAAACATTAATGATCATTGAAACATTAATCAGTGAGGGGTGGACATGATAATTAGACCATTATAAATAACTATAAAAAGAAAAACATTATCATTTTCAGTAATTTTTTAAAATGATGAGGAATTATTTTCTCTATAAATATTAGTAAATATACATAAAATATTTTATAATGTTAATAAACATCATTTTATTCCCCCTTTTGGGTTGATACATAGTTTCAACATATTTTCCCTCCATATTACAAAGATTTGTAAATATTTGGAATTTCAAAAGGATAATTAACTAAAATGAACATTCAAATGATCTTTAGATCTAAAAAAGGAAGAGAATGTATCTCACAAATCACTATTCAGTTAATGAAACAAAATATTCAATGTGATTACTATGAATAATAAATTTAAAGAAAAATAAATTGAAAGTAAAATCTAAATGGTTTCAATAATTATACCTAAAATCTACTTAATTCAATAATAAAATACTATATTCCAAAACTCATGAAAACAATAATAAATATTATTCAAAAAATAGAAAATTGTAACATAATTTAAAAAATCAACATAACATTAACCACCAAACAAACTAATGTATCTCTTAAAATCACTCTCAAAACAATTGAATACAATTATAATATATTATTCCAATACATTATAATAACCATAATCATCATAAAACGTCAATGAAAACATACAATCAACAAAAAAATTTCTACTTTAATTTACACAAAATATAAAAAAAAGTAGTATATTTGTTGAAAAATGTTATAAATATGACTAATGATTAAATTAACCACATTTCCGACAATTCAGTAATCATTTAAAAGGTCACCAATACTATCTAATTTACATTATAAATTTCAATCAATGATTCCTCCAAAATTAAAATTAACATATCATCATTAGGAATGTATGAAAGGGTATATATCCTTGAATAGTGTGTTTTCAAAAAAAAATCACCTTACCAGTAAATAAATTTTACCTGTTAACTGTACCATCCAACACATTCATGAATATCCTTTATGAAAAAATAATCTGAACAATATTTAGAGTTTTCATGAAATATATGAACAAATTGTTATTGGTAAAAATATAATATAAAATAAGTCTCAGTTACCAACAAATTAACACAACAATAATTAAACATTAATTATTATCATAGAATTAAATATTCCTTCATATAATATTTAGTCCATGTATTAGTGAATTTGATTTTATTATTACTAATTACCCCATTAATAAGAAACTGAACATTAAATGAATCTTTATGATGTATGTTTTCTTTATTGGTTGATATTTTATTCTACCCACCAATTATCTTCTCTTCGTCCCTTTACATAGATAAAACATCCTCTATTTTCTGTGGTGACATTTACCTAGGTACTTCTAACTATATTCTTGACATCTGTGATGTTAAATCATCTTTTCTATATGGTCTTTATGAAAATTAATTTCCACATACTGTGTTAATTTGTAAAATCACCTATGTTAAGGTTGTTAATTCATATATCGAGATAAAAGGTTATTCATAAAAAAATAAATTTCATTTTATTTCTAATAAAAAAAATTTTATATTGAGTATAATAATTACATTATTCGACACGTTAATTATTAACCTCAATCCTTCACATTATATCAGTTTAATTAATCCAAAAAATATTGTTTGAGAAAAAGTAAAAATACTGATAAATTTTAGAATTTATAAATTAATTTATATGATATCATAATTACAGACCTTATTTTTTATATCGTAAAATTATTGTTTAACTAAGGAAATATTTTTCAAATATCTATTAATATGATTAATTATCGATTATAAAAAAATATTTAAGAAAAAAATACCATGAGGGATTTTAAAAATTGATTTTTAGCAAGTTAACATTCATTTAATACCAAAAGATGGGATGATATTCACCCAAAAACCCATTTTATGGTTGTTAAACCTAGATATAATTGCATCAAAACCATTTCCACTTATTGTAACAGTATAGTGGTCTATATTATAGGAAAAACAAACAAAATCAAATTTTAAAAAATATTATGATATTGTCATATACAAATATTTGTCATTCGAATTTTTCATATGGTTATATTCATAATTATATGAAATCCAAAATCAAGTTCCCAATATTTATATTATAATTTTTATAATACCAAATACTTGAACCAACTCTCTAGTAACCTATATATGAGGTCTATTGTACTAAGTTATCCTAAGAAACAATGTTTCACATTACACTTGATTGATATGTTTAGTACTTTCAAATAAATAGAAACAAATAAGAATCTTATTTACTTATTAAAAAAAACAATAAAAGTATATATTTTGCATCCATATAACTCATTAAGATATTCTTATATTTTATTCCAAGGAATAAAAAAATAATGAAATATTATATCAAGTTCTATGTAATGGTATATTGGAATTCATAACGAGCAACTAAGAGATAATCGATATTGAAATAAAGATAATTCAATAAATATTCAATTTAATATATAACATGATCATAAAATAGATCCATGTAAAATATAAATGTAGTTAACTTATTGATATTAAAAACAAAATTTTTATGACCCATCCCTCAGGGCCTGCTCCATGTCAACCCCAAGCCCGCCTTCTATATTCCAGGGGCTAGCGACTAGCTCCAAAGGATCAATTCCCTAAAACTGTGAAATCATTGCCTTTATATTGTATAAACACACACAATAGAGCACAAAAATAGATATTAAACACTATGAAAACTGTATAACAAAAAGAGAGTGTTAAAAGTAAAGGGGAAGGAATGAAATCCCTACAGGAAAGTACAAGTACAACTAAAAAACAAGTACAACTAAAGAAATGTAAAGCAGCTGTTGGATCATACACCAGGAAGTCTTACCTAAAGGGTATGTACAAATAGCCTCCAAAGCACTCCGTGCTCATCTATCTCCTCCGTGTACCATCACGCCATGTGGTCCACCTCTTGGTACCGTCATATCCTGGTACACTCAGCCTCGGTCATCATTTTCCGTCGTCTGCACCCAACACAACGAGGTGGAAGCATAGACCGCATAGGGGTGAGTATAATGATAATCAATAGGGACCCCGAGACCCTCCAAGTATCACAAATAAAACAAGGATAAATAAAAAAGTCTGAATTCAACATATAACCCCACTTAGGTATATGCCCATACATATACCTATGTTAACAAGTAATCAATCTGAATCAAGAAGTAAACACAAAAAGTTATTGAATCAGCTCAACCATGATTTTATTCACATTATCGAAACCATGGATACTATAGAACTCCGGTTCAATTGAGTACAGTGGGCCTACCGCGACACCACCATGATTCCCACTAACCTTGGACTATTGAGATACTCATCTTTTCGAGTACCGTGGGTCTACTACATCACCAAGGCGCTCCCCACCATGGGAATACCATGTCACCAAAGAATTACCCCTCATACCCTACTGAGGTACCCCTCCTGTCGAGTATCGTGGGTCATCCGTGACACCAAGGTGCTCCCCAATATGGGTCTGCCGCAACACCATGGCACTCCCTACTAGGCTAGTAGAGTCACATCGAGTCAAAACTATTAGCAGTCGTCATGTCTCAATTAGCTACTAGGTCTCCACACTCTACTCACTTTTCACCAGAAGGATTGGCCCCATGAGCTACTGGTCGATACTAAAACATTAAAGAAGTATCACGAAGAAGGGTCTCAATAGGCCGGCACATCACAGGGTTCTGAACGCAACAGACTGCACGTCAATCAGACGCCTGGTCTGTGAGTTATTTTCCTTTTTGTCTCAGGGCCCAATTTGATTTGTGTACGATCCAACCGGACCATATCTCAACAATACCCCAAACTCCAGTGGGTTATACTCAATGGGACTGTTATGATCCAATGTTAACAGTGTCGCTGACACATCATCTAACGGTCATCTTGTCCCAAATATATTGACAATGAATGTAATGGGTAGGTAGTGGGCCTGTGTCCGGTCCGACCCGGTCCGGCCATGTTTTGGCCGACCTAGTCTGGGTCAACCTAGTCAGACTGGTTGGGTCTGGCCTGGCACATTGGGTGGGCTAGACAGTTAGGTTTCGCCTGATCTGCGAGGCCCAGAATAGCAGACCGCATGGGCGATTCGGCTCGGGCTCAGGGCTGGTTCGGCCTGAAGCATCACGAGGGAAGGGCTCTGCCTGGAGGGGGTGTCCAGACCAATTTGACCAAGTCCCCTTAAAGGGGTCCATATTCCGGATCGAGTTGTTGGTGAAAACAGGGCACCGGTTTGGCCCGATGGTGACCGGGCAGGCCCGATGGCGGCCGGACAGGGCGACCGGCTGGCCGGCGGGAGGACGGGGAGGGCACCAGGTGGCCCGACAGGCGGCCGGGCATGGCGCCAGGCATGCCCTTGGGAGGCCAGGAATGACATGACCAGGTGTTCTGGTGGGCGTTTGGGCAGGGCACTACAAGGGCGGTAGGAATCCGGGATCCTGGAGGCATGGGCCGGCGGCGGTGTGGTAGGGGTGGCTCTACCGGAGGGCTACAGTTCGTCCAAGAGCACCAGAGCATTGCAGGGGTGGCATGATTTGCAGAGATTGCGGGTAGCGCAGCCTTTTCATCGCCTCCTTCGTTGTTCCATCGCCTCATCACCATGCTGATGATCTTCACAAACAAGAACAACAGAGGGGTTGAGCCATGTTGGCTTGGCCCACACCCTCCGCGGTTAGGGTGGTATCCATTGGCTCATCAATAAGTAAGAAAATGAACAATAACTCACCTGCAAACTATTTCTTTCCAATTTTTGATGAAGATTCAGTGAAATCATAAACATGAAAAAAAAAACTCCTACCTTTGTTCACCCTTCATCGTTCGTTGACAGAGTCTCGAAAAGTATGTGAAGAAGTTCGTCATTCGTCGCGTCCGCTACAAGCTTCCAATCCGGAGCTGTGTGGGATTGTTGATGACGATGTGACAGTTTGGTCAGTTGAAGTCGTCCCAGGTTGGTAGAATATCCCAAAAAGAATTCGAAGAAGGTTATCATTCTCCGTTCTTGGTTGGGAGATTTCGTCCCTCTTCTCCCAAGTTTCCTCCAAGATGCCAAATAAAATAATAATACATAGGTTTAATTATTATTTCTATGGTATAGAATTCAAATGGTGAAATAAATTAATTGGCTCCACCTAATTAATGTTGAGGATTGACATAAGTTAATTAGGGGTGTTGGAACTATTTAATTAAAGGGATGGTGGCACCATAATGGAGGGAGGTTTTGGAGATACTCTACCATATTAATGAGGGGATTTGAGAGGTTTTCCACTCCCACCATTAATAAGAGAGTTTAGCCCTGTGTGGTCCCCACGTCATAACCACTTGCAGAAGGATAAGTATGCGTGGGCCCCACCACCATAACCTCTCATGGGAGGCTAAGGTGTGGTGGTCCCACCTCCAACTTCGATGAAGATATTTTAACCATCAAATAAAAATAATTCCAAACACTTTATTTTTATTTAATTCAATCTCTAAAAACCCAAAAAACTAAATTTTATTCTCAACCCACTACTATTGAAATGAAAGTCTACGTTAGTGAAAACTGGTGCTGCGAGTCTAACGGTGCCCTCAAATTTCAATTCCATGCACCGGTTGAAAATATATAAAAACCCACTCGTAAGATTACTATGTGTACCCGAACAAAACATTGGAAATTGATTCCGGGCAGACCGGGCCACAGAATAATGCACCATGGATTTTCGCGGACTCATAAAATTCCAATGTATTTATGAAAATAAATTTCATGAAATTTCAAGGTATTTACATTCTCCCCACCTTAGGTATTTACATCCCCAAAACCTACAACTCAACCTAAGAGAACAAGTGGGGTACTGAGAGCAAATGTGAGCCTCCCACTCCCATGTGTTCTCATGGAGGTTACCATGCTTCCAGCGAACCCACACCAAAGATATAGAACATCCATGTGGGACCTGCTTTTGTCGATCCTCAATCTCCACAAAAACCTCCAAGAAAGTCACCACATTTTCGACATCCAACTCTCCATGGTCGATGATGTGAGAAAGGTCATGTGCCTATCTTCTTAGCTAAGATACTTGAAGACATCGTGCACCCGGTGCAACTGAGGTGGACGAGCTAAGTTGTAAGCCACCTCACCAACTCTGGTGAGGACCTGAATAGGTCCGACGAATCTCAATGATAACTTTTCACCTCATGAATATCTCTCTATTCATCTTCGTGGTTATACTCTTAGAAAGTTGTAGTCACTATCCTCGAATTCTAGAGGTCTCAGTCTCGTGTCAGCATATGAGTTTTGTCTATTACATGCAGTATTTTTCTTTTCCTAGGTGATCTACAACTCCTTCATTATAGGCCATACCATATCTGGTCCCACCATTGTTGAATCCCCTGGGTCTATCCAGCACAAGGGTGATCTGAAAGGTCACCATTATAATACCTCAATTGGTACCATCCATATGGTGGGGTAATAGTTGTTTTTCGATGATTGATCCACCAATGGTAAGGGGTCATCTCAGTTGTGACCAAAGTCGAGGATACATGAACGGATCATGTTCTCGGGAGTCTCAATGATCCTCTCTGTCAGGTCATCCGTATGAGGATGAAAGGTGGTGCTCAAACGATGATGCGTACTGAAAGCCTACTACAATCCCTTCCATAGTCAATAAGTAAACCATGCTCACAGTTGAATATAATAGATGAAGGAAATCCATGTAGTAGCACAATATCTTGAACATAGAGGCATCCCATACTCTCTAATGAACCCTAATATCTGATAGGTAGAAAGTTGGATGACTTGGTGTGTCAGTTAACGATCACCCAAATCGAGCCGTGACCCCTGGATGTACTTGGATGCCCTTTCACGAACTCTGTGGATATCCCACCCCACTTCCACTCTGGGACCTCTAAAGGCTGAACCAATCCTGGTAGAACCTGATGCTCCGCCTTCACTTGCTGACAAGTGAGGCATTGAGAGACAAACTCCACTATCACCTTCATCATACATAGCCACCAATGATGTCGTTGAAGATCCTGGTACATATTTTCCACTCCATGATGTACCACTCAAGGGGATGTGTGGAACTCCCTCAACACTTTCTCCTAAAGTGACACTGGTACCATAGTACGTCCTCCGAATAAGATGACGTGCTCCCCTCATTCAGAAAATTTTTCTAGTGCATGCCATGTGGATATCTGAGCACGTCATGTCTCGCAGTTAGCGTCTCCATGTTGTGCCTCCCAAAATAGATAAATAAGTGGGGGAGTGACTATAAGAGAATTTACTAAGGCTACTACATCTCTATCCAAAAAGGATATATGTAAGGTATCCAGCTACTATGTCGCCTCTCTTGGAAGCTGTATACGAGATCTTCTGCTGAGTGCATCTGCTACAACGTTCAACTTTCCCTGAGTATATAAAATCACAAAGTCATAGTCCTGGAGGAACTCAATCCATCACCGCTATCTGATGTTCAGGTCCTTCTGAGAGAATTTATACCTGAGACTCTTACGATCAGAGTACATGGTAAAATGTTCACCCATCAGACAATTTCACCAAATCATCAACGCGAAGACCAATGCTGCTAACTCATGTACATGGGTAGCATAGTTCTACTCGTGTTGTCTCAGCTGCCAAGAACCATACACCATCACATCTCGCTCATACATCCAGACACAACTGAGTCTGGTCCCTGATGTGTCGTAGTAGACAATTTACCCTACACCTTCATCTGGAATCATCAAGATGGGGGCACTAGTCAGCCACTGCCTCCGCAACTGAAATCTCTATTGGCATCTCACCGACTACATGAAGGGTTTCCCCTTATTCATCAAGGATAGTAGTGGTGTTGCAACTATAGAGAAGTATGGATCAAACCTCCTATAGTAACAATCCAAACTCATGAAACATCATAGCTCTATCACACTCCTGGGTGGTCCCAAAGAAAGTACCTATCCAATCTTCTCTAGAACCACGGCAACTCCAGTCTCCAAGATGACATGTCCCATGAAGTGAAAATCATGGATCCAAAACTATAACATAGAGAGTTTACCATAATGCTAGTGCTATCGGAGTGTGTCCAATACAACTCACAAATGGTAGGAATGCTCCTACTCAGTAGTTGAGTAGATCAGAATGACATTGATGAAGACTACTACAATGAGATATAGTTAAGGCTATAAAATCTTGTTCATGAGTCCCATGAACACTTCTAGAGCGTTGGTTATGCCAAAAGGAACAACCAAGAACTCATAGTTGATGTACCGACATCTGAAAGTCATCTTCTACACATCCTCTTCTCAATATATAAGCTGGAGATAGCCTGGTCTGAGGTCTATCTTCGAGAACCAGTGTGCTTCCTTATACTAATCAAAGATGTCATCAATCATCAATAGTGGGTACATGTTCTTCATGGTCACTTTTTTCAGGAAAACTTAGTGAAAAAAAAAGACTCAATCTATTATCCACATTCTTGGAGAATAGACTCAGGGATGCCCGAGGTGAAACATAGGTCCAAATGATTACCTTCTCTTGTAGGTACTCCATTTCTACCTGCATGTCACGAAGATCTGCTGGAGTATTCCGATATACAGGTGTCGATATCTGTGTCATTCCAAGGTACATGTCAATGTAGAATTCCACCTCTCTATGAGGTGGTAGTCTAGAAACATCCTCAGGGAAAACATCCATGTACAGGTCTGGCACTACAAGATTATTTGGACATTCCACATCAACTGCTCTGAGGGAAAGGTAGGTGAACTGATGACTAATCGACTACACCTCATACGAGTAAGTATGACTTGTGCTGAAAAGGCTCCCTTCTCACCAGTGAATGTAAACCTAGTATTATACATGCGGACACACCACACTATGGGCCTAATAAAGTCAATCTGAACCTGAAATGTAGATATCCATTCCATACCCAAGATGACGTCGTAATACCTTGGTGATGCTACTAGGAGATCTCAGCTGAAGCTCTTGCCTCCTAGAGTAAGCTCACACTACTGGAACTGGTGTGTAATAATCGAGTCTTCTCTCTAAGGAGTCTCTAACAATAAGGATTGAGCCAAAAGATCCATCATAAACTCAAATCTCCAAATGAGGGTAGTGGAAATAAAAGAGTGACAAGAACATGTGTCTATAAGAAATGCATCTATGGTTGAGTAGAATTAGATCGTACCTCGAACTATTCTTTGTATCAGCATGGGAGGTCCTTTGAATGTCAGATGATCATCCGAATGCCGGGTCAGACAGTCACAAGCCATGTGACAGTGCCCGCCGCATGAGAAACACAGCCCGCTTCTGGCATGTATGTCTCTGCTCCAGGTGCCCCACACAACTAATCACAGTAATTTCGTTGTCCACCTGTAGGTCTGGTCCTCTTAGACCTCTACGAAATATGTCTACTACTAGCTGCAGAAGAATATACAGCATGTCGACTAGTGGTGGATCTCCTTGTTGGAGATTGCTTATCAAGAAAACACTTCACTAAGTTGGCTCGCTCCAACACCCCTGCCTGTGTAGGGATGCTAAGTCTGATCACCAAAGCATTGATCTATCAACTAAGTCCCTAATCGATGGTCCTGGCCCTAAAAGATGGGTCACATACTATATCTATGATGTATCACGAGAGTTCAGTGAACCTCACTGAGTACTGAGCTACAGTCATGATGACTTGGTGCATGTGAAGTAGATCGGGTATCCGCACAACACATAGGGTGGCGGGGACAATCCTCGTACAAATTAGTCTCTCAAAGTCTACCCAAAGTAATTTCTTCTCATCATACACCTAGAGCATCAAGATCCACCATCTTCCCGCTGATACCTCTAGAAGGATGGTAGCATGTATCACCATGAGGTCGGCTGGTGTCCCTACTAGTTAGAAACCTCTCACCACAGCCACCAGCAAATTCTCAACTGTATGTGGATCCATCTCTCCCATGAACGTGGGTGGCCTCTGGCACTGGAACTCATGAAATATGCTCAAAAGACTTGCATTGCCTATAACAAGGGCTAGTGGCATCGGTGTCCCAACGGGGAGTGGTACCGTTGGTGCCTCTACTGTGATAGGGCCCTGCACCGAGTCCTCATCGCTCGGTGGACCATATGCACATAAAACTCGAGGGGCTCTAGCTAGTCGTCCGTTGGAAGGAATACTAATAGAAATAGAAGTGACATGGTCAATTATTATACCAGGGGAGTTTTCCTTATTGAGATGACTTAAAGAAAACATTTGAAAACACACTCAAAATTATTGTTTTCGTGCACTGTGTCGGAAATCAGTAGTCAGGGTCCTGGTTTATGGATACATCAGCCCCCATTCAAACACTAGACTCCCTAAACTGAAAACCCCACTCAATACCCTTTACAAATTTCCTTCACAAAAAAGATCAGAGTCCTATGTTTTGTGGTATAACTAACTCCTCTGATAACAATTTGTCATGACTCGTCCCTCGGGGCCCATGCCCTGACTACCCCATACCTACCTTATATAGTTCAGGGGCTAGGGACTAGCACCAAAGGTGTAATTCCCTAAAACTAATAAGACATTGCCATTAAAAAGTGTAAACACAGACAACAGAGCACACAATGTGATATGATACACTAAGAAAACTGAAAATCCAAAAGAGAGTGCATAAAGTAAATGGTTCGGAATACAAGCCCAAGAGGAATGTACCAGTAAAACCGAACAGAAATCACAAAAGAAGAAAGGAAAAACAACTGTTGGATCGTCCACTGGGAAGTACTACCTGAAGGGTATGTATAGATAGCCTCCATAGAATTCCACGTATGTTTTTCTCCTCTGTGTACCATCACGTTGTGTGGTCTACCTCTGGGTACCGTCCAGTCCTGGTACACTAAGCCTCAGTCAACACTTTCTGTTGTCTGCATCCAAAACAACGAGGTGTCAGCACATCCTGTGTAAGGGTGAGTATAACGATACTCGGTAGGGACCCTATGACTCTCAAGGTCTCAAAAATCCATAAAGGATAAACCACAATGTAAAAATTCAATAGATAACCCCACTTAGGTATATGCCCATACATATACCTATATTAACAAGTAATCCATATCCATCACGAAGGAAACACAAAAGTTACTGAATCAGCAGAACCAGGATGTTATTCACATTATCAAAACCACGAATGCTGGAAAACATCTACTCAATCATTTAAAGTGGGCCTTCAATGAAACCAAGGCGCTTCTCACTATCCTTGGACTGCTGAGATACTCCTACTATCGAGTACCGTGGGTCTGATGCATCACCAAGGTGATCCCCACTGTGGGTCTGCCGTGTAACCAAGGTGCTCTCCCACATAGTCTGCTGAGGTACTCCTCCTGTAGAGTTCCATGGGTCTACCAAGACTCTAAGGCACTCTCCAATGCAGGGCCTCCATGACACCATGGCACTCCCCGCAGGGCTAGTATACTCAGTACGAGTCAAAACTATCAGGAGTCGTCATGTCTTAGCTAGAAACTGGGTACTCTCACTCAACTCACTCATCCCTGGAAGGATATGCACCATGAGATACTGCTCAATACTCCAACTATCACGATGTATAATGAAGAAGTATCTCAAACATCTGCTACATCACAGGGGTCTCAACACAACAGATAGTGCATCAATCAAACGACCGGTCTATGATTTATTGGCCTTTTATTCCCGGTGTCCTGGTTGGATTTCTGTATAATCCAACCTGACTGTATCTAAAATATACCCTGACCTGTAGTGGGGTATACTCAAAGGGTCAATTATTCTCATAGATTAATAGCGCCACTGACGGTTTATAACACAGTTATCTAGTGTCCATGATATGGAAAAATAACGTAATGGGTCGGTAGTGGGATCGGGTTCAGTCCGACCCAGTATGGGCAGACCTCGCCTGGGTCGACCAGGTCAGACATGTTGGGTCTGGTGCAGCCCATTGGGCAAGCCAACTTGTTAGATTGTTCCAGGTCTGCTAGGCCTAGCCCAGCAGACCGCAAGGGCGGTTCGGCCTGGGCTCAGGGCCAGTTTGTCGCGGAGTATCGTGAGGGTGCATCCTGGCACGACTTGGCCTGGAGGGTGCGGCCGGGCCGATATGGCCAGGGACCGCGGGGGAGGGGGGGTGGGGGGGATTAGTCTGACTCAGGAGGTCGTCGTGGCTAGGGCGTTAGTTTTGTTCGGCAGTGACTGGGCAGGCCGACATGTGGCTGGTCTGGGCGCCAGGCGGGCCGACCGGTGGCTTGGCAGGGCGTGGCTAGGCCAGGTGGCATCCATGAGCCCGGGGAGCGGGCCGGTGGTGGTGCGGCTAGGGTGGCATGGCCGATGGTACTTGGTTCGGCCTAGAGCACCGGAGCGCATCAGGGATGGTGGAGTTTGTAGAGGACGCGGGTATTGTAACCTTTGTCATCGAATCCTTCGTCGTTTCGTCGCCTTATCACCATGCCGAAGATCATCTCAAACAAGAACGGTTGAGGGTTAGGCCATGTTGGTTTCAACCACACCCTCTACGTTTAAGGTGGTATCAATTTGATCATCAAGAAGTAAGAGGATTAACAACAAGTCACCCACAAACAATTTCTTTCCAATCTTTGAAAAATATTCAAGGAAACCATAAACATGTAAAAACCACATACCTTTGTTCTTCATTCATCATTCATTGACGGAGTCGTGGAATGTAGACTAAGATGATCATCATCTTTCACATCGGCTGCATGCTTCCCATCCCGAGCTGCGTCATCTCGTTAACAACGATGCAGAGGGTTGGTCGGTTGAAGACGTCCCATGTTGGTAGAAGCTCTGATGAAGAAGTCAAAAAATGTCGGCGTTTTACATTCTTCGTTGGGAGAGTTCTTCCCTATTTTCCAAAGTTTCTGCCAAGATGCCGAAGAAAATAATAATAGATAGGTTTATCTATTGTTCCATTGCTACAAAATTCAAATAGTGAAATAAATTAATTTGCTCCACCTAATTAATGTGGAGGATTGGCCCAAGTTAATTAGGGGAGTCGGTACAATTTAATTAAATTCAATGTGGAACCATAAAAGAGGGAGGGTGTGGAGAGACTCTGCCTCATTAATTAGGGAGTTGAGAGGTTTTCCGCTCCATCCATTAATAGGGGAATTTATCCCCATGTGGTCACCATTTAATAATCTCTGGAAGAAGGTTAGGTTTGGGTCGTCCCCACCACCATAACCTCTCATCGGAGGTTATGGTGTGGTGGTCCCACCTTCAACATCCATGAGGAGATTTTAACCGTCGAATAAAAACAAAGCCACACACTTTATTTATATTTAATTACATCTATAGAAACCCCAAATACTAACTTTTATTCTGAACCCATAGCAATTTAAGTGAATTTATCCATAAGAGAATATTGGCGCTACAAGTTCAACGTTTCCCTAGGAATTCAATTCTGAGTACCGGTTCAAAATTTACAATAACTCGCTCGTATCTTTACTAAACATACATGCAAAAAACATTCGAAATTGAATTTGGGAACACTAGGCCTCAGAATGATGCACCGTCAATTTTCATAGACTCGTAAAATTCCCATTGATCTAAGAAAAAATTATCCATGGAATTTCGGAGTCTTTAAATAATTTATTAACGAAGTACATATTTAATTATATATTTCATGATTATTACATTATGTTATGATTTTTTCTTGTATGTGTAGGTGTTTAGAATAAATATTTAAAATGTATAGACAACTAGTTTGTAATGTACCCCATTCCATCTCCCTTTCATATGGAAAAAATAGCCTTCTATATAGACCTCAACAAAGCATTGCTACACGATAATGTCCCCCAACTAGATGTGTGGGTGTGGTAGGTATATTTGAGAGACTAGGAACCTAGGTATATATTAAAATATTGCAAATATACATTTGTAACAATAAATAATAGAGAAATGAAGAATAATGAATATATAATATAATAAAACTAGAAATTAATTGACATACCTAAACATAATTAATGGAAAATTTTATAATGAGAATTTGATATGTATCTAAATGTCACAATTTAATAAATAAATACACTAGAATTAGATAGAACCAAATAATCAAAAAATACATGGTCCTAAACCCCAAGACATACCCATCACCAAACTGCCACCCATATAGTATGAAATAGAAAGAATCAACATCATTGTCCCATTCCCCTGTCCAAATATTATTGCATGTACTCTGCTTGGGCACCAAATGGATTACTGAATAACGTCTTCATTAATATTTATAAGTATAAATGACCATGTATTTAAAACATATTATGACAACATATATATGAATTAAATAGATAAACCTGTGTATTAATTAATTAGTTAATATAATACATCAATTAACCAAATTCAGGTAAAAGATATAATATCCATGTGTATTTCAAAGATCCATTACAATCAAATTCCATATAATCCTTTTAAAAATTATAAATATCTAGGTGAATCAAACTATATAATGATTTTAGTATAGGACTGAGCAGTTTTCACTCAATATAAGATTTTAAGGATCGGAATGGGAAGATCCCACTCAATATAAGCATTAAAGCATTGGACTGAGAAAAACCCACTCAATATAACCTTTACAAAATGGGACTTTATAGACCCTACTCTATATAAGCATTAGGAAATGGGACTGTATAGAGCATGATCAATTTTATCATTACAATATAGGATTAGGAATAACCATCTCAATATAATCATTATAACATCTTTAACAAATCATGTCATGACAGAAAGGATATCACAATATCTCAACACAATACATAATGGTTAATTATCATAATTTGTTCTATTTATATCGATAAAAAATTAATTTTTATATCAATTGATGAACGATTATATCAATTAGAGACAATAAATTACTTAGTTATTTGATATTAATGAATCACCTAAGTTGTCAGGTCATGAAAAACAAAATTTCTGACATTATCCAATTCATATATGTATATTCATGGGTTCACTCATCCACATGTTTCCATAAGCCAAATCAGTATCAATTGAATAAAAATGGATCAATTTTTTTTCCATTCCATGAAATAATATTCACCAACCTATTAATTAGAGCACATATTAAAATGTCATTATCACAATATTTCACATGATTCGTAGTTAAACCAAGTATAAGGTAATTTTTAGATCCCCTACCTTCAATTGGTGATTAACATTATTCTTTCAGTAGAAAGTTTTATCAAAGGTGATGGTTGAGAATATTTTCAATGTAAATAAAGATCACACAACATATTGGTTAAACTATATCCAACTGATATACAAATATTTCCACTATAATTATGGGGAACGTCAAAATAGGGGTGAAGTCCAACACTAAAAACCCCACCATGGATTAGATACTAAAATAGAACATCCGTAATATAGGGAAGTGATCCCAAATCTATAATAAGAGATTCGTTTCGAGAAAAAATTGGTATATAATAAAATAATTAGGATAACAATGTGCATGACACAATTATAACCGAAGGGGCTGAGAATTACATTGGGTGTAAACTTTTCATGTTGTGTATTTCCTCACTTTCAAGATACACCGAAAAAACTATATCCATACATTAGTTTTTATCTAGAGTATAACACAGAAATATCAAATTAAGTGAAATATAAGTAACCACATCATGTCATGAATCAGATCACAACTTTTGTTTGAAAGATAATAGAAAACATGTTTCATGTACAAGGTGTGAAATTTTGTTGCATGTAGTTTTCCCCCTAACATATAAAAATATACCAAATAACCTATAAATCCTTCCAAAATAATATAAATCCCTTTAAATAACATATAAACATATTATTCCCAGACTCAATTAATTACAATAAACATATAACCCATTACATTAAAAAAATTTCCATAATAATGTATTTCCATCTCCAAACAAAACATGGTCACAATGTCTCAACAAGAAACACTCTACGAGGGGTGTTCCTGGAAAGGAATGGAACATTTAATTTATTCACATTAGTCATTTAAATTCATTTACAGTAATGATATATTTTCTTCTCAATATAAATTAATTTCTAATGAATTACACATATATTGAATTATCATTTTAAATAATAGTACTTATCACTAAATATAATTGTTGATTAATGAATATAGTATATCAATATTTCTCCTTTTTATGAAATTAAATTCCATTGAAATATTTTTATATTGAAATGGTATATGATTTATGAAAAAACCTATCCATTATACATAAAATATGGATATGGAAGATAAATGTATTATCCAAGGCAGGATTATTATAATAATGTGTTTGTTTACTGATAAAATTCATGTCCAGAAAATTAAAATGATATAAAGGATGACCAGAAAAATCAATAAAAATATTTTTTTATATTAAAATGATGACATTTGGGGAATATTATAAATGGTATATAAATATTTAAAATAATTTTTATTAATTAATTTTATATGTAAAACAATTTTAGTCTTTTAGAAATATATAAATAGTATATTATGGATATGTCTAAGAGTAAATCCATTAACTCCATTTATATTAAATGTACAAATTCCTTAAAACTTTTTTAAATGAATACCTAAATGACCCACTTAGAGAGAATTTGAAATATTCCTTAAAAACATTTTCATCTAATAAAAATTTGATCCTTTATTTCTTTATTAAATTAATTAATTAAATAATTATATATTTTTAGAATAATATTCAAAAAATCTATATATCGATAGAAAATATTATTTATCTAAAAGTAAAAAATGTAGATATTTTAATTTACAATTTTTTATGATTCAATTACCCTTGGGTGGAATATTGGGAGAAAATAAAACCATATGAAAAATCTAGAAAAAAGAATATATATAGTTATTTTAGAATGATAGATTACAATATATATTCAATGAAAATATTTGTAATCCAAAAATGGGATAATGACATTAATTCATACCTCTATGGTAACTATTGAATTAAAACCCCATGAAAGAGTATAACTTACAATAAATATTCATTAAAATGACTAAATATAAATTCATGATATATTAATAAAATATGAATTATATACACCACATAAATGAATATAGGTTCATAAAACCAAAAATGTCATAATTGAGTAGAAATTTAACTAAAATACATTATAGTGAAAACAAAATAGAATTGAGAATTGATCAATGAAGTGATTATTTATAAAAAAGAAAATAAAAATTAAATATGTTATTTTATAAAATAAAATAATCATATTTTTTTAATAACATAATATTTTTAGGCAAATTCAATAATGTAGTGAAAATTCACAATGAAATAATATTATGTTATGAAACAACATACCTGATGATTCCACCTCGTTGAATATTATTATAAATATAGTGATACTTTTTAATAGATTTTAGTTTTATAGGAAAATAATTTAAATATAAAAAATTTCATATATTATCCAACTATAATATCCTATCACCCATTCATTGACAATTTTTTTTTATTATCATTCATTCATGGGTAAAATGCTATGTATAATCACAAAAGAATGATATTGGATATTATAATGCTCATGAATAAGTAATAAATTATTCATATAAAAATTATATTTACCCATTAGATGAATTTTTTGAATCATAAGTTTAAGGTAATAATGAAAAAAGAGTCACATCACATCATTGAGGTGGTACTACACACAATGGCATGAGTGACATTCTCATTTTGCAACAGATATGTAGAGAAATAGAGAAGTTTTATTTTACCATATAAAAAAATTTACCGTATATATCATATTACTCTTATAAATCCTCCTAATAATCAATCATGCTCAGGCGGTGAAGGGAAAATTAAATTGACTCATGATTCGATAGTCCTCCGCACACATAATAGATGGTTTATTTGTTTCCCAATTAGTAGTGACTGAGATGAATGAAAATTATTCCATAGAGATAATAATATCTCAAAATATTTTATTTAAATTTTTTACTATTTTTAATGGTTAAATATTAATTGAATAAAGGTTTTAAAGTAGAATAATGAAAGTGTTTGGTTAATACAATTACCTATTAATTAAATGTGTTCCATCTGATTGACACTTCATGACTATTGGGTTAATGGTTATGGATGAAAAATACCAAAAAATCATGTAAAATGATATTTGGTATAGATTTTCTCGTGTTTTCATCTAGATAAATGGATGTATAGGTGTAATAATGTCAACTGAGGTGGTTCCCTTCTTGATGTGTGGTGGGTGTAACACTTTGAAAATATCCATGTAAAAAATATTATAAATTCTAACTTTTCATCAAGTGGATAAAAAATAAATCATATTAAAATGTTATGATATTATCATTTAAATCACATTATTCAATACAGTATAATAATAGGTATTATATTATCTTGAATCGTTATACTTTATATTTATCCAATTTAGACAATTTGTTATTTATTATGGTGATAAATATTTATTGTAATTTTTATCCATATTAAAGAAAAATATAAACTTATAAAAAAATACTATTTATGTAGATTCCAAATGCTGTAAATAATTATCAATATTCAATTTATATAAGTGGCCAAATATAATTTTTATGAATAATGAAAGTGGAATTGAAACACAGTTTTGGAATAATGAATATATATATATATATATATTAATTCCCAGTCCTTAAATTCCATGGAAAACCCATAAACTGAATGTTAAAATAACTTATTTAATATATAAAAATATTCATCATAAATATAAACCAATATATATTAATTTAATTTAATTGGAAAAAAGATATTGAATAAAAAAATTATTATATAAATGTTTTTTATGCCCAAAAATTATCAAATGAAAAAAAAATCAATATTGGTTATAATTCATATATAATTAGTTGTATTATTTATATTAAATTCATTTTTATGTTAAAATAATATTAAATCCAATACATTTTGGCACTTTTACATGAAATAAACTGATATCTATTAAAAAACTCGTATTTTAACAAAATTCATTGAAAGATAAATATTATTTTGAAAACAACTTAAAATTCACATAATTTTAATTTTAAAATTTTTATTTTAAAATTTTATTTATTCCATTGTATATTTAATGAAATTGGTATATAATATTTATAATTTTAATTAAAATAATTAAATAAGAACCAAATATGAGGAAACAATAATTTTCATGAAAAATATAAATTTACAAAAAATATATACCTATCTATTTAGAATTAATAAATAAATTATCATTATATATATCCTTTAAACACATTTTCCATAACATTGTTATTTCTATTCATTCCTACAAATTTGGGGTTTGTATTCTAATATGAGATGGTTCATTTAAAGATCAATGTTGCGTGTCTAGAAAGCTATCAAACATGGTTATTTCGAAAACATATTTAATGGATGTTACACAATGCATGACTATAGTAAAATTGGAATATACTATAAATAAAATATGACCATATGAATCACCATATACTTATATAATGTATAAGAGTATAATTTTCTTGCCCCTATAATTAACCATTATTCCAATATCTCCCAACTGACCATGTATTGTTTTATAATCCTCAACATTCTCAAATGAATGAATATTTTGAAACCATCAATCAACGAGTTTGGGTGATGGATGAAAATTTTATCAATGATAATATTGTTATATGATAAAAGAAAAAAACATATTAAAGTAACAAGTCTAAATAAGTAAAATGAAATCATACAGTTGTATGGAGATTGTTGAAGATGATTATAAAAAGATTCACACCTCATCTCAAATATGATTCCAGAATATTGTATGAGAACAAAAAATAATATTTTTTATTCTGATAATTATATCATTGGAGAAATAGTTAATAAAATTATTTATGATAAAAGAATTCGATTTCCTAGTATGAAAGAATAGAATTCATGTATCTCTACTATGACAAGATTGAATCTGAATCCCGGATATAGAGAAAAAAACTATCATTAAGGAAGTTCATACACAAAATATTTCTAAACATGAATCATCAACATCTTCATAATATTGATAATGAAAAAAATTATACCATTATATCATTTCAAGAAATTTTGGACGAAGCGTGAGCTCACTAGATGAATACAATCTGATGTGGTCGAACTATACCAGATGTTTCCACTAAATATTGTCAATAAAGATAGTTTTTTCTATATATAGATGATGTTGGTTATTCCTTAATAAATTATGTATAGAAATATGTAAATATTGAATTTTGGTAAACCTATCATTATTGGTTTTTTTTTTCCAAAAGAAACTATGAGTATTTAATATGGACTCTACGTTACCAAAATCCTTAATCACAAGTCCATTAATTTCTATAGTATCCGTGATTGAGACCATCTGAAATTACATAATGACATAATAATCACTTTTGTTTCAAATGATTAACTTTGAAAATAATAAATTTTATTTTTCAAGATATAAAATAACCAATCATGAATCATTATGGTTCTTATATTTTAGAAGGATTATATAATCAATAGAGGAAAATAAAGTTAATAATATTAGCAATGTATATACATGCAATGAATTCAATTACACAGTCCAATAAAAATAATGGTACTATACCAGTTCCATATTTTCCCACAATTTTGGACTATATCTCATTTTTTTATTCTCAAATAGTCCCACTCATTTTAAATACATCAATATTATTCAATGCTTCCACATAAAACATGTTTGACATCAAAAATTGATTTTTTAATGGATAAATTAAACATTCACAAGTAAGAAACTTGTTTCAATAATTCCATGGAACATTTAATTAATCATTCGAGTAATATACAAATAAAAAATGGTATAAATTATTTTCCAAAGTCGATTTTTAAGCCTCATGGTCAACAAAACATCTTTTTATATTTTTCATTATGAATTAGTAAAAAAAATTTCAGTAAAGAGATGTCATTTAAATATAAATTTCTATATGGTGACCATCCAAAATTATGATAAAGGTCGCTAATGAGTACAAAAAAAATACACCCATTCAGTTATAGTGGCTTATACATGTTTCACCGGATGGATAAAAATGTACAGAGGATGTTTTGTATGGAGGATAATTAGAAATTCATGGATATGTGAAAACAATCATGAGAAAGATCATAGTTATGGAATCATTATTTATTTGATATTACATATAAGAGACTACAGTGTGATATATTGGAGATTCCCCATGGGATGAAACAGTGGATCATGAAGGATATTAATTAGATGTAGACACCAAACCAATCTTGAATAATGGGAAGAAGTCTTGATCTCTCCAACTAAGATATTCTCATCTATAATTTTATATTTCTTTAATCTATTTAACATTATATATAGAATTTATTGAAAAACATTTAAAATATAATCATGATCCTAGGTTAAATTTGAAATAGTGTAATAATATTATTTTCATGAGTAATAAAACATCATTTATTTGAAATATATCACTCATTGTTTAATTAGTAAATGTTTTTTTGATACATCATGATGCTATGGGAACTATTATTTTTTCATTTTCATAACTAATTTTTTATCTAAAAATAATTCTAAGAAAAAGTCATCTCATCATAGATGACGCATTTGGAATAACTAATAATTTCAATATAATGTATATCTTGCACTATTTTTTTGGATTAGTGGATTATATTGTCAATGAACTATAAGACCCATTCAAAAGTAATTTATTAAAGATAATGGGGCATAATATTACTATTAGTTCCATTGATATTTTTTTTGCTATTAAAGATAGAAAATAAAATCATAAATATTTATAAAAAACATCATATTAAACCCCCCACATATATTATAGATTATTCAATGTTTTATCATTGATTTTTTCTCTCTTTTTCATCTATTTGTTATTCCCTAGATACAGGTTACATTCACTTCACTAAATTAAAATCCTCTATAAATTTTTATTCAATTATCCTCTGTATTTGGTTTTCATTTCCTGAATGTGTATTTTAGTCTTCTTGATCACACACAAATCGTTGATGTACGTCTCATGGATAGACTCTTATTAAATACATATGGTGTTTTAATAGGATTTTTAAAAAATATATATAGTTAATATCATTTCTGTTCAGTTACCCACCCCAAGTATAATATATTTAATATATGAAGTATCAGTTACTCAATGTAAAATATTATTCAAATCGGAATGGCCTGAAACTATGTACCATCATTATATTAACATATGATATTTTTTCATCTTCAAAGTGCCAAATATATGTATTTTTGATTCAAAGTCACAATTATTTTGTCTTGCTATGCAGATTCATTTTTATAACATTTTGATGATCCTTATCTTCTGGAAAAGTAGATCAATTGGTCTGATCATGTAAAATTAAAATTAATTACACTTATGTATTATTTATAACCTAGTTATGAAATGTAATTACGTACAATTGTCTGGGTTTTTTGATTTTTTTTGTTGAATTTGAAATTTTAACTTCAAAGAAGGGTTCATTTTTTATAAAGGGATTCATATAAAATATTAATGTGTTAGAAAATCTATAGATATTGTTTTTAGATAAGTTTTGATTCTCATGCGATATATTGGTTGCTCAATTGTATTATTTTTTATTTATGAAGTGGACTTGTGTGGAATAATGAGGTATAACTATATGACTTTTTAAGAAACCATGCATGGATTCATTTACATGTTTAAGAAATTTTTGAGAATCCTTTTACATGGATAGGAAAAAAATATTTATTAAAAATTATATACTTTGATAATATGGGGTTGGATGTCCCCTACAGGATCACGCTAACCTTGGTAACCTATGTGGGTAACCCGTTCTTAGTGAACCTTATATGGATCAGTTTCATGTGGGACACTTTTGTTACCGCTACTAAATTTGGGGAAATTGCATTATATATGGTGAACCATACATGGATGAATCCCCTTATATACATATTATTACCTAATGTTTGGGGAAATGTTTTTCAAATCCTATTATTTGAGGTTTCCCCAATAATTATGCTACATTTTGGGAATTTTATTATCTGTAAGAATGACTATTTGAATATCCATTTGAAAACACTTATGTCAACCATTTCAAGGGTAAGGTTGAACTATGTGTGATGAATTTTAGAAAAATAAAAATAATGGATTAAATGTATAATTTATTGTGGTTTTATGGTTGATTATTCATTGAATGGTAGGGAGATCATCTATTAAGGGGCTATCATCCATATCATCAACTGAAGGGGATCATATCCCTTCAGTATTATTACAGTCAATTATAATTTTATCTAAATATGAATCCAACCTAAATCTAAAACATAGTGTATAATCCTCCTCATGTTATTACCAGTTTACCATAATAGTTATTTTCTACAATTGGATAAGGGTTTTAGTGATGATTTCATCACATAAGGTTTAAACCATCCTAATAAAATGGTTATTTTGTATGGATTATCTAAACAAGGTTTTATAATGTCAATTACTCTAGGGAATATGTGGATTAAATTATGTACTTTTCAACAATGATTTTATTTAGCTTCTATTTACATTTTAATTTAAATGGATGGATTAATTGAAAATATATATTTGGTATTTTTTTTATAAGACCATATTGATTCTACGAGTGTTTAATAAGCTATTTATTATTAATTGAGCATCATCAAATAGCCTTGTGAGTGTTAGAGATTTTAATAAAAAACATAATAAATTTTAAATTAGCTATAAATTATTAAAATGAATGTTATTAACTATATATAAATATTTCAAATATCATTTCATTATATATATGTTAATGAAATTGAATGATATTCTATGAGATTATAAGGGTTTAAATTAATGTAAAATAACATTTCATGATAAAGGTATCGCATATGAAACACCACGTTAGTAAATGAATTTCAATTATCATTCCATGTTATAAATTGGCTCACCACTAAGGGTGACTAAAATTATTAATTTAATTAGTTATGTAATTAAAATTAAATTTATACTAATTGATTTATATTCCTAGTGTAACTACATACCCTAGAGAATAGTTTTACTTCCTTGTTCTATATTTGATGAGGACTTTATTTTCGATGTTTTTATGTGATATTTGGACATTGAGGTGTGATAATATAATGAGGTAAGTGATAATAGTGGAAATAGAAATGATCCCATAGATTCAATTAGTGTTTCCAGGATTCCTCGACCACCATTAAATTATTGATTAGTCATGGATGTCGAAAAACATATACATTGGACCCTAAGGGGAATAATATAAATAATGTGAATGTTGAAATATGATCTTTGTGTGTGATTCAGATGATCCTACTACTATTGGAGATTTTTTTACATGAATAGTTTAGACTTGTAGGCCATAATTGAATTATGTGATTAATTAGAGTATGTGTGCTTATATTTATTAGTAACGGATGAGTATTTGTCCCCATTTATATATATCCCTAGGGTGAGATTATTTTAAGGATTCATTCATGAGGACTGACCAAAAATGGATTTTATATTGTGATAGGATTTATTCCATATCATAATATTATCATTGGGGTTTATATCATATGATTATTGTAAGGATGATATGTGATCATGATGATTTTGGATGGATGTTATTAACTTTTAGTGATGGGGTTATCCTAAGTGATGATATTGAGATATGTGAACCCACATTTCGTGTCATTCTTATGTTTTAGTCTATTAATATTTGGTGGTTGAATTCCATGTAATGTAACCATTGATATGGATTTTTTGGGAAGTAGTTGTTATTATTTCAAGTTCCACCACAGAATCGGAATTTATACTATTGGCCCCATATATATAAAATTTTCAGGATTTGTATTATTCTTTTGAGGTAAAAATATTTATTTATGTCTGGTTCTGGTAGTTATCTAACATTTTTTATGTGAAATCATACTGGGTGGATATAAAACCCTAGATATATGATGAGGATATCTAGGATTGCATCCATATTATCCGTTGGTTATTGATGCTAGTGGGATATCAAGGACTAAGGACTAAGGATCCAATAATAGGAAAAATATAAAAAATTATTAATTTAATGAAGTGGATCCAGATGATCACAAACACAAAATTTTTTTATTCGGTGAAGACTAAGATAATACCCAATAATAATTTCCCTTGATTTAGGGGGAGTGGAAAAATCAAGTGTAACTGATAAAGGATTAATCCAGTCACGCTTTCACATAATGTCTATCTAGATATTTGATATACTCACAGCATGTGTGATTAATAATTGAATGGTTATTCTTGATAAGTATGTAGTTCCTAATGTGATAGATGATGCACTGGGTGGTGGGAACATTCCCACGTATATAATTGAAAACCAAGTATGAGTCGATTTCTACTATTTTCATGAATATTTATGGAAATTTTCAAAAATCAATCCAACTGATCATCACATATGTGTATTATATGGAGGCAAGACATGTGTATTGTATGGAGAGATTATCCTTGATAAAAAAATAAAAATTCTCTCTTGTAACAAATTTATAGTGACCCATTGTAAACTGGCACAGGAATATGGTTCCAAAATGATGGTCAACACCTAACAAGTAATTATTATAAGACTCCAAACCATATCTACGGTACATATATAGTTATTTTATTCAAATACAGATATAAAATAGTAATATTTGGATTGTGAAGATACCAATAGTGCTTCATTGGGAGCGTGGGAGAAATTGTGGGTGCCTATATTTGATTTTTCAGTGCATGAATGATTCACCATGTGACATTTTATTTAATACTATGAAATATCAAGGTAGATCCTTGGTATTTTTTGGATCTATAACACATAGAATATTTCTTTTATTCATGCTATAAAAACCAATAAAAAGTTTTTTTTCAATGTGGAGATCTTGGGTATATAAAACATTAATATAATTGTGTTGTTCCCCTTAATAATAGTAAATGATTGATGATCTGTACCTATGGTTTCATATCACCATAAATGGGAAATTTCACTTGATTTTTAGTAGTTTTGGAGTTCATTCATCATTATTGGAAGATAAGGTTGGTCCAATCATCATCATTCTTCAATTTTATTGGTTTATTGAACTTTTTTGTGATTTCTCTTGGTTTATGTTTCCTTTTACACATATAAAGGTATTTTTCAAATTTTTTATTTTTAATTGTTTTTAGAAAAAAATTATGGCCAATACAAGGCCAATGGTTGTTGTTGAGTATAAGGTCACATGGATCATGTATTTCTGTTAATGTATATCTCTCTCACTATAAATCTTTATTTGAAGAGACCCCATTTTTTGGGTGCTTGATAAGAAAATTAATTTAAACTATTTATTCATTCAAATTTGGAATTTGGAACCCACCATAAGCTTAAAAGTTTGGAATACTATAATTATAATCACTAACGTATTTGGGTTTTCATGTGCCTTAGGTATGGGTAATTGAATACAGTGATTTGAGGATACAATTTTAAATGAATTGAGTTACTTTGGAATGATTATGGACAAGGTTGAAACTTATTGAAAAATAGTTCTTATGGAAATGAAAATTATTATTTAAAATTTTAATTGAAATAAATTATTAATTTTACATATTTTGAGAAAATTATTTATATGTGAAATTAAAAAAGTAGTATATTTTTATTGGTGTTGTAAATTTTATTATTATTTATATTGGAAATATATTTTTGATTTTTTTAATTGTATATGGAAATTGGAATTACATGGAATGTCCCAGAGATTCATACAAAAATTGATGGGAATGAAATAACATAGATATATTCATTTTACCCCTTATAAAAATTATTATAATATAATTTCATGTATGATACTTGAATTCCACTAGGGGACTCATGTGAATTTCATGTGTGAAGACATCATTATATTAAATAGAGTATTGTACTTGAGAATTCCATAACAAAAACCAAGAGATTCTATACAAATTTATTACCATTAATTCATTGGGATGGATCCCTATAGTATTCAATAAATGTATAAAGTTTTTCAAATTCCATTTATTAATGTAATGAATGTATAAGGTAGTCCCTTGTTGAATGTTTATGGATGATCTCCTTGAATTTGGCTCAATTAGTATTTCTATATAACAACATGGCTGTGAGATATGATTACAGATGAGTAATTCTTTTTAATATCATTTTTTCCTTGATTTCAGACTTAATATATGAATTTCATAGGTATTATTCAAAGGGAATTCCCAGAAAATCCACACACACTCCACTCTTGTCTTATGATTATGGTTTCCTTGTTAATGTTCTATGGAACAAAATAATATCATTCTCTCAACCTTGTTAAGTGATAATAATTATTTTTTCTATAGGAATTTTCAACCTAGGTTCTCCTATTTAGAAATAATCCATGACATGGTTCTTTTTAGTTTTATGATATTATTTTTATCACTATCATATTTATTTATTTCCAACATTTGTTCAGTTTAGTCGTCAATTAGAATTTACATATAACCATTTGAGGAGGACTACTGAGTTTTAATCACACCCTTCATGGTTATACATGTCACTTCCATACTCGAGATGATTTAAGTTGTTAGTAGTTTATATTTCCAAGGCATGCTCTAATATTGATGCTTCATTGGATCAGTTAATTGGAGTTTGGGAGATGGTGTAGATCTCAACTCATCTAGGGTTATGAAATATTTTGTTCTTTATATTTTGGTTACAATTGGACTTGTTGTACTTGAAATATTTATTATATATTCCTTTCCAATATATATATATATATAATCACATTGATAAATCATGGAATTTGACATAACAGTTTCAGATATAGTTTATTAATCTTGAGTGTTGTATCTAATTTATTTATTTAATTATTTGTAACACATTTTGGTAATGCGTTTATAGTCACTCTCTGGGAACATTGTATGAACTCAATGCTATTTGAAATCCACATCAATAAATGAAGAGATAATAATTTCATTTTGGACCATCGCCCTAGGGAAACACTCTAATTGATTCTATGTCAAGGAAATATTTATTTGTTTTAGAGACACATTTTATTTGGACAAAACTTTTTTGGGAGGAAGATAATATTGTATGATATTTTTATATATTTTTAACGATCTCATGTATGTATTATATAACCCCAGATATTGAATAAGATATACATTTCTAACAAATAGGATTATTACTGTAGCTTTTGCCTTTTATAGTTTACATATTTTCTCCTCGAGAGGTGGACTAGGATGTGATGTTATTAATTCATAATATTTTTCATTTTTTTGGTAGAACAAGTTGAGGTGTGTGTGTTTTTGATTTATTATATACACATGGAATTATATTTCACCCATGGGGGCTATTTAACATAATTTTTATTTCTTTCTTCACAGATCATCTCATATGTGAGATCATATTAGATGAGTGTCTTATGAATTAGGAGATACCCTCTTTATGATTTCAGTTTCAAGTGTCACTCTCCTTATAAGATTTACATTGGGGTGTTCTTGATGTTTTTTTATTATTCCTATTATTTGATTTTTTTTCAGTTTCACAATCTTGGTGCAAGAAAATTTTACTTATTAATAGTTTTTTTTATTATTTATTTTATTTTCTCCCATTATTAGTCAAATTATGAAATGGTACTGTATGATCAATATTTATATGTAATATGGTTGCTAGTTTCATGACATTTTTTAAATGATGATGTATATATATATATATCATGGTTCCATTTTCTGAATTCTCAGATGATTCCCTAAATGAATTTTATTCATTGAATAAAATTAATATGCATGTACTTGTAAAATAATGAGTCCCAATGTTAATTGTTTTATGGCCATGTTCCATTATTTCAAACCACCCCTTTTGGTATACTAATAATTTTTGGACCACCATGGGGGCTATTTAATTGGATATCATATGTTGTTCCATTTTCCCATAACCCTGGGGTGAAAATTTTAATTGAATCCATGAATTGGATTGTGAATCAACATGTGAATTAAATTTTTGTTTCAATTATAGTTTAGTTGATTTGTGGTATGTGATAAAATGAAATGGCCTTATATATTTACATGTAATGTTTTTGTAATTAAATTACCATATGAGTATTGAGGGGAATGAAATATAATCATGGCCAATGAAAAAACCCACATTTTGAGGAGATACTAAATTGAATGATCTTGGTGATGAACATGATGTGTCAAATGAATTAGATAAAATATTATTGATTTTTTAAACATCTTGTATTCTTTTGGTAACACATTAATTCATATGATCATTTCATTGGAAGTCTTATTTGGCTACTTCCATTCTTATACCCAAGTGACTCTTGGAATCCTAATTTATTTATATGGTTATAATATTAGGGGTTGAATATTAAATTCTCAATGATACATGTAATTCCAAATGGATTATCAATGATGGACTCAATGAGAATTTGATAATATATTTTATGGGTGATACATTTTATCCTTTAGTGGACCACCAATGATGTAATCGAAGTAGAGTGACGTCATACCACACCTATTAAGATATATGGGTTCTTTTTAGGATCTCCATGAAAGGCCATTTATTCTGTTGGTTTATATTATACCTGGAGATATACCTTATTCGAAATTAAATTTCCATTGAGGAGATCGAGTTCATGAATGAATAAATAATGTAATTAGTAATGTGATCTCTCTTTGATGATGAAGTCAAAGAATATATTCAGTCCTTATCTATACATTTTAGATGGAATGTTTAGGCATCTGTTATATATCACTAATGGGTAAATTGGGCTACATACATGGTCTCTATAATGGTTAAATTAATGTGATTGAATGGTTAGTTTAACGTTATTATAAATGAGACATGCCTAACTATTAATTCAATGAATTATTTCTTAAGTGAAATTAATTTAATATAATCATTTATATATGAGGTCCTAGAATTTTTTGGATGTTTATATTATGTACGTCCTTAATATATTATATTACTACTTAGAAAATGTAATTTCTAAATATTGACTGACTAGATGAAACTCATCCATGGGTGGTTTCCAATTAATATTTAGTCTGACACCACTTTTAGGCCACTTGGGGTACCCGAACATAATATATGGTTATAAGTTTGTATAAGTGTAATCTCCCTACTATTGGTTCTTCATTTTTTCATAGGAGTTGGGGAGCAAAAAACTATGATGAGGTTATGGATTGTAACTCTAATAATTTTTAGCCTTTTCAGTTAAGGTACATATATTATATTATACTTTTTATACATTTTTTGACTATTTTATTTGTAATATTACATTTATCACCATCATTTTTTATGATAAACATTTTTAATATTATCTATTATTAGTGTGTATCATTATTATTATTATCATTAATTTTTTTGATACATTAATGTTATTTTTATTATAATGTTATACACTATGGGGATGAGGGAATAATATCCTCACTTACACACCTAGGTCCTCTTTACTGTTGGAATCCTTTGGCGTTTGAGGAGATTCACCTGAGTCCATGTGGACAACAAGGCATAGGAAACTATGGAGTGGAATCAAGTACGAGGACATTTAAATGTTGAATAAATGAATCTTATATGGGTTTCATAAGAATTTGTAATCAATATAAATTTATAGGAATTAATAAAAATTTGTAAATGTGATGTGCTCAAGTGTTTCTAATCTGTGTATGAAAAAATATAAATTTCATTGATTTTTTTTTTTTAGATTTTAACTATAACTATATTTAGAATTAAACAATTGGGTGTTTTAATTGTATTGTGATTTCATTAGTGATATAGTTTTCAATTCAATTTTTGTTTAAACCTATTGAGATTAGGGTATTCTATCTTTTCAATTATTTTGGGAGCTTTGGAATAATGACATTCCATGAATTAAGTCATGCCAATTAGGATTCATTACACATTTAATTATGTTGTGATTGGTTTTATGATATAGATATCTACTATTGTGATATGTATACATGAATGGGATATGGTGTGTATTAGGAGTAAACCCAATAGTGGTATTATAGGAGTATGGTCCCTCATTGATTGGAATTTGGTGAATAATTTGGTTAAAACTATTTAGAGTAAATATGATATAGATGTAAAGTGGGTATGAATTTAAATGTGAATGGATCAATTCCAGGGAATATAAAATCAATGTTGGGTTTTTTGTAAGAGAGAATGTGACCCAGTTCCAAATATAGTAGTGGGTAGTATTCAATGCCTATTGATTATTCATGTTAGTTGTATGTCATCCAGACTTATTTCTATGAGTAGGAATAGTGGTGTGTTCTTATATAGTAAGGTGTGTACCTATCATATTTCTTTATATGCACATTTGAGCCATGAAATTTTATATAGATCGGGATCTAAATCATGTCTTTGGAATTGAATAGGAAATCCACCATGATGACCTCTAGTCCAATTCATTGGAGGTGGATAAAATTAAACACCAAAAGTGGTGGAATAATGTATTCTAGTTGATCCTCCAATGTCACCAGCTATGACACCGGTGGTTATACTGAAAATCTTTGATGATGTATTATTTCGCGATGGGTTTTTGTGCTTCCTACACACTCTTCAGTGATAACCCTGACATGCCCTGACAATGATAGATTTGATGTGTAGATTTTAGAGGAATAAATAACCAACATTTTCATGGGTTGAAAGACCACATGCTATGGAATCAGGGATAGAATAAATTCTCTATATCTTTTATCAACTAGATACACCTACTAAGAGGTGGATAAATATCACTACATATTTTATCCGGGATTCCTCTAAGAGATGATGGCATGATATTACTCAGTCTAAATGTCACCTGGTTATAAATTTGGGGTGTATTTTCATATGGCCATATATTACTATTTGTGTCTAGATACACTAAGGTCTGATATTTCCTCAGATTTGTTTCACCTCATGTAGGTCGCGTTATATGTTATAGATTATTCAGCCTATTTTATTGAGATCCATCACATCACCCATATAATTATTGGTGGAATGTTTTCTTAGTCCAAGTGATTAAAATATTTTTATAGTTATAAAAACTAATAACTATTAAATATACATATAAATGATATCTTTTAGAGAATAGTGAATTAGTATCTTATCAAATAGCATATCTTGAGAGAGTCTAGAGGTTCATGCTATTACAGTTCCACATATAGATCTAGCAGTACATAGACCAGTAGTTGGAATATTGTTATTAAGCATCTCCATGGTGATATTAGTATCCATACAATATACTAACATAACCAGGTGTGTTACTAATAGTGAATTTGGTTGGTACATATGATACCACAATAATTTAGGGGCCTTTTTGAATTCCAATAATGTAGTATGATCTGTCACCTTTATTTCTTTTTTTGTAAGGTCTATTATGATAACTAGTGAGATATGGTCTCCATTAACTACACATTCTTGGGTGGGGTCAGTAGCATTTCATTAGGTAGGGAGCTAGAGTAAATATGTCCAATCAGAAAGAGGTGGTGGTTATGTTCATTATTTTACGACTATAGTTTTACAATGACATCAGGGTGGATCTGCTCAGGGTAGCTAGGAAAAATCAAATGGCCTCAGATTAGGGAAAATTTATTTAGTGCCATATAAACATTAAGAGTTGGATCACATACATTATTATATCATTGAAACTATTCTAGCAGCCTCTACTTAATCTTTTTCACTTTTGATATATGGTATTCATTAAGATTTATATCTTTACCCAATGGGGACATCCTTGGACTCAGTGTTCACATATCTGAGGGGTTTTGTGACATATCAAACTTCGATGGGTATTATATTAAATGTTGTGAATTATAACATGATGTTCCACCATGATATTGGTGGGTGTCACTTCATATGGGACCTATTTTTCCTTAAGATTAAAATGTTACACATTATACTTGGGAAGGACGAGTTTCCATCCTTTCATGATTTTTTTAAAACACTCCCTATATGGTCAGATTTTCATTACCAGAGGGTGGTGACTTTATCTAAAATGGTAAATGGGATATCCATGAATATTGGTCTATACCCAAAAATCAAGGGATAGTTGGAATAACACCTTATATAATAGGTTTATATCTGTATGATCTGAGAACATGTCTAAAAGAGTATCTTCAAGTGGTTGATTATTTCTGGGATTTTTTCCAGAATGAAATTTTTGGATTTCCTTCAGTGTGAGAGGTAGAGTTTTTTATTGATCCTGTTCCAGAATAATCAGGGGAATCAATACCTCTTTAAGGGATAGATACTATTATGATGGGATATTACATGTGAATGAAAGAGGATTTATAGATAAATTTTAATTTTTGACCCAATACTTCTCTATGGAGTTCACTTGTGTTTTATCATAAAATGTAGATGCAAATATTAGGAATTTTGTGGATTACTAAAAATTTAACCAGTTGACAGTTAGGAGTTGGTATCATCTACCATCGATATATTATCTCTTTGACCAAATCTAAGGAGATCTAGTTTTCTCAAAGATATATTTTAGATACACTAATAACTAGGTGCATGTTATATAATCATACATACCTCATAAAACTTTTCGTAGAAGTTGTGGAATATAAGAATATTTGGTTATATGTTTTGGTCTTATAAACTCACCAACGATTTTTATGAAATTTAGGAACAAATTGGTCAATCCTTATATTGATTTATTTTTGTTTCTTTTTGTTGATGATATCATTTTTTATTCTCTCAATCATCATGACCATATCAAACAGCATGAGATCGTATTGGATACACTGAATCAGAAAGCAGTTATGTGCAAATCTAACATAGTTCCACATCTGGATGGTTGAATTTCTCATACATGATTAGTTTATCTCATGGAAAAGTGTATTGTCAGACCTAGAGAATGTAATAAATGTTGTTTCTTGGGATCAGTATAAGAAAATAATATAGGTTCAAATTTTCTTTACACTAGCAACTTACTATAGGAGTTTTATACATGAATTATCATGACACGAAATGCCAATTATGGTATTGACTATGCAGTGTGTGATGCTGTTATGGTCAGATTTTATAAGATAACCCTTGAGGAGATGAATGTGATAATGATATCAATTTAAATTTATCTATTTATAGAGAAGGTAAGGAATTACATTGTTTACTTTGTTGGATCATGTATCGAGATATAATAAATTGAGAAACGTGGTGATAGAGTCATAGAGTATGGGTCTTCGCAGTTGTGTCCAAATGAGACAGATTACCTACCACACAATCTATAGTTAGTTGCAGTTGTTTATGCAATGCATTGATGAATAAATTACATACTTGGAGAGTTTTTTATGGTTTAAATGAACTGAAAATAGAAATGTATATATTTCTATAGTGTGATCTGAATATGAGACAATGAAGGTGGGTTGAATACCTAATATAATTTGAATTAGAATAACCCTATTCACCTGGTAAGGTAAATCTGAAAACCAATGCACTATGAAGGAATTCTATAATATGCACTTAGAGGTGCAGGATAGTCTAGTAATAATTTCCATAAACCATTAGTTGTTACTGATACCCTTATGGATAGATTTTGGTTCAGGAAGTTATCAGACATTGAAGTCCCAATACTATGATATAGTGTGGCATTTGATGACCCTCCCACTAGTTTGAATGTAGGTGAGAATGAAATTCTACAAATAAAAAGTCATTTATGGGTTTTAGGAGACATTTGAAAGGAGGATATTCAAGACGTTCAAGATTTATCATCAGTAGTACATCCTAGAATCATTCAGATGAATAAAGAATTGCATCATCAGTACTGATGGTCAGGAATGCAAAGAGATCTATCTTGTTTTTTATGAGATGTTTCACCTATTAGTAGGTGAAGAAAGAACACCAAATATTATACATAGAAGTATATAATATTCCCATTCTTGAGTGAAAATGGGATGATGTCATGATGGGTTTTATGATAGGATTACTGAGTTTTCCTCAATATAATTATGTAATTGGAGGGTTTTTTTGATGGGTCATGATGGATTGACATTTCCTTACGATAATGGAAACATTCAGAGTTGATGATCTTAAGAGTTTATATTTTTTTAAGATATTAAAAATTCAATCGGTCATACACACTATCATTTCAGATACGAATTCACATTTTACATCTCTACTATATAAGTGGATTTAGAGGGAGTGGGGTATAAAAGTTCCACTCAGCACAACATACCACCTTCAAACAGATGGCGAGTCATAGAGTATAATATAGGTTTATGAAAAAATTATGTGAACGTGCATCATGATTTTTTTGGTCCCTTTGAATTGGTATATACATATAGTTTAGTATGGATAAAATTATATCACTCATGATACAATTTATACAGATCCTTAATGCAGATTTTATAGGAAGTCATTTCAATCACCACTATGTTAGTTAGATTCATGATAGGTTGTTATTCATAGACCTTGTATTCTTCTGTAAAAACAATGTAGGTCTATTTGATTTATAAGAATTTGGCTAATGTGAAGTCATGATATAAATCATTCACTAATCATAGAAGTCAATAACTTGGGTTCTAGGTCGAGGATTTACTTTTCTTACATGAATCTCCATTTATGGGACATAAGAGGATCATGAGATTGGGTAAAATTTAACCTTAGTGTGTTCAGCCGTTGGATATTATAGTAAGATTCAATCCAGTATCATATTAGTTTAAGTTTCCTTATTAGAATCAGACCAGGAAAATCATCATCAATGTTTCTCAGCTACAATGTTATTATTCTAACCCGTCTCATTCCATTCATTACAAAGTTGTTAAGTCAATGTAGACTCATGCTTTTAAGAACATCATATACATATATTGGATCATACCACAAGGGTTATTAGACATTGGAATGTTCTCTTAGTATAGGTTCTATATAAACAAAAATGTGTATACAATGAGATCTCAGATCAAGACACCAATGTATAATTATAGTTGATGGTGTGATTCATAGATCATGCTTCACCAACCATGGAACGTAAATTCAGCTATGAATTGCATTAAGGTGATATTTTTTTTGTAATAACATTCTTAATTGTTAAGGTATATATATGTGTTCACCCAAAATGTTTTAGTTTAAATGGTTAAATATGGCCTAACGTGAATAGAATATGAGGTCATGGACCTGTCGGGGTGTCCATGGTTGATTCAGATCCTAGAACCTGATCTTTTGGGATAACATTTTGTTGCACTTGGTTAGAAGATACATTGTAGGGTAGGTCACATGGTTAATCCAAACCTTACGTGGCTATTAAGAAGAAGTTTATAAATAAGACATTTGTATAAACTAGGTAATTTTATGGGCACACCCGTGCGGGGAAGCCCATAAATTTGACAGACATGTATTTCATGTTTTCCACACAATTAATGAATTTGAGTAAAAAAATGAGAAGATCCACTACATATAGTTAAGCATTAACCATTGTCACATGGTTTGGGAAACCATGCGGAAAAAATGTGTGACCCATAAATTTGGATTATTTATCCAATACTCTTTAATATTATACCTTTCAACCAAATTTTTATTTCCTCTTACATTCAAGAGCCCATTTGAGACAACTTCTTTGAATGATAACTTACAAAATGGGAGATAACCTCCTACTAATCTCAAATTTATGCACTTCATATCTCAATCGATCAACATCAGTGAGTTCTTGTTTGCTTTTGTGTCATTCTCCCATTTGTTTGGCATCAGATGAAATATTTAGAATGAATGTATTTTTCGCTATTAATAGTTTCTTCATACTTTTTTCTATTTTTATATGATATGAACCAAATCAGGAGATGATTCTAGATGAAAAATCATCTACATAAATATGGTAGGTGGTATTTTTCCTTCAGTTAAAATTTGATGTGTTTATAAATTTCATTATGCCAGGCATCCAATTCCCATGCGATGCATTAATGAAATTGTAATCCTTGAATTAAATGAATAGTTATGGGATATTGAAGTAATGATTCTCAATGACAATTTCTTAAAGGCCATGATCCTTGATTGCAGACCACCCTTTTGGTGTGATGTTAATTGTTAGACCATCGCATTTTTCCATTCAATTGGATACCTTATTATCTTCCATTTTCACTTGACCATTTGATGTGAAATGTAATTGAATTAATGAATAAAATTGTGAAATGAATGAAGATTTTAATTTTTATATTAGTTATTATTTAATTTATTAATGATAATGAATCATATGAATATACCCCTTGACCCATTCCATGTAATGTATTTTTTTAAACAAGGAATTATTGTTTTAATTAAATTACAACATGAATATTGATAAGTTTTCCTTTTATGACTGTCTAATAAATTAAGTCACCTTTTGAGGACAAATTGAATAGAATGTTCATGATGATGAGAATTTAATGAAAATTCAATCTAAAAAATGGTATTGAATTTGATAAATACTTATATACCATGATTCACACATGTATTCATGTGAAAATTTCATAGATAGAATCATTTGGCTATTTCCTTTATTATTCCTAAGAGACACTTGGACTCAAATACGGTCTGCTAAGAAATTCTCTTACGAGATGGAAATAATTTGTTTATTGACAATTGGAATTACATATGGACTTCCAATGACATATATAATGTTAATTTTGTCAATTATTCCATTGATGATACATGGTATCCATTAGTTAACCTCCATGGTTGTACTCAAATAGAAGTGACATTATACCACACGTAGAGTCATACCTGGGTTCTTATGAGGACCACCTTGGATGAGATTTTTAGATGTTGGGTTAATAGTATACCATGTGAGATAACAAGATTCAAAATTAGGAATTCCCTGGATTGAATTAGGTTAATGAATGAATAATGAAAGGAATGAGTTATGTGACACATCTGATAAGCTAATGCAAAATCTTGGATTCAGTCTTTATATATACTTTATGAATGAACTCTTTGGCACCCTTTTTCATATCACTATATGGGTCATCGGGAAACCTGAAGGTTATTGATTATTTTAAATTAAATTAGATTTAATTGCTAGTTTAACGTCATAATAAATTAAATTGTACTTAATGTTAATTTGGAGAATTATTTATTAAATGAAATTAATTTAATATAATAGATTACAAATGATATACTGGAATTCACATGATGATAACATTATGTAAATCCTTTGCATATTATTTTTCATTTTACACTTTTTGACTATTATATATTAACCCTCTATAAATAACTATACCTTGGTTTGTTGCATACTTGTATTTAGAATCACACCCTACTAATGATTTCTTGGTTACATGAAAAGACTATATTATTACTGATTTGAATAATGGAATGTACCCTACAACATGTTCATGAATAATATTTATTATTATTAGATAACAATACTTATTTTAGGCTCATGTTGATAGTTAGGATACTTTTTTTCCTTTTACACCTTTGATAAATTTACTGTATTGTATTGTTGTGTACCTATTTTGGCTAGTTTATTAGACATATGACATGTATCATGATAATTGTATATGAGCTACTTATAGTAATTTCATGACTTCATGTGGTGTATCGGTTGTTAAATTTTTATTACTACTACCACTACATATATTTTATTATTATTCTGATGTGATACACTCTGGGGATTAATTAATAGTATCCCCAAAGAAACACCTAAGCAATCACTACTAGTCGGGAGACATGGGATTTTGGGGAGATGTGATCAATTCTATGTGGCCAACTATGTTTGGAAAACAACATAGGGGAATCCCGGACCATGTTGTTACATATTCAAAATGTATACATGTAATAAATTGGATACATGACCAAAAAACATGAAAAATGAAAAAAAATCAAAAAAGAGGGTATTACTCTAATCATGATCAATGTCTCTATCCTCTACCCTTGTTCTGCAACCTAGAACTAAATTCAATCATTGGAAGAGAGCTACTCCTCATTATCTACACATATAATCATAATATGTAATTGGGTACAATAGAATGTCCAAGATGTGAATTAGATATAAATAGTATTCCACCACGAATAATTTCTAGAAAAATCATATTATTTCTTATAATGTGATAACTTTTACAATAAATGAAAATGAACTGAAATAAATAAACAAATACATCGCATTGTTGTCCTCATGGGATTTTTCTGAATCTAAATGATTTGACCAAATATAGATATCTTTGAACTAAGGTTACATTTTTATGTATTAGATAAATTCTAATGGATCATTGAAAATAATGCATCATCTTATAAAAAAAGATATAATTTATTTTTCTTGGATGATACATCCTTTAATTGAATAAATAATTATTCTTCGAATTATATAAAAATTGAATCGGTAGATTTTAATTATGTGATGGAATGGTATTTTACAAGGATAACCATGTCACAGTACCCATTTATCACACAATAAACATAATTAATTTGGAGATATTTAAGAGTCCATCCAAGGAGATCAATAAAGTGAATATAAATTTTCACTGCCTTCCTGGTGTAAAGGCTACCCACAAATTCCATCTATAGTATCTCACATAGGGGACCAAGAATGAATCATGGCAAGGTATAACCATCTATCCGCTGAGCACATCCATAGTGTATCCCATGGAGAACATGTATAATTTATAAGGTAGTTAGGAAAATACTCAGTGATATCATCCATGCAATAGCTATCACTTCTACAAACATATATTAAATTCATTTGAAATTTGAATATTAGAGCACGATGAGACCATCCAAAGAAATTAGTAAATGGAATCCCTTGTATCACCCATGGGTAATTGTGAATTTATGACCTAAAAATAATGAATAATATGACTTTTAATGGTGTGGAAATTATGGTGTTCTATCAAAATTGGAAAAGTAACTAAATTAAGAAATTGAATTGTCGAATAATGTATATGGGATTAACTCCGAGAAAACTCTCACGACCCGTCCTTGGGGCCCGTGCCGTGACTACCCCAAGCCCGCCTTCCATAGGCTAGGGGCTGGCGACTAGCACCAACGCATAAATCAGGCTAAAAAGGGAAGGCATTTCCTTTGTAATGAAAACAAACACCACAGAGCAAGCAAGCAGAAGAAGTAAACACTAAGCAAAGCTGGGTACAATAGTAAGTGCAGAAAAGTAAATGGGCCAGAATACAAACAAAAAACTGAAAGTAAAGTACAACTCGAAAAGGAAAAATACAACTGAAAGTAAAGCCACAACATCACGCCGCCCACTGGAAGTCCCACCTGATGGGTGAGTACAGATAGCCTCCACAGCTCCTCGGGTCCAACCGTTCGCTCTGAGTACGTCCCGCCCAGTGGTCCTCCGTCAGGTACCGTCCAACTCCGCAAGTCTCAACCACGATCAACACTGTCTGTCATCTGCAACCAACACAATGTATTGCAGGAATAGTCCGTGAAGGGTTGAGTATAAGCTACTCATTAAGGACCCCGAGACCCCTAAGGGTCTCCCAGAATCCACAAAGGATAATCCAAAAAGGAAAGATGCAATCACGAAGTAACATCTGACAATACATAGATATATTCCCATACATATACCTAAGTCATTAATTCCAGTACGCTCTAACCTCCGAGCCCAAGTACAACCCAGTCCACACAGGAAAACAGAACCCAATCCACACAGGAAAGAAAAACTTAATCTACACAAGATAGCACAACAAAATCCACAATGGAAAGAAAAACAGGATTCAGCTCACACAGGTATACTTCTTCGTATGATGAAAGAGATGATCAGATATATCCACTGATTCATCTAAGACGTCAGACCCACAATATATCGATAGGTACTAACACCCGCAATGACCCACAAAGGATCGATAGGTAACTAACCCCCGCAAAGACCCACATAGGATCGATAGGTAACTAACCCCCGCAAAGACCCACACAGGATCAGACCCACACAAGATCAGTAGCACTGATCCATGTAGGATCGCTGAGTGATGTAGTCGTCGTCGTCGAATCCACTGAGGATCTATGTACAGTCATCTTCGTCGTCACAGTCACAAACACATCCAACTCTAGGGTTCCCACAAACAGCAAGCTCGTTCGGGAGGGTCCGCTCCACGAGCCGAGAGGCTGATACCTCAAATAACACAAAGTCCTGAGTTGATGTATCCAAAAGTTCCGTATCTTCAACCGGAACTCAGCGTCACAGACGGCGCGTCAATCGGACGCCCGGTCTGGATGTTATTGGCTTTTTCGTCCTAGGGGCCCGGTTGGTTTTTAAGTCATAATTAACCCGACCGTACTCCTCCTGCATCCAAACCTCAGGCATAGAAAGCCAGAAGATCTGTCTCACTAAGAGGAATCCAACAAAGTCGATGGTACGTCAATCGGACGTCCGAAGCTTGAGTTATGAGCGTTTCCGCTCCGAGGGCCCGGTTGGTTTCGTGTACGAACTAACTTGGCCGAACACAATGTATTCCGAAACCATGAGTGTGATATACTGAAATGATCGTCTCGATACAAGGATCACATCACAACTGATAGTGCGTCGATCAGAGGCTCGTAGCTCTAGTTAGGGGTGACTGACCGGAAGTGGTTCGGTATTGAGGGGTTCGGGCCCAGTCCGACCCGGCCAAATACCCCCAGGGTCGGCCCAAAACGGGTCGACCCGAACCAGGTCCGTGTCTGGACCGCTTGGGTGTGGCCCGACCGGCGCGGCGTGGCCCGGCGGACCGGCCCGGCCTGGGCGCACTGGCCCGGAGCTCGGCCAAACGGCCGAGCCGTTTAAAGGGGGGGCGCCTACCCCCCTGTCCTTTGTAACTGTGGCCCCCATTATGGGGGCTGCTTGGGCTGGCCACCGAGGGTTTGTAACCCCCGGCTTCTCCATGATCGGTTAGACCGCTCTGGCTGGCCGGCTTCTGATGCCACGGACCGGCGACGGCTGGTCCCCCCTTGCTCTGACGCCGGCGGCCCGGAACCGGCCGCCGGTCTCCCCGCTCCGCCGCGGCCTGGAACCGGCCGCAGCCTGGGTTTGTCCGGCGCGACGCGATGGCACCGTGCCCCTCCTCCGCGGCCCCGCTGTTGCCACGGTGTCTTCGGGTTTCTCCGACGCGGCACGACGGTGTCACGACCTTGTTTGATTTCATGTCGCGGCGTGACGGCGCTGCACATTCCTTTCCGCATGATTCCGCATTGTGCGACGACACCGCACCATTTCTGTTCCAATCCACATTAGAAACAACAACAGAGATAATGGAGGAGGGTCGGTCGTGATTGTCCGGTCCGGACCCCCTCTCGTTAATCGATAGCAAATGGTCAAAAAAAATCACGAAGAACATCAAGGTAGTAATCATGAACAAAAAAATAAACCCCTACCTTGTCGAACAAGTTGTGTGAGGATTCGTCGCGGAGATAACCGTCACGGAGGGAGAAGTCGCGGAAGGAGACGTCGCGAAAGGAGACGTCGCGGAAGGAGACGTCGCGGAAGGAGACGTCGACCTCCGAGGAATCCGACGTTCTTCGCATTCTTCGTTTTCTTCGACGAAGATGATGATGATATTCAAGCCTCCCCTAGCTTTTCTCCCAATTCTCTCAAACAACAAGCCTCCAACGCAAAATAAAATAAGTCCCTTACTTATTTTATTAACACAACTTAAGTTGATAAGAAAAAGTTTGAATTAAACAATATAATTAAATAACTCAAGTTGTCAAACTAAATGAAGGGTTATGGATGGTAAGGGAAGGTGAAGGGGTAGGGTTAGTGTGGGCCCCACATCCCTCATAACCTCAAAATGGATATTGGATGGTTTCCCCTAACTTCCACCCAAATATTTAAACCACATAGAGTAAAATAAAATTTGGTGCTTAATTTTATTTTACCTTCCAGAAAAATTTAACAACTTCTCTCGTGTAAACACAACTCTGGAAAAGGAATTTCCATACAAATATTGGTGTTGTGATTCCATCGGTACCCTCGGAATTCGATTTCGAGCACCGGTTAAAATTTTAGAAAAACCCGCTCGTTCGTTCACTGAACGTACCCGAGCCAAACTTCGGAAAATTATTCTGGGCACACCAGGCCTCAGAATCAGGTGCCGTGAGAATTGGTGTTCTTTTAAAATTCCCAAAAAATTAAAAAAAAATTTCCTTGAATTTTACGGGTCTTTACATTACTCCAACCTCATGGCTTTACGTCCTCATAAAGATACATAGAAAACTAGGGAAACAAAAGTTGGTACTGAGCACGTATCTGAGCCTCCCGCTCCCAAGTGCTCTACTGGAGATTCCTGTGCTGCTATCTGATGCGCACTAGAGGAATCGACCATCCATGTAGGACCCGCTCCCGTAGATCCTCGATCACCACTGGGACCTCCATAAAAGTCGCCCCATCATCAACATCCAGCACCCCGTGGCCAATGATATGCGTTGGGTCGTGCACGTATCTCCTCAAATGAGATACGTGGAAGACGGTGTGCACCCTGTGCAACTGAGGTGGTAGAGCCAGGAAATAAGCCACCTCGCCAATCCCACTGAGCACCTGGAATGGTCTGATGAAGCGTGGAGAGAACCTACCTCCTCGGCCAAATCTCTGCAGTCCACGTCGAGGTGAGACATGAAAGAAGACGTGGTCGCCATCCTCGAACTCTAGTGGCCTCTGCCTCCTGCCAGCATAAGAATTCTGTCGGCTCTAAGCTATCCTCATCCTCTCCTGGATGACCTGGATCTTCTCTATCGTCGCCAGGACCATCTCCGATCCCACAAATGCTGACTCCCCAGGGTCTGTCCAGCACAAAGGAGATCTGCAAGGTCGGTCGTACAACGTCTCGTATGGTGCCATCCCGATGGTGGAGTGGTTGATTTTGTTGTACGCAAACTCCACCAAAGGTAGGTGGTCCTCGAGATTCTGAATGGTCCTCTCCGTCTGACCATCCGTCTGAGGGTGAAAGGCAGTGCTCAAATGTAGATGCGTCACGAACGCCTCCTGCAACCCCTTCCAAAGTCGGGAAGTAAAGCGAGCATCTCGATCATAGACGATAGATGATGGCACACCATGAATCCGCACAATCTACTGAACATAGAGACGTGCCATGCTCTCCACTGAGCCATGCTCTCTAATGGGTAAGAAGTGTGTCGTCTTGGTGAGTCGGTCGACAATCACCCAAATGCAGTCGTGACCTCTCGAAGTGCGTGGATGTACCGTCACGAAGTCTATAGATATCACGTCCCACTTCCACTCTAGGACCTCTAAGGGATATACCAAGCCTGCTGGTACCTGGTGCCATGCCTTTACCTACTGGCAGGTGAGGCATCGAGAAATGAACTCTGCCACAGCCTTCTTCATTTCAGGCCACCAGTGCTGTCGTCTGAGATCCTGGTACATCTTCACCACTCCAGGATGTACCGCCGAAGGAGATGTGTGAAACTCTCTCAGAACCTCCTCCCATAATGAAACTGGTACCAAGGTACGTCCTCTGAAAATGACATCGTGCTCTCCTCCTAAGGAGAATCAATCAGGTGCTTGTCCTGAGGATATCTGTGCACGCCGCATCTCACAGTCGTCGTTCCCACGCTGTGCCTCTATGAACCGCTGTAGTAGTGGAGGAGTGACTGTGAGTGACTGAAGGAAAGATGCTACATCTCTATCCACAAAGGATATCTACAATGTGGCTAGCTACTATGTCGCCTCCCCAAGTAGCAGAATGCCCTTCCTCCTGCTGAGATCATCGACTACCACATTCCCCTTCCCAGTACTATAGAATATCTCAACGTCATAGTCCTAGAGGAACTCAATCCATCGTCGTTGTCTCAGATTCATGTCTTTTTGAGAGAATATTTACCTGAGACTATGATGGTCAGAATATACTGTAAAGAGCTCTCCAATCAGATAGGGTCACCATGTCTTCAGAGAGAAGACCACTGCTGCTAACTCCAAGTCATGGGTGGCGTAGTTATTTTCATGCGGCCTCAACTGACATGATCCATAGGAGATCACTGCCCTCTACTTCATCAGGACACATCCGAGTCTGGTCCCAGATTCATCGCAGTATACTACGTACCATATCCCCTCCTATGGCAACCTCAAGATAGGTGCACTGGTCAATCTCTGTCTCAGATCCTGGAAGCTCTACTGACAACTGTCTGACCACACAAATGGTTTCCCCTTCTTTTTCAAAGATGAGAGTGGTGCCTCAAATCTGGAGAAGTATGGAACAAACCTCTCATAGTATCCAGCTAGACCCATGAAGCTCCGCACCTCCGACACACTCCTGGGTGGCTCCCAAGCTAGCACTGTCTCGATCATCGCAGGATCCACTGCAACTCCCGCCTCAGAGATGACGTGTCCCAATAAGTGGAACTCACATATCCAGAAATGAATCTTCGAGATATTACCATAAAGATGGTGCTCTCGGAGTGTGTCTAGTAAAACTCGAAATTGGTAGGCATGCTCCTCCTTAGTGGTTGAGTAAATCAAAATGTCGTCGATGAAGACCACGACAAATCGATCGAGGTATGGCTGAAAGATTCTGTTCATGAGGGCCATGAACACTTCTGGAGCATTGGTTATGCCGAATGGCATAACCAAGAACTCATAGTGGTCATACCGACACCTGAAGGTCATCTTCTGCACGTCCCCGTCCCGAACACTGAGCTGATGATAGCCTAACCTGAGGTCTATCTTCAAGAACCACCGTTCCCCCGTGAGCAGATCGAAGAGGTCATCAATCCTCGGTAGCGGATACTTGTTCATCATTGTCCCCTGGTTCAAGCGACGATAGTCGACACAAAGTCGCAAGCTCCCGTCTTCCTTCTTGGGGAACAAAATCAGGGAAGCCCATGGTGAAATAGTGGGTCGGACGAATCCCTTTCCCTGTAAGTCCACCAACTGTACCCGTAGCTCTTGAAGCTCAGCGGGGGCCATCCGATACACTGGAGACAATATAGGGGTTGTCCCGGGGTACATGTCAATATAAAAGTCTACCTCTCTGCGATAAGGTAGCCCTGGGATGTCGTCGGGGAAAACGTCCGCATACTAATCCACCACTGCAGGAAAACCAGGACTCCACACCTCAACTGCTACTAGGATGAGGCTAGCCAACTGATGAGTGATGGGTTTTCCACTCCTCGGCGGAAGTCCATCCTATGCTACGAAGTCTCCCTTCTCACTGTTGAAGGTGAACCTTCTCTTGTCGGTGTGTACACATCAAACCTTGCGCCTAATACAGTTGATCTGAACATGGACTATAGATAACCAATCCATGCCCAAGATGACGTCGTAAGGCCTCTACGCCGCTACAAGAATATCCCAGCCGAAGCTCTCACCTCCTAGAGTAATATCACACTGCCGGCACCAGTGCGTAATCGTCGAGTCTGCTCCCGTAGGAGTCTCTAGCTGTAAGGATCGAGCCAACGACTCAGTAGGAATCTCTGAGCACCGAACAAGGGTAGCAGATATGAAAGAATGACTCGCTCCTATGTCTATAAGAACAGCAGTAAGGGTGGAATTGAAACAGATAGTACCTCGAATCATCTCGGGCGTGTCGTGGTCGTAGGCCTCCACTGCCTGGAGCTTTTCCTGTCTCTGCCCGCCAGAACCCTGTGTCCGGGGTGGACCTCCTAGTGGTGGTGGTGGTAGAGCCTCATAGCATCGCCCACCACCTGCTGCACGGCCACCTCCTCTTCCTCATCTGCCTGCTCCCTACGGACCGCCACGGTCGACCCTCTACCTCTGCCTGGGTGGTCCATAAACTGTCTGATGCTCCTCGGCATGGCGGGTCGGGCAGTCACGAGCCATGTGGACCTGACCGCCGCATGAGTAGCACTGTCTGCCTCTCTAATGACTGGTTCTACGATGTGTGCCCCGCACAGCTGAGCCATTGTCCTGAGGTCATATTACTGAGGTTCTGGTATGATTGGACACATGAGTCATCCACCAGCTGCCTGCTGGAGAAAACTCTGCTACGTGCCGCCCCGCGGTAGGTCTCGCTGCTGAAGAAGGCTCAGTAAGAAAGCTCTCAATCCAAAGGGCTCGCTCCAGTACTCCTTCCTGAGTCTAAATGATGAGGGAGATCAGTGATGCCCTGATCTCCTTCCTGAATCCCTGCTCAAAGGTCTGGGCCTGGACGAATGGGTCTCTTACCAAGTCTGTCGAGTAGCGCGAGAGATCGGTAAATCTCACCGTGTACTAGCCGACCGTCAAGCAGCCATGCCGCAGCTGTAGAAGCTCCTAGATGCACACCGTTCGGAGGGTGGCTGGGATGAACTCTGAGCGAAAGTGGCTCTCAATGTATGTCTATAGAAGAGATGCCTTATCGTGTACCTAGAGCACCAAAACACACCATCGCCCCGCTTCCGCATGCAGTAGGCTCACTGCGAGGATCACTGTGAGGTCTGCTGGTGTCCTCACTAACCAGAAAACCCATACCATTGCCTCCAGCCACTCCTCGGCTGCCTGGGGATCCGTCTCGCTACGAAACCTGGGCGGTTGCTGGAACTGAAACTTGTGCAGTGCACTAAGGCGACGTGCATCGTCAGCGGCTGGGGATGGTTGCATCGGTGGCTCGGCGGGTAGAGGTTTCGTCGGTGCCTCTGCTGTCAAAGGGCCCTGTACCGAGGCCTCATCGCTCGGTGGGCTGTCAACACGCACAACTATCGGAACCCTAGCTGGCTGCCATCGTGGGTCCATCCTGAAAAGAAATAGGTGTGCCATGGTCAAACAATATACCTGGTGAGATGACATAAAGTAATCACAAAGAAAAATTGAAACACACATACAATAAATGTGTTCGTGCATTAATTCTAAAATCAGAAGTTAGGGTCCTGGTGTACGGATACGTCGGCTGTCGCACCAACCCCTGACTCCCTGGACTGATAACCACACCTAATACTCTTAACACTATTGCATCACATAGAAAAAGATTAGAGTCCTGAGTTATGTTGTAGAACCAAACTCCTCTGATACCAATTTTTCACGACCCATCCTCGGGGCCCGTGTCGTGACTCCCACATGCCCGCCTTCCATAACACAGGGGTTGGCGACTGGCACCAAGGCGTAATTCCCGCTAAAAAGGGAAGGCATTTCCATTGTAAATTAAACAAACACCACAGAGCAAGAAAGTAGAAGAGGTAAACACAAAGCAAGGCTGGGTACAACAGTATGTGTGGAAAATCAAATGGTCCAGGATACAAACACAAAACTAAAAGTAATGTACTACTCGAAAGGGAAAACAAAAACTAAATGTAAATCCCTAACATCGAGTTTCCCACTAGAAGTCCCACCTGAAGGGTGAGTACAGATAGCCTCCACATCTCCTCGGGTCCAACCATTCGCTCTGAGTACGTCCCGCCCAGTGGTCCTCCTCAAGGTACCGTCCTGCTCCACAAGTCTCAACCACGATCAATGTTGTCCGTTGTCTCCAACCAAAACAATGTAGTGCAGGCATTTCCCGTGCATGGGTGAGTATAAGATACTCAGTAGGGACCTCGATACCCCTGAGGGTCTCCCAGAATCCACAATGGATAATCCACAAAGGAAAGATGCAATCACGAAGTCTCATTCGACACTTCTTAGGTATATACCCTTACACATACCTGAGTCATTATTTCCAGTACGCCCCAACCTCCAAGCCCAAGTACAACCCAGTCCCCACAAGAAAACACAACCGAATCCACTGAGGAATGCAAAATGTAATCTACATAGGATAGCACAACAAAATCCACAATGAAAAGAAAAACAGGATTCAGCTCCCACAGGTATACTTCTTTGTATGATGATATAGATGATCAGATATAGCCACTGATTCATCTAAGACGTCGGACCCACAAAGTATCGATAGGTACTAACCCCCGAAATGACCCACAAAAGATCGATAGGTAATTAACCCCCGCAAAGACCCACGTAGGATCGATAGGTAACTAACCCCCGCAAAGACCCACACTGGGTTGGACCCACACAAGATCTGTAGGCACTGGCTCAAACAGAACCGCTGAGTGCTGACCCACACAGTATCAGACCCACACATGATCGGTAGCACTGATCCACGTAGGGGCGCCGAGTGTTGTAGTCATCGCCGTCGAATCCACTGAGGATCTATGTATAGTCTTCGTCATCGTCACAGTCGCAAACGCAGCCGGCTCTATGGTTCTTGCACATAGCAAGCTCTTTCGAGAGGGTCCGCTCCACGATCCGAGAGGCTGATACATCAAATGACACAAAGTACGGAGTTGATGTATCCGAATGTTCTGTATCGTCAACAGGAACTCAGCGTCACAGACGGCGCGTCAATCAGACGCTCAGTCTGGAAGTTGTTGGATTTTTCATCCTAGGGGAACAGTTGGTTTTTAAGTCAAAACCAACCCGAACGTACTCTACATGTGTCCAAACCTTAGGCGGAGTAAGTAAAAATATCTGTCTCACTAAGAGGAATCCAACAAAGTTGACGTCACGTCAATCGGACGTCCGGAGCTCGAGTTATGAGTGTTTCCGCTCCGAGGGCCCGTTTGGTTTCTAGTACGAACAAACTCGGACGAACCCAAAGTATTTTGAAACCATGATTGTGATATACCTAAATGACCGTCTTGATCCATGGATTGCATCTCAGCTGACGGTGTGTCGATCGGAGGCCTGTAGCTCATGTTATGGGCGACCGATCGGAAGAGGTTCGGTATTGAGGTGTTCGGGCCCGGTCCGACCCGGCCCGATACCCCCAGGGTCGGCCCAATCCTGGTCGACCCGAACAGGGTCTGGGTCTGGCCGAATGGATGCGGCCCGACCCGGCTAATGTGGCCCAGCCTAGCCGGCGCAGCCCTGTTCGGGCGAGGCCCGGCCTGGCGGACCGGCCCGGCAGCCGGCCCAGCCTAGGCGCGGCGCGCTGGGCGTGCTGGCCAGGAGCTCGGCCAAATGGATGAGCCATTTAAGGGGGGGGGGGTGCCTTCCAACCCTGTAGTTTGTAACCGTGGCCCCCATTATGGGGGCCGCTTGAGCTGGCCGCCTGGGGTTTGTAACCCCCGACTTCTCCATGATCGGTCGGCCCACTCTGGTCGGCCGGCTTCTGCCGCCACAGACCGGCGACGACCGGTCCCCCCCTACTCTTACGCCGGCGACCCGGAACCCGCCGCCAGTCTCCCTGCTCTGCCGTGGCCCCGCTCCGGCCGCGGTGTCTTCGGGTTTCTCCGATGCTGCGCGACGGCGTCGCGACATTTTTTGATTTCATGGCGCGACGCGACGGTGCCGTGCATTCCATGCCGCATGATTCCACGTGGTGTGATCGCACCACGCCATTCCCGTTCTAATCCACATTAGAAACAACAAAATAGATAAGGGAGGAGGTTCGGCCGTGTTTGTGCGGTTCGGCCCCCCTCTCATTAATCGATAGAAAATGGTCAAAAAAATTCATGAAGAACATCAAGGTAGTAATCAGGAACAAAAAAAATAAACCCCTACCTCATCGAACAAGTTGGGTGAGGATTTCTCATGGAGATAACCGTCACAGAGGGAGACGTCGCGGAAGGATACGTCGCAGAAGGAGACGTCGCGGAAGGAGACGTCGCAGAAGGAGTCGTCGACCTCCGAGGAATCCGACATTCTTCGTGTTCTTCGTGTTCTTCGACGAAGAAGATGAAGATCATCATGCCTCCCCTAGCTTTTCTCCCAATGCTCTCAAACAACTAGCCTCCTTCCCAAAATAAAATAAGTCCCTTACTTATTTTATTAACACAACTTAAGTTAAAAATTAAAAAGTTTGAATTAATCCACATAATTAAAAAACTCATGTTGTCAAATTAAATGAAGGTTTATGGAAGGTTAGGGAATGTGAAGGGGTTGGCTTCGTGTGGGCCCCACCACCCTCATAACCTCCAAATGGAAGTTGGGTGGTTTCCCCCAACTTCCACAAAAATATAACAACTTCTCTCTTATAAACGCAACTCTGGAAAATCCGTTTCCAAGAAAATACCAGCGTTGTGATTCCATCGGTGCCCTCAGAATTTGATTCGGAGCACCGGTTCAAAAGTTAGAATAACCCGCTCTTTCGTTCACTGAACGTACCCGAGCCAAACTTTTGAAAATTATTCTGGGCAAACCGGGCCTCGGAATCAGGTTCCGTTAGAAACTGTGTTCTTTTAAAATTCCCAAGATAACTAAGAAAAAAAATTTCCTTCAATTTTACGGGTCTTTAAAAAAACCATTTATCTTAATTCAATTTTTATTTCGAAAGACATTTTTACAAGGAATGAACACATCTCGATGAGTATAAAAAAATTTATGGTTGTGGAAAAATAGGACATTGGGGAAAACCAAACGCATAATGATTTCCAATTTCACGACGATTAAACAATGGGTTAATTTACTTATATCTATGTATATATTGGTCATGTAGAACAATTCAATTTAAATTATTACTTTTTTTATGCATCACTAGAAAGGTCCATTAGGCGTCATAATAATTATTTATCTAATTGAATCTTAACATGTGAGAAATTAACTAGACCTCATAAATTAGCCTTGTAGAATTATCCTCTTCCAGTTTTGGACCTCGAAGCAATGTTTAGATGGGGAAATAAAATAAATATAATTATTCCCTAAAAATTTAGAAATTTATCATCCACCATAAACTAACTAGTGATGGAAAGATGAATTAGTAATAGATGTAAGTGGAGTGTTGAGAATTATAAGAGTAATAAAACTCACCCAACAATGAAGGAAATAGATATCAAACTAGGGAGTTACCAAGAATAATATCATGGCATAAGAATAGATCTCAATTGTAGATACTATCTACTAGTGGGGGACATAAAAATGAATGGGTGATTTAAAAAAAGTGGGGAAGAAAAATTATCATTTAAATTTGGTGATATTTTTGTGGATACATAATTGGCCAAATCATTTTCTAGTTTAAAACCCCTCACTACCCAGGGACAACCCTTGTATGTGATATGTGAATATCTAGTATAATCATGAAAAATCTGTGGATAGATCCACTATTAATAAAACCTAAAACACCACAGGGATGTGGCCTAGATCACATAATTAATCAAAAACCATGTGGAATCAATTATTCACTTGGTGATTTGTATGGTTGTTGTATAGGGTTAACACTAACATTTCACACAAAATGATTCTCACACGACCTCCTCAAATTGTAGAGCTCCGAGCTCTGAATGGCCCCAAAAAACTTCCAAAACACTCATTATATATTATATTGAATTACTGGAATAAAATTTCATGGTTTTAATCATAAAACAATACTACATTACTCTATAAAAAATATGATACATTATAAATTGGCTCTTATGAAATTATGAATTGATATACAAGGTGGAGAAGAATTTACGATGAGACTCAACTATGGTGTCTTGAGAACCAAAGAGGTATGAGATTATAGTGACTCATGTGAGGTCCCTAAATTGAATTAAATTTTAGTTTACCCTATTTATGCTCAATTTCATGGTAAAAGAGTTTGTTTCATCAGGTCTCGTGTTTTCTTAACAATTGTGATGAATTTTAGAAAATGGTTGAATGAGTAAACACATTGTCAATAGATTTTTGTGAAAGGATCATATTGATAAATAATGTAATAAATGTGATTAAGGATAGATGATGAAATGGTAACAGTATGATGGATATAAATTTGGATCTTCCCAATTGTTAAATAATAATGATATTCATGGGTGGGGATACATCCCATTGATGTGGAGATTCTGTTGCTCAGTTTGATTAGTTATCTGTAGATGTTGAAGATGGCCTGTTTATTAACATACCCCATGTGTGGTTTCTGTTTGGTGATGTCACTCGAGCAAATGTGATTGAGTTATATGTCAAAATTAGAATGCACCCAATAATAGGTGGTGGATGATGAATATTTTATATAGGTAATTTGATTAGTTGTTGGAAACCCTATAGATATAAGAAAAATAATTGGTGATATGAACATGTGTGAATTTTAAGAAACATGTTACTATAGTGAACTAGTGTTTAATACATTTTTTCTCATGGTCCATGTATAATCATGAATGATAAGGTTAATTATACTAATATAACTAGTCATGATAGTTATATTTTCAAAACAGGTGGGATGACCAGTTGAGAAGTGAAATCACATAGATTAGTTTAATCTTCCTTTGAGGTGTATTGTTGGTGTTTCAAAAATTCTTGAATTCTATATAGTGGGGAGTCATGGTTATTTTTGTTGGGAGGATCAATAATAAATTTCATGGAAATATGATATGTAATATAATGAATATGGTCTGGGTGTACTGTTGGAATGATGACAACCATCATATAGCGCACCATTTACATTGTGTATCGAGAACAATGACTACAATGTTTCCCAAGCATTTTAAATCAAAGAAGACTTTTTGGGAGAATGAGTCCTATGAAATTTTTGGCATTATTAAGGTTTTCCTCTATGATTTTTCAGATTTCATTTATGTAGTTTTTATTGGGACATGTCTCATATTTTATTTTTCATAGATTGAGAAGTTATCTAATAATTATTAGAGATTATAGGAGTAGATTGTGATACTATTATTAGGGTGAACCCAATTTTATATATTGATACATTGGATGATACCATGTTTTATTACATATTTTATGGGGTAACATCTCATATGATTTGATTAAAGTGGTGAACCACAATCTTCACTTGGATTAGGGGGTGTATCCTGATATCATAACATGATTCGGGCAATGAGTCATGTGATGAAACCTAATGATGATTCATTTAATGAATCAATTCCATAAATGTGAATGATATTTTTTCATGTCTCTTAGGTATGACTTAGAATATAGTGTGGGTTCATCATTTTTGTGTCAATATTAAGGAAGACCCCTCTTTGATGAATTATCTTCTTGGTTATGTACATCTTTGTGAATGTGTTCCCGTGATAGGATAGATTCTATTGTGTGGGAGTTTTGATAACTTGGTATTTGTCAACATGGAGACAAGATAATGGGTGTTGTGATGGTTGGATATGTATATATTGTTCTTATCATGCATGATCCAGCATTTTTTGAGAAGTGAATATCATGTAACAATTTATTTATAGATGGAAGGATGTAAAAATATTACCCTTCTATAAGGTATAATGGTTGTTTTTTCATATAAAGTCATGTGTAATATAATTGTTTTTAACATAAGAATCAGGATTACTCGAGGGTGATCTCGAGTGAAACTGTACATGCCTACGGTGAGTAGTAATCTATATGAATTATTCAAAAATATAACATGTATTTATTTATTTTAAATATTGGTATAGTGGACCTGATATTTTTCTCGCATGAAACTCATGATGTGAATCTTAGGTTCACACTGTGAATACTCCCAGTGGTGTTTTTTAAGATTTATTTTTTGAAGTATTGGGTGTTCTAAAAAGATATTGTGACACCCCTTGGATGTACCATGTGATGAATCGCATTGTATCTCATATCCCCTTCCAAATGCCATCTCCCTCATTTGTCATCAAAATCGCGTTTCATTGAACATGATGGATTATAGAAGAATGGATAATAATCCACATTATCATTTTCATACTTTCATCTACATTAGTTAATTTATGTTAGTTTATGTTCATTTTCCCCCATTTTTATGTTATTCAACAACTTATTTGACTTCTATCAATTTACCCTAAATATATAGATTATACTAGACAAGTAGAGAACTATGATTATAACATTTGTTCTCTAATAGATTTCACTTAAAGTATCCCAGTAATGAATAATGTTGGAAAGTGTTGTTTCACTTGCTAATCAAATTCTTAGTATGAAAATTAAATTAAATAATTTGGATATCCAATAGATGTCATAGGAGACACCCATAAATATAAAATACCATGTTGTGTAGGTAATATATCAGTTAGAACCTTTAATATAGTTGGAATATATTATTCATTAGGTTTATGTACTTAAATTAAATTGCTTAGTGATATATTCCGAGATAAATTAATTTATATTGGAAAATTGGTTTCATGGGTTGACCATTTTCAATAGATAAATCTTATGAACTTGGGAATCATAAATGAAAATTTAAATTGAATTAATTTTGTAATCTTACTTGTTGCATTAATTTTTTTTATGTGAAATGAACCAATATTGAGGAATATCACCTTACATGTAGAATTTCATTATGGTTAATTTATAATTAATTTTTTTAAATATTTGTGTAATTTTATGTTGGCATTTGGAATCCTTATGATGTTCCTTGAATTTCATATAAAATGGATGGTTGAATAATTCTTCATGAGATTCATTGGATTCTATACGAATTATATTAGCATTTAATGACATGGATTAACCATGAATTACAATAAATAATTCAAATAAATGATTAGATTAGAAACATAATTGGATTACATAGTTTCCAATTTATCAAAATTCCATAAACATCGTAGTGGATTATTTATATATTTGTTACCATGAATGGAATGGGGATATTCCCCTTGGATTTGTTTTATGACTTCATTTTTGGAAATCAACTTATGAAATTTTTGTATTATTAATGATTTAACATAATGAATATTGTTTGATGAGATCCCCATATTAGGAATAATAAATATTTTTATAAATTCATTGGCTGTGATCTTGGATTCTAATAGAGTCATGCTTTAGAATTTTAATGGATGCCTGACGAGTTCATACATGTCAGATGAAAATCATTAGAATTTCTAGGTGGGAATTCCCATATAATCCATGTAGATTCAAATTGTATAAATTTATTATTAGTTTCTCAATGATTCTACTTTGAACCATATCGAGTGATGTTTGTATCACTTTGTTTGGAGATACTGATGACTGCTAAAGTTGACAATGTCCACAAGTTTTTTCCTTTTAATTCATGAAGGTGGACATGGTTCTAAATATTTCTGAAACTCATTTCTATCACTATCAAATTTATTATATACACCCAAATATAATTTATTATAATAAAATTTAATTTATATACAAACAATTGGTGGTGGCCAATAGAGTTGTATTCACAACTTTATTGGCCCTCCACGGTACTTGAGTGCCCTATTGGATTCTCCTTGGTCATAGGTTAAATGATCTGGGGAGGAATTGAAGTTGATTCGTGGTTAAATTGGATTCTTGGTGTTTTGAAGGGGGTAATAACATTGGAAATTTGGGGTTGTACTATGTTTTTGTTTTTAACCTAAATTTACTTTTTTCCCAGTTGCACTTGACTTGTTTATTACTTATGACCTTTCTGTTTGTATTTAGTATAATGTTGATATTTAATACGACATAAATCAATATTTTCTCCTTATGTTAACTTCTCAATGGTGTTTTATCTATTTTATTTATTTACATTTTTGTTTCAGACATTGGTAATGTGGGAAAATACTCTCCATAGTGACCTCATATGCCATCACTACTAGATGGAAGACTCTTATGTACAAGGAGGTGCAATGGAGTCCATATGGTGTTCATCCCGAAGACTTTTATATTTCGAGTACTAGGATAGTGTGTAATAATTATATAAATTAATCTTAAATGAGAATATATTCAATTATGACATTGGTTCATTATGGAACTCTAAATAACTGAACTATGTTATTATGGTTTCAACAATAAAACATGTGTTCTTGATATATATTTGCATATCGATAGATAAAATTGGGGTCCTATCAGGGTACATGAATATATAGTTTCCCTTTGAAGATTAGTTTCATAAAATAAGATGATGATTTTGATTTTTATGAAAAAAAATTATGGTATTTGGGAACCCTTGGGAAAATATTTATGAATGTGAGTTGTCATTGGATATTTTAAATAAGAATAGTGATGTTTCTATTGGTATATTTCCTATGTGATATGTGATTTATAATATATGTGTGAGAGCCTAGTGCCTCTATTATGTGTCATAGGGTATTTTAGAGCATGGTATTATAGTTCATATGTGACGAACAATATGTGGTTAACATGAAATAAGGGTTTGTTCGAGACTTTGAATGTCCTAGAGGTGGGTAGGATGGGTAGATTCATGAGGTTATGAGGTTTCATCATGATATGTTCTCTCAAATATGTGATATATGCACAAAAATGAGTACGATATTTCAAGAAGTAATGAACATAATGTGGTTTTGGTATCAATGAATATTCCATAAAGAAGGATTTGTGGCAACATTAAAAATTTATATTTAAGGTATGTTTACAATATCGTAATTAATGTACGATGTAAAATAGATCAATATAGAATTGAGACATAATGTTAGGAACAAAAAATATTAGCTTATACTAAAGATCATAGGTCGATATACTATTTTTATTATCATTATTGAGATCACAAAGGCTTGTTAAAAAAAGTCACCGTGGTGATTCTAGTATAATTAAATTAACAAGCATGAGGAGATTAGATAATGATATAGGAACATGAGAAGGTAATTTTAGGACCCATAATAATGAAAGAATTTTTTGGTTATATGATCCAGTGTACATTTGATCACACTGTTTTTGTTTTTACGTGATTGATGTAGAATGTTATGGGAAACTAATATTACCATTGTTTATAGAATGGTGAGAGGATATATAAGAAATGTTGATTTGTGGGGTTAATTAAACTCTTAAGGGTTTTGTTTCCTAATAGTTTTGATGATATGATATTTGTATCTATATTGAGATATGTTCCATTTGAGATATATATGGGTTTTTTTGGAATGGTTTACCGTGTCTCCTCCTTAACACAATTCAGTATGAACTTGGGCTGTTGATACCTATTGAGGATGCACATGAAGAGATATATAAGTGACTCCATGATTTTTATGGTTTTCCAGAGGAATATAAATAGTTTGAACCGCTTTGTGGACAAATTTAATTGGATAAAAAGGATATTTTCCCATTTTATCCAATAATGGGAGGCAATTGATGTTTCATGTTAGGGGTCTACTATGACCATTATAGTCTTGTTCAATTTTATAGTTGTAATGGAAGCAGAATGGGTTTTAGAGGAATGACCCTTTTATCAGTTATTTTTTGCTTCTTGGGGTGATATTATGATGGATAAAATGGTAGTTTATTTTAAATCAATGAAATTATGTTGAGAGTATAGTTCTAACACCCATGTGTGTATTTTAATGATATTGGTATTCCTTTAAAAGTATTATCCACATCATTGGGTGTAGAGATAACTCATCTGTGTATCAATGGGATTTTTTATGAAATTGATCTTGATGACGAATGGATATTGTTTTATAGAGATTGGGTTTTGTGATATGGAAGTCATGCCAATTTTTCCATTTTACCACGTAGGATGTGTTGTAAGTATATGTTTTAGATGATAGGGAGATAGACTATACAATATCAGCCATTTCTAGGAAATTGTTAAACTAGGGAGAACATTGAGTCTAAGGATTATAAAAATGAATTATCTAATGATTATTGGGATAGATGGGTCTATGTTTTCACTTTCTAATATTTTGGGATGATAAGAGTTGAGTAGATTAGTTTTGGATGAATATAATTAATCATGTTTTAGAGTTGTGTAATAGAATATTTTTTGACATTCTCAGCTAGAACCATCTGATTTATAATTTTTTTGGAAACTAGAATAGTTTAGTTTTTGCGGTTTATGAACGTTGCATCTTCTTATAGATGATAAGTGCTATGGTGGGTATGTTGTAAATTTATTTCATTATGAATTAAGAAAATAATAGAAAAGTAAAAAAACTTACTATAGGTAGGGGTTATTTTGAGTACTGATCATGCACTCTAGAATATGAATGTTTTTAAATCCTTATATAATGTTTTTATATATTGGTTGAGGGTAGAGTGATGAATATGGCCCTCAATAGTACTATATTAGTCGCATAATTTTTCTTTTAAAAGGTAAATTGAATCCAATATGGGGTTTTCTAAATATGGGTGTTGAACATTTTTTCTACTGATGTTCTTGTTTTCTATATATGGAATGTTTATGTATTTGAATTTTGAATTGTGTGTTCCAAATAATCCAAAAAATGGTTTTTTGAGAAAAAAATATTTTGATGGATATTTGAGCATCTTTTTATAGAATGAATTTTTTAAAAAAAATTAGGCAAAGCCCTACCTTATAAAATATGCACCTAAAATAACCCTATGTGGTCACTCTTATATATGGGACACATGTTGAAAATACCAACTTGGTGGACCTTACTTGTGTCAAATTTATGAGGTTCCCTAACCAATCCACCACTAATTAGGGGGATATCCCCTTACATGGGAAGAATTCCAATATCTAGGTTGATCATCAAATGGGGGAATCCCATTATATGGTGTATATTTATTTATATGGGGTTCCATTCATGTGAAATACCATTATTTGTTAGATGCCTTCTGGATAGACCCTAAAATGTGAATCCTTATATGTAGGTGGACCCATAAATAATCTCCATACATTGATTCTTATTTATATCCATTAATAATTGTGGATAAACAATTCTTCAACAATATCATAGATGTATTATAAAATTTTAATATATATATAATGGGGGTTTAGGTATTTTTACACCATGTACAGATGGGATATCAATGTAAATGTGCTTCTAAACCCTCCTATCATTTTAATGAGACTATGTCCCAAAATTCTTTTCATAATAGTGTATCATTTTAATGAAATGGTTTTTAAAAATCTACTCTACATCACCATGTTAATTCTTCCTTGTGGTGTACCACCATATTCTTTACTTTTTATTGCATCATTTTGAGTGAGTTTGTCAGTGATGATTCCATCACAGTAATGTGGAATCATCTCAATATTATGGATAATTTTATATTAAAATAAAAATGAGGACCTCAAAGGATGAAATCAATAGGTTTTGTCTGGATTCAAATAAACATGTCAATCACATGATTTTTAATGGGATTTGGATATTTGGATGAAACAGATGGATTTATATAAAAATTAAATTTTTTATTTTATTTGTTAAATTCTATGATGGGTTCGAGTCATTGTTATCACATATTTTATAAGGAATTTTAAAATGGGAATATACATAGATTATTTTTTTTAATTTATCATATTTGAATCTATAATTAAATTTACTATTAACTTTATAATGTCTATGAATAATTCATCTTTTTATTTCAATTACAATGATAGGTGGTTATAATTCGATATAATATTGTGAGGAAACATATATTCAACAATTAGATGTACATAAATATATATGAGTAAATTCATTCCCAATGTATACCCTTTGGGTTAATTAATTTTATTTATTATGCATGTGATATGTGGTACCTCCTACAATGGTTTCAAAAAATTAATATTAAATTAAATGAATAATTAAATTGAAATGTATATGGATTGATTTATCTGATAAAAGAATATACTAACCCAACAAAATTGGCATAGTGCCTTATCCACAGATGTAAATTTATTTAATTAATAATGTTTCAGGAGATATACAGACACAATAGTGAGTTGATATTATGAGTTAAGAGTTTATAGAAAACCTGTATTTGTTCTCCTTGTATCACTATGTGATGTAAATATTACATGTCTATTGATCGATGATGGATTAGTTATAAGAGTTTCATATGAGGTTACTGATACATCACATATATAGATAAATTAAGTTAACAAAATTTAGTTTCCCTGGGGTAAGAGCCTTAGACTCCTCCCTGTATATGAGAGTGTTAGACATGAATGACTGTACCAATACAGACATGATGAAATTGAGATATGAATTAATGATAATGTGCAAGTTTATATTAGAGAGGTTTGAATGTTCCTCAAACCGTAATATTTGAGTACAAAAGTATGAATGCTTATGGTGGGATTATGGATAGGTTAGGTGTGTGAGGACTAACCATGTGTGACTATTGTATAGATATCGACTTTATTTCATCCCCTTAGAGAGTAGATTTGTGGAACATATAATAAGAATACACTAAGACTGAAATTTGATCACCATGATGGTGATGGATTACTTTTCCTCTTATTGATGGGTTTGGGAATATATATGATATTGAAGTAAGTGAAAACATACCAGATGCTCATGTTATGATGTGTCCTTGGAAACCATTGAGGTTTCCCCAGTGTAATATAACACAAGATAGGGATAAGGTTGGAATGAGTAGTGATGATATTATGTTTCACCGTATAACCATAAATATTGGTTTTGGACTCATATGGATACAATATTGTCGGTAGGTCTGAATATTGATAGGTCCATCTCAATTTTGTGTAACGGTTATGGAAAGATATCAAAAAAAATTATTCTCATGTGAGATCATATCCTATAGATATAAGAACAAACGATTCTAATTAGGATGATGTAGATTACCAACGTATGATAGAATTCTCCCTGTTGATGTTGGTATGAGATTGATTATCTCATGTGGATCCATTGATATTAGGGGATTTAGGGATGTTATGGATTACATTCCTTGTAAACAATGATGATTGGTGGAAATTTGGGATGTCATTGATTACATATATTGAATATATTGAAATGTGGTGATCCTATGAATAAATCAATTACCCACCTAGGATCTGGTTCTGTTTTGTGACAATTGGATGTCTAGAGTTACATATATAGTATTTGATGATGTCGGGTGGTGATGGGAATCCATGGAGTACCACCTTAGTATGCGATGATGAATGGGTATGATGGGATGTTTGGGATTGCCTCCATAGGATCCAATAAAATTTATTAATGATTTGATTTAATGTTTTACCGACATATGATCAAATTATTATCTTTATTATAAGATGAAATGTATTACCTCCCAAAGATACGGTGATGTTTTTTGGACGATTTGATTCCACGGATTACCTCCATAGGATCCGATGACCATTGATGATGATGTTATGCCAAAGATTTCTTCCCAAAAATTTTATCCAATTCAATGATTATTGGATATGATATAATGATTGTTTTTTTTTGAAGATAAGATTATATGTATTTAATGTTTTATATGTGATTTTGTTTTGTTATGATGGGATTATAGAGGTAACATCCAAAATATCCATATTTATTTTTTTCAAAAATGGGATTCTAAGGATGACCTCCCATGAATCCTTAGATGTTGGGTTATGATGAAATGTCATTTATTATATCTTTATTATCTATATATATGGTTTAATATTTCATTTAATAGTTTATCTCTAATGGATCAATTTACCCATTAGGATTACTGGATCCTTTGTTATAGGATATGATATTCATATGACGATAACCATATTTTTACAATTTACACAGTTGTGAGGGAATTTTAATTAGATTATTGTATAGGACATGTATCCCTATGAGTATAATTTTCATTCATATAGAAATATTAAACAGAATTCATAAGGTATATTCAATCTCTTGTGTCCCATTAAAATATGAGGACAAAAATTGTTTATTTAGTTCACCATTATAATATGTTTATTTTATTTCCTAGGTATATTCAATATATATAATTTGTAATTTTTGTTAATTACCTAAAAACGCTGGTTGTATCCTACTATGTTATTATCAAACCTTGTTAGAGAAACCATGAAACTTAGATACTAAATAGATATTGACTGATGAATCCTATATTTAGGGTACATTCCTAGTGATTCATGGTCTTTTAGTACCACATTTATGGTGTTGGAGGAATGGATGTTATGAGGATCAAGGAATATTGTAGAGATTCATTTAATTGTAATTCATTAGTTTATCTATTATATTTAATAAAAAAAGTTTGCGGTCCAATTTTTTTTCTTGTATGACCTTGTGTGTATATGACTATCTTCTTATACATTTTATTTATTACAATACGATTAATAATTTTTCATTATCAACCTTAATTATGTTATTGTTTATGTTTATTAGTTGTTTTTTCATTTTTTACTATATCGTGATGATATAGATTCCCCATGGAAACACCCTGAACCAATACTACTAATTAGAGGCCTCTAGAAAATATGGATTTGTATTGGAGGTCATGTAGAAAATACCATTTGGAACATCGGTTAGTTGTTCATGGTTATTTCACATTACATTAGGATTGAGAAGCTTTTCTGGATCATCCTACGATTTAGTTTTTCTTTTAAACTATGAACACCTAAGAATAAACTTTTCCCCTATTGATTGATTCCAAACCACAATATTTATTGGGAACTAATATTTTTACACATATATAACACATGATTATTTGTCATAAGCATCCACTAATTAAAATCCCAATGTTGTTAGGATAGGGGACTTTGGAGAATTCGGTTCATTATATATCAATTTTAGACGAAAATTAATTCAATTTATTTTATTCTATATAATGTCCTCATAAATTTTATCAAGATCCTAAAACTACATGGGATATCATGGAGAATACATAGAAAAAATAGGGGATGTGAAAATACTAGTATAGAAGTGATCATGATAAGGAAACATTACATCTGATTCAAATGTATTAAATGATTTCATAAAAGTGATGAATCAAGAGTAACACCATTTGATTATAAAATAAAAACGTTTCACCATAAGGTAATTTAATAGTACTATATGTGATATCAAAATATATCATGACACAAACATGACTAAATTATTACATCCTAGAAATATATCGCATGGTTAACAGAATCCCATAATGGACTTGGTTTACAGAATTTTCTCATATGTAATGCTGCAAAAGTCTAAACCATTACCCAGTGAATTGAAAAGATATCATGGTGTGCCCATAAAAAAATATTCATGATTTTTTATTTACACATAATTGAAATAAATCACATGGAAAAACAGAATATTTACTCATGGAAAAAAATGGTTTGTGCAATATTATCTCAAATTATAATCAACGAAAAAATCATAATAAAGGAATATAAGAAATGAACTTATGGAATTTATTACCCTTTAATTATAATTTTTAATAATATAGTTATATATTTTAGATTTATATATAAATAATTTATAATATTTACCTTACATAAATGGTTTTCATCATTGATGAAAATGTCTTTTAAAGATTAAATTGAATATTTATTGCCAAAAATAGACTTTATAATATTAAACCACATGATAAAATTGTATAAATTTAAAATTTATTATCTATTTTTTTAAAAGTACCATATAATCATGTTATATATCATTCCAGGATTTTAGTGGTAATGATGGTGGGTACTTACATACATTCAATGAATTTTAAAACAAATTTTATTTTAACATTTTCTTATGAAAAGTAAAAAATGCATGATTTGAAAAAAAATTATTTTATATTAAATATAGTTTATTAAATTGAACACATTGGATATAAACTAATGTTTTATATCATTTTATAATATTTATATAACTTTTTAATTAATTATAAAAAAACAAGGATTTAGAAGAAACAGGTTTTTGACTGAAGATAGAAATGATGTCATCATTCCTTAAATGCATTTTTTCTATAATTATATAATACAAAGAGTAGAAAATGTATTATTACAAGAATATTTTCATGGTTAAAATATTAAAAGTAAATTAATTATCATTTTTAGATAAAAATAAAACACTTTCATATAATAGAATTTTTTCCTAAATAGCCTAGAATAAAATGCTATTGAAACATAAACCCATATCAATATGATTGAATTTTAATCACAACTCCCATTAATGAATATGATTATATGTTTCAATAAATATGATTATTTATAAATTATTCAGTACACAATATGTTCATGGGATTTATATATTCCATTTATAATAAATTAGGTGCTTAAAATAATATATGTATTAGTGAAGGATATATCGATACATTACCCTTACCTTGAGGCAATGAATATTTTATTTATTTTATATCATATGTAATAAAAATGTATCAACTATTTTTTTGTATAAATAAATTATTATTTTAATCCCTAAGGAGAAAATCATTTATTTCGATTATTTTAATGATGTGATTAATTTTGAAATCTAGTTTTTCCACATCGGGTGGTTTGGGGATTCTATGTTCAAAATTTCAATATTGAATTAATGTTTTGAACTTGTATAAAGGGCTTATTAATAAATAATATCCATAGTAATAATAATTAAATATTTATTATTTGTATATAAAAATTATTATTATTAAAATTTTGAGGAAATAATTATAGGAAAAATAAATTGTGTTATAAACTAGAGATTTCATATTGTACATACTCATGTGTTACATTTACATTCTTAAACATTAGTAATGTATAATAGTTAAATTTAGTTTTATCCATATAGAATGATCATAATATAATATACATAAAATTATTTCTTTAAATCCACTGCCATATATCATCTATTGGATGAGTCAATAAAAATGTATTACATAACATCATGAGGTGGTAGTCTGTCTTACACATGAGAAACATTATCATTTTCCATATATTGTAAGGTAGGTATCTGATAAATTAATTTAAAATAATATGTCATTCTAATACTAAAAATTATATATATGACCAGGATCATTTCTGAGAAGAAAAAATGGGAAATGAATTATAATGATTATCAAAGAGGTTGAATGTTTTACACACGAAAAATTGTTTTGTTTTCCATTTGATGGAAGACGATATTGATTAATATTATTCCATAAATCAATTACCATATCATTATATATAATATAAATTTTATATTATATTTTAATTTCTAACACATAATTGATGGTGTAAATGAACATGAAATAAGAAGGATCTCAGTTAAAAGGATTTTTATCTATTAGAAGAACCACCTTTGGATATCTTATTAATAACTTAATTTTTAGTATTTTTGTAATAGAATAATAACTATAATGTGGATAATGACTTTTTGGAGATATTGTTTTTTATTTTTATGTATTGATAAGTGGAATGATATGTGTGACTCATTTAGGTGTGGTGTGGTCTTTTATAAATGAGTAAAAGTAACATTTTTAAAGTCCTAAAACTAATTAATAATGGGAAGTCAATCAAAATGAAAATTACATCAAAATTTGAAAAAAAACTATTAATTAAGATAAAAAATTAATCCATATCTCTGCCACTAAAATGAAGTGTTTTTTAAAAATGATATCATCTTTACCTCTAAGGTTACTCACTTACACCTTTTTAATATTTTACTACGGTAATTATTTTATTATTATTTTTCATAATTATTATGATGAAATATTAGATTTCAATTATTATATACAATAAAATATAATGACTAAAAATATTGATTAAATTTAATAAAATTAAGTTCAGAGCATTGTTATATTAATTTAAAAATAAACACAATGACATGTCGAAAATTGGGTTTTCATGAATTACATTTTATAAGCATACAATGATCTTATAATAATAATATAATATGTAATAAAAATTTTAAAATCAAAGGTTGAAATATATATATAAATTTAGTTAATATATTTCATCATTAGGTTTTTCATGAATTTGTTAAATTGGGAATAATTTTTTACATTAATTTTTTTATGAAAATAGTGTTTCAAAGACAAAAATAATTTTATAATAAAATAAACTATAAATATTGTATAAATTTAATTTTTTAGATTATATATAAATATTTATAATATTTATTATACTGTAAAGTTATATTAAATGAATAATGTGATATTTAAGAATCATAATTTATAAAAAAATCAATTATTGTTTTATCAAAACGAGTTACTATCCATTTCTATTTTAACATAAATATTTTCTTAAAGAAAAACAATTATCCATAAGTTTACATTAATAATGTAATTTGGAAAATAATTTACATTTTACAAAATTAGTTTTCTAAAATACCAAAAATTAAGTTTAATATTTTTTGACAAAATAAATAAAAATCATTTTTGATGGAATGATATTTTCATAGAACAATATATATATATATATATTGATATTGATTTATAATTTGTTAAACATTTTTACATATATTTATATTTAGCAAGACCATTATAAATATTTTATAAAGAATTCAATATTATTCATTCCAAAAATTTAACTGTTGGGTTATATCAATCAATTTTAAATGAAAATATTCTAACATTATATCACAGTTCTTATAAACTCGGTGTTTTATATTGGATATGAAAAATATCATTTTATTTTTTTAAAACAAAAGGATGGTAAATTTTAATCCAAATAATTAAATTTTAATTTCACAATTTAATCATTTCCTTACTGAATAAACATTTGATACAAAAAACCAGGTTTACAGAAATTTCACATTGTGAAATGAGTTAATAAAACCACCGCTTGAATGACAGAAATTGTAATTCGAATATCATATGAAGTAATACATGAACTAGTCTCAATATAGAACAATATTACTGGGAAGTTAAAATATATTCATGGAATAAACGTTTAAATAATTATTTATAGTGATTTAGAAAATTGTTCAACATTAAAGTGAATGATTAACATAATATTTACAATGAAAAACCCATTAATCTACGATGAACTAAAAAACCATTTATTCATCAGATATGAAGGTAATAGAATGATTTTTCAAATCAAGATACTTTTCATAGAGTTTAGGGATTTTTTATACTCAATATAGTTAATAGTAGATAGTATACATATATAATATAATTTTTATTTCATGAAAACAATTCCATGATTGAGTTCTGCTTCAGTCAATTTTCACTTCAACTTATACACTATGTAATGAATATCCAATTTGAGATTTATTATTCCTGAAGCATTGAATTTAATTATTAATTAAAAATAGGATCCTTAATAGAGTATAATGATATTCCTACTATATTTATTTTAAAAAAATAAATTCATTTAAAAATGTTTTATTAAAAAAAATTAATATCAATATATTTATAACTAAATTTTAAATAATAAAAATGAATTTATTATATAGATCATTCCATAATAAATAATATAATATCTTAATAATTTAAATAACATCAACAAGAAATAATTTTTTAACCTCAACATGTTTCTAATACGCTTCATGTTAAATCTCTAAAACAGAATAGTATTCTTTGAAAATAATACATCACATTAAATATAATGGTTATATATATGTCAAACATATAAAACATCCCAAAAATAATCTGGAATCGTCGAAAAATAAATAATATTATAATATATTAGATCTTATAATTTTTTTTTAAAATCAACATAATACTTACCCACCAAAACATTTATGCCAAAAAATGTTATACTAACTTGTAATTCACATTGGCCAATTAAAGGCATTATGACGTTATCACCCTTTGATTCGAGGTTTAAGAATTATGGCCTTTTTATATGAAACTACATTTGACATAGCAGACATGTGTCATTTTTTACTACTTATGAATATATTTATTATAACATTCCCAAAAATATTATAAAAATGCGAAAAATTTAATTAATACCTAAAGTATTTAATAAAAAAATGGTTTCAAAAAAATACATTTTTGTCAAAATGTATAATATTATTAGTTAAATATCATTATAATTACATCAAATATAGGTTAAATTATAAATGAATCAACAAACTATAAACATATGTAAACAATATAAAAATTCACTCTTCATCAATTTTCTTTTTAACTATAACCCATAATAAACATATGGGTTATATTATAATAAATATCTTCCAAATACACTTATTAATATTATAAATCCATAACCTAAATCCCAATGATGTATTTAGTCATATAAACATATGATCATCCTCAGAATCATCAACACAAAATATGTTATCATTATCCTTTTCTTCCAAGATTATAAAACATTCATGCTGTTCATGATGGTTCATAAGGAGCCTGTGAATTTCAAAATAATACCTCCATAGAGTTTCAAAACATTTGTGCATCAAGGAATGTTTCCTAGAACTAGGATAATATTTAGTTAAATCCAAATAAACCCTCTTCAATTTTAATATAGATAGGTAAAACTACTCTACATCCAAAACTAATTTAAGTACTCAAAATGGATGTAATTACATTGAGACCACTCTATTTAAAATTTTCCTTCATTCCAGGATAATATTCAATATTTATACTTCTACTTATACATCTATATAGAGTTATAACTAAAGTATTATATTTATAATATCTATATATAACATGAAATTATTCTGATCCCAAGCCTTTAATATACATTAAACACCATATTCATTACACTCTCATCAATTATTTATAACAAAATGATAATGAAATCTATTTTTAATGGAATTCCATATTAATAATACCTCAAATATTTGATAAATTATAATTATATACTATATTATCTATAATGTCCCCCAAAATATATCAGTGTTTCTTAAACACTTATGGATACCTTAGGAAATGCAGAAACATAATTCGTGATTTGAAAATGATAATAAAGGGAGAAACATGATAGGGGAACAAAATGTGTGAGTAAGAGGTATAACATAATATCATAAAAGATATGGATCAAGAGTAGTACCATTAAATAAAAAAATTAATGAAATCAAATCATAAGTCCATAGAATCACTCAAAATGTGGTAGCAACATATTACTTCACAAACACATGTGTTAATGCTGACTACCTAGACTGTATCACATGTCTGTAAAAGTCCCAAAATGGATTTGGTTTAATCCCCAATTACATACATGACTCCCCAAGATACTAATGTTTTAGAAAATTAATTAGAGAATTATAATAGATTAAACATTATGACATGATAAATATTTATGTGTTCCACATAAAATAAGTTATTAATAAGTAATAACATAATAATAACAATGAAAATAAAATGGGGTTTTTTAATGTTTTTTTATATCATGGTAAAATGTAATTTCATAATTAATTCATTTGAGAAAAGAATATAATGATTGCATTACTCCTTAAATGTAATGTATAATGACTTAGGTAATGTTGAATGACTTATATATATAATTTATAAATAAAAAATAAAATCAGAGGTTTTTAAAAATGATAAAATTTTATTTAAAATATTAAATAGTGTTTTTATTTAGAAAAAATCCCCTCGAAACATTAATATCAATCCATCAAAATCTCAACAAAAAAATTAAGATATTATATAAAAAATTATCAATAAAAATAAACCTAGAATATTATAACAAATTTTCCAAAAAGTTTAGAGATCATGATATTTGTTAATTCCATATAATCCAAGTATATTAGAAATTAAATCCTTTCACAATTTTTAAGAAAAATCAAAATTAGTTTTTTGGTAAATTAGATAAAGATATTTTTTATCAATTTAAAAACAAAATCCAATCTGGGTGAAAATGAATTTAAATAATCATAGGATAATATTAAAATTATTAGTGAAAATATTTTTAGAAAACATGGATTTGGAAGAAAATAATTTTCAACCTATGTGATTATTGATGTAAAATTTTTAAAAACCAATTTTTCAATTATTTTGTGTACACAATATAGTAAAATGGTATTATTAAATTATTATTTTCACGAATAAAAATATAATGATTATATAATGTGGTTTTATTGGAAGATGGTCCAATAATTTATTAAAATATAAATTCAAGCATAAACTATTATAATTTAAAGATATTGAATCTAAAACCCTTACAACTTTTGTATAATTTTGATAATAAATCCGATATATGAAATTGATGAAGTATAATATAAAATATCCTGAATTACGAGTTACTAATGATATAATTTTTTATGTGGATGTATATTCACCATTAAAATTAAATTAGTTGGATATATGATCTTTTCCCCCAATAAAAGATGTTTTCAGACGAAATCATTACCTTGAGTCTATCATTTTTCATTTATGTCTTTTAAATCCAATATTATATAATTATTTAAATTATTTTCACTATATTATGATTTTTTTGGCTTAATATCTTTTATAAAAACCAAATACATTATTTTAATATAATGATGTCTCTAAATGCATAATTAGTTATGTCTATGTCAGTTTTGTGAGGTCACTCACATCATGATTTTATAATGTCTCTGGTGTGTTGACCAAGGTCAATGTGGTCATTATTCCATCATATTGAGAAAAAATAATCATTTATTTATCAAAAAATGAATCATAATCTACAATTTTAAGAATAAACATGAATTATTGTCATGAAATATAAATTAAGTTATATTCATGGACACATAGACAGTACATACAAAAGTGTGATGATTTTATTCTTCAATGATAATGATGAAAGGATGGTATGTGTTATTTTATAATAAAAAAATAAAATAATAATAATAATAAATATCATATTATTTCTTCAAATTAAAATTAAATATTCCATTTATGTGATGTGGTAATAACCAATGTATCACATCACATCATGAGGTGATATTTCAACTTCCACACGAATGACATTTTAATTTTTGATAGATGCTAAGGAACAAGGTAAATGAAATATTAAATTTATAAAATAATTATTAATTAATTATTACAAGATATAAAAATTAAATTATATAGTAATGAAAATATGTGAGAAGGGATGGTGGAAAAATAAAAAAGATTAGTTCATTAGGTGATAGTTTTTTACACACAAGAATGATGGTTTCGTTTCCCCATTGATCGAAGATGAGATGAGTGTATATTATTCCATAATCATAATAACGTCTCATTATATATTATATACTATTGTTATTATATTGTAATTTCTAATATTTAATTTAATGTTGTAAATTATGAAAAATTATTATGATCTCGGTAATGATGATTACATTTTCTTTGTAGAACCACCTAAAGATCTCTTATTATGGACCAATAGTATTATAAGAAAAGTTGATATATAATGTTGATAAGGATGTTAGGGATATATTTTTGTTTGGTTATTTTATAAAAATGGTATGATTTCTATGAAAAATAGATGGGGCGAATTTCCTTTCATAGTTAAGGATGAGTTCCATTTTTGTAAATACCAAAAAACAACATAGTAATATAAAATCACCCTCAATCCATGTCACTCAAAAAGTAAAATTTAACGTATTTAATGATAGATAGAACTAATAAATAACTATAATAATAAAAATAAACATATTTTTAATATTTTACCTTATATACTTCTACGGTTACTCACTTTTACTATATTAAAGTTTTACTATTGAAATCATATTATTTACTGTGTTACTATTGATTTTAAAGAAAATTTATCTTAAAATTATTATATAATTTCAATAATTATGATTTTAAATATGGAATAAATTTTTTCATATTCAATTCATATATGTGGTTGAATATAATATAATATTAATCTTTCATATGTGTCAAAAAAATGGTGTTCCATGAAATGGAAATTTGAACTATAAGACACACTTATTTAAATTATATAGAATGAAATCATAATTAAATAAATTTTAATTATTATTTATATATATATATAATAAATAAATTTAATTTAAATCATTCTCTATTAGATTATAGTTTGATTAATTAATATGTATAAACATTATTCGCTGAATTGTTTTTAAAAAAAATTGTGTTTTGAAGAGTAAAAATAAAAATTTATTTAATACAAAAATAAAGATAATTTAAATGTAATTATTTTCATAAAATATGAATATATAATAACTATGGTACATTTAGATAATATTAACATAATAATGTGAATTTTAAATTGCTTTTAAAAGGCCCCAGCCTTAAACCTTACTTAATCTTGAGTTATTACAAGATTACACATTGAGGATCTTTTCAGGTTTAGAGTTTTAGAGAATTAGATCATGAAACTTGAATTACATTCCACATTTAAACAAGGTGGTTACATAAAAGACAATATTCATTCTTCCCATCAATGGAAACCTATTTAAAAAAACACGGATTCTTTCTTGACACATCCTTGACACTATCGTCACATCATGTACCTTTCCCTTGACCTGTGAAAAGCATTTCAAAAACTTGGGATGAGCATAAAAATCTCAGTAAGGGTTATAAAAATATGGAAAGGAAACATGAGTTCATATATACATAAGAATGAAATCATACATTACCCATAAAACATAGGCATATCAAATCGTGAATAAATCATAGAAAACATAAGACATAAAGGTAACTTGAGGCATTCATAACATTCTTGCGTAGGGAGTAACCCTCTTGGTTATGTTTGGAATACCCGTCACAGTATATTCCCTAAATCTCATCAGAGAATCCATAACGTTTCACTCCTTCGCGTTACCCAATGCATTGGAGAGCTATATCGGGCTCACCCGCCCTTAGTTTATCACGGAACCACCCGTTCTTCATAACAATTCCCAAGAACCATAACATAATCGTATCACATAAACATGAATAAAGGAAACATGATATTTCCACATTTCAATCACAATATAACATTTTAGGATATTGAAATAATGAATCCATTCAAAAAGAAACCATTTCCAAAACCATTTAAAACATTTAATAAAGAGATTTTTAAATCAAAGTGTCCCATAACACCTTGAAGCTTTTAGCATTTTAAACCATTAATATCCATATAAATAAATCCTTAAAAACATATTGAAAACATGGATATTAACAAGAACAAATAATTAAAACATTTAAAACGATATTTTGGGTAAAGGGGTTTTACCAAAATCAGAGACACTTGAATACAATAATTGAGGAATAACTTTTAGTCAGAACTTTATAATATCATGAGAATAAATGGATTTATGATATAATACTCCAAATGATAGTATATACACCATATAAGAGTGAATTGGTGCATAACAACAATGAACCCTCAATAGAAATGTCAAATGTAATGAAATCCCTTATAAAGAAGGTATCCTTAAATTAAGGACAAATAAATCTCAAAAATATGTGTGACAAATATAAATACACCAAATATAAGTGGATATTAATTTTAAAACAATAAAAGGTCATTCACACATATTCAATGGATGACATATTCAATGACTACATGTTGAACCCAAAGAAATCGAAATTGGGTTAAAAAGTACCCTTGACAGCCTAACGACATCACATCAAAATGAGTTGATGAGAGATAAAAAGAGTATCTCATCACTTGGACATAAAATTTACATCAATAAGGATATATGATAACATATCCCAACATAACAATATGTATATTAAAAGACCCAACAAAAGAAGTCTTTTAAAAAAAGAGGAGGGTGAAAGGTTCCCTTACCGACTTGGGTATCTTTCAAAACATACACCCCATGAAAGAAAGACAATAGGTAATTGATGTAAATACTCATAAACGAAAGTATATTACACAAAGAGTATAATAATGGGAAGTACATACACCACTCAATGGAATTTGTGGAAAATGTAGCATAAATCTCACGGGAATAAAAATGAGATGAAAAATCCCTTACGAAAACTCGGCAGCCTAACGGCGCCACATAAAACTTCGGAATATGGGTTGATGAGATCAAATAGAGTATCCCATAATATTAAAATAGAATTTACAGCAAGTGGAATATAAAAGGAAATCCCCAAACATTGCAAGGAGGAGTTTAAAAGAAGTGACATAAAGGAGAGTACTTAAAAAAAAGAGAGGTTAGATCTCTTACGAATGTTCGGCAGCCTAACGGCGGCACTCAAAACTTCCAAAATGTATTGATGAGATAGAATAGGTTCTCTCATCACTTGAACATAAAAATTACGGTAAATGTAATATAAAATAACATCCCAATCATAAGAAATATGAGCTTAAAATAAATGACATAAAAGAGTGTACTTAAAAAGAAAGAGAGTTGTAGGATCCCTTACCTCGGGTCCGACTTGAATCGATCGTTCTTTAATATCCTGAATAATAAACTTGAGTTAATTTCTATTTCCTTAAGAACTTTTTTCAAGTTCATTATTACTTTCATACCACTTATTACCATGTCATAAACATTATGTAATCATTTATGTTAATAATATTTGTTTTGCCGATATTTGGTTCTTAAGTCGAAAGTGGACTTCTTACAATTACATGTTGTTCATGTGGCCAAATGTTTATTATATCCAGAATTGTATTCATTATATAGATATCATATATGTCATATATATCCAGTACATGCATGCATTTATAACGTTACATAATCATTTAGAGGTAAGAAATGAAATGCACCGTTCATGGAGACGGTAAGCCGTACGTACGCATGAACGCTACTTTCATTTCTATTTCGTATTTTATAAATGGAATAATAATGATATAAAGGTATATTATAATTCCAGTATAATATCATATATAATATCATATTTACATCCTTTATACATCCCACATATGGTATTTAACGAATCAAATCACTTTGAGGGGGCGGTAGTCGCACTTCCTTAAATGAAGATATCGCGTATACCCATAATGGAAGCCATAAAGGTAAGACAAAAATGAAAAATACAGAAGCATAAATAAAACATAAACATATTATATATCATATATAAAAATAGTGACATCATAATGGCCACCTTTGAAGGTGTTAAATGAGTATTGAACAATCATCGTTTCGGGAGGCAGAATTTCACAATCCACGGAAACCGTATGTTCTTTAACCATTTGATGTAGTTGTGTGAGAGTGTAGCTCGAATAAATCTTATAGCAACATCCTAGTATATTTAAGATACTTTTTTTGTTCAATAGAAGTAAATAAAAAGAGTTTTGGGGGATGGAGAAGCAAAATAAAACAAATGAACATGAGAGAATGAATTACCTTTAAAAGTGTAACTCCTTTTGATTTGAGCCTAAAGGCTTCCATTGAAAGGATTATGCCCAAAGGTAATCCTCTAGGATTAGGAGAGATATGTGGAGAGAGTAAATGGGCAGGGGTTGGCCGAGCCAAAGTCTTGAGGAGTGTGTGAAATGAGGTATAGGTGGGTCTTTTTATAATAGAAGAGGAGGGGCACTTTTGGAAATTAAGAAATATTACTTTATTTGAAAATGTGATTCGGTTTTAAAAGGTCCCACATTGATTTAATTCGTGGATAAGGTGATAAGGCTTCGAAATACACTCATCCAATAAGTTTTGAACATGTGTAGTTCATAGATTTTACATTATCTTCCCATTTTATTTAAATCGTCAAATAATGATGTCATCGCTTCATCATTATTATGTCATAAATTATTTAATTTATTTAATGTCTAAAAATTATAAAAAAATTACTATGATGTAGGAAATATTTTTATATTTCCAATGAATATTTATAATCAAAATGATGACTTGTATAACCCCACTTAAAAATTGTTTTAGTAAAACATATCATGTTTGTGTCAATTTTACTTTTACATTAAATAAAATGTTATTTATGTCATTTCCCAACCAAAGTGGATCCATGGGGTCCCCAAGTTGACCCATGGCTTTTCTTGGTCGGCCATGACACAACCAATAAGTTTGGGACATGTGTATAGGTCATTTCATATTATTAAAGCATTATTTATACCTTAAACTACACTAATTACCACTAATCGCGATTAAAAACTTAATAAGTTACTATTCACCAAAAAATTATTTTTATCCCATTGAACCACATTTTACTTCTTAATGACAACCATGTATGTCGGATTTTTGAAATTCAAAACACATAAGTGGTAAAATTTCATTTAAACGAAAAATCAGCTTTTATAAGTACCACTTAGTGGTTTCACTATTAATCAAAAATTGAAGTTTTTCAGAAAAATCCCAAATATTCACCCTAAGCTATATTTAATATTACGAATTCAAAAATGAAGTCCGTTTTAAAAAATTCAAAACATATTAGTAACATTAATTAATTTAATAATTAATTCCTGCTGTCAGAGCAATTAGCGTGTTTTTATAAAATAATAAGTATCAAAAGATTGACACTAGTTTAAGTCTGATTTCAAAGTGAAATTAATTCCAATGACCACTATTGGATTTAATGGTAAAAATATTATCTAATTTCACTTTAAATCCAATTGAAAATATAATCTAATAATATACATAAATTAGATTAAAAAGTGGTTTTGAATTAAAATACAACATTTTACACTATTCATTAAAAAAATGAACTTTATCGGAAAGATACCAAAAATTTACACAAACTAAATTTTGATGTCCCGATTCTTAATAAGAGTTTTATTTGGTCCAAAAGAATTTTTAAGAGTGAAAAAAACTATATTTAATGATGGTTCTCCATCAAAAGGTGATATGTGAACCTTTAGTGAAAACTAGGGCATATACGCCTAAAATTGAATTCTTTCCGTATTTTAAGACTTTATATTTTAGTGTATAAATGTAAAAACATTTAAAAACATATATAATCATATTTTAGTTATTTCTATCCATTCCCGCCAATACAACGGCTACATGTTAACTATCATTTGAAATAATATTATTTTGTTATTAGAGTGCAACGTAAGATTCCGAAGAAACTCATTGTTGCGTGTTGGGTACGCCATCGAGCATAGCATCCCCTTTAAAGTCATTTCAATATTTTATTCACAAATATGGATAAATATGAAATTCCATATTCTTTATTTACCTAGGGTGTTACATCCTTCCCCCCTTTTGGGAATTGCGTCCTCGCAATTTTAAAATTGCACTTGGAAACATCCTTGAAAGTCCCACATCAGAACAAAAGTCGGTAAAACAAACACTTTAAAATAAAGAAAGATAAGTACAAAGGTCACCCGAGTTAACCCATACTAGGATTCCAGGCATGAAAATATGGACATGGAGGAATAAACCAAGGGTCATGTTCTGATGGAGAGTGATAGAAAACATGTTTAGGAGAAAGTTAACCACGAGAAAATCACATACTTGTGATGGGTTAAACGATCTTCGATTCCCCAGTAGGAAAAGTTAATAGACAACATTTTTGTTTGAAGTTACTTTTTATTGAGGAAGTTATTCATAAGGAAACATAATCACTTATCATATTGACTTTCAACTTTTATTATATTCCTTACACAAACTCATATTTTCTCCAAAAGACGAGTATTTAGGAAGACTTGTTCACATTAAGAGTATTATAATCAACTTCTAGAGAATCACCTAATCCACAAAATAGAACTATATACTTCCCATTTCTTTAGACTTTAACCAAAACCAAACCCAAAAAGGCTAGTACAAGATCAGATAATCCAGAAAAGGATAACCCTTTATTAAAAGAAAATCAATCCTTAATCTCCAAAATTTGTCCAACAAAACCCAAAGTTCAACGAGGACCATTCTATAATCAATTTGTCCATAAAATTCTTCAAAGTAAACTAATATAAGATTGAAACCCAAATATTTGAAGGATTTAGTCGCATAGTCATCCAAGATAAATCGTAACATTTATCTCCAAACAATATCAGTTGCTCCTAAAGTCTCGTTTTGAAAAGTAATTAACCTAATCACATATCCTCCATGATAGGTTAATCATTCTCATAAATAACCCAAAATCAACATACTCTTAATTCATAAAATCATATATCTAGAATGAATCAGTCAAACTAACCAGGGACTTCATGTAGTCCAGTGGTAGGCAATAAATACCAGTCGCACATTGGTTGTGGGTTCGATTCCCGCAGCTTTGTCCGACGCGACGGGATGTCACACGGTTTACGTGTTGTCCTTTTTCCAAAACTATATAATTCTTAAAACATTCCCCAAAATGATATAAAATCTTCAAGAATAATCATAACATATTTTAACCTCAAGTTTATCTCATTCCTTTCATTTTCCATCATATCATAGAGTAACCCATAATTACCTAAAAATTATGCATCATATAAACCCTAATGGTTACCTTAATAATTATTACTTGAATTTCCACATCGAATTGGCCATCTCGTACCTGATGCATTAGAGAACTCACCAAGGTTGAAGTGGTTGATCATGACTCTTTGATATTTGGTTTAGAACAACCACGAGTTTCCTCATTGAATCCTCCATTTTATGTAGTATCTTAATCAGAGAACCACCACAGTTTCCTTCAAACCTGTTGTCTCTTTGGTGCCTTCTAGATCCATCCATTCAGTAAAAATAGAAATGTCAGTGTGAGTATATCAACAAAACCATCATGTACTAATGAGTAAGATAGACAATAAGATATACTTACTCATTCACTTTATCTAGAACTAAGACTCTTTCTGAAATCCTAACCATTATGGTAATTGTCAATTATGCTTAAAGAATACCCTAACCTCTAAAGTTATCTAAACCAACCTTTGATACCAACTATAAGGCCCCATCCTTAAACCTTACTTAATCTTGAGTTATTACAAGATTACACATTGAGGATCTTTTCAGGTTTAGAGTTTTAGAGAATTACATCATGAAACTTGCATTACATTCCACATTTAAAAAAGGTGGTTACTTAAAAGACAATATTCATTCTTCCCATCAATGGAATCCTATTTAAAAAAAACAGAGATTCTTTCTTGATACATCCTTGACACTATCGTCACATCATGTACCTTTCCCTTGACCTGTGAAAAGCTTTTCAAAAACATGGGATGAGCATAAAAAGATCAGTAAGGGTTATAAAAATATGGAAAGGAAACATGAGTTCATATATACATAAGAATGAAATCATACTTTACCCATAAAACATAGGCATATCAAATCATGAATAAATCATAGAAAACATAATACATAAAGGTAACTTGAGGCATTCATAACATTCTTGCGTAAGGAGTAACCCTATTGGTTACATTTGGAATACCCATCACAGTATATTCCCTAAATCTCTTCGGAGAAACCTTAACGTTTCACTCCTTCGCGTTACCCAATGCATTGGAGAGCTATATCGGGCTCACCCGCCCTTAGTTTATCACGGAACCACCCGTTCTTCATAACAATGACCAAGAAGCATAACATAATCGTATCACATAAACATGAATAAAGGAAACATGATATTTCCACATTTCAATCACAATATAACATTTTAGGATATTGAAATAATGAATCCATTCAAAAAGAAACCATTTCAAAAACCATTTAAAACATTTAATAAAGAGATTTTTGAATCAAAGTGTCCCATACCACCTTGAAGCTTTTAACATTTTAAACCATTAATATCCATATAAATAAATCCTTAAAACCATTTTGAAGACATGGATATTAATATGAACAAATAATTAAAACATTTAAAACGATATTTTGGTTAAAGGGGTTTTACCAAAATCAGAGACACTTGAATACAATAATTGAGGAATAACTTTTAGTCATAACATTATAATATCATGAGAATAAATGGATTCATGTTATAATACTCCAAAGGATAGTATATACACCATATAATAGTGAATTGGTGCATAACAACAATGAACCCTCAATAGAAATGTCAAATGTAATGAAATCCCTTATAAAGAAGGTATCCTTAAATTAAGGACAAATCAATCAAAAAATATGTGTGACAAATATAAATACACCCAATATAAGTGTATATTAAGTTTAAAAAAATAAAAGGTCATTCACACATATTCAATGGATGACATATTCAATGACTACATGTTGAACCCAAAGAAATCGAAATTGGGTTAAAAAGAACCCTTGACAGCCTAACGGCATCACATCAAAATGAGTTGATGAGAGATAAAAAGAGTATATCATCACTTGGACATAAAATTTACATCAATAAGGATATATGAGAACACATCCCAACATAACAATATGTATATTAAAATACCCAACAAAAGAAGTCTTTTAAAAAAAGAGGAGGGTGAAAGGTTCCCTTACCGACTTGGGTATCTTTCAAAACATACACCCCATGAAAGAAAGACAATAGGTAATTGATGTAAATACTCATAAACGAAAGTATATTACACAAAGAGTATAATAATGGGCAGTACATACACCACTCAATGGAATTTGTGGAAAATGTAGCATAAATCTCACGGGAATAAAAATGAGATGAAAAATCCCTTACGAAAACTCGGCAGCCTAACGGCGCCACATAAAACTTCCGAATATGGATTGATGAGATCAAATAGAGTATCCCATAATATTAAAATAGAATTTACAGCAATTGGAATATAAAAGGAAATCCCCCAACATTGCAAGGAGGAGTTTAAAAGAAGTGACATAAAGGAGAGTACTTAAAAAAAGAGAGAGGTTAGATCTCTTATGAATGTTCGGCAGCCTAACGGCGCCACTCAAAACTTCCAAAATGTATTGATGAGAGAGAATAGGGTCTCTCATCACTTGAACATTAAAATTACGGTAAATTTAATATAAAATAACATCCCAATCATAAGAAAGATGAGCTTAAAATAAATGACATAAAAGAGTGTACTTAAAAAGAAAGAGAGTTGTAGGATCCCTTACCTCGGGTCCGACTTGACTCGATCGTTCTTTAATATCCTGAATAATAAACTTGAGTTAATTTCTATTTCCTTAAGAACTTTTTTAAAGTTCATTATTACTTTCATACCACTTATTACCATGTCATAAACATTATGTAATCATTTAAGTTAATAATATTTATTTTGCCGATATTTGGTTCTTAAGTCGAAAGTGGACTTCTTACAATTACATGTTGTTCATGTGGCCAAATGTTTATTATATCCAGAATTGTATTCATTATATAGATATCATATATGTCATATATATCCAGTACATGCATGCATTTATAACATTACATAATCATTTAGAGGTAAGAAATGAAATGCACCGTTCATGGAGACGGTAAGTCGTACGTACGCATGAACGCTACATTCATTTCTATTTCGTATTTTATAAATGGAATAATAATGATATAGAGGTATATTATAATTCCAGTATAATATCATATATAATATCATATTTACATCCTTTATACATCCCACATATGGTATTTAACGAATCAAATCACTTTGAGGGGGCGGTAGTCGCACTTCCTTAAATGAAGATATCGCGTATACCGATAATGCAATCCATAAACGTAAGACAAAAATGAAAAATACAGAAGCATAAATAAAACATAAACATATTATATATCATATATAAAAATAGTGACATCATAATTTCCTCCTTTGAAGGTGTTAAATGAGTATTGAACAATCATCGTTTCGGGAGGCAGAATTTCACCATCCACGGAAACCGTATGTTCTTTAACCATTTGATGTAGTTGTGTGAGAGTGTAGCTCGAATAAATCTTATAACAACATAATAGTATATTTAAGATACTGATGTTGTTACAATAGAAGTAAATAAAAAGAGTTTAGGGGGATGGAGAAGCAAAATAAAACAAATGAACATGAGAGAATGAATTACCTTTAAAAGTGTAACTCCTTTTGATTTGAGCCTAAAGGCTTCCATTGAAAGGATTATGCCCAAAGGGAATCCTCTAGGATTAGGAGAGAGATGTGGAGAGAGTAAATGGTCAGGGGTTGGCCGAGACAAAGTCTTGAGGAGTGTGTGAAATGAGGTATAGGTGGGGGCTTTTTATAAGAGAAGAGGAGGGGCACTTTTGGAAATTAAGAAATATTACTTTATCTGAAAATGTGATTCGGTTTTAAAAGGTCACACATTGATTTAATTCGTGGTTAAGGTGATAAGGCTTCGAAATCCACTCATCCAATAAGTTTTGGACATGTGTAGTTCATAGATTTTACATTATCTTCCCATTTTATTTAAATCGTCAAATAATGATGTCATCGCTGCATCATTATTATGTCATAAATAATTTAATTTATTTAATGTCTAAAAATTATAAAAAAATTACTATGATGTAGGAAATATTTTTATATTTCCAATGAATATTTATAATCAAAATGATGACTTGTATAACCCCACTTAAATTTTTTTTTTGTAAAACATATCTTGTTTGTGTCAATTTTACTTTTACATTAAATAAAATGTTATTTATGTCATTTCCCAACCAAAGTGGATCCATGGGGTCCCCAAGTTGACCCATGGCTTTTCTTGGTCGGCCATGACACAACCAATAAGGTTGGGACATGTGTCTAGGTCATTTCATATTATTAAATCATTATTTATACCTTAAACTACACTAATTACCACTAATCGCGATTAAAAACTTAATAAGTTACTATTCACCAAAAAATTATTTTTATCCCATTGAACCACATTTTACTTCTTAATGACAACCATGTATGTCAGATTTTTTAAATTCAAAACACATAAGTGGTAAAATTTCATTTAAACGAAAAATCAGCTTTTATAAGTACCACTTAGTGGTTTCACTATTCATCAAAAGTTGAAGTTTTTCAGAAAAATCCCAAAAATTCACCCTAAGCTATATTTGATATTCCGAATTCAAAAATGAAGCCCGTTTTACAAAATTCAAAACATATTAGTCACATTAATTAATTTAATAATTAATTCCCACTGTCAGAACAAATAGCGTGTTTTTATAAAACAATAAGTATCAAAAGATTGACACTAGTTTAAGTCTGATTTCAAAGTGAAATTAATTCCAACGACCACTATTGGATTTAATGGTAAAAATATTTTCTAATTTCACTTTAAAACCAATTCAAAATATAATCTAATCATATAAATAAATTATATTAAAAAGTGGTTTGGAATTAAAATACAACATTTTACACTATTCATTAAAAAAATGAACTTTATCGGAAAGATACCAAAAATTTACACAAAGTAAATTTTGATGTCCCGATTCTTAATAAGAGTTTTATTTGGTCCAAAAGAATGTTTATGAGTGAACAAATCTATATTTAATGACGGTTCTCCATCAAAAGGTGATAAGTGAACCTTTAGTGAAAAGTAGGGCATATACGCCTAAAATTGATTTCTTTCCGTATTTTAAGCCTTTATCGTTTATTGTATAAATGTAAAAACATTCAAAAAACATATATAATCATATTATAGTTATTTCTATACATTCCCGCTAATACAAAGGCTACATGTTAACTATCATTTGAAATAATATTATTTTATTATTATAGTGCAACGTAAGATTCCCAAGAAACTCATTATTGCGTGTTGGGTACGCCATCGAGCATAGCGTCCCCTTTAAAGTCATTTCAATATTTTATTCACAAATATGGATAAATATTAAATTCCATATTCTTTATTTACCTGGGGTGTTACAGCTTTATTCAGTTTTTTTAAAATAATAAATTTTCTAAAATTTAATATTTTCGACAATTCCCATAAAATCAGTATTTTATAAAAAAACTAATAATATTTAAAAAATATCATATTGATATTTTGATAAAATAATATTACTTTCATATTATATGATAAAATTTACAAAATTTAAAAAAAATTATTATGATTTTTTCTAACAAAATTATGTAAACGATGGAAACACATTTTTTTATATTTATTAATGTTGAGTATCGATTTATTAAAAAATTTATATAAATCATTTCTGATTAGACTTCAGTATATATTTATAAATAAAGTTAATACTATTGATACCATAGAATTTAGCAACTACTTTATATCTATAAAATTTAAATAATAATATCTTAATATTATATCTTGTTTTGTTTAAACTCTTTAATGCATGTTGAATAAAATATCATGAATAATTTTTAAATTAAAATATCAACATTTTTCAATCAACACATATCTATATAGTTTATAAGATTTGTCAGGATCATCAATCAATAGAATTATAAATAATTTTTTTCAATAATCTATCAAAATTCACACACTTTTTTCTTATTTCAAATTAAAATATATTAAAAAAATAGTATATTGACTACTACATTCCAAATAAATTGAAATTCCATGATCCTTAAGATAATTATTGACCCCATTTTTTTTATTGTTCAGTATATTTATATGTTAATACCTCATTTAAATTATAATTCAAGACTTCCATTTTTTCCCTCTAAAGGCATTGGTGATTCTGTTTTCACCATGTTATATTAAAAATATTATAATATTTATCATCTCCTGAAATAATTATATTTAATTTTTTATTTGAAATTTCCATACATGAGTTCATAGACCCACGTAGTGAATACATGGATTATCATTGTATAGTACGAAACTCTTATTATCTCCCCTTTTGGGGTTGTCCTAACTAATAAATTGGTTCATACTTCAAAATATGAATCACAATTAGTTTAATTTGATTATGATATTTATATCATGAATATGACTTTAATTGTAGCATCATATTTAATTTTTTATGTCATCTATGCAAAAAATGGTACTCTCATTAGGTTTGTGTTCATATTCTCAACTGGTTAGTCAAAATATTCTGAACCATAAGATAACATCACTCAAACATATGAGGTATAGTGTCAATCAAATAGACAAATTTATTTACCTCATGAATTATTAATCTCAAAGATATAAAAATAGTTTTCATTATATCTCAAAATTAAGATTACTCTCATTAGTATTATGGTAAACCATTGTTTTCTCAACACTATGAAGCAGTTTTCTAAACCTAATAATGACTTATTAATACCTAATGATTTTGTCTATTGAAAAAATATGATGACTTAACTTAGAAACATTTCATAATATTTTAACATTACAAAAAAGGTGTTCAATGTTTTATCATCTCCTTCAAATAAACTCAAAACAATTCACATGTAGTAGAAGCCTATTCCATGGGATTTACCCTAACCTTGATAGTATCCACATTATTTTTCTTCAACATTATCTAGCATGGAATATAATTCTAATTCCCAATAATATAATAGATATAAAATTATTCTAAATTAATATAATATTTTATTATACATAAAAAAATTGTCTTTACCCAGATAAAAAAACATCAACAACTTCTTCTTAACTTATAATGTATGGTTTACACTGAATATTTGTAACCATGTCATCCAAAGAAACTATTAATTTCTCACATTTCCATATAAAAGGGTATAAAGTATTCTATAATTTTACCATAACATTTAAAAACCATAATGAATAAATAATTGAAAAATACTAATAATTTTTATGGGAATAACATTATTAATACAAGTAGAAGAAAATCCTATGGAATGAAATAAAAGTTGGTACCACACATATTGTTTCTATGAACGTAACAGATATGTAGATGGTCTTTTAACTAATTGGATTCTTAAGAGATCATTAAACAAGATAAAATCTATTGAAGGATGTTTTTATGAAGAAAATAGGGAGTCCATAAATTTTTTAGTAGATGTTTTGGGAATCCGTAGACCATTACAATAAATAAGAACAGAACTATCCCAATTTTCCATTCTCTACCTCCACCCATCAACAATTTATATATACTCAGATCCACTATTATCTATTGTAGATAAAATATTATTCATTACTTCATATATCCACGCCATATAATTTTATTAATACTAGATATCTAGTGGATGAAGATGGAAAAAATCACTTTATGAGTGTTATATATTCTCCTTTATTTTTTCAATAATGAATTTATATGCTAGTATTATAATTTGATGTGGGAGTTAATGGGTTATGAAATATATTTTCTTTGTATAACATATTTTGAAAATTTTATTTTTTTTAAATATAGTGTGATTTAGAATTATATTAACATATAACTAATTTATAGATCATTCAAATATGAGTATGATGTAATTGGATTTGATGCCCAAAATGAGCACATTTCTTTTGATCACTAAACCCTACCTGATGAGATTTCAATGTGTGTGGTGTGACCCTTAACAATTAGAAATAACTGATAATTTATAGTCATGAGTAAAATATGAATCAAAATATCCTAAGAATATCCCTAGACACTATGGTATTTGTATTAAGTGTGATGTTGAAATTTATATTTCAAATATATTGATTATCCAATTTTCATTATTTAAAATGATTATCACATCTCATTGTCACTATTCTAAACTAATTAGACTAAAACTCTCAATACATGCATAGAATTTCACTATCTCTTCCTTATATTCTTTAAAAAACTATCATTAAATAGATATGTTCAAAAAATTACGATTATACCAATTTCATGTAACACAAAAAACAAAAAACAAATTGATATTAAAATTGATTATTAATAAGTTTAATTAGTTGTGCAATAACTGTATCTCAATGATTTCTACAATTTCTCATCGGTACAGTTATATGTGTGTCAATAATATTTTAATTAAATACATATAATTTTTATTAATGATTCAAGAAATAATTAAAAATAATTATGTATCAATGTATGGGTATCAAGGTTTAAATCATTTCATCAAGAAATTTTTCTAAAATTATTCTCATTAAATTCATTGTCACATTTATCCTCATATATAGTGAGTCCATATCCATATTTCTCATATTTTTTACACCATGTTAGTGGTCCTATAAAAATATATAATTTAGTTTTCTAAAATTACAATCATAGAAAAATTTATTGATTTATCCTTGAGTAGAAATCCTTTTACTAAAATCAGTGATATAGAAAATGTCAACTCAATTCCTATATTATAAATCTTCTAATGGTTTCAAATATAATTGTAACCCAAAAATAAGAATTTGATTAATTTAACTATCTATTTGGGGTTTATATTTCCACTATGCTACTCACTATAGAATCCATGGGAACTAATATTTTTAATGACACTATATGGTTCGATGATCGATGTATTGACATGTCTTTGTTTTAGAATGAATATCACATATAGTATTTTAAGTGTTGTCTTTGTATTGACATTTCTATATATATTCAATGCATATTATGTCCATAATGAATATATTTTATGAAATATATATTGTCTCATGTTTTAATGATTTATTTATGGATTATTATTAAGATTTAGTTTTTGAATCATTGTTCCTTAAACTAGATTAATATTTAAAAAATATATTATCATATATCACTTTACATTACGGATATTTTATGTAATTAATAAATTAATAAAATAAAAATATATCTATACACATCCATAATAATAAAATTAATATATTAAATCATACACATTTTTGCAAAACAATTACATTTTTAAAACTAATTTTTATCATGAGAACATATAGGGAGAATGGCATCCCACAATTATGATGCTCTGACCCAACATAACACTACACAAAAATAAATAGAATAAAATATTATAAATGAACATAATAATGTTTATATTATTATATATATAAATACATATATGTATATATAATCTATAAATGATAATTAAATTCATGTTTCGAAGTTTAGAAAAATAAAATATAACATTATCATTAAAACTAAATAATATTTTTTCGAACCTATCATGTAATTCCGGGAAATAAAATTTTATAACAAGATGAATATAAAAAAATTTAAAAATTACATAGCATTTAAAATATATTAACTATATTAACATCTAAAATTATTCAAGTAGGAATAATATAATTAACGTAATATTTCACCTATATACCAAACTTGTTATAATAACATCAACATTTCAAGAAATTCTTTGAGAAAACCTATTTTATTTATCATAACAATTAATTATTATAAAAACAAATAAATAATTAGAATTATAACTAAAATATCATGATTTACCATTTTGGTAAAAAAATTATTTTACAATATATACCCTATCAAAAATAGTGATTTAAATCAGGTTGTATGATATATATTGTAACCATAGGTCTAATTTATTTTAATTTATTATTTCACTTGTAATTTTATTCAATATTTGAATAATATATTGTCCAAGGATCTCCACTATTTCCTCATAAGGACATGATACAAAATATTTCAAACAAAATCACCACATATCATAATATATATACCCTTAAAATAGTAAATTATATAGTGTGATATCCCATGTTTTGATGAATTTAATTTTATAGAACTTTCATTTATACCCTACAACAAAGAATAACTCATGAATGTAACTCTAAAATTTTATATGTCAACTTTTATGGTTTATTGATCATGTTTTTATAATTGTGTCATGGTATATTAAATATAATGTTATAGTTAACTACATTTTATTACAGAAATTTTATTACTAAAAATAGTATCAAGATATTTTGATTCCATCATTATGGTGGTTTAACCGAACTATTGTGTTTTTAGAAAATACGTTTCTAACAATAAATAGATAAATCCAATAAAAAATATAATAATTGATTCTATATATAAAATTAAAATCACAATATAACATTGTTTTCCTTAATTTTATTAAATTCCCTATTAATTAAGTAATGTTGTTAAATATCACTATGAAATAATTATCCTTTTTACGCATCCCAATATAGTATACAAGGCACACTAACTTGTGTATTCCATGTGAGGATCCCTCAATATCTAGAAGTGTGTTAACCCCATATCCTTAATTAATTTAGTGTAACCGATAGATTGATATATTTATGAACAAATTTATAGACCATGATTCAGTGAGAGTCCCCATGACGTTTTTTTTGTTATGTAATTATTATTTATGACATATTTTCTCTAATATGAGTAAAAATATATATTATAATTTTGAAACTTAACCAACACGAATTATCATATTTTTTCATATTATATATCATGTAATGAAATGTAGATTATTTAGTGAATGATAAAGTTGATTGAAATTCCACTTAATAATTATGTTCAATATATTAAATTTTATAGTTTATAGATTCCAAGAGTAAGCTGTTTAAATACACATGACACTAAAAGTCATCAATTACATAAATCAATCAATAATAATTTTCAATTTAAGGGGAGTTAATATAGATTATTTTCAATTTAGGACTTCACTATCTTAAAATAAATAATAATTTCATTTTATATTATTTTAACTAACATTAATGATTGTTTAAAATGATGAACTAACAAGGTCCTATAGAAGCATATGTTGATTTTATTTTGGTCAATCGAGAAATTTGGACGTAGATGAAATAAGATAATTTGTAATAACAACATAAACAGATTATTCGAGTTGATTTAGCATGGACATTGTGGTGTAATTTTTAATATCTTTCTTTTTCATTTTATTAATTTATCCTTAAGCCAATTTTGAATATGAGATTCATAATTTATTTTCCAATTTCCAAATAGTGAGATTTCATATATAACGATTTACTAAAAAATGATGCCCAATATAGATGCATAAAAATATCCATAAATTAGGTTAAATTTTTTTTTCTTAATAATAATTTTTTAAAATATACTAAATGGTGAAAAAATATATATATTATAACAAAAAAATTCAAAAAATAAAAATTTAAATATAGAATAATATTCATATAGAAGGTGGAGTAAAATTTATAGTCCAATAAATTAATAAATTTAAATTTAATTTAATTGAAAACATCATTATATATTCAAATAATCAACATCTGATGTAACATAGTTTTACAATCTTATAACCAATAAAATTGATTAAAAAATTAACTAGAAAAATAGAAATAGAGAAACATTTAACACAAATCATGTATATTTGTCCTTAAAAACGTAAAAAAATTGATTTCAAAAAGGATATAATTTTTAAAAATTAATTACTAAACATTTAAAAGGTACACCTAAATATACATAAACTCAAGTAAAAAAAATATCATTATTTCAAAATCAATAAATTAAAAAACATATAATATCTTACATCCACTAAAATCACTACCAAATCCTAATGTTAGTTCAAATGAAAATGGGAAAAGATATTTTATGTTATTAATTGAACAAAATTTTTTTAATAAAATTGAAAATATTAATTTGAATTTACTAAAAATTGAATAATAATAAATGGAGGAGAAACATATTGAAGTAATTGTTTTATAATGCGAAAAAATATGTAATGTAAATTATTTTTAGATATGATGTTCATAAAAGTTTATATCATTTCCCTCAAAGTAAATGTATAATAAAAATATAATTAATCCATAATCTTATGACTATTGATATTTTTATTATAAATTTTGTATATATTCTATATTTTGATAATTTAATATATATTCCAAAATATGATATTTTTTGAATAAAATATATGTCAATAAGTGGAAAAATTTTTGATAAAGAATTATCATTATTTTATCCATATAAAATATAATTATCCAGTAACGTTATATTGTCTTTTCAAATATATTTTATTTAATATATAATAACATTATACATTGTTGAGCCTTAGTTAGTTTTTTGTAAATGATAAATTGAAAAATCAATCATAGGTAGTATATATTTCAATAAAATATTGAAAAAAATGAATTTATTTTATTGAGAAATATGCGAACCGTTTATTATTCTAGATTACTTATGTGTATTATTGTTGGTTTTAATAAATTAGAGTTTCCACCTTATTTATAAGTATTATATATGTAGATGAATAAAATATTTTAATGTTTTTAAAGGATAAAAAGATCGATCTTTATGACATTTAATACAAAAGATAATAGTTATGTATAAAAATAATCTATTCAAATATGTGACAATGATCTTCAATACAATATTTTTATGGAAACTAAATACCTATTTGATGAAAATAATTTACATATAATTAATTTCATAACAAATAATGAATTCTTAGTTAAAATAACAGGTAATTACTTTTGACATTCTAAAAGTACAAAATAATTAATTTTAAATAATTTTTTTAAAAAGGTATCTTTAAATGAAGTAAAACAATAAAATAACTTTTTAAAATATTTACCTTTTTCGTGAATTATTTTTTAAATTAAACTGTATATTATTTTTTATTATTACTTTTTAATTTTTTTATAGAACCCACCATATATCAGGTACACAATAATTTAAGAATGTTTTTTCATTAATGTAGTCTTTGGGGTGTAAGGAAACATGGGTTTAAAGTAGAAATTTTTGGAGCATCCATACAAACAATATAGATAGTGCATGGTTTGTACTAACCATTAAAAATCTACAAGGTATCGAAAATTTATTTAATATTTGTGTCATCCATTGTTTTACAACGATTAAATAATCCATTTGTATCATCAAGGAAAACCATTTCGGGTATGGTGTTTTCCAGAGGGGTGTCATAGTTTGACCAAACTATGATGCTTTTTGTATGGGACCATGTAACCTGACTTTTAAAAGAGACTGTAGTCACGCATGGTAGGTTAATGGTTGGATTAACCTTGTTTTTTAACCATAATAATCACACATGACAATAAAAATATCTGTTCTTCTACTTTTACCTTATTTGATTATATTCCTAATCACATTTATTCTCAACATAATCCTTCCCCAGTGATCTACAGTCTTATCCCATGGGATTTTTGGCTATTTACCTTCATTATTAATGTATTTATCAAGGTATGTTTAGGATTTGATGTGGTTTCTACTCCTCTTCCTAGATCCTCGCAAGATATATCCTCTCATTGACTTTTTGGAACAAGTGTGCGTAATGTATTTTTTATTTAATGGTTTTCATGGAGTTTCTTTGTTTTTCTTATTGATCAAATTATATTAGTACCTGATATACTCTTCCAAAATCATTTTTTAGTGGTGAGTAGTATTACCTCTATTCATAAGGTACATGTTTCTATAGAAATGGAAAATTCAATGAAGTGGTTATTTTTTTGATAATTTCTATAGGTTTGTTTAATGATTTTATTTTTTTCTTTAAATTGGATTTATTATAATGAAAAAATATTTTAAAAAGGGGGATTCATTATAAATATTTTCCACACACTAAGGATTTGATAAAATTATTGAATAGTGGATTTTATTTAAAAACAATAAATCTAGGTTTAAATAGGATTGACTTGGAATTCGAACTATTTTAGACAAAATGATAATAATTTATTGATGGATATTTAAAATTTTAGCACATTGGGAACTCTATTGGCATTGAGAAAAGAAATGTCGCTCATAGTCTGTGTAATTCCACATCTGGTTTTCTTTCACTCTACAATGTGTACTTCCATTAGAGGTTATACCAACTGGATAGAATGCATTCCTATATTGGGGAATTATATTTTATGCCTATTGAATATACCCCTAGGCTAGAGCCCAAATGGTGTTCTTTTCAACATTGGATTAGATTATCACACTATAGTTTGTTCATGGTTATTTTCCTATATAACTTCACATGATGGATTAGTCATTCCAATTTTCTATCATTTTTTATGTATATTGTTCATATAGTTATTTTCTCACATTCTTAAACATGATGGATTATTCATTGTTATATTTTTTACATGTTTAAACATTTTTATTCATGTATTGTATTGGTAATAGTCAAATTTTTATACACAAATACCTTTTATATTACTCATTTTATGAATAAGAAATGATTTTATTAACATCCAATGTATTATTTAAAAATAATTTAAATATATTAAAATTCATTGTAAAAGTGTAGTAATTTTATATATGAAACAATAGTATTCTAGATATTATAATCTGTAATGATTTTATGATGGAATCATTAATTTTTTTCTCACACAAAACATTTTTCCTTGGGGTGGTAATACATGTTGTTTTAGAAGTATGGGGTAAATGGAATCATATTATGTATCATTCTTGTTTATCAATTCATTACACTATTTAAAGTAGTATCATTTGGAGGTGACATTTTTCCACATTGAGACATCATGGTATTATATTTTCATAATACTTGGATTATCTGGTTTGTCTTGGACTACGTTGATCTTGGATGTATCTTGTTATTATACATTGTATTATACTCATAAATATTGATTTGTTATATAAAAATGATGATGCTTTTATCTTTTTATCCCTTACAACATTTTCACTAGTTTGTTCAGTCATCTTCTCTTTTTAGAATGAGCAGGTTCGTTATTGAATGGTATCAGAGAGAATTTCCCAACTTAACAAGTGATAAAACTACCTGGTTTGGTTTAAGTGTCTGTCATATAAATGAGTTAGGATAATCTATATATTGGTGTTATGTATGGGAGGGTTCATTTTGTTTTGACTACCATGGATAATCATGAGTTTCCAAACCAGTCTGATTTTTTTTACCACATTTGGGACAAGGAGATTGAGGTCAATTGAATGAAAAGGATGATGAGTTTATTTGAATGGAACTATTCCTTTTTAATGTGTTTATATTTATCAGTGTAAATAATATTACATTAAATTATCATTATATTAAATTATTGAATTGAAATAATGATGTCAGTATAATGAATTTTGTTTTTTTTTCAAAAATATGACTGGTTATTAATTCCTATTTATTAGATGATTCCTCATTGAAGATATTTCCTGAATTCAGTTGAGGAAAATTTGAGACATGATCTACAAAAAATACCCATCAATGTAAAATTATGTGGCAAGAGAACTAGTGAGAACTTTCCAAACTCTATATCAAGAGTGTGATAGGAATATATTATGTTTACTGGATCACTATTTGGAATTCAGTAAGAAGTATCCACGCATGTACTATGGTATCAATAGATGACAAGAATACAAGGACTGAATTATGAGTGTTAAGAGGAACATTAAAATCATGAGGACTATAGGGGACTCTATGTCCTGTTTTTAAAAATATATTATTATGGGAATGAAAGGTAGATTGTGGGACTCCAGTGTGAATTCTATGTCTCATAATTATCATATATTAAAATTTTCAGGTATATATTCAACTAAAAATTTTACTTTGATATGTTATGTAAAATGATGACACGGGTGTTTCTGACAATAGATCATGAATATTTAAATATTTTGGAGTATTGCACCCATTTTTTAGAGTGGTTGAATTTGGAACTAGAGAATATCACCTATGTACACATATAATATTAAAGGTTTAGGGTTGGGATTAAGGCTGAATACTCAATTGATGTTGATTCTAATGCTCTTTTAGAAATTCATGAAGGTGGTTAAAAATTGAGCTTCAGTCAAAGTTGTAACAGTTGAAATGAATTCTTTTAGTAGAGAATGAGTTATTAAATTTGGTAACTAGTTTTTTTCTTCTGGGTAGAAAATGAACCAAAAGGGTGGTATTTTTTCATTTTCAATATTTTTAGGGGATTCACCAAGATAGTAGAATCATAATTATACCATTGTTGAAGTCATTTTCATACAAATCATAATGCTTTAGAGGCCGCTCCAACTTTTAATTGATCCATACTATCAACCCAAATAAGAAATAGCTTTGAAAGTCTATCAAGTGGAGTTAATGTTGTATCTATTATCTCCAATTTTTCACAGATTCTTACTAATTCATCCATGGGTGGTGTTTCTAATCCTCTCCCACGAGGGATGTTCAATTGGCTATATCTAGAATGATTTAGGAAGTGTACTGTGTGTTGTTGTAATCTGATGTAGGGACCACTACTATTTGATGTAATCTACATACATCTTCATTTATGGTGATAGAAATTTTGGATACAACTATTACTCATTCATTAATATCATCAATGATAGTGAAAATTTTGTCATTATGTTTGAAACATATACCATTCATTTTTTATATTCACCATTATTGGTAATTTTTTCAAAGATATTATTAATTTTACTTATATGTTAGGTGAAGATAGCTGATTTTGAGGTGGGCGGTACTTTTTAGTTAATGAAATCAAAATCATCATCTTGACACATGATGTTAATTAAATGATTAGTGATAATGATATGTTAAATAGTTATCATCTTTGAGCTTATTATTTTTCATTGGATATGTGAATTTATGTTTTTTCAAAGACACTAAGATCCCAGATTGGGAGGGGGATTTTTTTTCCATATGATGGTGTAATATTGGTATATTCATCAAATATGTTTCATTATTTTGTTTATAGGTTTCATTATTTTATTCATCCTGTAATGGTTAGTGTGTACCCAATGGACTTTCAGGATTATTTATCTTGGTTAAAACCACAAAGGGATGTAAATTTTAATATATAAATTATCTCTTGTATAATTCCAATTTCTATGCCTTATTTTTGAATGGATCCTTCTGATATTATAGAATAGAAAGTGTAGCTTGAGAAACATTCAGCTAATAGATTTATTCATCCTAGTGTGTAACATTGATTTTTCAGGTACTCCATTCCGTGATGGAATATAGGAGACTCATAAATTTTATAGATTATTTATTGAATAATAAGGTGACTATTGAGAACAGATTTCCTTTCCCTAGGATTGGTGATCTCATTGACACATTTATAAGGTCACATTGGTTTTTAAAGATTCACTATTGGTCAGGGTACCACCGGTTGACTGTAAAAAAAATAAATATACCAATGAAATTGTTTAAGAGCCAGTATAGGAATTTCATGTTCCTAAAATAGTTATAATGACTCAGTAATTCACAGCTGTAATTTATAAATTTCAAGAACAAAATTAATCCTCGGTTCAAGTAATATTTTTTGGTTTTGTTCAGGTATAGTATCATGGTCTACTACATATTTGGGGAGAAGCATAAATACAATTTTTATATCATTATTTAGAACTTGATAAAGTAAAATTTATATTTTCTGAATTTAAATCTGATTTTTTGATCATGGAAGATAAATTTCTTGGTATTCTAATATCTTTGAGTAGAATCATATATGATCGTGAGAATAAACGGGTTGTTATGTTCTAATAGGAGTCGTGATATGTGTTGGAGATCAAAAATTTGTTATGTTCATATTATTAATACATATGGTTTTTTGATGATGTTTTCTAGATAACTACTTGATGATAGTTTTTACCCATTATTGTGTAATTTTTTGAATGGAATGATAGGTTTATGAGATATTTTCTAATCAAAAATATGATGTTGAATTCACACCCATTTTTTATTAATATAGAACTAGGTTTGGGTGATGATGTTTTTTTCTATGGTTTTTGATTTTTTTTGGGTTGTATCTTGATAAAATGGAAATAGGTGTTTACCTCTGCTTATATCTTGTTACATCCTCAAGAGAAGAACTGCCCTTCCCAAAACCTTTATTTCACATCTATTATCAATGTGCTAAAAAGGTTACATCACTATCTATATTGGTAGAGGATTATAGTGTATTCAGATAATAAAATCATGAAATATATTTTCACTCAAAGGGAAATTTACATTTTATAGTGACATTAGGTGGATTATCAATATACATTATATTTTTATATAGTATAAAGTCATATGAAAATTAATTTTGGTGATGATTCCATGAGTAGAAAAATACCCACAAAGTTCATGAAATAATAAATTAAGTAGTGGTCTCTGGTGTGATTATTTTATAATATGACACTAAGAGATGGATAGTTTCATCAAAATGTGTTCATGGTATCAATAAAAGAGTAGTAGTATTTTTATAAATGACTTCGACTCATGAAAGTGATATAAAAAAAAATTTAAATGCATATGTAAGGAATTTAATTATTGGGAGACCTTAACTGATTGGTCTCAGTCTCTAAGGTGAGACATTTTCATCCATAGAATGTTAGTTTTTTAGATTATCTATGGTAGCATTTGATGGTTAATAGATAGTAGTAATGATGGTCCGCAGTCCATGAGGATACCAAGATATATCAAAACATTAGGCAACATTTTTTTTGGTAAGGGATGTGATGAGAGGTTTCATATATATTTTCAATGGTTCTATCTTTTCCAAAAATTAAGATGAAACCTGAAAAAACTTTTTAGTTTCTTCATTAATTATCATTTTTGATATGGATATGGGATGATATTTTAATGTACATTATCATTTTGTTTCTATAAAATACATGTTTTAAATATTCAATTTCAGTGATCATGGAATAAAATTTATAATCTTCTCATTTTATAACAATAATGTAGATGATAAAAGTGTAATAGCTAAGATACATTACATACGTTGGATTGTTTGTCATAATTAGGTTCTATATATGATTATTTATTATATTTATCTAGGTTTAAAAAATATTTATAGGTTGTTTTTTTATTTAGTTGAAATTTATCATGGATTATCATCTACAAAATGTTGATCATATTGAATGCTCAATCCGGGTTTTCTAGGATATAGTTAAACATTGTGTTCTAGATTTTAGTGGATTCATGGAAAATATTTTTCCTATGGTATAATATTTATATAACCATAGCTATAGGTATTCGGTCATTATGGTTCCTATTGAGATGTTTTTTGAGTGGTAATGTACACATCCCATATGTTTTATGTAGAGTATAACGTATAGTCATTTTTGAGATCAGTGCCATTTCAATGATTGAGGAAGTGGTGGAGGTGACCATATATATATTAATTACAAAATTTATCCCAAAAAAACTTATACATATTATAATTAAAAGTTTATATATTTTTTTGATAGTAATCAAGATTTTCTCATAGATTCAACATTACTGGTACACTATCAATATGGTAGAAATTGTAAGATAGTGTCAAGGTTTATTTTCTCATTTTATACCACTAAGAAACATCAATGGTTTCATATCAGTTGGACATAACTATTCTATTTTCATGTATATAAGAAGTGTTTCACGTTACCAATCAAAAGTAGTGTTTACTATATCCTTCCATTTTGTTTAAATGGGATGATGTTGATCTTAATATAGAATGAACTATAGTTTAGCAAACAGTACATATTATGGATCACCCAGATAAGGTACCCAGCCTTAAAACAATTTCATTGGTATGGTTAATGTGGATTTCTATATGGGATAGACATGAGACATGAGAATTGTAATTGTTAATAAGGAAACATAACCATTCCCTTTATTTAGTTCCATGATTTTGGGGCTATTTTATAGAAAAAATAAATTTATGGGTGTGAAATTGTAGAACACATAATATCATATGTATGATATAATTTAATATCAGTTTAACATTAATTTAATTTAATATTTTTTAGGGAATAGATGAAAAAACAGATATTTTTTTAGGTTAGAAACCCAGAGCACAGGTGGATATTGTTTACTAATAAAAAAACATGCAGTGTGGATATGTGTTTCAATAATGGTGTTTTTACTTGGTTAATAATAGATAATGAAACCACATTTCTCATTACGAAAAACTATATGGGGTCTTGATGTTTTATCAAGGGGTTTTTGGATTTACTAAACTGTGAAACTGTTCATGAGAGACGATAAAAATTCTCTTCTAAAAGAGATAGTAGAAACAAATTTTTTGTTCAAATATTTTATAAATGTGTGGCCTAAACATGCATGACATTCTAAAACATTAAAAAAATTTATTTTTACCATTTTTCATTATTATTTTATATTCTTATTTATATGTTAATATTAGTTGGCCATGATCAATTCCATTTTTCTAAATCTATAGGCCTCTCCCATGGGATTCAAATTGATTTCAATTAATTCATGATAAATTAAAGAAGGAATATTTATCTTTTGATGTTGTTTCTTCTTCATTTCCTATATTCATTCTATATCTATCATCTCATTGTCTCATTTTAAGACATTTGGCACATGAATTCCATAAATAATGTGTCTGATGGATTATATTGTGTTTTTTTTGAGTATATATCATAAATATCTGATCTAAATTTCATAACTCCCCTTTTTCATAGGTGATTCATTATAACTCATATCATGATGAAATTGATTTAATAAAAGGATAAATTATTTTAGATTTTTTAATATTATAATCATTTTTTATTCACTAAACATTATTTATTTCTGATTATAACGACTTTTTGATAAGAAATGAAATTTCAATGAATTTTTTATTTAATAAATGTTTTTGCAAACTGTGTGTTTGATATAATACTCAAATAGTTTATTTAAATTAAAAATGGGATTTCATGCAAAAAAATTGGATTGTCATTGTACAGTTGAACAAATTGTGATAATTAGTTTTCCATGGATTTAGAAAATATTCTCACATTAGTAACCTTAGTTGTTCTAGGAATAGACATGTCATACATAGAGTGTGTAATGAATCTTTTGGTTTTATTTATCTATAGTATGCATAATTAGACTAGAGGTTATTTCAATTACATCCACATTATCAATTTATTTTTGACTTATATTTTTTATTGTACATATACCCATATTCATGGGATCAAATTGAGTGATTTTTCATTTTTAATTAGATTATAACAAGGTGTAAATGACGGTTTAATTTTCTCATATACATTAAAATGATTGGTTGGTCATGTAAATTTTATTATATTCATTCTGATGATAGATTTGTTGGGGTTATTTTCTCACAAACATTCACCTGATGGGCTATCCATGGTAATTTTTTACAAGTTTACCTAATTTTGTATTCATGCATTATAATGGTAATTCTCTCATGTTTAACCACTAATACATTTCATATTCCTTCTGTGAGAATAAGAAATGATGTTAAGAAAAAAATTACTATGATTTTAAAATAGTTACAATTTATGCAAATTAAATGTAATTTGATATTTGATTTAGACCTAGAATTGTAGTATACATGAAATTTGATTTTTTTGTTGATATTTGGGTATAATCCCCCTTTATCCTGTTCTCAAACCTCAATTTTTACAATTATATGGTTATAGATATTCTTTAAAGGATTTAGGTATAGGGAAAAACATTTGGTAGCATTCAACCTTCCTTTTTCATTGTAGACATCATAGCAGGGTGTTTAGGAGGTGAATGTGTAATGGCTCGAACCCACCTGGTCCATTACATTTCCAAAACATAGCTCCACAGTAATGGTGGCATCGTGAGGGTGGCACCGTGAAAGTGACACTGAGATGGTGGCACCGGTGACGGTGGCACCGTGAGGGTGGCACCATGACGGTGGCACTATGAGTGTGGAACCGTGACGGTGACACTGTGAGGGTGGAACCGTGATGGTGGCACCATGCACTCACCGAGCGGTCTATGTCCTTTCCCAGTTCCTTACATTTCCGCTCCTGCAACATATTTATTGATGTAAAGTTGATTTAATTCCCCCTTTCAATGGCATTTAATGCCCATTAATAATATCTAAAATCCCACAATATTCGGGCAACCCTCAACATACCAAAACATGTGGTTTTTCCTCAGTGTCACACCCTTCCCCATACCTTCTCTATATTCTCCTGTTACATGTTTCCTTATGGTTAAAGAAAACTGTTTAACACATTGCTGTTATGACCACCTCTCCAGAGATAATTGTTAAATTACAATTAATTCCATCATGCCGAACAACCCAATCGCGTGGTGAAACCACGATCCGACATTATAGTTGTTCAAAATTCCATATCCCATAATAATGGGATCTCATCATAATATCATGATAGAAATTAGTTCTTTTACTTCTTTGCTAGTATCTTTTTCTTCTTTGTTCATTTGGAGTTCCCATTCCCGAGGCATGTGGTGCTCCTATGATGGAGCCTTTCTGCTCAACCTTGGAGTGCCCGATGTTCCTCCCCTGCATGTCACACATCCCCAGTTCTTGGAATGTGGAGAAGAACTTCAATCCTTTATCAACCATGTTGTAATTTTCCTTCATCTCCTTCTACTGTGTAACATGAGGGGATGGTACCCTATAATTTCTGTGGGAATGGATGAAACCAAACTTTAACAAAGATAATAAACATAATGTTAATGAATGATGGGGTGCATTTGACAATACTGCTGTACTCTTTTATAATTTCTATATATTGTGAACTTTATGGGCACATTATCACCAAAAATCATGGTCGTAGGTGGTCTTTCATTGCGCACTAATGAACCCTTGTCTTCTATGATGATTAATTGACTATAACATGGTAATTGGTTAATCACCTAAACTCAGTTAGTTAAATGGATTCCTAGTGAACATCAATCGTTGTGTGGTCACCTAGGTTATCCAACACAAAGAAGAACCTAATAAATGATGTTCTTAAACATGGATGTTTTCCGACTATGATTTGGTAGTAGGTTTGTTGTTCTTCTTGATGCTTATGGGGTGACATGGATAGTGATGGGATCCTATGTTGTGGCATGGTTGTTGGTTTTGAATCTGAATATCTTCTGGGGTTGTATCTCAAGGTATGGTTTAGTTCCAGTACTTTGAGGGATCTTACAGATCCCTTGGTTGTTGTGACTTCACAAGAGAAACTGGAGTGAATTCTTAAATTGCGGTTTGGGTTTTTTTTCTTTCATTAGCTTCTAGATATGCCTATTAGTTTCCCAGTATTTCATAATTCACTTAAATAGGATCGCATGATCATGAAAATAAAAATGGGAATTATGGGGAATTTTTTTCTAGGATGATTGGTGACACGGTCGGGGGTTCATTGTGTCTTGTAAATGAATAGTAGTGAGGGTGTGTGTGCTTAAGTTAGTTTTGTAACTCCGAGGTTGGGATGAGTGCTTGTTCTAAATATTACATATAATTGTAGTTCTTATTTTTCTTATCCGCGCCCCACCCATGGTGAGAACTTATTTCCGAAAACCCCCATTTCATAGGGGGTGTTTCCCCCACACTCCTATGAGTGGATGGTTGTTAGATTCTTTTCTTCTCCATTTCCCGAATATCCCATGACTCATCGTGTAGGTTGTGATGGCCTGAGGTCCATTATATCCCATGATTCCTTAGGCAGAGTAGTTGTGGTGGATGCCCAGGTGTGTGCGATCAGGTTGTTTCACAAGTGTCTTAGGGATGAGGCCCAGGTATCATCGGGCGTGGCAGTAGTTGTTCGGTCCTAGGTGTTTACAGGCATGGTTACACATGGTTGATGTGGCCCCCGTGTTTGCAGGGAAGATGTGCGATTGTGGCCGAGGTTTGTGCGGGAAGGGTGTGGCAGTGGGACTACGGTTAGAATGGCAGGAGAGCATCGAGGCATATGATGTCTTCAATAACCAATGGGGAAGTGGTGTTTTGTACCCAAATATCGATGTGTTCTTTCTATTATATTTCTTGACTTCCTTTATTTGGAGAGAGTGCCTTGGTGAGGCTTGGGTGTCCAGTTTTCCTTGGTAGGTGTTTCAGTTATCTCTTTTCTCATGGGGCATTAGAATGCATCCCCACTTGTGCACGAGGGCTTTTGGTTTTCCCAAATGAGTATACCTGTATGCTCACCCTACATATATAAAATTGTTTTTAGGTTTCCAGGAGGACTTCAGGGATTGTGAAGGGTTGTAATAGTTTATACGATGGGACAGTTGTTGTTGCAGTATTTCATTATTTTGGTACTTCTTTTTGGGGTTTTCTTTTACTTTGTATCATTTACATTTGGAACATGCATATGAGAATTGTTTGTTTTGGATTTACCTATACTTCCAAATTTGGTTTTGTTGGGATTTACTATCTTATTTCATGATACTATAAAATAAAAAGGGTAATTCCTTCCATCTTGTGTGTGATTCTATACCCTTGGTGCTATTTTCCACTCTAGGACCAACTGAAGGCAAGTCTCGGGGGTAATTGTCTCTCCTTCAACATGAAGAAGGAAGGTTATGGAAACCTATTGTCCCTTGTCTCATCTTGGAGAAGGCAGGTCATGACAGAATGGTAATAGTGGAGGAGGTTGAGAGATAGGATGGAGTTTGGAGTTAGGAATAGTGAGGATTGCATGAGAATGTAGGGAAACATTGTTGGAAAATCATGTTTTGTGAAATAGGCCAGGGAAGACCGGCTATGACATGGGATTTTAGGGCCCCCTTTGATCCGATGTAAAGACTCTGGGCCTAGAGAATGACCCTGAATAGTTACAAAAATTGCAAGTTAGATACCCCAGGGAAGGTACATGCATCATAATGACTTATTTTCTTGTGTTTCATGGGTATTTGGGGACTTAAAGTGAATAAGAACTCTATGAAAATTTAAGAAAAATATTCTACACTACTCGAGATCAGGCAGTCCTTGTTTACCTTGTAGCTATATAACATGGGTGAATACCACAATTAGTGCAGGTGGTGGAGGCCCAGGAGGATGAATTGGATGATTGGAAGAGTACTAACCATGAGAAGGAGGAAGATCGGTGGTAGAGGAAGATTCATGCTTTCAACGACATAACCTTGGGAATTACGTGGGAAGCACCTTGGACATGGAGAGAAAATGCTGGCTTGAGGAGATCGTGATAGCTTTCATCCTGATCAAGGATCCGATGGAGTACTGGGTTCCTCTAGATGTAAGCAAGATGTGAGGAGCAGCATGTCAGTGGTGGATGCTCAACCTCGGGTAGAAGAGGGTGGCTGAGGTTACGTGTGTTAACTTCGAGAGGGAGTTTCGGGTGTTCTTCCTCTCTTCCATGATGAAGGATGTGATGTGGCATGATTTACTCTTCCTCCAATAGGGGGGGGGGGTATGTTAGTGAGGGTGTTGGGGATCAAGTTTGAGGATCTCCTTCGCTTCGCTATGGACCATTTTACGGATGAGGAGTCTCAGGCTTGAAGTTTAGATGAGGCACTTTGACCTTCTCATTAGTATGTTGTTACTCCCTTTACCATATTGACATAATCAGAGGTCTAGAAGAATTTTGATGTGGTTGAGAGGATGCACACGCTTGGAGTTGTATTGTGAGAGAAAATATAGTTAGTCTCAAGGGTAAGTTCGTCAGCAGCATGCCTACATCATCAGGGCCCTCTAGGTTTCGACTAGTAGAGAAAATTCCCCAGCAGTTCCAGTTCCGATATCCTAGTCTGCGCCCTTTTATTTCGGGCCCATGATGGAGATTCTTCTCTTGGGGTATCCATGGGAACCTTTAAAATCATCCCCCTGACCGAGTATAGTACAATTGGTGTGGTCCAGTGTAGCACCCGCCCCAGCCGCAGTAGTTTCCAACAAGGCCCTTTCAGCAGTAGGAGGAGGGACAACGAGCTCCTACCCCTCCATGGGCAGACGTCACAAGAGGAGGCTGACCTCAGGGTACTCCTAAAGGACATCGACTAAGGCACGGTCGGGGAGGCAGCTGACAGTCCAGGGGCAGGGGCACTAGGCGTGGGCAGTTACACGTCGTAGAGGCAGCAGCTCCAACGGGGCCAGAAGACTTTCAAGGTACGATCAGATTGTTTAGTACTATTGTCTATGCCTTGTTTGATACATGAGATTCACAATCCTTTGTTGTGCCCAGTCTGGCCCATGCTCTGGGTCTAGATGCTGAGAGACTTCCAGTTCCCCTGGTGTTAGGTATAGTAGTCAGAGGTCAGACCGACTTGTTTTATGTTTTTCCAGGGTGTAGACTTATGATAAGGCCACATCAGTCAATCAAGAAACTTCTACTGTTGTAGATACACCCATACAATTTCATCCTAGGAATTGACTGGTTGTTCTCTGTGAGTTCCATTATTGAATGCTTCTAAGGAAGGATCATGTTTTTAGACTTGGGAGGTCGACGTGTGACTTTCATCAGCGAGCGGTGTTACCAAGAAGGTCACTGGTGAGTGGGGCCCCTCCTTTCGTTGTAATCTAAACTGTTAGTGGAGTCGGTGGATAAAAAAATGGTGGAATTCCCAGGGATCATTAGTGAGTTCATGGACGTCTTCCCTGAAGAAGTGGTGACTCTACACAGTTGACGTGATGTTGTGTTCGGGATAGACTTGAAACCTGGATCGCATCTTATTTCTATAGATCCATCCCAGATGCCACCTTCTATGTTGTTGGAGTTGCGTATTCAGATTGATGATCTGATAAATAAGGGGGTTGTTTGACCAATTACGTCACCTTTGGGTGCTCATGTCTTGTTCGCAAAGAAGGAAGATGGTGGTCTCAGGCTATGCATAGACTACTGGTGACTTAATCTAGTAACGGTTAAGAAACTTTACTCTCTTCCAATGATAGACGGTCTCCTTGACAGGTTGATGGGACCATGTTTGTTATCTAATATAAATAAGCGGTCTGGATATTACCAGGTGAGGGTGAAGGAGGGCGACATCTCAAAGACTGCCTTTAGATGTAGGTATGGACACATTGATTTTGTATTCATGATGTTCAGTGTTACGAATGCACTTGTTTTGTTAATGGGACTCATGAACTCCATCTTCTGGGAATACCTGGATCGGTTCGTAGTCATGTTTATTGATGACATCATGATCTACTCAAGGTCAGAGGAGGATCACACTGAGCACCTGAGAAAGGTTTTAGAGGCCCTCTGATAGCACCAACTCAATGGGAAATTGTCCAAGTGCATGTTCTGTTCGTGAGAAGTGAACTTCCTTGGTAACGTGCTGTCCGAGCAGGGAGTAGCAATGGACCCATCGAAGGTCGAGGCAGTTGTTTCATGGGAAAAACCAAGATTGTGTCAGAGGTTCGTAGATTCCTTGTAATGGAAGGTTACAACTGGAGGTTTTTATTCAACTTCTCCCATGTTGAAGTACCAATGACATCTTTTACCATGAAGGGCCAGGATTTTGTATGGGATGGGAAGTGCGAGGAAGCCTTTATCTATAAGAAGTAGAAGTTGGTAAGTGCCCCAGTGCTAAGGTTTCCAGAAGAAGGGGTGGATTATGATGTGTTTTGTGATGCTTTAGTACAATTCCTCGGGTGTGTGCTGAAGCAATGATAAAGAGTGATCTCTTATAGGTCTAGACAGTTATGTCCCCATGAGCGTAATTATGCCACCCATGATCTGGATCTTGCAGTGGTCGTGTTCACACTAAAGATGTGGTGGCATTACCTCATCAGGGAGCACTTCATGGTCTTCATAGTTAAATTTTTTTTTGACGTATATCTAATCAAAGTGTGACCTGAACCTACGGTAGAAAAGGTGGATTGAGTACCTTCAAGACTACGACATCGGGATTTCCTAAACCTTAGGAAAAGGTAATTTGGTGGCCAATGCCTTGAGCAGGATGTTGCTGAAGAATACGGTTCGAGAGTTGGCAGATTCATGGAAGGCAATGGAGGAGTTGGTTGCCCTCCACCTGGATGTAAGAGAGGACGGTGTTAGAGGTTGTCTATGTCAGATGATAGTGCAATCATCTCTCCTACGGAAGCTGGAGGAGTCTCAATGGGGAGACATAGAGAGTGAAGTAATGTCTGACTAGGATAAACATTATGATGCTCCGGAAGGGTGGAGAGAGAATGTCCAGAATCAGATTCTTTTAAGTGGGATGTTGTTTGTTCCAGAGATGATGCGCAAGAGAGTTCTTGGTGAGTTCCACAACTCACCCCTGGAAGTACACCCATGAGCTTCCAAAATGTACCAAGGCTTGAGAGGTCAGTTCTGGTGGCCCAGGGTGAAGCAGGAGGTGGAAGATTTCGTATAAAATTTCCTCGTGTGTTAGTATATGAAGACTGAAAACCATATCTAAGAGGTTTGTTACAACCTTTATATGTACCTGAGTGGAAATGGGACGACATCTCGATGGATTTCGTCATGGGACTACCCAACGTTGAAGGGGGTTGTGATACTATCTCCTTAGTGGTGGAACGAATGACAAAATTGGCCCACTTCCTAGAAATCAATGAGTCATGTACGGTGGATTCCCTAGCACAGAGGTACGTGGATGAGGTGGTGCAGTTGCACGTAGTCCCGAGATCCATAGTCTCAGATTGGGATGCACGGTTTAACTCATAAGTATCGAGATGATTGCAGCATGCTTTTAGAACCCAGCTACGTCTATACACTGATTTCCACCACCAGACAGATATACAGATAGAGAACACCATCCCGACATTGTAGGATATTTTAAGAGCACATATTCTGGACTCTAGGGGATCACAGGAACGACACTTTCCTCTTATGGAGTTTTCCTACAACAATAGTTATCAATCTACCATTGGCATGGATCTATTAGAAGATTTGTACGGGAGTATGTGGCACTCACCCGTGTGTTGGACAGTGGTGTGGGAGGGAGGTGTTCTTGTCCAAGAGGTGGTGAAGAGCATGAAGAAGAAGGTTCAGCTTATACGAGAGAGGATGAAGTCAGACCAAGACTAGAAAAATTCATATGCCGGAAGTTGGAGGAGACATTTTGAGTTCGAGGTCGGGTACCACGTGTTCTTGAAGGTCTCCCCTCAGCGTGAGCAATAGAGGTTCAGAAGAGGGAGTATGCTTTCTCCTAGGTTTATTGGACATTTCGAAGTGCTGCGGCTAGTTGGTGAAGTGGCTTTTTAGCTAGTGCTACCACTACCACTACTAAGACTGAATGATGTCTTCCACATGTCTCAGCTCTAATGATATCTACACACTGATTCACACTTCCTCAACTGGGGAAAGCTAGATATCGAGGACGACTTGACTATTGTGGAAAGACTAATGAGGATATAGGATCATGATGATAAGGGGATCAATGAACGGACCATTCATTTGGTTCGTCTGTTGTGGAGGCATGGAGGGCTCGAGGAAAGTACCTGGGAACGGGAGAAAATGGTACACGCCCAGTTCCCTAGAGCTGATTTGAGTTTTGTTCTATTTGGATTGTAGTTGTTTATGATGGAATGATTTACCCTTTTAACTATGGAATGTGCAATTATCCTTATTTTCTGGATCTGTGTGAAGTGTCCTAACTATAGGGGATGAGAGGAACCAATCCCCAATTAAGACGCTTTAATGTGGAAGAGATTAAACCCGTCCAGGCAAGTCACTGCAACCCAAAGAGGATATTATCATGACATGGAGGAATAAAATCCCTAACCCATGTGACAAGACAGTTTGACCCTCAAGTGTTCCTGGTTACATGAGGGAGAGGTGTTACTAGATTTCCATGAGGTTTAATACTGAGTGGTATCTTTCGATGTGGTTGTTCGAACCCATATTTTCTTCGTGTCTAGTTTTGATTCTCGAGGGCGAGACTAGTTTGAGAGGTATCTGATGTAGTGGCTCGTAACCACCTGGACCATTACATTGCCAAATCATGAATCCAATGTGACGATGGAACCATCAGGGTGGCACAATGATTGTGGCCCCGTGTCCTCACCGACCGGTCTCCATTCCTTCCCACTTCCTAACTTTTCCTCTCCCACAACATATCTTTTGACGTAAATATGATTTAATGCCCCCTTTAAAGAAATTTAATGACCATAAATAATATCATAAATCCCTCATTAGTTTAGAAACCATTAACATAACAAAACATGTTATTTTTCCTCAGTGTCACGCCATTCCGTATATCTTCCAGATCCGCCCCTATAAAGAGTTTCCTTGTGGTTAAAGAAAACTGTTTAATGCATAGCCGTTATGACCAACTCTCCAGGGAGAATTGTTATTTGAAAATTAATTCCATCATGCGTAACCCCCCAAATGAATGGTGAAACCATTATCAGATGTTATAGCCATTCAATGTTCCATATCCATTAACGAAGGGATATCTTCTTTGTATCATGCTAGAAATTCTTTCTCGTTCTTCTTGGCTAGTATCCTTTTATTCATTGTACATTTGGAGTTCCCCTTATCAAGGAAAGTGGTGCGCCTGTGCTAGTGCCTTTCTGCTCAACGGTGGAGTCCCCATAGTTCCTCCTCAGCAAGTAACACTTCCATAGTTCTTGGTGCGTGGATAAGAACATCGATCCATGATCAACCAAGTAAGGATTTTTCATCGTCTCTTCCTACTGTGTATCATGCAGGCAGGGTACACTACCGTTTCTATGGGAATGGATGAATCCAAACCTTAACATAGATAATAAGCAGTCTATTATAGAATTATGGGTTGAGTTTGACAATTCTTCTATACTGTTTTATAGTTGATATATGTTGGGAACTGTATGGTCTTATTCTAACATAAAATCATTTTTGTTGGTGGTCATTCCTTGTGCACTAATGATCCCATTTCTTCTATGTTGATTAAATTACAATAACATTGAAATTGGTTAATCACATAATATCGGTAGGTTAAATGGATTCCTAGTGAACATCAATCCTTGTGTGGTCACCTAGGTTAAAAAACAGAAAGAAGAACCTAATGAATGATCTACATGATCCAGGAAGATTCTCTACACGGTTTTGGTAGTAGTTGTGTTGTTCTGCTTGATGCTTATGGGGTGATGAGGCTGGGGATGAGATCCACTGTTGTGGAATAGTTTTTGGTTGTGAATCTGAAGCTATGTGGGAATGTAACTCAAGGCTTGGTTTGGTTTAAGTACTTTGAGGGATATCATTGATACATTTTTTTTTGTGACATTTCAAGAGATCTGGCTGTGAATGATTAAATTAATGTTTGGGTGTTTATATTTATATGGATTATGGGTATGCTTCTTAGTTTCCCACTAGTGCAGAATTTACTTAAATGGGATCCCATGAACATGAAAATAAGAAATGGATCAATGGGGAATTGTTGTCCGGGATGAGTGGTGACATGGTCGTGGTTTCAGTGTTTCTTGTGAATGAATAGTAACGTGGGTGTTTGTTCATAAGCTGGTTTTGGAACTACTAGGTTGGGATGAGTGCTTATTATATATATTACATTCAATGGTAGTTCTTATGTTTCTTATCTGCGCCCCACCCAAGATGAGCACATAGTACCAAAAAACCCCATTTCTTGGGGGAGGGTGTTTCTCCTAACACTCCTATGAGTGGTTAGGTATTAGCTCCTTTTTTTCTCCTTTTCCTAAATATCCCAAGACTAATAGGGTAGGAAGTGATGTCTTGAGGTCTATTATAGCCTAAGGATCTTTAGGTAGGGTAGTTGTAGTGGTTTCCCAGGAGTGTGCGGGAGGTTGTTTCCCAAGTGTCTTCAGGATGAGGCCCATCTATCTTTGGGTGTGGCAGTAGTTGTTCTAGCCCAGGTGTTTGTAGGCATGGTTACAAATGGTTGTTGTTGCCCAGGTGTTTGCAGGATGGATGTGTGGTTTTGGCCTAGGTGTGTGTGGGTAGGGTCTGGCAGTGGGACTTTGATGAGAATAGCGGGAGAGGTTCGATGCGTAGGATGTCTTCAATAACCAGTTGGGAAGTAGCGGGGGTACCCAAACATCGATGTGTTATTACTATTATATTTCTTGACATACATTATTTGGGGAGCGTGCCTTGATGAGGCTTGGCTAGGCATCTTTACTTGCTAGGTGTTTCATTTATCTCTTTTCTCATGGGGAATTAGAATTCCTACCCACTTGTGAATAAGAGCTTTTGGTTTTCCTTACTTAGTATACTTGTATGCTCACCCTATGTATATAAAACTATTTTCAGGTTTCCAAGAGAACATCATGGATCATGCAGGGTTGTACTAATTTGGAATTTGGGACTGTATTATTGTGGTTTATTTCTTTTGGTACCTCTTTTTGGGGTTTTCTTTTATATTTTATCATTTATGTTTGGAACATTTATATGAGAATGGTTTCATTTGGCAGTACATGTACTAACACTTTTGGTGTTGTTGGGATTTACTATCTTATCTCCCGATCAAATTTAATTAAATGGGTAATGCCTTTCATCTTAGGTTTGATTCTATTCCCTTCGTGATAGTCCCCAGTCCAGGACCTATTGGAGGCGGGTCTCGGGGGTCATTATCTCTCTTTCAACTTAAATAAGGGTCTAACAACCTGTTGTCCCTTCTCTCATCTTGGTGAAGGCAGGTGATGAGAGAATGTTTGTTTCATAGATATGTGAAGTTATTTTTATGGAATACATTCTAAATTATAAATTTTGGATTGGATAGTGTGGATATTGGTTGTCTCCCTTTCATTCACTTTTTACTCTAATTTTATGTCATTTTAGTTTTATATAAGGCTTGTTTCCATTATGTTGTTACAAACAGACCACATTTTGATCAAACTATTTTGGTCGCTTTTCTAGATGACTTGGGAAATTTCATTATTCACATTATATTTATGAGCCTATAATTTTAAAAATCATTTTTTAATTTAAATAAATCAATTTTTATATATTTTTGAGAAAAAAAATTAAACCTTATTTATATTCCCCAAAATAGTACAAATTAGAAACATCCAATAACAAAATTATGTAGAAAAATATGTTATTCATGATAAAATTCAAAACAATTATTAATAAGAATAGTTTTAGTAAATCTAAAAATAGTGTTTTTAATTTTAATAAGTATAAATCCAATTACCCACTAATATTTTGGTCATTTTTTTTTTAAACATAGAATATTTAATATAATTTATTTTGTTAAGGGAAATATAATTTAAATATTATACATTATATTATAAATATCTACATTATTAATGATGTTTGTAAAAAATTATAGTATATTTAACCAATAAATTCAATGAAAGAACATTTATACAAGATAGTTTTAGAATAGTTTAAAAATTTTATTGTAATTATTGATTAATTATTGAATGTTTTGTTTGATGAACATATACATAATGAGTTATGAATATATATAAATGATTTTAGAATGATTTTTTTGATATTTTTAATAAAAAATGTATCCTTAAATATGGTTATTTTTTTAGAGAAACATGTAAAGAAGTAGGAGAAATTAAAATGAGTGTAAATGATTTCGATAATTTAAAGATGAATTTTCAAGATTATTATTTCAAGGAATTAATTAATACATTTAAAATAGTATGTGGGGGGGGGTTATATGAACATTTTAACATTTAATTATTTAAAAATAATTAATTGTAATAAAAAATGTTGCCAATACACGCTATAGATAGGAATAAATTAATAGTTCTCAATGATTAATTCAATTTAAATATAAAAGCCTTAAAATTCAATTATCCACCTTAGATTTTAGATATTATTATTGAAATATTGCTTATGATGCCGTTATTTTGGGTCAAAATATGTCAATATTTGTATTTTCCATACCTTTAATACTCTAATATAATGGGATCAGGTTATTATTTTATTCCAATTTAGAAAATGTTCTTATAATTGAATGTTTTATTGTTTTTATAATATCAATAAAATATTTCAATCGAACATGACACAAATATTTCCTCAAAATTTAATTGAATTATACAGAAGCAATTATTTTTTATTTTATACTATTATTATTTTTTTAGGAAATTATTATATTATTTTTCTACAAATTTAATAGAGCATATTCAAACTAATGATATTTTAAAATCTAATAATAATTTTTTTGGGTTTCAAGTGTGGTAGTTTCAAGGATAATTTTTTCTTCTATTTTTTATAATGTTGATCAATATTAAGTTAATGTATCTAAATATATATATTAGCATAAAATTTGTAAATAATTTAGAACATTTGTATGAAATAGAACTTTTAATAGAATATTTATTTATATGTTCTAAAATATTTCACTATATATTACTGAACTAATATATTGTGACATGAAATTTATTTTTAATATCATTTTTTGAATACTTTTCTATATTATATTATTACATCAAAACAATAACCTTTTTTGAATACTTTTCTATATTATATAATTACATAAAAACTATTTCAATAATTATTTTACTCAATGAGGAAAATTATTATTAATCAAACAAAAATGAAATATACATGATCATGGAAATAAAAAAAGGAAAAATTATGGTAGACAGAACAATTGAAGGACTAGATCACTGGGCTTGGAAGACATCTTGAAAAACGAGGAAAAACCCAAATAGACAGGATGTTCTCGACATAACTAGCAAGATAATTAGATGAAGTAACTAAATTTTCCAGCTTATTCAATTCTCTGAAATTATGAGAGATTTTAATAAACATTTGAATCATCATGGAACCATCCAAACTAATGAAGAATACATTCCAATGCACTGACAACTAGTTTACCTTTAAATTACCAATAGTAGTAAAATAAATATCGATGAAAGTCCGATATATATATTGATCCTAGATTATATTAAAAGGATGAACTAGATCCTTATATTCTTCTTGTATTAGGGATCCATGACTACATTGGCACAAAATTTATAACCCACTAGTCTATAGATGGAATGGAAAAAAACTACTATGCTATATAAATATTAAAAAATTATTCACTTCCAAAAAATATTGATCATTAATTGATCAGCCACTTTCATAACCCCCATACATGGAGGGTTAAAATTAATCCATTTATAATTATTTAAACTAGTAGTTTGAGGTCTCTAGAGATGCATGCCTAGCCATTGGATGTGAAGGAAATGTTGTAGTCCTATATGCCATATAAAAATTTAGCTCAAATTCTTATTATTAAGACATTAATAAAGGATATTTAGTATGTACATAGATGAAATTCCAATAATGAACTCATTATAAATCTTGTAGAGTGTATATTAAGCACAAAAATAAATAACTATAATGGGTTAATTTATTTCTTCTCGATGTTTATTGAATGTAAGAATCTATGAGATAAAAAATGAGTAAATCCAAAGGGTAATGTATGTGATGTGGAAAAAATAAATATAGGGACCCTTTAAATAAAACTATATGGTGATGATGAGATCTATAGTTTTCTAATGGTGAAGGAAATAATTTTATTACATAACTGAGTAAATATATCTAGATTGAATAACAATGTCCATAGGATTTTTTATTAATTATAATATTTCATTTATGAATTCAATTTTTAAAATGAATTCATTTATTAAAAATATTTATTCACACAAACCCATGTACAATATACCCATTTTTAAGAGTTTTAAATAACACACCAATTCGTTATAATATATAAATTTTAAAATAATATTAATTTTTTACTAGACTGTTATATATGAAACACCATGTTAGGAAACACACAAAACTGAGTTAGATTGCTTTACACAAAAGACTATGTCTTTCTACTTTTTAATTGTACAAATATTTTAAAACTTAATATTGATTGATTTATAAGTATTTTATAAAAAATTTATTTTTTAATATGAAACATCGATATTAGGATGGGTGATTTTTTTGTTTTTCAATGATGTTTCATTTTTGATTAACAGAAAAAAAATTACATATTAATTAAAAACTACATTATATGTTTAACATTTATTAATGTTAAATTATATTTTAGATAATTTTCATGTTCAAATATATCACTAATAGAATATTAATCCAAATTAAGTCATCATAATCATCTATATATTTAATTGAGATATAAAAGCAACATGAACTTATGGGATTTTTAAATATAAAACCCACTTTCTACAACTTCTATAGGATTTGCATTAAATATAAATTATACTATTTTTTCAATTAAATTTGAATAAAAATACATACAATGTTATATAATATATATATTCTAATAAAATCGACATACTTTTTTAATGACGTGCATTAACGTAAATAGAAATTACATCACTTTTGTGGAATACATAATACATCACAAAAAAGTACATTCCCATAGACTATATTAGTATAGTTCCATTGGATGCATAGAACAAGATCTTATAACATAGTGAATTAACATAAAGGTTTCTCAAACATATCTTCCCTATTCATAATTCTACTTAAAAATATTTTCTGATATCCTTAGGAATGTGAACAAAAGAAATGGGTGTGCTCAAATTCTTAGTAAGGGTAAATAAAAGAAATATTTAGCATAATATAAAAATAAGGGGATGTTAATAAGTGAATAAAATCTATTGATCCAACCATACAAATAAAAGATTATAAAAATGTGTCATGGAATGAAGATTGGTAGATTATAAGAAATTAATTTTCATGCAATCTAGTGCATAATCCATGAAAGAATAAATGAGGAATAAGACATATAAATTTTATAATACACATAAGAATATAAAAAATCATATGTAAATCATACCTACCATGGCCGTTATAACATGTTTGGTTTTCTCTCCGACCCATATACATACTTTGGAATTGTGCTAATTACCCGTGTACACTCTTATTTTAGGGGTTTGGTTAAAACCCATGTACCCTCATACTTGTAGTCTTCATATACAATCCATGCACATGATTATATTTAGGCATAGGCTAACACCTGTAAACATTATTATTTTCAAGAATTGGATACAACCCATGTACACTCCAATTTCCAGGCTTGGGATGTAACTCATTTACATTCTTATTTTCATCAATGGGATGAACTCGTGTACCCTTTGATCTCATATATAGTTTATCATTAACTAATGCATTGGAGGTAGATATAGGTCCCACCAATATCATAATTAAATCACTCATACATGTTATACAATATAATGAATCTTTCAACGTATCATGAACTATGAAATACATGGATTTAAGAAACATCATATCATAACCCTTCAAATGAAATGGGTATCAATAAAAATAAATTATGTCATAACAAATAGAAATATATAGGATTATTAATAATTTAATTATAGAATAACCATTAAAATGGATAACGTTTCATAATATTTTATTATGGTATAATGCATTAAAGAGAAACATGTCTCATATATATAAAATCCATGGGAAATGAATTTGAAACATAAACCTATAACCCGTGGAAGAGGAATGAGCTTCATTATCCTATAACCTATAATAGTGGAATGAGTTTTCATAAATGGAATCCCATAAAAACTAAATCCATTGACAGAAATAATATTAATGTAACCTTTCATAATTTCTCCGAAAGGCATAAGAAACATCAATGAGTGTCTTATTCTCTTTAAAATAAATTTTAGGTATCCTTTAAAAAAATTTCATAAGGAAAATTACATTTATTCTTTGAAATAATATTTTAAAATTTAAATCCATCGAGAACCATTTTATATAATAATAAATTAAAAACATATATATAAGGCTTGAAATCATTATGAAATCATTTTTCCAATAAAACATTTCAAAGAGGCTTGAATACATTTTAAAAACAATTTTATGGAAATTTTTTTAGAATTTGAATTAAAAGGTTTCAATGACCATTTGTTATTTAGAAATTATTTTGGAAGAAGTAATATATTATTCAGTGTTATTGAAAACGTTTTTGTTGAAAAAAACCATTTGAAAACATATAGAGGATGTTTTGAAATCATTTAAAAAACTTTTTATTAAAAAAATATTCTTGAAAACCATTTTAATTTAACATTAAATTTACTCTATAGAACATACAGAATAGTAAGAAAACAATTTCTTAAAATTGAAATTAAATATTGAAATGGATGAGTCAATGTAATCAGAGTGGGTAAATCTATAAATTCCAACATTCCCTTTTCAATGTAAATAGTTTAGAAAAGTTCACCGATTGAAAATTAAAAATAAGATCCATTTTAAAACTATTTTTTTAAAAGATAAAAAATGGTAAAATATTATATTAAATATCATATAAAAAATAATATTTAATGAAACCTCTTACAAAACATGTTTTTTAGGGAACACATATTTCTCATCGAAAGGAGAGGTAAATTAAATCATTTATAAAAAAATTTTGATCATTTTATGTAACAATTAGTGGAAAAAACGATACCAGTACAAAGATATGACATGAATATATAGAAGTTATGAACAATCATAAGAGCTATTTAGATATGGATTATAATATTTCATAAATGGGAGCATAATCATAATCAATGTCGATTAATAGTGAGATTATAATAATAAGATTTTACTAATATGGTAACATTGAATAGTGAAAAAATTGAAGGAATAATATACATGAATAGTTAAACACAAATAAAAGGAAGATATTCATTATAAAAAATTTAATAGGTTGTATATATACACCTCATTGAAAAATATAGGTTCATAACATGGAGTGTGACTCAGAAAAGGCCACCTGAGAAAAAACTACTTTATCGATTTGGTAACTCTTGAAACACAAACCTCATGAATGATAGATCATCAAATGGAAATGTAAATACACATAAAATTAAGGATTACAATAATACAATATATACATTTTATTTATAATCAACACAAAAAGAGATAAGGGTTGAATAAGTGGTAAATCTAATTGAGTTAAAAGTTAGACTATAAATCACATTACATTGTGGTTTTACTCTAGTCAAACTTGTGAAAACCTCTTATATAATAAATATATGGTTAAAATAATTTTTTCAAAAAAATAAATTTCTATATTTAATAGCATGTATTATTTTATGATGACATTATATAACCATATTATTAATAATTATATTTTAAGGTTTCAGTTTATGTAATATTGTCTTTGTTTTTTCCATGTGTCTAAATTTATTATATTAGTTGTACATATACTTATATCATACTTTTCTAAATTTAAACCATGATATATATATCTAATGAATTAATTTTATAGGTATTATATTAATCTATATAATATTTATGTATGAAATGGAATACATAATTCATGTAGTATGTATGTTTTACATACATATGAACACTATTTTTGTTTTGTTATCATATTCAAAGAAAGAGAGTAAATGAAATATATGTACACATATTATTATATATATTATTAATACATTAGAATTATTATATAATATATTTCGAATTATTTTATTGTACCCATCATTAATAGATTCCATGTAATGTTTGAATGAACCACAACACTTTGAGGTTATAGTAGTCCACACTTCCTCATAGGAAATTATTTTATTTCAAAAATGGAATTTATAATGGATTGTGTTGGAAAATAAATATAGATGATTAAATACAATATAAATATAATATATATTGTATATAAAAAGTGACTCTATAATAATTTGTGTCAATGATATTTGGTAAGGTAAAAACAGACAGTCTTCGTTTCATTAGTTGGTAGTTCACCATACACATAAACAATAAGTTTGTTACCCAATAGATAACAGTGTGTCTATGTAAATATAAAACCCATTGAATTACAAAATTTTAGTATATTTATGAGAATAATTTTTTTCTTATAATCATGATATAATAATTTTGGATGGGTGGATAATAAAAATAAGATAAAGTATCTTGGGGAATTATGTTGCCACTTATTTGGGTAACTCCTTTTGGATTTCACCAAAGAGAACACTTGGAAATATTTGATCCAAAATAGATTCCATAAGAAGGAAGGATAGGATGCTGGGAAGAGATTTGATCATATATTCACATATCATAATATATTTTATAGTTGTTAATAATGGGGGGAGTTGGGTTCCTTTTATTGGTGATGGAAAGGAAACACTTTCCATTATTGAAAAAATGTTAGGTTTACCAACGTTTTTTCCTATCAAATGTCAGAAAAAAAATCCAATTTATACAATATAATTTTTATGGATGAAATAAGTCCAAACAAAGGGTATTGAAAATGATGACATGTCATTTAGGCCCTTATGATGAATGTTTATTCCCCCATTAAGGTTTATTTTTCCTTCATCGCTGTAATAAATACTAATCACATTCAAAGAAATTTCTGGTCAAAAATTAAGTTTAATTTATTAGAATATAAATATCATACTCATTAAAACAATTTATTTTTATTGTTTATAATTTTATTTGGATAATCAGAATTTTTTTTGTAATGCTAATCTCATATACATTGTGAGAATGCTTGTTTTTAATGTGATAATGCTAAAATGTTAATTAATATTGTATATCTACATTTAATATAAAACTGATTCTAATGAAGTGTATTAGATTAATATTTTTATAATTAATATATTTTAACCATAAAATAAAATTAAATTATAATTTGACTATGTAAATAAAATATATAAAAACGTAGTTTTAATTAAAATTCAGAATTAGTTACTATTCATCCAAAAAAAATTCTTTTAAGAATAAAAAATATCCACCCTATCATAATTTTGAAATTGAGAATTTTATATTAAATTTCAATTTATAAAAATTAAATTCCTAAATTTGGAAAAAATATAATTTTTTATAGAAGGACATAAAAACAACTCATTTGAGAAACTACAATTTTAAGAGATATAAAAATATAAAAAATAAATTTGATTTTTAGTATCACTATGTATTACTTATAAAACCAATATATGAAATATTTTAATGTTTCTTATTACTACTAATATTATTATGTACAAAAAATAGTTTATAACTATCTCATTTAAAAAATTCATACAATAACATGATATTTTATGGAAACACTGTGTACAATGTAACGTACGAAATCACATTTTGTGTGTAGATAAATTCATGTTGGGTCAATATTAAAGGAATTTTTTTACTTCAAGTAATGTAATGAATCAATGAAATTTCATTTATTCAGAAAAAATTATTTCTCAAAATCATGGGGTGTTACTTTCCACACCCATAAATTGAATTTCTCCCTCAAAATTCATCTATGTTATTAATGTTTTAATGCATTAATGTTCATTTCATAAAAACCCAAACAATAAAAATAAATCACAATAATTCATTTGAACAAATCGAAATTAATCGTATTTGTTATCAAAAGTAACTTCAAATTAGCTTCCCTACTTGGATGACACAAGTGGAATGTGAAAACATGGACATATAAGAGAAATATAACCACTATGTTCGGATAAAGAGTGATATAAAACATGGTTATGATATATTTAACAATAAAAATACATAATTATATGATGATTTAAGGGGGAATTTGATTCATATGAAATAACGTTATTATGTTAACATTTTTTGTTTCAATATCCTTATACTAAAGTGGAATAATTATAATGAAATGTTTTTGGTATATATTTTCGGAAAAATTATATCCATTGATTTATATTGATCAACATTCACTTCATCCTGTATTCAATGAAATAGGGGTCAAATTATCATTCATAAAGAAATAATAGTTCATGATTTCCATGATAATTTATCATATCTATCTTCAGATACTATAAAATCAATTTTTTTTGATGTAGTAATCCAATATTCAGGAATCCCCATGTGTTGTGGTAATTCGTTTATCTCACAAACATGATCTTATTTTTAACATAAGTATTCCATAACTGGTTAACCATATAACCCATTTAAAGGATTAATATCTAGAAATTTAGAATAATTATTATGCGATGAGATCAATATTTATCGTGCATAGATATTAATTTAGATCATGGTTTTCACATTCCAAAACATAAGTATTTTCTTGAAAAATTTAAATGTGAATAATAATAAGATGAACTAATTAAAATAATACATGATTCTAAAATATAATTAACCATTTATTATTTAAATATTATCTTATCATAAAAAAATTATTTTCTATTTGAATTTTGGGTTCACCCTTTTTAATATAGAAAATAAATCTGTTTTATTTTATATAATATAAATGTGGATAGATATAATCAATTATTAAAATCATATCGAGTGAAACTAAATGTTTTATAATAATATTTTCATGGATGATAATTTTAATAAATCATTGAGGAAATTACACACTATAGAGATCCCTAATTATCTTGGATCACATCATCTATTGTAATTGCATAACCACTGCCTTTATCCTTTTTCTTCTTAGGTAATTGGTGCTAATCACCATTATTAATCCTGGAATTTAAGAACCTTTAGGAAAATTTCTAAAAATACCTATAATTGAATCAATGAAGTGTGGGTGCTGTATTATATATAGTTTTCTCATTATTCACATCATTCTATAACATTTTCCCATCCCTTCACCACTAAGTATCTCGATGTCCTTCTTTTCCACAATTAAAACATTTGTTATTCCCACTAAGACAATTCCATCCATGCTTATATCCCCAATTTGATCTTAATATATTGATCATATTCTTATATCCATGTTTTTTATATTTTCCTTTGATTCAATAACCATGTTTTCCTAGACCTATCCTTTGTGAAAATCTAGTTTTTAGGGTGTTCTGGGTGGTAACAGTGGCTCATTTCGGTAGTTTTCAAAATTTAAAGTTTAATAATTGGCATTCATGTATGTCGGCATGACAGTCCATTATCATGTTTGTGTGTAATCCTAATTTTGAATCAGTGATTCGAGGTTATCAGCATAAGTGTGTCGAGTGCATTGGCATTGGTGAGTGGAGGTTTTGACATCGATTAGTCGAGGGCGTCAGTGTTGGTAGGTCAGTGCATCAGTAGGTCAGGGCATCAGTAGGTCAAGGTTTTAGTAGGTTAAGGCCTTAGTATGTCATTTCATCAGTAGGTCGTGGCATCGAAAGCTCTGTGTTATTAGTTCATCATCAGTTGCTCGTGATGGTATCTCATGCTTCAGCGAATCGATGTTCTTGACTCACCCATCAATGAATCATTTATAGTCTTTAATACTTTTTCCAGTTTCACCACTGTTACATGTTTCTCTCCATGGAATACTAACCTACGAACTCATAGTGGTGTATTGGGATGTTTATACCATTTTTTGGAATATTATTAAATTCCATGTATCTCGTAAAATTCCACCTGCCTTGTAACATCCAAGCCGCATGGTCATACAAGGATCTGATTGTAATTGCCTTTTCAATCGTACACTAATTATTTAGATTCTATCCCTTTCATAAATCAAGATCTATTATTTCCATTTTCATTTTTTTTCTTATGGTAATCCTAGATCATTCCTCCCTATACGAGTTGTGCACCGTTGCTAGAGCCCATCTGGCATAGTTTTCTGGGAGTCTCATGGTGCTGGTGTGATCACCTATTCTGGGCGCATGGAAGAATGTTGATCTTTTAATCAGCGGGTAAGGATTTTTTTTCTTCTCTCTAATTATAAATCATCTTCTATGGGAATTCTATCGAACCCTTATGATGAATAGATAATAACTTTCATGGAAAAAAGAATTAGATAAGGAAATAATTTGATCAAAAGATAACACTGGTAAATAATATAACGAGGAGATAGTGGTTTGATGTTGATATCCATTTTTATTTGTTATATTTGATATAGTTATGGATATCATTCCTATATGAAATCATAAAATCTTTTCCATTATTGGTCTTTTCTTGAGCACAAATAAGGATTGGTTCAGTAGAGATGCTTGAATAAATTATTGGAACACCAAATCTATTTAATCATGTATAAATGTTTAATTTAATGAATTTCCCAAGATAAATCCTATCTTGTGTTCACCTCGAGTATAATACATGGAATTATAAAACCATTTCGGGTTAAATATGACTGTATACATTTCATGTTGATAGGTGTGGTTGAGTTCTATGTCCTATTGAATTTTTCAACCTTGTGTGAGTTGTGTGGTGTTGTCATTGGTATCACGGTTGGGGGTATATGGTTGGAGAAGGATTTTGATCAACAAGAATGGTGAGGTATGTGTGTACAATGTTGATGTAGGAAAATTTTAGTTACTATGGCCGTGGGGGTGGTTTGGAATAGCTGGTATGTTGTTATATCAATATGTGAGATTGGTTGATTGTCGAATGGATGAACATGAATGTAGTTGAACATCCTTTGTTGTGTCGTGGCCACTCAACAATTATGGGATGTTTGAATATGGTGTGGTTTTTGAATTTTTATGTAGTGTCATAAAATCTAGGAATTTGTGGTTAGTAGGGCTATGTAGATATTATCTGAGTGAAGGATTGTGCAATATAATTTTAACAAATGTTTTTTTGAAATGACTGAACATTAGTCTTTGATTATTTGGGGATTGATCAGTTGGACTACAATTTGGTTTTTATTTTTTTGGTTTGGTTGTGGATGATAGTTTCCAAGTAGTTCTAGAACCAAATAAATTGAACCCATTAATTATTAAATAGAATTTTATTAAATGAAAAATTGGTATGAAATGTGTTCTATGGTGGATGATCATGTGGTTGTTCATATATGGGTAACAACAAATGTTTTTGTGTGGGTTGGTTTATTTTTTGAAAACCAATAGTTTGGGATGAGTGGTTGTTTACCTATATATATATATTAGTTTCTTTTTATTTCTATATGCACCCCACCCTTGATGAGCACTATGTGTCAAACACCGCCATTCTATGATGGAGGGTGTCTTTCCGAACATCTATGTGGGAGAATGAATGGTTGTTTACTAACATTTTTTATCACACTCCATTTTGGGTTCATACCACTCGAGTATATCTAGGTAGTTTAGAATTAAATGAGGCTTACCATTGTCTAAGATTATTTGAGAGAGGGTTTGTTGTACATGTGAAAGCCTAGTTGTTTATGTGTCAGGTTTTATTTCCTATTCATCTTTTTGATTAGAACCATTTGAATTCATGTGAGAGATTTGGTTGTTGTGGGCTTGGTGTCTGTAGGTGGGATTCTATGTGTTTTGAGGCCCAGGTGTGTGCAGGATACCTGTTGTTATGGGATTGTGTATTGGATGAGTTGTATAATTAAGAAGTTAGTAATTAGGGATGAGTATTTTAGTAGTGGGAAAGTGGTGTGGGGTACCCAAATATTGATGTTCTTATAATTATTCATTACATGACTTTCATTTTTTATTTCGTGTACCTTGGTGAGGCTGGGCTGGTTATTAATCATTAGTAGGATCATTGAGGTTATAATATCTTATAATAGGGACATTATTTTTTCCCCTCAATTTCGAACAAGTGTCTTCAATTTTCCAACCGTGTATACTTTTATAATCATCCAATGTATATAGAATTGTTTTCCGGTATTAAGTGGACTTAGAAGAATGTGATAGACCTTATGAGCTCGGTCAGTATGATTTTTTGATGTTTCATATTTGTATCATTCCTTTTGGAACTTTTGGTTAGAGTTTTTTACCACATTGTATTATATTTAATTTTGAACATGCACGTGGGAATGGATTTTGGATTCCCTTTATCATTAGAATTTTGAGTTGTTTGGGATTTACCATCTTGTCCCCTAATATTATTTTATAAAAATTATAATGTTGTTCATATTTGTGTGAGATTCTATGACCGAGGTGCTATTCACCTCTCCCAGACCTATCGAAGGCGAGACTCGAGGGTCATCATCTCTCCTTCAACATGAGGAAGGAAGGAGATGAATCTTTGTCGTCCCTTCACATATCTTGGGGAAGGCCGATCATGAAAAATGTTATTAAAGCAGAGATTTTTGGTGTTTAAGAGATATAATAGTGTTTGTAGTTAGGCATGCTGAAAATACATGGGATGGTAAGGCAACAACATTAGGAAATCATGGAGAATGAGGTATTCTAGGGAAGACCAGCAAGGAAACAATATTTTTGGGGACCCCATGATCTGGTGCAGGGACTATGGACCTTCTAAACAACCACATCATACTTCACCAATTATAGGTTAGAGACCCTAGGAAGGGAATATGCCTCATAGTGACTTGTGTTATTGTGTGTATTTTGTGATATGGAAATTTTAAATAAATGAAGAGTTAAAATATATTTAAAATAAATTTTCCTCACTACTCGGGCTTAAGAGTTTCTTGTTTTCGTTTTCCACTATGGCACCAGGACATCTCCCCCGTGTGGTATGCGTAGTTGGGGCCCGATAGGTTGACCTGATTGATTATCGAAGGCATGATCGAGAGGAGTAAGATAACCATTGGGGGAAGACTCTTCATGCCTTCCAGTGGCAGACTCTGAGATTAAACTATGGAATCGTCTCATACATAGAGATTGAGAGTTTGATCAGAGAGATATTTATTGCATTCATCTTTATCCTAGACCCTACATTGTACTAGTTTCTTCTATTGGTGATCCATATGAGGGGAGAAGCATGTTAGAGGTGGACACTTTACCCTAGGTATATGAAATAAATTGAGGTTTTGTGGGCTGACAAAGAGAAACAGTTTCAGAAGAATTTTTTTCTTCCATGATGAGGGATGAGAAGAAGAAGGAGCTACTATTTATCTATTAAGGTAGTATTTTAGGGTGATAACTATGAATTGAGTTCAAGGATCTCTTATACTTTGCACTAGATCTCGTCTCGAATTAGGATTCCAGAGCGAGACACATAGAGGGGGCACTTCTACTTTTTCTCAAGTATGATGTTACTCCATTCACTCTATCGATGTACACATAGGATTATAAGAAGGCCATAGTAGTGCAAATTGATTCACTCAGTAGGATTTGTTCCATGATATGATATAAAACTAAGCTTGTCAAAGTGGAAAGCTATAAGTAGTATGTCTCCAACATCAGGGCCTACCTGGTTTTGGCATGCAGGGAGTAGATATAAGTAGTTCTAGTTTTGATCTCTTGGTCATCACGCTTTACCCATGGTCTTGGGATTAGGGTTTCTTGTCTTTGGAGGCTTAATGAATCTTTAGAACTACATCTCAATTCATGCTTTGTATAGTGTGGGAGGGTAGGATTAGCACCCTCCTTAAAAGCATCTATGTCTAGTCAGGCCCCTCCAACAGCAGGGGCAGCAATATCCTACTATACTATTGGTAGATAGTGATGGAGGAGGCAAACCTCAGGGACCATGACTAGGGAATGTTTGTGGAGGTGGTTTATATCTCAGAGGTAGAGGATCTAGGCGTGAAAATTAACACACCACATAGGTAGCAGTTCCAATTGGGCAAGAGGATGCTCAAGGTATGATGACACAATTCAGTACTCTTGAATGTGAATTGTTTGATTTAGGAGCCTCACACTCCCTTGTTTCTCCCTGTCCAACCCATGATCTAGGGATATACATAGACTAAATTCCCATGCACCTAGTGTTGAGTACACCAGTTGGAGGTCAGACCATTTTTTATGATGTTTTCAAAAGATGTATACTAATATTGGGGCCACATTAGTCTAGTGGGGACCTTTTTCTACAATAGATGATCTAATACAATGTCCTTATGAGAATAAAATTTTGGTTTTCAATGCATTATTGTATTCAGTGCTTCTGAATAGGAGTAAAATTCTCTGATGTTGGATTTCAACACATAGATTCTATTGGCGAGAAGAGTTTCCAAGAGGTAAACCGACATTTGGAGCCTCTTCATTTTTTGTTAGACAAGATGTCAGTGGAACTAGATGATACCAATATAGTGGATGTTCTGTGAGTTTATTGTCTATTACATGATATATTACCTGATGATTTTGTTACTCTACCTCCTTGAAATTACATTGAGTTCTTCGTAGAATTGAAACCTAGTCCATGTCCTAATTCAATGGCTCCCTATAGAATGTCACCTTCTGACCTGCAGGATTGGTCGATTTAGGTTGATGACCTGATGGATAATAGATTCAATTTTCGTTGTGGGTCCACATGGAGTTCTTGACTCATGATCACAATGTAGTCAGACGGTGGTCTAAGACTGTGTGTAGACTACTTCTGGCTCAATCAGGTGACGATCGTGAACCGTTACCCCCTTTCCAATGATTAATGGTCATTTGTCTAGTTATAGGGGCTAAGTCATTTCTCTATGATCGACCTGGTGTCAGGATATCACCCTTTGAGGGTAAAGGAGGGTGATATCACGATGACAACATTCAGGTGTAGGAACATGCACATTGAGTTCATGGTCATGCACTTTGGTGCCACAAATGAACTGGTTGTGTTCTTGTGGCTCATAAACTCTGTTTTACATGAGTACCTGGAGAGATTCATCATCATCTTCATTTATTACATCCACATTTAGTTAAGGTTAGAGAAGGAACATTTTGGGCATCTGAGGGATATCATGGAGGTCCTACGACAACACCAACACAATGAAATGTTGTCCAAGTGCACATTCTAAACACTAGAATTTCACATACTCAGACATGTGGTGTCTCGTGAAGGGATTGTGGTGGACCAGTTAAATCGTAAAAAATTTGTTTCTTAGGTTGCTCCCAATAATGTGGTGGGGGATCATAGTTTCATGGGTTGGGTAGGATATTATCAATGGTATGTTCCTATATTCTCTTGAGTTTCATCTCCATTGGAAGATTTGAGCTGAAAAACAAGGGCTTGTTTTGAAATGATCAGTGTGAGGCAGCTTATAGCTATCTGAAGGGGAAGCTACTCAGTGCCCTAATGATTATGATTCCTGGGGAAGGGTTGACGTTCGAGGTGTTCTGAGATGCTTCTGTAATGGGAATGAGATGTGTGCTGATGTAGGAGTGAGGAGTAATCTTTTATGGGTATAGGTAGTTACGTCCTCAAGAAAGAAATTATTCTACCCATGATCTTGAGATTTCATGGATCTTGTTCCCTCAGATGTTGTGGTAGAATTTCCTTGATGGGGAGCACTATGTGGACTTCACAGATCACATGATCTTGAGGTATATCTTTTCCTAATGGGACATGAACTTTTGACAATGTAGGTGGATGATGTATCTCTAGGATTACAATTTAGAGATATATTACATCTCGGGGAAGGGAAACATTGTGGCCAATTCCATGATCAAGAAAAAAAGAAGGAGATAGTTTTGGAATCCATGGTTTATTAGAACAATATAGAGGATTTTGATGTTTTATTCCATGACATTTGGGAGGATTGTTGAAGAGGGAATATGTTTCAGATGATAGGAAAATATTAGTTGGTGTAGAAGGTAGAGGAATCCTATTGTAGAGACTCAGAGGCCGATGCGATTTGTGATCCTATTTTCCAGGGTAATTCTCTGTAAGCATGGATAAAGGACATAAAGAATATGATGTTAATCAATTGGAAGTTGTTTTTAGAAGTGGAGATACAATAGGGAGTTCATTGTGAATTAAATATCTCACACATTTCTATTCATCCAGGAGACTCATAAATGTACCGAGGCATGAACGAATAGTTTTTGTGGCTGAGGTGAATTGTGATGTCACAAAGTTTATGTAATGTTTCCTAGTGTGTTATTAGTCGAAGGTCAAGAACCAAGTTCATGGAAGTCTTTTGCAGTAGTTGAATGTTCCTGGGTGGATGTGGGATGACATATCGATGGATTTTATAATATGTTTACATAGAGATTAGTGAGGGTGTCATTTCCTTTTGGTAGTAGTGTATTGTTTTACAAAATCAGCTCATTTCTAAAAAAAATGTGTCGAGAACATTAGATTCCATAAAAAAAAGGAAAAAAGGTGAAGTGGTGTGGCTGAATGGTGTTCCTAGATCTATTTTCTCTTATCAAGATATACATTTAGGTTTGTGACTTTGTAGGGGATCACAAGATGGCCTTGGAAAATAGTTACAAATTATTACTACATTCCACCCTTAGATGGATGGGAAGATAGTGAGGACCATCTAGGCATTAGAGTATATGATTCATGCTTGTTTCTTAAACATCATTGGGTCTTAGGTATGCAACATTCCCCAATTAGAGTTTTCCTATAAAAATAATTATCATTCTATCATGGGCATGGAACCATTCGAAGCACTATAAGGAAGACACTATTGTTCACCCTAGATGTAGACAAAGTTAGATGACGTAGACCTTTTTGGACTATGATTAGTGTATAAAACAACAAGGATGGATCATATTGTGTGTGAAAGGATGAAGGAGGATCATGAATGACATAAATCGTATTCCGAACATAGAGAGGGGACTTTGTTGTTCGATGTTAGGGACCTTGGGTTCTTAAACGTCTCCCCCCGACATAGAAAATAGTTGTTTGGCATAGGTAGTGAGATTTCTCCCTAGTTCAAAGGACCATTAAATTTTTTGGGAAAAGTTATAGAGCTAGAAATTTAGCTAGCATTTAGAGCACATATGGATATGATACACGAATTCATTCATTTCACTTATCTCCATCAATATCTACACAATGTCTCACATGACCTAGAATTGGGATATTTGGATGTTGGGGATGACACAACATTCGTGGACTGACAAGTATGAATCAAGGATCGTTAAGAGAAGTTGTTTGATGGATGGACCATTCCATTAGTTCATGTGTTATGGAGGCATGTTGGCCTCAAGATGAGTACATAAGAGAAAGAAGCATATATGTGTGTCCAGTACCCAGAGCAGTTCTATGATGCTCTTTTGTTTGGATTTGTATCTTGATTTTGATGAGATGTTTGACCATGTTTGTTGTAATTTTACATGTTTCCCAATTCTATATATTTCTGTAAGATATCCTAACTAAGGGGGATGAACATGATACCTTATCAAGGAACATTAATGTTGATGTGATTGAAACCATACAAGTGATATAGTTCCACCTAATGTGGATAGTATCCTGATAAGGAGGAAGAATATCCCTATTCCATGTATGTGGATGCTATGTCTTTTGGTGTTTATGGGGTTACCTAAAGGGGCTAAGTAGTAGTGTTTATATAGTTTATTAGGAGATATATGATAAGGATGTTTTCCAGGATGTATAGGTTTTCACTCCCTCTTAAATAAATTTAAACGTGGGGTTTTTTATATTGAGAGGTATCTTGAGGGGTGGTTTTCCAGACACCCTTTCTTCTGGATTAGTTTTAAATATTTGAGGTCGAGAATATTTTGAGAGTAATCTGATATAATATTCTATATTCTCAAATCCCTATCCTCTGTGAAAAAATTGTGTTTATGGTTTTTGGGGAGAAAAAAATGTCTCATTTCAGGAGTTTTCCAAATTTTTAGATTTTGTGTCAGCATGCCAGTGCGTCGGCATGTATGTTTGTCAGCATGTCGGTGCATCGACATGAAAATTAATTAGTGATTCGATGGTTTTAGCTTTAGTGAGTCGAGGGTGTAAATATTATTTATTCATGGATTTCTTCATAGGTAAGTTGAGGGCATCAACATCAGTGAGTTGAGGGTGTCAGCATCGATGATATGAGGGCAGTGGTGTTCGTAGGTCATAACGTCAGTAGGTTAGGGCATCGTTATGTTGAGATGTCGATAGGTCGAGCTACCGGTATGCCATGGAATCCATAGGCCATGGAATTACTAGATCAGATTAGGTGTCTCAGTGTCAGTAGGTCGTATCGATAGCTTAACCATCGGTTGCTCAACGTCAGTGACTCACCCATCGGTGACTCATTTCCAGTTTTATTCCATTTTCACCCATGTTATATGTTTCTATTTGTGAAATGGTAACATATCAACTAACCATATTGCATTAGGGTTGTCTCCACCATTTTAGGGTAATTTTTAAATTCCTAATATCTCATAACATTTAACCAACCTTGAAACTACCAATCCTCACGGTCGAACAATGATCTGATTATAATGAACTTTGGAATCGTCTCCATGATTTGTAAAATCCTGCCCTCTCATAAATCAATATATCTTATTTAAATCATAATTTTTTTCCATTTCTGCACCAAGATCCTTCCTCCATATATGAATCATTTTACTAAGATAGAGACAATCCTGCATAGTTTTCATTGATTCCCATGGAGCTTGCCCAATCCCATATTCTTAGTACGAAGAATAACACTGATCCAATGATAATCCTATAGTGATTTCTTTGTCTTCTATAAGATTGGGCATCATGTGGGGTGGGTTTTCTAATGAACCTTCATGAGGAATGTCTGATAACATTACTTGAAAAATTAAATAGAAGAGGACTGAATTAGATCAAAAGATAAGACATGTAAATAATATAATGTGAAGATAGTGGTTTGATGCTGATACGATGTTTTACTTATTATATTTGATTATATTATGGTGTTAATGTCAAAAGGCCTTCTGAAAATCATGGTATTTATAGGAAATTTCTTATAGAAAAGTAATGTTATATATTGTTGAGATTCTTGAATAAATGACTGGAACACCAAATATTCTTAATCAGGTATAAATGGTTAAATTAATTCTAGGTGAATAATATTATCGTGTGATCACACGAGTTATAATTTATTGGAATTTAATAACATCTACTAGTTAAATGTTAATGTATACATATCCTATTAATTTATGTTGTTGTGTGGTATGTTGTTTTGATTTGTGTGTTCTTATGTGATTTGTGTGTTAATGATGATCATAGAATGCATGCGAGAACATATTTAGACAGAGGATTTGGTTCCATGTGAATTATGTGGTAGGTGTGTACAACATGGTTGCAGGTTAATGGTTGTAACAATGCGATTTGTGCATCTTTTGGCATAGGGGGTGTGTTGGTATCATAGTCTTAGTGATTGTTTGATTGTGGAATTGATGAACTTTTAGGTAGCTAAACAGAATTTATTGTATTATGGCCGTCAAACAGCTGTGTGGTGTGAGACTAATGTAATGAACGAAGCGTTTATGAATAAAAATTATTATTGATATAATTAAATGTGTTACTATATAAAATGGTTATATAAAATATATGAACATACTTGGTTTTATGTTTTTTAATTTTTAAATACCATTGTGAATTGTTATCATTGCTAATATAGATGTTGAAATGTGATCACAACATTAGTATAAATAAAGGGATTTTACAAATACAATTTACATAGATAAAGGAATTGATGGCATCATCAAGTAGAATTTCTATACACGAAGAACATTTTTTCAGAGCTCAAGAAGGAGGTAGAATCACTAGGATTTCATCTTGACCATGCCAAATCAATTCTTCAACATGTTAAGCTTGGAAAGAATCTAATATAGGAGAAGTGGATGTTAATAAAGATTACCACCCATTTGATGTTATCTGAGCCGAACCAAGATTCTTTCACCATCACAGACATTAGTCTTAGGTATTATAATGGTGTTATTAAGGGTAATGTAAAAATACTATAGCACTATTATTATGGGAATTATTTTGTATAATTAATATACATTAATATTAATATTGTAACATAGTAAAAAAAATTAATGACGAAAAATTATTTTTAGTTAATAAAAAAATTATATGAAGAAATATATTTTTATTTATTAAACGATTTTTGAATTAAATAACATTTTAATAAAATGTTATTATTTAAATAATTTTTTTAAAATTTAAATGTTCATATAATTTTTAGGAATAAAATTGTAATTTTACTTAATGTTTGAAAATTGTTTCTGTTAAAACCCATTAATTTTTAATAAATGTCATTTTTTATGTAAATAATGTAAATTAAAATTTATAGAAAATTATTTCAATAAAATAATATTTTTTTGGATTTAAGATGTCAAAATTATCCAACATTTAATTTATCAAAATTTTCTGAGACAGTACCATTTTTGGTAAAAAATTAAATACCAAAAAATATATAATGTGTTTTATGACAACATAATGACCACATAATTACGTAATTAAACACTGTTAGTATTATATTATGAAAAAAATGTATTCACTTTAAAATAATCTAATTTTATGTATTTTTTGAATAATTTTATTTATTCCATAGTGAACCCTACATGATTTAAATTTTTTTTATATTATAAAATTATTTCCTTGAGATTGTAGTTATCTTCCACATAAGAAAGAAAAATATATAAATAAGTTAAGAAATTGGCCTTATAACATAATTCTTTCTATATGCCTTTGAAAAAAACATATGCAAAACCAATGTGATGGTTTTTTATTTTGATTAGTTTAATGTGTAGTGTCCAAAACATAAATAATAAATAATTCCATCTACTTTCTTATATAAAACCACTCAATCTCCCACATCTCTTCACTCAAAAACCTAGGAGCACGTCCCTTCTATTCCCTACTCTCTCTAGTATCATTTCAAGGAACCAAAATTTCTAAATAATCTTCTCTCAAGACTCTACCAAGACTTTGGGATCTCACTTCCATGTAAGGGATCCTCACTTTCCTTCCATCTTTATTTATGTACATGTTTTCTTTTATTGTTATGCCTTTTTCCTTCCAACTAAAAATGATGGGGTATGATTTTTAACCTCCCATATACATTCTTCGTTATGTTAGAATGATCATATACTTATTTCTCTCTCATTGATGTCTTCCATGTACAGTCGTTACCATGCCAAATTTCCGTAACAGATTTATCTCTCATCATTTACATTCAAGAAATTATTTTATGTTATGTATCTAAATACCATTTCATATGATGGAATATAGTTATCCATGATCCATATCCTATCCATTTTATGTATAAAGGATTATATACCCCTTTATCTCTCATCAACCCATTCTATTTTTTTTATTTGACAACATTATGCTGCCAAAGATACATCAAAATTTCCATGCCAAAATCATCAGGTATGTGAATACCATACCCATACATAAATAATGGTTATTCACCGTTATACACATGTACTATTTTACTGAGGAATAAAATTTATGAATTACACATCTCTTATTCCATGAATAAATTATGATGTCTAATGAATCCATTTAATGTGATCTATGTGGTCGACTTATGTGTGAAATTAAACGATTAAGAATGGTGTGCTGAGATAGCGCTCCAATTCATGGGGTAAAGAATAGTATCAAGATATTCCATGTGGAATGAGGGTTTTCTCATGATAACTCATGTCCAATTAGGATTTATTCATACTAATTAAATTTCAATGCGAGTTTAGTCATGTTTATTGATTAATGAGCCTTGGCAGATGCTAATATCATGTTAAATGTTCTTACCACATCTCCATCATGTGATACTCATTCTAAACGATGCCCTTATGTACATGTTTCTCTTATAATCCATTTATATCCCTATTACCTAACATATAGTTGATTTTCCATGTTATTCCATGTTTACCCCATTACTGGGATTTAATGCTCACACTTTTCTTATACACGTCCTCAGGTTATCTCATGCAATTCTAAGTACGAAGGAGTGTTGGGGTAATGTAAACGATGTTTTGCATAATGATGTCGATTTTTAGGATCTATGTTTTTATGTAATATCACTAATTTCCCAATACAGTAGACCTATCAATCCATAGAGTTTCCTTAAGTGATTTATTATGTAATTAATCTTGATTATTTGTGTATCAAAGAGAAGGATTATTATAGATTTTATTATTGGATAACATTTATTATCTTTTGGGAATAGGATTTTAAAACCCTACATAAATCCTTAGGGATATGAATAAGTATAATAAAAAAACCCTAATTTTTTGATTAAATTTTTAGTGAAATACCCAGAAAATACATCCATGTCTAGATAGAATCAAGTATAGGTGGCTCTAGCATAGATGTATCTAAGGGTAAAACCCGAAAACACCACATTGATCGAGACTAGAATTGGAACTAGTTCTCAAAAAAATCCTTGTTGGACTCTTTGTTATGACCCTCCCAATGGATATTAATTTTTAAATTCATAAGAAAAGTATGTACTATTATTATGGGAATAAAAAATTGAACCTAAAAATATATGTTGGGAAGAAGATTATTGATAACATAAATTTAAGTCTGTAAATTCATAAGGTAGGGAAATAAACATAATTTATAATTTATCCCTTTTCTTAATTGAATTCTACATTATGTGTTACCCAATAATTTTCTTTTATTCTAGAAAGTGGATGGTAATAGGAGGACTCTGTATAAAAACCAATATGACGATCATTGTGATGACTATTCTAAAAGATTCCCAATCTGATGGGAGTGAGAATAACAAAAATTGTCATGATACTCTCCTAGTAAACTCACGTTTTGAACAAAATCATGGTTAAAGAGGAATGTTCAACCCCCCCCCCCCCAAGAAAAGAACAAGATGCAATCGAGAGCTTCATGAGACAATGGACTCTTACATTTAATGGTCCATTCATAACCTCAATCATAAAATAATTGATCAACTCCATTATTAAGATTTTCTCCATCCTTAAATGATACAAAAAAGAAAAGGTTCTTCTATATTCTTATCGTATTATGAATTATTTTGATCAATGTTGGACATAGATCCAAAATATGAAGGCAGAGGAAGAGTTTGAGGCATTGGAATGAATGGATTTCATGAAAAGAAATATTTTGATTACATTTTTCCATGCACCCTCCTAATTAAGATATAAATGGAGTTTCATGACCCCTAAGAAAAAATATGACAATTTCCATAGAGTGAACAAGGAAAACATCACAAGGCTTTCATTATATGCCTATGGCTTTGTCGTTACCCATGAATTCAAGGATGACCGCTCTTTGGTGGGCTAAAACATATCCTACAGAGAGACCTAGTGATCCGTGACTTCAATAGATGTGATAAAATATCCTGATGCGGCCGCTTAGTCAAAATGGAGATCAATGAATCTTAGGGGTATCCTCTGGAGAAGAAGCAGAATGTGAAATTTAAATCTCGTGGTATAATTGATAATTCCAAGAGTTCTAGAAAATTTTAGAACCCCACTTTACAATGGTGTGTGAAGAATCACCCCGAAAATTTTATTGAATGGGATGAGTAAATTATTTAGGAGTGGAAGAGAAGTGGACCCATCCATTAAACGCCGACATGAAAAACCCACAACTATGAAAAATTAGATGATCACCTCGTTCGACCCTCAACAGAGTCTTAATCTATTCATCATTAATGAGCTTAGGCACTATTTATCCCAGTTCCCAAATCCAAGGGTCTTCATAGGAAACCAACTACCTCCAAGGCAGTGAGGGTGATAAATTTCCATTATTACCACCAACGAAAATCCTGAAAATGATGTGGTGATAGGTTCACTAGTTATTCATTAAAAAATATTGAAATTTCTTTTCAATTTTGGTTCTATTCATTCTTTTATATCTCCGATTTTTATTAGAATAATACCAACAACTCCAAATATTATTGAAGTAATGATGTTGGTGAGAATAGAAAATGGGGGAATTATTTCATCCCATGAATATAACTCCTTCCATGTCCCAAATTGGGGTTTTAACATCCGAGAGATCCTCATCATACTCTATCTGGTAGAATTTGATGCAATTATTGGCATTATTGAATTTCCCTATATTGATCCCACATAAATTGCCATTAGATGGAAATAACTATCAATATGGTGAATCAACCCCTGATTTTGTACATGTTCAAGTAGGAGGATGAATCTTTATTACAAACATCATCTCAATAATGGATATAAATACATTACGATCACTCATATATTTTTCATATGATTGAGTATATGGAGGAAAACCATCCTTGAATACATTCCAATTGTGAGGTAATTTGCTAATATGTTTCCTTAGGAATTTCCTTCAATTCCTCCTAGAATTGTTGTTGAATCCTCAATTGATTTTATACCTAGGGAATTTCCAATATCCAAGAATTATTATATAAGGATTGTTGTGGAGCATGATTTGAAAAAGGAATAACTACATGAAAATTTGGATAAAGGGTTTATACACCCATGTGCTTCACCATGGGATGCACCATTATTTTTTGTTAATAAAAAGGATGGTCCAATGTGTCTTGCATTGAATATAATGAGCCCAAAAAATCAAAATAATGAACTAGTATCATCTAACCTGATTGATTACTTGTTCGATCAGATATGTGGGTCACAATAATTATCTAAGGTGGATATACGATTGAAATATTACCATGTAAGGGTGAAGAAGGAGGATATCCCGATGACTATTTTTCATACAAGGTAAAAGCACTATAAATTCATAGTAATGCCTTTTGGGATCACTGATTCTCTTGAAACCATCATGGAATTGATTAATATTGTCATTTTAGATTACATCAAAAAATTTGGTAGTCATTATTGATGATATTATAATATACTCAAAAACCATGTGGGAGAATAAGGAGTATCTAAGAATGTACTAGAGACCTTCCAAAAGGATAAGATATGTGAAAAGTAAAGAAAGTGTTAGTTCTATTATAAGTAAGTCTCATTCGTCGGTCATATCATCAAAAGATATTAGATATACATAGATCCTTTCAAGACAAATACAATTGAGAGATGAATGGGGACAACATCGGTGACATATATCCATAGCTTACAGGGGTTATATAGATATTATCATCAATTGTTGATAACTTTATTACGATTTTCATAACCTTTTATGAAGCTAACTTGGATGAGAGTCAAATTCTTGTGGAGTGATTAATGCAAAGAGATATTCATGGAGTTGGAGAGGATTCTTATAACATTTCATGTTCTTGAACTACACCATAGTGGAATCATTTGGATGTATTTAGTGATGATTTGATGAATTTCATGGGATGTGTGTTGATAAAAAATGACAAAGTAATTTCCTATGATTCGAGGAAATTAAATGTTCATGAGAAAAACGATCCAACACATGATTTGGATATGGAGGTTGTAATATTCTATTTAATAGTTTGGTAATATTATATCGTTGGGGAGATGTTTGAAATATATATGGATCACAAAAGCCTCATGTAAATATTCACATAGAAATTGTTGAATATGCACCAAAAAAGATGGTATGAGATGATCAAAGACTATGACTTCTCAATCTATTACAACCCTGGGAAAGAAAACAAGGTGGTGGATGCTCTAGGTTGAAAAGAGCAAGAAATTCTATCATTGATAATAATAAAAAATGATCCATTCTACTTAAATTTTATAAATATGGACATATGAATCATAAATAAGGGAAAATCATCAATCTATTCAATAATTGTTGCCCAACAATTTATTTTAGAATGATAAATGGTTTCCCAAATAGAATAAAAAGAGATTTATAAGAAATTGGAAACTATCAAAAAAAGGATATTTTAGGATGTCAATGTTAATGGTGATGGAAATTTGATATATGGTTCAATACTATGTGTTATATCCAATTTTTAGTTAAATAATGATCTAATGGATGATTCACATTGTTATAATTTCACCATTCCCACAGAAAACATACAGATGTTTTGAGATATTTGAGAGCATATATTGTGGGATAACAAGAAGAAGGATATCGATGATTATACATCATGGTGCCTGGTAAATCCTAATGTGAAGGCTGTGAGTAATATCCCCAAGGGGATGATGCAACCATTACCCATAACAACATTGAAATGAGAAATCATAATCATTGACTTTTTCACTAGACATCCGAAGAAATCCCAATGAAATAATGATGTCTGATTTGTTATCGATTGCCTTACAAAGACATCACACATCATTTCAATTTGGGAGGATTACTCATTGATCAACTGGCATAGGTAGATATCCGAGAAGTTTTATGGCTACATAGAGTACCACTATATATTAAATCTGATCAAGAACCATGATTCACCGATAATGTTCTAGAAGAGTCTCCAATATGTTATAAATAATAATCTAAACACTGGTATGACTTATCATCCTCAAATTGATGGCCAATCTTAGTGGACAATCCAAACACTAATTAACATATCAATGTTATTCTAAATGGTCTTAAAATGAGGATGGGATCAATATCTTCATCTGGATGAGTTCTCTAACAATAACATTTTCTACTTAAGCATCCAAATTGTTCTTTATGATTCCCTTTATAGGAAGAGGTTCATAACACCATCTTGTTGTGATGACATTGGAGATAAAAAAACTACTAGGTCTAAAAATGGTTGTATAAATGGTGGTAAAGGATAATACCATCCAGTAACACATTAATGAATCTCATAGTTGACAAAAGAGTAATGTTGATAGTTGTCAACGAGACCTAGAGTTTGATGTTGTAGAAATGGTATTCCTATCTATATCACTATGGAAGAGAGTTATGATATTTTCTATAGTTTGATGTTCTTGACATGGTATTCCTCCTTATATCATTGTGGAAGAGAGTTATGATATTTGGGAAGAAGGGAATGCTTAGTCCAAGGTGAATTAGGCCTTTTGAGATCCATGATCATATTGGGGTTGTGGCGTATTGACTAGAATTCCCACTGAACCAAACACATTACATGATTTATTCCATGTATCACTCTTGTGTAAGTACATACATGGCGCATCACATTTAATCAGTCCATATGTGTTACAATTTTAGAATAACCTCTCTTATGAAGATAAGCCAATGGAGATCATATAACATAGGCAAAAAGTTCTACGATATAAAACAGTACCCCTTGTCAAGGTGTTGTGGTGAAACCACAGGTTTTCAGAGGAAATGTGGGAATCAGATGAAGTCATGAAATAGAGATACCCTCATCTATTTTATGGTGGGAAATGGAAACTTCTTGGGTGATATTATTTAAGTGGGGAATAATTTAATAGCCCAAATATTTATTAAGGAAAATTATTCACGATCTATTCAATTCTATTATTATGTAAAATGTTTATTCAAAAAAATTTCACTTTCCTGGTTTTATGATTTTGGATTTTAAAATACAGTTTAAAATATTTTCTTATACTAATATAGTCATTGAATAGTGGTCGAATGATTTTAATAAATATAGGGCTTTAGAAAATCTAATTTAATTAGAAAAAGGATGAGATGGCCTCATCAAATTGAATTTCTCCATACGAATCCCATTTTTTAGTGCTCAAAGAGGATGTAAAATCACTAGGAATCACTCTTGATCTAGCCCAACCTGATCTTCAACAAGTTAAACATTAACGGAATCACCAATAGGAGAAGTAGAATTTAATAGAGATTACAACACGAGAAATGTTATCTGAGCTGCTCCATGAGTCTATCACCATCACAGACCTTATACTTAGGTCTCAAGAATGTGTTATAATGGGATTATGTAACAGGACCCTAGAAATATTTTAATGTGTATTAATTTTTATAAATAATATACATTTATTTTAATATTGTAACATTGTACACATTTTTTAAAGTATAAATAGTTTTTTAGTTAATATTTAATTTAAATTATGATTTATATTCTGATAAATGGATTTATTTTTTAATAAACTAATAATTTATTAAAATATTAATACTAAATCATTTTTTATTAAATATAAATGGTCATGTATTTTTCAGGAATACAACTGCAATTTTTATTGCAATTTGAAGATTATATTTGTCAAAACTCTTTAATTTTTAATAATTGTTGGTTTTTATGTTAAAAATGTAAATTAACCAATATAGAAAATTATTTATATAAAAGGAATATATTTTTTGGATTCAGGATGTCAAAATTATCCAATGATTAATTTTTCATAACTTACTAAGACAATTGATTTTATTGGGTAAAAATTTAATACTGAATAATAATATAATTTGTTTTATGAAATCATAAATACCAAATAGTGATGTAATAAAATACCATAAAAGGTATATTCTGACAACAGATGTTGTAGATTTAAAATAATTTTATTTTATATTTGTTTTATTAATTTTATGATGCCCTAGTGGAACCTCAAAGACAAAATATTTTAACATTTTTAAAATGATTTATTTGAGAGTATTACTCACCTACACATAAGCATGCCAAATATATTAGTACATTCTACCATTAGCCTTATCAATTAATTTTTTCCACTATAATTTTTAGAAAACCATGTGAAAATTATGGGATGGTTTGTGGGTTTGATTTGTTTATTGTGTAGTGTCCAAACCCTAATTAAAAAATAATTTCCACTCCATTCTAATATAATCTGAATCAATCGTCCACTTATCTTCACTAAAAACCCTAGGAGAACACCCCTAATCCTAACTCTTCTATATAGAATCCTCTCAGGGTTCCCCAGTCTCCCATTAATCCTCTCTCAATCCTCTCCCAAGCCTTTGGTATCACACTTCCAAGTAATGGATCATCACTTTTCTTCCTCCCTTATTTATGTGATGTTTCCTTATATTTTTATTCCCTTTTATTGTATGTTAAAAATTTTGGTGTATGATTTATCATCTCTCATATACTTCCCTACTTATGCTTCAATGATTATAGACCCCTTTCCCTCTAATTAATTCCTCCCATTTACACAAGTTACCATGTTATAATTTCATAAGGTATTTTCTCTCCTCATTTACATTCAAGAGATTCATTTATATTATGCATCTAAATTTCATCATATATATTGGTATATAAGGATTCATTACCCCTTAATATCCATTTCATATATAAATGACAATATACTCTTTTCTATCTCAGCGACCAATTTTATAATATCTATTTGACGACTTTATACTGTCGTAGATACACCAAAATTTCCATAACAAAATCAGCATGTAATCGAATACCATAATAATTTCTCTATAAAGGGTTCTAAACGTTACAAACATGTTCATATTTATTGAGGAATTAAATTTATGTATTCAAAATATCTTATTCGTGGAAAAAATAATGATGATTAATGAATCCATGTTATATGATCTATGTTGGATACTTATGCATGAAATGAAATGATTAAAAACGAGGTCCCCTGATATCATTCTAATGCATTGGTTAATGAATAGTATCATGATATTCCATGTGAAATTAGGGTTTAATACTTTTAATTCATGTTCAATGAGGGTTTTCTCATTCTAATACAATTTCACTGAGGGTTTATTCATGACCTACGTGCAATGAGTCTTGGATCATGCTAATATCATGTTAAATGTTGTTGCAAAATCTCCATGTAGAGATAATCATGTTATATCATGCCATTAAGTTTGGGTTTCTCTTGTACACAATTGATATTCCTATTTATTAACATTTATTTTATTTGTCATGTTATTTCATGTTTACTCCCTTATTGGCTTTATAGCTCACCATTTTCTTTTTAATGCCCTTGGTTTATCCCATATTATGCAAAGTACGAAGGAATTTTGTTGTCACATAAAAGTGGTTTTGAACAAAAATATTGAATTTGACATTATATGTTCTTTTGTAATGTTCCTAATTTCCCATGACACTAGACCCATCAATCCTTTGAATTGTATTATGTGCATTTTTTTGAAATAAATCATGTTTTTGTGTGTAATAAAGTGTAGGTTTTTTATATATGTGGTGGGGTTATGAATTATTATATAGTGGAACTTCATCTAGGTATTTTTTTATAGTGGGGATGTAGGGTTGGGTTGTGAGACAAGGATTATGTGATATAATATTTAAGTATTGTTTTTTCCAATGACTGAATAAGTGTCTTAGAAGATTGGAGATTTTTTTTGTGGGGGTAATGTTTTGTTTGGTTGTTTTTATAGGTTTGGTTTTGGTTGATAGTTTCCCAGTAGTGTTAGATCCAAAAAATGTGAACCCCTAAATAAATAAATGCAATGGTATTAAATAAAAAAGGGTTTAGGCTTGTGTTTTATTGGAGATGTTTGTGTGGTTTTCCAAGGAGGTGCAACAACAAAGGTGGTTGTGTGGGTTGTTTCATTATTAGGAAACCAATAAGTTGGGATTAGTGGTTATTTATTTATAGATATTGTAGATTATTGTGATTTCAATATGCTTCCCACCCTTGATGAGAAATATGTGCCGAAAACCTCAATTCCATGGGGGAGGGTGTCATTCCCAACATCAGGGTTTGATGATGGATGGATTGATACTGTCTTTATTCCTCGTACCCTCTTTACGGTTCTTACAGCTTCAGTATATTTAGGCATGTTGTAATGTCATGATTCTTTATATAGTATATGATTAATTATTATATGGTTTATTGTTGATTTGGGTCTAGGTGATTGTGGAAAAGGTCTGTTTTCCCAAGTGTCTTAATGTTGGTCCCATGCATCTTCGGGTTAGTGACGTGGTGGGTGTGTCCTAGGTGTCTACAGGCAGGATTGTGTGTGGTTTAAGGACAGTGTGTGTGCAGGAGGGTTGTGATTGTGGGACAATATATGGAAATAGTGGTATTTTCATGAAATTTTCCATGTGGGATGAGTAGTTATCTAGTGGGGAATATATGTGTTTTACCCAAATATCGAAGTTCTTATATGATTACTTTACATGAATTACAATATTTGGATTGATTGCCTTAGTGTGGTTGGGGTGGTTAGTATTACCTGGTAAGTTCTTTTAGGATCTACTATTTTCTCAATGGGATGCTAGTATGTTCCATCACTTGGGCATGGGTTTATTTAGTTCCTTACAAGGTATACTTTTATACTCAACCTATGTATATAAAATTGTTTCTAGCTTCTTAGAGGGCATAGAGGACCATTCTAGACATTATATACTTGGTCTTCAGGATTCAATGCTGTTTCTAATTAGACTTTTTATTTTTGGTACATTTCATTTGAGATTTTTTTCACTTTTAATCATATTTTATTTTGAACATGCATTTGGGAATGGATTTTGGATTCACTTTTACATCTGGTATTTGGTGTTTTTTGGGATTCACCATATTATTTTCCCATTATTCTCTTAAAACATGTCTAATGCCATCCATTTCTGTGTGTGATTATATATCATGGGTGCTAGTTTTCAGTTTAGGGCCTATTAGAGGTGGGACTTGGGAGTCGTTATCCCTACATCAACATTAGGAAGGTAGTGAGTGGAACTCTTCCATCCCTTACCTCATATTTAGGAAGGCATGCCGTGACATTTTAACTCAATCCCTCTCTTCATGGTATAACATTTAGATTATTACATAACTTCAACCGCCATTTCAACATTGATTGCACAATGAAAAATATTTACTTATATACTAATTTATCTCATTAAATATTCTACTCTACGACTTTTATTTAAGCCACTATAGAACCTATGAACCTTAAATTCTAGTTTGAGGATAATTTAAGAAGTGATCATAGCATGTTTTCTGAAAGTTTCCTCATATGTACAAAACTATTCATCATAATTTTTCTTCAACTCAATTATATCCTTATACATAATTAAAATAACTAAATGAGGAATATAATTATTGATTTATATGTTTTTGATATTATCCTTATCCTTTGATTCAATTTAATCATGAATCCTTTATTTATTCATTAGATCCAACCACTTGTCTATTTGTCCATTTAACTAATAAATAGATAGAATGAATTTATCATGATCTGATCACCGAATAATATAGGTTATATATTGCGTGCTACTGATCTTGTGTTTAGAAACATGTTTATTAGAAGTCCCACTGAAATATGGTGGGTATTTCTTCCTAAAAAACTAAACAGAACATTGTTCCCTCAGTTTTTCGTTTGGAAACTCATCATGATTCATATCTTGAAAAAACTATGTGACTATAGAAAAATAGTTTTTTAATCCATTTAAGATATAATTATTATTCTTATTACTAAAATCATTTCATTTTCCAGAATATTATCCATTAAAGTGGTTCCTACAAGTTCTAAATATTGAATAAAACTAAAAACGTATAGATTAAGAATCATTTTTCATAGGAAGGTATCACATAATCATTGAAAATTAAATATATTAGATAAATGTTATGAAACATTACATTTACTATAACCCCTTAAGAATATCCTTGGTTATTCATAGCCAATTTTTATTTTAATTAACCTTTGATGGTTTGTGATGTGTTTTGAAATCCCCAAGGAATACCCCCAAGGACTGCCAAACCATGTTTTCTGCAAGGACAATTGTAGCGTACTAGGTTACAAAAAATTAGGTCTGACACACCTTATAATATTTGCTGCAACTAGTTACATCCATTCAATATCCACGTCCACTTGTTGTATCCAAAAAGATATTTATTACAAGGAAACCAAACATTCTATCCATTAAGAACATTCTAGGACGTTTTCCTAAATATTAACTCGTCCTTATACATATCCGTAGAGACATCTGTAGACATATACATAGAAATCTTATTTTATATCTCAATATCATTTTAACATTATAGATTCCAAATGCCTACTCAACTATTAATTTAATACCAGCTACAATGACCCGTCTAAATGTACATAAACATTACATCACTTTTATGAAATACATAATAAATTTAAATAAAAAAAATTCCCAAAGGACATATTAGTCTCTTTCCCTTGGAAACAAGGAGAAAAAATCTTATAACGAAGTGAATGATATTAAATGTTTCAAATAATTTAACCCTTATAGTAATTCTAATTAAAAATATTTACTCATTACCTTGGGAATGGAAACATAAGAATATGATGAGATCAAAATCTCATTATAGATAAATAAAAGAAATATATAGCATAATATAAACATAAATGTATGATATAAATAAAATAACATTAAAAGATCATACCCTATATTTCAAATATCCTAATCAAGAATCATGAAATAATAATAGGTATTTCATAGTAAAAGAATCATAAGGGAATCAAGTGTATAATAGATAAAATCAGAAATGAGGAGTTAGAGATAAATTTTTTTGTATATAAATAATAATTGGAACAATATTATATCAAGGATACCTACCAAGAATAATTTAACATTTTAGGATTGGGATAAAACATGTATATATTTTTCAAGAATGGGCTAAGGACCTATGTACCTTCTTATATTCAAGTTTGGTCTTCAACCAATGTACCCTCTTACATTTAGTTTTGGGATATAACCGATGTACTTGAATATTTTTAGGCATTGGCTACAACTCATATACCTTATTATTTTCTGAATTGTGAAACAACCCATGTGTATTCATATTTTTAGGCTTGGGATATAAAAAATATAATTTTTTTTCAATCATGGGTAACAAATCATCTACCCTTTTAGCTGATACAAAATTTATCAATACACAATTCATTGGAGGGAAATATAGGTTCCACTCATGTCATAATTACAATATTTATACATGTGACACAATATAATATAATATTCATCATATCATGACTCATAAAAGAAATGGGTTTCATAATCATCAAATCATAACCCATGAAATGAAATAGGTATCCTTAAAATTTAGTAATATCCAAACCTATAGAGAATATATAGGATTCATAATAATTTCATCATAGAATAACCCATGAAAAGAAGTAGATGTCATAATCATTTATCATGGTATAACCCAATGAATAGAACATATTTTATAAGAGTATAACTAGTGGATGAAGAATGGGATTCATAAATTTACAAATTGTCGAAAAATAAACTGGTTTCATAAACCATTAGCTCCTAGAAGAGGAATGGGTTCTCATACACATCATGCCATCATAAAAAAATTATTCATTGAAATAATTTGAATGGAACCTTTTAATTATTTCCAATAAGGGAATGATTATCATCAACATATGTAATCCTAGGTAGAAAAAAATTGATATCCATTAAAAAAAATTTGGTTAAAATACCATTTATTTATTGAAAAAATGTTTTGAAACATAAAAACATTTGAATTCCATTTTCATCAAAAAAACCTTGAAAACATAGACAAAAATATTGAAATTATTCTCGAAATATTTTTCCTTAAAAACATATCAATAAAGCATGGAAATATTTTGAAAACCATTTTCTATGAAAACAATTTATAATATCATTAAATAAAATATGAAGATAGTTTTCCTTGAAATATAGTCTGAGAAAGTATAAAAGAAACATAATATTATTGAAATCCAATTCATCAAAAACTAACAAGTGAAAACTAAAAATGGAGGTTTTGGAAATAATTTAATTCATTTTATTAAAATTAATAATATGTGAAAAAAAATTTCATTGAGAAATAATAAAAAATAAACAAATTTTTTGATGAATAAGAAAATTGATTCATTTTTTAAATATAAAATAAAAATATTTAAAAATAAACTTCATGGGAATAATGATGGATAAATCTGTACATGTGGAATAGTTCTGTTGCACTATAAAATTTTTAAAAAAGTGAAATGACTGGAAAACGACATGAAGATTCCTTTAAAAAATGCTTTTGTTTAAAAGGTAAAACAAGATATGAATTTTCTTTTATTTATAATAGGACAATAATTGTATATTCTTCTAAACCATTTATAACACATGGTTTTCAAGGAACATAGATGTCTGTTAGCAGGGAAAGGTAATATCATATTTTCTTAAAAACACTATCTTGGCCATCTTACATACCTAAGAGATGAAAAAGGTCACCACTACCAGGATATAACATGAATAAAATATAATTTATGAAAACTCATGAGGGTTCTATATATATGGATCATAATATTTCACCGATGGGAGAATATTCATAAACAATCTCAACTAATGGTGAGAATGTAACTATAAATTGTTACCAATTTGATAATATTGAATAAAAAAAATAAAAAAAAATGAAAATTGCATAATTAATAAAATATTATGATACGGTGTTGATTTAGGATATAACATTTCAAATTCATTATATACTCCTCATTGAAAAATATAGGTGGATAACATATCATGTGTCTCAATGAAGTATAATTGAAACAAAACTACTATATCAATTAGGTAACTCTTGAAACATAAACTTAATGAAAGAGATATGATAAAATGGATATATAAATATGAATAAAAATTAAGGATAATAATCATAGATGTTTATCATGGGCAGTATAATCATAACAAATGATATTTGAATGATGAATAAGGTATAAATCTCACAAAAATAATAGTAAAACTTGAAAACCCTTTTCCTTGGGTCTTGACTCATGTTGTACATATTAAAAGATCATGTAGAATAAAAATAAGATTATTATAAATTTATAACAGAACCAAATTCTAATATCAAATGACATATATGGTTTTATGATAACATTATAGTATTTTCTTATTAAAAATATGATGTTAAGGTTTCAGTTCTTGTAATATTCTCCCATTGTTTCACATGTGTCTTAATTTATTGTATCGTTGGTATTTATATTTATATCATGATTTATAGAATGTAAAAAATAATATAAATATCATTTATATTATATATATTTGTATTATAATTTTCTAAATAATATTTATGTATGAAATGGAATACACCATTCATGGATACGATATGTCATACTTATGATTGCATGTTGTTTCTGTTTTATTGTAATATTACATCAAAATAGAGTAAATTAGATATTTTTATATTTATATTTATTTTAGTGGAACTATTATATCATATATATAATATAATATTACTAAACCCATCCTTAACACAATCAATGTAATGTTTGAACGAATCTCATCGCTTTGAGGGGGAGGTAGTCCATACTACCTCAAATGAAATTATCGAATATATAGAAAATGGAAGGTATAAATATATGTGTAGTAAAATAAATACATAATAATGAAGATATAATAATTATAATATATATCATATATAAATATTTTTTTCTATCATAATTCCTATCAATGAATGGGGGTAACCGAAAAATTAAGAATTATAATTTCATGGGGCGGTAGTTCACCATGCACTTAAACAATATGTTTATTACCAATTGGATGGAAGTGAGTGTATTTTAAGGTTGAAACCTATCTTAATAACATAAAAATAAAATAAGGATTTTTTTTCTTTTCATGGAATAATTATAGGGAAGGTGGTGGTTAATGAAAATCAGATAAAGGAGCCTGATGAAGAATGTAATAACTTCATTGGGAAACTCCTGTTGGATTTCTCTAAAGGGATTCCATGGATAGATTTCTAACAAATGTAAAGATTAATGGAGTAATATAGGGAATTTGGAATGTAAATTGAGAATATAATTTCTGAACATATGTGTTTTTATAGGTGTGAAAAATTGGGAGAGTTGGCGGCCTTTTATAGGGGAGGGAAAGGAAACAAATAACGTTTTCTGTAAATAAGATATTTGTACAAATGATTTACCAATTTAATGTCATAAATAACTAAAATAAACACAATAATGGATGGATTGTTGAAAATATAATTTATAAAATGAAATTTTATCATGTTTATATGTCATTTGGTCCTTGATGTTTAATGTTCATTCCCTCGATAAGCTTAATTTTTCCATATTCACTGTAATTAATTATATTCACATTCAATTATCTTTTTGGTAAAAAATTAGGATTATGTAATTAGACTAAAAATAACATATTAATTTAAAAAAAATATAGGAATTTTCTAATTCAATTCACATAATGGAAAAATTTATGTTTAATGTTAACCTCAAAGATGTGGCGAGAAAGTGGGGTTTTAATGATTGAATGTTCAAAAGTTCATTATGATTTTATATCAAATTTAACAAAAAATTTATTCTAATAAAATTAATTGGATTATTATATTTAGAATTTATATATCATGATTTTTAGAGAATCATAAAATATAATTAACATTATATATTTTTATATAAAAAATCATATTTTAATTAAAATTTTTTATTTTAACTTTTCATTCAAAAATTGAAGTTTCTCGGAATATATAAAACCATAACCCTAATATAATTTCTACATTTTGAATTCCAAAATAAAATTTATTATATCTATTTATATTTCAAAATGTGTTTAAAATTATTTATACTATTTTTTCACAAAAGGACATGGAATGCTATTTTTTGAGAAAATATTATTTTAAAACCAATAAAGACTTCACAAGAATTATATTTTTCATTATTAATATTTTTTAGTTATAAAATAACATACAAAATATTTTAAATGTAATTATTAAAAATAATATTTTTATATTAATGGTCTAGGTTATAACTATCTCTTTTAAATAATTATATGAAAAAGGTGATGCTTCGTGGAATGATAGTTGTATGTGTAATGTATGCCATGTCATTATTCTGTGTAGCACAGGACAATTCATTGTCTTGTGAATGGAATTCATGAATTAGTGAATTGAAATACATATATAATAACTAAATTATTTGAAAATAAATTATTCACAAAATCTATTGATGCTTTAGTTTTTTACTAAAAAAATAATTGAAAATAATTAAAATTAATTATATAAATTATGACATAATGATGTCTTCTCACCATGAAACATGAAAACTATCCAATTGAAAACCCTACCTTGTGTTAAGTAGTGATGAATGGATTCATTATTACTATATATGGATTTTCATGGGGACTTGGATATATCCTTTAAACGTAATACACTAAAAACATAGGTGGAAGATGTTATTCTTCGAGGCGTCTCCACTCAAGAATCACATTAAAAAACTATAGTAATATCTTTTGTAGAGGAACATAATAGATAAGTCATAAAAAAGGAATCCCCATAGACCATCCCAATATTAAAAAACCTGGATGATGGGGTCCTTCCAGTCAATGTAGATCCCGATTTTCTTCAACAAAGTGCACAAATGTTGAATTTATCTATTATTGGATGCATTTATTACCCCAAAGGGGAAATCCCGTGTCTATTTCATGAACATACGCATTATAAAACTCATTATAGGTGAATAAATAATTAGAAATTTTTTCATTTGGAAAAGGATACATTTATATCGTTTTAGTCTCAATTGATGAGATAAAACGAAATTAGAAAATGGGTAACAAAAAACTGAAACTAGGTTTACTCAGAATATCATAATGAGATTTTTCCATCAACCAATTCACCCATAGAAACCCCATGGCTCAAATATTGGATAGAAATCATGGAATTAATTGGTAGTTTTAGAAATCATATTTTTGAACGATATTACATCTTATAATGGTGCCCCTTAAATTTTGATCAAAAAACACTAAATAGGGAATTGGGTTTATATGCCAGAGTTATAGATAATGAAAAATTGAACTCAAATCTACCTTTGGTAATTACATTTAATGAAACAGAATACCAGACTAGTTTCTAGATAAAATATGAGTATAAACCACCCTTTTGTGATTTTTGAATGATTGTTGGTCACTTCATTATGAATTGTATTGTGGTGAAGAAACATGTCACTCAACCTACTGATATGGGATTGATTGATGTTAGGAGGCACAAAAAGGTAATGGCCATGTAATAGAGAAATATATAATCTCCATGAAAAGTAATGGAAAATTGTAGATAAAGAGTAATGACACATTCACTTTAAAGGATACCAACAAAAAATTCTTGGTAGACATTGCTGAATAGGATGCGCATGAAAAATTAGACCGATCTATTGTTGATGAAATTTATTATACTTTTATATGTCTTTCTAACCAACATCAATATGAAATGGTATTGGAAATATCCTTGTTATTAAATGAGGATAAGGACAATGACATGAAGTATTTTCAATGAAAGTATTGTCATTACACTACTCAAAAAAGACTGATAAATGCCTCTACATAGATAACAGAAAAGGATGAATCTATATTTGGGGAAAAGACTGCCAATTATCACACTAAATGTAATGTTGAAAATTTGTCAGCAAAAATATAGGTCACAGATTCTACTTCCAAGGATTCTATTGATTCTACCACGATTACCATATATGATACGGAAAATATAGGCTGAACACAAGATAATACAATTTATATGTAACAATCTTCATGAAATGAAGGTGAAAAGTCATCTTTTAACATCCCTTATATTGAATCTTTGGGAAAAATTTATAGAATAGTAGCTCCAGAAATATTCTATTAGATGTTGTTGGATACAAAAAGAGTAATGGAAACAAGGATTCCCAAAAAAATAGAAATATAGATAAGGACATAAATCCTTTTTCATAACATGTTCATGATAGAAAGACACACCCGGAGCCTGAGGAGTCTCTCTTCATTTCATTAGTAGATACAATTGATAATCCTGATGACTATAATTTTTCTGAGGGAATCATATTCACTAAATGAGGTTTATATTAATTAATACTTATAGATTCCAGACACTTTGAAAACGAAAAGTTATGCCCAAATTTCACTTCTAGTTTAAACAACATCACCCATATATATATTTAAAAAATATGGAATGACCCAATTAATATCTCTGAGTATAAGTAAGGTATGTGTAACTATAATTATCATGTTTCTTCTAGGAATAAACAATATTATGATTGTATACCAAATAATTTGAAAACCATTATCAGATCATCTAGGAGGAAGGACATAGGGAGTAAGAATAAAGAGGGTTCCAACATCAAGTACATGTTCAAATGATTATTTGATTTCGAAACAATAATGGTATTTATATCTCAGACACCATTAGCATATTAAAAATATTTATTACTACCCATCATAGAAAAAAAATTATTTCTGTACCAAAAACCAATTTTTATTCTAATTTTACTCACCAAAATCATTATGGTTATTTTTTCCTTAGGGATAGAATATATTGTTACCTTATTAAATCCCTTTTGAATTTCTAAAACTAATTTACATAATTTTAGTTTTTTCAGAATTTATGTTCATGTGTTTACAAATTCATTTTTCTCTTCTAGCTCTGTCAGATATTTTTTATTTTCTTATCCAATGCATATATATCATGATATGAGACATTTTTTTAAATATCTCTCTTATTTAGAGAATAGTATTTATGATATGTGGATTGTGGTTGGTGAAATTTAATTCCATTTTCACCCCTAGTGGAAAAATGGGTCCAACGAACTCTATGATTTCTTATATAGAGTATAAAACCATAATTGAAGATAATAATCTAATTGAAATTAACTTTATTTAATCGAAATACTCAAGTTATAGAGGGAATTATAAATGAAATGTCTGTAATAAATTTGATATAGAATTCACATATGATAAAATATTGGATAAATTGGACACTAGCTCAAGAATAACCTGTCCAAAACTTAACATTTGTCATCACTCGATCAAGGTCAAAGAATCATCTTGAAGCATGAATAATGTTCCTCCATTCATATTCTACAATTTAGGGATATCTATTCCTAATTATGATAACAAAAAATAAATATTTTTCCTTCTTTGAACTATTGTAATGATTATTTATCCTATACAATTAAATTTAAATGCCTCCAAAAAATATTAATGGATTGTAAAATTAAAATTTAATCCAATTAACAACGATATTGTCTTGTTAGAATATGACCATAACAAAATTCAAACTTCTACTAATAGATTTGTTTTCACACTGGATATTTAATAATAAATTAATCTTATAACAAAAAATATCAATATACCTCTTCGTGAAAGATAACATTCAGATGGTAATCTACAATGTTATGTGGCTCAAATATGGGGACATATATACTACATTATACAAATATATTTAATGAATTTGGTATTTTTGTTGACATGTCACAATTATGTTAGACTTGAAATCATTGTTGATACATATTATGGTATTTATAGTCATGTCATATCATACATTAGTAACATATTCAATGGCCTAGATACCAATATATACCATTTACCTGATGTCATCCTTGTTTTTGTTAATGAAGAAGATAACACATTTCTCACCAGTATTATTTTTGATCATTAGATCAGGGACACTGTCATTAGCTTAAATGTTGTTATTTCCCCAATTCCAAATGATTTCAATAATGTATTATTTAATCATAGTTGGGTTGTCATAAAATTGGATATTTGTTGGTTAGTCAATGAAATTATTTTCCAGTGGTTTGCTTCCCCATGACATGAATACCAATTTTTTTTCGATAATCACTAATTTTGACAAATCATTAGAGATTCATCACATCAGAACCATTTAGATCATTATAACCCATTATAAAAGTGTTAATAAACTTATATATAATTGAAATGCATTTATTGTCAACAAAATTGTCTCTTGGAACCAATTTGTTTTTTTGAAAGGGATAAAAAATCATGATTTTCTTTTACTTTCCTCTAAATTAAATATCATTTTAACGAAATATAGTATATGAGGTTTTATTTGCAATAAAATGGACATCCTAATGGATTTAGATACCATTTATAGGAGCATAATCATCATGATTCACCGGGGTTTTGTTTTTTAAAAATAAATTTATTAGGATAAACAAATAACTCATCAATTTTTCTTTCTTATGTATCCTAGTCAATGGATCTCATCATGGTTATTTTTACTGCATTAATGTTTTTAGATATGGTGAGGCCATATCTTCTATTCATTTATCAATTCTTTAATATTATATAAGCAGATTTCTCACATACATTTTGGATAAAAAAATCATAAGACTATTATTTCTTCTTTTAATTTGACAGTCCTCACCCAAATCATATATAAAGATAATAACACAGTTGTAATACAAGAATATAAAATTCAGTTTCAAAATCATAAGGGTGATTTATCTAATTATGAGGATATCATTTATCATACCAGTAGTTGGAATACATATTTCATATTATTTTGGAAAATAATTAAATATAATTGTGAAACTAACATAAATTATGAATTAGGCCTAAATGAAGGGACATTCCATTTCACTATTCTAGGTGTCCACATTTTTTGGGAAAGACCTAAAAGTATTAAATAATCAAGAATTGATAACCGGACACTATACCAACTTTCCTCTTAGTAGGTTAAGTCTCTTTCAATGGATGGATTAATTTTTATAGACAAATAATATGATGTCTCCAATAGGGTCTACTCTTTTCTGTTTTTAAAATGGGTTGTAGGACTCTATAAAAAAAATAAATTCCTCCATCAAATTATTTTTTGGAGTGGATGCACACCTAAAGGAAAATGTTTTACTTTTTCATCCTTTACCTATTCTAATCCATAATATAAGATTTTTTTCAAACTAAAAAACCATAAACACATTAATAAATCCTTAAAACCTACACTTACATGGAACCTCATATGTAATGACTTTATTTTTTTATTTACATAAAAATAGGATTCATAACATGATGATGAAATGTACCAAAATTAAATATACTCCCCTATCAAGTTGTCTATCAAGAAAGACTTTTCCAACATCATGAGAGTTTCAAGATGGCTTTTTGGGAGATATTCCTTAATGAATTTTTTCTTAGACAATTGGAATTGAGATCCTTTAATAAATATGATTTTTTTGCGACCAGTCACCAGATCAAACTAATGTATCCATTAATGATTATTTAACTCTCATAGATTCATTTACTGAATAATGTTAACCTGGTATTCTAAAGATACCATTTTTCTAACCCTAGTTACTTTATAATTTGGAAACGTAATCACAATGGAATGCTCGAATATAAATATTTTTGTAGTGAATATGTCATAAATTCAATTTTTGATTTTTATTTTCTTTAATATTTGGATATATTATTGATAAAGCCTTCCAAACTCTCTTTTTTGGTGAATTTCCCATAATTGGGTCCCCACTAATATTTTTTTGAATCTTTTAGGGTCTAAAATTTGTCTAAATGTAGACATTGAAATCATAATAGAGAAGACACTAAACATATATTAAAATATTTTTCAACATATACTACTCTATAGAATTATATTCATCATATTTTTTTTCATTTGGTTACTTCATGACTCGATCAAATTACCCCTTCAACTCTATCTTATTTTATATTAATCTCACCAGATCAATAATGTTTTTTAAAAAAACACTTTCATATCTCCTCAACATCATTTTTTTATGATAGTACTTATATCATTCAGCATAATATATAGTTTAGTTTATATATAGGTAGGGTGGGGATTGTTGCTTCTATTCGAGGAGGTGCCTCAATCTAGAAAAAACGGAAACAACTTTGTGACTGATATTATCATTCTATATTGCATTGGGGTAAATAGAATTTGCTGTTATAATATCTGTAGCATTGAGGTGTTCTAGAAATATCTTCACCCAGGCTGGAGTAAAGTGAATATTTATTGAGCTTCCAAAGGAAACTCAAGACCCACAGGTTTTATGTGAATATACAGGAACCACCTTGGGCAGTTTTTTCAGTTTCATCAATGTTATTTTTGGAATTTCCTTGTTATTGGAGGAAGCAATGTTGAGTGTCATCTATTCCATAAACTCTGAAAAGAAACAATGTAAGAACAATATATGGAATGAAAGTGATTTAGCAACAATATGGTATGAACTATGGAATGGTGTGGTGCATATTTTTTGGCCACTAACAACTCTATGGATGGATTTCATTCACTTTAACATGGGTATAAACTATATCATCACTAATTCCTTTCGTTAAGTGAAAACATTTGTATATTGTCTTGGAAAAAAGGTTTTCAAACTCCCATCACCTATTTGGATGAAATATCTATTTATTTTGTTCCCCTTTATAAAATTGATTTTAAATTTTACCAACATTCAAAACAATATAGATTTTATTTTAATAAATAATTGTCCCTTGGTTTTTAGACTATGGATACACAAATTTTAAAAAATAATGATAAACATAAAATTAATATTAAGAATGTAATAATACATAATTTTAAAAGTCAAAATAGCATAGAATGATTTCAAAAAGGCATTAGAATACAATAATTTAACAATATATTCTATGTTTTGTAATTTTATAGGATAATGAAATATAATTTAATGAAAGTTACCCATATAATATGTTATGTAAGAAAAACAGTTAAAAAAGAACCTTCCATTTCTTTAACATTTATAAAGCATTAGAGTGTGGAAGAAGTTATATTTCTTTAGTTATAATATTTATTTTAATATTTATACAATCTCTATAGTAGCATAGTAATTTATCCTAAATGTTTAGTTATTATAAAAGTACATTAAATTCATAGAAAACACTAGAACATGGATTATTTAGTTAACAAAAAATATGAGAAATGATGTTAAATACCATAAAGGGAATGTAAATTTAATTAATTAATGTGGTCAATTAGTTTTGTGGAATAATATATATTATTACCTAGGTATTAAAATAACATATTTTCTTTCCAATTTTGTTTTTATATAATTAAATAAATATTAAATAAATACTGTTAAAATTCACATAAAAGATATTTTACAATTAATTCTATTTTATCAAACAATTTTAAATAAATAAAAATACTAAATTCTAATAAGAGATTTTTAAGTTTTAATTAATATAATTTCTTGTCTAAAAATGGACCAATTTATCTTATATAATTAAAATATTGACCAATATTTAGTAAAAACATTGTTTCCATGGTCTGTGAGAAATAGTGTTCATGCAATTTAGATACACTTGGCTTAAAATTAATTTCTAACACATAATGGTTTTTTATTTTGTTAAATTGATAAAATATTTTTAATTAATTTGTTATATATTTTCTATTAAATAATACATTAATTTATTCATGATGTTTTATTTTTTTATGTTGGAGAACTAGTTACCTAAATGAAAAATATAAGGGAAAATAATGACTAGTGGAAAAAATTATAAACTTTAACTTATTTTACATTGGTGAAGGTTTTTCTCAATCAGAATTAAAAATTTATAAATAATTTTTCTATTTTGGATGTACATTATATGTGGGAGTCATCTCAATATGGTATTTCATTTGGTAATTAAAATAATACCACTCCCCCTACATTATAAAATGGTATTCATTATTCCCCTCTCACACACCTCTCAGGCCACCAAGTCTCCTTCAACCACCACTCAAATAGTCTTAGCACAAACATATATGCATATCCATGTGTAGAAATAAAACCATGGAATCAATTTCATGGAAACTAAATGGAGTATCCCATAAATCGGTAACTTTTTTCAGTGTGATTTTTTGTTTTATTTGTTTCTATACCCCTTCATTTCATATTATTTAAACCATATATAATAAAAAAATGTATCCTAAATATAATAAACAGTTTTTATGATTATTAGTATACCTAAAACTAACAAAAATAACATGAAATGTGTATCAAAATTATAGTTCAAGTATTGGGTACTGCCGCCTCATGAAACTATGTTGTTCATTTATCTTTTACCACATTTCATGGTTTTTCATTATGAAGAAATTTTTTTCTATACGATAAGTATGGTATTTATTATTTAATTATTCTTTGTAAATTTTTATATATCACATAACATTATGTGTTCAATTTGGTGTAAATAACATATCTTCATTTGGGTAGGTGTGAACCGCCTCATCCTCAATGTGAAGTGATACGTTCACAAATTATGTAGATTGTATTATGGATGAATTTAATTAAATATATCTAAAATAAATTAAATATTAAAAATATTAATGATATAAAATATTTTCTATATATATAAAATCATTTTTTTATTACCCATTTCACACACTAATAAAGTGATAACATCATTCAAATATGTTTGGACATTCAGCTCCACGACGAGATGCGATTCCTTTTTCATCACAAGAATTATCTCAGTATATATAAGTTATATGATTAAAAATGAATGTTTTATATAATGACCATTATATAAATATATAATTTATGTTACCCTCTTTCCATAATAATAAAAAAAAGAAATGATAGTTTTGTGTACATACAATATTCTGTCTCCATGATTGTAACATTGCATAAATATTCATTACCAAAATTCATTATTTGTTTTCATATTATAATTGATGTATTAATATGGTAATTACTTCATTATTATTATTTTGTAGATTTTTCATATAATGACCCATTTTAATCCATTAATCCTACCATAGTAATTTTTGACATATGAACATAAATAGTCAAAAAAACCTTATGTAAATTTAATTATTGATACATTTGTAATAAATATTATAATATGTCAAGGAGAATTAATAATAAACCATAAAATGTTATAAAGTATGTATATAACAAATATAATATTTTCTAACGATGTTAAATAAGTGTGTGATAATTCGACTCCAATTAAAGGATTTACTATAAATTTATATTCCATTGAATCTTATTTCTTGTTATCCACCAATTCAATTTTATATGGTATATATACATCGAATTTACATGTTATATCATGAATCTAATTTTTCTAAAAGAATTCAAATTTTTATTGATTATTATTCTTTCATGGGGATTATAATTTAACTTTTTGAATTTTGAATGGGACACTATGGAATGAATAATGATTATCCTCATGAAGACTGTTTTAAGGAAATTTATATGGTATTTTCATTCATCAACATAATCAATCCTTATTATTAATAATCCTCCTGTGGTGAAATTTTTATAAATACATATCTTCTATTCAATAGCGATATTTAATGGTAACACACCTTTTTTATTAACTTAATTTATTATTTGATACATGAAAAATTATTTTGAAAGGTGAGACACAAGTCAAAGACTTTTTAATGCAAGCCTCTCGAAGCATCAAAAGTCTTAGGAGACAAAATAAGTTTGGGAGAAAACTTTTGAGATTTTTCCCAAGAAAAATAGATTGGTTTTTACCAATACACATAAATTATATTGTAAATGGTTTTCATGGTACATTTTCATGTGTCAGATATATGATGTCAAATAATTACGTATTGACTTTTTTACATTTTTCATTATTTATACGATCTTCACTGTGATTTTTTTTTGAATTTGTCTCTTTCTTAGATTAATCGTTAAATGTATTTTTTTTGTAATATACATTTACATATTAAATATGACCTATCATTTTGTGTAAATAGAAAGGTTATTCAATTATTTACCTTTACATAAAGTTTATTATTATTGATTCTGGATTACTTCTATTGTGAACTAACCATTAATGAGCATTTGATCTCACAATTTTATTGATTCCATTACCAAGGATATGACCATGAATTTTAGAATTTGTTTCAAGAATTCAATTTATTTGTGCTTGGTAGGTATTATTTTATTTTCCCAATTCAATATGGGTATCATGTGTGTAATATGATTTTCCAAAAATGATATATTATTCCGTTCATCATGATTTGATTCGTTGAAATCATGTAATTGAAATAGTGTGATGCACCAACTCCACACTTATGGGTTTGGGGAGTTGTAGTTGGAATCAAAATTATTTTAGAATCATCATAGGAAACTATATTTTATAACCATAATTTAGGGAACATAACACAAACATAGACTGTGAGGATAAATATAGATGAATATCCCAAATAAACCCTATTTATGTTTATGATATTAGATACACAAATTATTTTAAATTATTGTTTATTATTTTACTATTTTGGTAAGTATACATATGTTTTATAGTGATATGATCAAAAGTAGTGTATGTATTCATTTTGAAATTATGAATAATATATGTAATGTCAACCTCAACAATACAAAAGATCCAAACAACATGAATCATTATTTTATATTTTATTAGTCTAATACATTAATGGGAACTAGTATCCAAAGAATTATCATCCTATGAGGAATAAATTTCATGTTCTTATTATACAGTGAAAGAATTATCAAATTATTATGTATTTGGAAGGAAGCATGATAACAACATGAATATTGGAAATAGGATGTATAAATGGATAATGGGAAATAATTATTTTCCAATAAGTTATAATATATGAAATAATCACCTAGGTACTTTCTCATTGGGAATGGATGTTTTGTAAAATTGTGGATAGAAAGGACACCATGCTTTTTATTGAATTTATAATAAACCCTTTTCAAAATTAAAATGATTTTACTAAAAGGATACGAGACTCTACGAAAGTCATTATCTCATGTGTCCATGGAATATACTGTAAAATAATTAAATTGGTCATTGTAATGATTTTTTTATTTCCATAGAGGAATATAAATTATTAATATTACATTGGATGGATTTATGAATAATTAAATTTTATTATTTTATATGTAAGCTACTGGACATGAGAATTATAAAATATATAAGGATTTTACTTCAATACTTTTTAATTATGTATTTGAAATAATATATTAAATGGTTATAATATAAATGATTTGGTATCAAGGTAATAATAATGTAAAACACATGGTTATGGGAATGATAAATCATCATATATTACTAATGTTGAGATAAGGGTATTTGAATAAATATATGATTTATTTTGATAATATAAATTTGATATTACCGTCTACAGTGGAAGTGATAGATTATTTTTTGGTTTATTCTATCATTGATAGAGTTTATGATATTTTGGAATTCAATAAATATATGCAATAATCCAAATTCTACATTACGAATAATGAATAATGATATTTTAAATAAGTATTTTTTGTAATTCATGTCATTAACATGTTCAAATGTTCATTATGTGTTTATTAATTTGATAAATTATATTTATTAAAGTCTAATATTAATTTATTTTTGGAAATACATCCACCATACTTATAAAGTATTGCATTATAAGGATTAATTTTTAAAAAAAATTATGAAATTGTTTATGATGATCATTAATTGAATTTTTATATATTAAGGTAGTACTTCACGCTATGATACATGTTGTACTAATAAAAAATGTATAAATATTTCAAGGAACTACTAATGGATAACACTGTGCTTATAAAATATAAATCTATATTATATTATATTATTAGAAAGTTAAATAATTCTTCAACTCTAGGAAAAGGGTGTTGAATGAAATTTGTGTCCTCTTATCATCATTTTTTATTATATCAATGATTTTTTTCAAAACTATATTTTACAACATTGTGGTTATCAACATTAGGCTGCATATGTTCTCTATCATTCTCCATATGAACATGATAAATTGATTTTTCTTTAATATCTCTATTTTTGCAAACATTAATCAATGAAAAGTCATAATATTTATGATGAAATTAACATTTTACATTATCTCTTTTTAAGAATATATTTTATTATCTCTATTTAAAATGTGAGGTTTTCCAACATTGGCATTTTCAAATATGATTCCCTAGATTACTAAGATCAAGATTAAATTGGGAGGATGAGATTTCATTAAGGTTGGTAAAATATAGCACACATAAAATTTAAAATTTTTTCCTTTTAGAAGAAATTCTATTTTGTAGATACATTTCTATATAGGCAACACCAAGTTTATCATAAAATAACCATGAGTTAACTTGCATCACATGCAAGACAGAGTGATACCTCCTTTTAATGTAATTATGTTATAAAAAAATGTGGAAAATTTGAGAAATATAATAATAATAAATAAACTTCATTTTTGAAAGAAAAGCATAAAATTTATGTAATGCAGATTTTTTTTCAATGTAGTTTCATTTTTTGATAAATTTTGAAAAATACAACATTTTAATTAAAACAAGACTTTTTGATTAAACATTTATTAATTATAAATTATAATATAAATTTGTTTTATATCAAAATAAATTAATTATATATATATTTATACATTTCAATTCAATGGAATTGTTTTTATATATAATTTAGTTATTAACACTAAATAATATTTCGAGAATTTTCACATAAAAAAGCTGCTTTCTAACCGTGTCATAGGGATTACATTTAAACGAATCATTTCCACTTATATGAATTAAATTTAGAAAATCCAACAAACACATTTGGAATCAGTACTATATTTATAGTAAAAGAAGAACAACATAATTTTTGACGATAATTATTAGGAAAAGTAATTGAAATCAATTATAAAGGTTAACGAAAAATTAAACATAACAAGGGACTAATCATTATTAATAAAGCCCAAAATGACCTTGAAACATGTCAAAAACCCATCAGCTACCAATTGTTTGACAATGTACCCCATGGGTTCTAATTTGTTATGATATTGTGAAACTATTTCATGAAATGTTTCAATATAATATGTCATACAAGGAAAAAATAAAAAAAGCAACCTTCATTACCTTTAACATGTATGAATCATTATAGTATGTAATTTGTTACATATTCTCTGTCACAAACATTATTTTTAATGGTTAATATTTTTTTACCATTTTAATTTTAAATTAATTTTAATAGATAATATAATTACCTTAAACACTTTACAACTGCTAACACGTAGATTATTTAGTTAATAATTAAATAAGAAAATGATGCTAAAAACATTAAAAGAAAAATAAATTCAATTAATTATTTTCCTGAATTATTTATATAGATGAATATATCATTATAAAAATATGTTAACATGAAATATCATTATTCCAATATTTTAATTATATAATTATGTTAAAATTTAACAAATAATTATAAATATGAAATTAATTTTATTTTAAAAAAGATATTTTATTATATGATTTTAAATTAACCAAAAATTTTATATCCATCCATGTGAAATTTATGCATTAAAAAAACAATATATTTTCCATTAATTCACCAATTTATCAATTTTTTAAATAACATATTGTCCTATATATATTAAAAACATTGTTAGGATGCTCTGTGTTAAATAGGTGTTTTGTGAATTACATGAAATTTTTTAATATTAATTTTATACAAACATGGTATTATTATTCTGATAAATAGATTTAATATTTATTATAAATTTGTTATATATTTCATGAAAAATTTAACATAATTTAGTTTTCATTGTTATATTGTTTATGTTGGAAAACCGTGTACCTAATTGGAAAAAAATAAAAAATACAAAAAACATAATGATTGGTAAACTCATATTAAAAAATGAACATATTTTTTAGGATATAGGTTTTTCTTGAACATAATTCCCCTTTAAACACTTATTTTTCATTTTTTTAGGCACATGAGATAAGGTATATCTTTAAATAGTTAATACAATTTCATTATTAGAAGAGTGCTTCTCCCCTTCCAATATAAAAAATCAGTCATTCTTCCCTTCCTAAATCCTCTCAAGAAACATTATAATTTACAAACTCTTCTAAAATATTCTATCAAAACACATCCAGTAATATATTTGCCTCAAATTTTTCATAAATCAAACCAATTAATCCCTTTGGTACAAACAAAAGGTAGTTACCAGAAAAAGTGGCATCATTTTTCAATGTGCATTTTTGTCTTATTTGTATCTCCAATCTTTTATTTCCTTTTATTACATTATTATATAATAAAAATATTACATTCAATATAAGAAATTTTTTATGTTAATAGATCTACCTACACTCATACACAATCACATCAAATGAATAATGAACATATGGTTTGTTTGTGGTGAACGACTGCCTCGGGAAATGATGTTTTTCATCTTTCCTATACAACCGATCATCGATGAGAATTACAAGAGACCCAATTTTTATATATAATATATATGAAATTTATTATTTTTTTATAATTATTTAATATTTATATAGAATATAACTTTAAGTGTTCCAAGTGATGTAAATATGATAACTTCGTTTTGGGATTTTGTAGACTACCCCCTCCTAAAAGTGATGTGATATATTCACACATTACCTTAAATGTATTAAGTATTATTTTAATTAAACATATATGACATAAATTAAATATTTATTATCATGATTAAATAATATTATTTGTGGAAATTTTATATATAATTTTTATTATTACCCATTTCATACACAAAAAAAGAGGGAATATATTTTGTGGATGTGTGAACTACTTTCTTCTAGATTTGATTTGATTCCATTCATATAAAAAAAATTAACTACATAAATATACATGATAAAAATATTTTTTTTAATATTTTTTTAATTCTATAAATATATAATGTTAATTTTTGTCTTTCCATAATGATCAATCAAATATTTGAATCTTACTCATGCGTACATCTGACGTACCTTCTTCTTGATTACAATGATTAATCATTTTTCATAACCATCATTTAATTATATGAAAAATATAATTTATATATCAATTTATTATTTATATATTTATTATTATCTATGAGATCATTATATAATCACACATTTGACTATAGTCAACCTAGCAACGAAATTTTTTACACAAGAATCAAATTTGGACAAAACACATGATATAAAATGAATTATTTATGTAGTTGTATAAAATATTGTTATAAGTTAATTTAAAGTAATTATAAATTTTAATATGTTTCTGAATCATGTACAAAAATAACATGTGTTTGTTATTAAGGAATACAAATACACACATGATATGTCAGACTCTTGGTAAGGGATTTTGTCTTAGTTTACATTCCATTGAGTCCCATTTACTAGTTTGAATCATTTCACTTCTACATGGTGTATAGATTTATCATTGAAATGTTATATCATAAATATCATAATTATCAAGATATTATATGTTACTTTTAATGTTATTACTTTATATAAATTATGATGAAAATGTTCTGATGTTGTATGGGATACATTCTAATGCACATAAATTATTCACCTAAATAATTTATTAATGATCATTAAATGTTATTTTCATTCAAAAATGTCAACAAAAGTTGTTATTACTTCTCTGAAACAGGTGAATATTTGGTGTATATATATATTTTATGATATATATATATTTTATTATAAGGATAACTTTTAATTTAATAAATTTATAATTCAATATATTTGGATTTATTTGGATAAACAAGACATGGGTTGGAGACCAGCAACTATAATTCCCTCAATGCATCACTATTCTCATGAGATTATGTTATTTTGTGAAAAACCATTCATGTATGTTTCTAAGAAGAATATAAGGTTTTTTACCGATATATAAAAAACATAATGTGAATGGTCTTAATGGTTTCGGTTCATGTTCTAGATACATTGTATCAAATAATTAATCATTTTTTCCACTTTAGTTATAATTATACAGAGGACTCCAGTATGAAAATATCAATAGAGACATGTCATTAATAATTTATTGATTAAATGAAATGGGTTTTCTATACTTTACCTTTCTATATAGACTATACTTACCTAGTTGTTTAAATTGAATCTATTTTCAGTTATATAACTTTCCAATTTTTTAAAATTATTCGTTCATGATTACTTCCGTTGTATGATTATCCTTACTAGGCATTTTAGATAACCCTTATTTTGGTTCCCATCCCCATGATATGATGTTTAATTCATGGAATTTATTTCATAGATGAGTTATATTATTAATTTTTATTTATTATGTTATTCCAAATATTTAATACGAGTATTATGTATATAATGTAGTTTTCCCAAACTTTTAAAATGTTTATTCCTTCGGGAATCTATTCATTGAAAACAATATAATGGAATAATGTAATTCATCAGATTTAGGATACTATGGTTGAGGTGTTATAGTTGGAATGAGATAAATTTTAGCATAATCTTTGAAAACTATACTTATAAAATCTATATTTGAGAAGATAACCCTAGGATAGAATATTAGTATAAGTACAGAAGAACATCCCAATGAAACCGTGATTATAATTGTTATATTATATACTCAATAAAACTAAATTTATGTTATGTATTTTACTATTTTTTGAATTTTTTAATATATTTTTATAATCATATGAACTAAATTAGTGTATTTATTCATTTATAATTTATTCCTAACAAATGTAATGTGATCCTCACTAATGCATGTAATACAAAGAGTATGAATGATCATTTTAGTTATGGCGTTAATCCAATATTTTTAACAGAAATAGTATCACAAGAATTATCATCATTTAGGGACCAATTATCCTGTGATAACAAGACACTAAAATAATACTATAAGTGTTATGGATTCTGAGGTAAGCGTGAGAACCAGAGGAAATCTAGAAAAAATGAAGAATAAAGGGAATATGGGAAAATTGTATTTTCCACATTTAATAATTGTCAAAATAATCACATTAGTCCTCTCAAAAAAGGAATGGTATTTTCCAACAAGTTTGGAGAGAAACACCACCATGATTTTGAATTCAATAATAATAATAATGTTTATAATGTGAAATGATCAAACTACTAGGTGACAGTAATCTATGAAACCTTGTGTCTCAAGTGTTAAATGAATACAAACCCTAAAACTCTAATGGATCATGGTCATGCTTTTGGTACTACTATAGATGAATATTAATGATTAATATTCATATGTTTGGATTCTAGAATTATTTAAATTTATTATTATATAAGTAAGATACTATTCATGAAAATTATAATATATATAAGGATTGTACTGTAGTAATTTTTTGTTAAGTATTTGAGATAATATATTGAATTCTTCCAAGAAAGGTTATATTATTAGCAAGTTAAACATTTTGGAAAACACATGGTTAAGCGAAGGATAAATCATAATATTTTATTTAAGATATGATAATTATTTTATAATAAATAGATGATAGATTAGGATAAATTAATTTGGATATTACCTACTATTAATGAACTGGTTAATTTTTCTTATTCTATTAAATATTGCGTATAAAAATTCTTTTTATTCAAGTAATATATGATATAATCCTTCTTATACCTATGAAACGAAGAATCATGAATGCTTTCATTATGGTTTTATAGTAATCCATGTTATGTCTTCATTCACATGTTCTAAATGTGGTGATTAAATTGTTAATTTGTGTACATTGAAGATTAATGATATGTTTATTATTGAAATTCATAAAATTTCCATATAACATGTTGGATCATAACCATTTAGAAAATTTTACTATTTATGAAATGGTTTGTGTCGTCCTTTGAATGAGGTGTTAGTGGTGGTTGTATTACATCACCCAATGATGCAACATGATCTAAAAATAATGTATAAATAGTTTAATCGACAAATAAAGGATAATATTGTGTTTCTAAAATAGAAATTTTTATTTATGAATATTCCTAGAGAGGGAACAAATTCATAAGCTACAATAAAATGGTATTGAAACAATATTTTTACTTATTACCCTTATTTTTTGTGATATAAATGATCGTTTTTTATAAATCATGTTTAGGTATTTTTATTCATCCTCTTCCAGCTACCTAAATTCTCACTCACTTTCTCTCAGAACATGATAGTTTTATTTTTATTCCATATTATTTTTTTTCAACAAAGTTTGGCTATTTTAAATCATGTTTTGTTTGATGATCATCACAATTTATATCCCCTCATTTTATAATGATTTTTTATTTACTATTTCCAATATGGGTAATTTTCCAAAAAAAATATTATAGAAATCCAACTATAGATTACTAAGATCAAGTATAAATTGGGAGGATAAAAATTACATTTGGTTGGATGAATGAAAAAAACCAATACATTATTATATTTAAATTTTAGAAAATGTTTTTTTTGTTTCTAGTTTTCATTATACACAACACCATGTTAAGAAACAGAGAACACTGCGTTAGCTTGCGTTACACAGAAGACCTAGAATTAATTCTTTTTAATAGAACACCTATTTAAAAAGTTAATTTTGACACATTTATTAATTTATTATGGAAAATCAAATTAATATTTAAATATTTCTGTTAAAAGTTGTTTAGGGTGATTTTTTTGGTATTTTTTGGTGAAGTGTTAATTTTTTATGAATACTAAAAATTGACTTTTACATAAAAATATAATTTCGTTTAAATAATTATTTTTTATAAATTATATTCAATAATTTTATAAAAGTAAAAATATGTTAATTATATATCTATTAATTCAATTTAGTCCATTGGAATTATTTTATATTTAATTAAAATCTAAACACTTCATGATAATTGAGATTTTTAAAATAGAAAACCAACATTCTACCCACGTATGTGAAATAGTTTTAAACATAATTTTTCCACATCTATTAATTGAATACCATAAATGTAGAAAAATGTTTTTATCAGAATAGTATTTATTTTCTAATGTGGTCAAATTAATTTTTTACCAAATAATTTGTAAAAGTAATTAAAATTAATTATAGATATTACGGTAATATTAATAATAATAGGGGAATAAACATTAAAAATAATATCCAAAATGACTTAGAAACTTGTATAATGGAAATTTAATGATAATATATAGACCATACCCCTTCATGGTATAATTTATTAATTCATTTGGTAAATATTTATTGAATGTGACCCATATAATAAGTTATGTAAGTGATAATTACAAAAGCTAACTTCATTAACATAATAATTTATGATGATTTAGATTGTGGAACAAGCTACATAGTTTTAGTAATAAATTTGTAAATTAATGATAAATATATTTTTATCATAATATTTTTAATTTAAATTTTAGAGTTTATATAATTAGATTCAATTCTTGACAAACTCTAACATAAAGTCTAGTTGGTTAATAATTAAAGAAAATAAATAATGTAAAATTTTTTAAATTAAATAAAATTTAATGAATTACACATTGAAGTTATTATTATTTTAAATATATAATTTTAAAGAGATGATAAATTAATATATTTTTATTCCAATATTGTTTTGATATCATTAATTTAAAATTAAATAATTAATGTTAACCATGACTTTAAAGTAATTTTACAACAAATTATATTTTAATGAACTATTTTAAAAAATATTCTCTCAAGTAATTATTAAGTGTTAATAAATAAAATATATGGTTTATTAATAGAAAAAATTCTCATTAATAATTTTAATATTAACCCAGGTATACTAAAAACATTGTCTGTACATTCTGGGTTAAAGTAGTGTTTTTAGGCGTCACTTGTTTTTTTAATTTATTTCCAAAAAACATGGGTATATTATTTCTAAAATTAGATATTATAATTTTTATTCATTGGGTATATATTTTTTTAATAAATATAACCCTAATTTAGTTTTATTTGTAATATTATATTTTTTGGGAAAACTAGTTACCTAAATGAAAAAACCTAATGAAAAATATAAGGAAACATAATGTCTGAGGGAAGAAATTATAAAATTGACTTATTTTTGTGTGTTTGATGTTTTAATCGACTATAATTCCCATTTACACCATTATTGATTAATTTTGGAGGCACATGAGTTATGATAGGCCTCCTAAAAGAATATACCATTTGGTATTTACCAAAATGGAAGCCCCTCCATTATAAAATAGAAATCACTCTTTACTTTCATCGCACCACTCAAGAAACATTTTTTCATAAAAAATATGCTAAAATAGACTCCCAAAACTACTCCCCTCAAAAAAATTCCTCATATTGGGATGAAACAAAAATCATTGAATACCATTGGTTCAAACAAAATTGTGTTTCCCGAAAAAGAGTTAAATTCATCAATGTGTTTTTAGGTTTTATTTGATTATCCACCATGTAATTCATTATTATAAAATTATTATTTTTTAAAAACCATATCATAAATATATTGTTGATTTGTAATGATATTTTTTAACCTAAATTAATACACACATCTATGAAATTGGTAATGAACTTATTATTCGGGTTTGTATAACGACATCGTCGCAAAACGATGGTGTTCATTTATCCTTTATCACTTTTCAGGGTTTGGAATTACGATGGATATTTTTTTCTATATGATATATGTGTTATTTTATTATTTAGTTTTGCTTATATAATTTTTATATAATAAAAAACTTTATTAATTCCATTTTCTGTAAATATTGTAACTTCTTTTGAGGACGTGTGGACTACTACTTCCTCAAAGAGAATTTATGCATTCACATATTACATGAAATATAGCACAGAAGGATTTATTTATACATATTTTATATAAATAAATCAATATGATCAGCATGATATATTTACATTTATATAAATATAATATATCATTTTCAATATTACCCATTTAACAAACCAAAAAATGACAGCGTTGTTCCTGGATGTGTGGACTACCACCTCCTCAATGTGATTAGATTATTTTTAGATCAACAGATATATATATATAAGTATATATAAATAATTTAAATTTTATGTGTGATATTATGAACATTTTAGAAATATATAATGTTACTTAATTTCTATCCAAAGTTAATAATGAAAAATGGGAACGTTAGGCATCCATACAAATGGATTATCATCTCCATGAATGCAACATGGGTTTATTTTTCATACTTTTTTTAAAAGAATAATTTATGTATAAATATTAAAATTATAAATGATTATTAATCTTTCTATGTTTATATATTGACCCCATTGAACACTGTGTACCAACAAAAGTTAATTTAGACACATTAACTGATTTTTTTCAAAACACCCAAAATAAACATAATTGTTTGTATAGTTATATAAAATATTGTAATATGTCATGTAAAAGTAATAATAAACTTGAATTATAATATTATGAAATTACTTTGATAAAATTATATTATGATTCAATAATAAAAGATAGACATGAACATTTTGATTGAAGGTAAGGGATTTAATTTCAATTTATATTCCATTGATAATTACATGTTCATATAAAAACATTCACATTTAAATGGTGTATATACTTCCATTTAACATGGTATATCATGAGTCTCCTTATTATTATTATATTATAAGTTTCATTAAATTTTATTCATTTGTGGGGAATATTAATCCAATGTTTCAAAATAGCCTGGAACACTTTGGAATGTTTAAATATTCTTCTCAAAAAGATTGTTCAATGATATTTAAATGGTATTTCCATTCATCGGCATAAAAAACCTTTTTATTACTTACCATTAACTTAATAAATTTTAGTAAATATGTATCTTTAATTAAATATGTAAATTTAATGATATGGAATATTTTTTATTAAATAAATCGTTTATTCGATATAAGATGAATGCTTTGAAAATGGAAGACCCGTGTTGGGGGGCCAGTTTATTTAAGTGCCTTAATGCATCAATAGTATAATGAGATCAAATTAGATTGAGAAAAACCCCTTAAAGTTTGTTTCTAAAAAGAGTATTTAGTTTCTAACAACATAAATTAACCATATCCTGAAATATTTTTATAGTAGTGGTTCTTGTTCCAGATACATGATGCTCAATAATTATGCATTTTCGTCTTTTCTGTTAACATTATTTAGAGGATTTTCACTATGAAATAATATATTTATGAATTTCATTCCCAATAAATTTATGAAATTCAATGCATTTCTGATTCTATACCTATATTTCTTTATTATTATATATACATTTTTTAAATGAAATGTGAGTTCAATTATTTAAATTTCTATATTGTTTATTCTTATTGAATCATGATTAATTCCACTGTATTTTTATCATTACTGATCATATGAGATCACCCTTATATTATTTCCTTACCCTAGAATATGAAGATGAATGCATCAAATGTATATAAAGGATTCTATTTTTTTGTATTTTTATGTATTATGTTTTTATTCTAATGTAATTTGGGTATCATTATGGTTATCTTGTTTGTTAAATTACTAAATCACATTGTCTTTCGATATTTCATTCCATGCAATCATGAAATGTAATAAACTAACGGTCTCGATTCTTGCTACTGGGATCAGGAAATTATATTTAGGGTAGTCGGAGAGACATGACAATATGTACCAACTAAATACGTAATCCTATCAATATAATAAGAGATGAAATTATCATTGGAAATTATTTTTTGTTCTCATATTGGGATTCATTACGAATAATAAACAAGGTTGTATCCTTTAAGACTATGATGTTCAATGCTGGGCTCCAAAACAAGTGATTATATGATCCTATCCTATAATCCAACAAAGGTAAAATATCAATAATACCCAAAATCATATAATCATGATTAATAATGTATGTATTGATTTAGAAAATCTTTGAATAGATTTTATATGTTTATCTCCATCACACATTAAAATATATTACATAAATTACCATGTTTAACTGGTAAAAACATTTCCCATAGATATTTGTCAACAATAAAATCTTTTTAAATTTTAGTACAAAAAGATTACATATTTCTAATAAGGACATCCTATGTAAAACGACCATCCATAATAAGAAGCGAAAGAGAAATCTAACCAAACTTTTATAGATTTTTTCATCCACAACATCCCAAATGGAAATATTAGAAAATAATTTTAACGTTGTTTATTTCTATTTAATGTATTACTACCATAGTGAGTATGTTGAAATAAATAAATTTATTCATTATTTTCATCAATGTATTACTAGAAATGAATGATAAAATATTATTCATCCATTAATGAACAAGGAAATATATAATGGAAATGATAATATAAAAATGACAAATTTGAGTTATTCCATGGTACAATGGGATCCCATGTTACTCAAAACAATAATATCTCTATCCATTATGATAACACATCCCAAAAAGTTCATTACTCTTATGATAATTTTTTCATAGACTATTATTTTGGTTTTATTAGTGTTGATTTAGTGTAAAATCTATAAACCCTAATATTTAAAAAGATACCTGATTTTTGGAAAGTATTTCAAATTTTCATTAAAATAGATTTGGTGATCATACACAAATAATATATAAAAAATTCCCAGTAACCCATATCATCATAAATTTCTTTCTAAACTCCCATACTATATGTTTGAGTTCAATATCATATAATATAAATCCTATAAAATATTAAATATATATATATATAAAGGATAACACTACCAAAATTTTCATCATTAATTAATGAAACAATACACATTATATATAGTGAATATAATCAAGTAAAATATGTGCACATAAAGAGTAAGTCACATACCTTTCCATATAACCCTTTATTCATAATGAAATGTAAAATATAACTCCATTGAATTTTTTTTCAAACACTTTATTCATATAATTTGTAATCATCACATTAGCTCGAGGTCTTTATGATCAAATTTCAACATAATTTCATACACTATAAACACAATATCTATGATTCCACTACATTTGATAAAACATTGTTTTTTATATAATACAACATAATTAAATAGTAAAAACAAGTAAATTTAATAATATTATAATTTATCCTATATGATAACTATAAAATGCTAATTGGATGGAATTGTCTTAAATTTTATGGATATCTATTTTTGGGAATTAGATACATCATGGATACCTCCATTTCATTAGGGTGAAGGTCACCACATAAAAATTACATTACTATATACCACTCATCCAAATTTATGATATCATATGGCTATAAAATAAGGATACTAAGGACACATATAGTCTTAGGGAACTATCTATGATTATATTATTTAAACATAGAGATATTTAATTTACATTAGGTATAATATTGAGTATTGTGTAATACAATACATGGACTGATGAGTTTCCCCAAAAAATGTTTATTTTGTTGATTTTTTTGTGATTCTGTAATTTTTTTAGAAATAAATTTTTGAATTTTAATGGATTTTTAGAAAAGATTCAGTAAATAATAAACCATGATTCATTTATATATTTTATTGATAATTATTTCATTTTATTCCCCGAGTAGTACATATTGTAATTAATTAATTTAAATGTTTTACTTTGGTATTGAATTTATGAATTCTATGAAAATTATATTATCATAGATTCAGGATCACTTAGGTATTTTTGTTATGATATTTTATTTGTATCCCATTTTAACATCATATTTTTTATGTATTTCTAATTTTTTGGGTTACATATTATATTGATACCATAAGAGATGGAACAATTACTTGAATGGAGGAATGATATTATGATGTTAAATCTATGGAAAATTCCTAATATGTCAAAATTTTTTATCATTTTGGGTACAAAAACATGAATAATAAGATTGTCCATTGATTAATCAATTTTTCATATGATTAATTTATGATTAATAATCATAAACTAGATTAATTTTTTTGCATAGGAACCCTGATTAAATATAGTCTTAATATAAAGTATCTTATGGTTGTATAATTCCACATTTACCAATATTGACATTGAAAACCCTATCCCTACACCAATTTTTTTTATTTTTGTATTTCAGAACAATGGTGTGTTAACCATGTATTTAGTAGGGTTTTAAAAATATTTTTTAACACCCTTATTTAACCATTTGGAATAATGAATCCTTAATACCATGATAACTTCAAATAAGGTTCCCCTACTCTTCTTTTACTCATTATTTATTTCATTTTTTTCCTTGTATTATAATATTTTATTTAAAAATAATAATTTTAACGATTCAATCTACATTTTGTTTTACATATTCCTATTGTAATATAATTATGGAGTTGATATTTTGTTTTACATTTTTAAATATTTTTTTTTCTAATAATCTTCATGATTATAACTCCACCCCCAGAAGATTTGTTCCGATTCAAAGTTGATCTAATTTATATTCTATTTACATAATTGCTTTGAATAAATTTATATTTATTTATTTATAATTTTGGATAAAATAAATTAATTTTAATTTTAATGTTACTTTATTTGATATACACTTTTTCCATGATTGTTGAATTGTCTTACATGTGAGTGAGAATATTTAGAAACATATTGTAGTAAAATTTGGATAAAAATATAGTGTTAAAATCAATTCTACAAACAAAAAAAATCTCATTTCTAATGATTTTATTTCTACATAACATAAATATTATCTTATGATGGATTTGCTACCTTAATAAATGTATGGTACAACAATTTTATGTCCAAAAGTTATCCCTATACTCATTTAATCTAATAAATAGAGATGTTTTAATTTTCATAGGGTACAATGGTTTGAAATATTATGGTATCATAATTAAATATATTCATAAATATTTTGTAATGTAAAATAAATAAATATGGGGAATATTAGAAATTTTTTTATTGTATGTATTTTTTTTTAAATATTATTATTTTTAATATTATTTTATTCTATAATGACAGAAACAACTCCCATATATTTTTCAAATTTTTAAAATATTTTTGTTATTTCATACCAAAAATTAGAGGGTATTTAATAATTTTTTATTTATATATAATTATATAGGAAAACCAAAATTATTTATATAGATAAACTCCAAAATAAAAAGTTAGTGCATACGAAAATTTTCATCAAATTGTTAGTGATATCGTTGTAGAAATTTTTTTCTTCAAACACATTATGGGTGATATATTTCTGCCTTATTATTTTGTTCCTTTTATTCTTCCTCAAAATATATTATCTTATCATTATTCATGTATAACATTTTGTAAAATCAACTGAAAACACATTTGATTGTATTATAGTCATCAACTTTTTTAATTTTCTATTTATAATCAATGAAAAAATCTTACATGATGTCACTGTGAACATAACACCCATGGTAAATGAATATTTATTTATAGTATAAAACAATAAAAAAATTATGAATATTCAAAATAACCATATTTTATTCATTCCATTATTGTTATTGTCTTGATTTGTGTAGGTCATCTAAAACAAAAGTTTATTATCATATAATTGCTATAAACAACAGTGAACTATGTTAAATGATATAAGATTTAGTTACACCAGATGCTAAATATCAACTAAAAAGTATTTTTATCCAACTATTGTATCATGTTTTGATAATAATAAAATATGGGTCATTTTCAATCATTCTATGTTTCGCGGAATTTCAAATGAGGATCTAAAAAATATATAAAATAATTAAATCATTTTTATTATTCTTTGATTCAAAGTAATACTTCTAAAGTCCAAATAATATTAAGAAAACTACCATTATCAAAGGATTCACAAAAAATATGTAATATCTAAAAATATAATATCTTGTATGCAGGAATGATTGTAGTAATATTTTAATTCAATGATTTATTCCAGCTTTAGGGACCCAAAAAATTTGGAAGGTGATCCCATGAATAATATAATAATAATAATAAAGGTATGAGTACTTGTAATTGTGTAGTAGTTTATTAGTTTCATTACACCATCACCAAAATTGTTGAAAACTCATCCTAAAATATTTCTACAAAAGTCTCACTCTGATGGAGTGCATTATAATTGATGTTGTAGTTAGAGGATAATTGGAAAAAATTATAATGGATTATCAAAAAATGATTAAAATTAATGCATATAACACCAACCAATTTAGTGATCTTTGTAGAATTTTTATAGTGTAAAATTTATAAGTCTTTATTTTTTTTAATATAATATATTTGATATTATGATGTTTGAATTAATAACTACAGAGAGGTATATTTACATGCCTCAAAAGGCTCACCAACCACTATTGTAATGAATTATATAATTTTTAATATATTAGAAAATCAAATAAATTTTTTTCCATTATTACCATAGACCGAGGATTGATAAAGTGTATTACTTAGAGACCATTTAAGAATAAATATCAAAACCTCCAAAATTTATAATGATCAATTTTCAGCTATGTAAAACATCTTACTAAATGATCAAATAACATAAGTTGTATCTAAAGTCAAATAAAATAAAACCCATTATTCCACATAACATTCATTAGCCTCCACTTAATCATAAAATTTTTCAATATCCCTAACATATTTTTTAAATCCCAGCTAGAATGTCGTAATTATAGATATACTCCACCCAAAAACACTAAATACAACAGGGTACATAAAATCTACCACATTGAGGGGTGTGGATATAGTGGGTGAACAAAGAGTTCATATATGTCCATCAGGATTCTAATAATATAGGGGGATTCTACTATCACCATATGTTTATGGGGAAACAATGAAAATGATAAGGGAAAAAGTCCTGACATGGGAACTTCTAGAACATATCTATTTCTATGTAAAGGGGTATAACCTAAAAATATGAATTGGGAGGACATGGAGGAACAAGTGCTAGACACATTCAACAGAGTTGAGATTAAGATCCCACACATAGAGTCCATTTTATAGATCCCATGTTATACTAAATTATACAATGGAAATTGTACCATCCAAAGAGTGAACAATGGGATCAAAATGAATTGTCATACGTTTAATGTGATGATACTCAATATTCCCACCATAGAAAATATTAGGGTGTCAAATAACCCTATGAAATTCATCATACTATAAAAAATAGTATATTTTCACATTTATAATTCCTTATGAGATTTTGTATCATCAATATTTATAATTATTCAATCTATAATATTATATATACAATATTATTAATTGAATATGATAATAGTGACTGTGTATTTGGAATGTATATCAACAATATATCTACTGAGGATCCTAGAATATAAACATGTTCAGGTAAGGGTCATGATATTTAAAATATATTTTTATATGATACTCCTAGAGTATGATCTAGAATGTTCTCATATTCCCATTATCATATGTATTATATTCTCAAAAATTGAAAAAAAACACAAATTTCCATGATGGTACACTAAACATGGTGATTCATAATAATGTTATGATATTTAATATAATATCCTTTATGAAGAACGTATTAGGTGATTCTAATTCATTTATTCTCTACCATTTGGACACATAATTTATAGAACCCTTATATTTGTATCATTCTATAAATATGGAAATTAAAATAATTGGGTCATGTTGGATTTCAAATAGCATTTCCTCAAATTTTAATCATGATCATACATATCCTATTAATATTTTTTAAGTTGAAACATATTTTAATTATAAGGGTTTTGTTTTTTATTTTGAAATTATTATTGACTATAAAAAATAATTTGTTGCAATATTCATTGATATATATATTAATTGTTATACAGATGATCATTATGCTTATATTTCAGTTCCTTTAATGTCTTCATCTATATATCAAAAACAGAACAGTTCTTAATCAATTTATACCAAATATACAATAATAATAAAAATATAAAAATGGGTTATTTCAAATAATAATATTAATAATCCCCCACATGAAAATCAAGGAAATCATTTAATTTTTTATAGAGAATAATAGCGAAATTTGTTAGACCTTGGTTTAAATATCTATTTTCAGTCCCATCATTTTCATGTAGTGATTATTATTAGAGTATGGGTAACACCATAATGATAATACAAATGACACTTAATACCACAAATTTTTTATGTTATTAAAACAAATATACTCTATAGGATGGTATTATTTTTCACCTTTTTAATTCTAACATGCCTAGCAATGATTGGGTTATAACTATAAAATTTGTACTTACTCTTTATATTAATGGAAAGTAGGAGACAATTTCGTGGACTGTATAAATTTTTTGGGGTGTGTATTAATTATAGGAAACAAAGTTAATCCACCCACAAGGCCCACTACACCGATAATCTATTATAATATTATTTGAGATATATATATGTACGAAACATTATTAGATAATAAATATATTTTTTAGTGAATTTTTAATTTCTATTTCTCAGTATGATAAATAAAAAAATCATTCAAATTTTCATTTAGATATTTTTTATAAAACTATTCCATTTTGAGATTGTAATTTTATATGTACATTCCTGAGTTTGTAATTGGTTATTTTATTACGATTTTATTGATACAATCATTTATATATTAATAAATGAATTTTCATTGTGTGAGGTTATTCATTTCATGAGTTTCTATGTACCTTGGGTAAGTTCTTTCATCATTATATTATGAAAAATCATCATTCGTTGATTAATCAGTGAAATTTCATGGTAGATCATGTCATTAGCGTAATTCAGGTAACATTAAAATATGTAATATATATTGATTGATCAAAGTAATTTTTTATTTCAATTTACCCAAATCATATATATATGTGATGTTATATCATTATTAGAACTTCTATATTATTAACAATGATTAATTTGATAGATGTTATGGTTTATCTTACATAAATGATATTACTTCAATATTATTAAAGATTATATTTTCTGGATATATATTGGTATTTCAGGATTGATCTGAACATACATCTCACAACAACATGAAAATATATCCCCCACATTAGTATATCCTATTTGAGAATATATGTGACACTTAAAACATCCATATTAGAGAGTCCTTATCAAAATGGATGGAATATCATTTTCATGTGACAATATACTGTTAATGGATATTATATTATCTCCATGAAAATTAATCCATTATAGAAAGAGAGTTTATGAATTGTTTATCTTTGAAAAATTTTATTTATTATTTATTTGGATTTAATGTAACTCTATTCTATAATAATTAAATTTAAAGATATATCTAGATTAATCTTGACATGAATCATGGAAATTATCATTTTATAATATTTCTTCATAAGTTTTATGTGGGTATAATGAATATTATGGGATCTACGAACTTGGTGTTTGAATGAACAAAGATCACCAATTAAATATTCAGGTATAATTCCCCAAACCTAGTACCACTTCATGATACAGATCCATGGAATATTGATTTAGTTATATACATAGTTTACCTGATAATTTCGATAAAAAAATATAGAATTCCATGTTCAAAAATTGATGTGTGGGTTAAGGTATTATGGGTGGGATGATACATAACTTTTGAATATATATAGTAAAAATATAATAAGAGGATGTTTGATCAATCAATAGTTTGGGTATACCTTGAATGTTTTTATAAACATTATGAAGGTGGGTAATTTTCACCCAAATATATATGCTGGAATGTATTAAAATATATATTTTGATAAAATATCATGAATTATGATTCCCATTTTTTTAAATCCATGTTATAATTTCAAACACAATGAGAAAATTTATTTGAGATATGAAATTCAATAATAGCTGATATTATTAAATTACATTATTGGGTTTTTTTCCAAGATAAATAATTATTATTTTCATTAATGATTCTATTGATTACAATTGAAAAAAATGATAAGGACAACAAGACTAGTTATCCTTATTATTAAGTAGATTTTACTAATATTAGACATTTTGTAGGTTTCTAGTGTCAAATTCAATAATTTGAAACCAATGGGAACACTTTTTCAAATGATGTTTCAATTTTGATTTTCATATGTTAGTGGTGATGAAAAAATAACTAAAACCATACCAATAACAAAAAATGAATATTCCAATGTTGAGAATCAAATTTTAAGGACCATATTAGTGAAAACTATACTAAATAATATGAAGGATTGAAGAAATCACTCAGATGATGAACTATAAAAATATTTCATGAAATTAAAAACACCCATTAGAATGTCACCCAACCATTCATTTTTTTGTAAAAAACACGTCATATTCTAATGCGGTTTGAGAATTAGGTATTTTCGGCTATAAGGAAATATAAAATGGATTAATCCAAATTTGGAGATAAAAATATTTTGAAGCATTAAGATTTTTATGAGATTCTATTTTTATAAAATGAAAAATCAACCATTCATAATGAAATTAAAAAATATCCCATCATTATGTTATAATTTTAATGGTGTTTTGTGCCAGATTAAATTCATTCTCTATTGTTACAGATTTATGATTATTTTTAATATGTTTTATTCTAGATTATAATCCTCATTTTTGTATAGTTAGTTTTTCAATATGGTGCATCACATTTTTAAAAATAGTCCACATGAAGTATATTTATAGTCAATGTGCATTGATTGAATAAATACCTTGAGGGATTCATACCACATGATGTTGATTTCATAACACTTCATAAGACCCTAACAACAATAAAACATTAGTTTTTTTCTTACCCTATTGCATTTATATTTTTTTAATTTCTTTTTTAAGTTTCATATTTACATATCATTTAATAGTCAAATTTCATTACATTTTTGAAAATATGGAACTTTATTTTTGTGGGGGGGAGTCTTGTGTATCATATTTATGATTTATCATTTTTTTATTATTATTTATGATAAAATTGTCATTTTTTTATTAAAAAATGACCAATATATTAGTAACATTTTTATTACCACTATATAGACTTTTAAAACATATTGGACATTTTTTTCATTATAATCAGATGTATGTTATGAAGGGGTTTGTTTTCCTCATTTGTGGTTGATTTTTGTGAAAATAAAACTTCTAAAATGATATGATTTATTGATAATTTATGAAAACCTTTATATTTTAACACCATTTATTTTGGATATTTTATGGGAAAATTGTTTCGTATAGTAAATTAAATCAACTTAAAAAACAATCAATTCATGTTAGTTTTTCAAACGTAATTTTTGATATAATCATGTTATGACTTATTTTCAACATAAAAAAATGGTATTTCAATATGATTAACTCTACTATAATGAATTTATATACTACACGAGATTTAAAAATGATTGAATACAAAATATCTCATTGATTAAACCATGAAAATCTAAAAAAATGAAATAAAGTGGGATCTGATGAAATTTAAAACACATGGGAATATATAGTTTGGAAGAATAATGTTTGGAGTTTAATAATATTCATGTGAGAGGGTTATTAAATATAATTCTATGGGATTAGGAAGAGGTTTGGTGAAATTGAATCATGTATGTGGGAAACTATTACATTACTAGATTATATAAAAAAACGTGGAGAGGAAAATATTGAAATGGTTGGCACACACAAGGGGAATTTTTTTCATAGTGGACTCAATACGTATTTTTAGCTTTATCAGAGTCATTAATCTCATTGGATTTTTTTCTAAATAATTTATGTTATAATGAAATTAAAATAAATTTACTATTACATATTTATTAAATTAATATTTGTATTACATTATTATAAATAATTTGGAAATGACCACATCAATCATTTTATAGATTACATGACAAGGAATTTATATCAATGGTGATAAAGGGAAAGTATTAGCCGTTGATAAACAATGATTTTTTTTAATAATTTCTTAATAATTTCTAATATTTATTTCCCATATTTATATTTATTTTATGATTCAATATAAATTTGTATCTTGAAGTTGACTTTGGAAAATAAAATATTTTCTTTTTATAAACATTTATATTCATTTTAATATTTTTCCATAATATTTTTAAATTTAAAATTTTAATATTATATATTGGTGAAATATTATAATCTATATGAGTTATATATTCATAAATATCATTATATCTATATATAATTTTTGAATATTATAATGTATCTTTGAAGACAATGTTGAATTGGATTTGAAATATCAATGATTTCCAATCCATTTGGACCATTAATTCCACATCCTATATTTTGTTTAGGTAAAAATATCAAAAATAATATAGGACATATTTGGGAACCATTCATTCAATTGTAGTCACAAATAGTTCACATTATAACTCAATTGATAATCAAGCTCAATAAATAGTAAAATTAGGTATGATAGTTCCTCATAAATAATTCTTGATATTTATAACTATATTACTCTATCCAATATATTCATTTTTCTATTTTATACATATAGCAGGATGGTCATTGAAATTTTTGGCCGTTTCAGAATTGATTAGTTCCATTATAGCTATAATACAATTTTGAATAATGAATATTTTATCAAGGATCTCTTGAATGAAGGATCTCCCCATGTTCTTCCGCTTTATATTTAAATTGTTTTCTCCCTATAATCTATCATTATTTAGTAATACTTCATGTTGTTTAATATAATTTTTTTATTATTCTTATTTGGTCTACAATATATGAGTTTTGATGAGTTTAGGTTTTACATTTTCAAATATTTTACTAACCTAATCAACTACACAATTACACCTCCATCCTTAGAGGTGTAGTTCCCATTTTTAGTTGATCTTATTTGTAAACTATTAACATATAATTTTATAATAAATAACCATAAAATATTTATATTTTTTTATCAATAAATTTGTAATTTATTTTTTAGGGAAAACAATAGATATTCTCTTAGAACACATGGTCGATAATTTGATAATAAAGTGTGGGAAATTATAATTGAAAACCCCTATCAACACTAGATATATTTTCATAGTTAAAATATAATAACCAAAATCAAATAATTCAAAATTTTACAGTAGATATTATTAATGAATTTTCCATTTTACATTATATTTTTGTGAACCACAATTAATCATGGCTTTAAATATTCTATGTAATAATGTTTTCATAAGGTTCATTTCATTTTTCCATTGTGTTTAAGTAATTCTTTTTGTCAAAAATTGGGTTAGATTTATTTTTTATCTAGAAATATCAATATGAAGTATATAAGATAGTTTATTTATATATGATAAAGATACAAAGTGTTTTGTGCTTTGATATTAAATAATTATTAGGTAATATATCATGGAATAATTATTAAGTTCCATCAAAGAGTTGGATTTATATTACAGAAAAATCATGTATATGATTTTGGATAAGATAATTTTACGGATAGTGATATTTTAAACATTAATTAACCATGAATATGACTTTATACTATTATTTTTTTGTAAACATTAGATAAAGAAAATATTCTACAAAATGGAGGTACATATGATAACTATGAAATTTTATTAGTGTTGAAATAAATGTTCCTGTAATGATTAAGGTAAATAAAATTTTCAACATGAATAATGTATAATGATTATTATAATAATTATATATATATAATCATAACAATAATTTCATCCCAAAATATTAATAACGTGTTAGATACGTAAATATGATGTTCCATTATGATTTTATAAAAATCATTCACATAATCCTAATATGTGTAATAATGGTTATGTATATGAATAAACACCATCTATATAAGCATTTAATACATTATAAATATAAATCGATGTTTTATAAGCATCATGGGAGTTGTTTTGTAAGCATGTAAAACTGAAGATTCTATAAAAGGTGATATTTTAGTGTAAGGGATCTGATATCCAATGATTCATGATATTTTGTGTCTTATTTCAACATATGTAATTTTATTTTTACATTATGAAATATGATATTAATTAATAATTATTATGTTTTGGTTAAATGAAAAGTGGTGATGTATTTGAGCAAATATTTTAATGAAGAAAAGTCAACAACGAGTATGTGATATTAATATCGGGTTTATATATTTAAGAGTTATTATATTATAAGAGGTGTCTGATTATCTTTGAATATATAGTGTAAGATATTATCATGGATTTTTATTTAAATTCATAAGAGTATAATTTTTTAATTCATGGTGATTTTGTTGTGATGAACAACATCAATTATAATTTATAATGAGGTTGTTATTCGAGAAATGATAATGACCAAAATTAGACATTATGTGAAAAATATCAATTCATTGATGATGTTGTGATGAAGAACTAGTTAATAATGTTATTAAAAAACATTGGAGTTTATCATACGACACTAATTCTGGGAATATATCTTCAATATTTTAATAATTTAAGAGATTATGAATTTACAAATATAGACAAATGTAAATTTCATGTGCATATTGAATTTGAGGCCAAGAACATGACTTTGGAAGATATGCGTAAAAATTTGCTACGTGTTTGACTTATTTTTCATAAAATAATCATTTTTAAAACATGATATTCAACGATGCATAAATTAATAATTATACTCAATCAGAAATGCATGAATATTGTGAAAGGAATGAGGTACATGTTTCACGGTATGTTTGATGATTAATACCAAGTTTTAAGTAGGGATTAAAATCATACGATACAAGGAAAAATAGATCATTAATTATGATAACAGAATTTATAAAAGTAATTTTAATATAAGTTCATTAAAGTAATATATTGTAGATGTTGTATAAATATTATTTTCCCAAAAATATAAGAGTTATGGGATTCCAAATTATTCTTGTTTAAATTTGAATATGGATTTATTTTAAAATAATTATAATTTATTAAAGTGAGATGAGTTATTTTTAAAAGCACATGATGATAGAAGACAATTTGGATTAAATTAATTTAAAATTAGATTTATTTTTTTGATAATGGCGGATCACAGTTCTTCAAAAATCTACATTAATGAATAATAATATATGAGTCTTTCTGTATTTATGTGAAAAGTAAATTTTAGAGAGAATAAAAACATAAGATAATTCTATATAAATAAATTCAATCTCATGTATTATGTATATAATAATGGTGGAATAATATGTGTTGTGTAGATATTAAATTCAACTATTCTATAGTGATTACTCTTTTTTTTTGTATGAGAGTGAATACATGACATTTTAATGGTCTTATGAATTCATTAGTTTTGATTAATAAAAGAAATTTAATAACCAGTACATGTAATATAGAATGAGGAAAATGAAGAATGAATAAGAATATGGACATTAAGGAGGAATGAAAATATTTTATGTTTATATTTTTTAAAATTTAATAGGAATAAATAATATACAAGTTATTTATGATCTTAACAAGAAGAAGATAGTGATTTGAATTATTGGATTCAAAGGTTCCAGAGAGTTCATGAGGGAAAGAGATGAAGAAAAAATAAGAATAGGAGAATAATAATAATTCTTGATCATGTGAATATAAATATTCATTTTTCTATATATAATTATATATAATAGGGTAGTGTGAATTGTTATTAATACATGATACCCCAATAGCTAAAAACTCATATTCAAGTCGAGCACCGTGTGAACTACTGAATGCTTACCGATATGGAAGAGACTACGATCTAGAATTGTGTGTCTATCATTGTATTGACGATAATATACAGTCAATAATAATATATATAAACATGAATATTATAAAAAATATATAAGAAAATAAATCACGATAATTTAAAAATACATAAACCATGATATGAAAATAGATTTCTTGTCAGTTCGTACAATAAAAACCTAATAGGATACCCGTTGTGGACGGTATTCATGTATATTAGTTATGAAAAAAATATTAATATGATAGTCTATATTATAATTATGGAGTATGTTTCAGAATGAGATCCATCTCTAACTCCAATCTCATTAACAATCACCCACTAAGCCCTTTCAATATTTTGGATCACATGTCTTGATGTCTTTGAGTTAACCAATATTGTCATGCATGGTATGATTATAATAATTGTATGACACCATCAAAGAATCCAACAAATATTTTAACTATTAGAAGATTAATAATATATTGTAAATGGAAATGTGTGATCAAGAAAAAATAAATCATGTGATGAGTAGGAATATACAACACGGGCCACTATGAACCCTAACCATACCTGCTTTGAATCCTTATTGAATGGATGGTCATAAAAAATTTAATTATCATTATTAAACTAGAGGGATGTCTCATATATATATATATCTAAATATTTTTAATGATAATATTTATAGGGCTGTTACAAAAGACCATCAATCTCCCTCTCTATCATGTGTTAGGGAACATGTCTATCATACCACTTCCAATGCATTATGAGTAATGTCCCAAAAATTCAATGCAATTTCATTCAACTAATGGGATTATTTAATGACAAAAAACTAAGACAAAACATAATTTTGAGTCATGGTGTGGAAAAATTGGTTCTGTATATTTTATTATTGTTTATTAAATAATCTTGTAAGTGGGTTTTTCTATCTTTTAATTTGGTGGCCGGATAAAAAATATGAGGGAACTATTGAACACAACGCATCATGAATACCCCATAAAGTTCCTAATGTTAGCCGATGTGAGCTAACAGTGGATATTAGTTTGTGGACATAAATAATATAATTAAATAAAAACTATTTTATTTTCAAATATTTATGACTCCTAAACGGTAACCTGGATTTGAAATATGAGAGTAAAATTCAGATCGTGGGTGCATGTTACACTTAGATGTATTTTATGCCCTACAAGTGCGGGTCGATGGTGAAAGCTTGTTTTTTGATATTTTTAATAGAATTAAAATTCCCCTTATTTTATATTTCAGTAGTTTCTAAAGAATTACACAGATAGAAAATCTGAGGGTACTGTTGATTTTGGAATGGTGTCATTACCTATGAATGGATCTAACCTCGACCAATGTTGTTCGAGGGAAAATGTTAATATTCTACACATTTAAGAAATATTATATAAACATATAATTTATATTATATTCCAAAATTGTTTCATTGAAATGCATCAATGAGCAGACTTTTTCATTCCATAAGTGAAACAGCATAACGACACATTTATTTGAAACATAATAGAAAAATTTTTCATAAATGAAATAACATAATGACACAATAATGATCCATAATAGAAATGATATGACAAGTTTCTATTTTAAGGATATAATGGGTTGGATAATCAGAGGTAGATTTTTTTTGATGGACGATAATGAAATTCCCTATAACAAAGAACGTCTACGAATCACTATCGACAATAAAGCCCCTTGAATAATGGGATCAGAGAGTGATGATTGAAAATGGCTTAAAAAAGAACATGAATCCCTGTGGATGTATCACTTCAAGAACGAACATAACCTTGGTATGGGTTCACATTACATGTTTTTAGATTCCCCATGCATCAATCTAAAACAACGAATGTTGATCAACCCATTAAGAGGTTGATCCATGGATTGCTTGTTCGTGTAGCAGGGTGATAATTTATAGGGTTTTTCATCGGGGAGAAATTATTGATAGAACCAAATTATTCCTCCCCCATGTTTTTGAAACTAACATGGTTGGTGAATCATAAAATTATGTAGGATAAAGCCCCTCATCTGTGGGTGTTCTAGTGCATTCTTCATAACCAGACTACTAAGTTGACATCGAACCATTTTTGAGCATTTTATAGGCTAGATGGAATTGTGTTGTTGGGTGACACCACAGGAAGGACCCACAAACGAACCGGGATGGGTCCAGTAAGGTCAAATGTCCCTGCCACCATATCCTGGATGAATCGGGCTAGCCTAGAACTGAAATGACATTGTTCGGGTCGGTTAACCATTTCTGGGACATGTGGGACCTCAGGGCTGATTTGGTTGGGTTGGTCTAACTGGGTCAGACTGGGCATGGACACAATCGACCCCTATTTACTAATATGGTCATATCATTCAAATGGATCATATTATTGGTCCTCTATCAATAGAGTTGGGGCCCTTACAACAAGACAATACATTTGAGATACTCAAAGTGAGTTATTTTTGGTTGTTGGAGGAATCCCTATAGGTTTTAATATTTTTGTCTCCATGTACAATCCAACTTTTTGATTAATTGGGGTGGTTCTTATAATAAATTATTAGGATGGTTACACCCTTGTAGGCTTAGGTTGAGAGTACTCTTTATCCCTCTACATAGGTAGAGACGAGACTCCCCACATCTTGGGCGTGAGTTTGTTTTCCTACGAGTGGATTTCTTCTTGTGGTATTACTCATTTGTTCGATTATGGAGTGTGTTTTCAGACATTTTAATCAATGAAGAGTGGGTCCTCTAACCTTAGAGGTGGTACTCCCACACCAGGTAGGGATGGGGTTTTCTATTGTAGGAGTTAGTATTCCCATACTATTCTAGGGTGTGGGTCCTACTTATGTTTTATTATGGAAAAGTCGGTACTCCACTATTTTTCTAGGGATATGGTCTTCTAGCCTAGGTTTGATACTCACCATATATAATTGGTTGTGGGCCCAATAAAGTGAAAAAAATTAAAGAGTTGGTACTCCTCTGTTTTACTAGGGCATGGGTGCTCTAGTCACTGAGTAGTACTCCACTATAGGGCAGGTTGTGAGTCCACGGTATATGATTTAGTTCTACCATATCCCAATAAGGTGTGGATACATCATGTGTAGTACTCCCCTATTAGAACCATGGAAAGAGTTTTCACTGAAAGAGTTTTACTCCCCTACCTCTAGGAAGTGACGGGGAGCAGGACCACCACAGGAGTTGTAGCACCCTCAAATAGAGTAAAAAAGTATGAGAAGTGGTCCCATGAACTATGATATATTTACGGCTATATAGGATGATGTGCTCCCTCAATGGAATGAGGCATGTGACTCTACCTACAAGTGTGACTGAGGTATTACATGTTAGTCTGGTGTAGGGGTCCCCCAACATATTTTAGTAGCAATGATAAGGTATCTCTACATGGGTTTCAATAGTCTTTCATTGGGAACAAGATAGTGATGACCCAAACACCAGTGTATGGCACTAGATTTGGGCAGAGAATAATGTTCCCGATGTAGTGTATCTCTCAGATGGGTGACACATGAGATGGAAACTCTCGTAATGTGTGATATCCTTGTGTTTGTTTGTGTGTGTGTTATAACGTGAGCCTTCATAGAGAATCTGGATGTTGGTTATGAGTTTGGGACTACATTTTTTTAGTAGATTAGATGAGTATATCTGGATGACTTTGGTATATTTTTTCTAATATACATATGTAGCTATGACTGTGTGATTCCTTTTTTTTCTCTAGTGTTTTACTTTTTTGTTTTCAGGGTCCCCTACTGAGTATTGTTTTACTCCTCACTGCGCAGGCTTTGCCTACATGTGTCATATCTTTTGAATATTAATGGCACTTTAACGAAGCCCTGTGAGGACTAGAACCATGGGGTGTCCAATGAGTGTAGTTAGAAAAGACGTAATCCTACAACATTAGGCATCTACGATCCACAAACCCAGCAGGTGGGGTCATCTACGGACGTCTTGTAGATAAATTATGTACTTTATTGTCTTATGTATGTCTATTGTTGGTTTTGAATTCTCTCCTATTTGAATTATAACTTGTACCTTTTATCACTCTTTCTTTAGTAGCATGCATATTTTATCATTTGTTTAAGATGTTGTTGTGTGTGTGTGTGCATACATGTACTCGGGAAATTTCATCCCACTAATGTGATTATTCCATTAGTGGTAGTTTCTTGCCACTGGACTTTGGGAGGTGGGATTCAGGTAGTGACGGATGGGCCCTGAGAGACGGGTTGTGAAAAATTGATATCATAGGAAGTCGGTTATACCTAAATGACTGTGAGTATATGGTTTTGTTTTGGGGGAAATATAGCTAATTGTTTTGAGTTTGTATTTGAGGTCATTGAGTCTAGAGTTGGTTTGAAGGCTGACATATCCATTCATGATGAATTTTGACACCAACATTCTTACTCGGTACATAGAAACACTGGTTGTGGGAAATAAAGGGTACATGCATCATATATGAATGGTTTGTTCATTCCATGTCCTTATTGTGTCAGCTCTCCATATATACTCTTTTTATCATGGATCCTCTTGATTCATTTTATGATTCCATCATAATTACATCAACATAGGGTGATAAAATGTAACTGTACTAATTATCCACACATAGTAGAGGATTTAGTATCGGGCAATGATTCCTATGCATTACCTCTAGGTGGTTCACCAGTGATGGAACCACTAATTGATTGGTAGTTTCTACCAACTATACCAGTAGAGGATTCCCAGAGTATGATTATGCTACATGAGTTTCATATATAGATACATCGCTGGTTCTAAGGCATGATGGATCCATGGGTAGCTGAGGATTGGCTTAAGGCATTTATGAGAGTCTCTTGCCATGTGAGGACTCCTCTCAACCATATAGGGATCATATCATCAATACTTCAGTAGAGATATATGGGTATATGGTGGATCTTTATTATCCAAGTGAATGATGAGGGGACCCTCGCATTGTTACACTTTCCTCACCTCTTCTAGGAGGAGTTCATTTTGGTGTCATTACTTTTTCTGCGTTTACAGGAGCCGATTCCCTATAACAATGCATCATGATGGTAGATGAATAATGAGTGGAATTCCCGTATCATTATAGATAATCTAAGTATATAGTGAAATACCCTTACATTAAGGATCATACATTTGAGAAGGTACTCTGACAGACGATTAGGGAATCATTGATACCACTTAGCATTCCGCCATATGATGGTGTGTTGAAGTGAGCCATATTGGATGAGAATTTATTAGAGGAGGAGCATATGGATGTGACCTACTATAGAGTTCATGCGGTAGTGGCTTCTTCTAGAGCTAGTTGATGATATGTGACATGATCGCAACATAAGAGGCTAACACATGCTCAAATATACACACATGGGTCTGTGGAACAAGAGAAACCCCAAGGAGAAAATTTGCCATCGGAGATGCAGTGATACACTAAAAATGGATGGGGAAATCTCATAAGGGGTAGTCTAACACTTTTTTCATATACAGGGAAACATATGATGAAAATACTTGGTAGAGACATCACATAGAGCATAGTGCTCAGCAAAATGGCAGGTGAGTCGAAGGAGTTGGACGAGCAGAAAGAGGTGGTTCATGCCAGGATCTAGGAGAAGATGGGAATCAGTGAGAAAAGATTCTTTCAATCATGTTTTATGACCTAGATGTTATAGGTATGATATGTGTCTTTTCATTTGGGTAATGTTTTAAATATTTAGATTCTCTGGTCATTCTCTTTTACCCATGAGTACTATTTGAGACTTTGAGGTTCCTGTTGGACTGTGGGATTGAACATCATTCTTAAAGACTCTTTCTAGAGGTTACTAGTTTTTTACAAACTAGTTTTAATAGTGTGACCCAAAACAAAAGGTGAGAGTTGCAGTTGGGCTCTCTTAGTCATGGCATCGAGGCGTAATGACATATTTCTTAGTGTGGACTACATCCGTTCTAACCCAAATTGAATGTATAACGAAATGGATGTGATGTGTCTAGGATAGTGAAAATGGGTTTTCTTTTATTGTGAATGGGAACCGTAGGTAGTACAAAGAATACACATGCAATGATTCATCCTTGGGATCATTCTGTGGTGGTACAGTTAGACCTCATAATGTTTAAATTATATGAAATGGTTTATTACTATCCATACTCAACTGTGATTCCACTAGTGATTGTGGCAGTGTTCCTATTTCATCATGTTGTGTGGCCACTGGAGGATGTAGAAATAGGGCCTAGTATGACCAAACTTTCACTCTTCGAAAGCTGAGTTTTACTCATAAATAAACTTGTGTGTTCAACATTAACCCCAATCACATATATCAAGTATATTTTTTTCCACAATTCAACCAAGGTTGGATGTGAATTGTGGGGTTCTATTTTTATTTGCATCAGGATAGAACATAGGTGAGCCATTATACCCCATTATTGTAGATTGACTATAGTGCATGGTGTGTTCCCTCTCATTAGATATAATGAGACATGTGCCATTATTGAACGATATTTTCATACCAGAAGTTTGACATGATAGTGGTATCTATTAGTGGTTCTTTGAAGAGTGCCTTGTAATTTGTGCATGGACCCATGGTTAACTCAATTTTCTTCCCTTGAGTGTAGGATTTTTCATTTCAAGGAAGAGAAGTCTTATCAAGGGTAGAATATATTGTCATGGAAATTCCATGTAAATGTAATTATTTAAATTTCATTATTTCACGTCTATGGTTTGAGAGCACACATAATTCCAAGGACTGTAGAGGGTAGAAGGTATTTTCATTCATTTTTTAATGGTTATTAAATAATAATGCGATTTTGTTTTCCTATATTTTAAATCGGTTCCCTGATCAATTATCAGAGGGAACTGTTGAACTCAATGAATCCAGATTCTCCTAGAAATGGCCTAACGTTGACATGTTTATGACAATAGTGGATGTTAGATTTTAGCCATTATATAAATAAATATATAACCATTAATTTATTTTCGAATTCATACGACTCTTAAATGGTAATTTAGATTGTAAATCAGAATGCACCGTTTAGTTCTTGAGGGAGTTTATCCCTTAGGAAGTGCTTAACCACAATCATCGTGAGTAGATGGTGAAAGATTGTTTTGAGGTTTTTAAGAAAATTAAAACTTCTTGTGTTCATGTTTTTGGAAATAAAAAAATGGGTTCCCAAATCGAAAATACGAGGGCACTGCTGCATCCGAAATGAAGACACTACCTATGAATGGACCTAACCACAACATGCGCGATTCAATGATAAATGTCAATTTTTATCCATTTAATGAAAAATAAAATAAAAATAAATTGTTTATTTTATTTAAAAAATTCATTGCTGAAATAGATCGATGTGATGAATATTTCATTCCATAATTTAAACAGTGCGGTGATTCGTTAATTTGAAGTGTAAAAGAAACAATGTTTCAGAAATGAAACAACATAACAAAGTGACGACAAACATTTTTTACTACGATAACAGGTTGGAGTAAAAGAGAAATAATTTCATGATAGGACCACAACGTAATGAACACAAATAGCATTGAACGGAACATGATTCCCCGCGAACAGATCACTTCAGCAATGATCCTAACCCAGTTAGTAGTTTAATTTTTGTTCTTTGATTTTCCCCATTATTTATTATAAAACACCTAACGCAAATGAACCCACAAACTGGTTGATATTAAAATTGATTGTTCTTGTAGAAGGGTGCACATTATCAGGACATTGCATCGGGGTAAAATTGTTAATAGAATCTAAAACATCTTCCCCCATGTTTTAAAGACTAACATGGATGGTGTGGGTTGACAGGAACAAGGTTCGGTTCCCTCATCTTTGAGAGTTAATATGTTTTCTTTGTGATTAGACTACCAATTTGATTGCAATGAATTTTCGAGGCCACAACAGGGAATATGAATCACAATTGAGGCCAATGGAAATGAGGATAAAAAAAAGACAACCGAAAGGGGACCTAGGGTTCTACAGAAAAACCTACTGGAGCACCAAGGTGGCATCAACTGCTGGTTTGGGCCACGACGAAGTGGTAAGTGTAGCCTGTAGTGGGCTGGCTGCTAGAAAACAGGGAAGCAACCACCCAGCTGGGTCGGTGGAGCGGGTCGTGGTCAGGGCTGCATCCCTGGGTGTTGACAGGAAGCCTAGTGGGAACCATGTGTCGAATCAAGGGGTTTCTGGTATAGTCTTCCACTGGGAAGATGAATGGTACACCCTCATTGCATCTGATATGGAATGACTAACCCGCTATACAGGCCTAGCCAGGGGGGTGAAACGTGCCGCTATGCAGCCTGAAATGCAGTAACCTTGATCACTATTGAGGGATAAATATGGGGCTCTGGGACACCCATGTGGGTGTAAACTATCATATCATTGGAGGCCGGACCTGATGAAACTAAGTCGCTGGGAGACCCACTGGACTGGACCCACAACTGAACAATGTAAGGACGAGCAAGGGCCATTGGGACTGGCCCAATGGCCAAGATGGATAGGGATGGACCAGATCTAGACTATACTAGACCATATCCAAACTGGGCCGGGTCAGTTCGGTTGACCTATGTTGGGTCATGTCGTACACCCATGTCTTGTAGGTCAGGTCCGTCTGACCATGCCAAGACAGAACCAACCATTATTTACTAAAAATCCAATATCATGCATACTGAAAATCCATTTGGAGAGCTGTCTATGACATTTAGGCCCTTAAAAAGAGATGGTCCTTTTGATATTCTCTAAGAGAGTTTTTTATGAAGTTGAAGGAAAACCTATTGGTTTGAAATTTAGAATCTCAGGGTGTAATAATTTTTTTGGTTGAATTGGGGTTGTTCATATAATGAAATTTTATGATTGTTACTTTATTGAATACTCATGTTGCTGGTAATCCATACCCCTCTTATTAGGTAGAGACGGTACCCCCCATGTCATGGGTGCAAGTTCATTTTTCAATTAGTGGATCTCCTCTAGGGGTGTTAGTCCCCTGTTGGATTTGGCTATGGGTTTTCAGATATTTTCAAGAAGGATGAGTAGCTACAATCATGTGGGATTGGGAAGTGGGTCCTCGAACCTTATAGTTGGTACTTCCCTATCGGGTAGGGAGTGGGTCCTATATTGTATGAATTATTACTCATCCACCATTCTAGGGTTGGGGTTCTCATTATGTTTAGTTCTACTGATTCGGTACACCCCTATCATGCAAAGCTGTGGTTCCTCTAGGCTGGGGTCTGTACTCCCCTTGCATATTATGGTGCCGGTCCACCCATAGAAAATAAACTAACAAAGTCAGTACACCCTAATTATACTTGGTCTTGGGTCTTCTAGTCAATAAGTTGTACTCCCCAATTGGGTAGATTGTGTTTCCTTGATATATAAAGTAGTTATCCCACGTCACAATAGGGTGAATGTCCTTAATGATTAATAATCATTTATTGGAATGATGGCATCAGTACTCACTTTCATAGTAGTACTCCCCCTCCACCGAGTAGTTGCGCGGAGAAGGTGCACTATAGGAGTTAGAGATCCCTCGACTATTGGACACAACTACGAGGAGAAGGCCCCTCCACTTGAAGAGATCAATACCTAAGTATGGGAATTTTATCCATCAATATACTGAGGTATGATCCCCTATCTACATGAGGGACTGGATTATCAAAGGTTAGTCTAGATCCGTGCTCCCTAAACTGGGCATTGTGGCGAGGAGTGGGTCCCTCCACATGGGTTTCCATTTTCATGCATTGGGAGAAAGCATATGACGAGTATACGAGTAGTGTCAAGAAATATATTTGGACTTAATAGAATGTTACATATGGAGTTTATCTCTCGTGTGGGTTCCTCCAGAGGTCAATGAGCTCATGGAGTGTTATCTCTGGGTTTGTGTGTTTGTACTTGAGCCATTGGTCAGAATCCTGATGTTGACTGTGAGTTTGGGACCTCATATTGGGTAGTGTCTTAGAAGAGTATAACTATATGTCCTTGTTATTTGTATGGGCATATACCTGGGTAGAGTTAACTGTGTGTTTCCATGTGGTTTTTATCTAGTGTTTTACCTTTGTGGTTTAGGGGCCACGTATTGAGTATTGTTTTACAGACCCCTACTTGGGATTTCGTTACCCATGTCTTCTCTTGTGAAAATGACAGACGCTTTGACGATGTCCAGGGAGGACCAAAACCAGTTGTTGTTTAGTGAGAGCATCCATATGTTTTGTACTCCTAGGATTTCAGGCATCTACCCCCAACCAACACATTAGGCACAGTCTTCTACATACATCTTACATAGATATTTTTTACATTTTTATGTTCAACATATCTTTTGTAGGGTTTGTATTATGTCTCATTTGACTTACATGTGGAACCTTTTCCCCTTGGTTTTATAGTGAAATACATTATTTCCTTTTCAGTTGTTTGGGACGTGGTTGTGATTGTGTGTGTGTTCATATAGGTGCTAAGGAAAATGCCCCCACTCATGGGGTAATTACTTCATTTCTAGTCTCCAACCCCTAGCCATTGGGAGGACGGCTTGGGGTAGTCATGAAACAACCCCTGGTGGATAGGTCATGACATTAGGTCAGGGTACATGGTCATCAGAACCCAACACCAACTTTAGAAAGGATACAAGGCCATCATAATCATTCTTTATGTCCTATTCAATCATATTCAATGTCGCATGTCACACACAATCCCTACAAATGGACTAAACATGCAAAAACAGTCCACCTCTCATTATAAACAACAATGAAATGCTCTGAAAAAGATTAATCAATACACAATAGGGGGTAATATGATATAGGCACATCATAGAAAATAAATCATTATTTCTTTCATCCAGACCCATATATGATGAATATAAAACATTTTTCTCAATGGTTATACATGAAAACATATGTAATAAATCTCATATAAGGGCCTCACAACCTAAAAAATAACACACATGAGAAAAAACATAAAAATTAGTCACACGAAACATATGAAAACACCAACATTTCATGAAAACAATCATCTACAAAGGATTTATATGGAAATGTTCTTCCTACGATTAATGTGTCTATAAAAAATTTGAATGATAATAAAGGAACCATACCTGAATAATGTATGCACACAAATTTGAGTATGAAATGTCCAATTACATAATAAAATAATCAATAAAACTTTCATTATAAAAATTGTAATATGATAATGGATTCAATTTTATTAGATTTACTATCAAAATATCTACATTCAAAGGTAGATCTAAATGTATTCGACAAGAAGGATGAAATTATCAACAGATCTGACTCTAATCCATCAATGACCCAATATTGAGGCACAATATCTTGTTTGAATATCTATATTTGAGAAAATTGGATTCAAAAAATTATTTTAATAATTTTCGAAATATGATATCTAGGATAAAAATGAGGAATAGGATGAGAAACAACATGTTACATTAAATCAATTAAAAGTGAGCACACATGATCCACTATATTTGGATAATGGGCGGATACGAATCACCATGAATCCTCATAAATGATAATTTCTTTATGATACCTTTTTGTAAGAGAAATAATTGGTCGATTTAGAAAGTTTTTGGAAAATAAATAATTTTTTATATTAATTAAAACACATTGGATAGTATGGTTGTGTGGTTTGACAAACCATGCACCAACCATGATAGTAATTCTACATCTTTTTTCAATTTCATGGTTTTCCTGCATGATTTGGCAAATCATGCACAAACCTGAATTTTTTAATTTTTCTTATTCCACATTTTTTTTGAATAATGTCAAAATGTTAACTCATACCATGAAAAAATCTTATTTCCCCACCCTCCATTTTAATAAAAGACACACAGTTTCCCAAGAAGAACTATAAGATATCACATATCCTTATTCCAATCATTCACCCCTTGAATGTAATTTAAATGCCACCAAAATTAATTATAATATTACTATATTATCATCCAATAAAATCCTAAATTAGATAAAATTAAATAAGTTATTAATGAAAGGTGTTTGGTACATGAAAATATAAAATAAATTTCAATTTTATAAAATAAAGACATATCATCCGGAGAAGTGTCTCTATATATCATGCTCAAAAAATATATTTTCATTGATCTAGAACAACTGATTCCTACTCTCAAGTATGTTATCATTTATGTACATACTTCCATAGGACTCTAATAACTTACACTATCTTCCCTCACAAAATATTTTACCTTGGTCAATAATCTATAACAGGTTCCCTTAAAAAATGCATCATTCTCCATCTCAACATCCTCATAGTTGATCACCTACATAGGAGTAGTTATGTTCTATCATGTATGAGATACATGGAACAACTCCTACATACCTTGATACAATACAAAAATATTCAAAAAATAGAACATTGTCTTGACATCCACATTAATTTTGAGTGATCCAAAAAATCTTGGTGAAAGCATCCATTTTTATTTCAACCAATGATTCCCAAGTCATGAAGTGATCCACAATAAAACATGGATGAATATTGAACTCTCAAATGGAAACATCCAACTAGTGGATTACAAATTATTTTTTCTATGATCAGTGACTAACCACTTCTACATTAACATCCCTCTCCATGAAAAATCTTGTAATATAATCAACCCCAATAAAAATGCATTTCCTACCTCATTCTAACATAGCGATGAGATACATGAGCAATCACAAAGATCCTCACAAATTTCCATATGAATTGATCCTTGGATGTTTTAGTTCTATGAAATTTCGTCCATGGTTATGTGATATTCCTATGCTCCATATAATTTCACAACACACTCAATTAGATTATCATCTGAAATATAAATAATCCTACTAGAAAAATCATTCATCTAAAAATGATACAGTGTAATCAATTTCATTTGGGTACACAAAACCTTCTATAATCCTTTTTTACATAAGGATGTGAAATTTTCAACTCTATGAAATTCATTGATAAATTAATCTCTATATTGGAAGATAATGTCAAAAATAAATATTGACTTACTAACTTATAAAATATGTAGCACTCTCAAATCTGTAATAAATGAGACACATTCAATTATCGATCCACAATTACTCAGAAACATCTCCTGTCCTTGTGGTCCTGATTAAACCCATCATGAATATGTTGTATTATTATCCCATGTACACCTACACATTAGAGGTCTGTGATGCATCCCACCATGATATTGAATCTAAACATTTACCATTTTATGAATAGCACTATGTAAAAGAATCAATAATTTACCTTTATAAACCTTACCCCGAAAACATACTATGGATTTCATGGTTTATCTTCATCGACTGTAGATGAACATCCTCAAAAAATAAGTATTGTCTTTTATAAGATCCTAATTTAATGAAAATGGAATCACAAAGATATTATAAATGAATATCATGGTGCCACCATTAATGAAACACCCTAGTACTATATCAACCCTTCCAAGACGTCCCAAATCACTACACATATAGGATCAAACCCCTGGATTTTTGTTACCTTATTCACAGACAATGACATAATATATAATGGCCTACATTTCATAAATCGATGTTTATTTAAATAACCCACTAGATACCCATCCAGCAAACTGATCATATTCCACATTACCGATAAATCCCACCATCCAGGATCAAACATTATAGTTTTTTCCAACTATGAGTATCAACTTCAACAATATCATTCCCTAATGAATATTCCTTGTCAATAGTTAATGTCTAACTATACAAAACTAATGCCTCTATCTCAAATTTAGGACACATTGATATAATATATGCCACAATATTTTGTTGTTAGTTGAGATGACCAACATCTCACCAAATAGATAATGTATATAAAAATTTATATTGTGAAGTATAACATTTAACTATATGTTATTCATTAGTTATATCAAATCATGGGTTCAAAGATGATATGACTCTTATGTTATTACACGTTCACTCCATTACAATATAACTCCCAAACCACCACATATGGCCTCAAAATACATTATGTATACAATCCTTGGCTCTAATGTGAAAAAAAGGACTATAGTTATTATACTATTGAACTCTATAAAGACCTTTATAGACTGATTATATGTATCTAAAATCACAACTTTTTTGTCCATCTCTATCGTCAACAATAATTTTTTTTATAAGGCTTAGATTAAATATTAGAAGTACCGAACATGACCATGGAAATTATTTATGTCTAACACATTCATGTTACATTTCAAGGAAATCACATTCTCTAGATACTATGGTTCCAAATAAATACTTGCCTCTAAAATTACATACCTATGGAAGCAGGCCTCTAAAATATGTAATTGACATTTCCATAGTTTCTTATAATATTAGTGTCTTATGAGGGAAATTAATATAATATAATTGTCCCTATATGGAATATATGAATACATTGAATATATTAGGATATTGTACAAAAATACAATGATGATCTATTAATGGTATAGAGGTTTGGAAAATATGATACATGATATCCATGCACATAGTTTTATATTTTTTCAACCAAAATGGCATGAAAAGATACCCATACAGTCTACATCTAGTCATAAATTTTATGTTGAGAATATTCTCTACTATGATTAGTAGGTTATGGTATTTTCAATAATGATCAATAATTAAACCAACCACATTCCATATAAATGATCGAATTTATCAACAACACAATGTAAATAGTATATTATCTTTTCTATACTTGATTTTGATTTTGGTAATTCATATAGAGTCATAATCTATTTTTATCCTTATTAAATACCAGTAGATAGATACACCAAGGAGTTGTTCTAGTTTCCCAAATTTCATCACCTACAAATCAAATAAATCGTACTTAATCTCTCCCAAATGAATTTTTATGGTATAATAGGGTTAAAATGATATCAGTTATTCTCCATGAATAGGATCATTCTCAATCACAATTTATCATTTTTAGAGGAATAACTAAGCAGTCATCTTCAAAACATTCTTGATAACAATCCACCACTCAAGAGAAGATAGAGGGTACTACTATTGACTCTTCTACACGATAAAATCATAATACTTTTTTAATAATTTTTACAACAATGATTATATATGGTACTATCAATTATTCCCTATCATATCACTTAATGGTCAGCAAAAACCTCTCTTCTATTGGCACACTGACTAATACATGTCTCAATTAGTAGTCAATTAAAATTCAAAAACTAGTCAATAAGTCCAACCTAAATATCACTTCAAGCTAGTTCATTTATAAGATAATAACACTAAACATGTTCTTGTATTCCTCAAAGTCTACGAGAACTAAATAAATCACGAGATATAGTCTATTATTGATCCCAATAGCATGTTAAGAGAGAGAAACATAATATAACATAATGATAAAATAAAATATAGTGACATGATTCATAGATATAATGAAATATGATGTTTATTTGTTAATACATTTGGAATATATTAGATAGGTAATCAAAACCGTTTCTATAAACATGAACATTCCATTTCCCCCAATAGTTGTAACCTTCTACACTTTTTATAATCTGCCATTATTAGTTACAGTAATTCATCCATAATGCACAAAACTCACAAGGTATTCTAATGTCGATAAGGTAAGAGTGTAACATCCCAAGTAAGTAACGAGTAATATATATTTTTATCTATGTCTATTAATTAATTAGACAGTGTTTTAGATGCTTAAAATGAAAATAAATCCAATCTTAAGCATGGAATACACTAATATTTTTAAAAGATTGTTTTACTGCCTTTTGATGGAAAACCATTTTTTAAATATATAATTTGACAATTTCATTATCTATATATGTCAAAATAAACATAATAATTATGATTGGGATATTGAAATTTACATTGGATAAATTTTTGGTATTTTTCTGACAATGTTCATTTTTTAATGAATAGTTAAAAAATACTGCATTTTACATCAAAACAGTTTTTTCATTTAATTTAATTATATGATTATATTATATTTTGAATTGGTTTTGAAGTGAAATTAGAATATATTTTAACCATTTAATCCAATGGTGGTCATTGGAATCAATTTTACTTTGAAATTGGACATAAACTGGTGTCAATCTTTTGATACTTATTGTTTCATAATAACACGCTATTTGCCATGACAACGGGAATTAATTATTAAATTAATTAATGTGACTTATATGTTTTGAATTTTGTAAAATTGGCTTCATTTTTGAATTCATAATATCAAATATATCTTAGGTTGATGTTTTGGTATTTTTCTAAAACACTTCAATTTTCGATGAATAGTGAAACCACTAAGTGGTACTTATAAAAACTGATTTTAGGTTAAATTGAAATTTTACCACTTATGTGTTTTGAATTTCAAAAATCAGACATACATGGTTGTCATTAATAAGTAAAATGTGGTTCAATGAGATTAAAATATTTTTTTGGGAATAGTAACTCTTAAGTTCTTAATCGCGATTAGAGGTAATTAGTGTAGTGTAAGGTAAAAATAATTCTTTAATAAATTGAGATGAGCTTGAAACATGTCCTACCCTCATTGGATGTGTCCTGGACGGCCATGAAAATCCATGGGTCAACTTGGGGACCCCATGGAGCCACATTGGTTGGGAAATGACATAAATAACTTTTTATTTAATGTAAAAGTAAAAATGGCACAAACATGATATGTTTTACTAAAACAATTTTTAAATGGGGTTATACAAGTCATATTTTTTATTATAAATATTCATTGGAAGGCTAAAAAGATTTCCTACATCATATTATTTTCTTATAATTTTTACCTTTAAATAAGTTAAATTATTTATGAGATCATAAAGATGCAGCGATGACATAATTATTTAACGATTTAAATAAAATGGAATGATAATGTAACATCTAAGACCTTCACATGGCCAAAACCTATTGTATGGGAGAATTTCAAACCCTTATCACCTTATCCTAGAAACACATCAATGTGGGACGTCTTAAATCCGAATACCATTATAAAATAATGTGACTTTTTTTTACCTTCCAAGAGTGCCCCTCCTCTCCTCTTATAAAAGGACCCCACCTCTACCTCCTTACCCACACTCCCAAAGCCTTTGTCTCGGCCAACCCCAGCCCATTTTGGCTCTCCAAATCCCTCTTTTACTCATTAAAGCCTCACATTGGGATGAAGTCTTCCCAATGAAGCCTTTGATCTCAAATCTAAGAGAGTTACCCGATTTTCAGGTAATGTCTTCTTTTGAGTCCTTTTGTTTTATTTTGCTTCTCCACCCCATAAAATCTTTTTATTGTTTTCTTTTTTAACAACTCAAGTATCCTAAATAATCTAGTATGTTGTTATAATAAGTATTTGAGCTACACTTACACACACCTACATCTAATGGTTAAAGGACATACTGTTTCCGTGGATGGTGAATTTATGCCTCCCGAAATGATGATTGTTCAACATTCTTTTAACACCTTAAAAGGTGGCCATTAAGATGTCACTATATTTATATATGACATATAATATGTTTATGTTTTCCTTAAGCTTCTGTATTTTTCATTTTGGGCATACCATTATGGTTTTCCATTATGGGTAAACACGATATCTTCATTTAAGGAAGTGTGGACTACCGCCCCCTCAAAGTGATTTGATTTGTTAAATACCATATGTGGGACATATAAAGGATGGAACTATGATATTATATATGATATTATACTGGAATTATAATATTCCTTTATATCATTATTATTCCATTCTATAAAATACGAAATAGAAATGAAAGTAGCGTTCATGCGTACGTACGGCTTACCATCTCCATGAACAGTGCATTTAATTTCATACCTCTAAATGATTATGTAATATTATAAATGAATGTATATACTGTATATATATGATATATACATAATGATTATAATTCTGGATATAATGGATACATGAACAACATGTAATTATAAAGGGTTTATTTTTTACTCAAGTACCAATGATCGTTAAAACGACCATTATTAACATAAATAATTACATAATGTTCATGACTTGGAAATAAGTGATATAAAAGGAATAATGAACTTGAAAAAAGTTCTTAAATAAGTAGAAATTAACTAATGTTTATTATTCAGGAGATTAAAGAATGACCAAGTCAAGTCGGACCCGAGGTATGAGACTTCGTCTCAATCTCCTTTCATTGAGGCATATTTTGTTTTATACACAACCTTCTTTTACACGGTGTATAAACCCTTTGAAATTTATGTTTATCCAAAAGGAATCTTTTTTATACCAAGCGTTTTACTAAACGACAAAAGGGAATGTTTTTGTCGTACGTATGCGGCGACAACGAGTTCTCCGCCGCCGTGACCGTTATTTGAGTTTCGGCTTCCTCTACAAGCCATACCTTCTTTTTAAAAGAAAAATAAATACCATTTTTTAATTTTATTTTATTTTGGTATTGAAAATGATTTTCATAATGTTTTTATATCAATGTGTTGTATTGATATATTGTGATTGAAAGGAGGAAATGTTATGTTTCCTTTATGCATGTTTTATGTGATACGATTATGTTGATGTTCTTGGAAATTATTATGAAGACGAGTGGTTCTGTGATAAACTAAGGGCGGGTGAGACTGATATAGCTTTCCAATGCATTAGGTAACGCTAAGGAGTGTAACGTTAAGGTTTCTCCGAAGAGATTTAGGGAATATACTGTGATGGGTATTCCAAATGTAACCAAGAGGGTTACTCCCTACGTAAGAATGTTATGAATTCCTCAAGTTACCTTTATGTATTATGATTTCTATGATTTATTCATGATTTGATGAGGTATATTGATGTGATTATGTTTTATGGTTAATGAATGATTTCATTCTTATGTATATTTGTACCCATGATTCCTTTCTATATATTTTTATTTCCCTTACTAAGCTTTTTTTGCTCATCCCAAGTTTTTTTGAAATGTTTTTCACAGGTCAAGGGAAATGTAAATGATATGACGATAGTGTCAAGGGAGTGTCAAGATAGAATCCATGTTTTATTTTAAATATGTTTCCATTGATGGGAACGAAGAATATTATCTTTATGTAACCACTCTGTTTATATGTGGAATGTAATGCAAGTTTAATGATCTAATTCTCTAAAACTCTAAACCCGAAAAGATCCTCAATGTGTAATCATTTAATAACTCAAGATTAAGTAAGGTTTAAGGCTGGGGCCTTATAGTTGGTATCAAAGGTCGGTTTAGATAACTTTAGGAATTAGAATTCTATTAAATGATTATCCAAAAATATTTTTTTATGGTCTAATTGAAGTGATATAGTATTTGAAGATTACCATGTTGCTTCATCTAAGACATGTTTGTTCAGAATGGTTTTCCGTAAAAGAAACAGGGAAGCAGTGCTAGGAAGGCATGTAGAAGGAAATAACCTTCGGAAGCTGAGTTTTACTCATAAATAGGGCCTAGTAAGACCAAACTTTCACTCTTCAGAAGCTGAGTTTTACTCATAAATAAACTTGTGTGTTCAACATTAACCCCAATCACATATATCAAGTATATTTTTTCCACAGTTCAACCAAGTTTGGATGTGAATTGTGGGGTTCTATTTTTATCTGCATCAGGATAGAACATAGGTGAGCCATTATACCCCATTATTGTATATTGACTATAGTGCATGGTGTGTTCCCGCTCGTTAGAGATAATGAGACATGTGCCATTATTGAACGATATTTTTATAGCAGAAGTTTGACATGATAGTGGTATCTATTAGTGGTTCTTTGAGGAGTGTGCTTGTAATTTGTGCATGGACCCATGGTGAACTCAATTTTCTTCCCTTGAGTGTAGGATTTTTCTTTTCAAGGAAGAGAAGACTTATCAAGGGTAGAATATATTGTCATGGAAATTCCATGTAAATGTATTATTTAAATTTCATTATTTCACGTCTATGGTTTGAGAGCACACATAATTCCAAGGACTGTAGAGGGTAGAAGGTATTTTCATTCATTTTTTAATGTTTATTAAATAATAATGCGATTTTGTTTTCCTATATTTTAAATCGGTTCCCTGATCAATTATCAGAGGGAACTGTTGAACTCAATGAATCCAGATTCTCCTAGAAATGGCCTAACGTTGACATGTTCATGACAATAGTGGATGTTAGATTTTAGCCATTATATAAATAAATATATAACCATTAATTTATTTTCGAATTCATATGACTCTTCAATGGTAATTTAGATTGTAAATCATAATGTACCGTTTAGTTCTTGAGGGAGTTTATCCCTTAGGAAGTGCTTAACCACAATCATCGTGAGTAGATGGTGAAAGATTGTTTTGATGTTTTTAAGAAAATTAAAACATCTTGTGTTCATGTTTTTGGAAATAAAAAAAATGGGTTCCCAAATTGAAAATACGAGGGCACTGCTGCATCCGAAATGAAGACACTACCTATGAATGGACCTAACCACAACAGGCGCGATTCAATGATAAATGTTAATTTTTATCCGTTTAATGAAAAATAAAATAAAAATAAATTGTTTATTTTATTTAAAAAATTCATTTCTGAAATAGATCGATGTGATGAATATTTCATTCCATAATTTAAACAGTGCGGTGATTCGTTAATTTGAAGTGTAAAAGAAACAAAGTTTCAGAAATGAAACAACATAACAAAGTGACGACAAACATTTTTTACTACGATAACAGGTTGGAGTAAAAGAGAAATAATTTCATGATAGATGACATGGAAATTATCTACAATGAATAATTATGGTGAATTTATAGTTATAAGGTCACACCTCCAAAAATAGGACCACAACGTAATGAACACAAATATCATTGAACGGAACATGATTCCCCGCGAACAGATCACTTCAGCAATGATCCTAACCCAGTTAGTAGTTTAATTTTTGTGCTTTGATTTTCCCCATTATTTATTATAAAACACATAATGCAAATGAACCCACAAACTAGTTGATATTAAAATTGATTGTTCTTGTAGAAGGGTGCACATTATCATGACTTTGCATCGGGGTAAAATTGTTAATAGAATCTAAAACATCTTCCCCCATGTTTTAAAGACTAACGTGGATGGTGTGGGTTGACAGGACAAGGTTCGGTTCCATCATCTTTGAGAGTTAATATGTTTTCTTTGTGATTAGACTTCCAATTTGATTGCAATGAATTTTCGAGGCCACAACAGGGAATATGACTCACAATGGAGGCCAATGGAAACGAGGATAAAAAAAAGTCAACTGAAAGGGGACCTAGGGGTCTACAGAAAAACCTACTGGAGCACCAAGGTGGCATCAACTGCTGGTTTGGGCCACGACGAAGTGGTAAGTGTAGCCTGCAGTGGGCTGGCTGCTGGAAAACAGGGATGCGACCACCCAGCTGGGTCGGTGGAGTGGGTCGTGGTCAGGGCTGCATCCCTGGGTGTTGACAGGAAGCCTAGTGGGAACCATGTGTCGAATCAAGGGGTTTCCGGTATAGTCTTCCACTGGGAAGATGAATGGTACACCCTCATTGCATCTGATATGGAATGACTAACCCGCTATACGGTCCTAGCCAGGGGGGTGAAACGTGCCGCTATGCAGCCTGAAATGTAATAACCTTGATCACTATTGAGGGATAAATATGGGGCTTTGGGACACCCATGTGGGTGTAAACTATCATATCATTGGAGGCCAGACCTGATGAAACTAAGTCGCTGGGCGACCCACTGGACTGGACCCACAACTGAACAATGTAAGGACGAGCAAGGGCCATTGGGACTGGCCCAATGGCCAAGATGGATAGGGATGGACCAGATCTAAACTATACTAGACCATACCCAAACTGGGTCGGGTCAGTTCGGTTGACCTATGTTGGGTCATGTCGTACACCCATGTCTGGTAGGTCAGGTCCGTCTGACCATGCCAAGACAGAACCGACCATTATTTACTAAAAATACAATATCATTCATCCTGAGAATCCATTTGGAGAGCTGTCTATGAAATTTAGGCCCTTAAAAAGAGAGGGTCCTTTTGATATTCTCTAAGAGAGTTTTTTATGAAGATGAAGGAAATCCTATTGGTTTGAAATTTAGAATCTCAGGGTGTAATAATTTTTTTGGTTGAATTGGGGTTTTTCATATAATGAAATTTTATGATTGTTACTTTATTGAATACTCATGTTGCTGGTACTCCATACCCCTCTTATTAGGTAGAGACGGTACCCCCCATGTCATGGGTGCAAGTTCATTTTTCAATTAGTGGATCTCCTCTAGGGGTGTTAGTCCCCTGTTGGATTTGGTTATGGGTTTTCAGAGATTTTCAAGAAGGATGAGTAGCTACAATCATGTGGGATTGGGAAGAGGGTCCTTGAACCTTATAGTTGGTACTTCCCTATCGGGTAGGGAGTGGGTCCTCTATTGTATGAATTATTACTCATCCAACATTCTAGGGTTGGGGTTCTCATTATGTTTAGTTCTACTGATTCGGTACTCCCCTATCATGCAAAGCTGTGGTTCCTCTAGGCTGGGGTCTGTACTCCCCTTGCATATTATGGTGCCGGTCCACCCATAACAAATAAACTAACAAAGTCAGTACACCCTAATTATACTTGGTCTAGGGTCTTCTAGTCAATAAGTTGTACTCCCCAATTGGGTAGATTGTGTTTCCTTGATATATAAAGTAGTTATCCCACGTCACAATAGGGTGAATGTCCTTAATGATTAATAATCATTTATTGGAATGATGGCATCAGTACTCACTTTCATAGTAGTACTCCCCCTCCACCGAGTAGTTGCGCAGAGAAGGTGCACTATAGGAGTTAGAGATCCCTCGACTATTGGAAACAACTACGAGGAGAAGGTACCTCCACTTGAAGAGATCAATACCTAAGTATGGGAATTTTATCCATCAATATACTGAGGTATGATCCCCTATCTACATGAGGGACTGGATTATCGAAGGTTAGTCTAGATCCGTGCTCCCTAAACTGGGCATTGTGGCGAGGAGTGGGTCCCTCCACATGGGTTTCCATTTTCATGCATTGGGAGAAAGCATATGACGAGTATACAAGTAGTGTCAAGAAATATATTTGGACTTAATAGAATGTTACATATGGAGTTTATCTCTCGTGTGGGTTCCTCCAGAGATCAATGAGCTCATGGAGTGTTATCTCTGGGTTTGTGTGTTTGTACTTGAGCCATTGGTCAGAATCCTGATGTTGACTGTGAGTTTGGGACCTCATATTGGGTAGTGTCTTAGAAGAGTATAACTATATGTCCTTGTTATTTGTATGGGCATATACCTGGGTAGAGTTAACTGTGTGTTTCCATGTGGTTTTTATCTAGTGTTTTACCTTTGTGGTTTAGGGGCCACGTATTGAGTATTGTTTTACAGACACCTACTTGGGATTTCGTTACCCATGTCTTCTCTTGTGAAAATGACAGACGCTTTGACGATGTCCAGGGAGGACCAAAACTAGTTGTTGTTTAGTGAGAGAATCCATATGTGTTGTACTCCTATGATTTCAGGCATCTACCCCCAACCAACACATTAGGCACAGTCTTCTACATACATCTTACAGAGATATTTTTTACATTTTTATGTTCAACATATCTTTTGTAGGGTTTGTATTATGTCTCATTTGACTTAAATCTTGCACCTTTTCCCCTTGGTTTTATATTGAAATACATTATTTCCTTTTCAGTTGTTTGGGACGTGGTTGTGATTGTGTGTGTGTTCATATAGGTGCTAAGGAAAATGCCCCCACTCATGGGGTAATTACTTCATTTCTAGTCTCCAACACCTAGCCATTGGGAGGACGGCTTGGGGTAGTCATGAAACAACCCCTGGTGGATAGGTCATGACATTAGGTCAGGGTACATGGTCATCAGAACCCAACACCAACTTTAGAAAGGATACAAGGCCATCATAATCATTCTTTATGTCCTATTCAATCATATTCAATGTCGCATGTCACAAAAAATCCCTACAAATGGACTAAACATGCAAAAACAGTCCACCTCTCATTATAAACAACAATGAAATGCTCTGAAAAAAACTAATCAATACACAATAGGGGGTAATATGATATAGGCACATCATAGAAAATAAATCATTATTACTTTCATCCAGACCCATATATGATGAATATCAAACATTTTTCTCAATGGTTATACATGAAAACATATGTAATAAATCTCATATAAGGGCCTCACAACCTAAAAAATAACACACATGAGAAAAAACATAAAAATTGGTCACACGAAACATATGAAAACACCAACATTTCATGAAAACAATCATCTACAAAGGATTTATATGGAAATGTTCTTCCTACGATTAATGTGTCTATAAAAAATTTGAATGATAATAAAGGAACTATACCTGAATAATATATGCACACAAATGTAAATTATGAAATGTCCAATTACATAATAAAATAATCAATAAAACTTGCATTATAAAAATTGTAATATGATAATGGATTCAATTTTATTAGATTTACTATCAAAATATCTACATTCAAAGGTAGATCTAAATGTATTCGACTAGAAGGATGAAATTATCAACAGATCTGACTATAATCCATCAATGACCCAATATTGAGGCACTATATCTTGTTTGAATATCTATATATGAGAAAATTGGATTCAAAAAATTATTTTAATAATTTTCGAAATATGATATCTAGGATAAAAATGAGGAATAGGATGAGAAAGAACATGTTACATTAAATCAATTAAAAGTGAGGACACATGATCCACTATATTTGGATAATGGGGGGATACGAATCACCATGAATCCTCATAAATGTTAATTTCTTTATGATACCTTTTTGTAAGAGAAATAATTGGTCGATTTAGAAAGTTTTTGGAAAATAAATAATTTTTTATATTAATTAAAACACATTGGATAGTATGGTTGTGTGGTTTGACAAACCATGCACCAACCATGATAGCAATTCTACATCTTTTTTCAATTTCATGGTTTTCCTGCATGATTTGGCAAATCATGCACAAACCTGAATTTTTTAATTTTTCTTATTCCACATTTTTTTTGAATAATTTCACAATGTTAACTCATACCATGAAAAAATCTTATTTCCCCACCCTCCATTTTCATAAATGACACACAGTTTCCCAAGAAGAACTATAAGATATCACATATCCTTATTCCAATCATTCACCCCTTGAATGTAATTTAAATGCCACCTAAATTAATTATAATATTACTATATTATCATCCAATAAAATCCTAAATTAGAGAAAATTAAATAAGTTATTAATGAAAGGTGTTTGGTACATGAAAATATAAAATAAATTTCAATTTTATAAAATAAAGACATATCATCCGGAGAAGTGTCTCTATATATCATGCTCAAAAAATCTATTTTCATTGATCTAGAACAACTGATTTCTACTCTCAAGTATGTTATAATTTATGTACATACTTCCATAGGACTCTAATAACTTACACTATCTTCCCTCACAAAATATTTTACCTTGGTCAATAATCTATAACAGGTTCCCTTAAAGAATGCATCATTCTCCATCTCAACATCCTCATAGTTGATCACCTACATAGGAGTAGTGATGTTCTATCATGTATGAGATACATGGAACAAATCCTACATACCTTGATACAATACACAAATATTCAAAAAATAGAACATTGTCTTGACATCCACATTAATTTTGAGTGGTCCAAAAAATCTTGGTGAAAGAATCCATTTTTATTTCAACCAATGATTCCCAAGTCATGAAGTGATCCACAATAAAACATGGATGAATATTGAACTCTCAAATGGAAACATCCTACTAGTGGATTACAATTTATTTTTTCTATGATCAGTGACTAACCACTTCTACATTAACATCACTCTCCATGAAAAATCTTGTAATATAATCAACCCCAATAAAAATGCATTTCCTACCTCATTCTAACATAGCGATGAGATACATGACCAATCACAAAGATCCTCACAAATTTCCATATGAATTGATCCTTGGATGTTTTAGTTCTATGAAATTTCGTCCATGGTTATGTGATATTCCTATGCTCCATATAATTTCACAACACACTCAATTAGATTATCATCTGAAATATAAATAATCCTACTAGAAAAATCATTCATCTAAAAATGATACAGTGTAATCAATTTCATTTGGGTACACAAAACCTTCTATAATCCTTTTTTACATAAGGATGTGAAATTTTCAACTCTATGAAATTCATTGATAAATTAATCTCTATATTGGAAGATAAAGTCAAAAATAAATATTGACTTACTAACTTATCAAATAGGTAGCACTCTCAAATCTGTAATAAATGAGACACATTCAATTATCGATCCACAATTACTCAGAAACATCTCCTCGCCTTGGGGTCCTGATTAAACCCATCATGAATATGTTGTATTATTATCCCATGTACACCTACACATTAGAGGTCAGTGATGCATCCCACCATGATATTGAATCTAAACATTTACCATTTTATGAATAGAACTATGTAAAAGAATCAATAATTTACCTTTATAAACCTTACCCTGAAAACATACTATGGATTTCACGGTTTATCTTCATCGACCGTAGATGAACTTCCTCAAAAAATAAGTATTGTCTCTTATAAGATCATAGTTTAATGAAAATGGAATCACAAAGATATTATAAATGAATATCATGGTGCCACCATTAAAGAACCACCCCAGTACTATATCAGCCCTTCCAAGACGTCCCAAATCACTACACATATAGGATCAAACCCCTAGATTTTTGTTACCTTATTCACAGACAATGCCATAATATATAATGGCCTACATTTCATAAATCGATGTTTATTTAAATAACTCACTAGATACCCATCCAGCAAACTGATCATATTCCACATTACCGATAAATCCCACCATCCAGGATCAAACATTATAGTTTTTTCCAACTATGAGTATCAACTTCAACAATATCATTCCCTAATGAATAGTCCATGTCAATAGTTAATGTCTAACTATACAAAACTAATGCCTCTATCTCAAATTTAGGACACATTGATATAATATATGCCACAATATTTTGTTGTTAGTTGAGATGACCAACATCTCACCAAATAGATAATGTATATAAAAATTCATATTGTGAAGTATAACATTTAACTATATGTTATTCATTAGTTATATCAAATCATGGGTTCAAAGATGATATGACTCTTATGTTATTACAAGTTCACTCCATTACAATATAACTCCCAAACCACCACATATGGCCTCAAAATACATTATGTATATAATCCTTGGCTCTAATGTGACAAAAAGGACTATAGTTATTATACTATTGAACTCTATAAAGAACTTTATAGACTGATTATATGTATCTAAAATCACAACTTTTTTGTCCATCTCTATCGTCAACAATAATTTTTTTTATAAGGCTTAGATTAAATATTAGAAGTACCGAACATGACCATGGAAATTATTTATGTCTAACACATTCATGTTACATTTCAAGGAAATCACATTCTCTAGATACTATGGTTCCAAATAAATACTTGCCTCTAAAATTACATACCTATGGAAGCACGCCTCTAAAATATGTAATTGACATTTCCATAGTTTCGTATAATATTAGTGTCTTATGAGGGAAATTAATATAATATAATTTTGCCTATATGGAATATATGAATACATTGAATATATTAGGATATTGTACAAAAATACAATGATGATCTATTAATGGTATAGAGGGTTGGAAAATATGATACATGATATCCATGCACATTTTTTTATATTTTTTCAACCAAAATGGCATGGAAAGATACCCATACAGTCTACATCTAGTCATAAATTTTATGTTGAGAATATTCTCTACTATGATTAGTAGGTTATGGTATTTTGAATAATGATCAATCATTAAACCAACCACATTCCATATAAATGATCGAATTTATCAACAATACAATGTAAATAGTATATTATCTTTTCTATACTTGATTTTGATTTTGGTAATTCATATAGAGTCATAATCTATTTTTGTCCTTATTAAATACCAGTAGATAGAAACACCAAGGAGTTGGTCTAGTTTCCCAAATTTCATCACCTACAAATCAAATAAATCGTACTTAATCTCTCCCAAATGAAATTTTCTGGTATAATAGGGTTAACATGATATCAGTTATTCCCCATGAATAGGATCATTCGCAATCACAGTTTATCATTTTTAGAGGAATAACTAAGCAGTCATCTTCAAAACAATCTTGATAACAATCCACCACTCAAGAGAAAATAGAGGGTACTACTATTGACTCTTCTACACGATAAAATCATAATACTTTTTTAATAATTTTTCCAACAATGAATATATATGGTACTATCAATTATTCCCTATCATATCACTCAATGGTCAGCAAAAACCTCTCTTCTATAGGCACACTGACTAATACGTGTCTCAATTAGTAGTCAATTAAAATTAAAAAACTAGTCAATAAGTCCAACCTAAATATCACTTCAAGCTAGTTCATTTATAAGATAATAACACTAAACATGTTCTTGTAGTCCTCATAGTCTACGAGAACTAATGAAATCACGAGAGATAGTCTATTATTGATCCCAATAGCATGTTAAGAGAGAGAAACATAATATAACATAATGATAAAATAAAATATAGTGACATGATTCATAGATATAATGAAATATGATGTTTATTTGTTAATACATTTGGAATATATTAGATAGGTAATCAAAACCATTTCTATAAACATGAACATTCCATTTCCCCCAATAGTTGTAACCTTCTACACTTTTTATAATCTGCCATTATTAGTTACAGTAATTCATCCCTAATGCACAAAACTCATAAGGTATTCTAATGTCTATAAGGTAAGAGTGTAACATCCCAAGTAAGTAACGAGTAATAGATATTTTTATCTATGTCTATTAATGAATTAGACAGTGTTTTAGAGGCTTAAAATGAAAATAAATCCAATCTTAAGCATGGAATACACTAATATTTTTAAAAGACTGTTTTACTGCCTTTTGATGGAAAACCATTTTTTAAATCTATCATTTGACAATTTCATTATCTATATTTGTCAAAATAAACATAATAATTATGATTGGGACATTGAAATTTACATTGGATAAATTTTTGGTATTTTTCTGACAATGTTCATTTTTTAATGAATAGTGAAAAAATACTGCATTTTACATCAAAACTGTTTTTTCATTTAATTTAATTATATGATTATATTATATTTTGAATTGATTTTGAAGTGAAATTATAATATATTTTAACCATTTAATCCAATAGTGGTCATTGGAATCAATTTTACTTTGAAATTCGACATAAATTGGTGTCAATCTTTTGATACTTACTGTTTCATAATAACACGCTATTTGTCATGACAACGGGAATTAATTATTAAATTAATTAATGTGACTTATATTTTTTGAATTTTGTAAAATAGGCTTCATTTTTGAATTCAGAATATCAAATATATCTTAGGTTGATGTTTTGGTATTTTTCTGAAACACTTCAATTTTCGATGAATAGTGAAACCACTAAGTGGTACTTATAAAAACTGATTTTGGGTTAAATTGAAATTTTACCACTTCTGTGTTTTGAATTTCAAAAATCAAACATACATGGTTGTCATTAATAAGTAAAATGTGGTTCAATGAGATTAAAATATTTTTTTTGTGAATAGTAACTCTTAAGTTCTTAATCGCGATTAGAGGTAATTAGTGTAGTGTAAGGTAAAAATAATTCTTTAATAAATTGAGATGAGCTTGAAACACGTCCTACCCTCATTGGATGTGTCCTAGACGGCCATGAAAATCCATGGGTCAACTTGGGGACCCCATGGAGCCACTTTGGATGGGAAATGACATAAATAACTTTTTATTTAATGTAAAAGTAAAAATGGCACAAACATGATATGTTTTACTAAAACAATTTTTAAATGGGGTTATACAAGTCATATTTCTTATTATAAATATTCATTGGAAGGATAAAAAGATTTCCTACATCATAGTATTTTTTTATAATTTTTACCTTTAAATAAGTTAAATTATTTATGACATCATAATGATGCAGTGATGACATAATTATTTAGCGATTTAAATAAAATGGAATGATAATGTAAAATCTAAGACCTACACATGGCCAAAACCTATTTTATGGGAGAATTTCAAACCCTTAACACCTTATCCTAGAAACACATCAATTTGGGACGTCTTAAATCCGAATACCATTATAAAATAATGTGACTTTTTTTACCTTCCAAGAGTGCCCCTCCTCTCCTCTTATAAAAGGCCCCCACCTCTACCTCCTTACCCACACTCCCAAAGCCTTTGTCTCGGACAACCCCGGACCATTTTGGCTCTCCACATCCATCTTTTACTCATTAAAGCCTCACATTGGGATGAAGTCTTCCCAAGGAATCCTTTGAGCTCAAATCTAAGAGAGTTACCCGATTTTAAGGTAATGTCTTCTTTTGAGTCCTTTTGTTTTATTTTGCTTCTCCAACCCCTAAAATCTTTTTATTGTTTTCTTTTTTAACAACTCCAGTATATTCAATAATCTAGTATGTTGTTATAAGAATTATTTGAGCTACACTTACACACACCTACATCTAATGGTTAAAGGACATACTGTTTCCGTGGATGGTGAATTTATGCCTCCCGAAATGATGATTGTTCAACATTCTTTTAACACCTTAAAAGGTGGCCATTAAGATGTCACTATATTTATCTATGATATATAATATTTTTATGTTTTCCTTAAGCTTCTGTATTTTTCATTTTGGGCATACCATTATTGTTTTCCATTATGGGTAAACACGATATCTTCATTTAAGGATGTGTGGACTACCGCCCCCTCAAAGTGATTTGATTCGTTAAATACCATATGTGGGACATATAAAGGATGGAACTATGATATTATATATGTTATTATACTGGAATTATAATATTCCTTTATATCATTATTATTCCATTCTATAAAATACGAAATAGAAATGAATGTAGCGTTCATGCATAAGTACGGCTTACCGTCTCCATGAACAGTGCATTTAATTTCATACCTCTAAATGATTATGTAATATTATAAATGAATGTATATACTGTATATATATGATATATACATAATGATTATAATTCTGTATATAATGGATACATGAAAAACATGTAATTATAAAGGGTTTATTTTTTACTCAAGTACCAATGATCGTTAAAATGACCATTATTAACATAAATAATTACATAATGTTCATGACATAGAAATAAGTGATATAAAAGGAATAATGAACTTTAAAAATGTTCTTAAATAAGTAGAAATTAACTAATGTTTATTATTCAGGAGATTAAAGAATGACCAAGTCAAGTCGGACCCGAGGTATGAGACTTCGTCTCAATCTCCTTTCATTGAGGCATATTTTGTTTTATACACAACCTTCTTTTACACGGTGTATAAACCCTTTGAAATTTATGTTTATCCAAAAGGAACCTTTTTTGTACCAAGCGTTTTACTAAACGACAAAAGGGAATGTTTTTGTCGTACATATGCGGCGACAATGTCTTCTCCGCCGCCGTGACCGTTATTTGAGTTTCGGCTTCCTCTACAGGCCATACCTTCTTTTTAAAAGAAAAATAAATACCATTTTTTAATTTTATTTTATTTTGGTATTGAAAATGGTTTTCATAATGTTTTTATATCAATGTGTTGTATTGATATATTGTGATTGAAAGGAGGAAATGTTATGTTTCCTTTATGCATGTTTTATGTGATACGATTATGTTGATGTTCTTGGGAATTATTATGAAGACGAGTGGTTATGTGATAAACTAAGGGCGGGTGAGCCTAATATAACTTTCCAATGCATTGGGTAACGCGAAGGAGTGTAACGTTAAGGTTTCTCCGAAGAGATTTAGGGAATATACTGTGATGGGTATTCCAAATGTAACCAAGAGGGTTACTCCCTACGTAAGAATGTTATGAAATCCTCAAGTTACCTTTATATATTATGATTTCTATGATTTATTCATGATTTGATGAGGTATAATGAAGTGCTTATGTTTTATGGTTAATGAATGATTTCATTCTTATGTATATATGTACCCATGATTCCTTTCCATATATTTTTATATCCCTTACTGAGATTTTTTTGCTCATCCCAAGTTTTTTTGAAATGTTTTTCACAGGTCAAGGGAAATGTACAAGATATGACGATAGTGTCAAGGGAGGGTCAAGATAGAATCCATGTTTTATTTTAAATATGATTCCATTGATGGGAACGAAGAATATTATCTTTATGTAACCACTCTGTTTATATGTGGAATTTAATGCATGTTTTATGATCTAATTCTCTAAAACTCTAAACCCGAAAAGATCCTCAATGTGTTATCATTTAATAACTCAAGATTAAGTAAGGTTTAAGGATGGGGCCTTATAGTTGGTATCAGAGGTCGGTTTAGATAACTTTAGGAATTAGAATTCTATTAAATGATTATCCAAAAATATTTTTTTTTATGGTCCAATTGAAGTGATATAGTATTTGAAGATTACCATGTTGCTTCATCTAAGACATGTTTGTTCAGAATGGTTTTCCGCAAAAGAAACAGGGAAGCAGTGCTAGGAAGGCATGTAGAAGGAAATAACCTTCTGAATCAGCATCCTGAGATGGTCGGAATTGGAACTGAACAGTTTGTTGAAGTAATGGCGCAGTTGACTCAAGCAATAAATGGCGGTGGTATCCATACACGAGATCAGCCAGATCAACCGCATAGGAACATGTCAGTAGTGGAACATTTCATGAGGCAACATCCCCCATCATTCAGAGGATCATCTGACCCTGTGCTAGTTGAAGGGTGGATTAAAGCACTAGAAAAGATTTTCAATGTCATGGGGTGTTCAGAAAATCAAAATGTTAGTCTTGCTATTTATCGTTTGGAGGGTGAAGAAAATCAGTGGTGGTCGATGGTTAAAAATATCAGGGACACTGATGAGATTGATGCTCTCGACTGGGATGAAATCAAAGGTATGTTTATTGAGAAGTATTTTCCTAAGGCTGTTCGACTTAGGATGGAAAATCAATTCTTGGAATTGAGGCAAGAGGAAGACTCAGTGGCTGCCTATGAAGAAAGGTTCACTCGATTGGCAAGGTATGCTCCAAATTTTATCTGAGACCTTGATAGTAAAACCAATCGTTTTTACTCAGAGTTAAAGCCAAAATATCGAAGGACATTAGCTTCTCATGAGTTTAAAAGTTATGAATAGCTTGTTCAATGTGCTGAGAAGGTGGAAATAGAGTTTTCCGATGATCAAGTGTTATATAACAACCAACAGAAGAAGAGACCGAAGTGTCAGGAGAAAGGTAAGAGTTCTTAAAAAAAGTAGGACGGTAAGAAAACTAAGATTCTAGTTTGTGATAAATGTGGCAAAAGGCATGCTGGGGATTGTCTTCTGTATTCTGGAAAGTGCTAACAATGTGGGATGATGGGACATAAGGCTCTTGATTGCACTGGAAAAGATCAGGGTGATGGTAAGACCAAATTTGATTTACAGTTAGTGAAATGTTATAAGTGCAATGAGATGGGTCACTATGAAAACGAGTGACCGACAAAGAGCTTGGGTGATGGGGAGAAGTTAGACTAAAAGCAGAAAGGGGTGGTGAAATCCTTTGCAACTACATTAGCAGATTCTGGTCCATCAAATGAAGTTGTATCAGGTACTTTGTTAGTTTTTTCAGATTATGCCAGTGTGTTGTTTGATTCGGGGTCCACACATTCTTTCATCTCTGAAAACTTTTATAGTAAAATGGGAATACCATTTCATGAAATGACTCCTGAACTTTTGGTAAAAACACCTGGGGGAAATGTTGAGGTAAAAAGAATTTATAAGAATCTTCCTATCCTTATCTGTGGAAAGAACCTACTTTAAAACCTTATTGTTATAGCTCTAGTAGAGTTTGATGTTATCCTGGGTATGGATTGGATCTCTATTTGCCATGCTAAGATTGACTGTAGAGATAAAGAAGTTTCTTTTCAGAAAGACTTTCAGTTTGTGTATAAGAATGAACCCTTACTGTTGATAACATATCAAGAGGCCAAGAAACTTGTAAAATATGGAAATGAATGTTACCTTGCACACATCTATGAAAATATAGGAATTGTTCAGATTAATGATGTGCAAGTGGTAAATGATTATCCTGATATTTTTCCTAATGAGTTTCCTAGAATAATACCAGATCGGGAAGTTGAGTTTACTGCTGACTTAGTACTGATGCTAAGCCTATTTCCAAACCCCTTATCGAATGGCTCAAATTGAACTTTTAGAGTTGAAGGAGAAATTGAAAGATTTATTAGAGAAAGGTTTCATTCAACCTAGCACATCACCATGGGGTGCTCCTGTTTTATTTTTTTAAAAGAATGATTGTTCAATGAGACTTTGCATTGATTATAGAGCCTTGAATAACATCACTGTTAAGAACAAATATCATTTGCCTCATATCGATGATTTTTTTGATCAGCACCAGGAAGCTCAGTATTTTTCAAAGATTGACTTGAGATCAGGGTACCATTATCTGAAGGTAAAAGAAGAAAATGTTCCGAAGACCGTGTTCCGTACAAGATATGGCCATTATGAATTTGTAGTAATGCCTTTTGGGCTAACCAATGCACCTGGTGAATTCATGGACATAATGAATAGAATTTTCCATGAGTTCTTGGATAAGTTTGTGGTGGTTTTCATTGATGATATTTTGGTGTTTTATAAAAGTAAAGAGGAGCATGAAAGACATTTAAGGGTTATCTTTCAAACCTTAAAAGAAAAGAAACTGTATAGAAAATTCAACAAATGTGAGTTTTGGTTGCAACAAATTTCTTTCCTTGGTCATATTGTTTCTAAAGATGGGATAACTATTGATCCTGCAAATAAAAGGTTGTTGAAGAATGGCCAAGACCCAAAAATGTTACTGAGATTTGTAGCTTCCTTGGTTTGGAATGCTATTACCGAAGGTTTTGTTAGAAATTTTTCATGGTTATCTAGTCCAATGACTAAGCTAACTCGGAAGGGTGTTATGTTTATCTGGACAAAAGAATGTGATGACTGTTTTCATGAATTGAAATGAATATTGGTGAATGCTCCAGTTTTGGCACTACCTTCCAGGAATGGTGAGTTTGTTATATACAGTTATGCGTCTTTGAATGGACTTGGTTGCGTCCTAATGCAGAATGATCAGGTAATTGCTTATGCTTCACGACAGTTGAAAACTCATGTGGTAAATTACCCTACACATGATTTGGAATTAGTTGCTATTGTTTTCGCTTTAAAAATTTGGAGGCATCATTTCTATGGAGTAAAGTGTGAAATATATACTGATTACAAAAGTTTAAAGTATATATTCAATCAGAAATAGTTAAACATGAGATAGAGGAGATGGCTGGAATTAATCAAGGATTATGATTGTACAATTCATTACCATATGGGAAAATCAAATAAAGTGGCTGATGCTTTGAGTTGAAAAAGTAATGATTCATTAGAAATGTTACATTTGGAACGTGATACATTGGTTAAGTATTTGATGAACCTTGGCATAGAAGTTGTTGGTGCAGGAATTCTTCTGTTTTGTTTCAGGTATCAGTGAGATCATCCTTATCAGATAGAATCAAGCAAGCACATAAGCAAGATAGTGAGTTGCAGGAAAAGTTAGAGCTGGTTCAGAAAGGTAAGTTGCCCGAATTTAACATTGATAATGATTGCGTTTTGAGATTTGGGAAGAGATTGTGTGTGCCTTGTGATTCACAGTTGAAGAGAGAGTTGTTATGTGAAGCTCATAGTTCTCTATTTTCAGTTCATCCTGGCAGTACTAAGATCTATAGAGATCTGCGAGAGTATTACTGGTGGGATGGAATGAAAAGAGATATTGTTGATTTTACTGTGAAGTGTTTGACATGTCAATAGGTTAAAGCATAGCGGCAGTTACCAAAGGGATGCTTCAACCGTTACCAGTTTCAGAGTTGAAATGGGAGAATATATCCATGGACATTGTTGTGGGATTACCGAAGACATCTTGATGTAATAATGCAATCTGTGTTATTGTTGATCGCTTGACTAAATCTGCTCATTTCCTTACTATACAACATACTTTTTCCCTAGATCAACTTTCCTGTTTGTATATTAAAGAGATAGTCATGTTACATGGAGTTCCCCTCTCCATTGTATATGATCGTGATCCCAGGTTGACTTCTAACTTTTGGATAGGCCTTCAGAAGTCGTTGGGTACTGAATTAAATTTTAGTACAACATTTCATCCTCAATCAGATGGGCAGTCAGAACGAACAATTCAGAGCTTGGAGGATATGCTACGATCTTGTTCAATGGATTATCAAGGAAGTTGGGACCATCATATTTCTTTGGTTGAATTTTACTATAATAACAGTTTTCATTCCAGTATACAGATGGCACCATTTGAGGCATTATATGGGAAGCGGTGTCGAACTCCAGCTTTCTGGGATGAAGTGGGTGAAAGAAAGTTGATGGGACCATAATTGGTAGAAGAGATGGCAGAAAAAGTTTAGCTGATTCAGAAGCACATGAGAATAGCTCAGAGAAGGCAGAAGAGTTATACGGATAACCGGAGGATGGATCTATCTTTTGAGGTAGGTGATCATGTTTTTCTCAAGGTTTCTCCTTGGAAAACTGTGATGAGATTTGCTAAGAAAGGGAAGCTGAGTCAAAGGTTTATTGGACCATATGAAATTCTGGAGAGAGTTGGATCGGTTGCATACAACGTGGCTTTACCTCCGATTTTATCTCAGGTACACAATGTTTTTCATGTTTCGATGTTGAGAAAGTATATGCCAGATCCATCTCATGTTTTGAGTCCAGAGGTAGTTCAGCTGGAAGAGAACCTATATTATGAGGAACAACCAATCCATATTCTTGACCTTAGGAAGCAAGTGTTACGATATAAGGTGATTAATCAGGTAAAGGTTTTTTGGAAAAACCACATGATGGAAGAGGCAACATGGGAATCTGAAAATGCAATAAGGGATAAGTACCCCCATTTATTCGATAAGTAAATAAATTGCGGGGACGCAATTTTCAAAAGGGGGGAAGGATGTAACATCCCAAGTAAGTAATGAGTAATAGATATTTTTATCTATGTATATTAATGAATTAGATAGTGTTTTAGAGGCATAAAATAAAAATAAATCCAATCTTAAGCATGGAATACACTAATATTTTTAAAAGATTGTTTTACTGCCTTTTGATGGAAAACCATTTTTAAATATATCTTTTGACAATTTTATAATCTATTTTTGTAAAAATAAACATATTCATTATGATTGGGACATTGAAATTTACATTGGATAAATTTTTGGTATTTTTCTGACAATGTTCATTTTTTAATGAATAGTGAAAAAATACTGCATTTTACATCAAAACTGTTTTTTCATTTAATTTAATTATATGATTAGATTATCTTTTGAATTGGTTTTGAAGTGAAATTAGAATATATTTTTACAATTTAATCTAATGGTGGCCATTGGAATCAATTTCACTTTGAAATTGGACTTAAACTGGTGTCAATCTTTTGATAATTATTGTTTCATAAAAACACGCTATTTGTCATGAGAGTGGGAATTAATTATTAAATTAATTAATTTGACTTATATGTTTTGAATTTTTGTAAAATAGACTTCATTTTTGAATTAATAATATCAAATATATCTTAGGGTGAAGTTTTGGTATTTTTCTGAAAACATCAATTTTTGATGAATAGTGAAACCACTAAGTCGTACTTATAAAAACTGATTTTTCGTTTAAATGAAAATTTTACACTTCTGTGTTTTGAATTTCAAAAATCCGACATACATGGTTGTCATTAAGAAGTAAAATGTGGTTCAATGAGATTAAAATATTTTTTTGTGAATAGTAACTCTTAAGTTCTTAATCGCGATCAGAGGTAATTAGTGTAGTTTAAGGTAAAAATAATGCTTTAATAAAATGAGATGAGCTTGAAACATGTCCTACCCTCATTGGTTGTGTCATGGCCGACCAATACAATACATGGGTCATCTTGGGGACCCCATGAAGCCACTTTGGTTGGGAAATGACATAAATAACGTTTTATTTAATGTAAAAGTAAAAATGACACAAACATGATATGTTTTACTAAAACAATTTTTAAATGGAGTTATACAAGTCATATTTTTGATTATAAATAGTAATTGGAAAGCTAAAAAGATTTCATACATCATAGTATTTTTTTTTATTAACTTTAAATAAATTAAATTATTTATGACATCATAATGATGCAGCGATGACCTCATTATTTAACGATTTAAATAAAATGGAATGATAATGTAAAATATAATACCTACACATGGAAAAAACCTATTGGATGGGTGGATTTAGAACCCTTATCACCTTATCCTAGAAACACATCAATGTGGGACCTCTTAAATACGAATACCATTTTAAAATAATGTGACTTTTCTTTACCTCCCAAGAGTGCCCCTCCTCTCCTCTTATAAAAGGCCCCCACATCTACCTCCTTACCCACACTCCCAAAGCCTTTGGCTCGGCCGACCCCTGCCCATTTTGGCTGTCCACATCCCTCTATTACTCTTGAAGCCTCAATTTGGGAAGAAGTATTCCCACATAAGCCTTTGAGCTCAAATTTAAGAGAGTTACCAGATTTTAAGGTAATGTCTTCTTTTGAGTCCTTTTGTTTTATTTTGCTTCTCCACCCCCTAAACTCTTTTTATTATTTTCTTTTGTAACATCTACAGTATCCTCAATATACTAGGATTTTGTTATAAGAAGTATTCTAGATACACTTACACACACCTACATCTAATGGTTAAAGGACATTCTGTTTCCGTGGATGGTGAATTTATGCCTCCCAAAACGATGATTGTTCAACATTCTTTTAACACCTTCAATGGTGGCCATTAAGATGTCACTATATTTATTTATTATATATAATATTTTTATGTTTTACTTAAGCTTCTGTATTTTTCATTTTGGGAATACCTTTACGGTTTCCATTATGGGTAAACGCGATATCTTCATTTAAGGAAGTGCGGACTACCGCCCCCTCCATGAACGGTGCATTTCATTTCTTACCTCTAAATGATTATGTAATATTATAAATGCATGTATATACTAGATATATATGACATATACATAATGATTATAATTATGGGTATAATGGATACATGAACAACATGTAATTATAAAGGGTTTATTTTTGACTCAAGTACCAATGATCGTCAAAATGACCGTTATTGACTTAAATAATTATATATTGTTCATGACATGGCAATAAGTGATATAAAAGGAATAATGAACTTGAAAAAGGTTCTTAAATAAGTAGAAATTAACTCAAGTTTATTATTCAGGAGATTAAAGAATGATCGAGTCAAGTCGGACCCAAGGTATGGGATTTCGTCTCAGTCTCCTTTCATTGAGGCATATTTTGTTTTATACACAACCTTCTTTTATACAGTGTATAAACCCATTTGACATTTACGTTTATCCTAAAGGAATATTTTTTATACAAAACGTTTTACTAAACGAAAAAATGGAATGTTTTTGTCGTACGTATGCGGCGACAAAGACTTCTCCGCCGCCATGACCGTTATTTGAGTTTCGGCTTACTCTACAAGCCATACATTCGTTTTAAAAGAAAAATAAATACCATGTTTTAATTTTATTTTATTTTGGTCTTCAAAATGGTTTTCATAAAGTTTTTATATCAATGTGTTGTATTGATATATTGTGATTGAAAGGTGGAAATGTTACGTTTCCTTTATGCATGTTTTATGTGATACGAATATGTTGAGGTTCTTGGGAATTATTATGAAGACGGGTGGTTCCGTGATAAACTAAGGGCCGGTGAGCCCGATATTTCTTTTCAATGCATTGGGTAACGTGAAGGAGTGTAACGTTATGGTTTCTCTGATGAGATTTAGGGAATATACTGTGATGGGTATTTCAAATGTAACCAAGAGGGTTACTCCCTACGTAAGAATGTTATGAATGCCCCAAGTTACCTTTATGTCTTATGATTTCTATGATTTATTCATGATTTGATGAGGTATGTTGAAGTGCTTATGTTTTATGGGTAAAGTATGATTTCATTCTTATGTATAGATGTACCCATGTTTCCTTTACATATATTTTTATATCCCTTACTGAGCTTTTTATGCTCATCCCAAGTTTTTTTGAAATGTTTTTCACAGGTCAAGGGAATGGTACATGATATGATGATAGTGTCAAGGGAGTGTCAAGAATGAATCCATGTTTTATTTTAAATATGTTTCCATTGATGGGAAAGAAGAATATTATATTTATGTAACCACTTTGTTTATATATGGAATGTAATGAATTTTTATGATCTAATTCTCTAAAACTCTAATCCCGAAAAGATCCTCAATGTGTAATCATTTAATAACTCAAGATTAAGTAAGGTTTAAGGCTGGGGCCTTATTAAGTGCCTACTTTTGTTGAACATATCCATAACCAAGGGTTAATGCCTTTATCATATCCACACCACATTAGAGCCTATTCTAATATCCCTCAAAGAGAACTACTAAATATGTCTCATATTTCCACATCTATTAAACATGATATGGGGTAGTGGGTGAAATTTGTGATAATCCACACTCTTACTAAAATTTAATCATTTAAAAACTCCACCTATAGTTATAGTAGAAGAAGTACCACGCTATTTTATTGAACTACCAACAGGTTGCACCTCCTCAGCCTTCTTTTTCCATCTATTGGAATAGAAAATAAGTTCTAATCATATTTTTTTTTATTTTAACCCACAATAAAATGTTATAAAACATAATTTTTTCAATTATATCTCCTTCAAAAATGTTTATTACTTACTAAGAACATGTTAATTCATTATCAGCATAAAAATCCTTAGTTAGTGTCTAGGATTTGGATGAAGTCAAATATCAAAATGTTAATATTTACCAAAAATATTCATATAAAAAACTATAAAAATGAATATAAAATCTATAAAATGAGTTAGCTATGATGAAAAATATATAATATCAGGATAAGGATCATAAAAAATCAATAATTTATCTAGATTCAGTGTGTAACGAGTGAAATACATGAAGTACATATCCATGAAGGCATACAAAGTAAGACAATCACACATGTATTCATAACCCAAAACTATCAACCATCGTATGATAGGTCCCTAATGTATAATGAAATCCATCATCATACTCATTATCTCAAATTTCTATATAACATAAAAAAATTCCATCAATGATGCTATTACGGTCGTCAACATCATGAGGACCACCAATTCCATAGGATAATTGTAGATTGTAGATCTAGAAATCTCTATCCTATTCAACCATCATATAATATACATGATAAATTATTGTCTAAAAGTATTTTATTTTGGTGGGATTGATTCCAAAACCATTAGAGCAAGTATAGTATCATGCTCAAGCACATCCTCCAAAAAATATCTATTGTTCCTAGAAACTCTTCCCTCATTTTATAATTTTGGAATTCTTTTCCATGTTAACCTATTAAGAATCATTGAGCTGTCAATATTTTTTAATAATTGAATAACATTAAAATACAAATAAAAATTATCTATGAGAAGAACTAATGTAATCATAAGGAATACAGTTTATATTTTTATTATTAATTCTAATCCTATGAGGTATAAAAAAATAATATATTACCATATTAATAATACCTTATGATCTTGTGTAGTTACTCATACATACATATAATTCAAAATCATATATATATAAATATAACATAAATTCATGCACATTTTTTACTAAAAAATTAAAAAACCTATATATAAAAACTTTTTGAAGTATAGTTATATCACTAAAAAGATAAATCCAGTATAATAATTTAATTAAATAACTACTACTGTTTAAAAATAATTATCTATATGACATGTGATCCTACATTTCCTACTTTTGATGCATGAATGAAACAAAATCCGATAAAACAGTAATAAATATAGAATCACTAATGAATTGGTGGTTCATTATAAAAAATCTATCTAGGAACACGTATATCCCAATGACCTAAGTTTAAACATTTTTTATATCATTTCTATCAGGAGAAAAATATGTTGAATAAGAAAATAAATAGAACAATGGATATGATTCCGTTTTTGTAAAACTCTTACATGAATCAATTGATAAATATTGAAGTGAAATATGAACTCATGTGAACCTCCTAATATGTAATGAGACTATAACTACTGGTTATGTTTGAATGGCACCCTGGAATCAAAATCTAGATACCCATTAATTGGGAATTTATTTTGGAAATGATGGGGGGTTCAGATATGGGAGGTGAGTTGGGGTGAAACAATAGGATGATGGGGGAGGTTTATTAGATGGTATGGTGAAAATATATTAGGTGGAGTAGATGATAAATAGGTAATGAAGGTGGTAGAGGCATTTTTAATAGAATGGATGGAAATGATACTGGAGGCAGGTCGACAAGGGAGGGGCAGAGGGGTGGGATACATGATTTGGTCTAGTGGTAGAGGAAGGTGAAGGAAGAGAGTGGGGTAGGGGTTTTGAGTTGTGTTTGTGCTAAACGATGTAGTGGGGGATTAAATGGTGGAACATCAAGAGAGTATGACTTCAATGGATGATAATATTGGGTTTTTTTGTGTTAGGTTTCTTTGTTGAGTAGCATCTAGATGACTGAAGAAATCAAAAAATGGAACTAATCTCCACCTGCAGATCTAGATAGTGTTCAAGAAACAATCCCAATCATTAAAGAGATAATAAATTGGATGTTTGAGAGGGGATGAATCTTCCCCCAAGACCATTCACTTTTAATTAAGGTAGAAATATTATTTATCCATACTTCCATGTTTGGGAGTTTGATAAAATATATATATAGATAAGAACAGATTGTATTTTTTTGGTGTAAGTTATCTTAGGAATGAAAAATGGCCATGAATTCAAGGATTAATGCCTCTGGGTATTTTGGATAATGTAAGGATTACCCCTCAACCAATAAATAGGGATCCTAGAAATTAAATAAATTATGATTCTTTAATCTATTCAAGCTAACAATATAAAAACAACCCAACAAAACACCATAGTGTAAAATGAACGAAAAAATGTTCAACAATAACTTATATATTTTGTAATATAATAATAAACAATAATAACATTTAATGAGAAAATTCATCAAGTTTAATAAGTTCATAAAAAATATAAGTAAAATAATATACAAAATATTTATATAGTTTTTTCTAGTACCACATTAGTCCCCCACTTACTGTTCATTAATAGACATCCAATTGATTGTTTCCCTTCTCCTAAACTGTGATTCTAATATCTATGTGCACCACATGTTACCCATTCATATATTTTGTATAAACCCAATATCATGCAGAAAACTAATATAAAACAAATGTTCCCAAGAATAATAGGTATATACCAAGAGAATAATAAAATGACCAATGACAAAATAATCAATCATGTGCTGGGAGATCATACACTCACCAAAAATGGTGATCCTTAGTTTTCCAATTCTATCTCAATGAATGAAGAACGATCATAATGGAAGACTTAAACAAGGTTAGACCACAAGGAAAACTCATATATAACTGAATATAATCATTTACAATATTTCATTTTGTATGCCATAGGGTAATCAAGACATATCTCTATCAAGGGTTAGGTTACACGGTTATCATACCCCTACCACTACAGCATGGTAGGATTCATGGTCATTGCATCAAGACTTGGTCTCATGTTAGGCCATAAGTCCATCATAGAATTTTCCTATCTCCCATTCCATCATCACCAACATGAAGCGGCACACCGCATCTCCCTCATCGGGATTAACTACCCATGATGGTCTACCTTTTATATGTAAATATAATAAAATAATCACCAGTATAAGCATCTATAATCAATTTTGGATAACATATTTAGAGAGAACATATAATATAAATTCTGAGTACTAGATCCAAAAACACATATACACTCATATGAACAGTAGAAAACATGAGTCTCAAGGACCATACACCATACACATGGGATCAATATGAAACATGGGTCTCAGGGGATCAACATTCCCACACTTATAATTGAGCTAATGAATTTTTCTCAAAGAAAACAAGTATATACTATCATGTCATTCCAAAAACTGTATACAAGGTATGTGTTTGGTAAAGATCCTCTTACATTAAATAAATTGATTCCAAATTATAGTGTCCACCAATGGACGATACCCGAATCATGTAGCAATGCCAACCATCACTAGAACAAGTTGAAATATATATTAAATAAACATATAGAATTTGTATTATAGGAAGATAATTATGGAATGGGGTTGAATATAACTATACTTACACAATTATATCATACAAAATGGTAGGTCATGATTTTTTAAGAGAGAGATAGAGATTAATAATTGATATCTCTTTGTTCCATCAACTACCCATTAATTATCCAATACATCATGATAGTTTCCATAAATATAGAAATATTATCTAGTATCTATTATTTATCTAAATAGATAAATATTTTATCAAGAAAAAAACATTTTTCAAATAGGGTGAGATAAACTCTTACCATGATTACATTTGATTCAATGCTATATCAACACCAGATTAACAGTATGGGGGGATGAAATCATAATGAATACCTATTTAATTTCTTATGGTCGATATCCCTAGGTCTAATATTATGAATGATCAGTTTTGGGATTAAAATATTACACCTTGTATTTCAAAACATTATGACATCCATTAAAGGATTTCGACCTCTAATTGGAATCATATGGTTTTGATGTGTAGTTTAGTAAAACATTCACCACCCATGTTTTTTCCATTATCCCATGACATACGTTTTCATCATAATTTCACATTTCTTGATATAACCATGTGAAATGAATGCTAGTCAATGTTCTAATTTTAAACAACCCACACAGATTCCGATAAAGAACTGAATTGTTTCCCAGAACCTTGTACTAAACATAATCCCCATTAATGGCCTCAATTAAACACATAAACATGAAATAAACTACAAAATTCATGACCCATGATGACAATATCTCAAAAAAATATCGATGAATGTAATGCATACATTTCCTAAAACATTAAGGGATTTTACCATAGCATTTATGACTAAATTAACATTATTTATTGATTTTATAAAGTAATTGAAGAGAAAGATTGTAATATAAAATCACTACATTGAAACAAAATACTCCACTAAGGGATAAAGTTCGTAGTGTCAAAAGGAAATTGAATATTATAAATGATAGTTATTATGATAGTATAAAAACTATCATGACCTATATGTAGTAAAAGATATCACAAGTATGAGGAGTTATTTTTATTTACTATCCCCATTATAATATATAGGGGAACATGCATTTATAATAGATTTATATACTGATAGATATACTAAATATATTATTTTCTAAATTCAAAAACGAATATAAAAAAACACCTCATTTTAGGGGTGGTCATTGTTTTTTATTAATATCATTAGAAACACCACCTCACTTGAAGTGACACTCAATTCATGCTAGAACATAACAGTTGTCATAACAATGGTTAATACCTATTGAAAATCTTATGGTCTTTTTATTTAATCTTGGTAGAAAATATTTCCCCATAAATAATAACTATGGTTTTCTAAGCTACCTTGATCTTAGATACTAGTTCAGTAAAATTGTGAATAACCCCAAAAATGGTTCAATAATGATATTAACCATTTTGGGTGATGACCTGAATAACGTTTTCATCAAAGGAACATGAACCCATTTATAATAGGCCTTCATATTGATAATATTTCCGAATTATATGATGATATTTATAGTAAATTAATCATATCCCATTGTGGGACTCACGACATGTTAATATATCACACCCTAGAAAGCTATGTGGTTAGTCTTAATTGTGAATCTAAGGGAAATGTTTTACTAGACACTACAATTTCTATATTTTCATTGGTTGAAATGATTATAGAGTAGTAAATATATTTATTTAGACATAATATAATATTATAATTGAATAATATATCAGTATAATATTAAAATTATATCTTAGCATATTGGAAAACAATTATTCTTATTTTTGTTCTAAAATAACTCATTAATACTACACAATTTTTAAACACATGATTAAAATATAATATTTTCTTATTAAAATATTTTAATATATATGTGAACTACTTCCACATAAATATAATGACCTTGGAAACCCATAATTATACTCTTAGTAATATTAAAAATATTTTTGAGTGTGTGTGTAATAATACTCATAAAATATTTATATATATATTTTTTTAAAAAAATGTTCTGTACAGATTCATAATATATACATATTTAAAGAGGATTCACTTACTTGTTCATGTTTACTATGATGTGTTTATATTTTTAGTTTATAAACAATGTTTTTCAATTAATCATTTATCACATGATAGAAGTGAGACACTTGATGGGAAATGGACAAGATTTATAACATCTTAAATAGGGTTATAACTATGGACCAATGTGCTAAGTGAGGGATACCATTATGAGGATGGTATAAAAATGTCACAAGTAAGTATTCTAGATAATATTTATGGTGTAAGGAGACACAATCAAGGTAATAATTGAGTTAGGTGATACCAAGGAGAGGTAACGATAGATGATAGATCATTTAGGATAATAAATGAGTGTACTTCCAAATCACAGTCTAATGCGGGATTATTGAGAAATCGACCATTACATATGAGAAAATACTTGGTTTTAAAGCTTACCCATTTATTTTCTATATCACTGTAGTTTTTATGGTACCCAATATATGGATTATATACAATGCTTCTACTAGATTGTTGGTCAAATGGAAGTAATGAAGAATGTGTAAAAAAATGAATTTAAATGAAATGGGTGTGATTTTATATAAAAAATGATATCAATTTTTTGGTTTTATTAAAATCCCCGCAATATTTGAATGATGATGGTGAAAACATGATGAAGTGGAAGAGTACCACATCCTTGATGTATATTTTTTATTGGTTTTTTTTGTTTTTTGGGAGCAAAACATTCATGGTTTTTAAAAAACTACCAAACATTTCACCCTGATTGTTTGTTAAATTACACAACAATCATAACATTTTAAAATACAATTGTGAAAAATATTTCTCACCATGATACATAATTTGATGTAGTTATTTATTATATGGGTCCTATAGTATTATAAAACAAATGATGATGTGGATACATTTTAGAGGTTGTGTGGGTAGTTAGTCAAAATAACCCAAAAAATTAAAATTCAATGGCATAGATTTATCTTATAACAAAAACCATAAATTGATTTTATTGGGAATTAAAATATAATTAGAGTTTCAAATTATAAATTCCATCATTCATAAAATATATAGAAATTTTTTTATATAATAATATACTCACTTATAATGAATTATGAATGGATGTTCTAATAGATCCTGAAATAATGTAATAAAAATGAAATTGAATAAAAATAAATAATTGTTTTAGAATAGGATTAAAATAGTTTTTTCCTTAAATATAATTATTAGATTATTATAGTTGCAATGAATTTCCTATAAAATCATAAATTACATAATAAAAGTTCATAGAGAACATCTATTGATGTATTTTGATGATCTTTTTAATATTATCTTTTGATATAAACATTCCTATTAGCATTATCATTATATACCTATTTTATGTAGTGATTGGAATATAGATGAGGATCTATTACTTTATTGGAGAATTTATCTGATAAAAAATCTTTAATTACATACAATTAAAATAGTTCATAAGCAGTATATCTACACATCATTAATATGTTCTCCTTTGACTATAATTTTTTTGACGAATAATATAAAAATAATATAATCATAATATAGAATTCTACAATTGTTTATGAATTCAGATTAGATTAAATAAATATATTCTAAAGTATATAAATGATCTAGATTAATATAATTTAAAATTGATAATTTTCAATCCTAATTTTCTCTCTATTTTAGTTGTATAGTGGAATCAGGTTATAAATAGGTGAATTAGGGACCTTTGTTGTTTTATGAATCTATAAAGAGAATGATTCTGTAAGAGATATTCCATTTAATTAAAATAGTTTAATAATAATCTTGGAATGTAGTTAAGAGATATATATGTACCAGATATGATCTCATCTAAGGTATAATAGGACCAATTTATATTTAATAGATTATCATAGAAAAATAGTAATCCCATGATAACATTAATGATAAAATATTATGAAAATTATTGAATGGTGATGTTAAGGATCAATATTCCTTGTCATGGTCAACTTATTAAATGATATATATAAATGTGATGGAAATTTTCATGGCCATTTAATTTTTAATTTTCATGTTAATATATTTCCTAGAGACACAACGATAATAGAGGAAAATTTTGGTTGTATTAATGAATACATTAATTCATCTAATGATAACAACTAATGAAAATACCATTGGATTATTTAATAAAATGGACATGGTTGTTAGTACCATTCAGGAACATTGTCAAGAAACCAAGGATTCAGATAATATAAACTATTATTTGTAGGTTACCTTCAATGAATAATATATAAGTATTGGTACTAGAGGATATAAATCTTTGTGAGTTATATGATAAATATAAATCTATTAAGGAGGTTGTGTACGAGATATGGGTGAAGCTGGATTAATATTAATAAAACTAATCTCAACACACATTTTTTAAGACATTGTAAAATGAAATTTTACTAATATTGAAAATTGATATGATATATATAATTAATTTTAACTGTTATTACATGTATTTTTAATAGAGGAAATGATAGATTTGAGAGAAAGGTAACTCTACCTAATATCAATAGTGGGAAATTTACACAAATCAATCATGGTCACCACAGATATTTGATGAATGGGATGTTAAGTTAAATTATCACCAAAACAAGACATAAACTTTCAACATAAAAGGAATTGCATAACTATAAATTCAAGTGGAGGGTTATTTTTGATTAAATAGTTTATTATCAAATAATATGTAGATATTGAGGATTATCCTTTGGAAGGTATTGAAACTATGATTATATCAGAGGTGAAAGACTCAATGAAGAATCTAGTGGATAATTAAAAAAATAAAATCAAAGATAATGATCAACTAAATGGAGTTATAATATTCCAGTGGATTATGGAAGGCTTTATTAATTTATATGATTTATAAATGACGAAAAATAGAAAACTTAGATGTTTTTTGAATTAATATCCATTTAGTGTTCTTTAACTAGGTAATGGATTTTATTATCTAGAAATTTTTTTAATATTGATAATAATTTATGATAAATCATGATATTATATGAAATATGGATTTATTATTGAATAATAAAAGAAGGATATTATCTATCTTAATTTATCATTCATCCAAAATTAATGTGGATTGGTATTTTTGAAAAACTAGTTTTTTTAATTTAGATGTTAGTTAAACAATAAATTAATATATATTTTTTTAGAAGAATCATTAGTTGGGAAAATATTCAAATAAAATTTTGAAGGAAATATAAAAATGAGTAATAAAATTATTTAATAAAATTTCTAGTGCTCAATGAGAAAATTTCATTGGAAGGATTTTATTTTTTATTATAGTGAAACATCAAGGAAAATAAATTAGAATATAATGATTACCAAAAATGAGAAGAAATATGAAATTTATAATTCATCATGAGAATATCAATATCCAAGTGTCTATATATGTCATTGAGATATGTGTAAAAACTACAATAATAGATTATTTCTGATGATTATGTGTGATATCATTTGGCATTATAGGCTAACCAATGTCTTATTGTGAAGAATCTAAAATCTACCTAAAAAGGGATTCTATTTAATATCACTAACGAATTATAGGGATCATTCATATCATTAAAAATATAATTTTTGTGGTTTTCTTGATTATTTTATATAATTTATGATATAAAGTCTTATATATTAGAAAATCAAGAGAATTATTATTTTTTAAATGATAATGGAAAATAAATTAACAGAAATCTAATTCAATTGTCCTAAGGATCAATATTAATCATCTTTAAAATGAAGTATTTTATTTGTTTACAAAAGATAATGAGAAAACACCATCAAATTTAAAAAAATTTATGATAATTTTTGGGAAGGAGGGAATGATACAAATATAGAAAACAAGGATAAAATTTAAATTGAATAAAAAAATAATAGAAACTAGATTTCAAATAATTTTTTTTCATTATATAAGACATTAAATATGAATTTCTTATGAAATTTAAAATTTAGAGTTGATTGACATGATTAATTAAACATTATATATAATTTACTATTAATGTAACTATCACGACATGACTCCCTATTGATAATTTTACATGATAGATATTCCATAGATTGATCGTGTTGATCAAAATTTATTGTAATTATCCATATTTGTGACTTATCATTGGATGTGATGTTATATAAAATGTGATTATATATCAGTGGTAAATATTGATAATCGTTAATTTCATTTTTGAGAAATTTTTATAAATTATATCATCTAGGTAATAAGGAAAAACATTTCTTCTAACTATGTATGAACAAAACAGGTTCTAGCATCGTATTCTATGTCAAACCAACAAAATAATTATTTTGAAATCAAAAAAAAATTATTAGTATAGTACATTAATAACATGATAGAATATTGGGGAAATATTTTTGTTGATTTTATAATAATAGTTTTTTTATAAATTCATATCCTAAAATTAATTAAATCTCATGAGGGTTTTCAATTTTTATTCCCACTCATGTCATTTCCTAGATGGGTCAAGAGAAATACTATATTTAGAGGTATATTCATCAATTTTCTATAAGATTATAATACTATGTGGGGTTACATGTAGTTTTTTATAAAATATTGTTATATATTTCCTTAAATGAATTTGAGGATTAGAAGAAAATTAAATCCGAAGAAATATGAATTTTTTTTGAACCGATAATGGAATTGAGTATACATACTAAGAGATTGAAAATATTTTAATATGAATGTTATTAAGAAGGAATTTTCATTTGTGATAACCCCTTATTATAATAGATTATGGAATGAATAAATTACATGTTTAATAATATATAAATGGTCGTATTGACAGATAATGAAAAATCACACATTTAATTCAAATATGTGGTTCATGTTTTTATCTTTTCTAATACTAAATAATTACTCATTCAAGGGGTAGTTAAGATTCCATATGAAATGTATCATAAATTTAAATGCTAAATTTTTAATCATATGGAATTTGGAAAGAACTATTACATACAAAATAAACAGGTAATTCAATGAATTTAGAGTAATGAAGTGGACGAAGGTATATTCATATCATAATATACTAATATAATCTCCTAAAAATGATTCAAATTTTTTTTGACAAAACATTATTTAATATAGATATGTTGATGTGGTAAGGTTTAAATAAAAATAAATTTCATTATTAAAAATTTGTAAGATAGTGTTTTAATATTTGGAATAAAAAAATACATATTTTTTAGAAACCGATTATTTCTGGGATATTGATGATTCATATATAGAATCCATAGTAAAAATGATATTTAGATTCATAATGTGACTCAGTAATGAAGTAAAATGGATAAATTTGATCCATGAATTATCATTAGAGATAAATATACTCAAATATAGACCTAGAGATTGGATTGAGTATAGAAAATTACTATATTATCTATAGTTACATATAGTACATTTCAGGAGGAGGAAGAGGAATAATCATGGTCTAAATTAATTAATTAATTTTATGATTATAATATTAAAAATTATAAAAATATTTCCATAAAAATACTTAAAATATATAATTTGATTCGTATAATGTGGATCGTTGTGAACAAGTCCGTTGAAAAAAATAAAAGTAACACAAAAATACGTAAAACAGTTTTTCAAGGGATATATATAGGATAGATTAATTTATGTTGATTATATTTTTAAACCATGTAATGTGATATTTAAAAGTGTTTTAGATGGAAGAAAATATGAGATTTAAAAATGGGTTTCTAAATGAAGAGGTACAGATTGAAAAACCAATTGGATGTTCCTATGGAATATTGAATAAAATGCATACTTGTGGAGAAAACCATTATATTTATTAATTTATTGATGTTATTATTGGTATTAATATCTAGATACAGTTCTAATGTGTTTGGAGATCAAAAAATTTGGGTTCGATTAAAACCAAAATGTGAAATTTTCTAATGTGGAGAAATTAATGGTGCAGGGTTTTGTAGACAATAACCTATTCACTAAAAAATAATGAATTCAATTGGAAATTTTTAAAATATATGATAAATTTTTTAATAGTAAATGACTGGATAGTTGATATATTTTTTGAAAATAAATTATCATCATGAGTAAGGGATGAAATTTAATTAAGGTATGTTATATAGTAAGTATCTCTTAATGAAATTTTGAATGGATTATTTAAATCCTATTGTAACAATAATAGTGGAAAACGTGTTATTTATAGGGGAAATAAGGGAATATAATCAAAATTATATTAAATAATGATTTATAATTTCTTTTTCTTATTATATACGTGGCATATATTTTATATGTTATATTGTTATTAGTAATGTTTTAGACATTTATACAGAAATAACATCACATATTAGTCTGAAGAATAACAAAGTATGTTTACAGAACATTACTATATTTTTTTTATTAAAATATATAAAGAACAGAGTTTTATTTATATATTCAGTTGTTTATTGGGCTAGTGATAGTGTGGGGTGAAAATATATTGGTGAATGAAATTTTAACATTGTAAATAATTTTGTTGGTTGATTAATTATGAATGAAGACTTTGTTTTTAATGTACAATAGTGGGGTAGTATATCTAATTAACAATTTAATTTATTATATTATATATGACATGTATGAACAATATATGTGAGAGGGTACAATATTCAAGGATGATTTCATAAAAAAATCCACGGAAAAAACAATGATATTTTCCAAACACTCTAAAAAATTATAGAGATTTCATGCATAATATCCAAAATATGTATTTTAAAAACTAGTTTTTGATGCTATAAATATTTGGAACAAAAAATATATACATATTAATTTTTAACATCCATTCATAGGATCAAATTTTACCCTCCCCATATAGATTGATTATATATTATTTTATATTTTATGTATTCATGTTTATGTTTTTTATTTAAAGAATGAATATAAGGAGAGATATTATCAACAGGGTGTTGTAGTGAAGTGAAATTTATTAGAAAAATTATGTAAAAATATGATGAATTTAGTTATTTCTCTTAGTTTAAATAACATGATTTGGTTCACATAACTATTTATACTCACTAAATTCAATATTTTCAGTTTTTTCAAACTGTGGAAGAATCATGGAATTTACAATAATTTCTCAAATAGTGTAAATGTACAAGTATAATTTTATTATAAAAGGGGGATAAAATAATATAAGATAACAATAATAAAGTATAATTGAATAATAAACTGAAGGAAATATGTTTTTTGTCATAATTTATAAAATTTAGGGTTAATGTTTACTAATATCGGTATTTTGATGGTTCCAAAAATATTAATCAGTGGAGTCTATTTAAACCACAAAATTATTTGGATTTTTATGATCATTAAGATTTATTTAATTCTTTTATAATAATTTTAATTTTTTTTAATAATTATTAAGTGATATTGTTTTTTAATAAAAAAATGGTTTATTGATTTTTATGTTATAGAAATGACAAGATGATTCCACATTGAGGTGATAGTTGACAAACTGTGGATATGTTTTTAGTTTTTAAATATGTTTTCAAACCAAATGAAAACAAAATGGAGAAACTAAAAACTATAATTGTAGCTTCTAACAATTATATAAGATCAGCCATTGTGGATGAAGAGAAATAGAGTGACCAATGTGGGTCATCCCTAGGTTATATAATGAAGTAGATGAAAGGCGTAAAATGTATCTTAGATTATTAGTGAATGGTGGAATTAGTGAGTGGAACATTTTATTAGGTGTTACTAAATATATTTAATGATATGTTATGATAATTGTTGGGTAATAATGGAGTGTACCCCCATGCCACGAATGATGTGTGATTTAACTAAAATGAATCACCTTTCCAGATATGTGACAATGTAATTGATGTGATAATATTATTATCAATTTAACTGCCTTTTATAGGTACGCTCAACAGGGAATTTATATTATAATATGAATATATTATAAGGAAAAATTATATTTATGAACATCGTTCCAAATCATATAAATTGTAACATGAAGGTTTTTTTGATATCATAATGTATTATTATATTCTAGCTCTATAAAACTCCACATAGTGGAAGAATTACTACTACATAGACAAGATATGGCTGAATTCTATAGTGATATAGAAGGATATAACATTTATAATGATATTTCTTGGCAGTGAAACAGATAGGGTTTTAACCAAACCTACATAACATTTCACAGTAATAGTGTTCTACATATCTCAAAAAACATATTATTTGAAAATTAGTTAAGAAAAATACTCCCCCAATATGATGAAAATAAGATTAATGTGTCATGATATTTGGAATTTACAGAATTCTATAATGAATGATGATGTGGAAATATTTTATAGGATTGGAGGATAGTTATATTAATTTTAAAACCTAATTCTAATTCAATACTGAATAGTTATTTATAAATAAATTATTATTGTATATTTTAAGGTGTTATTATATGGATATTTAAATTAATATTAAAAATTAAAAAAAAGATTAATGATATATAGAAAGTTGAGTTGTGGATGAATATTATCATAAGAAAGGATATATACTATGAACTTCATCAAAAATAAAAATGAATTTATAATAGTAATGTTTTGTATATATTATCATTTCATAAATGTTTCATTACATTAAATTCACATTAATGATTTGGGGTAGAAGATCATTTCATAATGTATGTTAGAGGAATTTCATAATTTATGGAAGAAACCCCATAGTGAAATTCTGTTATTCATAACTATTGGAACATTGATTCATATATATTCATATTGGCCCACATGTCAACATTAACCTTTTATTATTCTAATTAATAGTAAGTGGTAGAGTGGAACATGACAGGGACCGTGGAAGATTACTATGTTATTACTTATGCTTTAATCATATTATATTTATATAATAGTCAATAGACAAAGGAATTCATAAATGTTATGTTCTCTATAGTTTTCCCTATATATGGGAACCATGTTATAGTAGTGTGATCATTTGATTAATATGTATTCATTTAAATTTGGTTAAAATTATTATTATTATTATTTATTTTATACTACAAATATTATATCAAATTAAATATTATGATTAGAGGAAATTATATGACCAAATCTGCCCTAATAGGATGTGTAGTGAGAATATGGAAAAATAAAATGTAATATTACCAATATTACCAATAACATCCCGAGAGTACCTAATTTGAAAATAGTTAACTATTGGAGACATAAGTGTATAAAAAAATAGATAACCACTTGGAAAAAATTCACTTCAAAATAATAATCAAAAGATCTACCCAATGTTTGAATATTGTTTCACCCAAAAGATTATTCTCATTAATTAATTAATAATATATAGAAGTATTATAGTCTCCTCCTTTAAACTATATCATCTATGTTCTATACCTCATATATACCTAGTCCTTTCTCTATATAGAATTCAATTAATCCCATTCTCTATACAAATACTCAAGGGCCAATGAATTCCCAATGGAAAACATGTTCTTATACATGTCCCCAACCTCTATCACAAACTTATCATACCAATTTTTATTTTCATTATGATGATCCATAAACATTCTCATATCCATATTTATCATTTATATATATTATTATCATTCACAACATCCAAAGGACATTGAAATAATTTTCCCTAGGATGTGAAAAACCTGAAAAAAAACATCTTATTTAGACTATGTTTTCGATTACTAAATTCAATTATTTTGATATAAGTAAAAACAATGATCTAGAACTAGTAACCATTATTTTGATACACATAAATCATGATTCAAAACAGTTATACCACAAAATGAAATAATTACATGTTGATATAATATGAATATATCAATTCAATATTAACACATTTCTATCATCCATCTAAATACTGCACCATATAAGAAACTCAAAAAAATAACATATCAGTTTGTCTGAATCAATATTGGATTTAAATTTATCCATATATCAATCAGAATAACTCGAGGAAATTGTATTCTAATATTAATTTATAATCTAATTATAATAATTTTTTAACTACGTTAGGTACCCATGATTACTTGGTGATAACTCATAATATATACAATATTTATCCTACATTTCACACCACACCAAGAAATCTAAAAATAATATATCAATAGTGTCTAAAATATTAATTAGTTTATATAACTTGAATGAAATTAAAAATTCACACATTAGACACAATTCCAATAATGACATTATTATTATGTCTCAATTCCCAGAATATAAGAATATACCGGTTGAAAATTTACACTTATTTCATGAAATATTAAAATATCGTTGGACCCCCTAGGTTTCCAAATATTTTATAAGGATATATACACATAAAATATTATCTATTTTTGGAATATTTATTTGTTTCAACTCCTTTAACATATACGATGAAAAAAAGTTCCTTCCACCCATATTAATGTCATGATCAATAGAGAGCTATTATATTATTATCATAATTTTCCCACTCTACATGATGACACTTGTATATGATCTTCCTCCATCCTCGAGTCAGTAAATATGAATATTCATTAAAAACATCTCCTATCAGACTAAACATATAATAACAGTAAATAGGATAATTAGTATAGGGAACCAAATATTCATGGTTAGTCACATAGATGAACAATGAATATCATAAAATAATAATAATCAATTGTTAAATTATATTACTAAAAACTCATAACAAATAAAACAAAAAAACATATATGATTAGTATATTTAAATAATAGATAAATAATTATCTTATAAACCTTATTTAATATCTTATAAAAATAATATGCGCAAATGAATCCCATATATAATATATATTTTCAGGACATTGAGAATTAGTAGCATAAGAATGGGTGAGATCATATTATTATTAAGGGGATAACTATAGAGGTAACAATCAAAAATCACAACTGATGATTAATTAAGAATATGAGAATGAGAAAAAAATCAATTTTCAAAGTAAAAACATAAGGATATAGGACACAATTAAATATGGATCATAAATCTTGAATCACATAATATAAAATTTGTCCGGATATAATACATGAGTCATAAGAGTGTGGAAAATGAGTAAACCAATTATCAATATAAACATACCATAGTAATGTTACATAACGTAATATTGTGGTATAGGAGTGTTGAATAAGGAAAAGTAGAGTAATAAGAACATATTTAAAAGATAATAAAAACCTAATTATTTAATAATATACTAGGAGTACAAACTAAAAAAATATAGAAAAATAAGGGTAACTACATGTTCCCTAAAACATTTTAGACACGCACTGAACACCCATGTCCCATCATCATCTAATGATATATAAAACATTTCCAAATAAAAAGTAGGTATATAAAAAACACAACCAAACCATAATGTAAAAATGTAAATATTTGTTCAAAAAATACATTAATGTTATCATAATCCCATCATAACATAAATAACCCGTATAAAATAAATATTTTATTGTAAATTTTCATAAAACATATTGAAAGGAATATATGAAAACATTTTTGGATGGTATAATTATATCTTAAATGTATTAAATTATAATAAAAACAATGTATTTGGACATAAAAGAGAATCATATTGTAAACACATTATATAATTACATTAAAAAGTGTGTACCATATTTTTATTTTATTTATTTATAAGATTATATTTTTTTAACCATAGTTAATAAAAATTACTTTTTGGAATGCGATGAAAACGTTTTATTGAATTTTCATTATGAATAAATATAAATTTTTGGGAAAACTCGTTCATTCAAAATATGTTAAAATAGGGGATTTTGTTACACTTTTGTAAGGGGAGACAAAGTAAATTAAAAATAACCCCTATAGAAACCATTAAAAAAATCTTTTAAAACTAATATAATCAATGTAAATGATAATAAGAAATTAACATAAATATTTTTTATCTATAGAAAAGAACATTAATGAAAAAATATTATTTATTTCAACATAGAGGATAACAAAATTTATAAAAAATTAGTGATATGTTTGTCTCAACAAATAAGAATTGAATTATATAAACTGTGAAAGGTTGCAAAGTGATTTAATGATATGTCATCTAAACCATAGCAGCGACAACACTGTAGCGGTGGGGGGAGTGTAACAGTTACTGTAGAGGTGGCGATACTATAGCAGTTGCTGTAGCAACACGGATACTGTACCAGTACTATTCTTCGAGGGTTCCTTTGGGAAAAAAAATTGGCATTCATGCCTTATATTCAGGCCACTTGGCCTTGGGCTTTGGGCTATGTAATGGGTCACCGTCTACCCATTCTAAAGAGGTCATTACTTTAAATAAAAAATTGAGGATTAAATAAATGTAAACCTATGATATAACTTGATTATAAGAAAATATATGTGGTTTTATGGAGATATTTCAACAAGCTCCAAAAAATAATAATATATACATGAACATTCTTGAATTCAATGCGAGATTGGTATATAAATTCACACCCTATATTTATTATCCACCAAACATTATATATATATATGTATATAATTTAATGATTACTTTTAAAAGGAATAATTATTTTATAAATATTTATATAAAATTTTACATTTCATTTATAACACCTTATTACAAATATATAATATTTTTATTGTTAAAATTACTAATATCATGTTAACTATTCTGTTTTCCATGTTTCTATTGAATTGATGGTTATGATCCTTCCACATTGGTCATGTGTTACTGTAATAAATTATCAAAACAATTATCTATCATATTATTTTTATATATTTAGTGAGAACCATGGTTATTTCATTGATCATAGGGTAATGATCCTCAGGGAATGATTCAAAATAACTTGTTGGAAATTTCAATTCAATAAAATGTATTGAGTTTATTGTTGGAAATAATAATATATATATATTTTATGGAATAGTGAAGACATATTAAATTGATCATTATTATATTATTTTATCATTATGTCAGTTTTCATAGTAATAATTAATGTAAATCTTATAACACGTTTATTAAAATATATAAAACAAATCAAAAATAGAATACTTTATATGGATGGAATGAGAAAGAACATGTTATTTTATAGTAATGAAATAAATTTCCCAATATAATAATGAAGATAGTTTTTTTGGATAAATGTATAAAGCATATATAATTGGTGGAGGATTTATATGATATAAAATAATTAATAATGAAAAGAAAATATGATTTGGGGATTCTTTTTGTGAAAAGAGGATCCCAATCGCATGATAAAATTATGATAGAGAAATTATGTTATGTTATTTAGGAAAAACAATATTGAATGTAGTGTAGATGATGATTCCATTTATATATGTGAAATTGTGGCATCTTTTAAAATAAAAATTTCAAAATATAAAATAAATGTTATACTTGTGATAATTTGATCCTGAAATGAAAAATATTGACTTAAATATAAGGTTATTTAATGAAATCCAAAACATATGGATTCAATGATAAGGCTTCTTGATATTTTTTTATCTTCTCCCTAAAAATAACAATTTTATACAATTTTTTCTTAAGAACTTTGACTACTCAATTCTTTCGTCATATTTTTTGAATGAAAAAAAAATGAAATTAACCCTATTAATTTAATTAAGAATTTTATTTTCAAATGTTTAATGATTTAATATAGAAACATTTATAAATCCCAAAACAGAACAATTTATTTTATATATATACATCTTTAAATAAATAAATAAAATTATTATTATTTTACTGGTAATAAAAATTTGACAATTCAAAAAATGTTGTATATATCATAAAATATAGTTGCATTAACCCTGAGAGTCTAAATATTAAAAATTTAGTTTTTAAATAATAGAATATAATATATAATAGGAAAATATGAATCACAAAATTTTTATTCATAAATTAAAAATCATATTTGAGTTCCATATGTTTTTTAATTACATATTAAATGTTATTAAAAAATTTCTAAAATCATATCATAAATTATAATTTATTAATATCATCATTAAAAAATAATAAATTATTAAAATTTAGTTAATTAAAAAAATATTCACAATTTATAGATATATCTTCTCTAATATAGATCTATTTAATTTTATTAGGAAAACATTAATTTTTCAAAATGTATTTCATTTTTTATTATAATATAGATTTATAAACATCATGTTTTTATTCTCTATATCTGAAGATATCATACAAATAAAATTTATTAAATGATAGAATATATATTAAAATAACATCATGGTATAGTCTCTATACTACCATCATCAATACGTTTAATGATAAGGATGATTCTTTAGGATTCACGAATGAAACAAAAACTTATTAATCAGTGTTATGATCTCAAAGGTTATCATTGAGTATGACCTCACACATATAAATATTTTATATCATGTCCATGTATAGGTATGCACCAACAATAGGATGATCACTAATGAAAAGGCCCTCACTGAATCCCTGAATATCATAATAAGAAAATATAATATAATTTAATTTCTTATTTTTATATAAGGAAATTTTGAGATTATTTTTTCAAAGGAAATGTATAAAATATTTTATTATTTATTTTATTTGTATAAATATAAATGTTTTCAAAAGAAATTAGATTATTATAATGAAGAGTTAATTTGGTTTTTTACTATAGTTTTAATTTTATATTATTTATTAGTTTTAATGTCATCATATTTTTCATCAAAATGATATATATATATTTTTTAAAATTTAGTATTAAAAAAACTTTATGACATAATATTATTATTGAAATATTTAATTTATAAATTAATGAAAATTGTAAAAAAATAAAACTTAATTTCAAATAATTTAAATTTATTTGGAAATATGGAAACTTCAAAAGACCTCATCTTATTTTTATAATAATTTATTAATTTTTATAAAATGAGAATTTCATAAAAGTACATATTATATTAAATAATTAATTATTATTTTATTTCCAAATTTATTAAATAAATATTTTAATTGAAAATAGAATATAATAATTAATTTTTTGATTAACATGTTTTATTTAATTAGGGATCAATTTGATTATTTATAAATTGATTACATAAAGAAAAGAAAAACTAAATATTAATTCTAAATTTTTTTCTTCTTAGTGGAGGTCACATTTGTCCATAATTTTATTCTTGTGTTTTAAGAATTCACTTTTTCATTTAAAATATTTTTTTTTAAAACATTCTTGTAGTCCTTTATAAAATAACAAGTCCACGTGGACTACATTACAATGATTTGACTAGAAAATCTATTAGGGAAATTAAATATTTTGTGGAATGAATTATAACTAAAAATATATATGATTTTAATGAATTAGCATGTAATTATCATTGATCCTAAATTTCAAAAAAAACAGTTTTTAGTTGACATTTCTTTTTTTATAAATTTCATTGAAAGATATTATCATTTATCTATATAGATTTTAAATTAATCATTTTATGATGATTAATTATAAAAATTAGAAGTTATGTGTATATTTTTATAATTGAAAATATAGTTTAGTGAAATTTATGAGTATGAAAAATATATATATCATAACTATAAACTCAATAAAGAAACCAATTCATTTTTTCCGTCAAACAAACATTTAATGAAAGAAATTTAGAGATGATGGCAGGGTAATGTTTTGAAATTCAATAATTAAATAATACATCATATGTTAAATCATACATGGAAATTTCCATTTTCTAATTTGACTGGTTTTGAATTTTTTGAAAGGAAAATTTAATTTTCATTAACATCATAGATTACGGCTTTTAATGGTAACATGGAGATCTTTTAAAAAAACTATAGAGATTGTAAATTTAATGTTTTATATATTGATAAAAGGATCAGTAAATCTAGAGTATTATAATGTATTATAATAAATTGTTATGTTTTTTTTCATTGATAACATGTTTTGGTTTTTATTTCATACATACATATAACTACTATATTGAAAACAATTACATGAATAACTAATCTATTGAAAATGAATAATTATTTAACTACAAAACAAAAAGTATTTATTATTACATGTTCAAACATGTTCTTTCCACTAAAATAAATTATTTATTTTATAATTATGTTTAAATTAATTACTTATTGGATTTAATAATGATATTTATTTAGAATAAATATGCAGCTGATTATTTTGTTATGGTTTAATATGGTATATGTTTTATGTTTGATGTTTTTTTTCAATTATATATATTATTTATTCAAATAAAAATGTATTCTATTAAAATGAATTATGTAATCATTGAACAGACAATGTATCGTTATTTGTAAAGTTTTTATATTTTTTTATTTATTGTTTTAATTTTATAAATATGGTCATTTTTCATTTTCTTTATTGTTCAAAATGTTGTTCTTGGTTTTTTCATCATTCAATCAACTATTTTTTTTCAATGACATAACTTATTTCATGATATATTTTGAAATATAATATAAATTATCATATTTATTTACTATATATTTCAATATTCATAATTTTAACAGAAAAAATTGATAAATTAAATTATCATATAATGTTCACTATTATATGGTTGAATAATTAATGAATTAGTTTTTTAGGATATTATAAATTGAATATATGATGATAACATAAATAAAGTGTTTTTTATGTTGTTTTAATTTCATTTCATGATTGATAATGTATCTATTTTATTCAATAGGATGATTGAGGTACTTCTATAGTCAGTGGGAATGGTACAATGAAGCTACTATCCTGAATTGTTTTTTTCCATGAACATTTTACATTATCAGTTATTCTGGATATCTAATCCAAAATTAATTTTCATTATTGTTCCACACATATTATTTCCTGTAGATTTAATAATGAATTTGAATTTGAGTCTTTTTCCATATTATATTAAAGCCCCCAAAAAATATATTTTCTATGAATAATTGATGAAGCCTTAGAGAAAAATAATTTTTATTTGAGTTGGTTTATAATAAAAGTTAATGACATGAAAAATTGATAAATGGATTAAAATATTTATTTTTTTTGAATTTGAAACGTGGTATTAACTGTGTGTTTGAGTTGTCCTTATAAAAAAGGTTGTCATCACATATGCAAATATGGAAACACATTATCATAACATATGGGACATAGGTATACTATGTTGGAGGAAGATCATTATAGAAATATTACAGAAACATGTAATATTAACAGAAACATTATGGGTTGAAATATCATGTAAAAAACATTAATATTAGTAGGTTCTTCAATCATGTGTGGGGTGTCATGATGGTGGTTGGGTGCTAGGATCAGTTTGAGGTAGTAAAATACAAAATTATACAATGGTATATAAAAATGAAATATGATGGAATAATTATTCTTATAATGAAGATACACACCCTTTTTAAGAATACATATGGGATTTTGAAAATGCAGGATAATCTTTATCCACCTTTTATGGTACATTTTTATCACAAAATACCCAATTTAATGGTGTTGAGCCATCTTCTCCTCGTATCACTCTCTCATTCCACTTATTATGGTATTTCTATGTTGTTCAAGCCTAGATTTGACATATATCATTCAATACATATAAAATTATCAAAATAAATGAATTATTCCTAAATGATCATCCCGATGTCGTGTATGAAATCTAATTCACACATGCATCTATTTGTATTATAACTATTTCAAAACCTATTTATTTTTTATAAAAGATGCATGAGAGATTTACAATGTTGTATATCTCATGCAATCATATTTTTTTGAATCCATCAATGTTATAAAATCACATAACATTGATGCATTGTATGATGAAGAATGACCATAATATAGTACAATTGTGGAAATCCTTTTTGATGTGAATCATTAATGACTAATCTATCATGTTTCCACTTCATCATTATATGATTTTGAAAATGATATTATTCAATATCTAATATAATTTTTATTTTATGATATCATTAGTAAATTGAAAATGCAATTGAATCGTTATGACAACTAGAACAATGATAGAGGATCCTTTCCTAAAAATACCACGTGTAGGACTACCAGTCTAGTCGATTTTATTTATGATTTTTGATAGATCTCTATTTTTGAAAAATAAATGAACTTCCATATTCCAATTCTAATGAACCATGTGATATTCCATGAAGGAAAAAATTACTCACAATGAATCAAAACTTACATATTACACCTTCAATGAAGGTATTATGTGTAGTATATATACACAAGTACACTTAATAATATTTAAAATTGAGTACCTATTATTGTATGTGTAACGAAGATAATGTCATTATATGCATTGATATATACTTATTCATTATAACGAACATGTTTTAATAATCAATGAACAAGACGAGGGAAATTGAGAAAATATTAGATAGAACAATAATGAATATAAAATATGGACAATAATTAATTGTTTTTCTGTGTGGATTTATTCATATATCATGCACTACGCATTACATCAAACATGAATGATGTTTTTTTGAATAAAATCGAATTCTGTATTAGATTTTTTTGAGTTTATAATTTTTTAATAATGATTCAAGGATTTTGTAATATTTTAATATTATTTTGTATAATTCGATGAATTATTTGATGTTGCAAACATCATTTACAGTTTGAGACAGACATTAATGTAATTTGACACTACTAAGAAATAATTAATCATTCCCTATGGATCTAAAGTTATAGATAAGTAGGATATACATGATCTAGGAAAAACATGATGTAATGAATTGATGATGTACAATATAAAACCATATCCAATATGAATAAGAGGGAAAAAATTATTAGTTATTAAATTAAAAACTATGAGCTATAGCTTTTATTTCTATATATAAATAATTCATAAATAGAATAGTGATTGGATAATATAAAGAATCAAATTGAATTTATGATTTTATGGGAATCTAACCATTAGATATGGGTGATTTTGATGCTAGGGTTTAGAGCCTATAAGAACTAGAGGATTGACTACAGTGGATTTGAACTAGTTTTTTCTGAAGCCATTGTATGTGATGAAAAAATTACTCGAGAAAATAGAGAGTGGGGAACCAAAATAACATGGAATGGATTATGTCATATTACAAGAACATGTAAATATTAGAGGTTGTTGTCTACCTTATTAATTCCTCATGCGATGTGAGAATTAAAATTTTATTGGGAGGATTTTTATTGTATACCTATTTGAGAGTTTATGTTATCATAAATTTATTCATAAAAGTAAAAACATATTAACCCAAACTATGAGTGTTTAATAACTCTTCAATATCTAAAATTGGTTTCAAATTCAATCCCCCCTCTAAAGGTCTATATTTTCCCAATCGATTTAATAGATATATTGAAGTGAATATTTGATAATTTTATTAAGTATTATCAAATATACTAATTTAATATAATCACAATGATATAAATAATGATATTTTATCCAATAATCAGAGATAAATGATTAAAATAAATGATATAATTTTGAAGAATAATCTATAATTAATTTTAGATACATCACGAGTTGAAGACAATCAATGTAATATAGGTTTTAGTGAAAATTTCTATACAATTATTCAAATAAATCTTGTTCAATATGTTGTAATAATATATCACCATGAATGTCCTGAAAACCTTCATTTTTTATTTATTTTTGATAACCCCAATCAAGGGATGAGGAAGAACCCTTTATAAGGACCGTAGTTATAGATATTACTTGGACCGTAGGATTAGGAGATTACATGACTCGAAGGCCTTTGGGAATTCAACCAGACTACCTACAAGGAACTGCCCCTCCCTAGTACTTGCATCCTGATAGTAGCTCTCCACCTTTTCATGACCGTCTGTCTAGGCTTCTCGTGGATGCAAAGGCTGGTACTTATGGCATAGCAATACCCTCTCATTCTGACAATCCATTTGTCTCTGCTCTGGTGAGTGCACCTGCTCTAAATCCTCTTATTGGGAAGCTCTTTTGTATAGTGTGTCTAGAGCCTCCATTCATGTGCCCCGAAGGCCTTGGGGTGTCACTAAGGCTATTAGGTTTCCCTAAGGCCTTGATAATCAATTGTCCCAAAGGCCTTGGGTGGCCCAAAACCCTTTCAGGACCTGAGGACCAACTGGTGGTCTGAAGGCCTAGATGGATGAGTAGTTCCAGCTGCTACAGTACCGAACAGTGCATGCTACAGTAATTTAACAGTATACCCTAGAACTATGCCTCCAACCGGATTTTATGTCAGGTCTCTTAGATGCACCTAACGAGTCCTCACCAACTAGGCAGAGGCTCTTGTGCTTATAATAATATATCATGTAATAATATTCAATTGAAATTCAATGAACATATTATGAATATTACTAAATAAGTGTTAATTTTTTTATTAATTCTATCAATGGACTAATTTAACATTAATAAATATTAGTTTATGTTGTTCATCAAATAGATGATACGATATGTTAGATGTTCAAAAAGTGAAACACTCTTTAAGACATTATGGATGAATCTGATCAATACTATCATCTTATTGATGAATAATTTATATGGTATTTTTATAGGAAGGTTTATTATGAGAATAATTTTATGAAAGGTCTCTATGAACAATATAATTTGTAAAAAATTATAGGTATTAAAATTTTAATCAATTATTGTTCAATGATTAAAATATTAATATTTATTGATAATTAATTCCATGAATATATAAATTTAAATGGAGAAAAAATAATAATGCTATATAAGAATTGAGATGATAAGATGAGACCAGTAGAAGATGAGAAGAATCCCACTCGACATAAATTGTTTTGAGTTGGAGGTGATTTTGATGAACCATGAATTACAATAATATTGAATATCCCATATTATTGGAAATGGCGATTTTGAAACAAACAATTGAATTTAGTGTGAGGACTCCAATAATAGAATGATTTAATCCTCAAATAAAATAGAAATATGATCCAAAAGGTCTTTATTCTAAAACATTAAAAAGGACTTGTATATTAATAATGCCTCATTATTTGTTATATGTTTGAAATAAAATTTTAAGAAAATATAGATAATTAAATATACTGAAAATTTTACCATATTATTGATGTTGTTTGTGAGAAAATATATGTAATGTTTTTCCACATCAATGATCCAAAATTGCAGGTAATAATATATGATACAAAAATGTGAAAAACATATGATATTTAAATAGAAAACATTAAATATGATGATAATATGGTTTTTGGGCTATTGTTGTTGTCATTGGAAGATTGGGAACACGATATTGGAATGTTGGTAAAACATAAACATCGATAAAAATTATATAAATCCTCAATAAAGACAGAGAAAAGATACACAATTATGAGAAATGATTATTATTTTAAAATTTACTCTAATGATATCAAAGAAGAAGAATATAGATGATATTTTAATCTCATATTAAGAATACAAGAACATAGAAATCAATGAGATAAATAAGAGTAAAGTGGATTTCACACGGAAATTTATGGAAAAAGGTTAATATTCTAATTTTTATTATAATATGGGTTTATATAGGAGATCATCATATGTAGATTATAAAACCAAATGAGATACTTTTATTTTCAATAGTGAACGTGACAAATAAAAAATATGAAACTTCATGGAAAAAAATGGAACTGAGAGTTCATTTAACACATTATTTGGAGATTGAAATATGTTATCAATATAATGTTCCACTTGGAAAAATAAGGATCAGTATGAAGAAGTAATGTAATAAAACATTTCTATATATAATACATATATAAGAGGGTGATTTATATACATTGGTTTTTATTGTTTCTATGGAAACAATGGGATTAAATCCTTATATTTTTATTGTAACATATAATTAACAAAATTGAGGAATTAATCTAGGATTATTCTTGATGAAAAAATGTGAAAATTTTATTAGTGGAATAATGCAAAAACAATATTTTCAATAGAGATTCTAATATAAAAAATTATGAATTCTAAGAATCAATGTGAGGTACATGTATATTATATGGTCATAGAATTGAGGTACAAATGACCAAATTACCTTGTGAGGCTAACTATAATATTAAATAGCTGAACACTTAAGAAAAAAGATTGTATCCCATGTACATATGAGAAGTAATGAAATGAACCAAAAAATGATAATGCAATGATGTAATTATTTATATTTTTTACGGAAAACTATGAATTTTTATACCAATGTAGAAATCCGAAATCGATTATTTTTCATAGGGTAAGAATGTAATTTAAAAACAAATGTTTTAATTACATAAGATGTCATGTACTATTACAAATATGGATATTCAAAATAATTTGTGACATGTGATGAAAAATTGGGTACAAGTGGATAAATTTCATCTTAATCATACATATCCCATATGTCACTATAAATATAGCAGTTCATGCAAAAGGAAATGAAATTTAATTAAATTATAAAATTGAAAACACCAATTCATAAGAAAAATTTATTCTTATTAAGAATCAAAACATGAATGAAATTATATAAATTATCTTTGTGAAAACTACTTCTTAATATTAGATTAAATGAGTGACATGACATACGAGGGTGAGACGAAAGACTCATCCTGATGGAAACATCCAAGGAATTATCATCGACTTATTATTATTTTATATGCATTAGATTATACTAACATGTAATTAATTGATAGAGATGGATGTTATGTTGATGCATAGAATTTATGAGTTAAATATAAAAAATCATCACTAAATTGTGAATGTGTAACTTTTCAAAAAAAATTAACAAATCAGAATATGTTGTATAATAATGACTAAAATACTAATTTTATTTATGAATTAATAATTATTATCATAGCGGAGTTGATATTGAGCTATTAATGGGGGTGTTATATCCTTCTTAACTGTATAATTTTTTATGTTTATGTAGATATATTTTTAGGGTACAATATATTATCGAATTTATATTATTTTTAATCATGAAAACATGAATAAGTGATTATTGTTTGTTTTTTATCACATCCAATAAAAAAATAGATAAATTTTATCACCATGGTTATACACTATACTTTTCAAAAAAATATTTCCCATGTAGATGTGTATTTCATTATTTAAATAACATTTATAATAAATCATGTGGTATCTTACTTCAATGATAAGTTGATATAGTTATTTACATAAATTAAAAGAGCATTATATTTTTCATGATTACATGAGAAGTGTGTTTATATGAAAAAGCATCTATTGTAAATTTTCATTTATTAATAATAATGTGGGAATAAATATTTACGTTAATATGTGAAGGTGTATAGATAATATATTCAATGGGGAGGGGGATTGAACAACACTTGTTCATGGTTAAAGAATGGAAATGGTGTTATTTTTTGTTTTTTATTATAATGTAAATATTTTTGGAATATATAAATGAAGTTAAAAATGATACTTTTGGAATTAGATGTAATTTTTGATATATAATAAATTTTATTCCCAATTTTTATTAAGGTATTACCATGTTATATGAGAAATGAACATTGAGAATATTATATTTAAGTATTATTGTTTAGAACATTAAACACAATGTATAATTTTGAGACATGATATATAAGTGAACAATGATAAATTGTGATGGTTGTTTCCTTAATCTTACTTAATAGAATATGTGTAACTAATTCAGAATCTTAAACATAGTTCCTTAAATTTTAAATTCAATGAATAATATATCTTCAATGAGTAATTGATACAAAATTGAGAAATTGAATTCTATATTTGATGAGGTTTTAAGAGAAAATTGATTATGTCAAAATAGGTGATAGGGCATTGAATTTTTATTTTATTATAATTTCATAACTAGTTTACACTATTAATTGTTTATGGATTTATAAAAAAAATTTCCATCCCTTGGTGAAATAAAGATTCTCCTCTACCACTCATATGGTACATAGGGCTACCTTGTGTGAGGTTAATCAAAATTTCATTATCAGGGAAACATTATAGAGGTAGATCACTAGCACAAGAAGGAATTCCATGTGCGAAGTATAAATAGGATTTGGTGGTGCCACCAAGTGGGGTGGCATGATGATGCTCATTTATACTCACAAATTGGCAACTAAGAGATATTAGAGAGGACCCATATACTCAAAACTGATTAGTTGATAGTACAATTTTTTTTATTGTTGATATCCTACCTTATGAATTTTGATGTAGGAAACAACTTATAAAGGGTACTATTCAAACACATTAAATGATGCATTTATGATAATGAAATATATATGTGATTAACTAGAGATTTATGATCGTAATAAATCTATCCCATTTACCTTGATGATGTATTTTAACACTTTTTGATTTGAATGTTCAATGTAACTCATTTTGACCATATCTAGTGACTAAACCAAGAGAACAAGACATACTTGGTCATCTAGATTCGATGAATAAAATCCTGGCCTTTTTTGAAAGTATCTATTCTGATTATATCCAATTTAGTATTTAAATATTTTTTAGTCGAAATGCTTAATAACATTACCCTAAATCTTTTTTTGGTTGTCCTTAATTATAAGAAAAATTTAGTATTATACGATAGAAATTTTATAAGGAATCATGTGGTAAACATCAACTCTGATATGTTCACATCATCAAAAAATCATTAATTGAAATCATTATCTATAATAAAATCATGTTTGTACATCAGTTTTTCTGTATTTTGAAATGAAAGTAATTTTTCATCAAAATAAAAAATATTTACATAAATAATTTGATATTTAAATAATTTATTGTATGCACATGAAAATTATAGTTAAGATGGAGGATAATTATAAATAAATACAATAGGATTGATTATGATTTTATCTTCAACCATTCATGATAATCGAGTTCACTCGTTTTCAAGGGTCTAAAAATATAGCATCATATCTATTAATGGGAATAATTCTAAATTCCATGAACCAACTTAGATTTCAAAAATAAATATATCCCATGTGTTAAAAGATTCATGAAGTAAATATGTATCATATATTTTCATAGTTTCATGTTTGAGAACTATGGAACTATGTTCCTATTCTTGTTTTTTGTGTATGATAGTGTATATTTGCACACTGAGATATTATGATTCTCCATAATGAAAATGTTTTAATATTGAATGATTAATTTTAGGATGAAAATGGACTCAAGAGGTTAAACATGAAAATCACATTAAATAATATTAATAATAAATCTGGTATGTACATGTGGATATTTAAATACAAGCACCATGAATTACATGAAAACACATAATTATAATTTTAATGAATTAAATTAAGGATTTGATTTTCTTCGGATAATAATTAAGATACATGTAGAAAAGAATTTATGAATTTTATGTACTTAATAATAAAATATCAAGAATATAAATTGAATAAAATATCATTGAAAAAGGATGAAATATGTAGTCAATCAATTGAAACTTGAATTGAACAGTTGATGATTCCCTGAATATCAGAATATTTTGAGAATTTCATATATATAGACTTAAATATATATTTGATAAGATGATATATAAAATATTTATAGAAGAAGATACTATATAGTTGAGAAATAATAATGAGAATATATGGTAGATCATTCTATTTATGTATCATCCCAAAGAGAATATGTGTTGGACTATATAACCAATAAAATGGAAGATGAGTTACTTTGGGAGTATCACCAACTAGGTATGAAAATATATTTGGTAGTGTATAAAACCATGTTCAACTAAAAGATCATATTCGGATGTTTATAATAATTTTCTACCAAATACATTATAAATTATGATATCATTATTGTGAAGAGTCATTATTGGGGTTTCTAACCATCATGGAAATGAGTACATCAATATACTGGACCTTTTGAGGTCCACAGGTTTTTCCTCACTAATAACTAATTTATGTGAGGTTATCCTATGAGATATTGTTGAGAAAATAAATATCCCCAACAATATTATAATCATGAAATAAAATAATATAATTAATAAAAGCTAAAAACTCATTAATCCCTTCCCCTATTAATGCACGATCATTCCTTGAGTTCTAAAATTTTGAATCCCATTGGGATACCATATTTTATCCATTGTGATAAATATTATTTCACACAAAATATTTTCAATCATTAACAACATTTTAAGGTGTGATTTTTATTCATTTTTTTGGATTTCATCTAGAGCATTCATAGAATCTTAATTTAAATTTCAATGAGTTATATGTATTTATTTAATTTTATAATTATATTGATATTCATTGAATATATTCTTGATAAATAATCTCAAGAACCAATATTTAAAACATTAATAATCCCTCTTGATGGAGTATTAAATATTTTAAATAAATTAAATATATAATTGAGTAATAAATACCAATACAGATTTTAGTAAATCAATTGGAATATCAAACAAAAAATAATGAGTGATGATCTTTGTTATATTTTTTATTTTTTATTGAAAAGTTGAATACCCCATATCTTATAATGGATGTCAACATTATTAATGTTTAATTTTTATTACGTTATTATAGATTTTGAGTGATAATTCACGAATTGTATACATATCCCATTACTAACAAAACTTTTAATCCCCTTGTTATAATATTTAACATCTTGTATAATTCACTAATAAATTTTATTAATTGAATTTATTATCATCCATTGATGGAGACGGGGTACAGAAAGTGTTTTTTATTTTCTCTTATATGATGGATTTTTTGGAGATCAAGGATTAAAATTCCTTATTTTATTTTATCCTTAATTCATGTATTTACATGAAATTTAATCATTCACTAGAGACTACAAAATTTATCATGTCATATTAATGGAGATCACTATTGTATAACTGATTATCAGAATAGTCACTCATGAGGGTGGAGTTTTGATTTCAATATTGCAAGGTATTACTGTAATAAATTACAAGGATGAAAACTTAATGATAAATTTGAAAAATTATTTGCCTAATAATAAGATTTATGTCTTTATAATTTTCAAAATTGGTTGATTAATTTTGGTGATATTAAAAAAACCTTGAATAGTGAGTTGTTGAAGATGTATTTTGGATTATAAGGATTTTCGAATTATTGGATCAATCTATTTAGGATTTTCTATTTTAATTTGTTGTTAAAATATGTAATTAAAAAAATATGACTATATAAATTATTTCTAATTTTTGGGAATCCTTGATATCTCAAAACGTGTAATTATTTACAACCCTCCCAAAATTTGAGGAGAAAAAATTCCCAAATATGGCATAGATATCATGGACTAACTTGTGACTCATGGAAACCCAAGATCCTTAAATATAAAAAATATTACATCTAGACTCTTATTAAGTAATATTATAGCACCATTTATGTTATGAATATGTAATAGTCATGAGTTTTAATAGACGATTACCTTTACCATTGTATTCATCATAATGAAACATTGTTTGTAAATGAAGATGGGTTTTAGGTTATCATTAAATAAGAATTTATTATCACTTTTAATTATTTTTATAATTATTTGTACAAGAGGATTCCAATTGCATTCCTGTCTAGAAGCTATATTTTAAGAACATTAGGAAATCCAATCATATGGATGTTAGAAAATAGTTCCCATAGAACAAATCATTAGAGCCCCATGAAACATCTAAATCTAAGGGGAATGATGATATAGTATGTAGACAAAAAGATATAACCAATGATCATGATGGGTAAATTTTGATGTGTAGTTATAATAAAAAGGATAAGGATATGAATGAAGAAAAACATCCTACTATTAATGAGGAAACCCATTATTGTAATTATGGAGATAATACGAATGAATAGTATTAAGTGTTTCCTCCCTTATCCATAGAGAATGTGGATGATAATAAATAAATTGAAAAATTGTCTCCTTTTAGAGAAGGGTCACGAAAACATGACAATGTATATAATGATGGTAATAAGGATTATCAGATAAAAACCATAAAAATATTAAACATAAATCTAGGATCATGACACCTTTCAATAACTATTTTCTTTACACAATGAAAGTAATATTACTAGAAAGGAGAAGATAACATATGAAATAATTCACAATTTTTATGCTATATATTTTATGTTCTTTGTAAAAATAAAAAAGCGTTATAATAATGGTTTGGCCAATGGTGAACCTAGTAAATAAAATTCAAACACCTGTGTCAGAAAATAAAACAAAAAAAATTTATAAAAATTAATTTTTAATATTGTAATTTTAAATGGAAATACAACTCTCTTAAATTTTACTCCCCTAGTAATTATGTTTGGAGTCATTATTCTCTAAATCTCAGAATTAATATGGATAAGGTTAAATTATGCTCAATCAAGGGTATTAATTTCAAATCCAGGTAAAATTACTGTGTGGATGATTTTCCACATTCAACCGATGTTGAACCCTATGGGTCTTACTATCTAGGAGAGCGTCTTGTTGTACTAATGTTAATAATAATAAATTCAACATTAACCCATTTTTTCATTCAATTATTTTCTTTTTATTTATTCATCATCTATTCCCTTAATAATCCTGGTGTTATGATATTTATAGATATTCATATAAATAATATTATTTATAAAATCAATATTTCATGGATACTAACTTAAGATTTTAACATTACTTTAAGAGTTCCTGATAGGAGTGAAAAACTACTATTACTATTTTAAGGCATTTATTAAGGGAGTGTAATAATTATAATTGATTTTTTTAGGTCACATTACATTGTGAACAAATCAGGTGGTATATAATCAATGGGAAGAAAATTGTTTCTAAAAAGTTGTATATAAATTTTTTAATTTTTGTGAATGTGAAAATTGGGGGAGGTTATTTGAAGAAACATGATGTTAATAAACTCAAATAACCATTCCAAAACTAAAAAGATGATAATAAAATAGAAAAGTATCCCCTTACCTTTAAAATTAATTACATTTTTTGAGGAATAATGAAAGTTGAGGATTTGTTTGATGAGTTTGGGTTAATACAGAATGCAAAAAATATTTAAATTTTTTTTGTTATACATCTCCAATTATAAAAATTTATATTGAGCCCATTGGTAAAAGAATAATCTACTACAATGTATGTTGTGAGTTATGAGATTGAATAGTTGTTTGATGATCGCAAAAATAGCAATGTTTATATATTTGATGTATTTATTTTCAATAATGTGTTGGTGTTATTATCAAAGATAAATGAGGAAGTTATCATATAGGATTTTGTTTTTAAATATAATTTCATATATGAATTTATTATATAATTATTTAGAACAATTATTCTCAAATAATATTAAAAATGAAAAAAAAATATAATCATGTTAATTATTTTAATAAATGATGGAATGTAAATAATGATATGAAATAAATACAGGGGAGAATTGTAATATATTTCAATGATATATCTAATAGTATTTAGAATTTTAATCCCAGTTAGATTTAAAATTTCATTCCTATAATTGTTGTTATCATATATATTGTTATTCTTACAATGATTATATATCTATTTTAGTTATATATTTTTTTATATCTTAATCTAGGGATTGATTTTTGTCCTAGTGGATTCTCTAAAACATTCATATCAAATATGTGGAAGTTTCATAGGTTTAAATGATAAATATAAATATTATTTTCCTAATAATTTGCATTCTCTAGAATGGAAATAATTTTCAATTTTGACTGCTCTTTCTCTAGTCTAATATGCATGATTTCATATTTTAATTCAAGAAATTTTCGAAAAAAAATATAATTTTCATAATCTTGAGAATAATTATGTATAAAATACTCTTAAATATCTTGAAAATGTCTGTGTCTAATAACAAATATTTTTTGATAATGTATTATTCATGGTTATTTAGAAATTATTGCATAATATCTAAATCTGTCATGGATGACTATTGTATTTGTAAAATATCCCTTAATTTGGATATACTGAAGTCTTTTGAAAACATTTACAGGAATACCTTGGGTGAAGTGTTTAAAAAGATCTATTTATATGGGTTGTTCAATAATATGATTTTGTTTTTATTTTTAACCAATATAGTCTTTCTAACAAATTATATGGAATTATTGTAGTTTTTTTTCATTCCATAATGGATTTTAAAAAGTGAACCATTATCCAAGTATTTTTTTTTAGAATTGAAAAATTCTAACAATATAGATTAATAATTTATCTTTTGAATATTAGTAAAATTAAAATTTCCCAAGCAGAGAGGGAATTTATAAAACAATATAATAATATTAATGTTTATGAAATGAATATATTTTTACAATGATGATTGAGAAATATTGAATTCAATATGACGTATTTAGATTACAATGATATATGTTTTAATTAGAATATCAAATGGGAGATTTCTTTAATTTTAATCATCTTAAATTAAAATTTTGAATGAAAAATATGTATCAAATAAATATTGTGAATTGGTTTTGGTATCCCACATTTTACATTCTATGAAATTACAATAATATATGGATGAAAAATAGATTCTCAATTTATGTACATAGGAAATAACAAAAAATATAAATTGATCTCAAGTAATGTAATGTCCCACTATATTACTAAAAGAATTTCTCTTATTAAAGAAATGATCATTCAAAAAATTTATTCAAAACATTCAAATGGAAAATATAATTAATTAAGAGACTATATCATTTTATAAAAATATAAATTTATTGTAAAAACAAGTATAAGTGGAATACAATAAATATTTTTATATTATATGAAAATTCCTATAAAATTTAAAGGAATTAACATATCAATTTTTTTTCCTATTTTCAATGATTCATTACATACAAAACTCATATGGTTACTGCTTGATGATATTACGTATAATGATATATTTTGGAAAATTAATTTCCATAGATGAGTGTAATATGGAAACAATTATTATTTAAGAGTAATATCACATTAATTGGGGGAATAATAAATTTTTTAGGAATATATATTATGATATTAGTCTACAAATGGAAATGAATTGCATTATATGATAAGTAAAGATGTATGAAATAATTATAATGAATATATTTGGATATTTTAATAAAAAATTACATATATATTATTTGAAATGTATCGGGGGATATAATCACCAATAGTAGAACATCAAATTTTCTATTTGGAACCCTCATATTGTATATTGAATGAAAAGAAACACTGAAGGATATTATAAAAGAAAATTTATCCCTATGGACTATAGAGAACTTTTTAGAGATTTTAATAGATGTCACTATAATTATACATCAACGGTTGTGGGTATACTGACACATATTGTTCTCATATGTATGACAATATGTTTTAATTCTATATTGCATGATTTGATAATCATATTCTCATATCAATTCATATAGACTCCTATATCATTATGCATAACACCATGTTAAATACATCATCTCCATATTTGTTATAAGTAGAGTATTTGGGAGGTTTCAGGGTGTACTCTATACATAATATTTTATTATACTATTGTATTTATAGTGAGTGAAAGACAATTACTAATTAACATTTCAACATAACAATAGGATAAATTCTCTAAAACTGGTGTTGGTGATTTCCATAATCTCATGCAGAGATTGGTTTCTCTGAAAGGATTTCAAACTATATAGTTTCATTTATCATAATTATTATTGGATTTATAGTTTGTCTATATGGGACATTATATTATTTTTATTATTTTTCAATAAATAATTGTTATTAAACTATTTCATATACAATGTTTCTTTTAAAAATAAGGTGTTTCGTGCCGAAAAAAGAGTTTCTTTTTATATTAAAGAGAAATTAAATAACTATAAAATATTAATAAATAATTGTTTTGAAAAAAATTGAATCATTGTAATATTTCATAATATTATAATTTTATGGGAATATATCAGAATAAAAATCAAATGAATATTTTATTACGATATCATACACCAAATAAATGAAATAGGAAAATATCATTCCCTTTAATATATGAAATCATTTAAAAGAATAAGATTTTACGTATTATGATTGTGTGTGGATGTGTAATATGTAAATGTTTAATATATTTATGATTATCTTTATGAATACTAAGAAAAAATTATATGTAATGTTTCACTATAAATGTGTTTGAACTAATGGAAATAAATTTATATTTTCCATAAGTATATTTATTAAATAACGGAAAATTTATAAATAAATACAATTTTCAATTTGATTTTTTTTATTGATGATATTCACAACCCTACTTATCAATTCTTTGATATTTAAATTATATTCATAATTATATTAATTTATTCATATTAATGTTATGTTTTTCTATATTTAAATTTCATAAAATAATGTGGTATATGATTTATATGTTAAATTATTTTTTTAAATAATTTATACATATTACATGATTTTATTTGATTATTTTTTAATTTTTCATATTGGTATTGGAATATATATTAATAAAAATAATACTTTATTAATTATTTTTTCATTTCATTTTTTTGAATTTTGATATTTTTATAATAATTTTTACAGAAATAATTATTTATTTTTATGTCTAAATAATGAATTCTTAGTTATCATAGAGTATCTGTATAATAGTTTAATTCTATGCCAAACACAAAATTGTAATATATTTGATACTGCAAATAATTTATCCATTCTGAAACTATAATGAATCTCCACTACATGGCATTGTTTCATAACTCCACATATAATTTTTTTAAATAATCATATCTACATAATGAGAGACATCATTTTTTTTACTTCAAATAGTGATGTAGTAGTAATTTACTGTATACAGATCCATGTTGTGTTACTGAATAAAAATTTACCTGAATGATTTCCATTCATAAATTATTTAATATTTTATGTGATTTAATATTATTATATATATTATTTGATTTTGAAATAATTACATTATACACATATTTTCATGGTACAATATCATGTTATTTGTATGAGTTAACATTATACATAAATAAAATATATATAATATAAAATTATATAAATCTTTTCAACATAGTGAAATATTATTATTGATATATAATATATAATACTAGAGATTCACTTCTCCATGAATCATGTTCTTATTTGTCATTTTTTTTCTCTAACATATTGGTGCATCTACTTTCATACATACAATACATTAGTAAACATTAAAAATTATAATTAGAGGAATGGTTCCCAGTACATATATGACCTCCTCCATCACCGCCAATATATAACCACATTATTCATCATTTCTCTCACCACTATTTCTCCCATCACCCCTACAACCTCTACATCAACATTGTGAATCCACACCACTTAACATACCCAGCACCACAACCACCAAACTATATTTTTATTTACTACATTATCCCCATACCCATCATCTCATTTTCTATGTCCCCTTAAATTTCTATCTCCAAATACCTATGCCTTTGTCTTTATATTCAAAAATCATTTCATCTACCTATTATATCCCCCATTCTACACTCATATAATGAACTTATTATATCCTCCTTCAAATTTTCAATAGTTTTATCTCTTAACATTAGCATCTCTTTTCATTCATTAGGTAGGGTTTCAGTAGTTGTATTCACATATCCTCCACATTTGATTTAAAATCCAAAAACTAATTGCACACCATCCCAATTGTATAAGGTCCAGTTAAAAATATAAATACCATTGATAGAGTTTTCCATATAATTTTTCTAGGTCACTACACATTCCTCATATGTGCAACTGATCTTATTTTACCCCTTGAATGATTCCTTGTAAACTGTTTCCTATAATGTTTTCAAAATTGATCTGTTGTTTTATTATTTCTAACATCCACTCTCAGAAAATCATCATTCAACAAAGGGATCATCATTATGTACCGAATACCATCTGAACCTAGACTATGGATTGATAGATTTGTTTATTTTCATTATTTTATAATGTGATTTTAACCATTATTTTATTTTTAATTTTGAAATTATTTTCCAAAAAATATCATCAGTTTTTTAGTTATTTCACTAATTATTATTTCAATTTATCATCATATTAACTAATAATTATTTTTTCACAATTACTATATTTTTTCACATCATAATATTTTTTTTCAATATAATTGTTCAGTTTCATATTCAACATCGTTGTTATAAATGAAATAGAATGTGAATTATACATTTTTATTACATTACATGTTTTTTATAGATTATGAATATCAATTTTCAATGATGTAGATACCTATTTATTAAAAAAAATGGCCTCTACCGATTAACGTTTTCCTCTTAATTGACGACAATAATTTTAATAAAAATATCAATTTTCAACTTTAGGGATATATATTACACTATATGTGTATATTTTGTAAACTTTATTACTCTAATTATGTACATATTTTTTTCCAATTACATCTTTGGTATTTTTTAGTACATTTTTATTATCATAATCTATATCCACATATCATATAATACAGACTCATTTTTTCTAAATATTATGTATTCATTTCCTATTAAATTATTTATACTCATTACCTTAAAAATATTATTTTAAAAAATATTAAACCATTTTAAATAATCAATTTCCAATATGAATTTCAAGTATGTATTTTAATATTAGAAATCTATATTTCATGTATTAATTTAATATATGATCTATAAATTTATTTAACATTTCATTTGATGAAATTTTAGTTTGTAATCTTGTAAAATGCACTTAAAATTTAAAACCCAATGTTTTTATCCGAATTTCAATGTATTGTATATTTTCTATTCTATATGATCACATGTATAATAATATTTTTTGGAATGCTTTCTTATACAATTGGAGTCACCAACTGCATTCCCCATAATCATCCTTCTCTATTATACCATCCTCTCATTTCAAATTTTAAATACCGATCATTTGCTTCCTCCTCATATACATGACTCTATCCCTCTCGAATATCCCCCCTCAATCTCTATCCCACAAGCTTCGGGTCTTAATCTAAATGTATTCATATTTCTAACCATAAACATTTTCTCCCTCCCTTCATTACAACTAAATCATTTCTCCCCCACATCACTATTATCACAGACATGACCTGAACCCTAAGTGTCATTAATGTGTAGTTGTGAGCTAAGTGATTTACCCCAATATTACTTTAAATATTCTTGGTGCTTTTGACTATAACCTAGTTGACATAACTCATTTAATGGGAGGCCTCAATCTATTAACACATGAAAAAAAAATTTAATATAAATTTTATAACACTATATACAGAAAGGATACATATAATCAACTAAAAACTATACAATGCATGAGTAAGAATAAGGAAAAGTAGATACCTTATGATATATTTTGGGGGAAACATTAAATATAACTTATTTATTAACCATAAGATATCAGTGATCTCCTATGTGTTACATATAATAATATATCACATGAAACCAAATACGATCACTACTACAATAAATGTCATATTTCAATAGTTTGACCCCGTGAATCTCATGTAATCAATGAAAAAACCCACACCAGATCCAAATGCAACCAAAACCTCTACAAACCCATGGGATGTTTCACAGACACAACTTGTTTAGGAAGAAGCACTTATTGGGGTTAGTAGAATCATAACTTGTATGATTCCATTAAAACCACAATTGAGACACAAAAAAATGTTCAATCAAATACTGATATAGGACGTGAATAAGAAGAAGTCAAATTTAGAAATTCAGATGACCAAGACAACTAAAGTCTCATGGTGAAATACAGTATCCTGATGGAAATCAATGAAAGATAATCCCAATATTCCATATGTTGTGAAGTTATGGGAATGAACGGGATTATCAATCATATCCCCTAAAATAAATTTAATCAATATCACCTATGAAACCATTGGATATTAAGAAATTTAAGAGCATATAATTTCATAAATTGATAGACCAACTACATTTCACATATCAGTGGAAAACCATAATGTACCTATCAACCCACATCTTTGTAATATTAAAAATATATAAAGGACATTATTTACTAAACAGTTAATAATTTATTAAAGAAATACAAAAATATATAATGTATTAGGAAATTAAAAAAATCAGGTCTCATTCTCTTCTCAATCCCATAAAACTATACATTCATCCAATATTCTCACAAATTCAATACTAGAACCGATCTCTTACTAATATCCCTTATCATGAATCCTTCAAACTCACTATGGTGAATATGCATATTTTGAGAAAGAAATACAATAATATACCACCAACAATATTTTTATAAAGATACACAACAAATAATTGTATTAATAAAGGGGTTTTTTAATTAAAATAATGATAATAAATACCCCTTATTCCATTTAGTTTTAAAGCTCCCTCTTCTAAGTTACTATAAATGTTTTTTCTTAGACCGACATTAAATCTAATCATGTAACTCATAAAATTATGGTTTATCATAACATATAAAAACTCTCTCTTTATATAGCATTATATTTTCTTATATCTCTAACTTTTTTTAATAATTATTTTAAAACATGTATTTATCATTTCTTTTAACATTACATAGGTGTTGATTCCAAAATAAATTTATCAAATAAAATCAAATACAATACTAAATTCATGTTTGATATAAATGTTACCCAACTAAATATCATGGATATTTAAGGATATGAACAAAATCATACCTTAATTATAACCCTAATGTGAATTGGGATAATATTCAACACCATTTCCAAGACACAGAATGAACGTGAATTACATCACACCACCGTATATGATTCCAAAGTGGTGATGTATAATATCATATTCCCATTTTAAAATCATAGAAATGATTGTAAAAAAAAATTTAAGTATCTATTTAATATCAGTTCACAATAAATGTAGTATCACTAAATCATATTATGAATATCTTCTCACTAATATCACGAGATAGTGAAAATAAATAACCATTAATGATAACAAATATCCGATTATATGGATATACCTATTAAAACTAATTATATATTTTAGATTAGATTCATCAAGTTAGAATCATTGGAACCCGAAAATGTATTCTATTTCACATCATATCACGGGATACCCCCATTGGATTTTAAATTGATAAATATTTAATGCATTTTATTTAGAAACATAGTAATTGGGGACCATGTTGTAAATTTTAATCACATAGAGGGAATCATAGAGACATAATGACTCTCATTATAGTTATAATATATTGGAAGACAAATTTCTTTTAATATATGGTCTTTTTAATATTGCTTAATCAACCTGTATGTTATATAAAATCTAAAAAACATTAAAATTGATATGAAAATATAGGTTCAAAAAATTCATTGATGTAGGAATCGACTCATCAAATATTATATGACATGTTATCATCATTTTAAATAAATCCAAAACTAAATTAAAACCAAATAAATAAAAAAATTCTAGTGGGTAACATTGTAACAATGAGACACAAAAAGAGTACATAGATGATGAGTCTTACAATCTGCTTAATTAATCAATCAAAATGAATAGAATTGTCATAGAAAAGAAATGAGAGATATATCTATGGGGGGATGATTAAGGATAATAATGTTTTGTTTTTTGGGGATTAAATCTGGTGGGTGATTAATTTTTTTAATCATTTATCACTACTATATTAATTATATTTAAATTTTAGAAAATAATTGACTAAAATCTACCATGAAATTTGTCCGCCCCCTTGTTGCACAATATTTCACATTCCAGAAATTTGCTGTCCATGAGTTGGATAAGGTCACACCTATTATTTTCCCCACCATCATTCATCCACTAGGTACATAGTACTATTCTATAAATTACATAGTGGCTTATTTTATCTACGATAGATTCTTCATTATTTATGTATTTTTCTCAAATTCAAACTAAAACCACCAATGAAAACATAAACAATTAAAACAATCAAATAATAAATTGGGTGATTGAAATTAGTTCAAAATAATAAATTACATGAGTTTAATTTAGATTTTTTTTAAACAAAAGTATATGAAAAACATATTGGATTTAATAAAAATAATGTCAGTAAAATATCCCTACATGATTTGTAGAAAAAGGGTTACACTTTATATAATATTTATATATTAAAATATTGAAGTAAATACCCATATGATTTAATTTTTTCTTATCATTTCTGGACAATTAAATTTCATTAAAATTTTTATTAATTTAATCATGTCTTAAATTAGAGAAATTGTTTTCCACCCAATAACCCTTTCAAAATTATTTCTCACTTTTTACAAAACTAATGTAAAAACTATTGTTTTAGAATGTAAATTTAATTTATTTTTGGAATAAAAATATCGAAATTAAAACAATAATAATTTGATTTTTAATAATATCGAATGGAGTGAATAAAAGGTATGATATTTTGTAGAAGTTTTATTTTTTATGATTATATTCATATTCCTAGATAGTAGACATAATCAATTAAATTCAATTTGGATATAGGTCTAATTCCCACGATATATAAAATTGTATGTTATTTAAGATATTTAATTTTATAATCATCCATACTAGAAATAAATGTAACTTCCTTCAAATTTCTTCCAATGCCATTTTTAATTGTTTACATTCCAGAAATATAAACATAAGATAATAATTAGAAATATGACATAAAAATTGTATATATTCTTGAAAATTGAACAATAAATAACTAGGTTATTCATATTAAAATTAACTTATAGATTTATTATAATTACCCTATCATTATGTACATGGATTTTACATATTTTTAGATGAATATTAATTACATTGTATAAATGGACACCTGAGGACTATATTAGTTTATTATATTTGGAATGATGGAATACATTTTTTCATATAGTGAATGATCTTAAAATAATCCCATAAAGTTATTATCCTTTATAACACATACTTAAAACCATTCATTGTATCATGGGGATGGGAAACATAGAAATTGATGAACTCATTTTCTCAGTAAGGGTAAGAAAGAAAAATATATAATATAACTTGAACATAAGATGATAAAAACATGAAAATTAATTTTTTAAACCTTTCCATGTATAACATATATCAAAATCATTGGTTATGAAATAAATATTTTACTTCATAAAGAATAAATAATAAAAAGAGCATGATCTAGGGGAAAATATATTTAGAAAAAACATGAAATTTGGAAACCACATAAGCATAGAAATTCATTTCCATATTTGAAAAGGCACTTTTCCAAGCCTATCATATCAGACAAAATCATTTTCTTATTTGAGTTCACTACTCATTCCATAAATGTATTGATTATAAGGAATACTTAATTTTTGGTCCCTGTATTTGTCAAATGGGTTTACATACCATTTCATCCATATATTACTGAACCATGATCATTTACCATTCCATTCATATCTATCTCATTAGATATAAATACCCACCCCATACATCTAGGGGATATATTGGACCCAACTATCTCATAAGGAAACAAATATTATGTGTTCCACAAAAACAGAAATCATTCATCATTGTATAACTTAATTAATAAAATGTGATTCTTTAACATCATCAAAACATAAAATAATATATTAAAAACTAATGGGTTACATAAATAGAATTACATAATTGATATAATAAAACCATATTAATAATAGATATAATATAATTGAATCATATCATTAATCCAAGTAGGAAAATAATTTTGATAAAACAATTGAAATTAGTTAATGAAGAAAATATCCTTTATTATTCAAACAAGTTTTCTCTTTGTAATATGATGCATAATTTTAAATGAAAGTAATTTAATTTAAAAGAACCTTGAAAACATGTATGGGATGAAACAAATAAAAAATGTGTTATGAATGTGTAAAAATACATTCATTTAGTATATTTAAAAAACATAATTCTCATAAATTTTTAATAAATTTTAAAAAGTGTATCATTTGGACATCAGAAGAAATATTCCTTATAAACCATGTAGTAAAAAAAGTGAAAATGGTTAAAATTGGATTTAAAATTTCATAAGATAATAATATAAATTTTTTTGAAATAATTATTAACAAACATGTACAATTATTATAAATAAACCCCCGTAAATAATTATTTATAAAAAATATAAAATAATAATGAGAATGTGAAATTATACCTTATCTTAAGTATACATTAATTCATACATGTTTGATCCTTCTGTATAAGGGATAATGAAATTGAATTAATATGTTATAGAATCAGATTCATTTTATAATTTTATAATTTATCATATTATTAAACGTTTGTCAATAATATTATTACTCGTGCAGCGGGTATGAACTACTTTATTTTCTTAGGTATGTTTCTTATATATGATATGTTTCATTGTCTTATTTTATATAATTTCTAGATTTATTTTAGTAAATCAAATATGATATATATTTATTATATTCACTTATAAAATTATTCTTTAATGAACATCATGTAGAAAAAATTTTATCACATCGTGGAGATGGTAGTCCCAACATACACACAAGTAACGATAACATTCACGGAATTACGAAATTTTATTGTAGTGGATTGTGTATATAATATTTTTAAAAAAAATTTATATGATAATAAAAATATGTATTTATTTATACCATCATTACACCCATCCAATTAAATTCACAATGTAGAAAAGATTACACCATGACCTGGAGACGAAATGTCATTTGTACAATCACATGGTGATTTATTTTTTCTTAGAATGGATAGAATGGGGAAAATGGTTTTTCCATAACCATAATAACATATCATAATACATTTTAATCTTGATTTATTTCTTTCTTTTGTAAACAACTCATGATGTGTATGGTAAATAAGAAATAAGTTTGAATGAATCAATAACAAAGATGACATATTCTTCGATGAGCTCTAGATATCCTATTAAAAGAACTAGAGATGGTATTTAGAGAAGACAACCACCTCTATAGTGGTAATAAGTACCATTAAAAGGGAAATGCGTAGGTTATATATGTGTTTGATGGATCAAGGGGATTATAAGATTTGAGGGAGGAGGTTCACTTTTATAATTGAGGTGAGGGAAACATTTAGGAATCTGAAAAAAAAATTTATAATAAAATAAAAACCCATCCTAAATACTCTAGAATTCACTAATATCAAATTTTAAAGGATAAAATATTTGAATTTCATTAAAATATAAATTTTAGACAATTCTTTCTATCCATATAAAACATATCATTTCAATTAAACACGTAGTTATTCAATTTAATTCTAACTATGTTATCAAATATATCCATCATAAATGAGTGAAATAATTATTATCTGATGTTAGTTATACCATAAATAAGTAATTTATAACATTTTTGACCATATAATAATAATTAATTATTTTTAAAATGAAATATGTATTTTTAATAATTTAAGAAAATCTTTATTTTTAAAAAATACCAATAGTGTCAATCTTGACACTATTCAATTCATGGATTTTTAAAAATATCGAGATAAAATGCTATCTATGAAAAAATTCATAATTATATCCTTAAAAAAATCATCTATTAAATTCGATGGATATATTAATTATCCCAAATTATATTTATTTTAATACTTTTAATTACATTAATTTTATATTTCCATTAGTAATATATTTTCTATAACCGTTTCTGTAACTATTTAGTATAATTTTTTGAATAAAAATTAGAAATAAAATACCATAATGATGATAATTATTTTATATATAATGATAATATATATAGTAAAATTTATGTACTGGAAAATAATTAATTAAAAATTATGTTTTTAATAAAACTTGGATGAGAAAACATAAACAACATTTTAAATAAAATATCACAAATATCATATTATTTTCTATATATCACCAAATGATCAATAATATAAAAAATGGATAATTTTGGATTGATATATACTCGACCAACAATAATGGGAGAAGTGTTTTAGCCATTATATATTAATTATCTTTTTAATTAATAAAAAATGGTTTTCCATAAATTTTATAATGTCTACGTCATCAATCTATTATAATTTGAGTATATGATTCACTGCAAATAAAATTATAAATAAATTAACATAAAAAAATAAAAAATATTAGCTTTTAAATGAGTATTTGTAGTTAAATTTATCTTATATATAAGATAATATTGAATAATATATATGAATTAAAACATGAAAGTGAAATAATTAAAATTATATAAAATAAAACAATATAAATTACCAAATTCCACCCATGTGGTACAAAACATCAAAAATATTTATCATTAATATTTATTTCCTATGTTAAATTGTTTCATTTAGATTGATTCATAATAGAAATTGTTTCCCATGTGGACACATAATAGATATTAAAGACAAATAAAATGACACTATTATATTTCTTTGATTTAAATATTATTTAAGTCATTTACATGGAAATTTATTTAATAACTGGCATAATTTCAATCATTAATTTTTCTATATTTAATTTCATTCATAAAAAATTGTCTTATTTGATCGAATAAATTTATATTGTTTATAATTTTTTTAACATAAATTAACAAATTTACACTTTACCATGGCAAAAAAATTTACCCCAATAAAAGTTCTTATTCATCAATAATAAAAGGTTACTATGATGGACTTTTCGTGACGGCGTCTTCATGTTCGTCGTTGTAAATCAAATATGAATTTATAATTTTTCCCAAAATTTCACCAACTATTATGATGTAGTTTCATGGGAGTACTAGGTTGAATCCATAGGGAGACATCTATTTAAAATTCAAGAGGATATGGTTTCTAATTATTAATGGAGTCATTTCTAGAAGACATTTGTTTGGGAGTTTGGTCTATGTTCTATTTTGGTGTGAGTTTATATGAAAAACGAGGGGTCTGTATGATGTCGATAATCATGGGAAATGATTCATTTTAATTCTAATCATGAAATGATCTTACATAAGTGCCCGATTTTATTACATACACAATCTTGAATTTTGTCATGAAAATAATTACTTTTACTTTGAGGATATTTCAATGTTTTTAGATTTAGAAAATTTATACATAAAACATTCATAAAATTACATATTGTTCAAGACTGAATAACATAAAAGCAATTTCCATTTTTTCCCAAATTTTAACATTAAAACATAAAAAATATTCCTTTAATATTTTTAGACAGTTATCATGGATTTATTCTTCGACTTACACATCCATTAACCTGTGAAAATCATTTAGAAATTGGGATTAGAATAATAACTCATTAAGGGATATAAAAAGAAGGAATGAACACATTATTTTATGAATACTTTAAATATGTTAAATCATTTACAAAAGACATTCTAATCACATGTATATATATACATACTTGTGAAACATGATATTTTCACAATAACTACTAACATAAGTAGAACTATAAAGGTATATTTGGGGAATTACATACATAATCTTGTAAGCCTCTCAAATTCCTTATAACTTGTAACCCTCACATCTACCTTACTATTTGTGTAACCATTGCTATTACACTTGGAGTAAACATACATCCAACCTCCAACATACACATACCAAATAAATTAGTGGGATATATAGGTCCCCCATTCATCATAATCATTTTTAAATAACCATAACATAATCATACAACATGAATAATATCATAAAAACATTGCTTTTGAATTTTGTTAAACATAATTTTAAAAAAGGATTTTGAAACGAAAGCCCCATAAAAATTTCATAAAATTGAAGAGATACTTAATAGATAGGATTGAATATGTATATACAATATAATTAGACATATTTCAACAAAATATAAGAAAAACCCATCACAAAATCAATTTTATTACCACATAAATAATGAAGTGGAATGTTGACCCAATGAATATAAATTGGGTTAAGCATTCCCTTTCATCAGGTTTTTCTTAATACAAAATTTCTTAAACATCCTATTTAATAACTAAAAGAGGGTTATTATTAATTTATAGAAATATTTTCGTGTTTATTACATCTCATATGATCATTTCATAACAACATTTCAAGATTTAATTGTTTTTATTTTTTTCCTTGCACACTTTTTCAGTGTGTTCTTTACACAGTTTCCATGATTGGTTCATGATGGATGTTCTTGTCGATTGTATTAAAACACTATAATTGTAAGGGAGAAATATTTACATATCTTTAGTACCATAAATTATATGATTTATCATTTTGAATTATTACATGAGAATGAATCATAAGTTAAATCAATAATGATGTTAATTTAGATCATTTTTGTGGTTCTATGATAATAACGACCAAATTTTGTTTTATAAATTCAACCCATGTGTAAAATAATTCCAGAACCTTGGATGAGACATAATACATATATTATAACCTGGTTCAACCATAAAAATTATTTTATGATCCAACATGAAGGATTTAATGAAATATAAAATCACATCGTCCACGATGTCGATACTTCAATACAAAACAGGTAATGTAAATAATTCAATAAATAAGTGGGAGAGGGGAAGAATAGTGAGGGTAACTTTTCATTTAACAAGATAGAATCCAAAATATACATGATTTTTTAGCTTTATTTCCTCTTTTTTATTAATAGGTGATTAATTATGATGAATAGATATAAATATTGAAATAAAAGAAAACATGAAAACATTCTCATGAAAATTCGGCAACCTAATGATGTCTCTTAAAATTAAATAAAACTAGTTTGTTGAGAGAAAGAATATATCCCACCACTCTGAAATAATATGTAATTAAGAGGGGATAGGTAATGAAATATTCCAACATAACACAAATGTAATTTAGGAGAATAACATAATATGAAAGAAAAAAATAAAATAAAAGTGGATATTTACCTCTTGATCTCTTCTACTTGAGATCCATTTAAGGACATTGGTTTTGTACATTTGGTGACAACAGATGCTCTAGGACATTGGGAAGATCCTTGGGAGGATTATTGGGCAGAACATAGGCATGGATCAAGGCTTGAGAGGTGTGGGATGAAGAGGGGTGCGAGGGTTGTATTTATAGTGACAGTGATGGGGTAATTTTTTAATCATTATTATAATATTTTTTCTCAAGATAATGAATAGTCTTAGTTCGTGTGACCTCAAATAGTAATAATGGAATGTTAGTAAAATTAAAACAACCTTAAATCACTTATGATGTGATAAATAGTGTATTTTATATATAACTTGATTATACTGAATTTTATTGGATTTCACTATTTATTGAATATTCAACAATTTCAGAAAAATCCCAAAAGTTTACCATATTCATTTTCTATCATGTAGAATTCAAAAATGGTGTCCATTTTTGGAAAATAATTTTCTAATGGTAATAATTTAATTTTTAAACAAAAGCTTAGTTAATTCAATAATTTACCATTCTAATTCTATATCTACTTCTATATAATGTTAAAAAATAAAAAAAGATGTTTTTATCTTAAATACTTACTAAAATAAAATAATAATGAAATTAACTATTCATTAGGGACATAATTATATTCATTAGGGTATGATTCTATTAACTAAATAAAATCTTATTGGTTTCATTAGAATCAAAATAACATACTAAATATAATTGTAGATGACAATTTCTGGAAATTCCAAAAATAGATGTAAAAAAATAATTTTTAAAGGCTAGTAATAAATAAATACTTAAAAGAATTTTCCATGAATTTATATTTAATTTTTCAAAAACATGGTGTGTTTCATTATCCCCACCTTCTATAAATTTCATCATGACAATTTTATATACTTATTAAACAACTAAGTGTAATTTTCCCCATAGCACTTTCTGACTTCGATGTTTTTCTTCAGCCATGGGGTTTGCCCACAAAACATTTACCTGGTGGATTACCATTTTCCGCAATTACTATTCCAATCTATCAAGAATATCAACTAGTTTCTCTTCATCAGAATGGTTCTCTTCCAACTGAACTGCTTCTGGGCTCAAGACATGTGATTAATGAGGCACATACTTTCTCAACAACGAATCATGGAAAACATTGTTTACCTAAGTCAATCTCAAGGGAAAATCTACTTAGTATTCAAATATTACAACATTCTCCAATATTTCAATAGGACCCATGAACTGTAGACATAGATTTCACTTATTACCAAAACCCATCACACCTTTCCAAGGAGATATTTTAATGAAAACATTGCCACCTACCTCGAAAAAGAAGTCTTTCTTTCTGTTATCTGCATAATTTTTATTCCTGCTCTGAGCTATCCTCATGAGTTGTTGGATCATCCTCACATTATCATCCACTTCTTCTACTAATTTTTTTCTGATCTACATAATTTCAGTGACATCATCCCAAAACGGTGGAGTCTGACACTACTTCCCATACAAAGCATTAAAAGGAGCCACCTATATACTGGAATGAAAACTGTTGTTATATGAAAACTCAATTAAAGAAATCGGTTGATCCCAACTTATCAGGTAGTACATTGAACATGTTTTAAGCCTATCCTCTAATGTTTGAATCATTTGCTCTGACTGAACATATAATTGAGGAAGAAAAGTTGTACTAAAATTTAAGTAGGTTCTCAATGTCTTCTGACGTCCCTTCCAAAAGTTATAAGTAATCCTGGGATCTTGGTCAGATATATTGGAAAAAGGAACTCTATGTAACCTAACAATATCCTTGATGTAAAATCAAGAAAGCTGACCCAAAAACATTTTATCTTGAATAGAAATAAAATGTGACGATTTTTAAGTCGATGAAAAATAACTCAAATCGCATTATTACCACGAGAAGTCATTCGTAGTCCCACCACAAAGTCCATGGATGCATTCTCCCTTTTAATCTATGGCATTGGAAAAGGATGAAGAATACCCTTTTGTAACTGCCGCTCAACTTTAACCTATTGACATGTTAAGCATTTCATTGTAAAATCCGAAATATCTCTTTTCATTCAATCCCACCAATAATACTCTCAATGATATTTGTACATCATAGTACGACCAGGATGAACTGAAAATGGGGAACTATTAGTTTTAGACAACAAATAATTCTTCAACTGAGAATCAATATCCAAACAAAACCTTTTTTCAAATCATAAAACACAATTTTTACCAAGGATAAATTCTGGAATACTACCCATTTTAAGCAATTCGACCTTTTTTGTATCTCACGGTCTTCCTTCTACACACACTTAATTATGTATTAAAATGCCGTCTGCACTGAAACCTAATGAAAAAAGAGGTATTTCCTTCCCCAATAACTTCAATTCCAAAATTAATCAAATCATTTTGTCAAGGGATCATGTTCCAAAAATTACATGGTTAATGATGAATGATGTTTCTGACTCAATGCATCGTCTACTTTGTTTACATCTCCAGTATAGGATTTGATTGTGCAATCATAATCCTTTATCAGTTCAATCCATCTTCTCTGCCTTATGTTTAATTCCTTCGAAGTGAATATATACATCAGAATTTTATGGTCAGAATATATTTGACATTTGGTTCCATATAAATTATTCCTACAAATTTTCAAACCTAAAACCACTTTTTCCAATTCTAAATCTATGTGGGATAATTTAACAAATGAGGTTTATGTATTCTCAAAGCATATGCAATTACCTTATAATTTTACCTCAAAACACAATCAAGTCTCTTCAATGTAGAATCACTGTAGATGATGAAATCACCATTTCAGGAAGGCAATGCCAAAATTGAAGCATTCAACAATATATTCCTTAGTTCCTAAAAATAAAAATCACATTCTTCTATCCAATCAAATTTAACACTTTTATGTGTTAATTAGTTATTGAGCTATATAACCGAGAATAGTTCTTAACAAAACATCGTTAATATCCTGCTAATCCAAGAAAACTACAAATCTATATAACATATGTGGGTCATGGCCATTCATCAACCACTTTAGTTTTGACAGGATAAACTATTATTCCATACATATTTACAATGATACCAAGAAAATTAATCTATTGCAACCAAAAATCACACATTCAGAATTTTCAATATAGTTTATTTTCCATTAAGGTTTGTTAAAAAAATATTAGATGTATTTCATTCTCTACATTATTTTTAGAAAATACCAGAATTCCATCAATAAACACGACCACAGAATTATCCATGAACTCATGAAATATTTTATTCATAATATTCATGAATACAGAAGGTGTGTTAGTTAATCTAAATGGAACATCTACAAATTCATAATTCCCATATCGAGCAAGGAAGGATTTTTTGGGTATGCCAACTTTTTCACCTTTAGTAGATGGTATGTAGACCTCATGTAAATATTAGAAAAGTATTAATCTCTTTGGAGATGATCAAACAAGTCGTCGATATGAGGAAAATGATACTTGTTTTTAAGTGTGATGTTATTCAAAGCACTATAATAAATGAAAAGTCTAATGGATCAATCATTATTTTTAACAAACAAAAAAAGATCTCCCCATGGTAAAGTGCTAGGATGAAAGAAGAATTTATCAAGAAAATCCTACAATTGATTTTACAATTCATGATGTTCTATATGATCCATATGATATCTGGGGTTTGAAATTGGAAATGCATCATTTACTAAGTAAATTGTGAATTTGACTTCCCGATTAGGTATGACACTGAGTAACACATCAAAAAAATCAATGTATTCATTTACCACTAGAACATAATTATTCTTATCATTTTTGTTGTTTTTAGAAATATGAGCCACATAACTTTCATTTCAATATTTCAATAGTCTATCTTCTACCAAATATGTTATAAATTGTATGGGATTGTTATTTTATAAAAACAAAAACTCTTTCTAAAAAACAACTTATTTTTCTCTATATTCAATCTTTTAATGATAAACAAAATTCCAATCAATTCCCAGAATAACATCAAACTCAACTATGGTTAAAACAATAAGGATTTCAGGTAATGTCTTACCACAAACTATAATTTAATGATTCATATAAATCTCATTATCTATAATATTTCACCTAGTTTTTAAGCAACATGTTATAGATTCATTTTTTGAGGTGATATTTCCTATTTACCCAAAATATTGTCAGATACGAATGAATGTGTAGACACCGAATCAATCAAATCATTAAAAAAATATATGTAAACAGAAAAAGTACATGAAACAACTTCATTGGATGGTCTTATGTAAGCTAAAATTGTGGAAAAAGATCTCACTACTCCTTTATACTTGTAGTCTGACTTCTTTGCATCATTTGGATCTCTCATTGGGTTGGCATTTTCATAAATACCCATCTCACCACAATTAAAAATCATTATAGTTTTCTTATCACGATTATTATTTGGATCATTTTCATTTCAATCTCGGGCTATATATCCAAACATACAACATTTAAAAAATTCATAGTTTTTCTAAGACATTCCCCATGGTGTTTTCTACCACACTTTTCACAAACTGGAAACTGGATTTTCTTACCATAATATTTATTTGGTTGATTCTTACCCATTGCATTCCATCTATACCACTTTTTCTCCTTATTTCTAAAAGGATCATTATCATCTGCAAACTCAATCTCTACCATCACATACCCTCGGTCTATATTCTCATTACTTTTTCATTCACATGAGGCCAATGCCCTTCAATACCTTGGCTTCAGTCCTGAGTAAAAGCAGATGATTTTCTTATCAAGATCCATAATATGATTTGAAGCATACCTCGTGAGTCCTGTGAAGTTTTCTTCATACACAGTCACTAAATCATCCTCCTTTTTTCTTAAATTCAATGAATTATATCTCCATTCTAAGTATCACCAACTTAGGATAATATTTTTCAAGGAATAGTCTGTTGAATGCATCCCACTATAAGGCATAAAAATATTCTCTACCCCTAATATTCCTTACCATTCACCAAAACTAATCAGATTCACTTTCAAAACAATAAATGGAATGACATACCTTTGGATTGTCTGAACATCTGATAACATAGAATATATTATCAAGTTATTTAATCTATCCTTCATCAGCTACTAGTTCAGAAGTTCCATTGAAAGACAGAGGGTGTTGTTTAATAAAATATTCCACTATTATCATGTTCCATTGTTTTACCTCTAGTTTGTCTCATGCATTTGATCCACCACCATTTATTTATTTCATCAGCTGACCCATTACTGTAACAAACCACTCGGTTACAATCCCTACCATTCTGGGATATATATTCTGAAAGATGTCTTTACATTTGTTCCTCCCCTTTTTTGCTTCCAAATATCTTCTATGGACATCCATTCTGAACAAACATAGCATATACGAAGAATCATGGTGATTTTATAAAAAATAACATTTCAAATTAATCATAGAGAATTTTTTTTTCATTATTATTTTAACAACATCCTAACCCCTAATGTTATCTAAACCATCGTTTGGTACCAAATGTAAGGACACAGTCTTAATACATAGACGATATTGATTCTTTTCTTGAAAACACATCCTTTTACATGGAGGATAATTTCATGTTTATATATTTAGAGAATTGGTACATAATACATTTATAATAGTACACATTGTTACAGATTGGATACCATTAAATCATTTTCCTATTTTTTCAAAATTTATAACATTAAAACGTAAAACATGATTCCTTGAAAATTATTCAACATTAATCATGGATTCCTTCCTTTTTATACATGTCCATTAACCTGTGAAAATAATTTAAAACATGGTATGAGAAAAAAACTCCGTATGGGATATTAAATGAAGGAAAAAACAAATTATTCCTTGAATACTTGATATATATGAAATCATTTTAAAAAGGCATGCTTATCACCAATATATATATACATACTTATAAAACACGAGATTTAAAAAATACCTATGAACATAAGTAAAAACATAAACATATATTAGGGAATTACTTGCATAATCTTGTAACCCTATCGGCTACCTTATAAATTCTTACGCTCCCGACTACCTTACTATTTGTGTAACCATCACAATTACACTTGGAGTAACCATACGACCAACCTCCAACCTGCAGATTTCCAAGGCATTTGAGGGAGATAGAGGTCCCACCATTCTTTATAAACATGAAAAGAACTAGAAAATAATCATAAAACATGAATAATAGCATAAAAATATTTCTTTTGAATTTTGTAATACATAAATTTAAAAGAGGATTTTAAAAGAAAATCCCCTTACAGATATCATAAAATTGAAGAGAGACATAATTGAGTTGATGGAATTTGTATATACACTGTAATTAGACATAATTAAACATTATATAATAAAAAAACAAAAAACTATCCATTCTAATTACATATAAATAATTAATTATAAGGTTGACCCAATGAATGGAAATTAGGTTAAGAATTAACTAACCTTAGGGTTTTCTTACTTCAAACTTGTGTAAACATCCTTTATAATTATTAAAAAAGAGGTATTAGTATTTTATAAAACATGTTCATGTTTATAAAATATTATATGATCATTTACTGACATCATTTCTACCATTAATTGTTAGTATTTTTCTCCTTGCACTGTTTTTGAGTGAGTTCATTACTAAATTTCTAGGATTGTATCATGATTGAGGTTCTTTTCATTTGGAACTGAGTACCATGAATTAGAATGGAGTAATATTTAAACATTTCTATTACCATAAATTATACCATTTAACATTTTTAATTATCACATCAGGATGAATCATAAGTTAAAACATAAATGATGTTCATTTAGATCATTTTAGTGGTTTTTTGATAATAAAGACCTCATTTTGTTCTATAAATTAAACCATTGTGTAAAATAATTCCTGAACATGGATGAGACATAATACATATATTATAACTTATTCCTTCCATAAAAATTATTTTATGATCCAACATTAAGGATTTAATGAATTATGAAATCACATCGTCCACGATGTGGACAATTCAACACATAACAGACAATGTTATTAATTCTATAAATAAGTGGGAGAGGAGAAGAATACGGATGGTGAATGTTCAATGAACATTACAACATACATAATATATATGATTCTGGAGATTTCATGCATCTTTTTTAATTGGAGTTGATTAAAGAAGATGAATATAAACAAATATTGAAATAAAAGAAATCCTGAAAACTTTTTCATGAAAATTCGGCAAACCTAACGACGTCCCATAAAATTACATAATAATATTTTTCTGAGAGAAAGGGGATATGTCACCACTCTTACATAATATGGACATAAAGAGGGGAAATTTAATGAAATATCCCAACATAACACAAATGTAATTTAGGATAATAACAAAAAAAATGAATGAAAAAAAAGAAAATAAAAGAGGATATTTACCTCTTGATCTCTTCACCATGACATCCATCTTAAAGACTTTGGTTTTGAACTTTTGGTGAGACCAAAAGCTCTAGGACGTGGGTAAGAGCCTTGGGAGGATTATTGGACAGAACATAGTCATGGATCAAGGATTGAGAGGTGTGGGAAGAATATGGGAGTGAGGGTAGTATTTATAGTGAAGGAGAGGGGGTATTTTTTAATCATTAATATAAAATTTTTGCACAATATTATGAATAGTCTTAGTTCATGTGACCTAAAATAGTAATAATGGAATTTTAGTATGATTAAAATAGTGTTAGATCACTTATAATGTCATAAATAGTGTACTTTATTGATAATTTAATTATAATGATTTTTATCGTATTTTACTAATTATTGAAAATTCAAGAATTTTTTAAAATCCCAAACATTTACCATAATGATTTTTTGGCATTTAGATTTCAAAAATGTAGTCCATTTTTTGAATTTTTTTCCTAATTATTAATAATTTAGTTTTTTAACAAAATCATACTTAATTCAAAAATTAACCGTTCTAATTCAATAACTACTTCTATATCATGTTAAAAAATTAACCAAGATGTTTTTATCTTAAATCCTCACAAAATTAAAATAATAATAAAATTTACTATTCATGAGGGTAATATTACTATTCATTAGGGTATGATGATATTCAAAAAATAAAAACCTGTTGGTTTCATCAGACTCCAAATTACATACTAAATCTAATTGTAGATGACAGTTTCTTGAAATTAATAAAATAGATGTAATAAAATAACGTTTAAAGGTTACTTATAAATAAATACTTAAAAGTATTTTCCATACATTTGAAATTATTTTTAGAAAAACATGGTGTGTTTCATTATCCTACCCTTGTAAAAAATTTTCCCTAATAATTATATATACATTTTAAAGAATGAAGTGTACTTTTCCCCCATATCACTTTCCGAAAACCATGTTTTTCTTCAACCATGTGGTTTCTCCACAAAATTGTAAAGTGGTGGATTACCTTATTCCACAATACTTGTTCTCTTCTATCAAGAATCTCAACTGGTTTCTATTCATTAGAATGGTTCTCTTCCAACTGAACTACTTCTGGGCTCAAGACTGTGATTAATCAGGCACATTCCTTCTAAACAACGAAACATGAAAAAAATTGTGTACCAAAGAAAAACTCGGAGGAAAATCTACTCAGTATTCAAATATTACAATATTATCTATTATTTCAAAAGAATCCATGAACAGTGGACTTACCTTTCATTTCTTACCAAAACCCATCACACTTTTCCAAGGAGATATTTTATGGAAAACATTGTCACCTACCTTGAAAGATAAGTCTTTCTTTCTATTATCTTCTTAACTTTATTTCCTACTCTGAGCTGTCCTCATGTACTGTTGGATCATCCTCTCTTTATCATCCACTTATTCTACAAATTCTAGTCCAATCAACATAATTATAGAGATTTCAACCCATAATGCTGGAGTCTGACACCGCTTCCCATCCAAAGCATCAAAAGGTTCCAACTATACACTGGGATGAAAACAGTTGTTATAAGAAAATAGAATTAATGAAATTTGTTGATCCCAACTTATCGGGTAGTAAATTGAAACTTTTTGAAGCCTATCCTCTATGGTTTAATCATTCATTCTGACTACACATATAATTAAGGAAGTAAAGCTATACTAAAATTTTACAGGTTCCCAATGACTTCTGACGCCCCTTCCAAAAGTTTTAATTAATCATGGGATCTCAGTCAGATATATTGGAAAGAGGAACTCTATGTAACCTAACAATCTCCTTCATGTACAATCAAGAAAGCTAACCTAATGAGATTGTATATAGAATAGAAATAAAATTTGAATATTTTTTCAGCCGATCAAAAATAACGCAAATCACATTATTACAGTGAGAAGTCATTCATAGTCCCACCAGAAAGTCCATGGATGCATTCTCTCATTTCCACTCTGGCACTAGAAAAGGATGACGAATCCTCTTTTGTAATTACCGCTCTACATTAACCTATATAAATGTTAATCATTTCATAGTAAAATCTACAATATCACTTTTCATTCAATCCCACCAATAATACTATCGAAGGTATCTGTATATTATAGTACGACCAGGATGACCTAAAAATGGGGAACTATGAATTTCCCACAAAAAATCATTCTTCATCTGAGAATCACTAGCCACGCACATACTTTTTTCAAATCTTAAAACACAATCTTTATCCAGGTTAAATTCTAGAATCGTACCCATTTTAACCATTTCTAACTTTTTTAGCACACGGACTTCCATTTGCACTCACTTAATGATGTATGAAAATGTATTATGCACTGAAACCTGAAGATAAATGGAGTTATTTCCTGCCCCAATAACTTATAAGTCAAAATTAATCATATCATTCATTGAGGTATCATGTTCCAATCATAAAATGGGTAACAATGCATGATGTTTCAAACTCATGACATCTTGCACATTTTTTACTTCTTCAGTATGGTAATTGATTTTGCAATCATAATCTTTTATCAGTTCATTCCATCATTTCTGCCTCATGTTTAATTTCTTAAGATTGACTATATACTTTAGAATTTTATGGTCAAAATATATTTGATATTTGATCCGTATAAATTATGCCTAAATATCTTCAAATCTAAAACCACTGATGGAAATTACAAATCATTTGTGGGATAATTTAACTCATGAGGTTTATGTTGTCTCAATGCATATGAAATTACCTAATCATTTTACCTCAAAACACAACCATGTCCCTTCAACGAAGCATCACTGTAGATTATGGAATCACCATTTTATGATGTTATTGACAAAACCGGAACATTAAACAATCTATTCATTAGTTCCAAAAAACAAAAATCACATTCTTCTGTCCAATCAAATTTAAAAAAATTTTGTGTTAGCATAGTTAATGAGCTAGATAACCGAGAAAAGTTATTAACAAGACACTGGTAATATCCTGCTAATCCGAGAAATCTATTAATCTATGTAACATATGTGGGTCGTGGATATTCATCAACCACATCAGTTTTGGACGGATAAACTATTATTCCATACATATATAAAATGTTAACATGAAAAGAAATATATTTCAACCAAAAACCACACTTTCTGAATTTCCAATATAGTTTCTTTTATTTTAAGGTTTTTAAAAAAAACCATTAGATGTTTTTCATTCTCCAATTTATTTTTAGAAAATACCAGAATTACATCAATAAACACAACCACAGACTTATCCATGAACTCGTGAAATATTGTATTCATAAGATTCATGAATACATCATGTTCTTTAGTTAATCCAAACAACACAACTACAAATTCATAAATCTAATATCTAGTACGGAAGGCTTTTTGGGAATGCCATCTTCTTTAACCTTCATCTAATGGTATCTGGATCTCATTTCAATATAGGTAAAGTACTAATCTCCTTGGAGATGATAAAAAAAGTCATTGATATGAGAAAATTTTTAATTGTTTTAAGTATAATGCTATTCAAAGCTCTATAATCAATGAAAAGTCTAATAGAACCATATTTCTTTTTAACAAACAAAACAGGGGATCTCCATGGTATGGAGCAAGGACGAATGAAGAATTTATCAATAAAATCCATCAATTGATTTTACAATTCAAGACTTTCTATATGAATAATATGATATTTGGGTTTTGAAATTGGATTATCATCAGGAACTAAGTCAATTTTGAATTAGACTTCCTGATTAGGTATGACACTGAGTAACTCATCAGAAAAAACATAAAAGTAATCATTTCCCTTTGGAACATCATTATGTTAATCAGTTCTATTGTGTCTAGAAATATGAGACACATACCTTTCATTTTTTTCCTTCAATAGTTTCTTTGCTACCTAATTTGTTATAAATTGTATAGGATGGTTCTTTTATACAATCATAAACTATTTCTGGAAAAAAAAATTCTTTAACTCTACTTTTAATCATTTCAAGATAAATAGATAGGCAATCAATTCAAAAAATAACATCAAACTCAACTATAGGTAAACAACAAGGTTTGCAGGTAATGTCTTACAACAAACTATAATTGAATGATTCTTATAATTCCCCTTATCTATTATATTTCCCTTAGTGTTTTAACAACAAGATCTAGATTCATTTTTTGAGGCGATATTTCCAATTTACCCAAAACATTCTCATAGATGAAGGAATATGTAGACATCTTATCAAAGAAAATATTAGATAAATCTGTGTAAATAAAAAAAAGTACACGATGAAACTTCATTGGATGGTCTTATGTCAGCTAACATGGTCGCAAAATATCTCTATACTCCTTTCTATTTGTAGTCTGGCTTCATTGCATCATTTGGATCTCTCTTTGGGTAAGAATTTTCATAATGAACCATCTCACCACAATTAGAACACATTATATTTTTCTTGTCAAGATTAGTCTTTGGATCATTTTCATTACAATATCGGGCCATATGTCCAAACATAAAACATTTAAAAAAATTCCTAGTTTTGCTAAGACATTTCCCTGGATGTTTTTACCACACTTTTCACAAACTAGAAACTGGATTTTCTTACCATCATATTTATTTGGTTGATTCATACACATTGCATTCGATATAGACCTCTTCTTGTACTTATTTATAAAATTCACATTATCATCTGCAACCTCAATCCCTACCCTCAAAAACCATCCAACTAGTTTCTCATTACTTTTGAATTCACGGGAGGCCAACACCCCTCAATACCTTGGGTTCCATCCTAAGTAAAAGCGGTTGATTTACCTATCAAGATCTAGAATATGATTTGAATCATAGCTCGCGAGTCTTTTGAAGTTGTCTTCATACAAATTCACTAAATCCTCCTCTTTTTTCTTAAATTCAAGGAATTTTATTTCCATCCTAAGTCGTACCACCTTAGGAAAATATTTTTCAAGGAATAGACTTTTAAATTCATCCAACTCTAAGGCATAAAAATCATCACTACCCCAAATATTCCTTACCATTCACCACCACTAATCAGATTCACTTTCAAAACAATAAATGGAAAGACATCCCTTTTGATTGTATGACCATCCCATTACATCGAATATATTATCAAGGTATTTAATCTATCCTTCAGCCGCTAGTGGATTAGAAGATCCATTGAAAGAAGGAGGGTGTTGTCTCATAAAATGTTCCATTATTATAATGATCCATTTTTTTACCTTTAGTTTGTCTCTTTTATTGATTCTTCCACCATTTATTTCCTGCATCAGCTGATCCATTACTATAACAAACCAATCGGTTCCAATCCCTTCAATTTCGGGCTGCAGATTATGAAAGATATTGTTATGTTGGTTCCACTCCTTTTCAGCTTCGTTGTTTCTTCATTGGAAAACCATTCGGATCAAACATAGCCTAGATGAAGCATCATGGTGATCTTTAAAGAAAATAGCATTTCAAATTAATCAAATAGTGAATTTTTTTACATAATTATTTTAACTATATCATAACCCATAAATTTATCTAAACCAACATTAGATACCATCTGTAAGGACCCAGACATAATACAAACATAATCATGAATTTTGTGTTGAAAACACATCCTTTTACATTGAGGATCATTTCATGTGTACATCTTTAGAGAATTGGGTCATAATACATTCATAACAGTACACATTGTTACCTAGTGGATACCATAAAAGAAGTATCCAATTTTTTCAAAATATAAAACATTAAAACTTAAAACATGATTCCTTGACAATTATTCAACATTAATCATGGATTTATTCTTTTTCATACACATCCATTAACCTGTGAAAATCATTTAAAACATGGGATGAGAAAAAAACCTTGTAACAGATATTAAATGAAGGAAAAACAAATTACTCCTTAAATAATTTTTATATATGAAATCATTTTCAAAAGATATACTTATCACCTATATATTTCTACTTACTTGTAAAACATGATATTTACACAATACCTAAGAACATAAGTAAAACCATAAAGTTATCTTAGGTCATTACTTGCATAATCATGTAACCCACTCTACTAACTTATAATTTTTTACGCTCCCGACTACCTTACTATCTGTGTAACCATCAATGTTACACATGGTGTAACCATACGACTGACCTCCAATCTACTGATACCCAATGCATTGGAGAGAGATATGGGTCCCACCATTCATCATAAAAATGACAAGAACTAGAATATAATCATACAACATGAATAATAGCATAAAAACATTTCTTTTGAATTTTTTAATACATTATTTTAAAAGAGGATTTTAAAAGAAAATTCCCTTACAGATATCGTACAATTACAGAGAGACTTAATTGAGCTGATGGAATATGTATATACACTGTAATTACACATAATTAAACATCATATAAGCAAAAACCATCACACAATCAATTCTATTTCAAATTAAAAAATTAATTATAAGGTTAACCCAATGAATGGAAATTAGGTTATGAATTCACTTACCTTCGGTTTGTCTAACTTAAATCATTTTTAAACATCATTATAATTGTCAAAAGAGTGAAATTTTTATTTTCAAAAACATTTTCATGTTAATTAAATCTTATATGATCCTTTCCTAACATCATTTCTCCCTTTAATTGTCAGTATTTTTCTCCTTGCACTGTTTTTGGGTGAGTTCATTACATGATTTCTAAGATTGGATCCTGATGGATGTTCATTCCATTTGGAAGTGAGACCCTAGAATTGGAAAGGAGTAATATTTACACATTTCTAGTACCATTAATTATACCGTTTATCATTTTGAATTATTGAATCATGATTATTCGTAAGTTAAAACATTAATGATGTTTGTTATGTTCATTTTAGTGGTCCTTTGATAATAACGACGTCATTCTGCTTTATAAATTAAAACCATGTCTAAAAGAGTTACAGAACCATGGATGATATATAATAATTATATTAAATTCTTTTTCATCTATATAAATTGTTTCATAACCAAAATTTAATTATTTAAAGAAAAACGATATCACATCGTCCATGATGTAGGTAATTAAAGACATCATGGACAATGATTTAATTCCTTGAATAAGATGGAGTGGAGAAGAATAGCGATGCTGATTTTTCCATAAATATTAGAACATACATAATATACATGATTCTAAATCATTCATGATTCATGGATAAAAGGATGTGATAAACGGAGCAGAAAATAATGGAATCATGAAATAAAAGAAAACATGAGAAATTTCTCATGAAAATTCGGCAGCCTAATGAAATCTCTTTAAATTTCAAAAAAATGTATTGATGAGATAATGGGGATGTCTCATCACTATTACATAATATGGATAGAAAGGGTGTATGGAATGATATAACCCAACATATTTCAAAGGTAATTGAAAATAATAAAATAAAATAAAATGAATGAATGAAAATAAAAGAAGATTTTTATCTCTTGATCACTTCTACTTAAGATCCATCTTAAGGGAATTTGTTTTGGACACTTAGTGAGACCAATAGAACTAGGATGTGGGTAAGAGACTTGGGAGGATTATTGGGTGGAATATAGTTATGGATCATATCTTGAGAGGTGTGGGAAAAATATGGGAGTGAGGGAGGTATTTATAGTGTTGGAGAGGGGTTATTTTTTATTATTTTATTCATTATTATAATATTTTTACCCATGATTATGAATAGTACTATTTCATGTGACCTCAAATATTAATAATGATATATGAGTTCGAACCAAATAGACTTACATTACTTATGATGTCATTAATAGTGTTTTTTACATATAACTTTATTATATAGTATTTAATCGTATTTCACTATTCATTGAAAACTAATGAATTTCAGAAAAATCCCAAAAAATTACCCTAAACATTTTTCACTGTGTTGAATTAAAAAATTATCCCTATTTTTAAAATAATTTACTAAATATTATTTATTTAATTTTTAAATAAAATTATTCAGAATTAAAAAATGAACAATTCTAATTCTATAACTACTTCTATATCACGATGAAAAACTAACCAGTATGTTTTTATCTTAAATCGTTATGAAAATAAAATAATAATAAAAACTACTACATATTAGAGGTCATATTACTATTCATATTACAATTCAATAGGATGTGTTACTATTCCCAAAAAAACATGTTGGTTTCATCAGACACCAAATAACATACTGAACAGAATTGTAGATGACAATGTCTTGAAATTCTAAACAATGAAATGGAAAAATTATTTTCATAGTCTAGTTTTAAATATATACTTTAAAAAAGAACCATGAATATCTATTTATTTATAGAAAAACATTTCTTGTTACATCCTATGTCATAGTTGGTGAAGAAACCATGGGTCACTATTTGAATTTGGTCTCAACCTGCTAGTCCTACGTAGGAATTTGCTATTCTCTAGGTAGGAGTTGGTGAATTCCTAGGTGAATTATGTTAGTATTTTGGAGAAGAAAGTATAGAAATCTAGTGGTCATATATTTTCATAATCCAATTTAGATATGGTTGTTTGTTTGACCATATCGTGGTCAAGGATGTTCACACAAAGTGGATATATTGGGGGTCATATTATAGTTACTAATTCAATTAGGCTTTCAATGAATAGATTAAAAGTTATATTTATATAGAAATATACATAGAGTTTAATCCATACCCTTAAAAATGTAGCTAGTCATTATGGATAGTGGAACAATATAATAAACATGATAATTCATGGATAAGTGATTTATAAAGAAATGGGATTCTATGATGATGTTAAATCATGTATAATATAATTATGATTTAAAAGAAATTTATTACTTGAGAAAGAAATCAGAATTGAAATTTATGCATGAAATGGAGAAAATAAGGTTTTGAAGAAAGTAAGATCCACAGATCATAAATAGAATTTTTTTAGAAACATTGAAGAAATTGTGTACAAATATGAAATGTGTAAGAATGGATCGAAATGAATTAATAGGGGAGATCGAAGAGCTATCTAAATATATTCAATGCGCTACCACCCAGTTCATTATATAGGCGTTTTTTGTCACGACATCTACCTATGGTACATGATGTGTACCTTCGACCTGTGTCATTTTCATTCGGATCGCCAGCATGTCACACAGTACTTGAAAATAAGATGTTTGACCAGGTACACGATGTGTAGAAAAGTTTCACAACATTTACTCCAGCATGGTAAATTTTGTGTGGAATCCTCTAGATATTCATGCTAACTGGTTTGAGTAGATTTCATGATGTGGCTAGTCTGGTCACGACAGGTAGTATATTTTTTCTTCTTGATTTATGGCCATGACCTGGATTCTTGGAATGAGTTAGGATATGCTCCTATAGTACACGACAAGACTTTCACCATCACATTCTGTACTTGGTTGATTTTTCACTTTTTATACATTTTATATATTAATGATCGGTGATTCTTTTTTCTAAAAAATTAGAAGCAACACACATAGATTATCAAAAAACTAAAAGAAAAACATTGAATAAATGATAAAAAAATTAATATAAAAATGATTATTATCAAATCCCTCCATCTGTGAACTATTTCTTGATCTCAATAAATACATCTCAATAATTATTTTATAAAGTATAAGAAATTTGTAATGAAATAAATATTTATTATGTCCATGCACTTCAATTGCATCTAATAATAGATAAGTCAATTTCCAGAATTAAACCAGTATAGAGAGATAGGCATGCCTCACACTCTAGTGTTCAAAACAAATTCTAGTCTTTTAATCATAACCTATTAGTTGTTCCTTAATTTATATGACCAATTTTAATCTACCACACCATTCTTTTATTTCATCACTCTCGGTAGAAAATGTAAGTAGTGGTATGATCGTACCCTATGAAATTATCCCTAACCATGTGCTTGGATTGGTTCTATCATCTCAAATGTGTAATGATAAGAACCAGATTAATCTTGAGGTATTTAGGTAACCAGGTTCTGTTGACTTTGTAGTTATTGGTAGGTATTTAGAATGTGAACATTCAGGATAAAAAGGTGGGTAAGTTATATAGTACAATAGAGAAAGTGAATGAACATGTGTGATAATGTTCCTCTTTTAGACGTTCAAATCCATACATCATTATCTCAGGGTTGATCCATATGTGCACCAAGTATGTATTCAAAAGAATGATTGTATTCCTTTCCTTTTTCATTATCTTTTTAATTTTTATGTTCCGAAATCCATTCCTATGATATTTTTCACATCCATCACCTTACCACATATGCTCATTCGAGGGATTAATCGATCTAGAAAATGGTTAATTTTTACCCTCTTAGTGAACAACCAAAAACAATTTCAAAATTGAATTTATATTTTTAAAGAAATAGAATTTTTTTGAGTTACACAAAATTATATATGGATCACAACCTCGTTGTCAGGTGATCAAACCATAAATATCTAGAAGTGTAAGCATATTATGTTGTCTGAATGCCTCTACCACACTTGATCAAATATGTCCTTATGTATTGTAAATGAAGTAGAGTATAAAAGGAAAAGTGATTGGAATATGTTTATTCTAACATGTCCTTTATGGAATATATGGAAAAAATATTGGATTGATGTTTGGTGGGTCTTATGGAATACTAGATATCAAAAAATTCTTGAATAGTTTTAAATGAAAACTTTTTCAGTTATCATTTTGATAAGATTTCTGTGAATGTTCAAGTCAAATTAGTGGCCCCCAGTATCACTCATAAGATACACTCATAAAATATTATGCAATTTAATGCTTAGAGTCCAATCATGTAGTGAGAAACAACAAAAAATTTTCAATCACTAAGGGAAAATCCTACAGATGTTCAATTTGTCATTATTTCAATTGGTTTGAATCTGAATTCTTCCCTAAACTCAATAAAGATTCTAAACCAATTGAATGTTTGAAATAGTGTCCTTAATAATTTTTATTTAATTGTTTCTTCAATTAAAAGGGTATAATGATTCTCATGTTTAAAGTATGTTTATAATTCCAAAAAATTTCTCTTATACAAGTTGTAATAATAAAAATTTAAGTGTATCATCCGTGAAACTGTGAGAAGACCCTCAACATTTAAAATGGGACAATGTACCTAATGTCAATGAAAAATAGGTGAGAGTGGTGTAGAAGTGAATTATTATGTTTTTTAAAATTCCATATTGGATAAAATGAAAATGATAGGGAATTAGGAGTTCATTGGGAAAAGTGGTATGCCATGGGGGTTTTTGTGCTATCGTAACAGGAATATCCAGTATACCTGAAAAAGTGTTATAAAATAAAATCATTCACAAGATAACATATATTAATCCAAAGGTATAAGAGTCTAAATAATAGATAAATGGGTAGGAACATAGAGTGAGTAACTAAAAGAGTCATTTTATTGAAATGTTGATATGTTTACAATGTAGCTTCATGCTACACATATATTAAAAATGAAAAGAGAATGAAATTGGCACAAAACCAATAATGTGAAAAAATGGAGATGAACTATGAGTCACCTCCCATAAATATCTAATGAAGCAACATTATCGTGATTAATGGATAAATATTTTTGTAAGATAGTCAACTGTCATTACTGCCCCTTTTACACTTATTTCTGCTTGAGGTGGTTTTCTAATGCTCAAATTGTCTATTTTGTTGGTTGATTATTTTGAGTGCATCTATTTGGGTTTGGATGTGGTGTGGTAAAATTGGAACCATTGGTCATGGAGGATGCTGCTATTAGTGAATGAAAAAAAATATCTCATGATGTTTTCATGAAATATTGAGGATGTGATCGAGCACCCATTGTTATAAGACAACTGGCAATAATAGACAATCAAGGATGGAAGATTATTCTGAGAATATTGACATTATAAATAAAATACACGATAATTGATACACAACATATTATAAAAATGAATTCCCAAGTATATATAGTTGTCAGTAATCATATACAAGGTTGGAAAACAAAATAAGGAACATTAAACCATTCCATGTACAAGGAAAAGTTCCAAAAAATAACAAGAGATAGATAAAGTGAAGATAAGATTTCTAGGCCAGAATCATCTTCAAGCGTCATTCCACAGCTAGGTGTCTCAATCATCTGGATGATGGTAGTCGTGTTCGTAGTAACTACCAAGGATATAGGTGCATCGGCAGTGGGTGGTGTGTCGGTGGAGGTATAGGGATTGGTTGGGGTGGTGGGTGGTGAAGTTAAAAATCTGTACCGGTCCATGGGTCTAGAAGTTGGATAGATGAGTGGTTCCTCATTGATGGCCTCATTAAAAACCCCCATTCTCCTATGACCTCGCTCAACCAGGAACTCCTTCTATGTGGATGGGTTGGTGGGATGGGAAGGTATGTCTATAGGGGTGATAAGAGTGGTGTAATTTTGGAGGAAGAAGGTACAACTGGTGAGGGAGAGGGTGAAATGGAAAATAAATTGCACTTAATGTATAAGATATGAAGGTGGGATTATATTTGGTAAAAATAACTCAAGCCGCCCAATATATCAGCCTAGATCTTGGATAAGGTGTGAAATGATGATGGTGGAATATTCTATGGGGTGTCGGCAGAGGTCGTGGTTTGTATGAGTGTCATAGGTGTGGATTTCTGAGCATGATTGGGTGGTTATGCTACTACTACTCTAGATGGATACTTCATAGGTGTTGGATCTTGGATGTCTGGTTCCTAGAAATTTATGTCTCCTACATTGAACAGCATCCTCATCTTGTGAAAGAGCACAAGATCGATCATATCTAGTGGTCCAATAGAGGAGAGGGGCTGTGAAGTGTCAAAAACCTCTAGGTACATAGAGAAGAATGTTATTAACGATTGACCCACAAGTGTGTTGCACATCCATTGTTCCAAGGTCCTATACTAATAAGTTAACTAGGAAGCCATTTTGATGGTCATGACACCCACTTCTCTTGTAATAATTAGCACATCCACCTGGCTAAATCTGCCAAAAATCTCAGCCTGGGGAAACCAGCCATGTGCCATGGATCCATGTAAGATGTGAAAAGCAAGGCACTATGGATATGTTGACATGGTGATGCATGGATCGATATGAGATCGAGGGCTTCTGGATATCATAGGATATAACTTCATTGAGATGTCAAGAGGTGTCCATATTTGAAGCATAAGATAAAGGTACCAAATGAAAAACTCTGTAGTATAAATGCCTAGGCTGACCCCAAAATTAGAAAAATTCAACTCGTATGGGAGTCCACTAAGGTGGAAATAGTGACATTCTATGACCATATCAAAGGTGGAAAAAATTCTCAAAACAACTCCATCTGTGTCTCCTCTCAGACCATCAGAATGGTGGAAATGTGATGAGCCTCGAGGAGGTCGGTGATAGCATATGCAATATACAGTTAGGCGAGGATCCTAATATCTAGGTTCTTTTTTACCTCCATTGTTTTTTCTTGAATCATGATAAAATTTAACATGTGTATTAGGTTGTAGAAAAATAATATGGGTTAAGGTGTGGTTCCTCATCACATGAAATTATTGTGGCGTCAGACCGCGCCTAGGGGCCTGGTGTCACATGGGCTGTTTCTAGTGCAGAAGGATTGTCAGCTACTGAATAAGGATTTGTTGAAGCATTCCATTATGTGGATGGTGAGGAAGGGGATGAGGAATATGTGGTGGAGGTGGGTAGTGGTCATTTGGTGCAGGAGGGATTGTGTACTGAAGTAGCGAGGCCGAGGGAGTGGTGTCATGGGATGAGGAAGGTGTGTGGGTAGCGTGAAAGTGAGGGAGATTGAGAGGTTATGGAGAAAGTGTGAGAGAGATGGAGTGGTTGGTTTTGTTTGTTTAGGTTGCGAGGGAGAGGTAGAGGGGGAGGCGAGGTGTTGGGGTAAAATTATGTGGGTCATGAAATTTTAGTTTGCAACCTTAAATTTTTTAAAAACCGAATCGAAAGAGGGCACAATGTGTAAAACATGGTCGTGTCAAGAAATTAATTGATGTTTAATTTTTATAGGATAAAAACATACATGTCATGATCATTAGGTGTAATATGTGAACATATCTATTGTTTACCCAATTTCCTTTGTTCTTTCGTACTCTATATCCCTAGAAACTATAGAGTCCTCGTCACTAATACTAATCTAACGTACAACAAGAGTTCCATACATGTGTTGCCTCCAAGTCATAACTTCCATTAAAGTAAGGATATTGACTCCTTTTTTGTTTTTGTGGATCTTGAGGACAATGAAACATCCTTCATGGTACAGTTTTTGAAATTTCATTATCCTTTGACCGTTTAGTTTGAATGGTGGTTCTCTGTCTCATAAAATTTTGATTGATCCATAATGAAAAATATGGAAATCCTAAAAAGGACTATATCAACATGTCATCAACATACCAAGGAATATTCTTAATCTATAATTTAATTGAAAAACTTTATTTAATTTAATGAAGTATTGTCTTGTAATTTGTTGGTCATGCCATTTTTTCATTTTCACTTTTAAATCCATAAATTTTTTCTATGCATCTCTACTGATTTATTCCATTGTGGTTAAATGAAATAACAATTCCTCTACATGCTTTCATAAATCTTGATTCATCTTCTTAATTAACCCAAATGAACGATGGTCCAATTTAATCTAATTATGAAATTGTTTATATTAAATCATTCAAGATGGGATGGTGCCTAAGGGTGATTTGTATGCAGTTTGATATGCCCAAAATGAATCATCCAATATTAGTATATAATTACTTATACTTGTGTTAAAAATAATTTCTATGATTTGTTTCATCTCCTAATTTTACAGTTTATCATTTCTGTTTGTTTGTGGGTGATTGGGGGTTCCGGTGTTGTATCGTGTTCCATATTTTGGAAAAAAATTTGTGTTGGCTAATTTTAGAAATCTATTCCACAATCAATAATGAGTAGTTTCAGAAATAAAAAACCTGTGAACACATTATTTTGAATCGAATTTATGTCTACCATTGTTGTGTCTTGTTTTGTGGCTTTGCCTTCAACCCACTATGAAACAAATTCTACTGCAACTAGAATTTATTTCATGCCATGTGATAAGGTGAAGGGTCCCATAAAGTCAATACCCCAGACATCAAAAACATCTTATTCCTAAATGGGGTTTTGTGGAATCTCATTTCTTATATTGATGTACCATGTTATTAATAATCTATAAAATTGATGGTAGAATCATATTTGATCATGGTACAATGAGGAATAAAAAATATACTTTGTAGGATCTTTACCATAGTGTGCTCTGTTCCATAATGGTGGGTAGTTTGTGACGTGAGGAAAATTTTGATCAAATTTTATAAATCTTCCTCCAGGTTATAGCATTGTTCAAGGCCATTGGAAAAATTGGTGAATAGAAATGGTTCAACCAAAAAAATTTCTTTGGAATCCTGAAGAAATTCACCATGTTGTTAGTATGAGAGGCCGTTATGGAGATATCATGTGGAAAGATTGTTATCCATGTCTAATAACCAAGGATTTTTTTAACAGTATACAATGTCGCATCTCAAAAATCTACATCATTATTAGTCATTCTATCTTATTTAATTATGGTAAGGGGTATTCTGAGAGGTGGTCATCAATGAGATTTTAAGTCAGTTTGGTGTCCTTTATTACAATATAATATTATTGCAAAGAATGAATCAAGCATATCAATCATGGATTTATGTGTTTCATATTCATTAGGTATCAAAGGGCGTAACAATTTGTATGGATTAATATATTGTATAGAAAGTTGTATGAATAGAAATTTTCAAAGGAATATTTGGTGGCGAGAAGTTCCTACTCCATTGTCATATAATTGACCTCAGTTTTATTCAATGTGTAGCTAGAATAATATATTGAGATGCATATGTTATTAATATGTTTTCTAAGCATAGCTCCTACAACAACGTCACAGTCTCCGCGCATAACCTCAAACCCTTTTTCCGAATTCGGTGCAATGATAACCAGAGACACAATCATATTTTTTTAGTTCTTAAAATTCATTTTGGATGTCCTCATAGAATTAAAAAGGAATTCCATTTAATAACAAGTGTATTACTAGATGTGTGAAGTTGGAGAAATCTTTTAAGAAGTGTTTGATGAATCATGTATTCCAAAAGAAACTTGTGGTCTCTTTTATAGTTGATAGTTCCAGAAGAACATTGATGACTTTGATCATTACGAGATCACCCTAAATAAATTATTTATAGATTTTGTGTCCTATCACAATAAATTCATGAACCATAAAGTGAAATTTTTTCAAATTCACCCCTAATAATTCCCCTCAAAGAATTTGAGAACCAGTTCTACATTTCTCACAAATATATCATCTAATCTTCTATAGACATAGAAATAATAAATTAATATGTCAAGAAAGTATTCATCCATATCATGAATAATGTATTTCATGCATATTTATAATGTTGATGATGCGTTTCACATACCAAATAACTTGTGTCTATATGTAAAATTAATAAAGGGGGAGGTGGATGAGGTTTTGGACCAATCAGTTGGGTCTAATGTAATATGATCATATCCCGAATAGCCAATAAAATAATAGTAGAAATCATGATTCTCTAGCCTCTATTGAATTTGATCCCTAAATAGTATGGTAAAATAATATTTTCGAATTGTTGCATTCAATGATATTTAATCTATTAAAACTCTTCATCCAGTGATGGTTCAGGTTGAAATATGTTCATTATCAGTTTCCTATTCTATAGTGATTCCCTTTGCAGAACTGAGCTTGACCACTACATTGTTGAAAATATTCTTCATTGATTTGAGGGTCATTCAGAATAGGTATCTGTTTAAAAAATGGATTTTTGTTGATTCGGAAATGGATGACTTTGTGGATTGTAATTACAATAATTTCAATCTTGTGGTTCCACATGTCCTGATTTGCAATCATGATACTGGTGCAGTCCACCACACATATCCCATGACTAGATATCTAGGACTAGGGTTCGATGGGGTAATATGATGGGTATTTAAATTGACTTATGCTTCTTGGTTAGTGCATTGACTTATGCTGATAACCATGTGATTTCATCAACTTTGTGGATTCCATGTTGGGGTGGTCCATGGTCACAATACCACATACGAGAATTATGGGACACATTTTACAAGATAGACCTACAAGCTTCAAGTATATTGAACATTAGACCACCATCAGCGGCAGCATCGACTGAGTTTCATGCCATTGACTGGAGTCCTTGATTAAATGTAATTATTTGAATCCAAGTGTAGAGTCAGCAATATGGACTTTTACCCCTTTAGTTTTTGAATCAATATCATTATTCATATGTGAACAATTAATCATCTAGTGTAATGTTATGAATGTAATTCCAATGGTTCCAAGTTCAGATCGGTGGAAATTATTTAGTGAGAAATTATCTTTGGATCTCATCCCATGCCGTGATTAACTCAAGATCATGGATTTTGATCCCATCATTTGCTAAATACCTTAATGAAAAATGAACGACTTTGTGTCTTCTCACATGAAAAGATATTCCCTAGTTGAAAATGGTATCCAAAACCTCTAGGAAATTGCAAATATGTTCAATTGTGACATTGCTCTCAAGACCACTGATTTTTTCCATGTTTTGGATCATATGGATGAGTCTAGGAATGATTTCAAAGGGATGGTCTTGAAAATATAAGAGAATGATATCTGTTTTTTCACTATGGATTGATGTAAATCAATATTCCATGATGGTCTTCATAGGGTGTATTAGGTTTCTATCTAGTATGAATTGATGATTTGGACAGTTGGGTCCTAAGTAGTGATTTTTCTTAGCCATTTTTGACTGTAGGATTGAAAGAAGATTCCTTTCGGTATCGGGATTGATGGTCAAATTTTCTTGTGCTTCAAGGCTCCTTGATTGGGACTAGGTACCTTGGTAAATGCACTAAAGATTATGGAGAAAAAATCAAGGTATTCTTCAAATTAAATACTAAATATAGTTAGGGAATGTAAATCCTATGTTTTTTAAAACCAATAGTTATTGTACAAAATTGTGTTGTCTCCCTGGAAAAGTGCCAAAATTTCAAAGTCCATTATGAAGTGGTGCCCTTACATCATCCAGCATGAATCAAATTTGAATTAATAATTTGTCCCAAAAATTCAGTAACTTCTAAGACGTAGTGTAGTGGGAGTACAAGGTCAAATCCATAGGGATACTACTATTTAAACATTGTGAGGATCTAGTTTCTAATCTTATAAGGGATTTCATTATATAAGTATTTATATTGTAGTTTGGTATATGTTCTATTTTGGTTTGAAATTTAATTATAAACAAGGGGTCCGGATCATGTCAAATATCTAGGTGAAGTATATCTTTTAATTCAGACCACGGGAAGCTCATATATCTTAGTTTGTGAAGCCAATAGGTGGAACTGGTTGACTTTGGTCTTACCTTGGTTTTTCTTCCTTGGAAGTAGCAATATCATGGTTAGGAGGTTGTGATATCCTAGGCACATTGATTTTCAATTTCTAAGAATAATGTCTCCAAATATAATTGTCAAAGCTTAGTTTACTAAAATTAGGATAGGGTTGTTTGTATAACCATCCTATGGTTATGGACATTCACACAAATGGGATATATCAGGGGTATATATCCATGTTATTAATTAAATTAGGCTTTCCATGTTTAGATTAAAATGTATATTTAATTTTTCTGATAAATCAATATTAATCCTTATCAATAAGGAATGTGGATAATAATTACGGAGAGTGGGAAACTAAAATAAACAACATAATGTATGCGAAAGTCAATTATAAAAAAAAGAGATTACAGGATGAAGAGAAAACATTTATAGAAGAATTATAAATTAATTAAAATTACTTACTTGAGATATAAATATGAATTGAAATTTACGCATGGAACATGGAAAAGATGTTGTTGACGAATGAAAGATCGATGACTAATGAATTCAATAGAATTTAAAAAAAACTATGAATAAGTGGAGTATAAAAGGTAAAATAGTAAGAATGGATCAAATTGAATCAAGATGGGAGAAGGAAGAGCTCTTTTTATATATTTAATCCTCTTCCATAACATTCATTACATTTGTTTTTTAGTCATGATGTGTACCTATAGTACACGGCATATACCATTCCTGCATGTCATTTTCCATCAGATCTCTAGCATGGCATGTGGTTCTCTCAGATAGGTTGTCTGACCAAGTGCATGACATGTATACATGTTTAACAATGTGTACTCTAGAATTTTATCTTTTGTGTGTACTCCTCGTGGATTTCTCACTAACCAGTTTGAATGGGTGTCACGATGTGGTCGATCTTGTAATGACGTGCAATTTCTGTTTTCCTTCTGGATTTGTGGTCATTTCATGGATTAAAAGCATGGATTAGGATGTGATATTTAGGTACATGACATAAATTTCAACATCACGATGTGCACTTGGCTGATTTTTCACATTTTCTGTCTTTTCATTCTTGAAAACATATTATGATTTTTCATATATAATTAGACACATACCACCTTTATTATCAAATAATTATATGAAAAACTATGAATATAAGGCAACAATATATATATAGAAATGACTATTATCAAACTATACATAGAATTTGGACCTCCTGAATCCAAAATTGATAACCTTTTTTCATAATTCATTATACATATGTTGCAAAATAAATTTTAAAATATTTTTCGTAAATGGTTATGAAAAAATAGTTTTTTGAAAAAATATTTTATTAAAATTGAAAATGTTTTTATAATAAATTAATGTATAAATTCAAATTAATATAAAATAAATGGATCATAATGAACTAATTAAAATTTCAATCTAATAAAAACATAATTTAACATTATAACGACTCTAACCAAATATATTGTTTTTAATAAAAATAAATATATTCATTATTCATTAAAAATTGATTTTTATGATAAAAAAATTAAAATATAAATTGGATATATTTGATTCAAAGATGATGTAAATTTTCTGAAATAAAAAAATATAAAAGTGTCAAAACTAGAATTAAAATTGGTTCTCCATTAACATGCGTCAAAACTATATTGGATTGAAAAAGTCTACTTTTATACAAAAAATTGAATAAGTTATTATATAATGTATATAATCCATATAAAAATAATTTTAAAAATTATATTAAATATATTACATATATATTATCTAAATAAAATCCACCAAGAGAGGTATTCTTATTTTATTAACTCAAATTTTTTATTTAAATATATTTTTTCAAAAAAAGAAATATTATTCATACCTTCCGTTATAATGACTATGTTATAATTTAACATAATAATATTTAGTTTTTCACATAAAATCATTCGTGGGTAAAATTAAATCTATCAAAATAACTTAAATGTTTGTTTAAAAGAAGTCAATTATAATGTTGTGTATTCCGCAAGCTAACCCAATTTTTTTAAAAGTGCACCTCTATCTTGGTGTAGCATACAACACATGACCTAAATGAAAATTTAAAAATACTACATCATAAAAATATCAGGTTATTATATTCTACCCCCCTAAAAATAATTTCCCTCAAAAAAAATCAATGTTGTTATAAATTTATTAATTCATGAATGTTTCATTCATAGATACCCACATAATAAAAATTAATAGTAAAACATTTTTTCAAAAAATGAAATTTGAAAAATTAAAGTTACACAAATTAAATCATAAATTGGTATCTATGTAGGAGAATAAGTGATGATTTGGGAATAGAAAAAAAGAGTAAATAATCATAGAGATTGATAACGACCATTGATCATAAGAAATAATGTGATCAAGAGAAAGCTACAAATCACAAATCCATAATCTAATGAGGTGACACCCCAAGATTTTATGAAAAATATTCGTTTAATTTCATTAATGTCATGTGCTGTATGCTACACCAAGATTACCTTGCGCTATACAGAACACCGTATTAACTTGCAGTATACGCAACACAATTCATGGATAGTGTTATACACAATTTCATGTTCATTTGATAGAATTTATTCTACAAAACATTCAGTGTGTATATATATATATATATTCAATGTATAAATGAAAAATTGTTGGATTCTGTTATAATGAAACAAAAAATCAGTCTTTCACTATACGCAACCCTGACTTGGCTTGCATTACAAGCAATCACAACCTTCCTCGATATCGTGTGTTGTACGCAATACCAGGTTTTCCTAAACAACGATATATTATTATAATATTTTTATGAACTAGCCTTTATGAATAGTATTAACTAAATTTTGAATTTTATAACATTATTATTAATCTGACATATTTTTTAGATCATGGTATAAGAACAAAATAAATTTTTTTTGTAAAATAATTATTTTAAAAAAAATGCAGTTTTGACGCCTTTTGATTGCGCACGCACTTTAAATATAGTTTTTGACCTGTTTATAAGTTCAATTTGACAAAATAAAATTCTTATTTGGAATCATGTTTTAAAAATTTACATTGGATAAAATTTTCATATTATTATGGTAAGTATCATATTTTGATGAATAGTAAAAACACGCTATATTTCAATTAAAAACAACTTTTTTCATCGCAATAGTTTATATGGTTAAATTATAATATTGATTTGTGTTAAAATATAAATAGATTATATTTTTACCATTTAATATAATGTATGTCATTAGCATTGATTTTTTATTAAATTTGTAGGTTAAACCAATTCAATCTTTTGCAATGTTTTAAACAAAAACCTGTTTTCATTCGACAATGGGATTAATATTAATTTAAATTATGCAACTTATTTGTATTGAATTTTGAAAAAATGGATTCCATATTTGTAATAATTGGGTACAAATTATGTTAATGGGCTACTTTTTTATTTTTGGGAATTATGAATAGTAATTACGGTAAATTTTATTTACCATAGTTAAAGGTAAATCGGGTAATTAAGGGTAAATATAATATTATAAAATTACCCTAACACATGAAAAAATTCTATTGGATGGATAAAAGTATACCCAAATCAACTAAGTGTCAGATTAGATTCATTTTATAGACTTTTGACTATGAAAATAATTTAATTATTATTAAAACGAAAGAAAGTGACAACATGTCACTTTCTTAAAACTTATAAGTATAATAATTTTAAATTAGTGATAAACATCATAAAACATTGAACATGAATAGTCTCCATAAATATAATAAAATTATCTACATAATGATAATTTATTTAGAATTTTTAGGGGTTAAATAATTGTCATTAATGGTGATACATTAATGATGTAGAAATTACTTATTAAGTGAAAAATCAGTAATATAGTTTTTATTTAAATAATAATACCCAATAAAAGGCCCAAAAACCTGACAAAAACATATTGGTAGTATATATCTATACCATAATAATCCAATGACCTAATATATAACCGTTTTGAGTCTTATAAAATTGATTATGACACTTATATTATATTATTTTAAATGATGCCAAAGTTGTCACCTTCATAATTTAATAAATATAACAATTTAAATATTATTATTTTAAGATGATAAATTCACGTAAAAGTATTATTGTGAAATTTAATAGATTTATCTTTATCATAGGATTTTATTTTATATTTTTATGCAACAAATATGTATATTAAATAATTATAAAAAAATGTTGTAGTAATTATTTTGTAAAGAGATAAACCAAATAAATGGTTTTAAAAATAATAAAATAAATATTATATGAACTATTTAATGTGCTACAATAATTTTATAGATACATATGTCCTTTTATGAATCTATTAAAGCTTTTATTTTCAACATACCTTCTGTATATGTTTTATTTAAATTCAAATAAATGAATAGTGTCAAAATTGACACTATTGTTATTTTATAAAAATAACATATTATAAAATTGTTTAAAAATCACAAAAATATTTACAAATTATAAATATAAATTTATATGGTAAAAAATGTTATAAAGTATCCAATTATTGAAAATTCACAACAAATATGTAATTATTTATTATAATTTAAAATTTTGAATGTTATTACAACAAATAAAATTAAATTGATTAAGTAAGGATAAATCATGTTGAAAATGTTTATAATAAATTCCTAACATGTCTAAATTTTATTTTTGATGATATTAAAACCCTATATCATCTAATATTCTAATATGAGTCAGTTTTTGAGGTTTTTAAGTGGGGTTAGATTTATTATAAATTAATATTTTTTAGATTTTCAAAGGTGCCCCTCTCCTCCCTTATAAAACGGCACCTCCTCCCTCCTATACTCACACCAATTTGAGCCTTCATGCTCGACCAACCCCAGAAAAATTCTCTTCTCAACTTCCCTAGAAAAATCCTATAGGTCCTGGTCTTATTCAAAGACCAATTTTAGTTCCCTAAGTGGAGGTCTCAAAGAGGTGCTTCAAAGAAGAGGTAATGTCCGATACCGATTCTTTCAACTCTATTTCTTCTTCCACTTATTCTTCTTTAGTTGTTTCATTATGAAGTAATAACATCAGTATAACTCATATAATTATAGGTTATTATAAGTAATAAAAAACTCTAATTCACCATCTATCCATCCTACGGAAAATGAAATCACCACGCTTGCGTACGTATGGAATACCGTCTCCACGACGTGGTGAAATCTGTTTTTCCACCAACACCTTACATGGATGGGTATAATGGTGTAATGAATAACTATATATGGTTATTATGAAATAATATTAATTATGATCTATTAAACCATCCACTCCCATTCTATTCAATAATTATGGGAACAATATCATCGCTCGTGCGTACGTACGGACTACCGTCTCCACGACGCGATGAGATTGATTCTCCATGTTAACCATACATGAATGATCATAATGTTTATTTAATGAATAATAATGAAATATATGAAATAATAATTCTACTGGATTTATGTATATGTATGTCATCTATTTAGATTCATTCAATTCAGCAAGGAAACAAAAACAGCGTTCATGCATACGTACGGCCTACAGTCTCCATGAACTGTGTATTTCATTCCTTTTATAGATCTATAATATATATATGTATCTGATAAATATATATTAAATATAAATCATGTTTTACATTCTGGAATTTTTTATATCATGATATAAGTAATAATATCACGAATGACAAGTTGAACCACATACGATAAATGAAATGATTTTACCCAAAACGCTGCTTTAACATGGAATTTACTAAAGAATGGTTAATATAAAGTCAGAATTGAAACATATATGATATCATAACACTGAATATGATTCTATAATAATTAAATAACATTATTTATATCATTATACATGAGTTTCAGATACATATGAAGCATATCATACATAATGTAAGGGATAATTTTTCAAATCTCATTTTTATCTGAGATTGCTTATTCGTAAGTATTTACTAGGGTTATTTCTATCATCCATGTCCATGTTTTATAAAAGTATATTCGTGTTTGTATAAAGTCCTTTTTACCCATTTTTACTTTTACCCTATGGTATGGAAGGAATCATTCTATTATTTACCCTACAAGGTACTTTTTGACTTTTCCAACAAAACTATGAGAAGAATGTTTTTTTAATGTATACGGCATGAAAGGATTTTTACAGTTTTATAAAGCCTTATATTCATGAAGCTTAGTCCAAAATATTTCATGAATATTTTCAACAAAATACTTTTCTTTTAAAATTTCACGACATTTTGGGAAAAGAAAATTGATTTTGAAGAAAAAAAAAGGTTATTTTTCTCCAAAATTAATTTCAAGTGTTTTATCAAAACCATTTTTCATCTATGATGACATTATTTCATATGTGTATGTTTCAAGTATCATGTCTATATGATTTACATGGTTTCAATTTTCTTATTATGTAATGATATTCGTTTCTTTTATATGGATTATGTGATGATTGGATGATGTTTATGAAACCCATTTTATTTGTTGGGTTATTATGAATGATGTGTGTTTATTTTCTGTCACAAGTAAGAATGAATTCATTATGAGATGGGTGGGACCTATATCTCCCTCCAATGCATTGGGTAAAGATTTATATCTCATGAGATAGACATGGTTGGAATGGAAGGTTAAACCGTTTCAGTATTATAGGACTTGAACGAGGAGTGAACTCGATTCAGAAAGGGACTTTGTCCACAAAGATGGTCTTGGAAGCAATGCCTTGGATACTATGGAAATAATATCATGTTATTTATGGTTTCCACAATTACATGTTTTATTCCCATGATATTTTATCATTTTTATGTTTCATTATTATCTATTCCTTACGTACTTCCATGTTTTATGTCATTACTCAAGCTTTTGATGTTTAAACATTATGTTCTTGTTTTTATGTTCAAATGTATATGGTATGTTTTATTTTATCCATTGATACCCTTACTGAGAATTTGAGCTCACCCTTTTTATGTTTTCTTTTCCCTAGGTTATAAAGAAATGTTTTAGGTAAGAAAAAAAGGGGAAGATCTTTATGAGAGATGTTGAAGATCTTTCACCACGATTAGAAGATTACGTTCCATGTTTCCAAAGACACTAAACTATTATGGTCCTTGTGTGACTATTTTTGTTATGTATTATGTATTCCACTAAAGTAATGTAATTTCCATGTATGTCAAGCTTTGGGTCTTTACAGTTGGTATAAGAGGAAAGGTTTAATCATCCTTTGGAAAATAGGATGCGAAAATGTTAGTGAGATCCCTAGATATATTTCTATGGTATGTCTAGGGATGTCCCTAAGGATAAGTATATGTATAGGATATAGTCCTAGAACTATGGTAACGATCTTAGAATTTTACCTAAGATGTTAGATATTGAGGGTTCTCCCCCTTTACTATTTTGTTTTCCCTAGTATTATTTTTGCCTCTCACACTATTCTTTTTGGGTTTTAGAAAATGGCTTGAAACAAGAAGATTCATGATAATGGAGGATATGACGGACAATGGAATGATATTCTTCATGAGAAACCAAATGAAAATGGATTTGGAAGTCCAAACATCGTTATTATGCCTAATGAGAAATCTCATAATATGATCAACAATCTCAACATTGGTAAGTTTCCCGACTCATATAATAAGAGAAAGATGGAGTTTCATGATGATCATAGAGGAATGAAAGTTCAATTTCTCTCATGTAAATCATGTGGGAAGAGGCCTCGGGGATATTGTTTCAAGGGAACTAGAAAATGCTTTGGGTGTCGAAAAAATGGACACAAAGCCAGTAAGTGAAAAGGAAAAGGTTCAGTTAACACCATGGATGAGGATAATTGTATTGCTACGACATCAACAATGGTTAAATGTTTTAAATTTGGAATGTACGGGCATTATGCAAAACAATGACCTAAGGTAAAGTCTCATGAAGAGAATCAGTACGGCCGTATGGGTAGTATTTATATTGATGACGATGAAGAGACTACAAATGATATGTGACATGAAAGAATTGTTGATGCTCGGTCAATGGTTTATGAAGGTAGTGGAATGATTACATGTTTATCAAGTGTAATGTTGCATAAGTAATCTCATGGTACTATGGAATTAAGAGACATCTAAGGATTGTTACACTGTTTTCTTTCCTTGAGTTTTGAAAGTGTATGATTAATGGTACCAGTATCCATGAAAGGTTATTCAGATATTTTTGGAATGTAGATGATATGCGCATAATGAAGGTTTAGGGATAAAATTAAATGTTTGATAGTATTCATGAGCTCATGACTGTTATAAGGAGATGGTCATATCATGGTTTGAGTATATAGAATTTTTGGATTTGGGTATGTGGAAAGAGTTAACTTTTGACAGCATTCATGTTTTCACTAAGGTTTAATGGGTATTCATTTTTCAAGAGAATACATGATTATGGTATCCACATGATTGGAATGTAACCAAAGGATATATGGGGAATAAATGATGGTATTCACATGCTTGGTTGATGACATTTCAAGTAATTGTTTACTTTATACTATGATATTGGACCGAAGTATTTTAGATAAGCATAATGATTGGAATGGATTATGTTGGACATAAGTTATTATTGTTTAAGGATAGAACTTTTTTTTATATTATTGATTGGATGTTATAGTAATGTAGTTAGGACAACCTGCAGGACGAGCGACATCCCATCGAGTCAGACAATGCGGTGGGAATCAAACCCACAACCGAAGTGTGAATGGCCTTCATGCTCGGCCCAACCCTTACAAGTTCTCTTATCCACTTCCCTTGAAACATCCTAGAGGTCCTGGTATTCTTCAAAGACCAATTTTAGTGCCCTAAGTGGAGGTCTCAAAGAGGTGCTTCAAATAAGATGTAATGTCCGTTACCGATTCGTTCATCTCTATTTCTTCTTCCACTTATTCTTCTTTAGTTGTTTCATTATGAAGTAATAACATCACCATAACTCAGATACTGATATGTTATTATAAGTATGAAACAACCCTATTTCACCATCTATCCATCCTATGGAAAACGAAATCACCACGCGTGCGTACGTACAGAATATCGTCTCCACGCCGTGGTGAAATCTGTTTTTCCACCAACACCTTACATGGATTGGTATAATGGTGTAGAGAATAACTATATATGGTTATTATAACATCATACCGATTCTGATATATTATACCATCAACTCCAATTCTATTCAATTATTAAAGGAACGATATCATCGCTCGTGCGTACGTACGAACTACCGTCTCCACGACGCGATGAGATTCATTCTCCATGTTAGCCATACATGAATGATCATAATGTTTATTTAATGAATAATAATGAAATATATGAAATAATAATTCTACTGGATTTATGTATATGTATGTCATCTGTTTAGTTTCATTCAATTCAATAAGGAAACGAAAACAGTGTTCATGCGTACGTACGGCCTACCGTCTCCATAAACGGTGTATTTCATTCCTTTTATTGATCTATAATATATATATGTATATAATGAATATATATTATATATAAATCATTTTTTATATTATTTAATTATGTAAATGAGGATATAAGTAATAATATCATGAATGACAAGTCGAAACACATAAGATAAATGAAATGATTTTACCCAAAATGCTACTTTAACATGGTATTTACAAAAGAACGAGAAATATAAAGTCATAAGTGAAACATATATGATATCATAAAAATTAATATGATTTTTTAATAATTCAATGACATTATTTAAATCATTATACAAGAGTTTCAGACACATATGAAGCATATCAGACATAAGGTAAGGGATAATTTTTCAAATCTCATTTTTATCCGAGATTGCTTATTCCTAAGTATTTTATTGGGTTATTTCTATCATCCATGTACATATTTTATAAAAGTATATTTATGTATTTTTAATGTACTTTTTACCCATTTTAATTTTACCCCATGGTATGGAAGGAATCTTTCTTTTATTTACCCTACAAGGTACCTTTTGACTTTTCCGACAAAAGTACGAGAAGAATGTTTTTTTAACGTATACGACATGAAAGGATTTTTACGGTTTTATAATGCCTTATTTTCTTGAAGCTTACTCCAAAATATTTAATTAATATTTTCATCAAAATCCTTTAGCTTTTAAATTGCATGACATTTTGTGAAAACAAAATGATTTTGAAGAAAAAAAGATATTTTCCTCTAGAATTCATTTCAAGTGTTTTATCAAAACCATTTTTCATCTAAGATGACATTATTTCATATGTGTATGTCTCAAGTATCATGAATCTATGATTTAAATGGTTTCACTTTTCTTATTATAAAATTATATGTCTCTCATTTATATCGATTATGTGATGATGGGATGATGTTTATGAAACCCATTTTATTCATTGGGTTATTATTAATTATGTGTGTTTATTTTGTGGCACAAGTAAGAATGATTTCATTATGAGATGTGTGGGACCTATATCTCCCTCCAATTCATTGGGTAAAGATTTATATCTCATGTGATAGACATGGATGGAACGGAAAGTTAAACCGGTTCAGTAATACAGGACTGGAACGAGGAGTGAACTCGATTTAGAAAGGGACTTTGTCAACTAAGATGGTCTTGGAAGTAATGCCTTGACTACTATGGAAATCATATCATGTTCTTAATGGTTTCCACAATTACATGTTTTATTCCCATTCTATTTTTTCATTCTTAATGTTTCTTTGTGATCTATGACTTACGTACTTCCATGTTTTATGTCATTGCTCTTGATTTTTATGTTTAAACATTATGATCATGTTTTTAAGTTCAAATGTATATGGTATGTTTTATTTCATCCATGCTTAACCTTACTGAGCATTTGAGATCACCCTTTTTATGTTTTCTTTTCCCCTGGATATAAAGAATGGTTTTAGGTAAGAAAAAAGGGGAATATCTTTATGGGAGATGTTGAAGATCTTCCACCACGATTAGAAGATTACATTCCAAGTTTCCAAAGACACTAAACTATTACAATCCTTGTGTGTCTGTTTTTGTTATGTATTAAGTATTCCGCTAAAGTAGTGTAATGTCCATGTATGTCAAGCTTTGGGTATTTACAAATGAATCATGTAAAAGGTCATTCATATCCTACAAATTGATGATAATTGGACACCCTTTTATATGTTAATTATAATTATTATATTTTAATAATTTTCATGAAAATATATACTTACATTATTTTAGTAAATTATCTAATTTTTTATGCCTTGAAAAATTTCCACTTCAACTGTAATTCAATGAAATGATGTTGAATTTTTTTGTGAAGCATTAGCAGATCATGTGAGCCATTAATAGAATTACCAGGAATATGATAAGTATTTATCAAATTAAAAAGGTTAGAAAAAAATATAAAAATTGAATAAGTCTTACTATGTTGGGATAATACTTTATTAAAAAAATCATCTAAATTTTAAAAGAAATTTTCTATATATTGATATGTTGATAATCTTTATGAATTTTTAAATTCAAATACATTGTAAACTGTTAGACTAAATTGGATTATCATTTATCATTTATATATCATAAGGTATCTCATGTTTTTCAAAATCCAAAAATTTGAACACATTCATCATGTATTGTCTTGAGTCATTGTAATAACCTGGATTTCAATATATAATTATCAAAAAAATTCATGTTTCTTTATTTGTAAGTCTAAAAAGATGTAAACTTCATCCTTGATAGCATAATCCACTTTTGAACAAATCATTATTCATTTATAAGGAAATAATTTATGTCCAATTTACTTAATCATAACCAACATATCTTTATCAAAATATCATTATATCATCATCATGCTCATATAAAGGGATATCCATCACTTATTCATGTCTTTTCTGAAAACATCATCTTTTTTACATCAATAACTTTTGATAGTTAGTTATACCATTTTTTATATGCTCCAAAATACTTATTGAAATAATATAGTGGAACAATAAATCAATATTTAATTATACAAAAACTACATAAATATACCTCCACAAAATTATTCTTGAATTATAATACATACAAATTCAATTATACCACAAAATCATTTTCTTACTTCCCATCTACAATAGATATATCATGTGAATTTTCATTTTTTTTTTCCTCAAGAGGATATTTATTTCAAAAATCCTCATTAGTCCTTGATTTTTGAAATTGGTTAGAATAATGGCCATTTTACTTTCACGTGAAACACAACGTTTTGGGAGGCTTACTCATTGGAGACTTCTTTTTAATCCCATTAATTCAACACTGATATTGTTGATTACCTTCTATACGATACATAAAACATTTATCAATCCCCTAAAGTCAGTTTACTTTTTCCCTCATTCAACAATTTGAGAATAACTAAAATCTAATATTCTTTTCACTATATATTTTATAGCATATATAGAATTGAATACTTATTTTCTTACCATAACCATGATATATATGGGTAACTTCAGTCACATGTTCTATAAAAAGAATACAAGAAAGGTACTTACAAAAATAATTGTTCTTAAAGTAATCCATATCCATGGAGTCAATTTTATTTTTTTTCCTTGTATTCATGATTATATTCGACCACATATTCACTTTACCTTACAAGAGTTATGTTAGCAACATAAAATATTCACATTATGAATATCTTAAAATGAAATATTTTTTTTAATTGAATATATCAATTTCTCAAAAATTAGTTGATTGGTTATTCTACAAAAAGATGGAAAAAATTTCTATAATAATGATTCAAGATAACATTGTGCCCTCCTTTGGTCGTTTGGATGCCTAACTGGATTTATAGTCATGGAAACATGATTCTTTATTATAGCTCCCATAACATTCAGTTATTCTTGAGGGTAATTTTTTCATTTCCCATTGTATTATTCATTAACATGGGTCCTTTGGGATAAAATAATGTTATAAAACACAAAAATAATTTTGTGAGAGGAAAAATCCTAATATGAAAACAACGTAACCAAGATGGAGTAATTTCAAAATCTAACATATTATGATTAATCGTAGGTTCTCTATTATAATTACCAAAAAAATTAGATAGTAACCTATATATATATATATTAATTGTTAGGGAGATTCATATTTCCTTATAAATTTATCTAGGGATCTCACTAATTTTTTCTCATCCTAGTTTCCAATTGTTGACTAAATTTTTCCTATGATACTAACAATAAAGCCCCAATCATGATGTACATGATTATTTCACATTTTTATATGAGTACTCATTACGTTTTAAAAATTCACATATGAGGAATGTAATAGTTTAGTCTTTTTAGAAACATGGTGTTAATCTTTATAACATGTGAAATATCTACAACAGATCCCATAAATATCTATCACTTTGGTTATTATATGTAAAACCATTCATTATATACTATATAAAAGAAAAAATATAAAAATGGGGGGATTATGATCTCAGTATGGGTATGAAAATAAAATATCAAATTGAACATGATCTTAGTAATGTAAAAACATGAAAATAAATTTTCAAAATCATAAAATTTATAACACATATCAAAAGAATTAGGTATGAAATAAATTTTGGAAGATCATAATACCTAAATCAAAAAGGAACCTGATATTTGAGAGAATAAAATTGGCATAAATCATTGAATTGTGGAAAACAAATAATAAAAGAAAATAATTTTCATATTATCCAAACACCGATTCCAAGACCATCATAGTGGAAAAAATCCTTTAAAGAACCAATTTCACTCCTCGTTTCATCCTCATATTAATGAATATGGATTTACATACTATTGCATCCTAGTAATACTAAACTGAGTATAATTACCATTCCAACCATGTATTACTAAACCAAGATCATTTGAAATTCTATTCCTATATATATAATTATATATAATTAAATACATAATGAATTTGATTGAGATATCGGTCCCACCCATATTATAATGAAATCAATATTATGTGTACCCAAAAACATAAATCATTCATTATATCATAACCCAAGGAATAAAATAGGTTTCTTAAAACTAATCACAACATAAAATAATACATAAAAATAATTAAAAATAATATCAAATTCTAAAAATAATATAATAATATGATTAATATAAATTTTAAACTTGAATAATATCCTTATTCCAAGAGGAAATTTTTCTATAAAACATTTGAAATTAATTATTTACAAAAATATAATTTCTTCTTCAAATTATTCTTTTTAATAAAATAACATTTAATTTCATATAAATTAATTTCATTAAAAATAACCTTTTCAAATTATAAGGGAATATCCATGTATATAATGAATTATGAGAGTGTAAAAATGCATTCATGTCATATAAGTTAAAAATACTTTTCATAATCTTTCCAGAAAAGTCAAAAAGTACCTTATCTGGAAAATGAAAGAAAGATTACATAAAAAATATCTAGTAAAAATTATAATTGAGAAAAAGTTAATTTAAACATGAATAGTACTATCTTAAAACATTTTATGAAATAATTTTTATAAATTGTGTACATGTATTATAAATAAACCCCATGAAATACTTATATATAAATAATCTCGTATAATAATTAAATTTTGAAATGATCCCATAGCTTTGGTCTCTGTTACTTTATATGTGATAAAACCCCATGTATAAGGGTTTAAATAATTTCATTGACATATTATATATTTATATTCATTTTCTAATATCATAAGTTATCATATTATTACTTGTTTGTCAAAAACATTTTCACTCATCAATCATGTATTAAATAATTTTTTCCTTACACATGATTTTCAGATAAGGTATTACTCCTATTCATAGGTTAAACAACTATTATTATGATATTAGAATAAAATATATAATATTTATTCACTCTACTACTTTAAATAATCATTCATTAATTAATATCATATAGAATGAATCACATCGAATCGTGGAGATGGTTGGTTGTACGTACTCATATGAAATGATATCATTCCTATAATTGGGGAACCTTATTGTAGTGGATGGTGTATATAATATATCTAAATAAATATCATGTTATAGTAATAATATTTATTTATTTTTTCCATCATTACAGCCATCCTAGTAATATGGTGATGAAAACGGACTATATTATGTGGTGGAGATGGTATGTCGTATGTACACCAATTTGGTGATTTCATTTTTCATATGATGGATAGAAGGTTGAATATTTTTCTTCCAAAACAATAATAACATCTCATAATATTTTTCCCCATATAGATTAATTTTGGATGGAATGAACTAGTGAATATTAAATAGAAGATAAAGATGTTTTAAAGAATCAGTAGATAAGATTACCTTTTTTCAACGAGCTCCTTCTAGATGTCCTCTTAAAATAAATATAGTTGGTTTTTGAGAAGACTAGAACATATAAAATGTGGCTAAATAAGGTGATAATGGAAATAATCAGGGAATAACATATCCTGAAAGATATATTCCATGTTAACATGTGAGGGAGGATGTTCCCTTTTATAATTGATGTGTGGGGAACATTTTGAATATGTAAAAATATTAATATATAAATAAATAAAAAACCATAAAAAATTCACATTTTCCTAATTTTAAATATGAGATTGGATATGGTTGAAATTTACTAAAGGGATAATGTTAAGGTAAGATTTGATATCTAATTAAAATGTATCCTTTTAATTATACACATAATTTTTCTATTTTATTACAACTGGGGTAACAATTAATTCGATATTAAAATAGTAAAATATTTTATAATTTGATTTTATATAGACCATAAATAGATAATTTTGGGCATTTTAAACAAAATACTAATAAATATTTATCTTTTAAAATGTTTTACTAATTTTTAATATTTTAACAAAACATTATCTTGATAACATATCAATATTTTCAATCATTAAACTATTAATTTTGTGGATTTTTAATAATACAGAGATAAGATGTTATCATCTCAAAAATACATACTTATATCACTAAGGGGTCATGTTCATCTAGAAACATAATTTAATAAATTAATTTTCCTATGTTATATAAATTTTAATATTTTTATAATCATTAATTTCATAATTAATTTAATAAAATAATTTCAACATCAGGTTTGTGTAATTTTATAATATATTTATTTGTGGAATCATATTTTTTATTAAAATATAATAACCAAGATAATTCTTATGTATTTAATTAGAATAATTATTGTCTTATTTATCTTCTCGAAAATCCAAAATTTGAAATATTAAATTTAATAAAACATAAATGTGACCACATTAACATCATTTTAAATAAAATATTATAAGTTCCATAATATTTTCCATAAAGGTAAAAATGGTCAGTAATATGACCCTTGGATTATTTTTCTAGATATATACTCAAAAAAAATATTTCAAAAAGTTTTTGGTTTTTAATAATTATTATAATTATATTTATATTTATTTTATAGAATTTTCATAAATTAAATAATTTTTGCATCGTTAGTGTATATGCCATAAAGTAAATTATCTATTGCCACAAGTTTTTAAATAAATTAACAAGGAAAATAAAATAAATTTATATTTCAATTGTGACTTTATAGTCGAATTTATCTTCTTTATGACCATATATTAAAAATATATATATATATATATATGAAAACATGAATGTGACATTTTTAACTTATATTCAGTAAAACAATATAAATAACATAATTCTACCCATGTTACCCACAAAATCAATCATAAATTTTTATCATAAAAAAATGTTTTCTAAAATAATATGTTGAATATATATTCATTCATAATAGAAATGTTTCCCCATGCAGACAAATAATATATATTAAATATAATGAAAATGATACTTTGTTTCTATCTTTGATTTAAATATTATTTTATTCAGTTCAATGGAAAATTTTATTTTAAATGACGTAATTTTTATCCTTAATTTATAAGGATTTATTTTAATTTCTCAAATAAAATTTTCTATTTGTTTAGGTAATTTTATAGTTTCTATAAATTTATTTTTAACATAAATTAACTAATTTATTATTTACCGTTGTAATAATATTTACCATGGTTACTATTCATATTGGTAAAAAATTAAAAGGAAAAACTTAAAAAAATTAGACATTCAGAATCCAAATTTGAAATCTACTATTCAAAATTCAATACAAAGATGTTATAGTATTAAATATGAAATACAACTTGTAATATATCATAAAAATATTTTTTCAAAACAAGATCTTTTAAAATAGAAGATCTTTTTATTATAAATTCATTTATTTAATAACTTTATGAAAATAATTGTATCCATGTGAGCTGATTATTATTTAAAACTAAAATAAAGTATAGTTTTACTCTTTACTGATATTCAATGGAAACACAGTTTTAAAAAAATTAGTAGTTTCATTATTCAGAATAAATTAATTTTATCAAAAAAATAAAAAAAAATTTCAAATGTGAATTTTGATACTCCACTTTTAAATATGAAATTTAATATTTCAAAAAGAACATAAAATTTTTTCAAAAAATATTTATAATTAGTGATCCATAAAAAGTTGGATAATGTTTATCTTTGTAAAAAAAATATTCCTTTTATACAAAAAAATTAATTTGTTCTTGTATCATGTCTATAAAACAAATAATAAACATTTTATTACTCTGATTGAATATTTTTCAAATTTATTTCATTAATAATTTCTATAATATGTGATCATATTATGTTATAAACATACTTATTTTCAATTTCATATTCTTTTAGGTGAATGTTGATATTGTTCATATCCCCCATTATACTGAATACATTATAATATATCATAATAATATTTAGTTTCTTACTTAAACATGATATTTTGTGAAATTATTTCTATCAAAATAAATTTAAATTGTGTGTAATGGAAGCTAAACACAATTTTGTGTACACCCTATGCTATGATGGTGTTATGTATATTGCAAGTTTATCATGGGTTATCCTATAACATATGACATCAATGAAAATAAAAAACTATATCATAAAAATCATGGGGTGTTATATTTATCATCTATATAATGGTATTCTTATTTAATTTTCCACTACTAAAGAATAATATGATTATTATAAATATAGTTATTCAATTGATCAATGATCCCATTTTTAAATTCTTATATTCTATATATAATTTTTAATCTACATAGATGATAAGAAACATTTTTGATAATTTGTAAAAAGCAAAAAACAAAAAAAAACAACAATAATTATTTTAAATTTCAAATTTATGATAATATCAATATTTAAATTATTCCTTACATAAATATAAATCAATAATTAGAGGTATAATATTATAAATAAATAATTTGTCTTCTATGGAGAATATATATTCTATATCAGGTGATAAATTTATATTTAAGTATTTTCGTTCCTTATGTACTATAAATTCTATCTTTTTGAATTTTATGAATTCCCCAAAATCGATAGGAGAAATGATCCAATTATTAATGCCTTAAAAACATATAGATAAATCATATTATATAAGGAAATATATATTTATATTATTAAAAATAACTAATCCCATTATGAAATCCCATAAATTTATCTATTATTTGGGATCCCAAGAATCAATATAACTTTTGATTTTTAGACATCAATGATCAAATCAATATTTTACCATATTATGACTCAAAAAATATATTTAATTTTTATTTTATAATTTGTAAATAAATAATCCATATAGTGTAATAATGTTCATATACTTAGTATCTATTTTTATATTTACTATTTACACATTTATGAAATATAAATATCCATTCACATTTAAGCACATTGTGAATAAGAAACAGAAATAATAAATTTCAATGTGATTGGAGAATGAAATTTGAATTATGTAAATTTTAATAGACTATAATAATGAATTCAAAAATAGTTTTCATTATCATAGAAATTTATCATTGTGCATGATTGATATATCTTTTATCTACAAAGCATTTTTAACTGTTATATTTTTATTAAGTATTGATTTTATAATCCCACATTAATATAATTATTGGTACCAATCAATTCAATATATTGGTATATAGAATATATAAAAAATGTTATAGGTCATAAAGAATATTAATAACATATTGATGATTAATAAATCGAATTGATAACAGAATATTTTATATTTATTGTTAAATATATAAAAAAAATAGAATCATGAATATTTTTAAAAATATTAAAATTATTATATTTAAAACCAATTTCAACAATATGTGGTCATTCCTATTAAAGATGATATTTATGATCATGACATCCATGTCCTTTATATAATATATAGATTTATTATAGTAAATATTTATCCAATTGACAAATGATAGGGAGGCCAAATTTTTTTGAAACTATAGTAATCATCAGATGATAATGAGATGGGTATTTCTTAAATATGATTCTCTTATAAGAATAAATATTTTAAATAACAATCCATCGAAATATAGGATCACAAATCAATTATTATATCTCATTTATTTTTTGTATTATCAAGAGCCCAATTTTTATTAGAATATTTTTCACTGTATAATAATATATTTTGTATCATTTTATAGGGAATATATTTCATAATGGATGAAGAGATTATGGTGTACAGGGTGTTTGTGATTTTAGCCTAGACGAAAGTGGTGGATAAATAATCAATTATTTTTGTCGTTGCGAAGGAAGAGGAAAATGAAATATTAAATAAGTTATGTTTTAAATTAAATGAATTTTTAGATTATTGAATGAGGTTAGGATGAGGTATGAGAATGATTGTGTTTGATATGGGAGAAGTCTTTTAAGGTTAAATAAATAAATTATTCATTATTGTGTAGTTTTAAATGTGTATGGTTAAATTTTGATGGATCTCTATAGACATAAATTAATTTTGAAGATCACTCTTATTGTGTACAACAATGGTAATATGATAAAGATAAATTACAGCTAAATCATTTTTATTAATTCATAAGTATAAACTTCTTTATTATAATCATTTTCTTTGATGATTAATCACTATAATGACATATTATGTCACTAAGTTATATATGAATAACATTGATACTACCAACTAGTTACTAAGGTCGAATAGAATTTTATATAAATGAATTATATACCTTTTTTTCATAATATCTTGTCATATATATTTTTTATAATTACATAATTGTTTCTCATAAATAACATATATAAAACAACACACATAACATCAGACTTTTTTATTTTAGTTCAACATTTATTTTTGCATCTATTTATGGTTTGTATATATTATTTATTATACAAAATTTCATGATAAAATTTAATGAGATTATTTTTATTATATTATAATTTATTTTAATCTAAGAAACATATCTTCTTAAAACGTTTTTATTTTTTCATTATTTTAAAATGGCCTTGAAAACTATGTTTAATATTATCCCCTCAACTAAATGGAGTTGGTAAACAATATAATATTATGTTTATGGGAAACTAATGATGTAATTGTTTTTTTATTATTACCCTATGATATTTCAAAACATATACTACATTTAAAATGAATCTTTACATTTATATATGTTCAATGTATTATTTCATTTTTAAAAGTGTAATAGTTTCTTTAAAATGAATTGAGGATCGATATAGTTTGGTTAGTTACATACACTACACATTATAAACCTGGTAAAATCTATGATCCATGAATAATAATGATTCTATAATTGTGTTGAAAATTGGTAACATATATATCATTTTAAAACACAAATAATATTTGGATGTTGGGTATTTAAAATATAAAGATAAATATTTAAAATAATATGACTTCCTTAATATATGTTATATTAGTAAATAAGTGAGAAATGATCATTAATGTAAATAATAGATAATTATAATATAATACAATATCCAATTTAATTTTTAATTATCATCACATATACATATATATAAATTTATTTTATTTCATTAATCATCATTTTGACTGGATAAAATACCCAAAAATATTTATCTTCAAAAGAAAATAAATTAAAAAATAAATAGAATTTAATTTTTTTAAAATAATTTGATAATTAATAAAATATTTAACAATAATTAATACTATATATTCCATAATATTTATATTTAAATTTTTAATATTAATTTTTTTTATATTTATGCTTTTATGCTTGTATGATTTAATGATTATTCATAGTGGACACAGAATAGTTTCCATTATTTTATTTATTTTGATTCAAATGTGTAAATATATATATTATAATAAAATGTAGTTTGGTATTAATTTTTTATTATAATATGTAATGGCCTGGACCCCTCTGGTCTATTACATTGTGAAAATGTGGTGTTGGAGGTGTTCTGGGCGGTCAAGGTGACTTATCCTCATCACATTGCCGAATTTCCAGTTCTTTGAATAATGTTTCCAATTTTATGAACAGTATCGGTAGATGAACATTGTTTCTATCGGTGAGGTTCTATCGTTGGACTTCTATCGGTAGACTTGAACAGTGTTTCTATCGATGAGGTTCAATTGGTGGACATCTAACGGTACAATTGAACAGTGTTTCCAGAACGGTACCCTTCTAACGGTGTCCTTATAACGGTAGACTTGAACATTGTTTCCAAAGTAGTATCCTTTTAACGGTGACCTTATAACGGTAGACATGTACAGTGTTTCCAGAACAGTATCCTTCTAAAGGTGACCTTATAACGGTAGACTTGAATTGTGTTTCCAGAACGATAACCTTCCAACGGTGACCTTATAATGGTAGACTTGAACAGTGTTTCCAGAACGGTAACCTTCTAATGGTGACCTTATAATAGTAGACTTGAATAGTTTTTCCAGAATGGTAACCTTCTAACGGTGACCTTATAATGGTAGAATTAAACAGTGTTTTCAGAATGGTAACCTTCTAACAGTGACCTTCTAACGGTGGACATGAACAGTGTTTCCATAAAGGTGAGGTCTAACGGTGACCTTTTCTTTCCTTTTCCAAATTTTGAGTATGTGAAAAGTGATTCTAGCTTCCTACAGTTTTTCCCCTTTGACATTTCCTTTGATGTAAAATACATTTAAAGCCTTATTTTAATGACTCTTTATCACTACCCGACCCTACCCACGCTCGAGCCGCAACTACACCAAGCCCGCCTCCATAGGCTAGGGGCCGGCGACTAGCGCCGAAGGCACAAAAACACGGGGAGGCCTTTTCCTAGGTACCTGTACACACCCACACGCAGCACACTCAATGCAAAAGTGCAGAGTAAAAAAGGAAGAACAAGTAGAGTAAAAAAGAACAACTTCTATAAATAAACCACAGAGTGCATCGACCATAACAAGTACAAAGTAATAACTGAAAAGAAAAAGGAAAAAACACGCGCCCAACCATAAAGTACCACAACCCGACAATAGGTAAACAAAAGAAACAACTGCCGGGCCTCCCACCTGGATCCCTGCCATGACCACCACACGCGGTCCAAACTCCCAAGCTCCTACGCTCCACTGAAGTCACGCTCCACCTGTCCGTCGTCTGCAAGGGAACACCAAGTGCGGGCAAAGCCCAAGAAGGGGTGAGTATAAAAATACTCAGTAGGATACCATGAAGGCTCGAGGGAGCAAAAAAGGAGGTACCGAAGAGTGAGCGGTAGAGCGAACAAAAAAGTAGAGGAGTACAACTGAAAGTGCAGTAAGAGTCCAGCTCAACCCAATAAGAGAAAGGAGATAGACTTATCCAGACACAAGGAGCTGGAAACGGTGAGAAGACGAACTTCCCGTCGAGTTTTCGCTACCTATAGCAGGAGAGTAGACTCGTCCAACCATGAGAAGCTAGACACGGAAAGAACGTGGCATACCCCACGCGTCTTCACCTCTCCTGGAAGGAGAGCATCCAATACCCAAGGAGTGGGTACTCATACGAGGTATATACATATATATTCTCTACAAAGAATCCCAAACAAGCTCGTAAGGGGATCTTAGTCCTGTAGCTCAGCCCAAGAAAAGAGTAGCCAACAATCCCAGACATAACCCATCATCGTCGCCCACCAACCCGCGCGTCTGTCCTGAATTGCAACCCAAGGGGCTCAGTCACCGAACCTTGATACTATCCGCTTTGGGTGGCATTGACTCACCCGCACGGTTTTCGATCGTGACGCAAGAACGCGTCTCGGTGGGGAAAGCGCCCCTCGTACATGAGAGTTCTAGGAAAGTCAAACCACACCTCATCTCTGCCCTGTAGTCGAGAGGTCTTCTCAAAGCCAAAGCTATTCCATCACCGACCCGTACAACAAAGGGTCCCACTCCGGTAATCACGGAGGTAAGCCACAGACTAGCCTATTCAGAAGGATTATGTCTGGAATGAAAACCGGTGTCCCACTGCCCAGCCCCGCTGGAGGGTAATTCATAACCAAATATCAGGTGACCCACTGCCCAGCCCTGCTGGAGGGTAACCATAACACATCATCAGGCAACCCACTGCCCAGCCCTGCTGGTGGGTAGACCATAACATATCATCAGGCGACCCACTGCCCAGCCCCGCTGGAGGGTAGACCTAGAATAAGGCGACATGCGACCCACTGCCCAGCCTTGCTGGAGGGTAGACCTTAATACATCATCAGGCGACCCACTACCCAGCCCTACTGGAGGGTAGACCTTAACATATCATCCGGCGACCCACTGCCCAGCCCCGCTGGAGGGTAGACCTGGAATAAGGTGATAGGCGACCCACTGCCCAGCCGTGCTGGAGGGTAGACCTGGAACTAGACGACGGGTGACCCACTGCCCAGCCCTGCTGGAGGGTAGACCCTAAGAGGTCGTCGGGTGACACACTGCCTAGTCTCTGCAGGAGGGAAGACCCTAAGTGCATCGGGTGACCCACTGCCCAGTCTCTGCTGGAGGGTAAACCCTAGAAGTCAGTGAGAAACCCACTCCCCATCCCTACTGGAGGGTAAGCCCGAGGAAGTTGACGAGTAACCCACTGCCCAACCCTACTGGAGTGTAAAACTCAAGAACTGCTCTGCCCATCTCTACAGGAGGGTACAACACTAGGCAACTGAACACGGAGTGGGTGTCGCGCAACCACCCAACTCCAGAACAACTCTCCCAAAAAAGGTGCAGCGTCTGCTCCAGCACTGGGTTTCACTAGCACCGCTACCGGCCAATCCATCGTGAGCAAAACCAGGGGGAGACCACTCAACCCTGCTGGTCAAACAAATGAGCACAAAGCCAGGGGAAATAAACTCCGCCCTGCTATCCAAACAGATGAGCACAAAGGGATCCTCTACGCCGCGAGAGGTCCAAGTACGCAAAGAAGAACACGACACGCACGTGGGGCCCACACGACGTGTGGCCCCAAGTCAACTCCAAACAAGTGCACGAACATATCAGGTACAAACCACACATACCTCCAAGCGCTCTTGTATACTCCCAGAGTATAACTCGTACCAGCCCAGAGGCTATCGTGCACACGACATCCAACATCAAAGCGAAGGCATGACATAACAACTCCAACATGCCACCTCATCAGCTGAGGCATAGCCAACCACATCTCGTGGACCAAAAGTATCACTCTCCCAAGAGTGCGCGATCACACGCCGAGGATCCGCTACAAACAAGGTAGGTTGAACCACCACTAGAGCACCATCTGTGCTTCCACAAAAAGATCGTGCAAGAGGCCCTACACAACCAAACGGATTGCACCGTTGCGATCCTTGCAGAAAAACACGCGAGATTGACTACTTACTCATCTCAAACGGATATCTGACGAAAAAGTCACCAACACCGCCTCACGCCCGAACGACGTCCCGGGATCCCGATCCTCGGCTCCGAAAACGGTCGGGCGCATCGTACCATTGCAATCCCCTTGGGAAAACACGTCAAAAGCACTACTAACTTGAGTGCAATGGATATCCGGAGAAAAAGGCGCATCCCGGCGCACCGCACTCGAGCGGTGCCACGTGGGACCCGCATCCCGGTCCCGAAAATTAATGAACGGATCGCACTGTTGCGATCCTCTCGAAATAGTACATGAAATGGCCTATTCACTTGTCCAAAACTGTCGCCTGGTAATAAAGCTGGAAATCACAGTCAACTCCCAAAACGGCCCTCGCGGGGCCATCACCTTCGTGCCTAATTTGAGCGGGTGGATTGCACCATTGCAATCCCCTCGGAAAAACACCCAGAAACGACTGCTCGCGCGCCCCGAATGGACATTTGATGGAAAAGTCGTGAAACGCTACACGCAGCTCAAGAGACGGACCGTGGGGCCCGCGCCTCAACTTTGGCCTCGATGCCTGAAACCGCCATGGAAACCTCTGCCTCGACGCCAGGGTCCCAACGCAACTGACGGCACTCAAAGCGGACGTCCCACGCGTCCGCGCCGTCCAAAACAAGATTTTCCGGAAGAACGCTTGTCCACTTAGAGACGCGTCGCGTCTCCGAGACCCCTCGTTTCGGGAATTAAAAATTCCCTAAACCATCTCAAAAACTCTTCCTTGACGCAAGCTCCGCGCTGCCATAGATGGCGCGCAAAACGGATGCACGTAGCCCGAAATACGGGCGTCCGAAGACGGAGGGGCAAAGCACGTTGGGGCTGGACCAGCCTGAACCGGCCGGTCCGCCTGGCCTAGGCCGGCCCGCGGCTTAGCCGCGCGGGCCGGTGGTGGACCCTGTCCACCGCCCGGCTGACCAGCTATGCTTGGTCGCCGCGCGACGACCTGCACGACGCGGGTCGTGCTTCCTCCGCGGGGTCGCACGCCGCGACCCCGGTTCCCCGTCGCGCTCCGACGAGCGCGCCCCGCGCCGGCGCCCAGCGAACCGACCAGCGCCGCATGCCCGCCTCGCCTGGACGCTCCCCCTCGCCAATATGCCACCGCCTGAAGCCGATGAGCCCGATCCGCCGCAGCCACCGCCTGAAGGAGCCGTCGCCACCAGCCGAACCGCCGCCTGCCGCCGGACCACCTCGCCGGTAACCGGCCTCGTGGCCGGAAGACTTCAGAGGACCACCAGAAACGATACGGTCGTCAAATATTCGATCCGGATAACATTACGGAAAGCTAGGTAAATGATCTACGTGACTACGGGCTTGGATCAACGATCGGGAAACAATTAGACACTAAAATTCGAATTCAAAGGGGGTTCGGGATTTAAAACGCAAACGAACACCGCCTAGCTCGTTGGGCTTCGCCCGACGCTTCCCGCGCGATCCGCCGCGCGCCATATCACCTTGTAGGAGTTTCCTCGCTGGAGCTCACCTCTCCAGAGTTGTCTCACCGGAGGTGAAGGGGAGCGGAGGGTTTGAGGAAGAAGAAGAAGAAGGAGAAGGGGGTGGGGGTGTTTAAGTACAAATCACTTAAACGCCCGCCCGACAGCCCCGAACCCGAACTCCGGACGAGGTCGGGATTTAGCCTCCCCTAGGCTAAGAACCATGCTATGAGCACAACGGCGGTCTCCAAATTTTATTTCAAGGCCCCGTTCAAAAGTTACTAGACTTAGCGCCCGAGGCCACCAAATTACGAAAACGCCCCTGAGGCCATTTTTCATAAACGGCTCACGCCCGCGAAACTTACACCCCTCCTAGGGTAAACGGCACGCTCCAAACTCAACGGTGACCTCGGTTTTCTAATACGAGCCACCGTTTAAGAGATACTAGAGTTTCTCCATTAAACGAATAAATTAATTAATTTATTCATCCGTTTAATGTTCTGGGAGCGGGTGAGGGCTCCAAACGCCCCGCGCCGACAAGTTTTATATCATTCCTTGGGTAAACATCCCATTCCGGACCCATCTTTACACTCGGATCTCTGATCCGCACCACTGTTTAGGAGTTATCATATTTATTTATCATTTCCAGTGTGAACGCACTGAAAATTTAATTCCGGCCACTCCGGGGCTCGGAATCGCACGCCGCCTGAAGGCACTACTCTGGAATATTATCAAGAATATTTCAAAGTCTTTATCAGAAAAACCTGGGTTCTTAAATCATTCCCTCCGTCAAGATTTTCATCCCCCAAAAGAAAAATTAGGGATCAAAACAGGTTACTAAGCCCACACCTGGCTTTCGCATACCCAGAAGAACCCACGCACAACTCTGCATCACCGCACACAGACCAATGGATTGATCTATTCACGCGAGGTCGGCCCTTGCCAACGTCGTGCACCCACTCCAGACTTTGGGGTTAGGGAAAGGGGGTAGGGAACCTCTTCATCCTTTGCCCGGTCTCAAACGGCCCGAAGGCCCTCGTGGGTAGATCACCTCCCCAGTCAAACCTCTACGTCGCATGCCGCAACTAGAATCACCGCCTGCACCTAAAACAAGGCCCGGTGATTCCCTCCTTCAGAATGTCCATATGGTGAAACACCCAAGCATATCTGGACATACACGATTTCAAGGTCGATGTCTCTCAACCAAGACTCTCTTACACGCTCGGAAGCGAAGGAGCCAACTCCATCAACTAATGGAAAAGGTCTCATGCCTTTTTCCATACCAACTCAGGGTTACACCCGATGCCCTGCGTCACCCTAGTAACACCACAAACAAGGAGCGGGGAGAAAATTCCTCCACATGCAGAGTCTAACAATCCTACAGCAAAAAGTAGAAGAGTCGCAAGGGGTACCTCTCACCATCCCATGCTCTGCCGGATCTTAGACATCCAAAGCTTGCGGCTGTCCGTGGTCCCAACTGTCAGATCCCGGAACCTGACGTGGACCGCCTAGTGGTGATGGGGAGATCTTGTAACTTCGTCCCCCACCTCCATGTCCTCCCACTCCTCTGCTAGACCCACCTTTCTGGCCACTACACCGATCACGGAGCTGCCTCTGCCATGGTGGTGCGCCTGCTGCCTGCCTGAAGCTCTCAGCAACTCGGTTCAGGCATTCTTGTGCCAAGTGACCTCGCCTATCACAAGCATAGCACCGACACTCTCTAGGCTTCCCTGGTGCCCTCCGGAGCCACTATGGTATACGACCACGACCCGGGATCCACTCACGTAAGGGAATCCTCGGCTGAGGCCCTTCCCCTTTTCTCCACAGTGGTATACGACCACATCTCCAAAATCGGCTGTGGGAAGGCCACCTGCATCGAGGTCCTGTCCTCCGGCGCCTGCTAGCTACGGCAGACGTCCCGGCACCATCGCTCCCACTACCACTACCAACCGCAAAACATGATAGGAATCCCTCTATCACCAGCGCCTACTCTAGAACCCCAGCATATGTGGGAATTCCCAAGGGTACTCTGACAACATTAATCTCTCAGCGGAGACACTGCTCAAACATCCGCACTCTGAGGTTATTGTCATGGACCAAGTCCGGGTAAAAGTGTGCACGGTCTGTAAATCTATCCGCGTACTCGGCCACCATCATCCCTCCCTGCTGAAGCTGCAGGAGCTCCTAAATTCAAACGGAGTGCAATCAGGAGGGGAAAACTCCCCACGGAGCAACAACTGAAAGTCGTCTAACAAAAACGACGACTTGTCAAGGAACTGAGTCATCAGACTCCACGAACGCCAAGATGCTCCACGAAAAGGGCTACCAAATCCATTCTCTGATCTGTCGGCGTCTGCACAAGCCTGAAAAGGCAACCCACTGTCTCGAGCAAAACTTCTACTTCCTGAGGGTCTGGCTCACCATTGAACCTCAGCGGTCTCTGCCGCTGGAACTCGCGGAGCGCGCTCAACCTGCGCTCCAGCTCAGCCTGCCCTGCTGAAACTGTCTGCTGCTCAACAGGTGGGGGTGCTGCTACCGGCCCACCCGGAGAAAGGGGCTCGCATGATGGGTCATGGATTGTGGCCATGTAGCTCATAGGGTCGTCGTCACGAACCAAAGATGGTATCCTGGCTGGCTGTCCTCGGGGAGATATCCTGGGTATTATCAAGGAGTGTAGTGGAAAGATGAGAATTTATGTATATACCACAACAACAACGATGGGGAGTTGACTCAAGAAGGACAGTCAAGACTCAGTCCTATGTGATGCACAAACAAATTTACCTGCAACAACTTTCTTAGAATGCCGATTCGACAAGCGGGTTATCAAGTTCCTGGTGAATGGATATGTCGGCCACCGCACCATCACTGGACTCCCTAGCCTGAGAGCCTCTCTCGAGACACGTTAACACTATTGCCCTATATCCCAACCAATTCCTCTTTTAGGGGCGTCCTCACAACGTCCCAAGGAACGGACCACCTCTGATACCACTTTTTCATGACCCGACCCTACCCGGGCTCGAGCCGCAACTACCCCAAGCCTGCCTCCATAGGACAGGGGATGGAGACTAGCGTCGAAGGCACAAAAACACAAGGAGGCCTTTTCCTAGGTACTTGTACACACCCACACGCAGCACAGTAAATGAAAAAGTGCAGAGTAAAAAGGAATAACAAGTAGAGTAAAAAGAAAAACTGCTATAACTAATACATAGAGTGCATCGACCACTACAAGTACAAAGTAAAAACTGAAAAGAAAAAGGGAAAAACACGCGCCCAACCGTAAAGTGCCACAACCCGGCAACAGGTAAAAAAAGAAACAACTGTCGGGTCTCCCACCTGGATCACGGCCAAGACCACCACACGCGGTCCAAACTCCCAAGCTACTACGCTCCACTGAAGTCACACTCCACCTGTCCGTCGTTTGCAAGGGCACACCAAGTGCAGGCAAAGCCCAAGAAGGGGTGAGTATAAAAATACTCAGTAGGATACCCCGAAGGCTCGAGGGAGAAACAAAGGAGGTACCAAAGGGTGAGCGGTAGAGCGAACAGAAAAGTAGAGGAGTACAACTGAAAGTGCAGTAAGAGACCAGCTCAACCCAATAATAGAAAGGAGATAGACTCATCCAAACACAAGGAGCTGGGAACGGTGGGAAGACAAACTTCTCGTCATGTCTTCGCTACCTATATCAGGAGAGTAGACTCATCCAACCACGAGAAGCTAGACACGGAAAGCACGTGGCATACCCCACATGTCTTCGCCTCTACTGGAAGTAGAGCAGCCAAAACCCAAGGAGTGGGTTCTCGTACAAGGTATATACATATATATGCTCTTCCATGAATCACGAACAAGTTTGTAAGGGGATCTCTGTCCCGTAGCTCAGCCCAAGAAAAGAGTAGCCAAAAATCCCAGACATAACCCATCATCATCGCCCAGAAACTAGCACGTCTGTCCTGAACTGTAAGCCAAGGGGCTCAGTCACCGCACCTTGATACTATCCTCTTTGGGCGGCACTGACTCACCCGCACGGTTTTAGATCACGTCGCAAGAACGCATCTCGGTGGGGAAAGCGCCCCTCATACTTGAGAGTTCAAGGAAAGTCAAACCACACCTCATCTCTGCCCTGCAGTCGAGAGGTATTCTCAAAGACAAAGTCATTCCATCACCGACCCATACAACCAAGGGTCCCGCTCCGGTAATCATGGAGGTAAGCCACAGACTAGCCTAGTCTGAAGGACTATGTCTGGAATGCCATCCGGTGTCCCACTGGCTAGCCCCGCTGGAGGGTAATTCATAACCAAATATCGGGTGACCCACTGCCCAGCCCTGCTGGAGGGTAACCATAACACATCATCAGGAGACCCACTGCCCAGCCCTGCCGGACGGTAGACCTTAACATATCATCAGGTGACCCACTGCCCAGCTCCGCTGGAGGATTGACCTGGAATAAGGCGACAGGCGACCCACTGCCCAACCTTGCTAGAGGGTAGACCTTAATACATCATCAGGCGACCCACTGCCCAGCCCTGCTGGAGGGTAGACCTTAACATATCATCAGGCGACCCACTGCCCTGCCTCGCTGGAGGGTTGACCTGGAATAAGGCGACAGGCGACCCACTGCCCAGCCTTGCTGGAGGGTAGACCGGGAACTAGATGACGGGTGACCCACTGCCCAGCCCTGCTGGATGGTAGACCCTAAGAGGTCGTCGAGTGACCCACTGCCCAGTCTCTGCTAGAGGGTAGACGCTAAGTGCGTCGGGTGACCCACTGCCCAGTCTCTGTTGGATGGTAAACCCTAGAAGACAGTGAGAAACCCACTGCCCAACCCTGCTGGAGGGTAAGCCTGAGGAAGTCGATGAGTAACCCACTGCCCAGCCCCGCTGGAGGGTAAAACTCAGAACCGCTCTGCCCATCTCTACAGGAGGGTACAACACTGGCCAACTGAACATGGAGTGGGTGTCGCACAACCACCCAACTCCAGAACAAATCTCCCAAAAGAGGTGCAATGTCTGCTCCAGCACTGGGTGTCACTAGCACCGCTACAGTCCAATCCATCGCGAGCGAAACCAGGGGGAGACCACTCAACTCTGCTGGTCAAACAAACGAGCACAATGACAGGGGAAATAAACTCTACCCTGCTAGCCAAACAGATGAGCACAAAGGGATCCTCTACGCCGTGAGAGGTCCAAGTACGCAAATCAGAACACGGCACGCACATGGGGCCCACATGATGTGTGGCCCCAAGTCATCCCCATCCAAGCGCACGAACGTCTCTGGTACAAACCACACGTACCTCCAAGTTCTCCCGTACACTCACAGAGTATACATCGTACCAGACCACAGGCTATCGTGCACACGACATCGAATGCCAATGTGAAGGCGTGACATAACAACTCCAACCCGCCACCTCATCGGGTGTGGCACTTCCAACCACATCTCGTGGACCAAAAGTATCACTCTCCCAAGAGTGCGCGATCACACGCCGAGGATCCGCTACAAACATGGTAGGCTGAACCACCACTAGAAAACCATCCGTGCTTCCACAAAAAGATCTCACAAGAAGCTCTGCACAACTAAATGGATTGCACCGTTGCGATCCTCGCAGAAAAACACGCGAGATCGACTACTTACTCGTCTCAAACGGATATTTGGCGCAAAAGTCACCTACACCGCCTTACGCCCGAACGACGTCCCGTGATCCCCAGCCTCAGCCCTGAAAACGGTCGGGCGCATCGCACCATTGCAATCCCCTCGGGAAAACACGTCAAAAGCACTACTCACTTGAGTGAAAAGGATATTCGGAGAAAAAGCCGCATCCCGGCGCACCGCACTCGAGCGGTGCCACGTGGGACCCGCATCCCAGTCCCAAAATTAACGAACGGATCGCACCGTTGCGATCCTCTCAAAAAAGTACACGAAATGGACTATTCACTTGTCCAAAACCGTCGCCCGGTAATAAAGCTAGAAATCACCGTCAACTCCCAAAACGGCCCTCGCGGGGCCCACACCATCATGCCGAATTTGATTGGGCGGATTGCACCATTGCAATCCCCTCGGAAAAACACCCAGAAACGACTGCTCGCACGCCCCGAACGGTCATCCGATGGAAAAGTCATGAAACGCTGCACGCAGCTCAAGAGACGGGCCATGGGGCCCACGCCTCAACTTCCGCCTCGACGCCTGAAACCACCGTTGAAACCTCCGCCTCGACGCTAGGGTCCCAACACAACTGACGTCACTCAATGCAGACGTCGCACACGTCTGCGCCGTCCAAAACAAGATTTTCTGGAAGAACGCTCGTCTACTTAAAGATGTGACGCGTCTCCGAGACCCTTCGTTTCGGGAAATAAAAATTCCCGAAACCATCTCAAAAACTCCGCCTTGACGCATGCTCCGCGCTGCCGCAGACGGCGCGCAAAACGGACACCCGTAGCCTGAAATACGGGCGTCCAAAGACGGATGGGCAAAGCCCCTTGGGGCTGGACCGGCCTGAACCGGCCGGTCCGCCTGATCGACTGGCTGTGCTCGGTCGCCACGCGACCACCCGCACGACGCAGGTCGTCCTTCCTCCGCGGGGTCGCGTGTCGTGACCCCGGTTCCCCGTCGTGCTCCGGCGAGCGCGCCCCGCGCCGGCGCCAAGCGAACCGACCAGCGCCGCAAGCCCGCCTCGCCTGGACGCTCCCCCTCACCGCTCTGCCACCGCATGAAGCTGACGAGCCCAAGCCGCCGCAGCCACTGCCTGAAGAAGGCATCTCCAGAAGCCGAACCGCCGCCGGACTACCTCGCCGGTAACCAGCCTCGTGGCCGGAAGACTTCAGAGGACCACAGGAAATGATCCGGTGCTCGAAAATTCGATCGGGATAACATTCCGGAAAGCTCGGGACAAGATCTATGTGACTACGGGCTTGGATTGAAGATCCGACAACAATTAGACACTAAAATTCGAATTCAAAGAGGGGTGCAGGATTTAAAACGCAAACGAACACCGCCTAACTCGTTGGGCTTCGCCCGACGCTTCCCGCGCGATCCGTCGCGCGCCATCGCACCTTGCCGAAGTTTCCTCGCCGGAGCTCGCCTCGCCGGAGTTTTCTTGCCGGAAGTGAAGGGGAGGGGGTGGTTTGAGGAAGAGGAAGAAGAAGGAGAAGGGGGGTGGGGGTGTTTAAGTACAAATCACTTAAACGCCCGCCCGACAGCCCCGAACCCGAACCCGAACTCCCGACGGGCTCGGGATTTAGCATCCACTAGGATAAGAACCACGCTCTGAGCACAATGGCAGTCTCGGAATTTTATTTCGAGACCCCGTTCAAAAGTTACTAGTCTTAGCGCCCGAGGCCGCCAAATTATGATAACGCCCCTGAGGCCATTTTTCATAAACAGCCCACGCCCACGAAACTTACACCCCTCCTAGGGTAAACGGCACGCTCCAAACTCAACGGTGCCCTCGGTTTTATAATTTGAGCCACCGTTTAAGAGATACTAGCGTTTTTCCATTAAACGAGTAAATTAATTAATTTATTCATCCGTTTAACGTTCTGGGAGCGGGCGAGGGGTCCAAATGCCCCGCGCCTACAAGTTTTATATCATTCCTAGGGTAAAAACCTCATTCCGGACCCATCCGTACACTCGGATCGCTGATCCGGATCACCGTTTAGGAGTTATCTCATTTATTTAGCATTTCCAGTGTGAACGCACTGAAAATTTAATTCCGGCCACTCCGGGGCTCAGAATCGCATGCCGCCTGAAGGCACTACTCTGGAATATTATCAAGAATATTCCAAAGTCTTTCTCAGAAAAAACTGGGTTCTTACACTCTTATGGCCAATTAAAATGCCATAAACCCTATATTAATTATTCCTAAGGCGAGGATGTATTTACCTGGTCAAACCACATGGGTTAATGTGTTCCGTTTTGAAAGGAGAATTAACCAGATCATAAATAGTCACCTCATTAAATCTTAAAAAAGGAACCAGATATCATTCTCCCTTGTTCTTCCTCCTTGTTCTCAGCTATGAGATGCTAGAACCTTTAATTCCATCACGTAGGAGTTGCATAATCAATATTTACTCCTAGGATTGGTTCTGCTCTGTTTTGATGTAACTGAGTTATGTCGGTCAATATTCCCAATAAGGTTTGTTTTATCGTCATTCCCTTGGTGATCATGTTCTCTTGTTTCTCCCTTTCATATTATACCATGTAATTTCCAAGATTCTAATGGATTTTTCATGGGGATGGTTGGTACTGTCGTAACGTGGATTCCTCTGGTGAATGTAGTTGTCATGAGAGGAGGATTGTGACCCTTGTGTGGATAAAGGATGTAAAGAACTCTTCTAGGTAGGGGATTCATGGATTCTCTAATTGTATATGCGAAATTGTATAATAATCATGATTTAGACCTTTAAATCACAATGAAATTTACCTAATTAAATACTTGAACCAGATTAAATGAATTAGTTGATCGCATGTTGTCGCTCTGTACCATGATAAAGGTCTGCCTCATGTTTTCCTAGATAGATTGATATCTATGTTTTCATTGAATAGTTGTTCTTTCTTGATGGAAATTGATAATGAACTTAAAGACAGAATTAATTGTTAATTAATTGGCTAAAGATAAAAAGGCATGTAAATGAATCTGGTTGATTCCATTGTTGTATTTGTTCTAATTTGAGGCTAATCAAATTAGGGAAGTAATCATGGTTATTTAATTGTGATAGATTACTGATTAGCCATCCCACAAATGGGAACCCACAAATAACAAATCTGCTAATTCAATATGGATTAAAGAACAGATTGTGTGAGAATTTCTTAAAGGTGTTCTAAGTTACCCTCTTGATTGTTAAAGGGCCAAGAGCCCATTGATGTGATGTTTTTTTCCCTCTTCTTGTGATTTAATGTGATCCTGGATGGCTGTTGTGATACGTGGAGGCATGGGGACTTGTGGTTGTGTCATTGGATGACGCCTAGGGTGGTGAGATGTATCAGCTTATGCATATGCGTGTTGAGGAGGACACCAAGGATGATGGTATGGGATGAATGTGATTGCTGGATGTTGGTGGTTTTGTTTGGTTGTTTATCTGCTTTACATTTCCCCAATGCTCAAGGAAGCTGGTCTTGCTTACCCTCCTTCCGAAAGAGGCAAAGACACGCGGGGTATTCCACGTGCATTCCATGTATAGCCTCTCGAGGGAGAATGTGTCTATGCACTTTCTATAGTTGGAAAAGACTCGACGGGTAGAATATCTACTCACCGTGTTGTGCCCCCTTTGTATTTAGTAGCAGAGGATTCATTTCTAGAATTCCTGGGAATATGGTAATGTAATTATGTAATGAATGTTTGATTAAATGGTGATAATCCACAGGGAGGGAGATACTGGAATTTAAAGGAGATGTGAATCTTAAAAGGAGTATTTTTTTTGAATGTGATGCCAATTAAGTTTAATGTGGAATTGTTCATGGATAATTAATGGTTGAAGTATTAATTAAAATACAGTGGAACTGATAAAATTAGAATGGAGTAATCTAATACATCACTTCAAATGTTTGTGTGCATATTGGATACATAGTCTTAGAAAGTAGAAGCCTGGAGTCTGATAGACATTAGTTGTATATGTATCTAAGACTCGGTAATGCCCATAGTGTGGATGTGAGTTGTATATATATTACTATACTTTTTGTGTTTCTATACGCTACTCCACCCTGTCTGTAACGGAAACTGACACCTCGGGGATTCTGAGCCCTAGGGGGCGTTTTACCCAACATTCTGATGGGAGTTTGAATGACTGACTACCCCCTTTGGCCCCGCTCTCTTCTCATGGTAGATACATGTGCCAACATGCACAATAATTAGTTTCCCCATATATGTGTGTTGAGGGCTGTAATGGATTCTGGTTATTTCCCACACATATATTTTGGATATAGTATCCTATGGAAAACTATAGGTGTAAAGTGTATAGGATGTGGTGGCTTGAGGATCCCTACTTGGTGTGTGGGCTATAATGGCTTGAGGTATAATAACCGATGTAAGATACATGTTATATGTGCTGTGGTGGCTCCCAGAACTTACCTAGTTACTTTTGGTCGGGAGGATGGTGTGGTGCTTCGGCCAGGTGTCTACGGGCAAGCATGTGTGGTGCACGAGGTGCAGATTGGGGAGCTTAGCCCAGGTGTCTACAGGCAAGCCTTTGGAGAGAGATGCACAGGACATATGTCGATGGGGAAAAGCGACAAACCAATGGGGAAGTAGTAGAGGGGTACCCTTGATAATCATTACTAAATGCTATATTATAGTATGAATTACTTTGTTAGAGTATCCATAGTGAGGATGGGAACTTAGTATACTTGTTTAGGTGACGATTTAGTTTCACTTGTTGTTCACTGGGCTTTAGCATGCTTTCGTTACATTTGCACGAGAGGATTGGGGATGATGCTACTGAGTATACTGTTATACTCACCCTATATATATATAAACTGTTTTTCAGGTCACTTGGAGCAGGTTGGAGATCATGCTGGTTACGACTAGATTGAGGTTGGAGGAGGAGTTATTTGGGCTTATGGTCGCTGTTGTTTTACTTTCTTTTGGGTACTTTTAGTTTCCTCTTTCAGTTGTAGTACTTTTTCATGAAATATTATATATGTACTTCGGTTTCTATTATATTTCAGTTATGAGTTGGAGTTGATTGGTGTCTATATTATCTCTCTCTTCTGCATGTGTTCTCTTAGATGGTATTGCCTCCCATTTGTCTGTTTACTATACCCTAGGTGCTAGTCGCCAACCCGGGACCTACTGGAGGCGGGACTCGGGGGTCATTATCTTCCTTCTCACATTGTCGGCCCAGGAGGGGTACACTTTGTGGGGAGGAGGTCATGACATAATACCTTAGTTTATTTTACTTGTTAGATTTTTAATATTTTGTTTCTAATGGATTCATAGGTTTAAAATTTCTCACGTTACATGATCATTGAGCTCTTAATTCTTAAACAATATGGCCTTTGGTCACAATTAATATTTAATACATTATATAAGAATATAAAATTTCAAAGGTGAGAAACTACCATGATATAAATATTTAATAATCAATAACGCATCATCAATTATTTAGTAGCCATCAATTTTATTAATGGATTATGATTTTTCATTTCTTGATGATTCATCAATGATAATAATTTTACTATAAATAAATATCAATAATTCCATGATAAAAATTTGCATTCAATAAGGGATTCAATATAATTATAAATACAGTGACATAACAAATGATAAATTAAACACTAATTTTTAAAATTCTGGGATATTTGTGACATATTAATATTATTTCATAAAATTGGTGTATTTTTTTATTTCCATGTAATCATTAGTTCCTAATTTTTATAAAAAGAATTATTCTATTTTTAGAAAATCATTTTGAGTCACTGTATAATTATTATATATATTTATATCCTCTTTATAATTATTTTTGGTCTATAAAATAATTTAAGAATTTATTAAAACATGATATTGGGTATATCATAGAGTTTTTTTATCAGTTCAATTTTATTTAAAAATATTTTATTAATTATGCAATAAAATTATAATTCGTCAACATTTATACACTTGTATTTTTTAGTAATATAGTGATAGTCAATGATTCCACTCATTGATGTATTATAAATAATTAATCGAAGGGATTATTAAAAATATCGATTATATGATGATTTTTATCATAGAAAATTTGAAAATGTGAGTTTCTATATGATATCTAGTTCAATATAAAGATTTAACATCTATATCCATATCACATTTAAAATTGTTTTTCAAGAATATTTTTTTAGCTCAGAACAATGAAATGATTGAAAATGTTATGATACCTATAATAACATCAGAATAATGTAATTTGATTTCTAAATTTTAGTTCTATTGAGGTGTAAAAGTTAGTTCTTATTGTTAGGATATCCTTAGTGAAAAAAATTATTATTTCATTATGATGGAATACATGGGGTGACAGGACATAGAATATGATTCATATTCATATTTATATATATATATATTAATTAACATTGATGGTGATATTTTATATTCTGAAAATTAATTGGTTATATAGGTACATTGAACATTGAATAATCAAAATTTTACAGAGATTTACGATTTTCTCATCATACTTAAAAATTTATAGATAAATTCCCTTCCATTTACATTGATTTATATAATTTTAGGTTAATAAGCTTTAATATTTATTTTTTTAAACAATTTTTTTTACAATAAGTTAATGAAATTGTTTCATATATTTTAAAAATTCATTAAGAAAATAATGGGTTTACCCATTATTACAATAATGAGATTAAACAAATATTTTTTATTATAATATACTATTAGGGGAGGTTCTCAAGGAATTATCTATTTCAAAGTTTATACTTCATTTAATGAAGGTGTAAGAGATTATATGTAAAAGAATACATATAGTGTATCATCTACCTAATTCATGATAGATCTTCGATGATTTTATAAAAATTTATGTTTAAATTGGTGGGTTTATGATGGATAAAAATTTCAATAATGAGTTAGATATTAGATGTTGTCCGTGAGATTGTAATAAATGAATTGATTATTGTAATACCATTAATGAAATAAGGAAACATTACACAATCTCAGTTTTTTATCTAATTTTAGCGATCCATGAATGAAATGATTAATATTGTTTTTATAATCATCTGGAAAATGATGAAAATATTATTACTCTATAGTATTAGAAAAACCCATCAAATAAACATATAAAATATTCAATTTTGAGTTATTGTATTCTAGAAATTTTACCACAACATTCCCCATTAGACAATATATACCAAAAAATTGCAAAATGAGGATGATTATTTATTAGAGGCATTCATGAAAGGCGTTTCAATTTTAATGTAATTATTTTAATTCTTTCAAAAGTTATTTTGATAAATACATTATCCATTATGATGGAAATAATATTATATTTCATTTTTGATAATTTTTTATTTATATTATTGAATTAAATATTTTTACAATATAACTCTCCACCACTATATGAGGTATATAATCATTTCTTATCCATTATTTTTATTATTATTATATACAATTCCAAAATTTTAGGGATTATAAATTGTTTTTTTAAATATAATATTTATTTATTTCAATCTATTATTATTAAGTATTTATTGAATCATGATAAATTTGGTAATAATTATATTTATATCGATAAAAATAGTTCTTTTTTTATAAAACATTAATGTGACCAATAATAATATATAATTAAAACATTGATAGTTAACTTTTTTTTATTTAGTGATTTATAATAAAATTCATTCGCTTGATATTAATGATGTGGATTATAGTAAAATTAGAAAATAATTAATTGAATGTTATTTTCCTTCTAAAATTTTTTCCATGACTTTATCCATTAAGGTGTATTATTTTTAACATCTCACTATAATCTTGAATCAAGTAGAAAATAAATATTCTGAGTTATGGGGTATTTGTGGGTTTGTAAAACATAGAGTTTGAATTTGAATTATTGAATAATTAATATAGATTGAATGTTAAGAAAAATACATATCGTGCTTATAGTTTTCTTATATAGAGAATGGGATATAACTTGGGCTATAAATGTTTTTCAGGATGAGTGTTTATTCATTATTAAGAAAATATTACGCAATTGATATTATAGTTCATTTATCTATTTGGCTATATTCTAAATTAATAATCTCATTTATGGGTAATAACTAAATTAATTGATGGGGTTAAATGGAATTAACACTAGGTGGATATAATCTTATGCATGATATGTTATTATATAATAATGAAGATATTTGTATTAAAATTTGTAGAATATATAATTTAGAATACTTTTAATTATTCATCTATCATATGTAAACATGGTAAATATAGATTGATTTCAAAGTTATTTAATAATTTTTTTCTTTTACTAAGACATTAATATTGCATTATTTATTTTTTCCAATGGTTTGATCTTATAAATGATTGAGTATAATATGAATGTTTACAAAAATTTAATTTACTATATTTAATTAAATATCTATTTTCATTATTATATGGCTTTAATTTCATATTTTTATGAGTTTAAAATGTGTTAAAATAGTTATTGGTGAAGAAATATAAAAAAAATGAAAATGAAATTTTTTTAAATTATTTTTATACATTGGAATCCTGAAATTCCCCACAATAAAAATTCTACCCTCTTATAAAACAATTTACAGCTCTGAATAATGATAAAGTGTATATTATTAATTATATTTCAACCCATTATCAAAAAAAATTACTATTAACTTTGATAATTCAATTAAATAGTTTAAAAATTTCCAGAGAGAAGGATAAATATATACAATGAATATTTAGTAGGTAAATTATTTAATGGATAGTGTGTGTATAATGAAATAGATTTATTTTGGAAAATATATTTTTAAAAATAAATGGATCATGGTTCCATTTTCCAATTAAATTGTAATAGAAATAATATTGATGATATCCATGATCAAATGTTTTTCCTACAATAGTAAATAGAATTGATATCTCTAAATAATTTTTTAAGAGAAGATTTAAATAGTGGGGTATGATAACACCTTGTTTTAAAACATACAATACAATAATTTTAATAATTTATGGATAATAAATATTATTTTTTATTGAAAAATTATAATATTTATTTTATTTATGGTTTTAATTATTTTTAGTAAATATAAATAAAATAAGTAAGAATAATTTAGTAATATGATATAATTTTTATATGGAGGATTATAAATAAAATATAGTGTTTAATAACACATTAACATGTATTATTAATTGATTAAATGTTCTAAAACACCCCTATTATAGTCATTGTTTCTAAATATAATTTTGAATGTCTTATAATCATGTATTTATGAAATTCACATATATTTGTTGTCTTAAAAATGATTGAAAAAATTATTTTTTAAATCATTATATTTTTATATATTTTTGACATTTCAATTGTATAATTACCAAACTAGGGAAGATCTCAATTCCCTATACTAATCACTATATGGACTAAATAATAAACCGCACATTGATAGAGTATGGTTATAAGATATGAGGACAAAAATATATATAGGTTAATGTTATTCATCAGGATAAAAATTACATCATAAATCTATGAAAATTACAAGAGAGATTCATAAGGTTTTTATATGCTAAACTATAGGCCAAATAGATATAAAAAAATATTCTGTTATATGTTAAAAATATTATAGAATTAGAAATAAATATAAAAATATTATTTAAATAATATAAAATTTATTACTGTATAAAAATAATTTAATTTATTCAGAATATTATTATAAAAAGAACCACATAAAAAATATCTATGAATAATAATATCTAAAATGGATCACAAAAGTTTGTGATCAAATGATACAATAGAAAACTCGATCATATAAATATTACTATTCATATCATTCTAACTTAAACTAATGTCAAATTAGTTAATGGTTCTCATATAATGGATCCAGATTACATGTAATATAATATTGAGGATCTATTATATATGTTATATAACATGTGAGTATAACACAACGTATGAATCTCGTAATGACTTTATATTCATACTTCTATGTGATCAAAATGTATTCTTGTGCTATTTCAATTACATGTAGCATGAAAATACACATATATACACTAAATTGAATAAAATAACAATTTTTTTTTATTTTTCCCTATATTAAAATTTTGATGAAATATTATAAAATATTAAATATGAATCAATAAATATTATCCAAAAGTTGTTATTTATTCCCATGATCCATACCAAATCCAGAATGTCATAACATGTCTGAAAATTAATATATGAATCTTATTTCTTAAACCTAGTATATTCCAATAATAATATCTCTTGAAATAAATAAATGGTTACATGTTTTAAAAAATAACTTAATCACGTACATTCCCAAGGTTATTAGGATTTTATTAAAAGGGGGTTTTAAAATTATTAAATTATAAGAGACAAGCATGCCTTTTTATTATTATTATTTTAATGAATTTATATTCAAAAAAAGTTACACAGTATTTATTAATGAAAATACTCAAAATTTAGAATGTGAAATTTTCATTATTATTGTCATCCAGAAAAACTTATAAAATCATTTAGAGGATTTGTATGTTTATGTAATATTTATTTTGTGTTGTAAACATATAAATGTTTTCAGGCCACATGAAAATGTGAAACCCAATGAAATAATTATCATTTTATAACATACAATGAGTTCCTGATAAAAAATTATCACTCATAAAATTAATTTAATTTCTAATTGTATTTAAAAAAAATCATTAGCATGTATAATAGAAATAATGATAATAATTAAATTTATATGAGACACAATATTCGTAGGTATTCTTACAATAACTCTTAATATATAGGGACCTAATTTTCTATTTTCAACATATTTTTCTTGAAGAATAAATCATGTAATACTATATTTAGGAGATATATATTAGGATCACTCATTATAAAATATAATGTAAATTAACTATTACATGAATTAGTGACATATATAATTTTATACAACCATTATACTCATAAAATAAATATTCTTCAACTGATAAGAACAATTATTTTTACAAAAGACATAATAGAATATGATATTAAAATACTAGGACAAATGATTCCCAACTGAGAGAGATGAAATTGGATAATAAAATACATATACATATTAATAATAATTTGATAATGAAAATTCTTGAAAAAAATATTTTAGGATTATATTTATATGTATGACTTAAAAGTATTTAATGTAATGTTTTAAAACAGAATACCTTATCATATCATGTGTAATGGGTCATAAATCCTCAAGAATCATGGAAAATAAAATTATATTGATTATTTATATGTTATATAATGTTTTTCATGTTAAATTATATTCAATTATTCATTTAATGGGATTTATTCTCATGATATAATAATCAATAAAAAATGTGACATCGATTGTTTTGTGAGTGTCTAGTTTATAAAATCCAAACATACTTTTATATAATGATAATGTTCTATATATTTTTATAGATTACATAATATCCATAAGTTTCATTTTCTTCTATTAATAGAATTACAAATTTTTTGAAATTCAATAATTCAATAAATTAAAAAATTGTCATTGTTAATATAATATTTATTGGATAGAACATATCCAACTGTTTAAGATTACATAGATTATTTATGTCTAATTTTAGTACAATAATTTAAAAATTAAAATTATAGAATCATAATAATATTATTTATATAATATTAATGTTATATTAAAACATTAGAATATCATGTAATTTTTTTTTCATGAATAATGTTTGTTTATTAAAATAGGATCTCCTACATTGATAATGTAAATATACTATAGTGAGTGATGTTTGACAAAAGTATTTAAATGAAGAAATTCCCAATAATGGTTTTATTGTTACAAAAAAAATGCATACCTAAGATAATATATTAATGAATCTTTTAGGTTTTAAATATTATATATAATAGATGAAAAAAATATTTTCCAAAAAATGAAATTATTTTTCTAAAACAAATAATAATTACAATTGAAAAAAGAGTTTATTGAAAGTTAATTGTTGATATATAGGTCTTGAAGGTTAAAATGCATTCTGATTAAATGGTAAGAATTAAATTTATTTTATGTAAAATCATTATAATTAGACATAATAATAACTAGATAATCATATAATATATGTATACATTTAAATCATATATAACTATAATTGTTATCACAATAATTAAATGATCAGTTACACCGTTCTCATATTTTATTTTAAAATAATTATTTAAAAAATTACTTTTTTTTCTTTTATATTACATGTAAAAGTATTAATTAACAATGGAGTAGTGTTCGAGATTATTATCATGTTATTAAATATTGAAAACATAGTAATATTAAATAAATATAAATTTATTTTTAAAAGAATAACATAAAATAGTTACTAATATATCATGATTACATTTATATAAGGATAGTATTTTGATTATGAGATATTTGAATTTTCAAATTGTACATATATTTATCGTACGAATTTGAAAAATTATTTGTTAATGAAAATTTTAAATTGAAAAAATTCATATATTTAATTTATTTTTTATTATGTTTACCTTTTATTTCGAGTATAATTTTATCCTATAATATATTTTATATAAGGGAATAATTGTTTACATTACCAATGATAAACCATCACCTCTTCATATTTGATAACAATATTTAATATTTAACTAGAAATAGATATTAATATTAATTATTCTTGTAATAATTATAAGATATATTGAGTATATTTTTATATATGATATGTTTAATAAGATTGGTCAAAAATTTATTAAAAAATAAATCAGTATTATTTCATAAAATATTTTAAATTCCTAAAAATACTATATTTACCACTAATAAAAATTCATCCTTTTCAGAACAAATCAAAAAATTAACATGAATATAATCTCGAAATTTTATTACAAAATATTTTTTTAAAATTATGAAATCAATATTATAATTTTAAAAATAAAACATATTATTAAAAATATATTTTAAATTGAATAAATTTATTTTGAATAAAAACTATTGTTTTCTAAAAATAAAAATCATATTCTTGGATCAAAATATGTTAAAAAATGTTAGAGAAAAGTGTTATACATAAATATATATATATAGCATGAATTTTCTGAAGATTGTTATAGTATTTTTATGGTAATGGTTTTATGGAATTGTTGGAATAAGGTTGATATAGTTAAAATTTATACCATTAGACTCAATAATTTATTGGTATACATTTTCCATTCTAATAATCATATAAAACCAAAAGTAATGGATTAATTTATAAAAATATTTTTTAAAACAATTTTTATTAGGTCTCTTCCTATACAATACATACAACCCCTTTTTAAATTATTGTTTTCATATCCTTATAAAAGTAATTCCACTCCCCACTAAACCCCCTTGTTATTTATCCATTCATCATTGATTTTGTAAACAATTTTAGTTGAATTTTAATGGTATGTTGTTTCCTTGTCAGTTATATATTATATTATTATCAAACTTCTAAAGTATTATTCTATATATTCTAATGGTTTTCTAGTTATGGTTCCTTTATGAATATCATTAGGATATTTTAGTGTTTTAAAACAATAGTATAATAAAATTTCCTTATTTATATATGTCAAATAGAAAAATTAATAATGATATACAATTTAATTTATAAAAAAGTTATTATATTAAATAATCGAACTAATTTTCAAGGTGATTTACTTATCCTGGATGATTTTACATTATTTGTATATTATATTATTTTATTTTAGTGATCAAAAATATAAAGTGAATTTATAAAATTTAAAAACATTATTACAAATTAAATCTATATATTAAATTGTGTCAAATGAATAGGATAAATATTTTCAATGGAGTATTTCATAATATCTGTTAATGATTATTTAATTTAAAATAAATTTATTCCCTAATTGTATATATGATGTTTTTTTCCTGAATCTGAATATGATTCCATAATTTTTTTTGTATTTTTATAGGAATATTTCAAGAGTTTTAAAATTACAAAAATAACATTTAACAAGAACATTGATATGTGTAAAATGAATTTGGTATGCTGAAACCTCACTACTATAAATTAGTATTGTTATTGTAATCATTTTATGTTAGTTGTGATTAGTGTGGGTTGTTTTTTATTTGTACTTAGGTAATGATGTGTCTTGGTATATGGCTATGGATGATGAATCCATTGAATTCTGTTTCCATGGATTCATTTTTGGATGTTTTATTTGTTCTATTTATTTTATTTTGGTTTAATTTAATTATAGTTTCATATATATTATTTGATATGGAAGTATTTTCCTCCTTTCAATTCAACTCATTTATATTTACCTTATTTATTTTCATTGTGATAATTTTGAATAATTTAATAGTGAGTTGGTATATGGTGGAGGGTAAGGTAAAGAAATTTAGATCCTTAGTAACAAACATAGGATATATTCACTATACCGTGATGGATGAGAGTCACCTGGGTGTGGTGAAAAAAATTATATACATTGAACATAACCACTACCATTTAGGAGATGGGAAATCTTATTTTTATTATTGAATTTACGTGTAATGTGCTAAATAATATTATAGATCAGTTAGTGGGATATATTATGTTTTACAATAAAAATTTCATTCTAAATAGAAAGTCAATGCTTCATTAAATCAATTAGTAACCTCAATCACCACACACCCACTAAATTTGTATCATGTCACATAGTTATTGATTCATACTCTCACAAACATATACCATATGAATCACACACATGATGTAAATAAAAAAAACCCACATAATTAATATTCATACATGCATCAATCAAAAACCACCCCTCACATTTGCGTCTTATGAGAAATATTATTAATTGATTTAGGGAATACATATAACTATTCATATTGGGATGACTTGGTATGAACAAGTATTTACACTCACATTTACTACAATAAAAATTGTAATCTTTTTAAATATTTAGATTTATTATTTAACTAATTTTAAACCATTCTTTTGATTAATGATATAGAAACCCTACAAACACAAAAAATTTTATTATTAAAAAATATAATTAATTTAATTCATATAGATTTTTGAAACAATTTTTAATTCAGTGATGATATTCTAAAATTATTATGTATATTCAATTATTGAGAGTAATTTATTCACACTATTTAATTGATTATTATATTAAAATTAATGAATATATCTATTATATAAAAAAGAAAAAATATTAAATGTGTAAATGATAGGAAATTGTTCAAAAAATATGTTTCATTTATTAATTGAAATTAAATTATATATCAATTATTGTAAACCCATGTGAAATATAATCAAATAAAATATGGAATCAAAATCAATATTGCGGAACAAACATGTTGTGAAATAGAAATATTGAATTCCAATATATAATTTCAGTTATATTTTTCTAATGTTGATGGATATTAAAATACCATATGTGATGAGATTATTTAATGAATCATGTTATAACTCAAATGAACAGAATACTATACCATGGACCAATGGGTTAACTTTAATACATTATTCAATGGTTCATAATGAGAATATGATTTCATGTTAATTAATAATATTATGATTTATGACCAACCATCCATATAAATGGTATTGATAGGTGATGAATTGATTTTGTGTTGATTGAACTATTTCATTATTTTGGGTGGGGAGACAATTAATAAAATAAGATGAATCATTTAAAAAATCATTTTATTTTCACGAATAATTTATAAATAGATAATTTCCAAAAAAACATAAATAAAATAAGGTGAATCCATCTATTTCACTTAAGGATAAAAATATGGGTTCAATATAAATATGTAATAGATTATTGTTAATTGTATACTATAATAAATTCCTCATCATGGATTCATAAAATATATATATAAATCATGGAATTATAGAAACCCTCCTATACACCCAAATAATTTAATTACACTTTGAAATACCATGAATTATATCTATATTAAAAATTGGTCATACTCAATAACAAGTAATCAGGGTAGGTAGGATCTTAAAAACCTTTTAAATGTGCAGATTTTTGGAATTGAAGGGAACATTCAGCTATTAATATAATTGATTATTGATAATAATTAAATAGTAATTTTTTTATGTCAACATGATTTGATACATTCAACTGAAACTGATAAGGGGGGGTTAGAGGAAAACATTATTACTATATATTATAGTTTAATAATGGGTTTCCCATGAGTTATTTATGGGAATAGTGCGTGAAATAGTGTATCATAGTTGATAAAGGATGTAGAACTAGGATTATACAAAATCACCTTAAAAAATATAATACAAAAAATCTTGTAATTATGAAATATTTGAAGGATTCATCCATAAAAAAATAAAGATATCCATGATACATAATTTAGTGTCTGTGCTATAAATTAATGAAAATAAAACACTCTAGAAAAAAATTCATTTGAACGGGAAGGAGAAAGATCAAATAAAACTAAAACAATAAGCAATCTGAGGATTACATAAATATAATATAAAATAATAAATAATAACTAACATAGTTTTATCTTGTCAAAGTATAATAAATATTACCTTAACAGTAACCATATTTTGAATAATTCACTATCTTTTAACTTTTTATAATTATAAATTTAATCTGTAAAATAATATTTATTCAATATTTAAATAATTAATACAAGAAGGGAACTCATATACCATTCCAATAATTTTATTGGAAACTTAATTCCACATTATCACCATTTATAGAGATACATTTATAGTTATAAAAGAGATACCATGGCTAGTGGGAATGAAATAACCTATAACATTTCCACTTTTATTATTTAATACAAGTTATCATATATTTCGAGTATAATTTTTATAAATCAATCATTATTAAAAAAATAATTCCCTATATTTCAAAAGTTATTTTATATTTGAATTTTGGATTGATGGAACTTATTAAAATTTTAATTATTAGTTTCTTTTTTCTCATATTATGTTTTCAATATACACATGCGTTAATTTTAAAAAATATATTGGCTTTTAAATATCAAACATCTATTTCTTAATGTCTAATTGGGTGATTTCATCAATATCTTTTCAAATTTTAACATATATATCCAAAAAATGTTCTATAGTAATATGTTTACAATGAATTTCCATTATTCATTAATTCCTCTCAGTATATTTCATTTCATGTAGATTAACAAAAACATACAATAGTTTGTGAGATTAGGTATTTTGATAAAACATACCAAAATAGTTATATATTATTGAGAAATAAGCAATATGGGACTTAATAGGGAAATTTTTTTATTGGATTAATACAATTATTAATGAATATTATACTTATAATTTCTTCATATTACATAAAATTTTGATTTTATAAATTCACTTGTATCCCTCAAAGACTGGTTAATTTGATCTCCCCAATATAGGTTATGTGAATATGGGGTAAAATAGAAAATCATAGAAATCATAAATTATTTATATCATCCTATGAATTGTAATTTTTAAAAATAAAATAAAAAATATTATCATGAAATATAATACAACCGTTATTGTCATTTAAAAACACTAATCATGGAATAAATAATGATATTCAATGTAAAATGAAAACAATATAGAATGGGGTATTTATCAAAATTGTTTTGTTCAAAATTAATGTATTTCTATATTAGGGAAATCAATTTCATATAACTATAATTGTTTAAGAAGTAAATATACATTCTAATGATTATGATCTATTATTCCATTTTTTTAAATTAATTTTATTTGAAATGTAACAAGAGCCATGAAATTTGGCAGATTAGGTGGTGTAATATTTCAATTTTTTCTAGAATATAATATTTAAATGAACAGATCTAATCTAAGGCAAGTAAAAATTAAATAAATAATTCCATACATGGATGAACTAACAATTCCAAACTCAATCATAACCAAATAGAAATTAAATGAACAATAAAAAAACAATCCTAACAAACATGAGTAGAAAAATATATCTAACTAACAAAAATCTAATATAATAAATCATTACTAAAATAAAATAACATTAGTATAGTTAAAACAATATAAGAAAATTTTATAAGACTAACTAAACACATATATAACAAAAAAATACTAACTAATATAAATTATTCAAGACTAAGTATAATCAATTTAAAAAAACTAAAAATTTGAACCAAATTAATCTAAATTATGGGAATGTTAATATAGAAAAACATAAAAAAATGAATCCTAAATAATAAAATATTAATAAACTAAACTAAATTAATCTTTATTACTTTAAATAAAACATCCAATGAAAAACAATAAACTATAAAAGTGAAATTGGAATTAAAAAAAAATATTTAATAAGAACCAAACAATGAAAAGTGAGATTTGTTGAAGAAAAAAAACTAAATATACCAAATATATGAAATTAATCAAAAAAATATTTTGTAAATAATATTAAAACTAACTAAACCAAATAATACTGAACCAAATGAAGTATAAAAAATTAAAATGAACATAAATAAAATAAATAATTAGATAAAATTATAAAAAAATCAAATGATATTTATATAAACAAAATAAAATCAAAAAACCCCAACCTATATTAAGTATAATTAAACAAACTTGATTCAAACTAGTTAAATGTGGCCAAAAATTAATTAATGTAAATCAACCAGAAAAATTGTAGTGAATTAAATAAAAGAATAATGAATAAAACTAAATTAAATTGATTCTATAAAATTATCCAACTCAGAATAAATTAAAATATTTCCAAAACCATTTATATTTCTACATTTCAACACATTATAACTAAATTAAATATAAATATAATTGGACTAGAATTAATTGAAAACAATTAACAAAATAATTTGAATATACCTTATCTAACATATTCCAAAATAAATTAGTCAAATTAAAAACAAGATAAATAATATAAAATCGTTTATACTAGAATAAAATTGATTAGAATAAAAGTAAACTAAAATTACATCACCATATTATAATATAATTAATATAATTCCAGTATACAAGAAATAATATAACAAGATTTAATCAAACTGAAAAATAAGATGTAGTCCCAAATGAATCATGAACATATGAAACATAAATTAAATAAAATTAATTTATTAAAACAATATCAATAACATTAAATTTTAAAAATATACAACCAAATATAAATATTCTCTAACTAATATATTAAAATCACAGTACATAAAATCTCCTCAAATTAAAACATAACTCTGCTGAAAAATCTAATTTAAAAAATGAAAATCAAAAAAAAGATTAAAAAATAGAATATATGTATGTTTTTCAAAGAAATATTTAATGAATACAAATTAAATAATCCAAAATTATACAAAGAAAAAATCTAGAAATTCAAAATCAAATAAATATAAGTATCATAAGATAAATCATCCAAACTAAAATATAAATCAACAAAATATAAGTAAAATGAAATAAATTGATGCGAGCAAATAAAACATAAGATAACAAATATGAACTATCATCACTACAATGACATACCCACCAACAACATAACCTAAAATAACCCATTTTTATTAAAATAAAATAAAAAAAACTAAAATAAAAGTAATAGAAATTTTAAAATGTAAAAGGAACTAAGTAGACCAAAACTAAAATATGGACTCACCTAAAAAATTAACAACAATGATCTAACCCAAATAAACCATAATGTATCAACCATATAAATTAATCATAACATTAAAAAACTTGTCTCTATGTGTCATCTATATGATATAATGTCTTTTTACCATAATTTACAATCTAATTAGCATGTTTTACTTACGTTATGTCCCAAATATTCTACTTTTTCATTTTCAATTAATGTTTCTTAATTATTTCCTAGGAAATTTTATGAATTATTTGATATTTTCCTTTAGTAGTTTTGATCTAAAAGATCATTAATATAGAAATTTAAATGATATTAATGATACAATTAGGATGATTCTGCCTAAAAATGATCAATAAATGTGACAGTTGGGACAGCCTCCTCTGGTGCCAATTATGACTATCTTAAATCAGATTTATATAAATTTAAATTTATTTAGTATCAATTTATTGATAAATTTATTTCATATAAAACTATATTAGAGTATATTTTTCTCCATATAGAGTACATATTGTTGTGTTTTGTATGGAAAATCAACTATTGTAGGTTATAGAGGTACTCAGGGTGATTAATTTCCTAGTGGTGAGTGTACTATTTATGTTGATGATGATAATTCTATTGGATAGTTTTTTATGGGGTTGATGATAATGAAGACCTTGATATTAGTGGTGGTCATCATGATGATTTATTTAGAGGAGTTTTTTACCACATTTCTAAATAATATTTATTACACACCAGACCATGTGGATGAGGTTTGATATATAAAACCTACTATATATATATTTATTATGAATTTTTATTTACGTTTAAAAACATATTGTATATAATATATATATTTTTAATATTTATCAACAATAATTAAATCTGAATCATTTTTGTTTGTTATATATTTTTTGTAATTATTATGGTAATAGGGTATATTCTAGTTAGCACACTCATTCTAGTGTATGAGTTTATACCAAAATATCCCCAAAACATTGTATTAGAATCTATACCAATGGTTTCCAGGAGCCATGTTTTTCAAATATAATGGATTTATAACAATAGATCCCATCAACCATTTGTATTGACCTATCTAGATGGAATAACACCAAAATAATGAGGGTACCATTTGTATATGCAAAACCAATGATTCCTAATCTTATACTTATGGATAAATACTATTTTTATTCAAATATATTTGAGTAGTATAAAAATTATAATAAGGTAACAATAAATGTTTATATATTTATTTATCATGAATGTATATTTATATAAGTCAAATAAAAACATTATTTTTTTGATTGATTAAATATAAATATAATTATATAAAAATTTATTTTCTCATTAAATAAATTTATTTGTTATGTTTTGAAATAAGAATAAGATTTTTGAATGTAAAATGTGTGCATAATTGGTTATATGAAATCCTTTATCTGATGATATAAAAATTTTTAAATGACTTTAAATAATAGAAAAAATTATATTCAAGAATATTAATTATCTATAAATTATATATACTATTAAATATATATGAGCCTTCACATTCTACCACTTAAATAAATTATTACTTTTTAATTTATAATCTATGGTAAATAGGTGGACATAAGTTTATTTCATAGATTTTTATGGATCCCATTACTCTTATATAATCATATAAATCTTCAATATAAATAATAACAAGAAAAAATTACATATTCATTTGTTAAGCCCTCCATCTAAAATCGATAATTTAATTTGGCTATTTTTTATAAGAATTATCTTCTTGGAACTGAACAATATTATAAATCTGTGTATGATATGCATTTGGTAGATAAATAATTAATAATGAATCATAGAAAACATAATATATTTGATATAAACATTTTTTTATGTGTTGACGATAAGACACCAATCAAATTTTATATTGGATTTAATATAGATTAAAAAAATAATGTTATTAATTAAATTTTCTTAATAAATAAATTACCAAATTTCATGGATATATTATGTGAAAAAATATCGGAAACATCAAATTTATTATCTTATTTTAAATTATTTACATATCTGTTTTCACTAAAATGATCTAACATCAAATGATAATTAATAAATTTCACACTTTTAACAATACCTTCAAAAAACAGATCCCCTAACAACTTTTTATCACACGATTCATCCAAACAACATAAAGTTCAACACAACATTCCAAAGAATGACTCAAATGGTCAAAATATAAATATTAATAGAAAATATTTTTATTTGAAAAATCAAACATATAATGGTTTTCATACAATCCAACATGACATTTCAGTCACATGATTGGATATTATTCACTATTTCTTGAATTTTATGCTCTAATTGTCAATCTGTTTGGGGATAGAAATATGTAATTAAACATTATTCTTTTAATGAAGAATGATAAGTAAATTTATATTAATTATATGTTGTTTATGGATGATGAATATCTAAAACAGATGTAATAACTATAAAAACTATTAATATCATTTGATAAAAGAGTCAATAAAGCTAATATAAAGAGATCGATTTTGTCTCAAATATTATAAAAATGAGATGTTTTAGTCAAATAATACATAATAAACCATATAAAATAAATTCGTTGGGTAGTATTTGGTAATAGAAAGATAAAATATATAGATATATGTTTCTATATACTTTTTGTAATACAAAATTGTTGAAGAATCCCTTTATGTTGATATGGTTACTCATTCTCCTCTTATAAAATCAATCATTGAAGGGTATAATTTGAAATATAATCCTCCACTTTTTTCAACTCAGAATATTCCAAGGATATATATATACAAATCATTTTCCATCTTATATATTTATAATATAGAGTTATATAAGCCTACGTCAAAAATTAATTTCTTCACTTAACTATCATCACGTACATATATCTTCTTTCCAAATCATATATATCCATTTTCATCAATATCGCACACTTGTAAATTTCCATCCTTTGTGAATTTTATCCTATATTTCAGTCAATAAAGAAATTTTATGATTACTTATTAGTTTCTAATATGGTTGATTATACGTTTATTAGGACAGAATATAATGTTTCTTTTCATTCCAAATGTCCATTAAGGTTTTCAATATATAAACAAAAAATTGATCATCTTCCAAATGTAGGATACTAAATAAACAATTTTTTATTTTAAATCAATGAATTTCAAAATGAGCGTAAATAATTGGAAAATTATTTTCATGGGTTTTCAACATTTTTTCTTCATAGAAAATTAATAGATCATTTTCATCAAAACAAATATACACCCCTTGGTAGAATAAATACTATTAAAAATATAATTCCTTATTTGATGGTGTATTATATAATTCTCAGAAATTAATAAATATTATTTCTAACAATTTGATATATTCCTCACATTCATTTTCCACTAACCCCCTTTTATTTTGGGACAAACTAAAATCTAATTAACAAATACAAAATAATGTATCCAAAGATTATTTGAATATTCTATTTTTAAAATCCATAAATACAATTATTTTATTCCTAGTCAGATTGTGTCATTATAAAAACATTTAACATATTATATTTATTTATAATGAAATCATTGCAAAAACTTCTTCATTTAACTTAAACTAATAATATAAAAAACTATGGTTAATCGTTGAATATTATAGAGCTATATTGTGATGATGAATCAAATCATCAATATGAGTTAGGTGTTATATTTAACTAATATCCATATTATTTTTTTAATAAATAAAAAAATCATCCAAGACCAAACATTTTTATTAGAATAAAATAGGAAAACACTATGATGAATTTATAGGATGAATAAACCCATTATTATGAAACCCATTTATTTTATTTTTCATTTATAAATGCTATTCTATAGCTATTTAATAAGAGATTTTTAAAATTCTATATGATCGCGAACTATGTCGACATTAAATTTACCCCCAAACTAGGATTAATAAATCAAAAATAACAATAAAATAAATTGATATATTCATTTATCATGGAGATATTATACGAATTACCTATTTTCAATTATATGAGTAATATTACTTTTACCTACCTAATTTATTAAGTATATATCATTTTAATATATTAGTAATTTTATAAAAATATTCAGAAATAAAAAAGAAACTCATTATGAATATTAAATAAAAATTCATTACTTTAAAATTTATATTATAAATATAATATTAAATAAAATCAATATAATATATAACATTAAACAACTTTATGCATATGATAATAGGATATCCTTGAAATAAATTACCATATATAATTAGAGGATCATTCAAATATATAATCTTTAACAACTTTACTAGGAGTTGTTATCGATATTATTATCCATATTTATTGAGCCGATAATACCATGTTAGTATAACCTTTTTATGATATAGTAGAATGTGTAGATCCAATATCAAAAAAATAAATTTTTATAATTTGATGAAAATGTTTACCTAACAACCATTAATTTGATATATATTCCTAAATTATTGTATTAGTAAAAATATTTTCCACACATTTCATCTAATAATAATGATAATTTACAAATTTAAAATATAACCCCATAACCAAATTTTTATAATTTCCATTCTCAATATAGTAAAATAGTTTCAATTATGGCCAAATTTTTTTGATCTAATAAATTCATGTATCCTTGAAATAATGATCCATTTATCAAATTTTACCACTTAATATATCCATCCATATCTCATAAGATAATCATAATGATATATATTTTCACATCTAAGGAATAAGGGAAATTTATATATCATACTAATAGTATTACATGATTATTGTTTAACCACCACATTAATCCTTGATTACTTGTAAAATTTAATATTATGATATCTAGAAAAGATAAAAAAACTAAATCTAAACCTTGTTACCTATCAAAAAATTTACTATAGCTTCTATGTTATTGAATAAATAGATCCCTTCATTGAACTATTTTAAAACATGTGTAGAAAATATGAAATTTACTTTTAGGGTAAAAAATAAAATTCATTAAATATTTATCTAATTTTATAAAATTTTACTACAATTTCTTGGATGATTATTACTTATATATCAATAAAATTATAAAATTTATTTTCATTATAAATTAAATAATTTCAAGAAGTAATTTTTTAACATAAATATCTTCATATTCCATCAATTACATGTTATCAATCTCATCCTTATACTTTTTATTCTTAATTAAATATCACCACTAATTGTATTTTATATTGGGGCACTAAATCACAAGGAAAACCATTTTATGCACACAATAACATATAAATATAAAATATATTCTCTAATGTATTAAACTATATATCAGACATCACTGTGAAATATCTTCTTCTTAATGTTAGGGGATATTGTAACCAAAAAATCTTTATAATTATGAAAATAATTTATGGAGAATTTGGTCACACATTTAAATTTTTACCACTATAGATAGCCATTCTTAATTAAGTAAAGTCAACCTAAAGTGACTTATATAATATAAAAATGATGTAATATTGTTTTTTATAAGATAATTATTATACTTTTTCTCTAAAAATCCATTCACATGGAATCTTATGTAGACAACCACGTAAAAATAAATATTGTTTAGATGAAGATATATGAAAAATCGTAGAGTAATAAAAAATAGACTCAAGATTATATAATAATATGTCAATGTTTTTGTCTTATAATCATATCTTAAATATATACATATCCATTCCATTATTTCCATACTATCATTCAGAACTGTTGTGTCATCTAAACCATTTTTTGATAACAAATGTAACACCATTTGTATAATCACACAATAATTGCGAGTTTCAAAACATTATTTCATTAATTTCAACCAATGTATATTACAATTTATTTTTCTATTATTATGAATCAATTTTCATTATTAAAACATGAAAGTTCTATAAAAATCTAATATCACTAAAAAAATAATTTTTAAATTATTACAGTGTCTACATCCTAGTAGAATCTCTATAGCTTGAAATTGGAATCAATATTAATCATACTCATCCATAGAAAAAAATAAATACAATTAAAAAATTGTTATGTAAATATAATTTATAAAAATGCATAAAAAAACCAATGAACCCCATTAGGATAAATAAGTGTAAAATTCAATGATAAGTCTCAACATTATATAAGAAACATTGATCCAATGAAAGCACATAATAAAACAAATGATCAAATTATTACCCTAAAGAGTTTTATAAAATAATCTAGTAATATAATTTAAGTGAAAAAATTAATCATGTTTATCTTTCCTTATACAACATATCATTTAGAACATTTTCAATAACTCTTTCAATCACCATTCTAATGGAATAAAACATACATTTATTTATAACATATTTTCGTAAGAGAATAATTCATTGACCAATTATTTGAAAATATATATAATATAACCAATCATAATCACTTATATTTTTAAATAACTATAACACAGTTATAACACATATAGTTTTGAAAATAACTATAATTCTCACAGAAATTTAAATATGAATGCAGAAAAATTTCAAATTTTAATTAACCGATAAATAGAAAATGATTTAAAATTAATGGATTAAATAATTACCTAATTAGATGAAAATAAATTAAAAGAATAAAATAAATAAAAAATCACTAAAAACATGATGGAAAATATTATAAAGGATTATAGAGAGAGATTATAATGAAATACTTTAAATCATTTAAAATAATGATTTCTGATTAAAACCCATATATAGAGTCCCTACTCATATCAAAAATCCTATAACCTCCATACTAATACCACTGTATTTTGTTTTTACATAATATAGAAATATTTTTTTCGTTAATTACTTAGTATTATTAATATTAATGAATATATTATCATATTTATTTTTAATAATTTAGTATTCTTAATGTTGTTTTAAAGTTTTTCAATTCATATGTTCTAAAAATGGTATGACATAATGGTTATTAACTATGATCATTTCCCATTTGTTTGATATATTTTATAAATGTAGAGTTACTTCATCCCTATCATTTCCAAGTCAAATACTTTCAAAGGTGAAAAAATTGTCACCATTTTGGAAAAATTCCATAAAATCTAGTTTATTATTATTAAAAGTGAAATTAATTATTTACCAGTACATTCATTATGATGATAGATACATTATCCTTATATATTTAGAATAATTATATTTATTTCATATTAATAATTTATTTATTCATAAAATCAATTATGATTTATATTTATTAAATATATTTGTTTACTAAAGTAATAAAATTCACATAAATGGTGTGAAACCACCATTATGAGTGTGGTTATTAAATATATTTTAAAATATATGAAACCCAATTAGTATTTAATTTTTATAAATACTATATTCTGATGAATTTTTTTTATTAATTTCAATTTTATGTATTAATTTATTTGTCCAAAATAATAAATGAAATATTTGAATTGGAATATATGATTTTTGAAAAACATGTATTTTGATGACATGATTGATGTTGTGAGCAAGTTCAGTGAGTGGTTACAGATGAATATCAATAATATAATTTTATAATTAACATGTATGTATGAAAATAATTTATTAGTAATTATATTTATCTTTTATGTGATACATAATGTTATAACTTTTTATTATTATATCAAATATAGAAATATTAAATTTTCTAAAGTTTCACAATCACTATATCTGTGTAGATATTTAATTTTCAGATTTTTCGTGAAATAAATTTTAATTTATTGTATTTTTATAATAATTCTATGATATTTACAGTATAATATATTTTAATAGGAAATCAATATGTTTCTAGACACTCATAATTGATGAATATGTATTTTTTTCCGAATTTCACTTTTATCAATTGTATTGTGTAATGAAATGTTAACGTAAGTTTTGTGATGAAGTGTGTATCTACCAACCAATGACATGTGAAGATAAATCCATCATAAATGGAAGAAGATAATTAAAAATCCCATAGATTTTAGTAAAATAAATTTTAATCACCCTAGAATACATATCAAGAATGATTATGGGAAGCTCCTAAAACATATAATGTCTTATCAAGTCTATATTGTAATGAAAAGTGAAAATATACATATTTGTATGTGCAATTTCATATAAGAAGATGGTTATATCAGATACTGATTTTAATTAAATGATGAAATAATGTACCTATATGAATGAAAATGGATGATTAATGAATAAATTAATGATAGAATCTATTCTAAGTTATAGAAAACCTATACAGTATATTCCAATCACAAATATCTGGATCAAACCATTCACTTTAAACAATATAGTAAATTCTTTTAGAAAACACTTTCTTAAATTCCTAATGATACATTTTATTTAGAGATTTACAGAATTTGGAAATTATTTATACATATCAACCCATAAGAATATGAAGTGGGTACTAGAAATAACATTATTCATTTTTTTAAATATTATTTTAATAAAACATTAAAAAATTTCCTGAAAATTATTTAAATCATTCATCCTAGATTATTCATTACTCTTACCCATCCATAAAACATGTGATTAAATTTTTTTAACATTGTATTACGAATAAATTCTCAGTAAGGGACATAAAATAAAGAAATCCATATGTCCATGAATACATAAAAACATATGAAATCATTTTGATAAATGAATACTTCTCAACAATAAAGTATCACATAATAAAGTAGAAAAAACATTAAATTTCCATTAATAAAAAGAAGAATACATAAATCCATATATGTAACATGAGGAATTAAATACATTATATTATAAAAATTACAACTACCATATGATTTATAAGACTCATGTTTACCTTGGAAATGTATCCCGCATGCCTACCTTATTGTGTACCCATTGTGATTTCTCTTGGAATAACCATTACATTCAACTTCGAAGAAGAAAATAAAAAATGAATTATAGGGATAAATATGTCCCACCATTAATCATTAAAAATAAAAATGAATAATTAAATAATCATAAAAAATTAATACATTAACTGTAAAAATATTATTCTAGAATTATTTAAGAAATAAAAATTTTAAAGAGTGTTTTTAATTGAAAGTCCCTTACCTTAGATTTGAATACCATCAAATGTGTCCATAACTATATTATAATCATTTTTAGGGTGTAATTAATTTGTTATGGAACTCTATAAATATTTATAATACCTAATATAAAAAAGTTATATCATCTTTCAACCCATTTATTTACATTATTTTGTTATTTTTATTATTTTGAGTGTGTATTTTTCATTGTTTCCATGGTTCGTTCATTATGGATTTCATTAATTTAAAAAAACTATATAAGTGTACTAAAATTGTATTTATATGCTTCCAAAATTTTAAATGATTCCATATATAATTATTTTTATGATGTGGGGATTATTTTTTTGATAAAACAATTACTGAACAAGATTTAATTTATTTTGGTGGTTTTTTTGACTGTCACGTACTTATATCATTTTATTTTAAATCAAGTTTATATATTCGATATAGAACATTTTATAACTCATTATTTGTATCATAAATTATTATTTATACATAATAATGGTTTTAAGACCATATTTTAAGGTGGTAAGAGATAATTAAATGCGTCATCCACAATGACGGAAAATCAAATCATGAGAGGCGATGCTTTAATTTTTTAAAATATGTAGAGAAGAGCTGGGGATTGATGATATATATTCAATAAACATAGTGAAATTACAATATATTTAAGATAATGTAGTGTTCTTGTTAATTTTTATATTGGGTGTTTATAGGTTAATGAAAGTGGAAAATAAATTGGAATGATATTTAAAAGAAAACAAAAGGCGATTTTACAACATAAAATTCTTCTATGTGAGAACCTCATTAAGGAACTTTCATCTGGTCATATGTTTAGATCATAATGATTTAATCATGGGAATAGGCTTAGTAAGGTAGTTTTTTTGAAATTAAATAACCTTAAAGGAATCGATCTGTGATAAGAATTGCTGTTGAGTGGTGGAATTTGTAGTGGCGGTGAGGGATGTTTTTCTGATTATTTGATCCATTAGTTTGTTATTTTGGATCCTGAATATGAATATATTAAGAATTAAAAATAATATATATTAATATAAATAAGTATAGTTTTAGATATTACTTTTCTATAAGTCTTACAATATCCTTGAGTCAAGAATTCATTATTTAGTTAAATAATATAAATTATTGTATTTCACTATTCATTTTAAATTCAGGTAGTTTAGAAAAAAAATGAAAATTCACCCAATCCATTATTATATGAATATTAGTCATAAATTAAAACTATTTGAATAAAAAAATTAAAAATATTATATAAATAATATTTAATTAAAATGATTATTTGATTGAAAATACCAATTTTAAAATTATAATAGATTTTATAACACATTATAAAATTAAATTATTGTCTCATAAAATTATCTTATAATAATATGATAATTAAATATTATTTTATGAATATATTTTTGAACATTACTTTTCTTTCCAATAATTCTATTTATTTTAAAATTTAATATAAAAATTTATGTATCATAAAAATTCCAAGTCTTAGTTTTTCATTTTCGAAAAATTTATTATCTTTTTATATAAAATATTTCCCTTATATAATTATTAAATCTAATTTATAATATCATATAAATTTTTGCTATTGTATTATTATATATTCATTATTTTTAATATACACGACTTATTTTATAATACATTTATAATGAATTTATCTTTTTAATACCATAATTGAAACAAAATATTTTATAAGTTCCTGGGTTGTTACATTCTCCCTTCCTTCTTTAAATTGAGTAATTTCATTATTTATTCACTTATTAAACAATTGAGGAAACCTTTCAATCATAGTATATTCATGTAACCATGTTAATTATTCAACCATTTGGTTTCTCTAAAAAATCATAACCTAGGGAATTTCATTATTTCGCAATAATTGATCATTACGACCGAAAATTGATACAATTTTATCTACATAATAAAGGTTCTATTCCAAATAAAATATTTCTATGCAAAAATTATTATATTAATCTTGAACATATATTCTTATCATTGAAACATGAAAAACATTGTGTACATAAGATAAAATCATAAGAAAACCTACTCGAATGTCAATTGGTCCAACAGAAACTATGATTTCAAAAGGTCCACTGAAATATGGACTTATATTTCATTTCATACCAAAACAGATAACATTTTTCCAAGGAGTGATTTTTATGAAAACACAATCACCGTTATTGAAAAAAAGTTATTCCTCTTGTTACCGAAATAACTATTCTGCATACTCAAAGCTATCCTAATGTGTTGTTTGATCATCCTATCTTTCTCACCCAAATTATCTAATAATTTTATTCTCATCGACTTCTTTTCCCAGACTTAATCATAAAATTATGGATTTTTTCACGATTGCAATATAAATCCTCCAAAATTTCCAATGTTAATCGATAATAAATACAATTATAATATAAAAATATAACAAAAATAAGATGTTGACCCTTACATACCTTGTAATAAATTCAATAAGATCACATAATATCCTCAATTGGTAAATTTTTTCTCATTGAAGGGGCATTATGATGAGTGTGAAATGAAATGATAACATTTAGTTAATTTCTTAATTACATATGAAGGTATTTCCAATAGTTTTAAGTGAACATCAGATCAAAAAATTATACAATAGAAAGAGGAACACCATGTAACTAGACAACCACATTGAGGTAAAACTGAGAAAAATGATATTAAAGAAGAGAATCTGGAATAGGAAGGAGATTTTTATAATTATTCATTTGAAAAAAAATAATCAAAATTGCATTATTACATTTAGCTATATGTGTTAGTCCCACATTGACGTCTATAAATATAATTCCAATTTCTACCCTAGCACTAGAAAAGGATGAAGAATCTCGTGTGATTATTCTCTCTCTACATTAAGATGATGACCAGACAAATATTTCATGGTAAAATGTGAAAAATCACTGATCATTTCATCCAGCTATTAATACATCCAATGGACTCTATATATATTAGTTTTACAAGGATAAACTGAAAATAGGAAACTACAAGCTTCATTAAATAACTCTTTTTTTAATGCGAATAACAATACACATATAATGACTTCATAAATCTACAAATATAATATTTATCAATGTTAAATTCGGGAAACACACTATTTTCACCAAATCTTCAATTTTATTTAAAAAATAATCTTCATACTTCCAAATCTTAAGTCTATCTGACAGAGAATCTCATAATTTTACTTAAACAAATAATGTAACTTCCTATATCACTAATTCCCATGCCAAAATTCGTACAATATTTAATCAATGGGTCATGATCCAAACAAAAATGTTAAATTTTAAACGATGTTCTCACCTCAAGGAATTTGTGGCATTGATTTATTCTCTATGATGGTAATTTATTGTGAAATCATAATCCTTTTCCAGTTTAAGACATCTTATCTACTCATGTTCAGTTTCTTCTACATGAATATATACATAAAAATATTATGGTGAGTATATATTTCAAAATGTTCACTATATAAATAATGTACATATATTTTTAAATTGAAAACCACAGCTAGAAATTCATGTTCAATTATGGAATAATTTAACTCTTGAGATTTCACTTTTTATGAAGTATAATCATTTAGCTACTCACTCTTCATTACAACAAAACCGGATACCTTCAATGGAGAATCATTGTAGATAAAAAATTACCAATTCCTTAAAGGAGAACAACAAATTGAATATTCATGACTAGTCACTTTAATTCCTATGTAAAAACATCCCAATCTTCAATCGGAATAAATTTTTCCCATTTTGTGTTAACATAGTTTGTGGGATAGATAACCATTCATAGTTTAGAAATACCATTTTTAATAGCCTCGTAATATAAGAAAAATACCAAAATTAGTAACATATGTAGGTCTTGGACATTCATAAAAAAGTTTTCGGCGGGATCAATTTTTCTTCCACCATTAATTGCAATGTTCCCATTATAAGAAATGTATTGGAAAAGAAAATTATATTTTCAAAATTTTCTAAATAACTGAATTTATTTTAGTGTTTTATGAAAAATATTTTGATGTTTTTTATGTTCCAGGTATCTTTTTTATTAAGACAAAATATCATCAATAAAATCAATTAAAATATTTTTCTAAATATTCACTGAATATTTTATTCATAAGATCCATAAATATAACAAGAGAATTTTTCAATCCAAAGTGAATAGAAAAAACAGATAATTCCCATATCTAGTTTGGTAATCTATTTTTCGAATTTTATCCTCCTTCACATTTAAATAATGGTTCCCAGATCTCATGTTAATATAAGAAAAATAAGGAGCTCCCTGGAGCTGATCAAACAAGTCATCGACATGAGGGAATGAATAATTATTCTTAAAAGTAATTTTATTCAATGCTCTATAATCTATGAATGTTATCAAGGAACAATCATTACTTTTTATGGACCAAATAAGAGAACGATATGGTTACATGTTAGGATAAAATAAACATTTATAAATAATATCATATAACATCTTTTTCGATTCTAAAATTACACATTAATTTATTCAAAAAGGGGGTTTTGAGATTGGATTAGCATCAAAGAACAACATAAAATTTAAATTAAACTTTCAAATAATATATAACAATGGAAAATTAATCAAGGAAAAACTCATTGTTATTTTTACAACTCAAACATCATCAATTTTAACTGTTCCCTTTCTTCTAAAATATGTGCTAGATAACTTTCATTTCCATCTTTAAACCATTTCACATCCTCTTCATATGTTTTCAATTTTATGGGTAGATTCTTGTATAAAAACTGAAATAATTTTAAAAAACAACATTAGATATATAATCAATCATTTCAAAATACAGAGATATCCATTCCATACCAAGATAAAACTCGAACCCTACTGAGGGAAAAAGATCAAGGAATTCATGTGGTGTATTTACATAGGCAACGACAGGTTGATTATTATAATCATATCATTCCTTAATATTTACTCTTATTTTTTTCCCATACAGTATTATTTAATTTCTAGAATAAAAATTTTAAATTTATACGAAATTTTCTCACAAATAATGTAATGTGTATGACCTATATCAAACAAAACATAAGAAAAATATGAGTAAAAAAACTGAGTTCCTGAAACCACTTCATTTGATAAGGCCAATATATATTGACATTATTGGGAAGGATTTCACATAACATTGTTCATATAATCTATTTTATTTTATTCATTCATAAAATTCATTGTAAATGTATTTTTATAATCCGTCATCTCAATAAATTTTTAAAACATAACATTTTCATTATCATATTTAAGATTACCAATATTAAGATAATTTTAGTTGAATTCTTGTGATATATGTCTAAACATACAACATAAAATAAACTTTTCTATTTTGTTGTAGAATTACACATAGTAATATTTTCCACACTTCCCAAAAACCAGAAACATAAATTTTTTCCATTAGATTTATCTGATTTATTCGTACCCATTGATTTTCATTTACTCCTTTTATTATTATTATTATCAAATAAATGGTGATAATTAGAAATGATAATTTATTACAATTAAATACATCAAACAAATTTCTCTTATCTTTTAAATTCATCATATGCTAATTGAATTTTAAATCATGTATTTAATGATGAGTAAAAACAATTGAGTTTACTATGAAGATCGAAAATAAGATTTGGACGATTCCTTTAAAATCAAGTGAGGTTTTTATTTATAAAATATCACTAGATCATCCTAATTTTCATTCAAATCAAGTTATTTCTTTTCATACATATTTCAAATAAACATAGAAAAATAGTTTTCAAGGAAATTATTCTTAAATGCATCAAATTCCAATGAATCAATATACTTTTAATAATTGATATTTTTGGTCATTAACCACCATTGGTCAAATATATCCTTCAAAATTATAAATAATATGACAAACTGTTTGATTATATAAATACCATGTGTCATCAAATATCTTTTTAAGAGCTATAATCCACCCCTCATTAGACACTATGTTTGAAGATCCACTAAAAATATAAGGGTGATTCCTCATAATGTTTTTACACTATAATCATATCCCTTTGTAGTATCTCTGGAGTTTGTCTTGAATTGATGATAATTCCATTTATATCCCATTTTAACCAATCCATTACATTCATAAAAAACTATGTCACAATTCACCCCATTTCAGGTAGCATATTTTCAAATATATCAACATCTTGGACCCTTCCTACTTCTTCTTCCCTATTTCTTCTGTGAAAGAACACTCTAAACAGATATATCATAGATGAAGAAGCATGATAATCTCTAAATTATGTATGAAATGGTAAAAGTATTTTATTTTATTTTATTATCATCATCTTAGCCTCTATTGTTATCCAAAATGTTCTCCCCTTCATATTATATGGACTTGGCATTAAACATTATATAATCAAGGAAATTATTTTAGATTTAATTTTCATACATTATAAATTATGATTTTTAGTTTATAGTTATAATTAATTATATAATGATTCATATATATCATCCCGAAATAAAAAAAATATTACTAATAAAAAAATATTCATTTCATCCGTAATACAAATTTTTTAAATAAATTAAGAAATATTTTTAGGAAAAATCAATACAACCGTATAATTGGATTGTTTTTTATATTAAACATCCATAAACAGTTTAAAAATCATTTAAAAACATGGGATGAGAAAATTTCTATAATTGAAATTAAATAGTGGAAATAATTTTTCCAAAAATACATAATTACATATGGAATCATTTTTAAAAATACAAACTTCTCACCTATAAATTATAATATATTTAACTTTTAAGACAATAGATTTCCATAAAATATGAAAAAACTAAATAAAATAATCTAGGAAACATAGGGAAATAATTATATATTATTGTAACTATCTTGGACACCATATGATTTTTAACCCTCATGAACACCATACAATGTTACCCTCGTGGATATCATAAGGTGTAACCATCACAATTACACATAGAATAACCATTAAGGTCATCTTAAAAGATAAACATTCCCAATAAATTGGAGGGATATATAGATCCCACACTTAATCATAATAAATTCCATTGAACTATAATATAATCATAAAACATTAATAAATTAATCATAAAAACAATCCTTTAAAATTTTGTAAAAATAGAAATTTAAAAGAGTATTTTTAACGGAATTTCCCAATCATTGGGGATGAATTTATTCAAACATCTTAGGACCTTGTATATAAGGTTTTAAAGAGTTTTATGTATTTATTAAAGATCTATATTGATATTTATTGTTTTGTGTGTGTTAATATCCTTGTTTCCATAGATGGTTCATTATAGATTATCTTGTCGAGTAAAAGAATAACACTATACCTGGAATGAAATAGTATAATTTGTTTCCAAAATATTAAATGATTCCCTATATCATTTTTTTGTATATACCAGAATGATTAAGCATATTAAACAATTAATGAAAATGGTTTAACTTATTTTTCTGGTTTTTGAACCATCACAAACTTTTATCATTTTGTTTAATGCCATGATTATATATTGGTTCCAAAATAGTATATAACAATTAAAATGTATTAAAAAATATTATTTATGCAGAATAATGGTATTATGAATAGCCTTGATGGAGTTAAAATAAAATGAAGACATATAATCCTTGATGAAAGTAAATAGAAACATCATGGACATTATATTTATTTATAGAATTAAAGGAGAAACTAAAATGTTTGATAATAGATGTTTCATTCATAATCAATATAATAGTATTTATACAATACATAATTAATCATTTCACTTTTCACATGGGAGGTGATGATGGAATTAAAAAATCTATGAAATTAATAATAAATTTAAAAGAATGAAAAGAGGATTTTACATATTGAACATATTCTCATTGAGAACCACTTTAAGGAACATGTATTTGGCCTTTTGGAGAGACTATAAGGTATTGTAAATGGGAAAATGTATTGGGAAGGTAATTGTGAATTAATTAAACAATCTACAAGTCTTAGAGTTATAATAAAGGGAGGTGGTCTATGGAGATTTGTATTGTGTAGGGAGGGTTGTATTTTGATTATTTTATTCATTAGATTATTATTTTTGACCATAAATTTGGATATTCTGAGAATTATAATTGAATAAATTAAAATTATGAACTATAGATCTATATTTTGTTCTATATTCAGCCTTATATAATCTAGGACTCAATAATTAATTTTTTTTAAATACTGTAAATTACAATAATTCACTATTAACCAATAGTTTATGTATTTTAGAAATATCAAAAAATACATAAAAATACTTTTTAAATATGTAAAATTATAAAACTAAATACATTTTATGAAAACAATTTTATATATGTGAGAAATTTAATTTTTATTTAAAGTTTTTATTTATTCGATAAAATTAAATTTTAAAATATTACTAATTTAATAACACATCAAAAAATTATTTAACGTCTCATAGTAATATATTATTATTATAATAAAAAATAAATATTAATTTATAAATATATTTTATGAATATAAATATTCTTTTAAATCATTATATTAATTATAAAATTATAAATAAATTTTTTATTTTTCACAAAATTAAGAACACCTAATTTATCATTTTCATCCCATTTAATTTCATAATATATCATATTTTTAGTTATAATATGAATAAGTTTTATTACTAATATCATATATGATATTATTATTCTACTATTAGAGATACCTCAATTTCTATAAATTACACTTATTTTATTATATCATTATTATCAGTTTAAAATTTAAATTCTAGAATGTAAAAATATATTTTATATTTACAATGGTTGTATCAATAATTGTTAACAAAATTAATGAAAATATATTTATAGTTTAAGGGTAGTTGTAATGATGTTGGTATATCTGAATTGAGATATATTGACAAAATCAAAAAAGGTTAATTTATTTTTAAGAGATATTGGGAATACTGCTGAATATGATTAATCTTATATGTTATATTACTAAAATTATTATCATATTTTTAAAGAAGAAATAAATTATTTGGAATAATAAAATTGAAGAAATAATTATATTTTTATCCTATATAATAAATATTTATTTTTTGGGAATAAAAATAACATTTTTCTGACATCGTGAATTTTTATTTCCTTAATCTGGATCATAGATGGTTGAGAGAATCAGTTATATAGTTCAAACAAACAACTTTTATAATTTATTAAATCATTGTAATTTTTTTAACAATATTCATGAAAGGATTATAAATATCTTTATAATGTGACGATAAACCTCAGTTGACTATGAAAACAATATTGTAATAGAATTACCGTAGTGATAGTCTGTAATCAAAAATTTTATTTCAAAGAAACTAAATAATGTCAAAAATTGTTTTTATATAATATGAAAGATAAATGGAAGTTGGATGTTTTTTTAGAAATATTCATAATAAATTTATTATGAAATTTTAATGATAAATTTTATTTGGAATTCCTCGTAGAAGTGAGTATGATTTCTATATATTATTTTAAAACATCCTAACTTTTTCATATGATGCTATGAAATTTTTCTATATTAATTTCATCAATGAAAATCTCTTGATACTTTATTTTGATCAATATGGGAGTTTAAAATAAAAAAAATTATTGAGAAATAATTGTTGGAATATTTTAATATTTGACTTAAGGTGATCAAATGAAGATGTCACTAAAGAGATGATACTTTACACAAGAAGAACTTTACTATAAAAACACACTTGTCTATTTTTATGTGAGAATAAGTAACTAAGAGTAAAACATCCCATATACCATGTAAGCAATATTACAAAGAAATTTCATTCTTATCATTTAATTCTTGTGATAATGATATAATAAATCATCTATAATAAATCATTAACATGTATTACGGTATAAATTTAAAAAAATACATTTTTAAAAAAATAAACCACAAATTCAGCACACATTTTCAGTGGTTCAATTATCCTATATTAGTATAAATGGACTTAGACGATGGTTTAGTTATCTAATATTTATAATGTGAAACCTCAATCATGTAATCATCATAAGAATTCCTACCTTTTATGGAAAATATTATCATGGATAGATAATGAAATGACAACTTATCTTCTATAAACTAGCTTTCAGATTTAAGATATAGTAACTTTTGGTTTTAAAGCCATTGAGAATAAATCTCCTATGGTTTTTGTTTAAAATAAAAATAATTTGGTAGTTGTGAAATATGTATATACTAATCTTATAAAATTATAAAACAAATTCTAGGAAGTTGATTGGTATAAAAGTATCTTAAGAAACTTTGTATCAAAATTAATGTATTTTCAAATCAAATACTAATATAAATGATGCATTACTAAAAATATTAAATAGAATATAAAATGATTTTATAATCGAATATGATGAAAATGTTTATGAGTTATTGAATATTGTCAATGAGTTTTTTGAAAAATATGAGGATGTAGATAAGTATTGGAAAATTCCACCATAGTTAAGAATCACCTGACAATCATCCCTATATGTTTTTAATCAAAAATATAATTATTAGAACAAAAATAGGTTTTATCACTTGATTAATTGCATATAATTATTACGGATTAATAGATAAAAAATATATAGTTATAAAATAATTATGAAAAAAATGAATGACATTACCATGTCAATTATCTCTAAATACTTTCATATATATATATTAATGTATGGAGACAATAATCTGATAAAATGTTTCAATTTTGGAGGGATTAGAAAATATTATATTTTCAGACCTAAGAATAATTTTAAGAATACAATGAAAACTCTGAAAAAACCCCCATTGAATAACAATAACAAATCTTATCAGGAATTTATAAATCCAATCTTGTAATAGAAATGATAACTAAAAAAGAGGAATCATGTTGAGATAGAATATAGGATCAAATTCATTTTATTTTATTTTATATAAGTTAAAATATAAGAAATATATATAAATTTAATATGAAATTTTGATAAATTAGAATATTTATCAAATAGTGATTAAGTTGAAGGTGGTGAAAAGTGTTGTAGATATTATTAGGTGAGTCGAGAACTTGTTCCATGTCATCTAAAAATCATTCAAAATCTAAAAAAATAATAATATTTAAGAGAGAAAGTGGAAAATGTAATTAAAAATTTAAATATTAATTTATGAATGAATATGTTTAAACCTTATAGATCATAAAAAAATAAATTGTTTTTAATAATTAATGATAGTGTAAGATCGTGGTTCAAAACATGGATCTAAGGAGTATATGTTTTTTTAAAAACATTAAAATCATTGAGGTCCAACGTTTTATATGAAATATTATTTTTATTTTCATAAATGAATTATAGGTAAATAATTAAACCACTCAAGATGCAATGAAATATCACTCCATGAATTAGGTTAAATAGTCATATATTAAAATAAAATATTCAATTAATTTTACTTACCATACATTTGTTATGAAATATTTCCAGAATTCTTATGATGAAAAATGATGTGATAAAATTATCACATCAATGTATGTTGAAAATGACCTTCAGAAGTAAGTTATACGTTATCTAAAACAAATAAAAAAATATGTTATGAACCTCGATATGACAATTAAATGGAATGATATATCTTTCTACAAAAGAATGAGATTCCTTTTGTATTATCAGTTCCTATGTATTTTTTTTGCTAAAAAATTACAATTGTATGAACAAAATCTATATTCTAGGCAATATGTATTAAATATGGTAGTGTAATATCTAATTATATGTAGGTAAAATTTATAGAAAATTTATGTTGGAAAAAAAACATTTCATGAGTTTTCAAATCATGAAAAAAATCAGTTAGAGATCATGGATGAAATTTTTGGAATATGGAACCTATAAAGTAATGTTTCTAAATAATGCCTAATATCTATTTCATTAAAAAATTATCAAGAATGTAAATAAAATTAATATTGAATGTATAATCTAAATGAAAGAGTATTTTTTTATGATATAGAGAGAATGTAAATATAACAAATTATAGATACATTGTATTGGTTGTCTCTCAAATAAGATATGTGTTATAAAAATATTTAAATATAATGAAAATAAAGAATGAGTATTAGTTACATTTTAAAACTAATGTTCCATAATAAAAATAATATTATTAGAAACATATATTGATATTTTTAATCTAAAATATAATAATTTATATATGTTTATAGACTCAATTACTATTTAATTAGTTTTATCCAATATTATGATGATGAATAATAAGTAATTTTCATAAAAAATTAATGTATCATCTATTGTTTATATGATTGTATAGTTCTATCCAGAGTAGATAGAACATGATGATGTCTCATAAAATTAAGATACCCTTGTAACTCCATTAATTTATGTTTAAATCTTGGAAACAATCAATGGAATCATATATATTGAAAACATGGTCATCAAATTTGGAAAAAAGAAAAAATTTCTTTTTAATGAAAAATTCCATCCTTTAATGGGAAAGAACATAATTTTTGTACAATAATTTATAAAGGAAATATTATTGGTAAAATAAAAATGAACACTTAAATTTAATATACTTCAAATCTTGAGCATAATAACATATATATATTTTTCTAATGAAACATCAACTAATGAAATGTGATATATAATTTATCAATATTATTGATGATATAACATATATAACCTACATTATGATTATGAATCAAAAATCAAAGGTCATAGAAATTATAATATATTTTAGAAGATAATTTAAATGATATTGGAATTTTTATATACATAAAAATATAATTGATCCCTGAAAAAAGTATAAAAATAATTTTTTTAAAATACCATCCAAAAAATTGCAGAATTTAAAATTAATACAATTATCAACAATCCCTTCAACAAAATAGATTAAAATAAAATAAATAAATTATATTTCTATTGTTAATGGAAATAAGTATGTTGAATACATATAAAAATTCTATATTTTTTGGATATAATGTATCAGTATTGATGTACTTTTACAAAACTGATGTTTGTTAAGGCTATAATCCAACATTACTTCCTATGAGATATTTTATATAACAAACATTTATTGAAATATTTCATGTTTTTGAAGTCCTTGTTTAATAAAAAACAAATATATATGTCATAAATTGATCAAATATATGGGGGTATAATTTTCTATGGATATTCACCTAATAAAAGAAGTTATAAATGATGAAAAAAATGTATTAAAATTTGTGTGGATTCATATAATGTGAATATTGTTCAAAATATAACATCCATAACAATTATTTAGATAATATTATTGAAGATAAATTAAATACACCTAATGATAAAAAAATTTAATAAATGTTTGATCCCACACAAATGAAAAATGATTTATAGAAATAGTTTATGGGGAAATTATCATCTTAATAAAAACTATAAAATTTATTACTTTATAAAAATAGGATGAATGTATGAATATTATTTGAAATTATAAATGCCTAGTTTGTACAAAAAAATATTTTAAAACAAAATTTAAAATATCACATATATCATAGGTTTGATAAGAATCATTTTTTAAAGTAGTTGAATCTATGGAAAGTTTGTATTGTATGAATCAAAAGTTATACTAGATTAAGATTTAAAAAACCTCGGAACTTCTTCCAAGTATAATTTGAAATAGTAATAATAGAAAATATGGGTATTTAGAAAAAAGATAAATAAAAATTTGGATATTCCATGAATCCAAGAAGGAAATGTCGGTAAAGGTTATTAATAATTTAGAGGAATGATTTTTGAAGAATCATTCCCTCCTTTATGTTCAACTAAACAATCAAAATGTACTCAGTAGTAGAAACAAATCATCATAACATATGTTAATATATGGATGTAATTTTGTCCTCCATAAATGGAGAGCTCATAGAAGAAGGATACATTAATAAACCATATTTGTTTTTACATAATAAAGATAAAAATAAGGTTTTTATGTTGAGAAAATCATTGTATGGTTCAAAAAATATCCACAAACCTTGTAATATAAACATGGAATTCATTTGAATAATTTTTTTTTTCTATAGGGAAATATTATAAAATATTATATGTGATGTCGTTGAAATTATGTACAATGATATTTATTATTAATGTTGAAGAAATTATTTTTTCAATAGATAAATTATAATTTTGAAAAAAATATATAATTAAATGATGTCTTTTTGAAATATAATTGTTTAACGAATTATCATTCTTTGTCTATCTAAAATTGAATGAGAGGGAATGAAAATTTTTTATTTTTCAAAAAAATTATTCCAATGAGTTATTAAATGATTTTGGATTATAGTAATATAATGAATATTATACATAATTTTTAGTTGGTGTGAAAATTAGTAAAGATGATGTTGGGAAAAGTGTGAATCATAATGAGTTGTGAATTTCAATAAAAAGTGTACTCTTCTAGTGGGTGTCAATCCTGACATATATGATGAGTATCCTCGATATTAATAGAGCTTATGGGAGGCTATTCCAAATGTGGTTTGAAGAAATGTCAATTCTAACCTTGATACAATTCCATATGATAAGGAGATTTGGTAAGTGGCGTCCCCTATAAATTATGACATCTCTCTAGGGCCTGATTTATTTTAGGGTTTGTTATATTTGGAATCATGGATGGTAATTATGGATGATTTGTTGAATGTTATTTAGTTTTTTATGTGGGGTTAATTGGTCATGAGTGGATTGTAGAATAGATCATGTTCTAAATACCATGGTTAGGTACCCCTCTTATATTAATCATTATAAACCAATTAGAATGTGTAATTTCCCATACAAGGTCCATGATAGTGTGATCAACATGATGGTTTTTTCATTATCTTTATGAGTTGATATCTGAGGAATAACATGGTTTCATTAATGAATGGTCAAGCGAAGATTCCATTTATCTTGCACAGGATATTCTAGTGTCATTAACAGGAAGGTCAAGGATATATCATGGAAATTAGATTTGACATGTAAATGGATAATGAAAAGATTGAATATGGCTTCATCGTAAAGGTGGTGTCATCCATGGTTTTCTATAGATTTTTGACTGATCAAACATTTAGGTGTTTCTGTTCCACTTGTATTTAATCGAGCTTCATGGGAATAAATTGTGGGTTCTTCAAAGCATTGTGAGGCCTGCACCTAGTAGATCCTCTTTCTACTAGACTTTTAATTTTGAATGAATATGATTTTTATAAAATATTGACACATTCAATGCATAATAGAATAATCCTTGCATTTAATGATGGGAATCACTACAACGACATCTCCCATATTCTTTTTTCACATGATATTATTCCCTTTATTGATAGGAGTAGGAGATCTCTTCATTGTATCTCATAGGTTTTGGAGAAATATTGCAAATGGATTGGTCAACATATCAATTCTGAAAAGAGTAGTATTTATTTCCTCAAATCCTTACCTATGAACCTATATAAAAAGATTTTTTTTAATGAATCAAAATAATTTTTCGACAGATTACATGGGATCCCCATTATCTCCACCAGGTTTATGCATCCACCAATTTGTGAGTCTCGTTTAAAAAATATATTGTTGTATAAAAAATTGAAGAGAAAATTTCTTTCTTTTGGTGGGGGGGGGGGATATTACGATGGACAATTATGTTATTTCATCCATTCTCAATCTTGTCATATTGTCTCATAAATTCCATGTTACTATGATTTGAAATATTATAAATATTATCTCATCATTTATCTAGGATTCTCATATGGATGAAATAAGTCACTGGGTTTCATGGGACCGAATGGCCAAACTAGTGGAGTTTGGTGGTGTTGGACTTAGATGTGTGGGTTAGGATATATATACCATAAATTATAAACTGTTGTGGGATTATATTGAAGGGTTCTCTATAAAGGAAATTTTTGACAACGGAAAAATATTGGGATGTTTCTTGAACACCAAGATATAAGGTTTCCTCCCTGTGGAAAATGTTGGCCGATTATCTTCTAGATATTCAGTTTAAATCAAGATGAATAGTTATCAATTGTGAGATTAATTATTTGAAACCCAACTAGGCCGGTAAATCTCTCAACTTTTTGTTTTCGTAAATCCTGTAATTTCGATTTCTGAAGACTTCTTATTTCAAAACATCATTCATTCCACCTCTGATGCAATCAATTTAATGGTTATAAAGCTTTCTGTTTTCCTATGAACTGGATAAAATCATCTTTTGTGGAGCACCGACAAGAATGGTTTCTTATAATGGAGAGACTCTCCATACAATGTAACACTAATGTGGGAATGAGTAAAATTCATTGGTGAAAATAAATTCCAATCAAATTCAATGCTCTAGTGTGGCGTATCTAAAATATTTCCCTTTCAACTGACATTGTGATTAATCATTACAGGTTCTATTTGGTATCCAAAAGTTATTCTTGTTGAATCTATTATGATTAATCATACAAGAACATGTTCTTTGTGTGAGATTGAGAAATAAGGGTATGGGAAAACACTAGGAACCTTATTAGAATAAAAAATTTGGTTGGTGATGGTGCATCCTTCTACCTACCATGGTTTGAATATATGGAAGGCAATAGCCTAGAGAGGAATTTGAGGATTCCATGGTTTACATTGGATAATGGATAATCTAGAAGGATAGAAAGCATGATCAGGTAGATGAACTTTGTTCCTCCTACCTTGATATTCAATCAAGGGTCCAGTACCTTACGAAAGATACGGGGGATCCTTAAACAACTTGGAATAATATCAATCACTGAGAATTTTCATGAATGGTTTGATAACTACTCTCCTTACTCAACAGGGGTCTTTACTAGGTAAATCAATCTTATGGGACCCCCATATAATGGATTCATGCTCAATATTGATGGCTATTACAACATTGGATTTATGAGAGGTGGCGGGATTTTTCACGACTCCCATGGTTCAATAGTTATCTATTTTAGTATATTTTATGGTCATGAGGACTCTGTTTTTGTGTAGGAAATATCTCTACAAAATGGTTTTGAGACCTATCAATCTAATAATATCCCCCTCATAGAGATCGATTGTGTTTATATCGTTACATGGAAATCCCTCTAGGAGAGATGTGAACCTCCCCGGTCAATCAATTATATTACTTTAATATACAAGGAGTTTATTGGTCGAGCTACCGTGACGAATCCATAGAGGGATGGAAACCATGCTATGGACATCCTGGCCTAAAGGGGGGATCAGACTAATTCATGTATCATTTATTTTATGATGATCTTATTTCCCATCGAGTGTTCTAATATTTTAACGGATAATGCTTAGGGGCTTCATTTTTTTCATTCAAAATTATGTGAATATCTTAACCACCAATATATTATAATTAAATTACCATACATTGAATGAATGAGAGAAATATGGCAGTTTTATATTTTCTAAGAAATTTAGTAAAGATAAATTGTTAATAAATTTTGTTGAGAAATATTTAATGATGTTTCAGGATGATTTTTTTGATATTTACTATAATTTTTTATAAACACACTAATTAATTTAGATTATGGTATTCAATTTTTCACGTTTCTAAAAACATGGAAAGCATAGTGATACATGTTTTTCTATCAATGGGAGAGATGATAATTTATGGATAAATAATTCAGAATAACATTTTTAAAAATTAAATTAATTTATAGAATGTAATAAAATGAATATGTTGATCATGTGAAGACATTGTAAACATGATTAACTTTACAGGAAAAATACAAAAAAAACTATTTTTCTGAGAAATAGATGGGATGTGGAGAACAAAACATGTATCTTATGTAGAACATCGTTGATTGATTATATGTTCAAGGTACCTATAGTAGTGTTCGTGGAAATGGGGAAATGTGAATTTTTTTCCTGAAAAAAAAACCATCTAAAAAAATTCTTTTAATAAGAATATTTGATTATAAAATGTTGTTGTGTTTGAAAATATGAATGCGTTTGAAGAAAATATTCAATCAATATACATTAGAAAAATTAGAATGGTTGAAATTTGTATAAGGATGTTTTCACAAAAATTATAATAAAAAATCATTATTAATTATTTATATAGTAGGGGAATTAATGTTATTTAGAAATTTTTTTAAAAAATATTCTAAAAGGAAAAAATGTATAGATCATATTAATCAAAATGTAAAATTAAAAAATAAGAGAAATTTTATTATCTGATTCATCATTTAAAATATTTTATGTGAATATTATAATCCTTTACTTGATATAAAAATGCTAATCTCTAGAAAAACAGTTTTTGAATGAATTTTTTTTGTTTGTTATAATTTTCTATTATTTCATAATATGTGAATGAAGTAAGTTTGTGTATTAATTTTGCATAAAAGAATTTGAATCTAGAATTTCAAGATTCACTGGTTTCAATACAACCGATGTACCTATGTATTTCAACATAATAACTTACCATATTTAGTGGGAATGAAGAATATGATTGAGATAGATTATTTTTTCATATAGAATATTAATTATATTATATGAGTATAGGTTTTTTAATGTTAATTTATGTTTAAAGTTGTTATGTGAGGAATATTTTGCTAAAGGAAAAACCACTACACAAATATCTATGAGAAAAATATTCTGTAAAGCTTATCAATAAAGGATGACTATATAAAGAATCAGCTAAAATGATGTTGTGGATGCCATTTAAGAGAAACTAAAATCATACAATTATTTTATTAAAGATTCATTGGAAAAAATATTCATCCATATAATGAATATTTATATTATGGTGTTTATAGATTAGAATAATAGTGATCCATCAGATGGTCCAGCATAAGACGAACATTAATTTTGTCATCAGGAAAAACATTGTCAATAATTATATTGTATTAACATTTCTTCAATAAATTTTAATTTGCATTGAAAATGTGTTTCACTAGACTGAGGTTTTTTTGTAATGATGTCATCATAAAAATTTCCTTCATATCATGAAATATTAATATTGAGGAAGTTATGAATTTCTATATAAGTCATTATGATTCATGAATATACGGTAGGACTCATGAAAACAACAGAATGCTTAAGAGAATTATGTTTTATTGTGAAAAAATAACTTGGTTTCCCCCCTTTTCCATATTATAGAACATATATGACGGGGATGAATAATACATTACATTAGTCGATGCTCTAATAAAAGAGATAATATTCTATAGGTTTTTTTGATAATTTAGATTCAAAATGTAATTTTTTTTGTTTAAAATTTTAGAATACTAATTTCAATCATATAATCGGATGGAAATTACCATTTCAAGCACCGAATAGAGTGGTCAGACATAGTTTCAATGTATATATTTGAGGAAAAATGTTTTGGAAATTAAAGTTATTATCAATGTAATGATTTGAAGAAAATTGGTTTTTTAAACCAAAAGTGACATAGGATAGATAATGAAGGATATATTCAATGAGGGGCATCATATAGAGTTCACTAGATGAAGTTATGGAGACTATATAGAAATGAATAGATGGAGGAATGAAAATGATGTTCAACAAAAACGTTTTCATTAGTATAATTCACTAAATTTCATTCATTGTTTATCACTATATTAAGAAATAATGTGTAAATTTATGGGAGTAAATTTAATTTCACCTATCTAGGGTAAAAGAAGTCTAGCAGGTGTTGGCTCAATGTTGTATTCAGTTCTGTATATTTGTTAATTTCCATGGAACCACTAGAGTGTCCAAGATAAGGATATATGTTCTCACACTGAGGAAGAATCTTATAATATTTTATGAATATCATACAATATTATTAATTCTTTCTAATGAGAATTTTATAAATTATGATATGGAATATTACTATAATAAGATGTAGGGGTTAAATTTCATAATATTGGAAATTGTTTTTATAAAACAACCAATTGATCCCCTATCATTAGTTCAATAATCATAGAGAACTTCGGTAATGTTGATTCATGACATTTGGATGTTCAGACATGTTATTAAACAATTGTGATAGTATATCTAAATGGTTTGTGATAGTCCTTGTTAATGTTTAAATGCATTATAGGGTGCCATAGAATGGTACATCTGGACATTTTATGCTATGTTTCAGTTGAGGTTAACATTTTTACATATGAATGAATACTATACTCATTATACATAACATATTAAAATCGTATAAAAAGCATCAAATTGTTAAACATTTTTCATGATTTTAGGAAAAAATAGAGATTAAAAATTTTAGAATATTAAATATTAATTGGAAATTAATTTATTCAATTATTATAATGAGAATAATTGAAAAAAATTATAAAACACTCAAATGGTTGTGAATTTCTTATGATATAATTCATTTTAAAAGATGGACATCATTATAGAGAAATTGTGATTCTATTAATATAAATGATCCATTTAATTAGATAATGAATATGTATTTAAATGGGGAAGATAATTGTTCCATTATAATAGTATATTCAAATGAGAATTTCTAATTTTGAAGAACATCGTTCATTGATTTAATTCTCAAGGTACCTATAGTCCTGTTTGTGGAAATGGGGAAAAGTGATTTTTATCTGAAAAAACCATCTCAAAAAATTCTTATAATATGAATATTTCATAATAAAATGTTGTTGTGTTTGAAAATATGAATGCTTTTCCAAATAATTTCCAATCAATCTCCATTAGAAAAACTGGAATGGTTGAAATTTGTATAAATAAGTTTTCACAAAAATTATCATAAAAAATCTTTCTTAATGGTTTGTATAGTAGTTAAATTGGTATTATATACAAATTATTATGTATAATTATTCTAAAAAATATATACAGATCTTAGTATTCAAAATAAAAAATGAAAAAATAAGAGAACTTTTTCTTATCTGAGTCATCATTTAAAATATTTTTCATGAATTTTATAATCATTTACTAGAAATAAAAATTATCATCTCTAGAAAAACAATTATTGAATGAAAATTAATTTGTTGTTATAATATTCTATTATATCATAATATGTGAATGAAATAATATTGTGTCATAATTTTACAAAAAATAATTTTTAGCTAGAATATCTAGATTTAGTCGTTTCAATACAACTGATGTCCCTATATTTTTTAACATAATAATTTACCATATTTAGTGGGAATGTAAAATATGATAGAGATATATTATTTTTTAATATAAAATTTTAATTATATTATATGAGTATAGTTTTGTTGCATGTTCTTTGATGTTTAAAGTTGTTATGTTATGAAATGTTGTGGTAAATGAAAAATCACTTGACAAATATCTATTAGAAAAATATTCCTTAATGCTTATCAATAAAAGATGTCTATATAAATAATCAGCTAAAATGATGTTATGTATGTCGTTTAAGAGAAAATAAAATCATTCAAATATTTTATTAAAGATTCATTGGAAGAACTATTCATCTAGACAATGAATATTCATATTATGGTGTTTATAGATTTAAATAATAAGGATCCATTAGATGGTCCAGCATAAGACAAACAATAATTAGGTCATCAGGAAAAACATTGTGAATAAATATATTGTATTAACATTTCTGCTATTAATTTTAATGTGCATTGAAAATGTGTTTCACTAGACTATGGATTTTTTGTAATGATGTCATCAGAAAAATTTCCATCATATCAAGAAATATTAATATTGATGAAGTTATGAATTTATATTTAAGTCATAAGGATTCATGAATATATAGAAGGACACATGAAAACAACATAATTATTAAGATAATAATGTTTTATTTGGAAAAAATAAATTGGTTTCCCCCCTTTTCCATATTATAGAACATATATGACGGGGATGAATAGTACATTACAGTAGTCGATGTTCTTATAAATTAGACAATATTCTGTATATTGTTTTGATAATTTAGATTCAAAATTATATTATTTTTTGGTTAACAATTTTAGAATACTAATTTCCATCATATAATCAGAAGGACATTCACATTACAAGCATGAAACAGAGTGGTCAAACAGAGTTTTAGTGTATATTTATGAGGAAAAAGGTTTTGGAAATTTGACTTATTATCAATTTAAGAATTTTACGAATAATGGTTTTGTAAACAAGAAATGACATAGGATGGAAAATTAAGTATAGGTTTAATTAGGTTTATCTTATAGAGTTCACTAGATGAAGATATGGATACTAGATAGAAATCACCACATGGAGGAATTAAAAGGATGGTCAACAAAAACATATTCTTTAGTATAATTCACTAAATTTCATTCTTTTTTTGTTTATCATTATAGTGGGAAATAATGTGATATTAATGGGAGTCAATTTAATTTTACCTATCTGGGGTTAAAGAAGTCTAGAAGGTGTTGGCTCAATGTTGTATTTAGTTTAGTATAATTGTTAATTATCATGGGACCACAAGAGTGTCCAACATAAGGATGTATGCTGTAACATTGTGGAAGAATATTATAATAATTTAGGAATTTATTACATTATTATTAACTCTTTCTAATGATAAGGTTATAAATTCTGATATGTAATATTACTATAATAGGATTTATGGGTTAAATTTCATAATATAGGAAATTTTTATAAGTGAAACAACTAATTGATCCCTTATCATTAGTTCAATGATCATAGAGAACTTTGGAACTGCTGATTAATTCAATTATGATGTAAATACCTGTTATTGAACAATTGAGATAGTTTCTATGTATGGTTTGTGATAGTCCATGGTATGGTTTACATGCATTATAGGGTTACATTGAAAGGTATATATGGACATTTTAAGGTATGTTTTAGTTAAGGTTAAATTTTTTACATATGAATGAATACTATACTCATCATACATAACATATTAAAATCATATAACAAGCATCAAATGTTTTAACATATTTCAATATTTTAGGAAAATTTGTAGAGATGAAATTTTTTTGAATATTAAATATTCCTTGGAAATTAATTTATTCAATTATTATAGTGAGAAAAATTGATAAAAAAATTAAAACACTCAAATGATTGTCTGTTTCTTATTATATAATTAATTTTAGTATATGTAATGTCCTTTTATTATTATTTTATTATTCATGATAAATATTTTAAGGATTTATAAGAAGAAATAATAATAAAACATTCAGTTAAATGATATAACTATTCTTTGGAAGACCTCATTTTCATTACATCAATAGCCCAAATAAAGAGGATATTATTCCCAATATAATACCTCTATAATATGGGGAGTTATTTTTTTAATTTAATATGGTAGTTATATTCTATGAAATTATTATCAAATGGTGTGAGTAATTAATGGGAGTGGGCTCCCTTTTTTATATAATGGGTGGGGTGCTCTTGAAATTTCATAAATTAATAAATTATTATAAATTAATATAGACATGTAAGTGGATCCATATTGATATAATATGAATATATGACTAGTTTGGTTCCAATTAATCGAATACAATAAAATAATGAAATTTATTCTTTTGATTATACATATATATTTTGTTTTAATCCCCTTTTGACCATATTGAAAAATATCACAATGATAATTTTTTTAGTCATTAAGGGTCTTGAATGTTAATATAACAACAATTGTGAAACCAAAATGGACAATTGAAAATATTTTCACTGATATTATAATTTTTTTTGACGAGTATTTAATTTTTAAAATCATTTAATAAAAAATCATTATAAAAATACATTAAAGTCATTTTGTGAAAAATTCCATTTGTTTTTTCTTAAAAGGAAAACTATAGTAAATTTCAAAAATCTAAACATTTCAATAATCCATAATATGTTATATTTATAAACTAAATTTATGTGGAACTATAAATCACATATAAAATAAATTTCATATTGTAATTAGAGGAATTTACTTGATTTTTTTAATATTTTCACAATCACTTTTAGTGTTTCCAAAGAATTTAATATAACTATTTCATCATTAAAATTTTAAAATCGTTAACCTAAATAAAATTAATTAATTATTTTCAATATGATATTATATATAAATTATATATTTATATTTACGCACATCAATGTCATGAAAACATTTTCGATTTGCTATTTGGACTTCTCTACAATTTTACTTGTATTACCAATAAATTCGAAGAAGTAACTAGTTATATAACTCAAAAAATATAAAATTTAAAAAATAATAATCATTAAAACATATAATTTGTTCCCATGTATAGAAAGTACTTTTTCCTCCCTAAATATTTGTTAGGACACAAAATTAATCTTTTCTAGTGTTGTTCATGCATTGCATTAATAATAAAAATTATTTTCATATTTATCACTAACTAAAGATGAACAAATTTTTTTTAGTTATTTTTATGATATTTTTATTATATTATAATACATTATTATATACATGTTTTTAATAAATTTTTCTATCAAATATATATCTTAGTGATATCATGAAATATATTACATTTAATAAAAAATAAATTTGTTACTACCTATAAAAAGTACTACTTCGTCAGAATAATATAAAAATTAATATTTGGATAAGATGAATTAATAAATAAAAAAATAAATTCCATTCCCTCATATTCATTTCTAATAAGTAATGTAACATTATTTTATTTTAAATGCCTAATTTTAACTGACATTTTTTAGAAGAATGTGTTATAATCCAGAAAAAGAACATATTCAAAACATTATGTATAAATTATATTTCTCTGTTAATGATTATAATATTTTTATATATTTTAGGATTGTATAAATATTAATTAAATTATAACCATACCTATACTTTCTAATGAAAATATATTATAGTTTCACAAAAATAAGAGTTTTCATTATTTTGGAAAAATAATTATTTTTAGAAAACTTCCATACATTTAACCCGAATATTTTTTTTAAATTGTTCTTTCAAAAGTGATATATTTTTTATCATATATAATGTTAAAAATTTTATAGATATGATTAAAAAAATTAAAAAACTTTTTCGGGGAAATTTTTTGAAGAATATGATGAATTCTACTAAAAATTTATCTATTACTTCCAAATAATTTATTAATATATTTTAATTGAGTAGTAAATTTATATATATTTCATTATGTTGTAACTAATATTCATACAAGATAATTTCAAGATAATGTAATTAATATTACATTAATATATTAACATATCGGGGATTATTTAAGATGATTATTATGTGTTGTATACACTATAAAACATAGTAATCTTCTTAAAATATTATGGTGTAATATTCTTATACTGAATTAAAAAAAATTAATTTTTTTTATATTTATATAAATAAATAATTTAGGTGTATTCACTTATATAAAATTTTAAATGGTTATTTTTAGATTTTAGAGAAAAATAATGACGTTTAAAACACAGTTTTTTGATTTTTGGGATATAAAATGGACATGTTTTCAAAAAGTATAAATGATTTGAAATTTTTTTCTAATTATATTTATTTCCTATTATTTTTAAAGTTAAAAGAGAATTTAATTTTTAAAACAATTTGGTTTATATTTATAAATCATTTTTATAACTATTTTACTTTTTCCATGTTGAGTTTGGTCTTCGGGTTAACATTTTAGGTAATTCAAATTTGAATTTTTGTGAAATAATGACCTATTTTAATAGTTACATAATTTTAAAAAGGTTTTTTTCGTATTCTATGAAAAGGGATCATGTTTTTAATGTTTATTCTATGAAATTCTATTTATTATTATAATTAATGTGTCAGATTTTATACATCATATATTTGATTTTTAGACATATTCATGGGAGTTAGGAGACATGATTGAGTTGATATTATATCTGATGTTGTTTATAGTGTACCGATAATAATGTTCTAGTTTAAGGGAAGAGTGAATTTATTTTGAGGATTATTCCACATTCCATTTTTAACACTACCCTGACTCCAAATGGATTCAAATATATTATTACATCCTCTCAATAATATCGATTTTTATTGTAATAGGTGATATCACTCTAGTTTAGACTCCTTAAAATATCACAATCATAATATTTTAGACCCTAGTGACTAATTTAAATGGTTTTATAAATGAGGATTAGAGTTTATGGAGACACATAAGGATGATGAAGAGGTCATCATTTCATATATTATTATCATGTTTGGTTGTGTTGATATTGAATGCAAACCACTACACTATTATCATCATCGTGGGTTAGTAAATATTGTGTCAAGTGGGAATTAATAAAAAATGTTTTTCTTTAGGATACACCTTATTCAATCTATATGAGTCATGGTTGTTTTGGGTATGTTCATTCCAATATCGTAGTGACTTTTTAATGAATGATATAGACTATGGGTCCAAACCTGGTTGTTATCATGGAGATTAGTGAAAACCCAATGACACATAAATTGGTTACAAGGGGTATATTTTGGATTGATCGGGATTGTGTATTAAATCAGGATTTGTTTTCTATCATAACTAACACAGGATGACATACAATGATTTGGGATGTATGATAACTGATATGTGATGTGTGAATGTGAGTTAGATGTATGTCATTTATTGTATAAGTGTGTTCCTAGATTTTATACTCATTGGATTTAAGAAACTATGGATTACTAATCCATACTTATTCTCCATTAGGATTATTTTGGTATGGTGATTTCATTATGGATTAGAGCATGTTTTGTGGATTGTTATGGGAGGAGCCCCTTTAAGATCCATTTTTGAATAGATATGGAATTTTTTTTGGGATATAAATATTCTTTTTGGAAAGGTTGTTTCTATAGATCAACTTTTTTAGATCAATAAAAAATTATAAGTAAATATTTTTATTTAACCATTTCTAAAGGTCCATTTAATGCTTGTTGTCTAGATCTCACATCAGATTGTTTTAATTTTTTGATGTTTTTTCATCCTTAAGAAGACATATCTTTTACTTTAATGGTTTACTTTAGAAATCATTTTATATTAAAATATACATTGAAATGAAACATTCTATATAATGAAATTTTCATGTTCTTGATAATTGTGACAACCTCTATAATAAAATAGAGTGTATTTTTTTATTTAATTATATAAAATTGGGTTGATTTATGTTACATCATTTATTGAGATAATATTTAGTTTTTTATGATATTTATAGTGTCATGGAGGTTGTGCTTACTTATAAGTAACCATGAAATAATGTTGGATTGAAGCTTATATATTTATAGTTATATTTGGCATGGATAATTAATATTTATTAAAATAATAAGGGGTCCTATGAGAAACCATGTGAAGAAATAATGGGGTATAAAGTAGCATGAAATGGTAATTAAATGGTTTACTAATCCTTTCAGTCACCATGTGAATATATTATTTTGCTAATATTAATTTTAATACCACAAAATACAGAAATCCCATTCTCTCTCCACCGTCAGCATTAGGTGACCAACCTGATAGATCCCATTTCACATACTTCCCATCGTTTAAATATACATTGATGATTTAGTATGAGTTACCATCATATCATGGATATAACTCATCTATGAGATCTTGTATTCCTTAATTTCCCACTTTCCAAATAGTTTCTACAATCTCTATCATTTTGGTAAACTTCATCCATACTGAAGGGTTGATATATGGAAATTTCATTTCCCATATTGTGTTTTGATCCCATATTTTGAATCATTTAACCTGAATTAAATGTTTTTGACCTTATACCATTAATTTTATTTATATTATCCCATTACCAAAATTATTGTGTTTTTAACCACAAATTGGTTAGGTTTTTTATTTTAACATTTAATTACAAAAAATAATTATATTGAATGTTTTTATTGAAATTAGTATATGAAAACATTAGTGTTATGTGTATTTTATTTAATGTGGATGGTTTTATTTATATTTTTTTGTTTTAAATCCAATTTTATTAATCATGTATTAAACATATTTTAAATAATTTTGGTATTGGTTGTATAATGGGTTTTAAAATTTAGGTAGATGTACTGGTATTTAAGTGCGAATTATAAAATTGATGAGATATAATTTCATCTAATACATGAAATTAATTTTTTTTAAATGGTTTCAATAATTATTTTGGATAATTTGGGGTATTCAAAAAATATTGTCCCTATTTAGGTCATCAAATAAACTAATATGTGGCATATTAGACCCTTATCAATTTTCTAAGAATATTATTTGATTGATTAAATAAAAATTTATATGAATTATTTATGGTTTTAATGTATATTAATGGATCTATAAATGGTTTTAGATGTGTTGTAACTATTTTTCAAAAGATAATTCTAACAAGAATTAAGAAATCATGCTAAATGGATATACAATACAAGAACTACATTATAAAATAACTTTTAATATTTATGTGATATCCAACGTGTATGAGACCATTAGTAGATCATATGATATTATTTCTCTCATTATGTATTTTAATACCTTAGGGGATGATTATAATTTTTTGTGTACATGGTTTTGTTTGGAAATTAATATAATAATTGGGATATCTATTTTTAGTGTATTTAAATTGAGTTGTACATTTTATTAAAATTATTTATACATTTTTATGTTTTTATTGATTTATTATATCTATTTGACATATCATTGGTGTCCTACGTATATAGGAGGAAAACTGTATCTGAAAATCCCTTGTGTAATATAGTGGGATTTCTAGGGAATGTTAACATTCATCATCACTTAATTTGGTACAAGATGGGAACATGTTGTTATTTTTCATCCTTTTATATAATCTGGAAGAAAATTAGCTTATTGGAAATATAATTTGATAGTTTAAAGAGACAAATGTGGATATTCATAAGTTCTATATTGTTAATCTGCATTTCCTATCACTACTTTAGGCCTTTAATAATTCATACATAGGATGATTCCCATGATGTAATATCTATTTATATGTTAGAATACATGATATGTTTATTTTTATCATCCCCTAACTATAGTTTATCAATAGAAATGTTATTCCTTTTTCCCATGTTCTTCATGATTATAATTTTTTTGAACAGTGGGACTTGTTACCTTTTTTGTATTTAGATTACATTTCAAATAAATTCATGATATTTATATAGATTTCATGATCTATTTGAAAAGGAAAAGAAAACAATTAGGGAGAAGTATTTTGGTAAATGATTAAGTATAGAGAAAAAGTTTTTTTATTGAATTTCAAATTTTCACATTTCATGGATTTAAATGTGTTCTAAATAAAACCAATTTTTATGGGTCATGTTGAGAACTATGTTTTGAGGATATCTGAGTCTCATTTTTCCAATTTTTTGTCTTGATTTTAAGGAATATTTTGTTCCACCAATTTATTTATCATTAAAAAAAATGTTGAGGTTTTTTTAAACAGATTTATGTAATTTAAATTTTAAATGTGTATGTGAAAATTTTATATTTATATCAATATTTGAGACTATATTAAATGTTGTTCTCTAATTAATGACTTGTAATGTGGTAATAATGGTGGAGCCCTACAAATTTTTTTTACACATATCATATATTTTAGTTTCATGCTTCTTGTTAAGATCTCATATACTCTCATAACAATGTTTAATATAAATATTGGTGGTAAATCTTTATATTGTTTTAATTATCTCATTAGATATCTATTTCAGTTACTTGATTTGGTAGAATCTATAACATGAAATTCCTTTCACATTCCTAGAATTTATGGCCACCTATGAGTAGTAAATTTGTAGTTTACTACTATCAATAATGGTTATTATTGGATTGAATTATATATATAATGGTCATGTTAGAACTCAGTGATGCATCATCTTGGGGAAATTAGGGTAAAATTATTGTTCTATTAAGAATCAATTTAAACCTATGAATTTTTTTTCATATATTTTAATTGTTCAGGGACCATTTACTCATTCATAGTATTATATTAGTTTTTTTTAAAAATCCATTATGGAAAATTTTGATTTGCGGGATAAATAATTTAATTTTTTTCCTTTGGTTCAAAAAAACATGTTTCTGGGACAAGAGTGTAATTCCCCAACCATAGTTATCCAAATTCGGTGCATTATTACATAACATCAGAATGATCACATATAAATCATATCTTGAAAACCCGATTAGTTTAAAATTATTGGAAACAAGTTTCATACATAAGTTCAACTTTACAGCTTGAAGAGAAATACAACATAAATATATTTCATTAGAAACATTCAGGCCTCCTAGATTATGGCTGTAGTTCACTAATAACTAACTTATTTGTATCATGGGAAAATGAAACATAAGAAAGTGGTGAGCTCAAATTATCAATAATGGTAAGTAATACAGCAGAAAATGACATAAATATTAAGCATGGTAAATAATTGAAACCACAAGCATTTACCAATAATAAAAATGAATACTTTTATGGAAAGAATATGAGCTGAGTAAATAATTCCATAATTAAACATAATCATGGGTATTCTACTAGATGAATGACCACATGAACCATCAATATTTTTTCTATAATGAGGGAATGTATAATGCGGGATATTCTGAAACATTTTGTCAAGGCCTCGTCCAAGATGTCTAAAAATTATTAAGGCCTCGGCCAAAACCATTAATCAAATTGGGAAAGGGCCTCAGCCAATTCCACGTCTAGTTGTCTCATTAGCCCTACCGATGCATCGACAAGCTATAGCAGGAACCACCCGTCACTTAATAAGTCAAATACATTCCTCATATGAAATTTTTTAAACATATCGTAAACATTCATATTAAAAAAAGCATACTAAATGTCAATATGTTAACCACAAATCATGAATGGTATAAAAATTTCTCATCCACATTCAAAAATATCACAAAACCTTCAATAAAATATGGCAATTTTGTATCATAATAAATCAACTCCAGACAACTTAAAATCCATCCAAGGATGTTGATATAGATGAAATCAAAATTATTTTTTGAGAAATACATATTTCTATTTTGAAATTTTTTAAGAGTCACATAATTATAAAATAAAAAATTCACTTTGAAAATATTATTATAACCATTTAAGGGAATCTTTGATGAGTTTATAACAGTAGTAAATAGCAGCACCGACCATATAAGATAAAAAATTCATTCTTACTCTAATTTTGTCGAAAAAGTTAAAAAGGACCTTATTTGGAAAATTACATAAAGATTCCCTTATAATATTCTTATAAAATGTTTAAAAAGGGTATAAATTACTTTAACCCATATTCTTTAAAATATTAAGAATGTTTTGAAATAAATTTTATAGAATCATAGATGTGGATGATAAATAGGTCCCAGTAGATAATTACGTATAAACAACCTCAGATAATGAAGAGATTGTGAAATAAACCCTTACATGGTACTTTTACTTGGTTGAGGGTAGGTTAACCTCCAGTATAATGGTGAAATAATTGTTATTAAATTTTAAAAGAATCATATTCATTAATATGATATCATATATGATCTTTTAACATTGCTTTGTTTATAATATCTTAGTATTATTGTCATTTTGGGTGTTAACATACTTGTTTTCTTTTATATGTTTTGTTACATAAGTCTTGATTGTTAGGGATAGGTTTTATGTAATTCATATCCAGAATGATATCAAGTCCTTAAATATTTGTTTTAAAAATCAAATGATAATTATACTTGAATGGATACAATGGGGAATGAATCTCATCGGATTCATGGAGATGGTAGTCCATACGTACGCACAAGCGACAATACCATTCTTTTGATATTAAAATAATATATAATTGAATGTTATATCATATATACAGAATATTTATCATGTTATATTTATTATTTACATTAATTAAAAATCAATATCATACCCATCCAAATAATAATGTTATGAATAACAATTACCCCATGACGTGGAGACGGTAAGTCGTACGTACGCACGTATGGTGACATGTCATTCAAAGGATGGATAGAATAATGAATATGGATGTACCATATTTATCATAACATCACAGTATATTGAGGATACTGGAGTTATTATTTTAGAATGGAAATAACAAAGAATGACGGATTTGAAGAAGAAAGGATCTTGAAAGAGGGTAGTGAAAACATTACCTCTTCTTCGGGTTCTTCCTTTTGATTTGGTCAAATGGGATCCTTAGGATGTATTTCTAATCAAACTAAGGCCTCTAAGATGAATTGAGGTATGTTGATAGAATATTCGGGTAGATTTTTCCAAGCCAAAAGGCTTTGATGTTGTGAATTTGGGAGAAGGGGAGTGCCCTTTTATATGAGGGGTGAGAGGCACCTTTGAAAAAACTAGAAATATTATTTTATAATAAATTCATATTAGATTTATAATGGATCTAAAGTGTATTATTTAAAATTTATGGTGGGTACGGGTAAAAATCATTTCAACCAATATAATTTAGATAGGTTTGGGTCACTATATTAACCTTATCATTTATATTTAAATCGTAGTTAAATAGTTTGACATTTACCAGGTCTCTTTGTATTTTTATATTATATGGTTAATAAACATACAATATACATCCAAGAGTACCCCAAGTTGTTTATTAATGCTACACCTATCATTATATAAGTCAATTTTCCTAGCCTTAGATTTTCAAAATTTTAATATCAATTAATAATATATTTTTTGTTTTAAAAACTCTTTTATTGCAATTTTGACACTATTTGTAATTTGATTTTTTTGAAAATCATAAAAGCGTTATTAATTCAAAAAAACATAATTAAATCAATAGAAACTTGTCACATTAACTTATAAATTTAGTTGAATTCATAAAAAGTCTCAAATTACATTTATTTGTGTATTTATATAATCATTTATTTTAATATTTCATTAATTAGGTAATTATTTCATCACTATTGTGTAATAAATAAATTAAATTGATTAATGTCTAAAAATTATAAATAAAATAACTTTATTTAGGAAATATTTTTATATTTATAATTAATATTAACAATCGAATTTATCTTATGTATAACCGTATATTAAAAATGTTTCAGTTAATAAACTTTGATTTTAACTATTTTAACTATTCCTTGAATTAAATAATAATAAAAGTCCTAATATAAACCAAGTGGACATAAATGATAATATTTTATTCCTAAGGTTGTTTTTGGTCTAGATAAACTTGTCCAATACAATTAGGACATGTTTTATGGTAATATTAATATCATTTTTACCCATAATTACCCTATTTTATTTTTACTGTGGTAAAAAAAAGTAAAAAGTTATTATTCACCAAATATTGTTTTTATCTTATTGAACCCCATTTTGCTCCTTGATATTTACCGCGTCTCTCGGATTTTCTGAATTCCACTCACTAAAACTGTAAAATTATGTTTTATAGGAATTTTCAAATTCTCCTAGGAGGTGGGTAAAAACGGTGAAAGGTTCAATAAAAATTTTATATATCAAAAATTATTCTAATCTAACTCCAATTAATTACATTGAACATATATATGTAATATGTATATATTTTGAACTTAATTAAATTTAAATAATATATATAATTATTTAAATAAAAATTTGGTTTTAAACTATAACTCTATGTTTTTTCACTATTCGTCAAAAATTGAAAGTTTTCATGAAAATAACAAAAATTCACCCTAAGATAATTTTGATATTCTGTATCAAAAAATGATGTCCATTTTGAAAGATAAAATGTATAAACATTCAAAAAGTGGGTATTACTATTCATAACAGCTAGTTTGATTGGTTGTGGTGTGTGTTAGAACTCGAAGTTGCATACAACCCACACTACTGTATTATTCAAAGAGAAGTGTACCATGGAAGCGTGAGGTGTTACATTCTCCCCTCCATCAAATAATTTTGTCCTCAAAATTTCAGGAATACCACCGCATGAAAAGACTCAGGTGGTTCTTCATCATAAGTTCCTCGGGTTCCCACATTGACTCTTCCATCTTATGGTTTCTCCATAGAACTTTTACCAGACGATTCGTCTGATTTCTCAGCACTTGTTCTCTTTTATCAAGAATCCTGACGGCACTTCGCAATAATAAAGATTGGGTTCCAGTTCTAATTCCTCATAATTAAGTGCATGCATTGGGTTATGCATGTATTTTCTCAACAGTGATACTTGGAACACATCGTAAACTTTGGAGAGACTTGGCAGTATTCCCAAAAGCTACAACCCCAATTTGTTCTAGAATTTCGAAAGGTCCTATGTACCTATGACTCAATTTACCTTTCTTACTAAAATGTATAACTCCATTCCATGGAGATACCTTCATGAAAACATGATCTCATACTTGAAATTACAAATCCTTTATTCGGTTATCGGCATAGTTCTTTTGCCTATTTTGAGCTGCTTTGATGTGGGTTTGGATTACCTTCACCTTTTCCATCGTTTCCTCCACCAGTTATGGGCCTACAATTTTTCATTCACCAACGTCATCCCAATAGGTTGTTGTAGAACATTTCATTCCATATAACGCTTGACATGGTGCAATCAGAATACTTGAATAGAAGCTATTTTAATATTAAAATTCCCCCAGAGGTAAATATTGATCCCACATACCCTGAAAGTCATGTGTGCAAGATCTCAACATATCTTATAAGGTTTGAATAGTCTCTTATGATTGTCCATCAGTTTGGGGGTGGTAGGCCATGCTCAAATGGAGTTCAATATCCAGGGATTTCGGAAGACTTTTCTAGAATATTGATGTAAAATGGGGATCACGATCCGAAACAATTGATAGAGGTAATCCATGAAGCCTCAAAACTTCATTAATATATAGTCTTTCTAGGCATTCGAGTGGTAAATATACCCTTATAGTAATAAAATGTGGTGACTTGGTAAGGTGATCACCAATTACCCATATTGCATCATTCTTTATAGGAGTCTTTGGTTGTCCCATGATAAAGTACATTGTAATATTATCCCATTTCCACTCGGGTATGGTAAGAGGTTGCATGAATCTTCCAAGTTGTTACCTTCCAGCTTTCCCTTGTTGACAAACCATACATCTCGACACGAAATCAGCAATCTCCCTCTTCATGTTGTCCCACCAAAAATGTTCCTTCAAATCTTTATAAATTTTGTTGCTACTAGGGTGTATAGAGAAATTGGAACTACGAGCATCATCCAATAACTCTCATTTTAGATCAGGTATATTGGGAATAAAAAGTCTCTTCCCAAATTTCAAAATTCCATCTTCATACACAAATTCACTCCATCTCCCATAATTCATAGATTTAATCTTCTTCTGAAACTCTTCATCACCAGTCTGAGAACTCTTTATCCTTCTCGAAAAGATGGTTCAGAAACCATTTGAAAATTTATTGAGGTTTCACCTTCCATGGTGATTCCCATATACATCTTTAGTAGATCCATGTATATAAAATCCTTTTCAAATAGCATATAGTTCAAAACTCCATGATCCTTTCTACTCAATGAATCCGCCAACTTATTTTCCTTCCCCAGGTGGTATTGTATTGTACACTCATAATCCTTGAGTATTTCAAGCCATCTCCATTGCCTCATGTTGAGTTCTTTCTGTGAGAATGTATACTTCAAACTATCGTGATAAGTATAAATATCACATTTTTCACTATAGAGATAGTGTCTCCAAATCATAAAAGTAATGATTAGAGTAGATTACTAAAATCAGGAGTAGGATAGTTTTTCCCATGAATTTTCAACTATCGTGATGCATCGGCAATAAATCTATCATTCTGCATAAGGACACAATAGAGTCCTTTCTTCGATGCATCACTACAAATTACAAACCCATCATTTCCCGATGGTAGAGTCAAAATAAAAGCATTGACTAATATTCTCTTTAGTTATTCAAAAAATTCTTCACGCTATTTTTTCCAATCAAATTTATCCCCATTACGTGTGATCTTTGTTAATTGGTTAGACAATCGGGAAATGTTATGGATGAAACGTCGATAATAACCTGCTAAACCAATAAAATTGTGTAACTCAGTTATACTCATCTGTGCAGGCCATTCTTGGATTTCCCTGGTATTATAATGATCAACACAGATTCCATATTTAGATACAATATGGCCAAGAAAAGTAATCTCCTAAATCCAGAATTCACACTTGCTAATATTCATATATAATTCATGTCTTCTCAAAGTCTTGAGGATAATACGCAAGTGATTTTCATGATCTTCGTAGCTTTTCGAATATACCAAGATATATTCAATAAATACCACCACAAAATCATCGAGATATTCCATGAATACTATATTCATTAGATCCATGAATTCAGAGGTAGAATTAGTCAATCCCAAAAGAATTACTGTAAACTCGAAATGCTCATACCTGGTTCGAAATGCTGTCTTTGGAATGTCTTCATTTTTCACACACAATTGATGGTATCCTGATCGAATGTCAAACGTTTTAATGTATTGAGCTCCATGTATTTGATCAAATAAATCATCAATGTGAGGTAGGGAATACTTTTTCCTTATTTTTATAACATTGATTTCCATGTAGTCAATACATAACCTCATAGATCCAAATTTCTTCTTAACAAAAAGGATAAGGGATCCCCATGGAGAAACACTAGGGAAAATAAATACCACATTAATCAATTATTCCAGTTGTTTCGTTAGTTCTACTAATTCCACAGTGGCCATTCTATTAGGGATCTTCAATATAGGCCTTGAACAAGGAATTAAATCAATGGAAAACTCAATTTCTCATTCTGAAGGATGTCAAGGTAAATATTCCAGAAACACATCAACATATTCTCTCACAATAGGTACATCATCTATTTGAACATTCCTTTCCTCACCCACAACTATTTCATTCTCTTCTTCCCTGATAATTGAATTTAGTAGAGTTATTGGGCATGAATCTAGATAAGATTCAGGTGGTGAATATTCTGCTATAAAAATAAGGTGTTCTTTATCATCAGCATAAAAAATTGTAACCTCCTTCTTCTTTCAATATATTGTTTCTTCATGGTTCAAAATCCAATCCATATAGAGGATTATATCAAATTCATTCATGAGTATGACGATGAGATCAGGAGATAAAGAACATTTATATGCCCTAATAGGAACAGATCCACAGAATTTGGTAGCAATGATACTTCCCTCCTTAGGAGTTTTAACTGTCACCTCCCTTGTTAAATCAAACATGAAATATCTAATTTTCTTAGAAAAATAGGAAGATATCGAACAATGCAATGATCCATAATCAAATAAATCATTTTCTAAACTTGAGGAAACCATTAAATTACATGGATCCATGTCTTTCGGGGCTTCAACCTCAGATGTAGTGATTGAAAAATCATCGCCTTGATCCCTTGGTATTTTCTGGGGTAATTTTCCCTGATTCTTAGAACATTAATTTTTATAATGTCCCATATCTCTGAAATTTTAGCATTGAACATTGGTAGCTTCTTTATTTCCTTTACAATCACCTGCTAGATGACCTTTCTATCCACATATGTAGCATACTTCTATTCCTTTTAGACAGGCACCAGGGTGCTTCCTTCCGAAATTATCACAGGGTGGAAATTCAATTCTTCCCATTTTCTATGTTTCCTTAATTCCTTTCCCATGGTGTTTAGCATATCTCTTCTTCTCTTTCTATTATTTAAATTCATAAGACATAGAGAATTCATTTTCTGTCTTTATATCATAGGAGAAAATATCTTCGTATGATGAGGAGGAATGTGATACCAATGCTCGACAGATAAATGGTTTTAACCCATCAAATAAAGGATCAATCTAACTTCTTGTGTTACGTATATAATCTGCAACATCCCTCCCTAACTTTGTAAAGTTATCGTCATACTTATCGTCACTCCCATCCTTCTTTTTCCTCATACTCTGAAATAGTTTTTCCATATCCTCATGATAGTCATGTGGAAAGAATTTTTCTAAGAAAATATCTTTGAACTACCTCTATTATATATATGATACATTATCATCTTCCTTTTTGTTTTGAATCAATGACCACCATTGATCAGCTTCCCCAGTGAGGCGGTAAACTGCAATGATAACGTTTTCCCTTTAACTACTCCCCAAGGCATGGAATATTTTCTCACTAGAATTTATTCATTGCTCAGATACTAAGGGATTTGTACTCCCTTTGAATTTTTTTGGTTGTTTCCTCATTAATTTTCCCAACATTGATCCTCCAACCTGCGGATCGGGGTTCTCCATACGGGTAAGGTTATTATTCATAACCTGAGTGAGTTGTCTTAGTATGGTGATTAGCTGATAAGCACCAGTAGCATCACCAGCGCCACTATAATTACCTTGAGTATGAGTGAAATCCCTACATAGAGGGATTGTATTGATTCAGTTTCCATTTCTTCCACTAGGTGCTATTTCTAAACAATGGCATAAACTAAATCAGTTTATAAATCAAAATACATAATTCCATACTTGTAAATCACATAACATTAATTGAACTATTTATGTATATAATCCATACACATAAAAAAATGTTTTCATTGAGAAATTATATACTCATAAAACCTTCATAATGATTTGTAAAGAAAATGAGAATTATCTTAAGCATATCCCCCATGAGTGTCGTAACTAAGAGTTCAGCAAGGCCCATTGTCGTGCACCAGTTCCTATTCGAGTCTAGCTCAAAATGGTGTTTTCAGGTTTTACCCCTATGTACTTGTAATGCCCCGAACCTAGTTACCTAGATTTGGTGAATTATTACATAACATTATCATGATCACAAGAAAGATCAAGTCTCGAAAGACCAATTAGTTTTGTAGCCTTGTAATAACTAGATACAATCATAAAGATTACATCACACCATAAACTGAAAACTACTACAACAACTTCTTGTCTTCATATCCCCTCATACTATCCCTGTAGGTCATTCATAAAATAATTCGTTACATCCTGAAAAAAATAAAACATTGAAAGGGGTGAGCTCAGATGCTCAGTAAGGATAACAATATAGCGGAAACATTCTTAAATAAACATAAAAATTTAAGGCAATGTATAACTAAAACAAAAGCCATTTAAACATGAACATCATCATAACCACATATCCAAGGCCTCGTGCCAAGACTAGAAATAATATTTTGTAAAGGCCTCATGCCAAGTCACTAGTTTGTCTCATGAGATCTACCGATGCATCGAGGAGCTATAGCGGGCTCCTCCCGTGACTTACTAAGTCCAATGCATTCCTCATATGAACAGGTTTAGACATAACATAACCATTCGTATTAAAACTAGCATATAAAATGTCAATACTTTATCCACAAACCATGAATGGTATAAAAATTGCACATCCACAGTCCAACATAACTCATTCAATACAATATGAAAGATTTAATTGTATCAGATTAACCTTAATAAAGATTAATGAAGGATATTGACATAGATGGAAATAATCTTCAAAACTATTAGAGTGAAATATCCCCTTTTTCTTGAAATCATTTAAAATCCACAATTTTTTTCAGGAAGCCATTAAAAAATAGATTTTTGAATCAAAGTGTCCCATTCCACTTTGAAAATTTTAAAAGGAATTTTGATTTGAAAACTTTAATGTCCATATAGATAAATCCTTAAACCATTTTTAAATCATGGAAAATAATTAGAAATATTTACAATGATAAATCTTTAAAACATTTTAAAATGATATGTTAGTTAGAGTTACAAACCGAAAAAGAGACACTTCAATACAAATAATTGAGGCATATAAAACTTTGTAATATCATGAGAATAAAGAGATTCATGATATTCTATGTCAATGTACATTATATACTCCATATAAAAGTGATTTGGTGTATAACAACAAATAAGTCTCAATGGAATGTAAATTGAGATGAATTATCTTATAAGGACTATATCCTTCAGTTAAGGATAAATCAAAGACATAATTATGTGTGAAAATTTTAAAAAAACTCAATCTGATTGGATATTCAGTGTAAATCAATTAGATGAAATTCACACATATTCTTGTAAAAACAACACCAATGAATCAGATATTTAACTCAACAAATAGAGATTGAGTTAAAATTACACTTATCAAGTTCAAATCGATGACTTGAGAATTTATCAATGGATTGATTATGTGTACCAAAAGTATATCCACAGGAAGGGGAATGGAAATTATAAGATAAACAAATGAATAGTGATTCCACACACAATCTTCGAGTAAAATAATCAATGAAATATGCGTAATGCCAAATGAGTGGAAATTGAAATTTCAAATTCCCTTATCGATTAGGTATCTTATGAAACATACACCCATGAAAGAAGGATCATAAAATGATGATGTAAATACCCATAAATTAAATTATATTACACAATGAATAAAATTATGGGCTGTACACATACACCACATGCAATAAATAAGTGGTGAACAATGGAATTATCACGAAATTAAAAGTGACATAAGAAACCCCTTACGTTGTAATTTTTTCTTGGTAGACGGTAAGTTAACCTCCTTTATAATGGTGAAATAATTTTTATTGAATTATAAAAGAATAATTTACATTAATATGATATCATATATGATCTTTTAACATTGATTTGTTAATAATATCTTAGTATTATCGTCATTTCGGGTGTTAACTTACTCGTTTTCCTTTATATTCATTGTTACATAAGCCATGTTTGTTATGGATATGTTGTATCTTATCCATATCCAGAATTATATCATGTCATTAAAAATTATTTTTAAACATCAAATGAGAATTATACTTGAATGGATACCATGGAGAATGAATCTCATCGCGTTCATGGAGACGGTAGTCTGTACGTACGCACGAGAGACAATATCATTATTTTGATGTTAAAATAATATATAATTGGATGGTATATCATATATAGAGTTTAATTATCATGTTTTATTTATTATTTACATGAATTACACATCATTATTATTCCCATCCAAATAATAATTTATTATATGACAATTACTCCACAACGTGGAGACTGTAAGCCGTACGTACGCACGTATGGTGACATGCCATTAAAAGGATGGATAGAAAACTGAATATGGTTGTACAATATTTTTAATAACATCACAGTATATATAAGATACTGGTGTTATTATTTTATAATATAAATAACCAATAAAGAAGATGTTGAAGAAGAAAGGAACTTGAAAGAGGGTGGTGAAAACATTACCTCTTCTTCGGGTTCTTCCTTTTGATTTGATCAAAAGGGATCCATAGGTTGGATTTATGATCAAAATAAGGCCTCTAGGTTGTAGTGAGAGAAGTTGAGAGAGTATCGGGGAAGGGTTTGGCCGAGACAAAATGCTTTGAATGTGTGAATTAGTGAGAATAGGGAGTTCCCTTTTATAAGAGGGGTGAGGGGAACCTTTGGAAACACTAAAAATTTTATTTTATAATAAATTCATATTCGGTCTATAATGGCTCCAAAGTAGATTATTTAAATTTTATGGTGGAAATGGGTCGAAAACCACTCAACCAATAGAACTTAGACAGGTTTTGGACATTATATTAACCTTATCTTTACGTATTAACTCTTAGTTAATTAGTTTCACTTTTACAATGTCACTTTTGTATTTTTATATTATATGGTTAATAAAATTACTATATACATCAAACCGACCCCCCAAGTGGTCCATTTATGATACACCTATAATTATATAAGTCTCTTGGATGATCCTTATATTTTTTGGAATTGAATATAAATCAATAATATAATATTTTTTTAAAAAACTATTTTATGTCAATTTTGACACTATTGGGAATTTTATTTTGGATAAATTCATAATATCATTATTACTTCGAACACAACTTATATAATCAATCCTAATATGTCATATTAACCTATAAAATTAGTTGAATTCATAAAAAGACTAAAATTACATTTATTTAGATATTTATAATATCAATTATTTCAATAATTCATTAATTAAGTAATTACTGCATCAACATTGTGTCATAAATAAATTATATTATATAATGTCTAAAAATTATAAATAAAATACCATTATGTAGGATATCGGTTTAGATTTCTAATGAATATTTACAATCGAATTTATCTTATGTATAACCCTATATTAAAATTTTTTATTAAATAAACATTGATTTTAACTCTTTTAACTCTTCTTTGATTTAAATAATAATAAATGTCCTAATCTAATACAAGTGGACCTAAATGATAATATTTTACTCATAAGGTTGTTTTTGGTCGAGATAAAGTTGTCCATTAGAATTAGGACATGTGTTATGGTAATATTAATATCATTTTTACCCTTAATTACCCTATTTAATTTTAATCGTGGTAAATAAATGTAAAAAGTTACTATTCACCAAAAAATACATTCATCTCATTGAACCACATTTTACTCCTTGATATTAACCATGTCTCTAGGATTTTCGAAATTACACTCACAGAAGCCGTAAAATTAAGTTTTATGAAAAATTCATTTTTTAACTACCACTTAGTGGTTTCACTATTCATCAAAAATTGAAAGTTTCCAGAAAAATACCAAAAATTAGGCCTAAGCTATATTTGATATTATGAATTCAAAAATGATTTCTATTTTACCAAAATAAAAACTTATCAGTTTCATTAATTAATTTAAAAATTAATTAATGTCGTCAAAACAAATAGCGAATTTTTAAGAGATAATATCTATCAAAAGATTGACACTTGTTTATGTCTGGTTTAATTGTGAAATTACATACAATGACTAACATTGTATTAAACGGTTAAAATATTATAAATATACTTTAAAACAACTCAAATTAATAATTTATCACTATTAATAATTTCGATTAAAAATGTTGTTTTTAATTAAAATTTTGTAATTTTAACTATTCGTCAGAATATGAAAGTTATCCGAAAAGTACAAAAATTTCACCCTATTCTAATTTCGATATTACGAATCAAAAAATGAAGTCAATTTCGAAAGATAAAATTTATAAAATTTCAAAAAGTAGGTATTACTATTCATAACGGCTAGTTTGATTAGTTGTGGTGTGTTAGAATCTCGAAGTTGTGTACAATGCACGCCATTGCATTATTCAAAGGGAAACGTACCAAGGAATCTTGGGGTGTTACATTCTCCCCTCCTTCAATAAATTGCATCCTCACAATTTTTTTAAAATTGGGCTTGAGAATATAATGGAAAGTCCCACATCGGAAAAGAGTCAATAAAACTATCACTTTAAAAGAATGGAAGAGAGGTATAAAGGTCACCCATGATAACCCATACTAGGATTCCAGGTAGGAAAATATGGATATAGACAACAAACTAAGTGTTAAGTTATGATGGAGTGGGATAGAAAACATGATCAAGAGAAAGTTAACAATAAGAAAATCACATACTTGTGATGGGACAAATGGTCATTAGTCTCCCAGTAGGAAAAGTAAAAGAATAAATTTTTTTGTTTTAAGTTACATTACATAAGGAAGAGGAATTCATTTATGATATTGACTAAGAACATAACGAGATATACTTACTTTTTATGTAGAGTTTCATTCTTTAATAAATTTTTACCACTAACTCATTTTTTTGAACAATTAGTATTCAAGAAAACATGGTCACAATGGAAGAGCTAGAATAAACTTCTATAGAAATACATGATCCATGTAGGATGAACTATATAATTACCTTGTCTTTAGAGATTAATCAAAACCAAAATGGTTAGTATAATATCTGATGATCCCCCAAATGGATATTCCATTCGATAAAAAAACTCTAATCTAAATTTCTAAAATTAAACCATCAATACACCAAAGATAAATAAATACCATTCAATAATCAATTTTCCTTAAAATACTTCAATATAATCCAAACTAATATTGAAACCCAAAACTTATAATAATGTAGTCCTCCACGTTAAATTGTATCTCCAAATGACATTAATTACTCTTAAGGTCACATACTTAAATGTAATTAACATAATCATTTCCATAAATAACCCAAATCACTATAAATACACAATAAAAACATAGATAAAAGTCCACCATTACTCATCAAATGAAATCCCATACTATTCTATTTTCTTTGGGCATATAGTGTTCACAACAATGCGAACAACTTCCAAAATAACATTTATCACTTAATCACAAAATCTTTTTTCTATACTAAGGGTATTCATTTGATAAGACATAAGAACCCAAATCAAATTATTATTGATCAATAAAATCATTGAACTAAAAATAATAGTGACACTAACCAGGGATTTCACGTAGTCCAGTGGTAGGTGATAAATCCCAATCACACATTGGTTGAGGGTTCAATTTCCACAGCTTTGTCCGACACGACGGGTTGTCGCACAGTCTGCGCGTTGTCCTTTTTCAAAAACAATATTTTATAACATTACCAAAATGATATAAATTCCTCAAAATAACCATTACATAATTTAACCACATATATTTTCTCATACCTTGCATTTTCATCCCAAATTATAAGAACTTATAATTGCCTCAAACCCAATGATCATATAAAACCAAACGGTTATTTATAACTATATCCACAAGAGAAAAGATAATTCTTCCTCAATTATCATTCTCACATGGAAAACTGTAGGGTGAAAAATAAAAGAGAAAATTATTCCAAAGTAAACCCATCAACATGGTGAACTAATACTTTTTAAACATTTATCCAACCATTTATTCTCACATAATTTCTTCTTTGACAAAGAAAATATCCACTAGAATATGGCATTCACTCGGGTAATGGCTAGGTCCCCTACATTTACGGAAAATGACTGTAAATCGATTCATGGGACCATTTTTATCTTCTTCCATAGTACACTTCATTTTTCTTCGGAAACTCTTCACTTTATGTATTTCCTTCCCACACGTAAAGCATTTCTCTGTCCCATTAAGACACTTTCTTGGGTGTCTCCTTCCACATTTCCTGCATGATGGAAATTGAGGATTCTTTTCTCCATGGTCTCCACTGCTCGAGATCTTATCATTCATCACCTTTCACTTCTTTGTTGACTCCGAGAATTGGTTAATATATATATATTTGATCATATTTTTGGAAAATTGATTTTGCATAAAGATGATATATTTTATGCCTATCAACATTCCATTTTGTTGCTCATTTGCACCATCGTTCCCACCTTGTACATCATTCTCAAAGTAACTATGACTTCCTTGGAATCCATCCATTGACTAAAACTATAAATCATTGTGTGAGTAACAGAAGTCATAAAATCATTTAGATATTAATATTTCTCCATATTCTCAATTTGAAAAACATTAGGATTAACCAAGGTCATTTACACTCATCCTATATATATAATACTTCAAATCGGTTTGTAAAGAAAATCTAAATTATCCTAAGCATATCCCCCGGGAGTGTCATAACCCAGAGTGCAGCAAGGCCCGTTGTCGTGCACCAGTTCTCATTCGAGTCTAGGTCAAAGTGGTGTTTTCGCGTTTTACCCCTAGGTACATCTGTTCCAGAGCCGCCTCTACCATCTCGTATCCAGACAGGGATGTATTTCTCGGAAAACTCACAAAATATCTACAATTCCAAAATTCTAGGAAGTTCAACTATACTAATCCCCAAAGTTCATCTTAGGTCTGCGTGCTCTAATCAGAGTTTATCTAAATCTAGCTTCCAAGGTTTGTACTAAACTTCCTCTGTTACCAACTGTAATGCCCCTACCCTAGTTACCCAGTGTCGGTGCATTATTACATAACATTGGCATGATCACAAGAAAGATCAAGTCTCAAAAGACCGATCAGTTTAGTAGCTTTGGAATAACTAGATACATTCATAAAGTTTAAATCGCATCATAAAGTGAAAACTACTACAACAACATCTTGTCTTCATATCCCCACATACTATCCCTGTAGGTCTTTCGTAATATAATTCATCACATCCTCGGAAGAATAAATTATTGAAAGGGGTGAGCTCAGATGCTCAGAAAGGATAACAATATATCAGAATCATTCATAAATAAACATAAAAATTTAAGGCAATTTATAACTAAAACAAAAGCCTTTTAAACATGAACATCAGCATAATATTGAAAGGATAAAATGAAATAATTCCATTTACTTATTCACATGGATATTCTACTAGTCGAATAACCACATGAAAATATAAATAACCACTTTCATAATGACAGAATGCATAATGCCAGACTATCATAACCACATGCCAAGGCCTTGTGCCAAGACTACAAATAAGATTTTGTCAAGGTGTCGTGCCAAGACAGTAGTTTGTCTCATGAGACCTACCAATGCATCGAGGAGCTATAGCGGGTTCCACCTGTCACTTACTAATTCCAATTAATTCCTCATATGAATAGCTTTAAACATAACATAAACATTCGTATTAAAACTAGCATATGAAATGTCAATACTTTTACCACAAACCATGAATGGTATAAAAATTGCACATCCACAGTCCAACATAACTCATTCGATATAATATGGAAGATTGTATTGTATCAGATTAACCTCAATTAAGAATAATGAATGATATTGACATAGATAGAAATAATCATCAAAACTATTAGAGAGAAATATCCCCTTTTGTCTTGAAATCATTTAAAATCCACACTATTTGTCAAGAAGCCATTTAAAAATAGATTTTTGAATCAAAGTTTCCCATACCACATTGAAACTTTTAAAAGGAATTTTGATTTGAAAACATTAATGTACATATAGATAAATCCTTAAACAATTTTTAAAACATGTAAAATAATCAGAAATATTTAGAATGATAAATCTTTAAAACATTTTGAAATGATATTTTAGTTAGAGTTACTAACCAAAAGAGAGACACTTGAATACAAATAATTGAGGCATATAAAACATTGTAATATCATGAGAATAACGAGATTCATGATATACTATGTCAAAGTATATTATATACACCATATAAAAGTGATTTGGTGTATAATAACAATGAAGTATCAATGTAATGTAAATTGAGATGAATTATCTTATAAAGACCATATCCTTCTGTTAAGGATAAATCAAAGACATAATTATGTGTGAAAAATGTAAATACAATCAATATGATTGGATATTCAAAATAAATCAATCAGAGGAAATTCACACATATTCTTTTAAAAACAACACAAATGAATTGGATATTTAACTCAATAAATGGAGATTGAGGTAAAATTACACTTATCATGTTCAAATCGATGACTTGAGAATTTATCAATGGTGTGATTATGTGTAACTGAAGTATATCCACAGAAAGGGGAGTGGAAATTATGACATAAAAAAATGAATATTTATTCCACACATAATATTAGATAAAAATAATCAATGAAATATACGTAAATCCAAATGAGTGGAAATTGAAATTTCAAATTCCTATATCGATTAGATAACTTACAAAACATACACCCATGAAAGAAGGATCATAACATGATGATGTAAATACCCATAAATTAAATTATATTACACAATTAATACAATTATTAGTAGTACACATACACCACATGCAATAAATAAGTGGTGAAAAATGGAATTCTCATGATATTAAGAGTGAGATAAGAAACCCCTTACTTTGTAATTTTTCCTTGGTTGACGGTAGGTTAACCTCATGTATAATGGTGAAATAATTGTTATTGAGTTATACAAGAATCATTTACATTGATATGATATCATATATGATCTTTTAACATTTATTTGTTAATAATATCTTAGTATTAGCGTCATTTCGAGTATTAACTTACTCATTTTCCTTTATATTCTTTGTTACGTAACCATGTTTTTTATGTATAGGTTGTATCTTATTCATATCTAGAATTATATCAAGTCATTAAACATTATTTTTAATCATCAAATGATAATTAAACGTGAATGGATATGATGGAGAATGAATCTCATCGCGTTCGTGGAGACGATAGTCCGTACGTACGCACAAGCGACAATATCATTCTTTTGATGTTAAAATAATATATAATTGGATGCTATATCATATATACAGAATAATTATAATTTAATATTTATTATTTACACGAATTACACATCATTATTATACCGATCCAAATTTTAATTTATTGAATGACAATTACACCACAACGTGGAGACGGTAAGTCGTACATACGCACGTATGGTGACATGCCATTCAAAGGATGGATAGAATACTGAATATGGTTGTACCATATTTATAATAACATCACAGTATATATAAGATACTGGAGTTATTATTTTAGAATAGAAATAACAAATAAAGAAGAATTTGAAGAAGAAAGGAACTTGAATGAGGGTGGTGAAAACATTACCTCTTCCTCAGGTTCTTCCTTTTGATTTGATCAAAATGGCCAATTAGGTTGGCTTTAGGATCAAAATAAGTCCCCTAGGTTGTATTGAGGGAAGTTGAGAGAGTATTTGGGAAGGGTTTGGCCGATCCAAAAGGCTTTTAATGTGTGAATTAGAGAGAAGGGGGAGTTCCCTTTTATAAGAGGGGTGAGGGGCACCTTTGGAAAAGCTAAAAATATTATTTTATAATAAATTCATATTCGGTTTATAATGGATAAAAATTGGATTATTTAAAGGTTAAAGTGGGGATGGGTCGAAAACCACTAAACCAATATAATTTATACAGGTTGGGTCATTATATTAACATTATCTTTATGTATTAACTCTTAGTTATTTAGTTTCACTTTTACAATGTCTCTTTGTATTTTTATATTATATGGTTAATAAACATACTATATACATCCAAGATACTCCCAAGTGGTCCATTTATGATACAACTATAATGATATAAGTCTCTTGGATGAACCTTATATTTTTAGAAATTGAATATAAATTAATAATATAATATTTTAAAAAAAAACTCTTTTATGCCAATTTTGACACTATTGGGTATTTTGTTTTTGATAAAGTCATTAAATCAGTATTACATAAAAAAATATATAATCAATCCTAATATGTCATATTAACCTAGAAAAGTATTGTAATTAATAAAAAGTCTAAAATTACATTTATTTTGATATTCATAATATCAATTATTTTAATATTTCATTAATTAGGTAATTATTGCATCAACATTGTGTCATAAATAAATTATATTATTTAATGTATAAAAATTATAAATAAAATACCATTATGTAGGAAATTATTTTATATTTCTAATTAATATTTAAAATCTAATTTATCTTATGTATAACCTTATTTTAAAAATGTTTTAGTAAATAAACATTGATTTTAACTCTTTTAACTCTTCTTTGAATTAAATAATAATAAATGCCCTAATATAATACAAGTGGACCTAAATGATAATATTTTACTCCTAAGGTTGTTTTTGGTCGAGATACACTTGAACAATGGAATTAGGACATGTGTTAGGCTAATATTAATATCATTTTTACCCTTAATTACCCTATTTACTTTTAACTATGGTAAATAAAAGTAAAAACATACTATTCACCAAAAATTACATTCATCTCATTGAACCAAATTTTACTCATTGATATTAACCGTGTCTCTCATATTTTAAAAATTCCACTCACAGAAGCGGTAAAATTAATTTTTATGAAAATTCAGTTTTTTAACTACCAAATTGTTGTTTCACTATTCATCAAAAAATGAAAGTTTCCAGAAAAATACCAAAAATTAGGCCTAAGATATATTTGATATTATGAATTAAAAAAGTATGTCTATTTTACCAAATTCAAAACATATTAGTTTCATTAATTAATTTAAAAATTAATACTCGTCGTCAATACAAATAGCGTGTTTTTAAGAGATAATAACTATCAAAAGATTGACACTTGTTTATGTCTGGTTTAAATGTGAAATTACATCCAAAGATCAGAATTGTATTAAATGGTAAAAATATATTCTAAATATACTTTAAAACCACTCAAATTAATAATTTATCTCTATTAGTTATTTACATTTAAAAAGTTTTTTTAATTAAAATTTAGTTATTTTCACTATTCATCAAAATATGAAAGTTATCCGAAAAGTGCCAAAATTTCACCCTAATCTAATTTCAATATTAAGAATCCAAAAAAAATTCAATTTCGAAAGATAATATTTATAAAATTTCAAAAATTAGGTATTACTATTTATAACGGCTAGTTTGTTTGGTTGTGGTGTGTTAGAATCTCGAAGTTGCATACAATGCACGCCATTTCATTATTCAAAGGGAAACATACCGTGGAAGCTTGGGGTGTTATAGTACTCTATGCCAGATCCACCTCTACCTGCTCCTATCTATACAGGGATTTATTTCTCATAAAACTAACAAAACTTCTACAATACCAAAATTCTATGAAGTTCTTCTATACTAATCCTCAATGGCAATCTTAGGCCTATGTGCTCTAATCAGAGATTATCTTAATCTAGTTTCCAATGTTTATACTAAAATTCCTATGATACAAACTGTAATGCCCCAAACCTAGTTACCCAGTGTCATATCATTATTACATAACATTGGAATGATCACAAGGAAATCATATCTCAAAAGGCCGATCAGTTTAGTATTATTGGAAACAAGATTCATACATAAGTTCAACTTTACTGCTTGACGAGAAATACAACGAAAATAAATTTCATTAGAAACATCAACAACTCCTAGATTATTCATATAGGTCAATCATAACTGACCTTTTTATATCTTGGTAAAATGAAACATGTGAAAGAGGGGAGGTCAAATGCTTTGTAAGGGTAAGTAATATTGCGGGAAATGACATAAATATTAAGCATGGTAAATAATTGAAACCACAAGACTTTACCAATAATAAAAATGAATACTTTTATGGAAAGAATAGGAGATGAGTAAATAATGCCATAATAAAACATAATCATTGGTATTCTACTAGTATACTGACCACATGAACCATCGATATTATTTCCATAATGAGGGAATGTATAATGCCGGACATTATTAAACATTTTGTCAAGGCCTTGGCCAAGTCAACTAAAAATTCTTAAGGCCTCGGCCAAAACCATAAATCAAATTAGGAAAGGGCCTCGGCCAATTCCACATCTAGTTGTCTCATGAGACCTACCGATGCATCGAGGAGCTATAGTGGGCTCCACACATCACTTACTAAGTCCAATACATTCCTCATATTAAAAGGATTAAACATATCATAAGCATTCGTATTAAAACTAGCATACAGAATGTCAATAATTTAACCATAAATCATGAATGTTATAAAAATAGCACATCCATAGACAAACATATCAAAAAACCTTCAATACAATATGGATGTTTTGTATCATAATAAATCAAATCCAAATAAACATAAAATCCATCAAAGGATGTTGACATGGATTAAATGAAAACTCTTTTTAGAGAAATATCTCTTTCTATTTTGAAATCATTTAAGAGTCACATAATAATAAAATAAAACATTTACTTTGAAAATATTCATATATGCTTGTAATGGAAACATTGACGAGTTTATAACCGTAGAAAATAGCAGCACCCATCGTATAAGTTAAAAAAGACATTCCTACCATAATTTTGTCGAAAATGTTAAAAATGACCTTTTTTGGAAATCGATGGAAATATTCCTTTATAATCATATTATAAAAAGTAAAATAATTTTATAAACGAAATTAACTCATATTTTTTAAAACATTAATAATGTTTTGAAATACATTTTTATGAATCATGGATGTGGATGATAAAATAGGCCCCATTTGAAAATTACGTATAAAAAACCTCGGATAATGAAGGGATTGTGAAATCAACCCTTAACATTTACTTTTCCTTGGTTGATGGTTGGTTAAACTAATATATAATGGTGAATTAATAGTGATTAAATAATAAAAGAATCATATACATTAATTTTATATCATATATGATCTTTTAACATTGCTTTGTTAATAATATCCTAGTATTATCGTCATTTCAATTGTTAACTTACTCGTTTACTTTAATATGTATTGTTACATAAGTCATGTTTGTTATGGATATGATGTATCTTATTCATATACAGAATGATATCAAGTCCTTAAACATTATTTTTAATCATCAAATGAGAATAATACTTGAATGGATATGATGTAGAATGAATCTCCTCGCGTTCGTGGAGACGATAGTCCGTGCGTTCGCACGAGCGACAATATCATTATTTTGATATTAAAATAATATATAATTGGATAGTATATCATATATACAGAATTATTATGATGTTATAATTATTATTTACATGAATTACACATCACTATCATACCCAACCAAATAATAATGTTTTGAATAACAATTACACCATGACGTGGAGACCGTAAGATGTATGTACGCACCTATGGTGACATATCATTAAAATGATTGATAGAATACTGAATATGGTTGAAAAATATTTATAATAACAACACAGTATATAGAATATACTCGTGTTATTATATTATAATGGAAATAACAAATAAAGAAAAAGGTGAAGAAGAAAGGAACTTGAAATATATTGGTGAAAACATGACCTCTTCTTCGGGTTCTTCTTTTGGGTTTGATCAAAAGGGCTCATTAGGTTGTCTTTATGATTAAACTAAGGCCTATAGGATAATTTTTGGGAATTTGAGAGAAAATTTGTTCAGTGGTTGGCCGAGCCAAAAGGCATTTATGGTGTTAATTAGAGAGAAGGGGGAGTTCCCTTTTATAAGAGGGTTGAAGGTCACCTTTGGAAAAACTAGAAATATTATTTTATAATAAATTCAAATTTGGTTTTTAATGGCTCCAATGTAGATAATTTAATAGTTAAGGTGGTTATGGATCGACATCCTTTCAACCAATATATTTTATACAGTTTTGGGTCACTATATTAACCTTATCATTTATATTTAACTATAAGTTAAATATTTTGACATTTACAATGTCTCTTGGTATTTTTATATTATATGGTTAATAAACTAACCATAAAAATCCATGAGAACCCCATGTAGTTCATTAATGATACACCTATCATTATATAAGTCTCTTGGCCGATCCTTAGATTTTTAGGAATTGAATAGAAAATTAATAATATAATATTTGTATTAAAAACTCTTTTATGTCAATTTTGACACTATTCGGTATTTGATTCTTGTGAAAATCATAACGGTAATATTACTTAGAAAAAAACTAATTAAATAGATACTAACATGTCATATTAACCTGTAAATTTAGTGTAGGTCATAAAAAGTCTCAAATTACATTTATTTGGGTATTTATATTATCAATTATTTTAATATTTTGTTAATTAGGTAATTACTGCATCACGATTGTGTGATAAATAAATTAAACTGTTTAACGTATAAAAATTATAAATAAAATACCATTATGTAGAAAATAGTTTTATCTTTCTAATGAATATTTATAATCGAATTTATCTTATGTGTAACCATATATTAAAAATTTATTATTTATTAAACATTGATTTTAAATCTTTTAACTCTTATTTGAATTAAATACTAATAAATTTCCTAATCTAATCCTAGTTGACCTAAATGATAATATTTTATTTCTAAGGTTGTTTTTGGTCAAGATAATTCTATCCAATAGAATTATTACAGTGTTAGGGTAATATTAATATCAATTTTACCCTTAATTACCCTATTTACTTTTAACCGTGGTAAATAAAAGTAAAATGATACTATTCAGCAAAAATTATTTTTATCTTATTGAACCACATTTTACGTCTAGATATTAACTGTGTCTCTTGGATTTTCGAAATTCCCCTTACAGTAGTGGTAGAATTATGTTTTATTTAAATTTCCAAATTCTCATAGGAGGTGGGTAAAAGACGGTGAAAAGTTCAATAAAATTTATATATATCTAAAATTATTTTAAACTAACCTCAATGAATTACATTGAACATATATATGTATTATGTATATATTTTTACATTAATTTAATTTAATTGAAATACATTATTATTTAAATAAAAATTCGGTTTTAAACTATAACTTAGTGTTTTTTCACAATTAATCAAAAATTGAATGTTTTCATAAAAATACCAAAAATTCACATTAATATAGTTTCTATATTCCGAATCCAAAAATGAAGTCCATTTTGAAAGATAAAATTGATAAACATTAAAAAAGTGGGTATTACTATTCATAACGGCTAGTTTGATTGGTTGTGGTGTGTGTTAGAACTCGAAGTTGCGTACAACACATTCTACTGAATTATTCAAAGAGAAGTGTACCGTGGAAGCTTGGGGTGTTACAATGGGGATTTGAGAGGCCCATTAGGTCAGTTTCATGCAGATATGGGTTCAAATTCTGAAGGAATTCCAAGATAACTTGTTATATTCACCCCACTATCAACTTGTTTTTACCAACCGTGTGGGGAAAATTAATTAGAATAATATTATTTGTTAATATTTATTAAATCAGAATTTTTATTTCTTCAATATTTTTACATTAATATATGTTCTATTGATTCGATTTTTATTTTAAATGTCATCATATTTTAGAAATATTTCCATCCATATAAATTTTGAAATAATGGTTTTTTCATATAAATTACAAAATAAATTGATAGAGACTAAAAATATGTGAATGTTATGAAAATAGATAGAGGGAAAACATTGAATGAGGATAATAATATGTGTAATTATAAGAAAAAATATTCATATAACTATTCCTCCCAAAAAACAATCACATGATGTGAAGATGGAAATATATAAAAACAAAGTATCAATTTTTATTTAGATGTCAAGGATTGCATGAGGAAAATTCAACATGAGGAAATAAAAAATATATTTGTATTAAAAAATGGGATATTTCGTAAATACTCATATAGAATTTATCAACCCATGAATATTTGAAATAATTTTTTTTGAATGAATTTAATTTCATTGATTGACTTTCTCTCAGGCAATATTATGTTCAAATGAACTATGGTAGACTATTATTAATTATTTGGACATTAATATATCTTCCTGGCTATTAATATTTGAAAAATTAATATCAATAACTAAATGTTAAAATTTAATTATAATTATTTTATATAAATACATATTAATGGTAATAATTTATTAATTTTATTAATTTTTATATATGATTAAGAAATAATATTTTCAAAAATGTATTTTATTATATTTTTTCAAATATTAATAAATATAACATTTAAAACATTTATAAAATTTATTATCCCAAAAAATACATCATTTTCGAAATATAACTTTAAATATAATATTAATTTAATTTTTTGGATTTTTCAAGAAATTTTAATTTTAAGATAAATAGTGAAAAATAATAGTTTTTGTTGTAATCATATTTTTAATTATATTAATCTATAAGGTTAAAATTACTTGAAAAAAATTGTATAAAGATGATTTTTTTAAAATGTGTATAAATGATTAATTTTTTGTAATATATTTCTATTAATAACATTATATTCATTTAAATCTATTTTATATTGAAATTTGATAAAGGTAATATTTATGCTTTTGATCATTTTTTCATTAGAAAACTTTTTTCTCATAACCATTACGAGTATGATTTAGAATTACATTATTCCACTTATATGAATATAATTTGTAAAAACAAAATAAATATTTCGAATAAGAGTAGTTAGTACATTATAATATGGTTAATATAATTTTTTCTCAAAATTAATTGTAAAAATTATAACAATTAATTAATAAATTTATGTTTTAATTTTTTTACAAAGTGTTAAACTATGAAAATAAGGTTTTATATCAAATAGAAAACTATTCAAAAAAAATTACTAGACATTATTATATAGAACCACCAACATGTTCAAATATTGTACTTTTTTTACTTTCCATTTGAAAAATCTATGTTCACATTATTATATTTAAACATTCTAGGTATATTTTATCCCAAACTTATAAAAGACCATCCACTATTCTCTCCACAATCACATGTCCAAAATCGATTATTTATGAAAATAACAACCAAAACATCTACCTCACATAAATCCAAGCATCCTATATTCTTTTAATGATCAGAAAACAAATCTAAGAATGCTTTAGGTTTAACCTAATTAGGTTGTCCTTATAAGAGGTAAATTTTCTAAAGACAATTTATTATTATTATTATTCTATAACATTTAAATAGTATTAAAATATAATTATATAATAATCACACTATATACTGGATATTATTACATTATTATTTTATATTAATAACTTAAATCCATCTCATCTTCCATAAAAATGGATATAAACCCATCAAATTTGTGAACGACCGACTACCAGTGCACGAAATGATGTTATTAGTTTTCCATAACAACCTATCAGAACTAGATATAATGATGTATTTAATTTATATGTATAAGATTTATAACTATATTATAACTATATATTTATAAGAAACAAAATACCACCTTGCCTCCCTACACATTTAAAAACAATGATGTCACCTGTGAGTACATGTATCTTTCCTATTTGATGTGTATTTCATTTTTGATTTTAATAGATTGTATTAAGAATATATTAATAATATATACAAGATATTTTCAACATAATTATAATTTTTAATTATTATTTCACATATACCCTTTTACATTCCATTCAATGAGAATATGATAACATCACTTGACTGTACAACAGATGAAATCCGTGAAAAGTGATGTCCTTAATTTTTCATTTTCCCATTACATGGAAGTTCATAAGGATAGGGATGAATAAAAATATTTGGCATATAAGAATAAAATAATTATGGAATGTAAATATATATTTTTTATTATTATTTCAATCAGTTTATAAAATGGAAACAAAACTCATGCATACATACATCCAACTATATCCCTAAATAGTGTATTTCATTTTATTTCTAAAAAATTTATGGATATATATAAAAACTTCTATATTTAATATATATATATTAATATCATAGTTAATATTTTTTAGATGATGTGTTTTTTATCAAATATGAGGACAAAATAATTATAATAAAAAAGATACATGAAAATCATATCAGTTATTTTTTTTAAATGTGATTTAAATGTGTAATTTTTAATAAAAAGGTAATAAAAGGTCTAATGTAATTAATATTTTTTTATATATTAAATTATTTTTCTTTAATATATGTATAATAATAATATATTTTTTAAAAATGAGGTTCAAATGTGTATGAACTAGGTTGATACATAAGGTAAGGTATTTTGTCTCAATTTTTCTTCTTTAAGATATTAGTTATCTTATAAATGTAGTTTTTATTGATGAGTTGTATATGAATACACATTGAAATGTCATATCCTAAATGCAATTAAATTAATAATAATTAATTTTTCATTAGATATTATTATTTAAATTGGATTATGATTCAATATTAACAAATTTTTTAAGTGTTTGATGTTATAATCTCATTGTTAATTATGAATTTTTATAATTATGTTTTTTTTGATTAAATATAATGATAATTATCTCAAAAAAAAATCATGAATATAATTATTTTATGGATATTTCATGAAAATATATATTTCCCATCAATTTCACACTTTCTGTACTCATGAATCCTAAAAGAAAAGTTTTTAAATATAATTTACATTAGTTCCCACTTCAGTTGAAACCCATTTTTTCGTCCATATCAATGTTTTATGAAAATGATTAATTTTTTTAAAATCACACTAGGATTTTTTATTTCTATCATACCATTTATTTTCATTATATAATTTTTTTTTAAAATTAATATTCCTTTCACATTCATAACATTACGTGTTTTACTTCTACTAAAAATGTGAAATGAATATTAGTTTTAACGTGTTTTTAATTTCCCTCATTTATGGATACTGGATTTTTCAAATATTCTAACATAATATTAGGAGATTATTATAAATAAATGTATTTTTCTAAAAATATTTATTGAAAAAAATCAATTGGATGGTATATTTTTCTCTAGAAATGTTATAAATTTTTTTTAATGATTCAATTATATGTAGTTAAGGTTATTTTCAAATGAAATTATCTCATATATTTTTTATTATTTTTAGTATTAAAAATATAATTTTTAATTTAATGCTATTTTCAGCAATTAATTTTCAATGTGATTATTCTTTTAAAATAATTTTCCATTTATGATGACATCCTTTGAGAATACTTACAATGTACTGATGAAATGATCCAATTATAACATCATTAATATTTTTAGGATGATTCTTTATTATAATTATAATATTTTTAAGAGAATAATTCATTCTAATGGTATACTATAATGAAATTTTTATGAATTTATTCCCTTTTTCATGGGTTATGGTATGACATCTATATTATGATCATCTGTCACTTAGAATAATTTATTATATGATACGTGGTATATATATCACCCTATATTGAATTGGGTAATTATGTATAATAGATTTGTAAGAAAAATTGTAACCTGCATTACATTTTTATAATTTTATGCATGAAACTGATTACATTTTCGTAATTTAATATGTTATCATGATGACATATTCACTATGTAAGTCTTTATCCTGATGAAATTTTAACAATGGTATGCATGAATAATATTAAATGTTCACAATATTTTACACAAACAGAGATTTAATTTCTTTAAGGTTATTTGTGGACTAGGTTTTATGTCAATATGATTATTTCAGGTATTTATTTCATTCCCTTAACATAATTATTAAAACTCTTTTGATTTATAAATGTTGAAAATGTTATGTCAAAATTATTATTTGGACTTTTATGTCTTTTTTTATAAATAAAAAATATCTTTATACCCATTTCTCAAATAAATTACATACATTAAATAAATTATTTATGATAAGTGTACTAACTCAGTCAATTTTATTGACTCTATCAATCATACTGACTCTATAAATCGTAAAGACTCTGTCAATTGTACGGACTCTATCAATCGTACTGACTATGTCAATTGTACTGACTCTGTCAATATTGTAGACACTTTCAATCGTACTAACTCTGTCAATCATTCTGACTCGGTCAATCCTGATGACTCTATAATTAATACTATCTCTGTCAATCGTATTGACTCAGTCAATCCAACTGACTTTGTTAATCATACTCTCATTGTGAACCATACTCACTTTTCATCAAATCAATACATTTCACTTTGTTATAATAATAGTACTCAGTTTTTACTAGTGTCACATACATATTTTATCTATTATAAAAAAACGTATTTTATATTAATCATACTAATGTTATCATTCCAAAATTCTTATCGTATTAATCAAAATGATGTCTTGGATTAGGTTATAAACTAATCAAAATGATGTCATGTTTTCTATTTCAATATTACCATTACAATCCAAGGTGTCCAAGTCCCTCCATGTTTTCTAGATTAATATAACTATTGGAAAAAATAGGATAATCAGAACCAGAGGCCAGCAAATTGAATGTCATTTGAAAAAGAGAATGAACATTTTTCAACTCTTGGTTCTATCATGTTTTATAGAGAGATGTTGTGACATCAATATTACTTCGTGTGATATCCTTAGAACTACAAAATGTGAATGGCTTTTTAATAGTCTTTGTTTTTAAATAACTGATATTTTTTCTTTGTGCGACGGATCAAGTGATAAATATCGAGGGATGTTGGGGATATGCAGACGGTCAAACCGATCTTTATATCATGGGATTTCATGTGTTTGGAAGAAAGAGGTACCAATTACTTGTAAATCTAGGGCTTTCAGGAATCGAATGGTGTACGTGTCAATCATCATATCGATGACTTACGATGGTGGCAGTAAGATGGAACATTTATCCTTGGTGAAAGGATACCAGACTCCTTGGGATGAATGAATTGTAATTATTGTACATTTTTGCTGATGTTTATATTATAAAGGCAATTGTATTGTTTCCTCTTTCTTTTCAAAATTAATTCTAATTCAATTGTTTCAATTACGATTTTTTTTGTTAATTATTGTATTAATATATTATATACGATGTATGGTGGAATATTTTTCATTTTTATTACATCAATCATTGTATTCAATTAGAATTCAATTGTTTTACATTACTTATAAGTATTACATCTTATAATATATTTTAGATACAAGATCATTATGGTAAATGTTATTGATTTTGAATTTTATTAGTTTATGACTTCCTAAACTAAGTTCATTCTTAAGGGTTTAAAAACAATGATTTTAAACATACAATTCACCCCCCCTTATTATTCCTTCTAATAAACATATACATATATATTACGATCCAAAAATTGGTATCGGAGGAGGTTTCCTCTGATTTTGTATTATATTATATTCTCCTTTTGTCAATAATTTTTTTTTGCTATTACAAATTTCTGTTTATAACTACATACTAATCTAATATGTGGAGTGGAAAATTAATGTTTTATTTGATGACAAAAATGAATATTGAATCAATTGAAAATTCATATACAATGAGACCACTGATTTTTGATGAGAATGATTATGAGTACAAGAGAGATCAAATGATAAAGTTTGTTATTAATATTGTAGCAGATAACTTTATTATGCATAAATGAGGATACAAAATCCCATCCAAAAAAGTCAGTACATTCACCAATCCTGATAAACAATAATATCAAATGAATTACAAGGTACACAATACTTTGTTATGCTCTATGGCTTTGAATATATATATAGACAATTTCCATCATCTGATGCATCCAATTATATATGGAAGAAACTAGAAGTTACTCATTTTGGTACATCTAATGTTATAGAAACAAGAAGTGTAATTCTTCGAGCACAATATCTAGGGTTTCCATTTTTTCTTATGGTGAACCAATATTTAAGGTACAATAATAATTTATGGAAATCATCGAATGTTTTAAATATATGGGTGAAAAAGGTCTTGATGTTTAATATCTTGTAGATAATATTATTGATATTATGCCTAATGAGTGGGAATAAAATATATCATGTATTGATCTAAACATTAAAGTTACTCATATCACTCTTGATGAGTTATTTGGAACGCTTCATCATCACGGGGCTAGAATGAAAATAGATTTAGAGTTCAATAAGAATAATAATGGTAATGGTAGTATAGAATTAACTACTTTTAAAGAAATGACTCGAGAAAGGATGACAAGATCCAAAGAAATGAAAGTTGGTTTATCTGAATCAAGTAGTAGTGAACTATATGAGAATGAGTTTCCCAATCTTTATCAATGGATTAACAAGATTGTGAGAAAGAAATACATTCAATACTATTTCAAAAAGAAAAAAAATAAGATAAGAAAGACTCAAAAGTAATTTTTATGAATGCAAAAGTGATGGGTATATCGTTCTAGACTGTCTTATTCTTAAGAGAAAAAGCTTGAAATGAAATTAATTATAAAAGAAATAGAAAGAAAAAATAAAAGGATAAATCAATGAAAGTCTTAAAAGATAATGAAACTTGTAGTAACAGTAGTAGAGCCTCTTTTGATGAATCCTCGGAGTTTGAATCTTCTAGTTAGAAGTATCTTGGTCTTCTAGCCAGACTACCCATTAAAAATCATTGTCTATGGATAAGATACACAACGAAGATTCTGTCACTAATTTTTCCTTGAACTCAAATTATACTGATGATAAATACTATAAGTCCTCAATAAATAATCCTCTTCTGATAAATATAATAAATTAACTACTTATGAAGAAGTGTCTAGGTTTTCTAAACTTCTTGAAAATGAAAATTCAAAACTAAAGAAGAATATTAATAAGGAAAATTCACGAATTTCTATTTTAAAAAACAAGTATCAATTCAGTCTAAAAACATAATAAGAATATTTTTTATTTGATATTATTTCTAAAAAACACGGGGATGTTGATTTTAAAAATATTAAACTTTCAAAGGATCATAAATATTAAATTTCTGAGTGAAAAATTTTAGTGACAATCTCTAGTTCTAAAACTATAGATTTTATGGATAAAAACCATGTAACTAAACTAAATTCAAAAATATTTTCCATGAGTAACTTACTGTAAATCATTACCAATTGTAAAGAAAACATTGATATGATGTATTCTAAAATTATACCCTTAATGAATCATTATATATTTGGTTATAATTATTCTAAACTAGTTTTTAGTAATAACTATTTTGTTCCTAAACATGCCCCATTCTGTACTAAATGTCAATTTGGTGGACATTGGGATCATATTTTTTCTCTCAATGAAACTCAATCATTATGTTTTCATAAACTCATTTTCACAAGAATTTTGTATTTCAAAAATTATTATATCTAACATTTCTGAATCGATACATGTTTGTGTTCTGAAAAATAAATAGATTCTTTTTAAGAAATATAAGAAATGTTCTAATAACAAAAAAATTTGGTACATGGATAGTTTTTGTTATCTAAAAATGAATGTAAACCAATATTTCATAGAATATATTACAAAAAAAATGTTGGAATAGTTACCTTCACTGACAATGCTCAATGAAATATTTTTGGTATGGGTAATATTGTTTTTCTCTATAATGTTTTAATTGAAAATGTTTTTTTGTTGAAGGTCTTAATCACAACCACCTATTTATAAGTTAATAATGATATGAAGGATCCCTTGTGAATTTATGGAATTATAAGTGAATAGTTCAAAATTCCAAGGATGAACTCATTTTATCTTCTCACAGTCTTGCGAATTTATACACTATTAACATAGATGGCATTAAGAGTTAAGACATACCTTTCTTATGTGCAATGGAAGACCAATAATCGTTATGACATATTAGTTTATGATAATGTAACGTTATAAACCTTTGAAAACCTTCAATGAAAAGACTTGTTAAGGATATACCATTCCTTATGTATTATTCTTCAATGGTTAGTGATCCTTTTCAATATCTCCAGAAATATATAACTATCTTTAAATCAATCAATGATGAATCAAATTCTAATGAATAACTGTAACTGCACATGGATTGTTTTTCTCTTACACAAAATATATGTATTGGAGGAAAATACTATATATTTGTTTTAGATGATGACTACACTAGATTTACATAGGTATATTTTCTATCAAATAAATTTAATTATTTTTCTATTTCAAAAATTTCATATCCCAACATAAAAATGAGAAAGACGTACCACTAATAACTATATGTATAGATCATGGTGGTGAATTTAAAAATTCAAATTTTGAAATATTTTTGTAGTACGAAAGGTATTACTCAAAACTATTTAGCTCCAAGAACCCATCAAAAAAATCGCATTGTTGATAGGATAAATCGTATTCTTCAAAAAATTCCACAAACCATGTTTAGTGAATACTCAATTGCTAAGAATTTCTAGACTGAAGCTGTCAATTCTTCATGTTAAACTATAAATCGTGCTTTAACCTGACCATTTCTTAATAATACACCTTATGAATTGTGGACATGATTTAAACCTAATGTTTTATACTTTAGAGTGTTTGGATTCAAAGTATTGATATTGAATAAAAAATATAATCTTCATAAATTAGATCCCATATCTGATTAGGGGTTATTTTTAGGTTATTCCACAACGTCTTAGGATTATAGAGTTTTTAACAAAATCACATGTACCATTGAAGAAAGTGTTCATGTAAAATTTGATGAAACTGACCCCTTTGTTTTTTACTAACTCTTACCTTCATCAACTGATGTATTTTAAAAAACTAATTATCAAGCTACAAATGAGAAATCTCTTGATAAGGAAAATAGTCGATAAAATGTTTTTAAAACATTTACCCTAGAAGACATTCTATGTTATGTCAATGAGCAAGTTTTACCAAACCCAAATCAAATGTTTAATAAAAATCATCCCTGTGATAATATCATTGGTTATATAAACCAACCTATAAGGACTAGAAATTCATTATGAAATGAAATAGAACATCTTGATTTTCTATCTCAATTTGAACCTAAAACTAGCAGTGAGGCCTTAGGGGATGAATATTGGATTAAAGAAATGAAAAATGAAATAAATGAATTTGAATGAAATCAACTCTATACATTAGATGAATAATCTAAGGAAACAACTATAATTAGTGTAAAATTGGTTTTCAGAATTTTTTTTTGATGAAAATGGAGTCATTTTCAGGAAGAAAGAATGACTTATTACTACTAGATATAATCAACAAGAGGGAATAAACTATAAAGAAACATATGCTCTGGTACCTATACTTGAATCTAGGAGTATTATATTATCCTTTTCAGCATACTTTAGTTTCAAACTATTTCAAATCGATGTAAAATTTAATTTTATTAATTGATTTGTAAAAGAAGAACTATTTTTTGAACAACCTCATTTTTTTGTAGATAAAAAACATCATGATCATGTTTTTAAAATTACCAAAGCATTGTATGGACTTAAATAATCCCCAAGAGCCTGGTGTGATGGAATTACCCATTTTATTTTACAAAACAATTATGAAATCGATACGGAAGATCCAACTCTTTTTATAACAATGGGAAAACAATTTTTTTTATTGTTTAAATTTAAGTTTATGACATATATTTGGATCCACTCAGCAATCTCTTACTGATTATTTTTAAAATCTAATGAAATATGATATTGAAATGTGTGTGATGGGTGAGTTAACATTCTTTCTCGATAGTCAAATCTCTCAAAAAATATAGTGAACCTATATATGTCATCATATGTATATCTAATACATAATAAAAAAGTATGGATATGAAAACACTATAAGAATTATCACTCTAATTGGTACCTAACATACACTTGATCTTGATGGAGTTGGGAAACTAGTGGATTAAACATATTTTAGAGGTATGATAGGGAGTTTGTTATAAATTACAGCTATTCATCCATACCTAATGTTTTCGGTATTTTTGTGTGCAGTATATTAGTAAAATCCAATATAATCCCATTAAAAATCTATAAAAATGTGTTTTAAGGAGCATTGGATTTAGGTCTTTTCAATTATTCCAAAAATGATGTTTTTTTAAATTTTTTCCAGATACCAACATTTTTGGTTTTACAATTGATATAATGAGAATATCTAGAACATGTAATTTCTTAAATGATTCCGTAGTTTTTGGGTCATGCAAGAAAAAACACTTAGTATCACTTTCCATTTCTGAAACTGAATATGTAGTAGTTGGATGTTGTTGTGATCAAGTGTAGTGGATGCAACACACACTCACTAACTATGGTATGAGTTTATCAAAAACTATAATACAATGTGATAATACTAATTTCAATTATCAAATTAAAAAATCCATCACATCACTCACATGAAAAACAGATAGATATTAACCATCAATTTCTTATAAATCACACACAAAAAGATATATAATTATACAATTTATCAGAATGCAAGACAACATGCTAAAATTTTTACAAATCCATTACCTTCCGATAGATTTAAATTCACTAAATATAATATAGAAATGATTACACTAAAATAATCATTGACTTCTACTTTATGTTTGTTAAATTTCTCCTTATAATAAATAACCCGTCCATTAAAGGGATGAATATTTTTTTGTTGCATTAACTATTTTATATTTTATTGTTTTAAATTTTTTTAATATTATTTAATATAAATTATTAAATTTTATAGTTATATTCAATTTATTTGTTTCTTTTGTTATGATAATACATTTTTTTGGCTTTCTTATTTTTGTACATTTTTTGATTATGACATTTATTTTCCTATTTTGATAATTTGTTTTCTATTTTGAAATTTTGTTTAAAGTTTTGACATTCTTCCCATCACCTTATAAAACTATGGTAATGTATTTGTCTTACATCATCTTGAAAACTAATGATAATGATGTCATTTTCTATCAACATGAAAACCATTGGTAATGACTTTTTTTTTGCATCGGATTGACAACCAATGATAATGACTTTGTTTTCCACTTTCTTTACAGCCTATGGAAATGAATTTTATTTCCACCGTATTAACAACCTATGCTAAGGATTTTTTTCCAATGACTATACATCCTTAGAAAATGACATTTTTCCATATGTATTAAAACCAATTTTATTCACTTTCATTTTCATCGGTTTCATGTTTCTTTTTATTATGTTTTCATTCTTGTATTGTGTTATGTCAACTTTCATAATACTATGAAACCATCAACATAATTAAAATATCTGAAATGTATATTCTCTATTACTTTTTTATTTTATTGCTTTCAAATAATAGTTTAACACTTTTTTTTTTAAAATAAAAAATTAATAAAATAACAATATTTATGTTCATCCTTTGGATTCTTTATCAACAAAAATCAATCGTAGAATAAAAACAGTCTTTAAAATTCTCTTATAAATATGGGAACCCTGCCTCTAACCCAAAATTCTTTTTCACGATTTCTAAGTGAAGCTATACCTCTCCTCCTTAATAATCGATATGATTTTTTTTCCTTATATCTTTATGTGTCAGTCTTCTTCCAAAACTCCTTCCAAAATGTCATAAATGAATTTTTCAGAGAATTATTTCATTAGAGAAAAGATAGTTTCGTGGGATTTTATTAAAAATTATGATTCAAAAATCATGATGATTATCTTATTCCAAGGCTGGGATGATCTTTGTGTTCGAAACCAGTTTCTCAAGACGTGATTCTTATTGAAGAGGTTAGAAAATTCCACAATATGGTGTCTTTTAATAGGAATATGATGAATAAAATTATTGTGTATGATAAACACATTTTAATATCTATAAAACTAGTAGAACACATTCTATCCTTTCTTATGGATGGTGATTTCTTTTGTCCCATCTCATAAGTTACCTAAGGAATTTGGTATGATTAACAAGGAAATATATGAAAAGTGATTGTTTCTTATTGATGAGGAGGAAATACTAGAATCTCATCATTATGATGAAAATCGGTTTGTGGTCTTTTGGATGGAAGGTTTTATAATTCAAAGGATAGGGGATAGAGAAAATCTTAAGGTTTCTGACATCATTATATTATATTATCCAGTAAACATGAGATAGGTAATTCTCATGGGGTACATTTTCGAAACCATCAAGAAAGTGAAGTCTAGAGCGATCAAGTCTCATATTATCATGTATCTGTCTATTCTTACAATTTTCATTCTTGAATGTCTGATGTTTTGTAATACTCCCCTAAAAAATTAATTGAAAGAGAAGAAGCCTTCTTGGGTTAGTAAGAATACGCTGAAGAAATTATATGTTATTTTGATAGTGAATCAAAACTCATTGTCAATGATGTTGAAGAAGAATCAAAACAAAATCAATCAGCACAAAATCAATCGTTAACGACGTTAATAGAATTATTTCCAACTATTTCTTCTCATAAGTTAGATATTCAAATCATTGAAAATAATAAGAAGAAAACAAAATATAATATGGATATTGTGTCTAAGTGGGAAAAAGATAAATAACAAATAAAATAAGGATATCCTAATTTTGGTATTGATCTTGCTGAAGCTCTATCTGAGAAGATAAGGGTAGAGGATAATTTATAGGCTGATAAGAAAAAGAATAATCTATTAATTAAAAAAATCACGATGTCGAGGATTGTAAAATCATAAAAGGCGTTGAGTTGGAATGTTCTCAATTTACGAATGAAGTGAAAAAGAACCAATTGTACAATCTTCTCTAGAAAAAGATAATGGGAAAATATAGTACAAGAAGTATTGAAATGTGAAGAAGAGGAAGAGGAATTTCTTTTGGAATTTTTTAGAGTTCTATGAATATTGGAAAAGAATCGTCACCTCAATTGAAATGTGAAGAAATTCAAAAAAATACTCAGGGTAATTGAGCACCAGCTTCGTCATTAGAAACCCATTAAAAAATAATTTCATATCTATTAAACCAAGGATCTTAATACTCTAATACATAAAAATGTATTGTTATCAGTTATATAGTTTAACAAAATAGATGAGAAATAATAAGAAAGGGTGGAAAAATAAAAAGGGAATGAAAAAGGAAAACAACCTGCTGAAGTCTCTAGTTGATCAAATGAAATTCATTCGTGCTATGATGATGTTGATTCCTAACAAACAATCTCCATTATAAAAATTGATTACATTATTCATGTTCTGAGAATAATTTAATAGACTATTCTTTATTTTTATATAATTTAAGAAAAAATTTATTTTAGCACAAAAAAATGAAAAACTTTGGTTCTGTAAGAGTGGTTTGTCAATAGAAGGTGATTAAAATTTTTTGTGGGATAGTTCGGTTATTCATAATAAGTTTTAAAATAATATAACTAACTAGTCAAACAAAACAAAAAGCATAGTGAATGAAAATGAAAAATTAATATAAGACTAGATGGCTTCAAATCACCTAGTTATTGCTTTTAATGTGCTTGATAAGGAAAATGTTGATAGAATGAACCAGATCCCAAAAACCTATGGAGCTGTTATTCCTTCAATAAAAGTTTTTTAAGAAAGGATGAATGTTTTTCATTTAGATTTATCAATGGATTCATTATGTAGAGATGAAATAGTTTTGTTGGATAAAAATATAATTTGTTGAATCAAGATAATAATAATTTACAAGTCATAATTGGAACTTTTGATGAAGTGATCGGAGTTCAATAAGAAACTATAAAAACCCAGGATCAAATTTTTTCCCAACAACAAGATCATCCCAAAACCAGGGTGATTCTATCTTAGAAGTTATGAAAAAGATATAGAAAAATAAGGATGATCTTCAAGATTTCATCAAGAAAGAGAAATAAAGATAAAACAAATGAATCGTTAATTATAACTTTTCTGGTTTGTTTTGACAGTTAATATTATAAGATTCTATAAACTGTTTGATAACATTTCAATTCTTTTGAATTTTCTTCCCTCTCACCATTTTAGGCAACAAATGGTTACTCTATTCTTGTTGTAAACCAAAAATGGGATAATATTTTATAAAAAAGAGAAAAGGTTTCACTAAAGGGGAAATTTTTTATTGTCTTACTCAATTATAATATATCTAGATAAAGGAAAATATAAAAATACAGTCCATAGGAAAATATATACCTAACATTGAGTTAGTTGTATTCATCTTCTTATTCCAAATATTTTTAATAATTCTGGGTGTGATAAATATTTCTTTTCTAGTTTTACATTGTGTTTTGTGATTTCTAAAAAGGGGGATATGGTTGACTCAAAAGTATTCTTTTTTACTTTTATGACTTTTGATTTGGAAATCAAAATTCTATTTATACGCATTTCTCAAATAAAGAACATACCTTAAATACAATTTTTATGTTTATCTTACTAACACAGTCATTTGTATTGAATCTGTCAATTATAATTACTATGTAAGTCATACTGACTCTATTAATCGTACTAACTCTGCCAATCATATTGACTATGTCACTCAAAATGTATATGTCAATCATATTGAATTTGTTAATCATACTGATTCTGTCAATCATACTGACTATGTCAATCACACTAACTCTGTCAATCATAGAGATCATATCAATCATATTGACTATGTCAACCATACTCACATTGCATCATATCAATACAATACACTTAGTAATAATAATATTACTCATGTATTACTATTATCCCTTATATGTTTTTTCTCATATCAAAAAAACACATTCTATATTAATCATACACTTTTTTTCATTCTCATATTCTTATCGTTTTAAACAAAACAATTCTATAGAGTTAGATATAAACTAATGAAAATGATTTCAGGTTTTTGATTTCAATATGACAGTTACAATGACATGTGTGTAAGTCCCTCAAATTATTTTGGAAAATTATGTCTGTTAGAGAAAATATGACCATTCAAACTAGAGGCCAATAAATAGAAGGTAATTTAAAATAGGGAAGGAAGATTGATCAAATTTTTCTTATATCAAGTTCTAGAGAGAGATGATGTGACTTATCTCTTTCTTCTATTAAAAAGAGTGGAATAAAAAAATGTGAATGGAACATTATTAGTAGTTTTTATAATAAGTCCTTTTTTTCATTGTGCTACCGATCAGGGGATAATGATCGAGTGCATTCAGGGATAGGCCGATGGTGTGACCGATATTCATATCAAGGGCTTTAAAATATTTAAAAGACACAGGTTCGATTACCTATAAAATCAAGTTCTTTCAGGGTTAACAAGATGGATGTGCTAATCGTCATATCGAGGTCTTACCCAGGTGTTGGTAAGAAAGACCATTTATCCTAGGTTAAAGGATAATCATCTCTTTAGGATAAAATAATTGTAATAGTTTTACATTTTGGTTGTTGTTTATAATAGAATGTGAATTGTATGGTTTCCTCTTTCTTTTTGAAAACATTTCAAGAGTAATTTTTTCAATTATAATTCATTTTGTTATATATTTTATTAATAGATTATATACGATGTAATGTAGAATATTTTTAATGATTATTTTTTTTTCATTGTATTCAATTAGAATAAAATTGTTTTACATTACTTATATTTCTTAGATCTTATCATATCTTTTAGATACACGATCATTATGGTAAATCTTATTGATTATGAATTGTATTATTTTAAGACTCCAGAATTTGTGTTCATTATTAAGTGTTTAAATTCAATGTTTTTAAACTTATTATTAACCCCCCTCTTGTATTGTGCCATAAAATATATGTATACATCTATAATACAATTCAACACAAAATTTAATAAGATGTCGTGTATGAAAAAAATCTATATATTAGGACAATTTTATCTTCCCATAGATCATGTTACTATATTACATTAAGACATATTTCTAAGGAAATATATGATTCTTATTTATGATATATGATATATAGTCTATAATTTTAGAATTTTATTCTCATTCTCTTATACACTTATTCTCATGATATACTGATATCTTCCTTATTTACCATTAAGGAGAAAATAATCTAACCCATTCATATATTTCCTATCCCATGTTATGATGTATGATATTATATATGATTTGTCTAAGAAGGCTTGTAGTTTTGAATAACATAAGGGGATTTGATATAGATCACTTATGGACCAATTTTTTAGATGTCTAATTTTCCAAAGGCACTATACCTATAATTTTATTTCAATGATGATTATGTTATATAACAAATACACATCAATTAACATGTAATATATATCTATAAAAAATGTTATACTGTAATGTTGCTATTACAGAATTTTTATGGAAACCATTGGAAACATTTATGAAAAAATTTAATGACATCTCAAATGATATCTCTAAGGATAACTCTATAGATGAGTAGATGTATAAGAAAATTCCTTAGAATATTTGGAAATAATGTAGTTAGTGGTTTTTTTAAAATTATATACCTATAATTATAGTATAAGTTGTTGGGAATGTAGAACACTGGTACCTAGAGGTAACAACGTTGAAAGGGGAACATTTAGCTATACTAGATAGTCACTAGCTGTATGACAGTAGGACTTGGTGCACATTTTTATTAGATATCTTGGATAAATAACATTAAAAGTCCCAATCCCTTTATGAACTATCATTAATGATTTATAAAGATTAAGAGAATTATTAATCATTGATAATCCTTTGGTGTCAAATATTTAAAATACAATTTAATGATTTAGACATCCTTTATGAAATTTCTCATGATTATGTTGTTCCCAAATATGATTATTGTTTCTTACACTACAATTTTTCATTTAATCCAAAGTATGGAACCGAGTGGAACCATGTTAATAATATGTTTGATTGAAAATATCAATATTATCTTCCTATATATCCAAAACTTATATGACATGGAATTAAATTTTTTTCCCATTCATATATAAAATTCTTAATAAAAAATTCATTTTTTCTTATAAATGATCAAGGGAGAGAAGAAAATTGTATTTAGTACTTCAGGAGGAAACATCCCACTTCTATTATTTGTGTATAGGATAAACTAGTTGTTGAGAAATGGATAACTACCACTGAAATGATATTAAAAAATTTCTAATATTTAGTTCATTCATTTTTTTAATATACCATATTAAAGGAGAGGTAGATCAATTGTGGACTCCTATTAATAATTTAAGGCAATGCGAACATATAGAATCCGTGAATCATCGTTATTATATAAACATATTTTTCAATATTGGTTTCATTTTAATCTATGTTTAAATTGTATAAGAGAATAATATAGATTATGTGTAAGGATATGGGATCTATCAATACCTATAAATATAACTTTTCATGTCGTGGAATTTAATCATTTGGTATTATAATACATATTCAATGTAAGGTTGATTGATTATTTTGAGGGTTAAAACCAAATCTATGATGGTAATTATTCATAAGAGACATTGGAATCTATTATGAAATCATTCGATGGGTCCTAAAAGTTGGTATTCTATATGGAAACCATATTTTTTTATGGTAATATGAAATGGAAAATTCCTTCACATTGATTATCCAACAGAATGTTATTTGGAATCCTGAAAATCTTCCAAACATATACATACCAAAAATATGGGATGGATAATGTATTTGAGTGCGTGTAATGAAGAAGATTTTTTTTCCAATTATGGGAAGTATATCCATCGATACAGATAATGTAATTGTAGTGTGATGAATCATTTTAGTAAAATGAATGGAGAATGAACAAAACAAAATTCACAACACAGAAATATGTTTTTTAAATGAAATTAGTATAGGAATTTTCCCATCAAGTATTCAAAACTGAATGTTAATTACAAAAATCAATACAAATAACTAATTTACCATAAATACATATATGAAATAACATTAGATAACTATTTATGATGAAAGGTCTAATAATGATGTGGTAAAAGGTATAGTTACATCCAAATATATTAGTATTAATGTCTAATTTAACAATTTATATACACATTCATTCATATTTGATATATTTTATCAATACCAAGATCCCAACCTAATATGTATAAATATAATTTTTAGTGAATACCTCTAATGTTATAAAGAAAATATTTAAATTATATAATTCTCATATTTTTTAAGATTACCAGTATATACATTCTATAAATATCATCTTTCTACCTCTATTTTATTTTTATTTTTTTATTAGAAATTTATTTCCTTTATATACACAAATGCACATTAATTACTATGTAAGGTCATGATTATTTGATATTCCAAACTATCGTATTATCATCTATCATTTTAATAATAAATATGAAATTCAATTGAAATAAAATCCAATATATATTTTTGTTTTCTAATTCAAAAAGGGTTTTTGTCTCAGTGTTTTGGGAGAGACTCGACTTCAATGGTATGCCTTTTGTGTAGGAGTTTGAAAATGTATTTAATGAATATTTAGCAAGTATTCCAATGAAATTTGATGTTTAATTATCAATATAATTCTTAACATCTAGCATAACTACTTCAAATACACTCAATTGAATGATGTTGGTTGAGTGGTTAAAATTTACCATGAATCTCCATGGGATCCATGAAAATTGATTCAGTCAACAAGTCTATCAATATGTGGTTAACCTATTATACTATTTATAAATATATATGATCAATTATACTATACATTTATTACAATGATTCTGATATGATCATTGTTAATAATTAATATTTTATACCCCATATTGATGACTAGTTTGATCAACAATATAGATCTCAATACATTTCCATGAGTAACCTTAATTCTGGATATCATTAAATTTTTGTAATTATTTTGGATATTCCTCATATAGATTCATGTATAAGGATCTTAAATAATGATTATATTGTGATTCCATTTGGTCTTACAAATGAACCATCTATAATCATTGATTTAAATAATTAATTCTATAAGGTGCACCTTCATCCTTTTGTGGTAGTCCATATATATATGTTATTTTAATTTATTTAATATTCATGGACGATCATGAATATCAATAGATATTGTTGTGAAATCCCAAAGGATAGAGAAAATATATTCAAAATTTATATACTATAAAATTTAAGAAACAAAAGGTTTTCTTTTTTGTGTAATATAATTTCAATCTATGTTATATCGTAGGATCTATAATATATTTAAGATATTAAATGTTTGTCTACACTTACCATGGTGATTAAGTGTCAATGTTTTATTTGTATAGACACTAATAATTAATGTTTGTGTAAATTTCTCATTAATACCCAATTCACTATGCATGTTATCAGGGATGTTATCCAACATCCTCTAGATAGATAAATGTGATAAAAATTTAATGAAACTGATGAGAGGATTAGTTAGCACATATTTTCATAAATTACCCTATATAGTATATGCGGATGTAATTTACATTAATTCATCTAGATATTGATCAGGATCAATTCCTATGTAAAATTAAATTACATCTTCTTACTCATTGAAATAAATTGTTCATGAGAAAACTTACCTAACATAGGATTTTGATTTGGTTGCATTATTTTTTTCATTAATGTTACTCTTGAGTTATCTTCATGGAAATAATTTGTTATATATTACAATATAAAAATTTTAAATTATAAATTAACAATTATGGAGTTGAATATATCATATATAAATTGGTTGTAGATGATTAATGATTATGAATTCTCAATAAATGAAAAATATTAGGAAAGGAAACAATGTGGCACAATCTTTGATTCAAAAATATCAATCTATCTTATCCATAATGAAAATAAAAAATCAAATATATATGTATTTTCAAAGTATTGTGTTATAAATCCAGAAGGATTTTGTTAAATATTTTCATTCTAAATTGAATTATTAATAATAAAACCAACTAATGATTTAATTAGTATAAAAAATATATAGAGATGCAGTAGAAGGTTTGAACCACTCATTATGGTAACCTTGATCATGTCATAATAATAAGTTTAAAAAACTATGTTTGTGTTCCATCAATGATAGATTAGAAAGTGTATTAAAAGGAAGATCATAAATACTCACTTTATCTCCATCATGGATGTATGAATATGTACAGTGATTTGAAATTGTTTTTATTATTTGTATAGAATAAGTAGAGTTGTTACACATTATTTTTCCACGTTCTTGTTTTTTAAACATGTTAAGGATGAGAGAAAAAATTATTATAGTTTGTTTCAACCTTTACCCATAACCTAATAAAAATATAAATAAATAATTCTGTATTTCATGGTTGGACACCAAATAAATAATAAAGGGAATAATTATATATGGGTGGTATTAGATCACTATAAAAATTCTTCATAATTAATTCTTCTCAGATTTTATTTCTCTCTGAATTAACTTTTCAGTATATACTTTAAGAATGTTGTATGTTTTCACTCAGTACCACATTATATTTTGTTCAATCGGGATTCAGGGTTTACCTCAATGTTATAGGGAAGTCTATATCATGCACTTTTTATAGAATTAAATATGATAACTGATGTTCACCTTCATACTATTAGTTTTTTTGATAGAAAAATAAAAAAAATAGTAGACATGGTGAGATATTCTAATCTAGATTTCAAGGTTTTTGGGTTAATGACCTTCCTCATGAAAAGTTTTCAAAGAACAATATATTTCACTTGAAAAAATTTATAGACATTTATGGAGGAATATTTTTAATGATGATAAAAATGTAACGTATTTGATGATGTTGGATCATGAAAACGATGGTGCCTCAAATTGATGAATACATCAAAGAATAGGGTAGGGTTGTTTAATAAAATATATGGGTGGAACAAAGCCAGTAAAATATTTATATGAACAAAAACCAATGCGATCTATAATTTGAGGTTGATGATAAAGAGAATAAAAGAAATTATCCATGGAATATTGTTATGATATTTGGTATGAAATTGATTATAAATCCTAGGTACATTGTTCCTATATTAATTATTGATTATAAAAATATGTTATCGTTTCCATTGGAGCTTGCATCAATCCTCATTAATGATGGTAATGTTTTCAATGTATCTCTTTAGAAGTTGTATATACTTGAACCATCACATGCACAAAACATTGATTTCTTACAATATTATTATGATATTCATTATATAGAAAAAATAATGTAGATTTTTGGGCATACTGATAATTTTCATTAAAATAAAAAGACTCACTAGTTGATGATTTATGGTGAAATATCCCACTTGAGATTGCAATCCATGAAACTATAGATGGAACTAGGAAAAATTTCATTTCACAACAATGTGACAAAATTTTAAGTGATAATATTATTTTAATGTTGGTAAAATGTAATACAATATATGTTTTATGAAAATGTTTTTTATATTTATTTAGTTTCATTAAAAACTTCTATTACATGCAACATATTGATTTAATGAACAACAAAAAATTATTAATATTATTATTTAAATATGATAATTATTTCATAGTAATAATCCTTTTTTAATGAATTGTGATTTCTAAATTGTAAATATTAATTATAATGTTTTTATGTAATGAAAAAATATTGTGAAAAACGAACTATACTTTTTTGTTAATGTCTTTATATGTTTCCAAAACATAATTTTATTAAAAAACAATTACTTATATTTGTTGAAAAATAATAAATGAATAATTTGAAACATTTCAATACATTATTTTAAAAAATAAATTTAATTTCATAAATATACGTCAACAAAATATTTTTTGGTTAGTTATTGGGAAATTTTATATAATAATAATTTTTCAATTAGTAGTAACAAATATTGGTCTTTTGTATAAAACTAATGTTTAATTTAATTAATTAATAAAGTTCATTTTTATTGAAAACAGAATTAAAATTCCTATAAGTTAAATTATATATTTAAAATTTTTTTTTTCATTTTCATCAATTTCATATTTAAATTTTTTATACATATTGTGTAATCATTGGACCATTATAACATTGGAAAACCATATTCACAACTCATATGTGAGTTTGATTAAAAATTTGTTTACCCACTTATATGAATATAATAAGAAAAATATAATGTATATATTTAATAAAAAAATTTATATTATATAATATGTTGAACTTAAGTTTTACATATAATTAATAGAAAAATTAGTAAAAATTAGTTATCCGACAAAAGGATAAAACCAGTTTGGTGTGGGGTTGAATGAAAAAGAATAGGGATAGAATCACATATATAATTTATCAAAAAAATGATTATGGGAATATTTAGAAATTATAACCTATTCAGATATATAATTACCCATTTTTATCAATTATTCATGAGAAAAATGTCGGTACACATTATTATTTTCAAAAATTTCATGTGTTTCCTCTCCACACATATAAAAGGTCACCTCCTCTCCTCTTCTATTCACACATAAATAATTTATATCAATCAAATATGTTCACAAATCATACAGATAATAATACACTTATTCTAGCATCATTTATTATAACAAATATATAATCCATGAAGCCTCTATTTTAAACATAAAGAGGTTTCCCTAGAAGATGTAATATTTTTAACTATGTCTTTTTTTTGTAATTGTTCCTCTAAATCAATAAAATAATTTTAAAATTAATAATATAATTAGAAAAATGTATTAAATTTATTGATGTGGTTTTATATTAATATTATAACCAATATATATATCTACTTCTATCAAATAGGAATCCAAATCATTAATGGTGTGTACGGAGTTCTACCACCTCACAAACTAATGTTATTAGTTTCCAATCCCCACCTATCGTGGATGAATATATTATTATATTTAATGTTTATATATAATATTTATTACATTATTATTCTAATTTAAATATAATACTTCATCTACCTTATTACATAGTATCTAAATGGAAAACAATAACATCACTTGTTTGTATGGCGGAAAAATACCTCACAACCCGATGCAGTGTGTTTTTAATTTTTTTTATATCAATTATACTTATGATAAATTAAATTTCAATAAATTATATATTTAAAATATTACATCATAAGTAAATATAATATTACATATACCTTCTAACATTCTACGGTACCCCCGGTTTTGTGTACATAACCCCCTATCCTCACGTTTTTTAATTGGTTTGTCTTTGATTAGTTTTCCATAAAATAGTGAGTTTTCATAAAATAGAGAGTGTCTATAAAATATAGATTTCCATAATATGGTGTGGTAACATAAAGTGGGGGTGTTCCCATAAAGGGGGTGTTTCTGTAAATTGGGGTGTTTCCATAAAGTGGGTAGTTTCTATAAAGTGAGGTGTTTCCATAAAGTAGGATATTTCCTTAAAATGGGGTCAAGGTGAAGGATGTAAGAATCTTGGATTTTTTCTAATTTATTTTGTGACAAAAAGGAAGGTTGCTTGATCCACACATAGTTGACACAAACTGTTTTGTCAAATCTTGCGTAGAGGTCAAATCTAGATACTATTTTTTGGTGCTTACTCTTTTTTTGCTCAATTTATTTATTTTCTCCTTCAAAACAATTCTAATTTGATTTTAATCTCCCTAAAAGGAAGTATGACCCCCCACACGTTTTGAATCCATTCCAGAGCCTTCCCTTTGTGATTTTTAGTCTGTTTCATGAGGTGTGTCTCCATTCATTACAGATTTGTCATGCTTTCATAGATTTTCATAGATCTACATATATGATAACTATTTAATCTAATATTTGAACCTATAGTGTCTATGTATACATCTATGTATGCCAAATAATTTAAATTTTAGTCATGATCTTTAAAGGATAAGTGATATAAGGTTATTCTTGGAAAATCGACCCGCTTCCTTGTGCGTTCTTCGTATGTTGTTAATGTTTCACCAAAACCATTGATGTAGGTGGCTTCACTCTTGACTCCTTCTACTAGAATTGATTTTATTGGATTAAAATTGATCATTTCATTGTGAAATACATTGAAAAATATTCATTTGTGATGATTTATGGTTTTAATAAAAATGTGTGATCTTGGTGAATACTTGTGAAAAAGGTGTTTTAATTTAAAATGATGATTTTAAATTATTGATTTTCCTGAATTGATAAATGGTTGATGAGAAATAGGGTTTCAGTGGAAATTTTTTACAATAAAATTTTATTTTTTTAAATGGTTTGTAGATAAAAGGGTTTGGAATTAAAATGGTTTTGACTGAAATAGTTTTCTATAAAAAGGTGTATTTATTTAAAGGATTATTATGGCTTGATCATTGGGCATATTTGTTGTGTGTTCATATTACTTATACAGGGCTTGGTTGAAATATGACCTTGGTCTCAGTGCCAATGGTTTAATTGCACATTGGAATTGCATATACGGGGTTTCTTTGAAATATGACCTTGTTCTCGGTGCCAAAGGATTAATGGATCATGGGAAACAATTACTTTGGGGTGACTTGTTAAATCGACGAGAAAATACTAATGCGTACAGAACTATAATATCGTAGCATGAAGGGTTTGTTTCAATGGTTTGAGTAATGGATAGGTATGAGGATATAGAGATATTGGGAAAAGGTTGTAAAGATTGTTTGGTGATTTTTCTAGAAAAATAAGTTGCTGGAAAATTGGTTTAAATTGCACCAGTATGGTTTTGGTAATGAATGGTTTTGGAAACATTTTTAAATTTAGTTATAAAATTCTTTGGAGAAATTGTTTTATATAAACCATTTTATATATTTATTTCTAACTCTTCTATCATAGTAGCATTAATAGGGAATTTATTGGGGAAAACCTACGGAGTTTTACACTCACCCATGCTTCGAAACTTGGGTACTGTTACAGATGCTATCTTCCAGGATAATGGAAAACAGAATGTTTCACACGTTTCTAGCACTACATCATGATGATGGGTTGCTCAGATATTTTGGATCTTGGAGCATGTGGAAAATGGAGTCTTGCAGCCTTTGGAGAGTCTTGTGTAGTTTATCCGATGTGTACACTGATACTTGGTTATCCTTCCATTATTTCATAGATTGATGTGTTCTTGAGTGTGTGAAGATGTTGAGTTTTCCTTCATTTATTCATCCATTATATCATGAATGTTTGGTTATGGTTGGTCGGATTATTCATTTTTTTACAAAAGTGTAAATCATCCCCCACTGTTATTTGAAACCATTTGGAATTTATTCCCAGCTATTGGCATCTTGGGGATGTCACTTAGGGCCAAGTAATGATTCATGTTACTCACAAGCCAATGAAAATTGTTGGGTCCTTACAAATGGTATCAGCTTGTTCGGTCCTTTCCTAACAAGTCATCGTCGTTGTCCCTAGTTTTGGTGATGAAATCCCTTCTTGTCTATTCGTTGGGAAGAAATCATAGAAAATTTTGGGATTGTCAGAATATGAAATATATAGCATAATAGGACATGGCTAACCATTTTGTGCTGAACTTGAAGTTACTAGGGAGTTGGGTAAATAAATGATTGGAGATATATCTAGGATTTTGAAATATCATTGTTAGGGGTTTAGCAAATGAGACGAGCAATACATGAATTATAGAGGAATGAATTCCCACTAGGTGTGCATACATCATTTCGAGATATGATTTTATTTTGAAAAGTATGGAATTGGTTTTCAATTGAATGATTTCGAAAAAGTGAATGATTATAGTATTTTGAAAATGGTTTAATTTCCAAATGTATGGGAAGTGGTTTAAAAAATACTTAAACTCGAGAAAAATAATGATTGGGAAAACAATTTTGGGATATTTGATGTGATAGAATTTGAAATTCTAAGCCAAAAGTTGCTAGAGAGTGTGATTAACAGAGTTTGTTGTATGTTTATTAAATAACACCTACTAGGCATCATCGAAACCAGCACAAAGAAGCTATCGAGAATGTGGTTGCTCCTGAACCACATGTGTACCCCGAGCAGGTTCAGATTATTTTCCAATATTTTTAAGCTATAGACAAAGGGAACCGAATGAATGATCCACAACATGTGGATCATACCATCCAATTCATGATGCAGAATCCACCTAATATCCGGGGTGATTCCAAACCCGAGAAGGTGGAGGTGTGGTTATATAGGACGAATCATATCATTGAATTCATCAACACACTAGAATAGCTAATGGTCAAAGTTGATATGTATATTCTTGATGATCTTTCACGTCAGTGGTGGGATTTATCTGTGCAAGAAAAATTGGATGAGGGACTTACATGAGAGGATTTTGAGTAATTGTTCAACAAACAATTCTATCCTCAAACATTCATGATTCCGTAAATTATAGGCTTCTTCAGCCTAAAACATGATAGTCTCCATGTCATAGAGTATGCATCTATGTTCATTAAATTAGTTTGCTTTTCACTAGATGTCGCGGAAAGTGCCTCTTTGAAGGAATGATTCTTCGAATAAGGGCTACGACAAGAGATTCGATCAATGATTGGAGTCCTTTTTATTATAGACTATTCATAGATGGCGAAGAGAGTGACTCTGGTTGAACATGATATTTTGGGATATATGGTAGGAGGCATGATGATACCTATAGTAAATGGTGGGAACTCACCTACTAAGAACATGAGGAAATGGGACAATTATTTCCATGGTGGAAGTTGAAATTAGAACCTAACGGCTGGATGGTTTAACCTTCTATCATGACCCGAGAGAAAATCATGTTGTTTTCAATGTTGTTCTCTTGACTACATAAAGTGATATTTTATAGAACAACCATGTGTTTTTCATAATTTTAACAATATGGGACATCATCAGCACTATTGTCGTAGTCCTCTATAGTCAGGTGCTAAAGACACTTCTCAGCTATTGCATGCATCATATGCCTCGACCAGATGAGGATAGCAGAAGTAGTCTCGTCAGTAGATTATAGTTGGCCATGTTGATTCTAGAAATACAATGAATCCTCAACCAGGGAAACCGTAGAAAGGAAACAATGTGAAAATTATAGTGAAGAAGCAATTGTGTGGTGCTGCGAAGATGATTTTTGATGATCAGACAAGACCATCAAAAGTAGGAGGTATGATTGCTTTGAATTCTACCTTTGTGCAAGGGTTGTTTGATATTGGTGCACCACATTCATTCATTGCTTCTCGTTCTTTTGTCATGCAATGTTAAACATATGAAAGTATACCTTATATTTTGAAATTTCAAACTCCGCTTGGTGAAAGATAATGTCAATCCATTGTGTGTAGAGAATTTTCTATAACTATTGATGGAGCTGAGCTAAAATGGGACATCTCGATGTTGTAAATGGATTTTTATGATGTAATTCTGGGTATGGATAGGCTGACAATGTTCAAGGAACAAATTGACTGTTATAGGATAATAATTAGTTTCATGATAGTGGACGACATCGAGCATCTCATTAGATGAGAGATGATTGTAAAGGAAGGGGAAAAGAGTGTGATGGCACCAATGGTCGGAATTATATCTTATCAATTGGTAGTGTTTACTATGAAATCAATGGGAGAGATAGAGGAAAATAATTATCTTGCTATTGTGGATAAATTTATAGATGTATTTCCCAAGAACATCTCAGGGATACCACCTCTAAGGGAAGTGGAGTTAACCATTGCTCTCCTTCCGGTGACTTGTCCTATTTCTCATTCATCTTATAGGATGGAACTAATAGTGTTATTGGAATTGAAAGTGCAGTTAGAGGAGTTGGAAAGCATGGATTTCATTACACCATGTACATCTCCATGGGCAACACAAGTTTTCTTCATGATGAAGGAAGATGGAACTCTTTTTCAATGTGTTTATTATCATAAGCATAACCAAGAGACGATAAAGAATATATATCCACTTCCACACATTGATGACCTATTCGATCAATTAAAGGGAGATCAGTGGTTTTTTATGATTGACATTCTATTAGGATATATCCAATTGAGAGTTTAGAAAGAGGATATTCCAAATAAAGCTTTTAGAAGTAGATATCGAAACTATGAATACGTAGTCATGCATTTCGGTCTAACGAATGCACCAGCAGTCTTCATGGAATTAATGGATAAGATATTTCAAAAACATTAGTATTATTTTGTTGTGGTGGTTGTGGTTGACATTTTTTTCTATTCAATGACATGGGCTGATCATGAGGTGCACCTTGAAACAGTGTTGCAAATCTGGAGAGATCATCGTTTGTATAAAAAATTATCAAAGTTTGAGTTTTCGATACATGATGTAATTTTCCTTGGACATGTCATTTATTAGAAAGTTGTTTTCGTAGATAATGAAAATATAGAAGACATTATCTCTTGTCCACCATCGAATAATTTGTTTGAGATACGATGTTTTATTTTTTTAGATGGTTATTATCGAAGCTTTGTGCATGATTTCTCACCACTAGCATCACAAATGATATCTTTTAAAAATAAGAATGCTCCATTCCAATGATCAGATGAATGTTATAATTCATTAATAGAACTGAATTTTCAACTTACATCGACACCAATCTTAATCTTTCTAGAATCATGACTGGGGTATGTGGGTTATTTTGATGCTTCAGGATCAAGGTTGGATCGTGTTCTCATGCAAAGAGATAATGTTGCTGCTTATGTTTTTAGGCAGTTGTGGTGCATGAGAAGAATTACCCAACACATGATTTGGAGTTAGCTGCAGTCGTCTGTGCTTTGAATCAGAGGAAAAGTATATAGATAATGTATCTCCAAAAGTTTAAAATTGACATGATGTACACACCAGGGAATAGAAATTTGTTAGCGGATTCATTGAGTATAAAATCATATGCTCAATTGGAAAATGAAGCATCAGATAAATGGCACTTGATGTAAGTCTTAACAGACATGCATGTGGAATGTGTAAAATGAGGTGATGTTGTGGTTTTCTTTTCTACTAAGCTTTTTCCTGATTTATTAAAAATGATCAATGAGGCACAAACATCTAATGAAGAATTTCTAGTTGTAATTTCAAAACACAATGGTGGGGAGACCATTGTGGGCTGGAAATTTAATGGGGTTCAGCTTTGTATTTCAGAGATCGGATGGTTGTACCAATGGTTTTTCAGAAAAAACTCATTCATTCATACAACCATTCAAGATGGGCTTTACATTCAGGTACATAGACGATGTATAAGGTCTTAAAGGCAAAATTTTGGTTTAGTGGCACGAAAAGGAAGGGGGCCGAGTTTATCTCGTGATGCATAACTTTTCATTAGGTTAAAGAAGATCATCTGAGACCAGCTAGTATGTTACATTATTTACCCATCCTAATGTGTAAATGGGATCAACATGTAACATATTTTTTTAGATTTCATCCCAGAACGGTCCCGAAACACGATGCCATTTGGTTGATAGTGGATCATCTAACCAAGTCGGCCCATTTCTTCTATATCCAAGAAACTCATATGGTGGTGGATACTTAAAAAATCTATTTTTGAGAAGTGGTAAATAGGAATGGTGTACTACTATCAATAGTCTAAGATATATATCTGAGTTTCACAACTTGGTTCTGGAAATCATTACAACAATCCCTTAGAATTCTGTTCACTATGAGCACTGTGTATCATCCTCAATTGAATGGGAAATCCAAGAAGATGATACAAACGATGGAAGACATGTTGCAGGCTTGTTTAATTTATTTTGGTGGCCCATGGTAGGAGCATATACCCTTAGTGGTTTTCTCATAAAATAACATCTATCAAGCCTCAATACGCATGGATCTGTTTGAACCATTGTATGGTCGCCCTTGATGTTCTCCACTATACTAGGTGTAAATGAGTGATGTTACACTAGTTTCACCAAGCCTTCTCCAAGAAACCACAAAGAAGATCATGTTGATTATAAAAAGGATGGAGACAGCTCAGGGTCATTATAAATATTATGCAGATCACCGTCGAAGACTGTTTTCGTTCATTGTGGGTGATCATGTCTTCTTGAAGATCTTTTCAAGGCATGAACATCGTCATTTTGGGATGTAGGAATATTATCTCATAGATATATTGGTCCTTTTTGATATATTGGGACTAGTTGGAGGGGTTTCATAACGGTTGGCAGTACCTCCACGGTTTAGTCCAGTGTATAACATGTTCCATGAATCACAGTTGAAAAAGTATCACCCTGATCTTGACTATGTGATCAGATGGGATCACATTGAGCAAGAACCAGATGCATCACTATTACATATTCTAGTGCATATCATGGATAGACAACAAAAACCCTTTCTTGGGAAAATCGTAGGCCAAATGTGGGTTTAATGGAAACATGGTAAGATTCCAGATGTGACATGGGAACATGAGAAAGAAATGAAAGATAAGTGGATGGAACTATTTTTGGCTAGCAAGGGAATTCTACATTTTGATGATGGAATGACCAATGTTGGGGAGATTGTAGTACCCTCTGTTTCAGGTACATAACCCCTTCTTCCCACATTTTATTAATTGGTGGGTATTTGAATGAGTTTCAATAAAATAGAGATTTTCCATAAAATAGAGAGTTTCCATAAAATATAAATTTTCTATAATGTCGGCTGTTTCCATAAAGTTTGGTGTTTCTATAATGTGGGGTGTTTCCATAATGTGGGGTGTTTCCATAAAGTGGGTTGTTCCTATAGAGTTGGGTGTTTCCATAATTCTGGATTTTTCCATAAAAAGGGTTAATGGTGGAGGATGGAGTAATTTATAGGATTTTTCTATGGATATTTTTCAGAAAAAGTATGGATTCATGATCCATAAACAGTTGTCAAAAACTGTGTGGTCAAATTTTGTGCGGATGTCAAATCTAGAACCTATTTTTTAGGTGCCTAGTTGTTTTTACTATATTTATTTCGTTTTGGATTCATAACGCCCCTAATTATAGATTAATCTCCCTAGAAGGCTGTATAACCCTCCCCACGTGATTTGAAGCCATTCTGTTGCCTTCCCATGGTGATTTCGAGTCCGATTCTTTAGGTATGTCACCATTCATTACGGATTTGTCATGTTTTCTTAGATATGCAAATCTCTATTTATCCATTCTCCATTCATTCTATGATACGAGCCTATACTGGTAAGATATTCCATTTTTAATTCCCAATATTTTAATTTGGAGTCGTGATCTTTCTAGGAAAAGAGATCTAAGGCTGATCTTGGAGAATCGACTCGCTTTTCTTTTCATTCTTCGTTTGTTGTTAAAGTTTCGTCAAAACCTTCGGGGTCGGTGGCTTCCCTCTCGACTCCTCTTTCTAGAATTGATTGCCTTAGATTCAAATTGGTTTTTTGATTTTGGAGTGCATGGAGAATATCCATTTGTGATGATTTATGGTTTTTGTGAAATTGCATGATCTTGGGGACTAGTTTTGCAAAAGGGGTTTTTATTTAAATTGATGATTTTAAATTATGGATTTTTCGAATTTGATAAATGCTGATGAAAAAGGGGTTTTCGATTAAAATGGTTTTCAATAAAAGTTGTGTTTTATTGAAATGTTTTGGATTTGAAATATTTTGGCATTGAAATGGTTTTGATGGAAATAGTTTAAAAAAGGTATTTTTATTGAAATGTTTATTTTTCCTTGATCGTAGGGCGTATATGTTGTGTATACATATTGCATATATGGGACATGGTTGAGATATGACGTTGCACTCAGTTCCAAAGTATATTTGGCACATGGTAATATCATATACGATGCTTGGTTGAAATATAACATTGTGCACGGTGCCAAAGGATTAATGGATCATGGGAAACAATTACCTTGTGATGACATTCTAGATCGACGAGAAACTGGTCATGAGTATAGAAATGTCATAATTTATCATGAATTGTTGGTCACATGGATTTCAGTAATGGTTGGGTATGCTGATATAGGGATATTGGTAAATGGTTGTAATGATTTTTTGGTTATTTTTCTGGAAAATTATCTTGCTAGAAAAATTGGTTTCAATAGCACCTGTATGGTTTTGGAAACATGCTTATATTTAATTATAAACTACTTTTGAGATATTGTTTTATATAAACCATTTTTTATAATTTTTTCTAACACTTATATCCTAGTGGGATGAATAGATAAGTCATTGGGGAAAACCTACTTAGTTTTCTACTCAACCCTTCTTTGGCACTTTGGTGCTTTTTCAGATGATATCTTCCGAGACAGTGGAAAAGAAAATGTTTCACATGTGTTTAGCGTTACCTCATGATGTTTTCCTATTCAGATATTTTGGGGATTTGAGCAAGTGGAATATGGTGTCTTGATGTCATTGGAGATTCTTGTTTTCTTTATCTGTTGTTTACTCTAATACATGGTTATCCTTTGGTTGATGCATACTTTGATGTGGTTTTGAGTGTATGAAGATGTAGAGTTGTCTTCTATTTTTTCATTCATCATATAGTGAATTTTTGGGTATGGTTGGTATGTTTATTGTTTTCTCCTAAAGGGAATATCATCCCACCCTTGTATTTGAAACTCGTTGGCATTTATTTCCAGCATTTGACATCTCGGTGATGACGCTTAAGGCCAAGTAATGACTCATTATACTCTCAATCCAATGGAAATTCGCGGGTAATGAAAGTTTCTATTATATTAGAATGTGATAATATCAATCATATGTATGGTGGACATCCACCTAGATAAAAAATTTTATTAGTTCATCATGTATGTTATACAATGAAGGTAATAAGGATAGTTTTAAATGCAAATATTTTATATATATTAAGTTTTAAATTATTTTTTAATGGTAATATATTATTTACACATATTTATTTCTATCCATAGAGAAAATGGATATTATGTTCATATTTATGTATGGTCTACAGTCTACATTAATGTTTTGTTTCATTTCTATGTCTAAATAATATGGATTATGATAAATTCATATATAATTATTATATTTCATAAATATATATTGGTAAAAAATCTAGAGATTGTGGATCCATGAACAAATTTTTATTACAAAAAAATCATAAACTTTACTAAAAACAAAACATTTATTATCTGTAAAACGACTTTAAGATGGAATTATTGATAAACTATTAATAAATGGTCTTAATTAAATCATATATAGTGTTATATATATATATGTATAGGTTTTTAATATATCTATAATAAACATATATTTATAACATAGTAGATTTGAACCTGTATAAATGAAATCAAGACTTATGTTTTTGGATTTTTTTCGCAATTTTCATTCTATGGGACATACATTATGTTATGCACATATATTATATTATAAGGTGTATATATAAAACCTTTGAAAATTTATATCATAAATCTATATTTATAAATTATTTTTCATAATTATTTCTATGGTTTGAATTAATGGACATTATGATTCTAATATTACCAATGTGGTAAGGGTTTAATGTTACATATATATTATTGGTATGGATTGATTAGGATTATGTTTTCGATGATGAATCTTTTTTTTCATATATTAAGAAAGTAATTGATCTATTTTACCACTAGTTGTTCCATGAGAATGAATGTTTTACCATCACTTTCTCCCTTTATGTTGTAATAATTATTAAATAATATATTAATAGAGAACATATATTATTTATCACTTAAAAAAACAATTTTTTTCCACTTACATACATTATAACGTTTTTTTCTAAAATGATTTAATATTACATTGTGATTGTTCTAAGTCATTTTTTCCACTCTTTTATAATTGAAAAATTAATTTAAAAGGAAACATCATGTTTCATTCAAAAACAATGATTATTTTGATTTTACTACAAATATGATAGGATCCATTTTCTAAAAGTGTATTAAACTTCCCACCACCATGACCACTAAAAGTATCAATCAACTCATTATAATTTTCATTAGATATATTCAATGAAAATAAATTCTGAAATATTATATATTTAAAAAAAAATATTTCAAATTGAATAATATATTTTCCTCAATAATTTATTTAAATGTTATTTAATGAGTCCATTTTATGTCTTCTATGTTATTTGAAAAGAAAAGTATTTCAATTTTTTTAATTATATGAAATTAAATTAAATATTATTTTTCTAAATAAAATTTTCCTGTGATTTTTCATTAAAAATCTATTTTCATCTATGATAAAATACATTTATGTTACAAAATTTACATTTGGTATTGAGTCCAATGATGCCTTATTTATTCATTATTTTTGTAGTTAATGAATATGGTTAAAATATGATTATGAAAAATATTTAATACCAAGGGCATACTTGAAAGAACCTGGATCTCTTTTCAGGTATGTTTTCCTTTTTCTGGAGTTTTTGAGAAAAAATGAATTTTCTGGAAATTTCAGAAGTACACGCCGTGTACTTTATGAGTACACATCGTGTACTCTGTTCCGGCTCAAAGCTGTGTGCGGGCCTTGTCCGGGCCACACACACAGTGTGTAAGGATGAGGTGGATGCCAGTTATTTCAGAGTATGGAAAAATTAGAAGTACACGTCGTGTACTCTAAATGTACATGCCGTGTACTTTTTTTCATGAAACGGACTGGGGTCGTGTCTAACCCTCATATTCACCTTCTTCTCCAGTTTTCGGCCGTCCAAAGTGACCCGTATGGCCGGATCATCGATGGACGACCGCCTCGCCATCCGTTCTCCAATTCGAGCATGGTCAGTTGCATTGGAAGCCCAGCGGTGAGTTCTTCCTTTTGATTTAGCCTTGTTTCTTGATTCCTCCTCGTTTCCATGTTATCATGGGATGAACGTTTTGTGTGTTTTCTCATATCTACGTCGTTATAAGGGGAATCTGTCATTGAGGTTCATGTATATCAAACTCCTCGGATCGAGGTATGTGGTTTGTGCCTTTTTGTAGAAAGTCTTTGGGTATTTTGTGAAAATTCCACCAATACCCTTGAACGAGGTATTGCATGTTTCCTGTTTTTCCCTTATTTCATGTCGGCTTAGCTTGAGTGCTTTAGTAGAGGTTATTGCTTGTGATTAGATTATTTTGTTTGTGCTCAGTTTGCTTTGCCATGCTTGTTCTTCCTGTTTGGCATTTTTCAGTTTCCATGCCTAGTCGTATGATAGTAGAACTGTTGATTTAATTTTTTACTGTGGAGCCTTAGTTGATATCCAAGTAGTTCTTGAGTTTTAATTGGATGATACACACATGCTGAGCATGTTTAGTCACTCAGGACTATGAGAACCTAGAGTAGACCAAAGGGAGAATTGACGGAAGGGCTTCTCCTGAGTGTCTTTTAAATCACGTTGTGAGACCATGTGGAGAATTGACGGAAGGGCTTCTCTAGAGAGTATTTATTTACGATGTAGGATATAGGGGGAATTGGTGTTGAGTGCTTCCCCATAGAGCCTTTAGCACGATACGAGACAATAGGTGGAATTGAAGGTGAATGCTTCCATAGAGAGTCTACTTAATTGCGTAGCTGAACCAAAGGGGTGAGACTGTGTGTGCCTCCCAGAGGGTTGATTGTACTTAGAGGTTAAACCATAAGGGATATACTGTGAGAGCTACTCCGAGGGTTACCTGTTTACTTCTTGTTGTTGACTGCTTACTTGTGTGCCTTGCTTGTTAGAGCTGTGGATTGTAGTTGTTTGTGATTTTCTGTTTACTGCATCTAGTTTTAGTTCTTCTATGTATTCATTGACTATTAGGCACATATCTTTGGGTGATTGCCTACTGGGATTGTATCTCACACCCTGTTTGCGCCATTCTTGTAGGCCCAATCATACTATATTGCTGCAGGTATAGATTAGGGCAAGCACCCTTCTACTTGAGGATCTTGATTTCACCGGGAGATGGGGAGTATGGGACCGAGCCGTGGCTCGTGATGCTGAGGAGCTTACTTTGTTTTCTTTTTCTCTTGGTTTCAGTTGTATTTCAGTACGTTGTTGTGTTTTAGGTTTTCCTTAGATACTTATACCTACTGTATATTTGTCATCATAGTTATATATCTACATTGCTTTCGCTATTTGGTTTCTTCTGTTATGCATGTTGTTACTGCTTCCACTGTTTATTGTTGTTTTCTTACCTTGTGTACCTTACCAAATGAGGTCATTGTTTCCCCACCGACTCACCAAGGCTCTCACTGGTAGTCAGTAGCCTCTGGCATTCAGGGAAACGCGCTTGAGGTCATGTGGTGAACCGGGTACGGGGCACTAGTGGAGGGGATCCGGACTCGGGACATTACAAATTGGTATCAGAGGAGTTCTTTTCTCTTGTTTACTGTTTGGAGACTTTAGTTATGGACAAGAAGGATTCGGTACTTGTTATTAAGCTGTGCTCGAGAGTAGCTAACCCGTGTAAAGGGAAAGGCCATACAACCTCGTTATATTGCAGTTTGCTGGTTTTGAGTTTTATGGTTGATATGTTTTCACATAGAGTGATTCACATGACTTTTGCGGTTATTTTTTTGATATTTTGGTTCTATTTCTGTCGCAACCCGATGAGATGAGGGTATGCTATCTCATGTATCATATATGAACTGGTAGAAATCACATGTCATGCATTCTTGCCATGCCATCTAGGGTGTATTAGCGATTTCATGTTGTTGTGATAGACTTTGTGTAGATTATGCATGCTGTTGTGATAGTAGCTTGATAGATTCTATGCTGCTATGTTAGAAAACTGCTGTTCTATTTGTTTCTTAAAATGAATGCCAAATTTTTGTTCTTGATGTGTTATGTTCCCTCACAGATCGAAATTTGGCATCTTTTCCCATGTTTTTAGTGTTTATGGAATTCTGCGTAGTTTCTAAGCTACTTCCCAGAAAAACCCAGAATACACGGCATGTACTTCTCGGGCACACGCCGTGTAGTTTTCAGGCCGTGTCACTGAATTTGTGAGCAGAACAAGGTGTTGTGGGAGTAACTTCGGGAACACGCCATGTACCAATGGTACATGTAGTGTGAGTTTGGAGCTGTTTACCCGGCCGTGTCACTAACAACACGGGTCGGGGAAGCTCAGGTAGAACACGTCGTGTCCGTAGGGAACATACCGTGTAGTACTGTCCAGGTACACGGTCGTGTCACGACCAACACGGGGCAGAGTGACCTTCCTTTCCACACACCGTGTTTGTTCGGAACACGCCATGTAGTCTTTCCCAGGTACCCAGCCGTGTCACGAACAACACGGGACGGTGTCGCCTTCGCCTATGCACGTCATTGTGTTTTGAGCACGCCGTGTAAGGTCCATCCATGTATACGGACATGTACTCAACAACACAGATAGCCGGAGCCTTGTCTATTGCACGCCGTGTTTGTTTCGAACACGCCATGTAGTCTCGGTTTGAGTTAGACAGTGTGGGTTAGCCGTGTAAGGATTCTATGGAAGTGGAATTGTTTTCAAGTACACGCCGTGTGTGGGGGACAACACGCCATGTAGTTTGTAGTGTACACTACATGTAGGGCAGGAGTACCCGCCCATGCCAGTGGTTTCAAAAGACACACCGTGTAGTTTTATACACTCCGTGTAGTCGTGTTTTGCAATCTTCTATGTTTTTCTTCCCCTGTTCCTGTTTTGTACTCTTGTGTTTTTTGTCCTTGTTTTCCTGATCCAAGGTGTGCTTTTTATCTTTCCGATCTATGCCTCCGAGACGTCTTTCGGTCATATGTCTATCATAGGGCAGTGATTAGATGCCAGATATGGCTAATCAGGGTCTTCCTGTCGATCCCACAGCCAAGCCAGCCTTGGCACCAGCTGTCGTACTAGTTGGAGGCGCTGATGCGCAGTTCATGGAAGGTTTCTTGAGGATGATGCAGGCCTTCCAGGGAGGACCGCCTCCTTCCTTGTCTATGGTAGACTTGATGCAGGTTTTCCAGCAGCAGCATCCTCCCACGTTCTCAGGGGAGGGAGGACCTCAGGCTACGGAGTCATGGATGGAAGCCATGCTGACTATATTCGAGCATCTGGAGATTCTTACATAGAGGAGGGTCATTCTCTCCACTTACATGCTATGAGAATCCGCCAAGAGGTGGTTGGATGTGATCTCACAGGCGGGTCAGCAGCAGGCTATGACTTGGGAGGAGTTCCAGCACGTGTTTTACGACTACTTCTACTCGGATACCCTGAGGGTTGATCGAGCCCAGGAGTTCATGAGCATAGATCATGGTACTCTGTCTGTCATGGAGTATTCCTCTCGTTTCACTGAGCTACAACATTTTACACTCCTTCGGGATGGGAATGGGGTGTTCTTGACGAGGAAGTTTGAGGATGGACTCAGGCGGGAGATCTGCTCGCAGGTGAACATCTTCTAGCTGACATCCATTACTTCCATCGTCAACCAGGCACTTATTGCGGAACGCAATATGAGAGACTCTGGAGCAGCGAGCCAGGGCAGTTCTGCTTCCAGATATAGCTTTCCTTCGGATGACAACAAGAATCGCCGTAGGGAGCCTACGCGCGGGGATTCGAGGAAGTGAGACACTTCATCAGGTAGCCATGAGACATGCTACCAGTGTGGCCGGACAGGGCACGCAAGGCCACAGTGCCAGAGAGACCCCGTGGAGTGCCGATATTATGGCAAGTTGGGTCTCCTTCATTGTTTCTTCCAGGTTTTCCCACAAGCACCAGGTGACCGGGGTTCTTCCATGACTCCTCTTTCAGGAGCAGCCCCACTAGTCTCTCACCAATCAGGGAACTGGTGTTCTTCCGGCCATTCGGGCCGAGGTGGAGGTCGAGGCTATGGCGGTCAGCCACCAGTCCCTCAACACCAGCAGAGAGGTTCATCTCAGAGTGTTCGATCAGGGGCGTAGGGCCGCGGTGCAGTCCAATCTTTCGCCGTGGAGCAGACTTATCATGAGCAGGATTCTGGCCCTTATACTGTTCGAGGTACGATTTTATTAGCCTTTGTTTTATCTTGAGCACTATTCGATACTTGTGCTACGCATAGTTTTATCTCTGTTGCCATTGTGGAGAACCTTAGACTCTGCATCTTTTCTTCTACCGACTCGTTGACACTAGACACACCTTTGGGAATGACGACATCTAGTGTACGTCAGTGTAGAGAGTGCCCTCTCGAGGTTGCAAGGTATTGCTTCTTATGGGATCTCTATGTCCTAGAGATGACAGGTTATGATTTCTTCCTTGGCATGGACTGGTTGATTCCCTTCTGGGCAGTCGTCGATTGCTATCGCCGCAGTGTCTGTTTCATTTCACCATAAGGTGAATCATTCCTTCATAGAGGTGAATGGGACGTTAGGGCGAGTCGGGTGGGACTCGATCATCATGGGCTAGGAGGGGTGAAAGCCCAGATTGCTAGTCTTTATCTGGATGATCAAGGGAATCCACAGTCGGACTTTCCTCCAGTGGTGGATCGCTTCAGGGATGTCTTTCAAGATGACCTTTCAGGTTTTCCTCCGGAGCGTGAGGTGGACTTTTCTATTGTGCTCATGTCTAGAGCGACACCGTTTTCCATTACTCCCTATAGGATGGCCACACCAGAGTTTCAGGATCTCAAGAAGGAGTTGGAGGAGCTACAGGCTAAGGGTTTCATTCGACCCAGTACTTCTCCTTGGGGTTCTCGTGTTCTGTTTGCGAAGAAGGCAGACAGTACCCTTCTGCTTTGTCTGGATTATCAGAAGTTGAACCAGTTGATTGTCAAGAACTGATATCCTTTGCCGAGGATTGATGACCTTTTCAATCAGCTTCGAGGGGCCCGGGTGTTCTCCAAGAGATACTCGAGGTCCGATTATCATCAATTGCGCGTTAGACCATCAGATATACCTCTGACAGCCTCCAGGAGCAGGTATAGTCTTTATGAGTACAAAGCCATGCCGTTCGATCTCACGAATGCACCTGCAGTTTTCATGGCGTTGATGAACTGAGTGTTCCATCCTTACTTGTACTCCTTCATCATGGTCTTCGTGGATGATATCTTTGTGTACTCTCACACTCGACACGACCATGCCACACATCTTGATATCATTCAGAGTAAACTTAGAGTGCATCCTCTTTATGCTAAACTCTCGAAGTGCCACTTCTGGATGGACCAGATTCACTTATTGGGTCACGTCATCTCAGAGGAAGGTGTATCAGTGGACCCAGAGAAAGTGAGAGCTGTATTTTCTTGGGAGCAGCCAAAGAATGTCTTTGTGGTATGGAGTTTCCTAGGGCTGGCAGGATACTACAGACGCTTCATTCAGGACTTTTCTCGTCTAGAAGCACCTTTGACAGGTCTGACCAAGAAGCGGGAGAAGTTATTATGGTCATATTCTTGTGAGTCATCCTTTCAGGACCTGAAAGGAAGGTTGAAGTTAGCACCGATACTAGTCTTACCAGAGCCAGGAATGAGCTACACTGTTTACTATGATGCTTCGCGTATCGGGCTGGGAGTTGTGCTTATGCAGGGAGATGGAGTCGTTGTGTACGGGTCTTGGCAGTTGAGGCCACATGAGAGGAACTACCCTACACACGATCTGGAGTTGGAAGCTGTTGTTCATGCCTTGCACTGTTGGAGACACTATCTTCTGGGAGAGCACATTGTGGTCTTCACTGACCACAAGAGTCTTAGGTTTATTTTCACTCAGCGTGATCTGAATCTGAGGCAGCGTAGGTGGGTTGAGTATCTTTAGTCTTTTGATTTCGAGCTTGCCTATATGCCAGGAAAGGGCAACACTGTGGTTGATGCTTTGCGTAGGAGAACTCATATTCAGGCAGTTCAAGAGGCCAGTAGTGAGTGGCATCTGATGGCTCTTTTCTCTGAGAGACATCTAGAGGTGCACGACAGACGGGGATAGACTTTTCTATCTTCTGTAGGTGTTACCTCCACATTACTTGATCGGGTAAGGATGATGCAACTATCAGACTCAGAAGGATTAGTCCTGCGGGAGAGTGTGCCAGGAGAGGAACCTATTCCTGGATGGACAGTGGGTGAGGATGAGATCTTGCGTTTCCAAGGACGCGTATGGGTGCCAGCAGACATACACGAGGAGTTGATGCGGAATTTCTATTCCTCAGTTTGGGCAGTTTATCCTGGTGTCACCACGATGTATTGGGATCTTCATCACCAGTACTGGTGGCCAGGTATGGAGAAGGATGTTGCTGGTTTTTTCTTGAGGTGTTCTACTTGTCAGTAGTTGAAAGTAGAGCATCAACGACTAGCAGGCCTTTTACAGCAGTTACCCATTCCGGAGTGGAAGTGGAATGATGTTGCGATGGACTTCATGACCGGGTTTCCGAGATCCCCTTAGGGGAAACGATGTTGTTTGGGTTTTCATCGACATACTTACGAAGGTTGCCCACATCTTGCCGATCAAGGAGAACGTTAGTGTCGATGTTCCGGGATGACTTTACATCAGAGAGATTGTGCGTCTGCACGGAGTTCCGCGCTCTATTGTTTCAGACAGAGATGTGCGCTTCACAACTCGGTTCTGGAATGGATTTATTAAGGCCTTGGGTACACAGGTACTTTTTAGTACAACATACCATCCCCAGACTGATGGCCAGTCCGTGCACATGATCCAGGTGCTTGAGGATATTCTCCGAGCTTGCATCCTTGACTTTGGCGGTTCTTGGGAGAAGTATATTCCCATGGTGGAGTTTTCATACAACAACAGTTTCTAGGAAACCATTCAGATGGTGATATATGAGGCTTTGTACGGTACGCCATGCCGGTCACCCTTATGCTGGCTGGAGGCAGGAGATACATCTTTGCTGTGACCTCGTCTTGTTCAAGAGATATCAGAGCAGATAGAGCTGATTCAGAAGAGGATGGCTACAGCGCAGTCTTGGCAGAAGTCTTATGCTGATCAGCGGAGACGACCTCTGGAGTTCGAGGTCGGTGATCCGGTCTTCCTATGTGTCACACCGAGGTTGGGACACAAAAGGATTTGGAGATAGGGTAAGCTCTCACCGCGGTACGTCGGGCCGTTTGAGGTCTTGGAGAGTGTGGGGTCGGTCGCCTATCGGTTGCAGCTACCTCAGAGGTATCGGGCCATGCATGAAGTCTTCCACACCTCTCAGCTTTGACACTAATTTTCAGACCTGTCACACATCTTTCAGCCCGAGGAAGTTTAGCTTGAAGTGAATGCGTCGTTCAAGGGGCATCCTATCCAGATTGTCGATCGTAGTACGAAGGTTATCCATGGGAGGATATGTTCCATTGGTACGAGTGCTATGGAAGCATGGACGAGTAGAGGACGAGACCTGGGAGAGGGAGGCCGATGATTGATCGTAGTGGCCGAAGCTGTTTGGGGTTTCTCCTTCTACACCTCCTTAGGGAAATTCGGTGACAAATTTCTTTAAGGGGGGAAGTTTGTAAGAACACGAATCTCTTTTCAAGTATGTTTTCCTTTATCTGGAGTTTATGAGAAAAAATGAATTTTCTTGAAATTTCAGAAGTATGTGCCGTGTACTTTCTGAGTACACGCCATGTACTCTGTTCTGGCTCGAAGCCGTGGGCTGGCCGTGTCCGGGCCACACACATGGTGTGTAAGGCTGAGGTGGAGGCCGGATATTTCGGGGTATGGAAAAATTAGAATTACATGTTGTGTACTCTAAAAGTACACACCGAGTACTTTTTTTCATGAAACGGACCGAGGTCGCGTCTAACCCTCATATTCACCTTCTTCTCCAGTTTTCAGTCGTCCGAAGCGACCCGTATAGCTGGATCTTCAACAGATGACCGCCTCGCCGTCCCTTCTCTGATTCGAGCATGGTCACTTGTGTTGGAAGCGTAGCAGTGAGTTATTCCTTTTTCTTTAGCCTTGTTTCTTAATTCCACCTCATTTCATTATTATCGTGGGATGAACGTTTTGTGCGTTTTCTTAGATCTACGTCATTATATGGGGAATCTGTCGTCGAGGTTCACGTATATTGATCTCCTCAGATCGAGGTAGGTGGTTTGTGCCTTTTCGTAGAATGTTTTGGGTATTTTGTTCAAATTCCACCAATACCCTTGAATGGGGTATTGCGTTTTTTCGGTTTTTCCCATGATTCTTGCCTACTTTCCATGAGTGCTTTAGTAGAGGTTATTGGTTGTGATTAGAGTATTTTTTTGTGCTAAATTTTCTTTTCCATGCTTGTTCTGCCTGTTGGGCGTTTTCCAGTTGCCATGCCTAGTTGTAGGATAGTGGAACTGGTGATTTATTTTTTTTATTTTGTAGCCTTAGTTGATAGACAAGTAGTTCTTGAGGTTTACGTGGATGATACACATGCGCTGATCATGTTTAGTCACTCAGGACTGTGAGAACCTAGAGTAGATTAAAGGGAGAATTGACGGAAGGGCTTCTCCAGAGTGTCTTTTAAATCACGATGCGAGACCAAGTGGAGAATTGACGGAATGGATTCTTCAGAGAGTCTTTTAATTACGACGCGAGATATAGGGGAAATTGACGTTGAGTGCTTCCCCAGAGAGCCTTTAGCACGATACGAGACTATAGGGGGAATTGATGGTGAGTGCTTCCCCAGAGAGTCTGCTTAATTGAGTAGCTGAACTAGAGGGGTGAGACTGTGTGTGCCTCCCATAGGGTTTATTGTACTTAGAGGATAAACCATAGGGGATAGACTGTGAGAGCTACCCAGGGGGTTACCTGTTTACTTCTTGTTGTTGACTGCTTACTTGTGTGCCATACTTGTTAGAGATGTGGATTGTAGATGTTTGTGATTTTCTATTTACTACTTCTTGTTTTAGTACTGCCATGTATTCATTGACTGTTAGGCACATATCATTGGGTGATTTCCTACTAGGATTATATCTCACACCCTGTTTGGGCCATGCTTTTGGGCCCAAGCAGACTATGTTGTTGCAGGTATAGATAAGGGCAAGCGCCCATATACTTCAGGATCTTGATTGCACCAGGAGCTGGGGAGCATGGGACCGAGCTGTAGCTCGCGATGCTGAGGAGATTACTTCGTTTTCTTTTCCGCTTGGTTTCAGTTGTATTTCAGCACGTTGTTGTGTTTGCTATTTTCCTTAGATACTTGTACATGTTGCATCTTTGTCTTCATAGTTATATATCTACATTGCTTCCGCTGTTTGGTTTCTGCTTTTATGCATGTTGTTACTGCTTCTACTGTTTATTGTTTTTTATTACCTTGTGTACCTTACCAAATGAGGGAATTGTTTCCCCACCGACTCACCAAGGCCCTCGCTTCTAGTCGGCATCCTCTGGAATTCGGGGAAACACGCTTGAGGTCATGTGGCGAACCTGGTACGGGGAACCAGGGGAGGGGATCTGGACTCGGGATGTTACAATACTATAATTAAGTGTTTATTTAACGCTCCCCCTTTTCATGGGTTCTGATATAATGAATGTATTATCGTGTTTTAGTACATGGATTTAATGCTCATATAATTGTTGGGACCTATACATCCCTCCAATGTATTATGTAATTGTTTATAACCATTGATAAAATATGTTATGTGTGAACTGCATTACTCGTTCACAACAACGTTTGTGAACTAGATTACCTGATTATAATATTATACATAAACCTGGTGACATGTTCAGAATGTCATGCATGGTCCAGTTGAGATGCTCAAAATGTTATGAAAGAACATAATTAAAATATAATATTATTATCAATGGACCTAGATATCATTTCTATAATGTAATGTGGGGACATAGTTTCAAGTACATAAGTTTATACAGGTTCTTTATTCCATATCCTTAACATAATGAGTGAAAATATTTCAATTTATACATGTTCATAATTTTAAATGTATATGTTTAGGCCATATATATTTATATTAAGACTATTTTATGTTATCTTGGATCATGTATACTAATTTTATTATGATTTATATCTTATAAAAAAATAATGTATGACATGAATCAAGCTTATAATGTATGTATTACATGATATAGTTTTCAAATTTTATTTCATATTCTTGTAACATTATGCTCATTGTATTACTATAAATACCTTTTTTACCCTTACCAAATATCTAATTTTACACATTATTTTCTTCTTTTTCCAATTTTTGCGATGAAATATTTTATGTATAATAACTCTAATAAGGGTTCTAGACATTGAGAACACATAAAGAGATGGTGTAGCTCCCATATATATAAATTCAATACATGTCAATGTTTCGAAGGGTACGATACCAAAATGATTCAAGATTGGATCTTTGGTTTATGTAATAAATATTTTTCTATTATGATGTAATATCTTTTTATGAAATTTCTAGATAATTATTGATGAAATTGAAATATATTTAATGGATGATATATTATAAAATAATCTAACAATATGAAACAACTGCATAATGCTAGTTACATAAATATATATATTTACAGTACTTTTTATTAATAATTCCACATAATTGATGAACCACTAAAATGATTTATTTGTGGAAAATTTAAATTAAAAAAATGTCTCAAAGTGGTAATATATTCATTTTATAAGTTAAATTTTCTATTTATGAATGTCTAGGATGCTAAACTATAAATCAAAAAATTATTTTTTAATAAGAATGATTTCCAGTGGGATAAAGAAATTAAAATGTTTGAGGATCAACATCAGAAGATAAATATTGAATCATAAGATAGAATTTTCATAGTGTAATATGATAATAATGACAAAATGAAATATAATTAGAATTGTAAATTCAAAAAGATTAAACCACTAAAACTCTGTATGATGTAATGAAATGAAATTATCCCACAGAAGAATAAAAAAATGTATTTCATATTAGGATATTTAAATTGATGAAAATTGGATAAAAATAATCTCATGGTGAACCATTAAACATAAATGTGTTTAAATTAATCCACAACCCAGTTTAGTCTATAATTACTAAATCTATTTTTTGTAAGACCTTGTCATTTTAGAATAATTTAGTTTAGATTAAATCAATGTTTTTTATTTCTTTATTTACACAGAACCCCATGTCTATAAAAACATTGATATAGCAACCCTTTATAAAATATCCTTATTATTGAAAGGCACGAAAAATAAAAAAAATGTAATGAATAATATATACAATGGTTATAAAGAATGAAATTCATAATAAAATGTTTTAGAATTTTTAGCAATGTCATTTTACACATTGATAACTTTTTTCATAACAAATATATTTTATTATTCATTTCTCACCAAAATTATATATAAAATCATCATTTTTTTATTTATTTAATAAATGAATATAATTTATAAAATCAACGTTAACGAATTATATTACAATGAATTTTTTAAATTTTCTTTCAATAATTTATTTTCTGTGAATAAGAAAAAATATTGATTTCGGTAAAAAATCATGTATCTTAAAGGAAATGTAGAATTAAATTTACAGTTTTATAATATTTTAAAAGAATCATTGATTAATTTAAAATTATAAAATTATATAAATTACAATCATCGGTATTCTATATGTTTGTTTCGGAAATTTTTTTCCTAAAAATACATTTCTATGTAACAAATTTTTTACGTGGAATGTGTTATTACCATAAGAAATTTAATTAATAGAAATTAAATAATTTTTTCATTTAATTTGTTGACTATTTATATAATAATATATTTTATAATTCATATATTATTTTTACAATTAATGGAATTGTAGTAGGTTATTTTTTATACCTAAAATGAATTTTATCCATAACGTGTTTTCATTACGGTCTGAACATTTTTTTAAATTTAAAATATTCAACTTATATAAATATAATAGGAATAAATGGCTTCCATATAATGAATTATAAAAATATCTCAAATTTAATTTGTAATTTTTTTGGGTAGCAATGAATAGAAAAAATAGTATTATTATGTACCAATGTCAGTATTATAGTAAATTATCCACTGGGTTAAAAGAATAAATAAGTGTATAATTACCAAAGAAAAAATAATATTTTTTAAAAGATGATGTTATTGAAACATTATCTTATCATAAAATTTAATCCACGACTTTTTAACGACGCATTACCAGGAATGTGACCGTACATAATTGAGAAAAATTAATCCACAACTTCATCATTATTCATATATTTTCATTAATATTCATATGTTTTATTGTTTATATAGATCAACCATTGACAATATATGTACCATAAAATAGAAAACAAAAGTATCAAACATGTGATTCATCGAACATCACCAATTGGATGGGTGGATATAATGATGGATAAATTTTTTTTACAAAATATTTTTATATTTGTTATTATTTTTGAAATATAATAAATTAGATACCTTTTTACCCACAAATCCATTAGTAAATGATATTATCCCTCGTGTGTATGTGATGTCTATCACTACCACGATGTGATATGATTTTATATCTTTTACTGGATACATGGATGATAATAAAGCTATATGTAATGAAAATATATTAAATTTTTGATCTATTAAGGATCTAAGAATGTTTAATTATATTTTACCTTTAATTTGTTACATCCGTAAAAAAAATCACGCGTGTGTACATATGAATTACCATCTCAATAACCTGGTGCAAATAATTTTTCATCACTGCATAATATGAGTGGATATAAAATGTATATATTATTTACATATAATAATTTTATCATTATTAATATTCATTTTATTTTGAAATATTGATCAAAGTCTAAGGACCATAACTACTATACTAAAACATACCTGAAAAATGAAGTAGTTACAACCTGAAATGAATACTTTAAACGGAAATTATTAAGAAATAAAACATTAAATGTAGTAAGTGAATGATATATGATATTATAATTATGAATATTATTCTATTATATAATTATAAAAATATAAATTTATTATCAAATAGGTTAGAGAACATACGAATCAATTCTGACAGAAGGATATTTTTTATTACTTTAGATTTAATTATATGAGACACATTACATATTAACAACTTATTTACATATTGTTTTGTATATAATGACCATGAATGAATTTAATTAATATTTAATTAATATTATTCATATTTATAAATATATAAATGTTACACTATTTTGTTAGATTTCAATTTAGTTATTACCAAAATGAAAAGGTTTCATCTCAATATCCATTCACTGATTCATGTTATAATTTTAGTGACTAGTTTATTATTTATATGGTTTATGTACTTACCCTATATTTATTTTTTAAATAATAAATAATATTATTCATGTAATTCATAGAAAAATATTAATTTATATCATCTATTGACTTTTATATCTTAAATTAATGAATCATTAATTGGATTACATCATTGTTTTATTTTATTGAGATATTTATGATGCTATACAACTATTTTTGAATATGATTTTTATATACAGACCCATTAACATGTTATATTAATTAATATTCTTAATTTATTATAAAGAAATTTTTAGCTTTTTTTTCTTCAAATATGTGGATTTTGATTTGAATGTAACCTAAAAGGTAAGGGTTTACTACCTCAAATTGTCTTCTAATGGGACGTATGTTATGATTACACACTTATATAATATTATGATGTCCATATACAACCACATTGACATTTTTTTTCATGATTATTATTTTTTCATTTTTTCCAAATATTAATTTTAGGTTATTCCTTGCATGATAATTTTGAATTAAAAATATCAAATCTTTAACTGTTTAATGTTACAATATCATTTTACAGAGGGACTGTTTATGATAATTTTTTAGTATATCAATTACTTGATCTATATATATACCAAATATTATATATCTTATTATCAGAGAGTGATTATTTAATTTTAGAATATTTGGTCTCATTTTATTTTATTTATGTACCCATGACACAAAAAGAATGTTTTTAATGAAAACTATAATTTTTCATCCAATTTTGGGAATCATTACAAAAATGTATATATTCTAATTAAATTTATTTAAAGAATGTTTTTATGTTTATAATAATATTTATTAGTTAAAATTTTACACATTTTTATTTTATATATAAACTATTATGAGAATCTTTTTTTTCAGTTTACAGAATTGGGTACATTATGACTATTTAACAAAAATGTGAATAGATATATTTTTTATGAACACATCATGAAAATATTTTCCCATTATAAATCACTTTAATTATTTTTATTCTTACGTAATAATTTTCCATGTATCATTAAAAATAAAATATTTTTCATAATATTTGGAAAATTTTAATTTTAAATAATTGATTTAAAAAGAACAATGGTATTTTTAAAAAAAAATTAGTGAATTTTTAGATATATTTTCATTTTTATCAATTTACACTGACATTTCATTTTCTTTACCATGAATATTATTTGATGTTACATTAATAATTTTTTCAAATGATTTTTTATAATTATGATGATGAAATTATTATGAGATCTATTTTTATTAAGTGGGTTACATAATGATAAAATGAAAAATGATTTCATGGTCTTATGAAATAATGTTTCATGGCTTATGATTTTATGAAGTGAGGTTCTATTATAAGATAAAGACACGTGGTAAAATTATTAAACCACAATGTTTAGCTATATTATAAAGTAATGTCATGTGACTCAAGAATATCTATCTAATTTATTGGGTAATGATGAAGGAGATGAGAAACCCCTTATAGTTAATAGTGTAAAATAGGGACATGGTGAAAACATAGACACCCCACCTTTAACATCATCATTGGGTCCTGGCCATCCAAATGCCACCAGTTGCCTCGTAGACACATTGTCCCCACACTAGGGCACACCCATACATGCCCGAACGGGTCATATGACTAATGATTGTCCCCACAGGGCAACACAAGTCCTTTACACTATGCTTTATTCTCAATCACACACACCCTGGGATACTTCATATAAGATCACCAATCCTAATCACTCCTCTAGGAAAAGAATGATTATCTACAGATTTCTAATCTGGTTGGCTCTCGAAAAAGTAGGTTCCCCTTATTGACATGAGTTATATAATTTATTCATTTAACCCATTATCATTTGGGGTTGTTATAGAGAGAGTAATTAATCTTGAATGATATTAAATGTTTAACCGGATGGATGTCATAACTTTGGGAATGTTGGAAATGACAGTGTAAGTGTTAAATTTATGTGACTCTGTTCATAGTGAGAGTCAATGGAGAGAACCTTTAATTTGGAATTAATTTAATAAACATATGTGAATTTTAAAAACATATTAATTATTATTATTATAATATTTCCTCATTGATATTATTGATTATTGAGGATACATTAATCTTATTTCTCATTTTTTTTCATTGAAAAAACATTATTCCTTGAATAATGATTAAAATCTATTAACGATTGATTATGTTTTTTATGGTTATGATCTTCTTCTATGAAAAATATTATTATGTTTTTATTAATTTTGATCATTGATTGAAATATATAATATTTACACCTCTAAGAATATGATCTCACTGTTAAATATGTTTACATCCCCTATGTATGGTAGAATGTTTTTAAGTACCATTTTTCTAAGAGATGGAAAATGTTAAAATAACTTCTTTTGAGATGTTGAAAACCATTTATATAACACATATAAATTTTACAAGGATTACAAATAAATTATTCATTTATTATTTTTGTATAGATTTTAATGCTATTTTATTAATATCACATGAACATGAGGTAGTATTTATATATGATAATAATGGGGTTCTATATATTCAATATGTATAGAAATTCCAAATATAAAAAATTAATAAAATTTGAAGAAAAAAGATGACAATAAATTCATCAATTTAAAAACTAATAAGTAAGGAATATATAAGAAAATAATCTACTTAAAATTTACTAAATATGTAAGTATATATATCTAAAAATCATTTAGGAAAATATACTCACAAAAATCAACTAGAAAATGGATATAATTTGTATTTTATTCTTTGTGACTCGAAATGTTCATATACATGACCATTGAAAAATATAAAAATAAAATCAGAGTTTAATATGAATAAATGTTTAAATAAAAAATTAGGCATTATATAAGATGATAAATCTTTCATCCACAAAGTCATTTCAAAATATTTGAAACATTTTAGGTCTTTGAATGAAATATTTCCAATGTTATTTCACTTAATAGTATGATTCATATTGAAAAAATATTTTTATTCAGAATGGATTACAAATTTTTTGGAGAGCCATTCCCCAAAACAAGATATATTTTTATTAGGTAAAAAATGAAATGAGAAGAACAAACTATGTCGAAGATGTTAAATAAATATGATGTTAAAATATAATTAATACTCTTGGGAAGATTTTTTAATTGTGGAATGGAAGGACACACCATTATCTAGGTGAAAAAATATATGATTATTATAAAAGAACGCATCATTCTAAAATCAACAAAAAAAGTGACAATTTGAGAGATATGTAACATTATTAAGTCAGTTGTTTGATCATCTATCGATCAATATGTAATGATTCCCAATAAGGAAATGTCTAAAGATTATTAATATGTGTTCGGTGATTTCAGTAAGGAATGTCACATCTTTTTAAATATATGTCTATCCTTCCATGAAAAAATATATAAATAATTTTAAAATACACTTAAAAAAAAGTATTGTAAAAAATATGAAGAATACATCTTTACAAATAGTGAAGACATAGAAATATCCAAAAAAATTAAAAAATATAACTATACTATGTATAAAATGTAATAAATGGTCAAATATTAATGAAATAAATGTTCCCAAATTTCTAAAGTAATTAATCAAATTATTCCTAAGATGAATGATGAAAATTAAATTAAGTAAATTTTATACTTTGTGGAATAAATTGAGAATGGAAATTGTGGAAAAAGAAATTGAGCGTCCCAAATTTTTTTGAAAATTAATGTTGGGATTCAATGGGATTGAGAGACAAATGTAAATCGTTTTAATCTAACTAAAGAGATAATAACATCCACATTATTATTATAAAATTTAATAGAGCTAATTTTATAACTACATTGTAATTGTATGTCGAATGGTGGGAAATGATGAAAATATAATTCCTATACTATATGGAAGAACTATCCAATATTGAAATTCAGTTTTGGTACCATACATGAACTATATAATACTTGCATGGAAAAAACATTGTGACATTTTTGTGAAATCTCCATAAATGTGAGATGTTAACTAAGTGAATCTACTAGACATTATCCATAATCCCTTAAATATAAAATAATAGATAGCTCTATCATAACTAAAGGATGATTAAATATTTTATCTACCATATATTATTTTAAATTATATCTAATTTTTTTATTAATGGGGTTTGAATATCCATAAAATGGTATGAAAAAAACTCACATTAAATATTGTTTGATTTTAAGTATAGGTATATAAAATCTATTGAAACCCTATTTTTTCATCCCCTTATTAAATTATAGTTCTAAGAAAATTATATTTTACCAATAACCATTTTTTCTAAATTATAAACTCATTTTTTATATAAAGGGTTTTCTACATAGACCTAAATATCATTAGTTAATAGACCATTACTAATAAAAAATTTGATCCACCATTATATAAAGTAAAATTGGAAGGATCTATCAAAACAGGATAAAGAATTAATGTGATAATGGATTGGGAGAAGAGAATTCACATAAATATAGAAGTGTAATGTGGGTGAAGAAATTTTCCTCGGAGGATGATCACTTGTATTCATCACATCAAAATAAGTAGTGGAAGACTGAATATTGACATATTCATTTATTTTCTATTTTGGGGTGAATAATTTCATTTAACTATGAATTATTTAAAATTGAATGTTTTTTTAAAACAATACTCAGGGAAATATTGATGTGTTTAATGGATGATTTATATTTAATTTATATAAGGTTTGTTTGTCAATTCACTTCATCATAGTATATTAAATTTTAGTTTGATGATAGCTATATTATTCTCCCACAAATTTCAGGTGAAGGTGTATACATCATAAAAAGAAAAGTATGGAGTTAATGACTAAAATATACTTTTTATAAATTGGAAGAAGATGCCAGGGACTATGAGAATACATCTAGGGACCTCATGGAGGCTGATAATGGTGTAACCCAAAGGAATCCCCAACCACAAAGGACTAACTCACAATAGGTAGGGTTCCCAAGATGTCATATATATTGATATCCTCTCTGAGACTCCCAATCTTCAAGAGTGTATCCAAAATGAATATTCCCTCCCTCCAACTGTGATGAATGTGTTTCCTGGTCTCCAAAGCACACCTCCTAAAAATATAGCCCATATCCCAGGGAACGTCCGACCTCCACTGAACTATTTTAACTATAATCTCCGAGTATAAGCCCACATCAGACACATGAAATCCCCAAATACTATAAAATGTGATCCCTATAAAAATTACCCAAGGCTCCTCACCTAAAAAATTTCCCATACCATTAATATATTTGAATGAAAGATGTATATATCCAATCAAATCACATAAACCCACATCACCTTTCCTGAACCCATTCATGAAGCATCCTTCCATGTTGAGTGTGAGCTCATGGGTAGGAGGATTACATATATCCCCCAGCCTATCAAAACTGTACAGAGGAGGAGGTCTTCCAATGAAATTTAAAAATGCGGTTGAGTTTGGATCAACCTTTTGTAATGAGAAACACTCGAAGACCAATGATCTGACTCTCATCTAGAGAAAGAACGTCTAAATCTAAGATCCCATGTGTGTGTTTTTCATGGAATCCCAAATAACCCAAAAAATGGAGGCAAGAATGGAATTACACACCTTGTAGTCCGAGTCCCTATTTTTCATGCCTGGAAACCAATTGGATAGAAGATCAGGGAACTAGAATTTTTGAAAACTGGAAAAAACCGGGGGGTGAACATAATCTAGATATCTATCACTCATTCACTCATAAAAAATATATGTTTTGTTGATTCACCCTTCACTGCATGGTATCATTAAAAATGGGATGAAAAATCAATACCCCTACTTTAAACGTTCTCATCCATATGGAGATCTCATTTTATAACACACAAACAAAGAAATTATTCTTTGATTGAATTTCCCTTCACCAGGTATTCCATATCCCATCTTCATTACTAATATATGTGATGTCCACACTATTAACCCTCGATTGGATAACCTGCTTGATGTTTAGCCAATCAAGTAGAATATAACATACTCGTCCTTCAGGAAAATGCTATCAAGTACTTTCTCATTTTACTAGCCCAGAACCGACCTGATGAGCAATGGCTACCTGCAAGCTTCCATGATAGAAATATTCACGAATGGTCAACCTGAAAAAAATAGGCATTACCACACCAAATTTTCATTCCAAAATCCAATGTCATCTCCCAAAAAAATCCACCAAGAAGAGCCTTGATTCTCCCCACATAGAGAAAACATGCACCATCCAAGTCCAACGGGACATTCCCTACACTTGTTATAAATAATTTCGGAATCCTCATATCGCAATATGAAGAACGTGCCAATAGTGAATTCACAGGCCCAATATCCTTGGCCAATGATTCCCATAGACCTTCATGGTAATTGTGAATCACGTATCCCCACTCCCACATCCTCGATTTTTTTGGCTAGTTGGGCCAAAGAGGAACAACGGAAACATACCAACTGGTTGCCATCCCATAAGAAGGCCATAAGTATATTTCCTATCATTGCAACTGTTCTCTTGGGTGGCTATATATTTGGAAAATTGTACATCATGATAGTAAAGAGAAAATTGCTGATCAATGATACCCACACACTAAAAGGGAGAAATCTATTTTCCAATTGTAAATCCTTCCTAACATCTGGTCGATAACCTCTTTGATGAATGCCTTCTTGATCTGCCCATATGATAATGGAACCCCGATATACATCATAAGAAATTTCTTCTTTTCAAATCCCAAAATTCCTTTGATGGAACTGCATCTTCAGGCAGTACACATGTTAGAGATGAACACTTGGCATTTTCCAGGTTAGATATGATTCCCAATAACCAGTCCATATTTGTAAAAAATCTCCATGAAACTGAGGTGGGATCATCATCTACCATTAATGAAGACTAACATGTCATCCGAAAACATCAAATAAAAGAGGGACTCCCAGCCCTTTTTCCCCACATATGAACTCATTCTTCTATCCAACATACTTCAATGTAGGTTCTTATTAAGGGAGTCCTATTCCAAAATAAAGATGATAGGGGAAAGTTGGTCTGACTATCTGATACCCCGAAACAGTCTTGATGAAAATAAATCACTTCTCTCTAATGGAGACAGACAACCAAGTTGAAGAGAATCACCAAAAGCAGGGGTTGCATACCCATTCTTGAAAACTGATCCGACCAATCACCTGAATCACTTCCCTCTTAAGATGATTATATATAATATGTTAAAGTAGAATGTGAATCTATATGGAATCCTTTGAATTATATATTTTATATACACCATGGAATATATTATTATAGAGTTTTCCCTCATGGAATCTGAAATTGAAAATATTAACTATACTATAAATAATATATTTTAATAAGTGGAGAATTAATGAATTATACAATACACTAATAAAGATATCATAAAAATTTGTAAATGAAATGATTTGTAGAATGTTCATTATTTGGAGGGAAGATAACCTGAGTTTTAATGGATCCCACCATGATAAGCTATAATAAGTAATGATGATATTTGTAGAAAAATACTCATATATTATGTTTGATATTTTTTATGATGTGTCAATTTTAGTGAGAAACAATTAAAAACTCAAAAACTTATAATTGTGATAAAAGATACATTGGTAATAATGATGATAAATTTCATGTTGGTTAATTATATTCAAAAACCTTTATTACTATATGAAAATTATTTAAAATGTTTTGAAGTAACCACCGAATGATGTTAATAAATTATTAACCAATATTATATATATATATTTTCTCTACATAATCCAATAATTTAGATATATAATATAATAATAGTAGGGATTACCATGATTGCACAAGGATGCGACAAATAGAAAAATGGTTGAAAAAAACACCTCTTTAGGATGAGTCTCTCATCATTTGGTTTAGATGTATAACACATAATTTGAATAAATTTTCATGTGTAGTGAAGATATACCGCATAAAATTTTGTCAAAATAGTTCATATATATGAGACAAGTCTTCATGATGTTTTGATGTGTCATCATACAGTTGATACATTTTCATCGTAAGGTTTTAGTTAGTCCCTCATATGGATTTTTAAAATAATGAGATAAACATTCAAAATACATATGATCCACTTATTTTATATATGTACAAATGATAAAATGTTGAAAAAGGATTCAACCATTCATTTAATCAATGGAATTCCTTAGTTGGTTATATGGATCAATTTATAGGCTTACACATAACCAGATTTTGGGAAAATCGTCCATGTTTAAGAATTATAAAATATTTTATGTTGAAAAGAAATTAATTCATTTTATGTCTATGATAGTCCTAATTTATCTAAACATCCAAAATACTAACATTATCTTTGATTCATTATATAGAAATAATTTTAGAGGATTATATTGATCAATAAAAAAGAATATTATGGTTGATTTGGACTAATTATTTATCTTTGGATATTAAATGAATTAATAATATATTAAATATTGTTTAAGATATAAATTGTATGATTCAAAATAGATTCTTTCATGTTCAATATATATTTATAAAATATATATATATATCCAATATATAATCCTTGAAAAAAGAATTATTTCTTGTAATGAGATAGATGATCAATATTCCATTATATTGGGCTCTTCCACCAATTCAATTTCCCTATAGAATTTTTATCTTGAATTTAATACATCAATTTTCTTGAGATAAATATGATACAATATAATTATACCTCATATATAAAACATCTATGTGGCGTGGTAACTAGTAATCTAGATAGATCGTTTATCAATGTATCTATGTTGGATACCTGGTATTCTATATCCATCCTAATCTTATAAATGATTAATTCTGATACCCATATGATTTTTCTTAATCATTACAACATGTCCTCTATCCCCTCAATTCCATTTTGAATCAACAATTATTTATTGTCTAAACATAATTGTGGGAAAATTATTCAAGGTTTCTGGACCTCTATTAGTTTTAGTGATAATGCTTTATCTTCTGTTCTCAAATAATATTTTTTATAAAAGAAGCATAATGCTGGGATCAAGGGTCAGTTTAGCTCTCTGTATAACAAATTTTCCTCCCTTAAATATTCTCTTTAACCAATCCAAGAATAAAATATATATAATGACTTCTCTTATGGAATCATAATGAGAGAAAAGTTTTTATTATGATAAACAATATTCATTCCATTATGTATTCATTATAGAGGAATGTTTTTAAAATAAATGTCCCATGAATGGTGATAGGAATTCCATGTTATTTAATTCCCTTCAACGAGATTGAAAAATTTATTATCCTTCATCACCACTCAAGAATAATGATCATATCATGGATTACAGGAAGGATCTCTCATATCATGAGGTTTCCTGCTACAAGAATTATTTCAATTGTTCCTTTTTCATTTTTGAGCTTGCAGATGGTAATATTACACATTATCACACCCTAGTTTTTCAAATAATTTTATTGCTTATTTTGTCTTGGCATTGGTTGTTTTTTCCAAAGTTATGGTGTGTCCAAGTTCATATTTTTTATGTTCGGAGAAGTTTTCTGGTTCTAGGCTGGTGCATGAACACTATGCATCTTAGTGGAAGTCGGGTGGATAGTTTGGATACAAGTGCGGTCACTGTTGGAGTGATCAAGGGCCATCGAATGACCTAGATATGGTTGACTAGGACATGCGGGGTGACTGCGCAGTTTCCCACGCTTGAGAGTAATTAAATAAGTTGGTTTAGTGGTGATATAGTGAATAAAAGAGACAACAGGTAAATTTGTATATATGTGTTTATATATATATATTTAGAAAATGTGTTATTTTAATTAATATCAATGTTTAATTATTATTATTATTATTATTATTATTATTATTATTATAAATGATTGATATGAATTATTAACACTGAAGTTTTTTTGGTATTATTGTTATTAATAATATTTTATAATTTATTTTATTTTTATTATTAATATTAATAAATAATTATAATTATAATTATAATTATTGAGGTTATTATTGTTGTATATATATTATAGAGTAATGGTTTGTTATTTTTATTTGTTTTATTTTATTTCATAATTTCTCATTCTATTATTTTTATCTTTTTTCTCTCATTACATTGCTCTCACATAAACCTACGCCCTCCTACCTTTTAACCCATCATGAGAACCCCCCCCCCCCCACTCGGGATATGGTCTTCCTCTCCACACTGCCCACTAGTTGTAGCCCTCCTACTTCACCCGTACAACACTGCACCCCTCCTAAAATGCTCACACAATGTCCCACCACCCCACAAACTACCCTGTTTCACACACCACCTCCTTGCTTCCCACTGGATGCCCGACCTGTTGAGATTCATGGACTCAGTGGGATGTTTATCAGAGATATGGAAGAGGCGTATCAGGGTGTGGTTTTCACACAGGTTTTCTACACTCTCTTAATTGTAATTCATGTTCGGGCATACTTGGATTCTTCTATTCTCTGATTCATAATGGATATTATTTGGGAATTTCCCCATGGTTATTTAATCCTCCGCATGTGAGGGTTTTTCCACGTTAAAAAATCTTGTGTGTTGATTTATTTATTCTGCTTATATCGCTTCCATATTTCGATGGATTTCTCAAGATATTTTTGGCAAGAAATTTTCGGCCCGGATTCGGGATTCTCCCCAAAATGTGGTATTAGAGCGGGTTGGTTCATGCTTGTAGTTTAATGTCAGGATTTTGGACGCTTCAAATAGGATCGCAGATGCGTGCGTGGAGAATAATAAGGTTTAGAAATTAAAGCAGGCTAAGAGAGGTGGTGCACATGTCGGCTCAGGGGATTTTTAGCAGGGGGAGCAGTTTATTCCGGCAGGTTCTCCAGATTATGTGGTGTTCACTATTATGGGGGAGAAAGATGTTTCTGGTTCTTGTTTTGTTCAGCAGGATGAGCAGTATGGTGCAAATACAAATGTGATGAAGATTTAGATGATTGATTTTCTTTTTGCAGGGGGAGCTGATATTTTTTTATCAGAAGTGAAAAAGGACGTCGTCATATTTTTCTGCAGTTGATGATGGTTGGTGTGATACCGACATACGTTCTTTCCAACTGGGTTTGTTGGTTGGTTCCATTCATTAATGTGATGAAGGGGGAGATTGTTGAGATTCATCACATTTATTGATGAGTGTAAAATTCTTAATGGAGGGATTCATCACATTTATTGATGAGAGATGAAAATAATTAATGGGGAGATTTATATCACCATTAATTGAGGATTTTCTCGCAAGATTAATGGATATTTAATTCTCATTATTAATTGATGGAATAATGGATGTTGACTACATTAATTGATGATTATGGATTTGGTGTTTATATAAGGAGGATGTAGAAACATATTTTGAAGATAGAAGGGTGTTCCGGTAAGATTTAGCCAGCAAAGGAAACCCGGGAAGGGGTTGCCGCGTTTGTGGTGGCCTGTGTGGCACGACAATGATGACGCGTCGGCGTCTGACAGGTGCGGTGCAACAACAACACAATCGATGATCGGGGAAACGTATTGAATGTCTGCCTGCTATTGGTGATTAGGAGGTGTGTCCCGATTGGAGATCGGTGGTACATCATGATGGTGAGATCATTCGGGTGTCGCAAACTGGTGCGAGGCTGACGCATGTTCGGGTGAAGATCTCTGAGGTAGTGATGTTTTGTCGATATAAGGGTGACATTATGTCACCGATTGATCTTATGATACATGGCGTCAGCGGGATGTTTATTAGAGAGATGGAAGAGGCGTATCGGGGGGTGGTTTTCGCACAGGTTTTCTACGCTCTCTTAATTGTAATTCAAGTTCGGGCATTACATGGATTCTTATATTCTCTGATTCATAATGGATATTATTTGGAAATTTCCATGTGGTTTTTAATCCTCCACATGTGAGGGTTTTTCCCCGTTTAAAAATCCTGTGTGTTGATTTTTTTATTCTGCTTATATCGCTTCCATATTTCGATGGGTTTCTCATTATATTTTTGGCATGCAATTTTCGGCCCGGATTCGGGATTCTCCCCAACACGACCTTCCTGCCCTGATCTGCAGGTATCACACACATGGAAACCACCTACTTTTAGTGATCACCGCACCACCTCCCTCATCCATAGGATGCCCCATGTCGATGTGCTCTACCTCCGACCCCACCAGCCACATTCACTACATCGGCCGCCAGCCAGCGATGTAGCACCCCAGACCTGCACCTCCCTCGTATGTGACCGCTCTGCTGTCTGCTTCCTATACATCCAACATATTTCTACCTTTCTCATAGATCTGGCCGTGATGAGCCCCCACAAGCCGTTCAGTTGGCCTTGTCACGCAGTGGTGGACTTCATTTCCTTCGGACAACCGACAACAACTATTTTTCCCTAGTTTTTCTAGCACACTCCAATTTTGTTGATAGTTTTTTCCCTTTGAGGTAAGTTTTTTTGTTTTGGTATTATCTAATGTTATGTATTATTTTTTGGGGTTAAATAATAATTTTTGTGTGTCGATTTTGTAATGTATGTTCATTATGGCTTCCTACAAGTGCGGTTTCAGTGCGAACAAGGTTTCACAATATTTTCAAAAGATTTGTCAACATTTTTGGTATGTGGTTCTAGGTTTGATTTTTAATTGATGAATTAATTTTCAGATTTTAATTTTTCTATAAAAGGTGTTTTAGGTGGTTTTCAGTTTGTTTCATGTGTGTAATGTTTTGGTATACTTCTCAAAGAAGATTTATAAACATTTGAATTATTAAATAACATAGATACTATGAGTATATATTTTAAAAAAATTTTCTGAGGTGAGTGTGCTTTTAAATATAGATTTATTTGTTCTTTTGGATTATTTTATGTATTTTTTATGTATTTTAGTTATCTTTTCTGTTGTGGCGCATTTTCATTATTTTTTTCCACAGTCTTGCGATCACCAGCTTGCGCATGTTTGCATGCCTGTGTGAGATGTATCGTGTCATTGTGTTTGGTTTCTGTGTCGATGTAGGCCCACACTACGATCACCATTAAATTTAGAATTTATATGTTTCTTTATATTTTATTAATTTCAATAAATGTGAAATAGTATTATATAATTAATTGTGGAATAATTAATTGATGTAAATGAGACTGTTTATTTTATACATAGTATTTGAATTATTTTTCCTGATGAAATGACGCAATATAGTAAGATTTCAAGATTTTTCATTGAACATAATTCGCTGATATACAAGTGTGCTTTTGGTATAATGGTAAATGTTTTATTTGGATGTCATTGAAAATGTTTTGGGTTCCCTTGAGATAGGTTGTTTGTTTTAAAATTTACAGATGGTCCCTTTGGAACTATGATAAAATAAATTATTTTCGAAAATTTTCATTGAGGTGATATTTTTGTGTAAGATGACTGTGTGAGTTTTGTGTGATATTTGTGCATCGTGACTGGATGATTTACATTTTTTACTGACCCCCATTTTATCACACATGTTGACTTGAGAACCTGGCATAGTATTTGAATTTTTTGTGAATGATTGTTGCACTAGTTTAGATTAGGCAATGGATAGTGCCCCATGGAAGAGACGTTTTTTGTTATTATTTCTATGTTATTAGGCCCCTCAATTGGGACATAACATACGCTAGGGAGTAATGACTTCATTTATTTGGGCATTATTTCATGATGAGTCACATGTACAATACGTTCTTCATTTTTCATGAGCTCCTAGGTACAACCCATGTTCTCTTTAGTAATTATTTGAATGTGAGTGATGATTAAGAGTCCTAGTTTGGTTTCTAGTCCTCGTTGTCTACTTTAACATTTCCCTTATTCTGTGTTGTTTTTTATTTTCCTCTTGAGTAATAACTAATGTTTGGATTTTTAAAATGTTTGTGAAAACATTTTTAAAATGTAATGCACCTTTTCACTTCATATATAAAACATGTTAATTAAATTAAAAAGGAATACAGACTGCTACTATTATTTGAAATGTAAGTGTGTGTGGAAACCAATATTTTAAATAACATAGTTCAAACATGGAATTAGTAAATTCATTGTTCAAATGTAGTGCATTGGGAATAGTTTATTAGGAATGCCTACTGTGTTTTGATACTCATTCCTATAGTGTTTGTCTTGTTTTTATTTTCTGTTGTATGATCTACTCGAGCATGCTCATCGGGGGCTAGTGATGGTTGTGGATTGGTGGGTGACTCTCAGTGTTCCGTGGAGTTTTGGACTTGGTCAGGTTTATATGTGATGTGGGTCATTCTTCCTCTTTTGTGTTGTTTATTTTTTTTATCATTGTTCTAATTTATATTTGATCCTTAGTTAATTTTATTGGGAAATTAATTCCCACTTTCTCTATGTTGATTCCCTGGCGCATGACGCTAGCCTGGGAGGATGGGAATGACACTTAGGCCTTTCTGCAGATTGGATTGGGTGACCAATTCAGGGTTGACCCTGGTTGGTTCGTGAAAAAATGGTATCAAAGTATGTTGTATCTTGAAAAAAACTTTTTTTAGAGCACCCATCATTATTTGGTGTTTTTTCATTGTTGAAGTAGTATAATTGTTTGGACTCAAGGCTTACAGATGAGAAGGAGGTCATGAACCCATGCCCATTCTGAACCCTGGGTTACCATGAGATGTTCGGTTTTGACGATGTCCTTTATTTATTATGGTTCATTAGGTATTGGGAAATGAAATGAGAAATGGGTAAGTGACCACCATGAGTTTGAATAGTCTGAAAAGCCCTGTAGATCTGGGGAAATTACCCTAGATTTTTCCTTGTGATGGTGGTGTGACTAGCATATGGCCGCCAACCATATGTCTCAGTCATCCATCGTTACTAGTTTCCCTTGGCGAATTCTTTGGTTCTTCATTAAATCTAAAAACTATTTGTAATGATTTATTTTTGATATTGTGTAATGTTTAGTTTAAAATGGAAATGACCATTTTTTTTATTAAATTCTTTGTTTTCTTTTTCTTTACTGTTCACCCCCATGATTATTTCAGGAATGACCAACATGAAGCTTTAGGTGGTGCACCCTTGGTAAATCCTCCAATTAATCAACCCATAGACTCTGTCCTCAAGTACGGGAAGCTGAACCCTCCCCAGTTTTATGGATTAGTAGATCCACATGAGGCGGAGGAGTGGTTCAGAAGATTGAGAAGAACTTCGGTTTCATTGGGTTTCCTGATTCATTGAAGGTAAATTTTGATACCATTATTCTTGAAGGTCCATCCTGAAGTGGTGGATGTATGTCTCTCGAAGAAAGCATAGAGAAGATATCACTTAGGAGTTATTCTTGATTTCGTATATAGAAAAATATTTCTTTGAGTTGACAATGATAAGGAAGAGGATGATTTTTTTTTTCTTCAGCAGGGTGTTGAATCGAAAATAGAATTCTATTGACATTTCATATACCTAGTTCAGTATGACCAATCGATTGTTGGAAATGATTCCAGGAAGGCTAAAAAAATATAGAGTGGAATCTGACATGAACTGCACTCAAAAGGGGTATAGCTCAACATAATAATGTTCTCATATATTGTGGGACAAGCCTTCCTAGATAAAGATTAGTTAGAAAGAGGACATGAGGTGGAAAATCCTCCCCTGGCCTTGGGATATAGTGCAGAGGATGGCAAGAGGAATTATGAGAAGCTACCTGATGATGGTGTGTCTACTAGAGGAATTAAGAGTCCTTCATACATGCAGTCAACACCATCAAAGTGTAACGTCTTGATATATCATCAGTGAGGAAATCAAGGCCACAAAAAGGTGATGTTCCCAAGTGCTCTGAAACACTGCCACACTTGTAGACATATGGGTCACTTGCATCAATTCTGTAGAGGTGTTTCCAAGAATCGAGCTGAAGCCACACCTGGCTCATCGAAGGAAACCCCAGCCCTTCATGAAGTGTATGGTTATATGTGGGGATCAATTTGGGGTTATTTCCTTCAGTATTATTTGGATTTAGTTTCTATTTCTTGTTTCACTTTGTGGTTTTTTTCATTCAGTTATAATAGTGGATGTGGTTGATCGTCTTTGAAACCATTATTTTAATGGAAGTGTGATTGGTAAAATTCTAGTAATTGTGTTATGATTGGGAATTTATGAGGCATGAGTATGTGGAATGAGATTATTCAACCATCATTTCTCTATCAATAGGTCCATCAGTGATGCTGGCGCGTAGTCATAAGAACACCAGTGATGTAAGAGACTTTGGTATAGTCTTTGTCATTAGTGTGGAATGGTATGTTTTCTTTTGAGGGTGTGAAGTTGTTGGAATAGTGATGATGGTAGGTTTGACGCCCTATCATTTGGTCCATTCACTTCATCCCCCCACGTGGGTGGGGGGGGGGGGGTGAAACGTTCAGAATGTCTTCTTGTTTGGTTAACCTTGCCAGTATGTATGGTGAGGAGACTCACACTGAGTATCACAAACATACACATGAAATAGTTTAGTGTTAGCATAATCAATATGGTGTGGAGTCTGTTAGATCATCCCCATGTCATTATCTGAGTTTCTTTTCGTGTATTATTTGGTGGCTGGTTGTCTCCTATAGAACCACCTAATGCTATGTTCTTCTTCTAGAGAAAACATTGGGATTTGAGTATACCCAATGCTTCTTTTGGTCTAATGTTATAAAAATAATGTTGGTAGTGGTTTTATTTTCTTCCTTCGTTGGTTGAAATGGATCATATAGGATCTTCGGGGAGGTATATATGTTGTTCTTTTTTAGAGGATGTGTTGTGTGTCCAATGTTTTTTGTGTCAATTTAGATCGATCAACTAGAGGCACTTAAACTTATAGGGTTGAGTGATAATTAGAGTGTTTTATCTATGGTTCAAGATCTGATAATGGCATTCCAGAGGTAGAAAGCTTTATGATTGGGAGATTTGTACAACCCTAGTTTTTTAAATAATATTAATCATTTTTTTGACTTCGCGTCGGGTGTTAATCCAACGTTTCAATGATACCAAGTTCAATGTTTTGATGTCTGTAGAGGTTTTTCGGTTCTAGGCTGGTGTGTGAAATGTTTTTGTCTTAGTGGAAGTCGTGCAGATAGTTTGGATACCAGTGAGGTCATTGCTGGAGTGAGCAGGGGCCACCATCCAACCCGTGCACCATCGACTGGGACATGCGGGGTGATCACGCAGTCACCCACTTTTAAGAGTTATTGATTAAATTTGTTATGTGGTGATATAGTGAATAAATGGGACAATGAGTATATATTTATTTATATATGTCTATATATATAGTTAGCGAGTGTGTAATTTTTATTATTATCAATTATTTATAATTATTAGTGTCAAAGTTTGATATAAATTATTATCACTGATGTTATATTAGCATTATAGTTATTAAAACAGTTTTATAATAATGAATATTGTTAACATTGATATTATTAAATTTATATTATTACAATATTAATTATTGTAGTTATTATGGATGTATATTTATTATAGATAACTGTTTATTTATTTTCTTTTGTTATAATTTCTTTAATTTTTTTCCATCTCATTTTATTCTTTTTTTCCTCTCTCTTTCCTTTATTCTTCCCTAACCCTGCGTTCTTCTCTCTTTCTCCCCATCATGAGAAATCTACCCCCATCTCTGGATCTAGTATTTTTATCCATACTTCCCAAAAGTTGCTACCCTCCTGCTTTACCAGCTCAACGTCGCACCCCTCCTACATCGGCCGCACAACGCCACACCACCCCTTTTCCTACACTACGCTAGAAGCCCCCTCCATTCTTCCCACCTATCGACTGAACCTCCTTCCTTTCTCTACTTGTACCACCTAGCCAGCACCCACCTCCTCCCTATGATCACCGCACCTGCTCCCTCCTCTGTAGGATTCCCCCTATCCACGTGCCTTTCCACTGCCTCGGCCAACCACCTTCCATGCACCGGCCGCCAACCAGCGGCATAGCACCCCGGACCTGCGCCCCCCTCGTCTGCGACCACACTCCCATACACCACATTTATGCCGAACTTTCCCATCTAGAAGATCGTGACTATCCCCTTCCAGTCGATCCCTTGTATAGCCAACCTTGTCTCACTTCGGTGCCATTAATTTCATTCGGACAGCTGACCACAACCCTTCATTTCCCTTCATTTTGACGTCACACTCCCTTTTTGGTGGCAGTTTTCCCCCTGTGTTGAATTGATTTGTAGTTTTTGTGTCATATAATGATAGAGTTTATTGTTTGGGTTTAAATAAAAAAAATTGTCTTTCTGATCTTGTTGTGTAAGTTGGTTTTGGATTCTCGAAGTTGTGGTTGTAGTGCGAATGAGGTTTCACACCATTTTCAGAAGATACGTCAATGTTTGTGGTAGGTGGTTCCATGTTTGGTTATTAATTTTGGATATAATTTTCACATTTTCATTGGTTTATAAAAGAGGGTTTGGGGGGTATTTGAGTTGTTTTCATTTTTGTAAAGTTGTGGTATACATCTCATAACAGATTTCTAATCTGATGTATTATAAAATAATATGGATGCTAGGAGTCTGGTTATTTTAAAAAAAATGTGTTGATATTTTTGTGCTTTTGAACGTAGATTTGTTTGTTCATTTTGATTTTTAAGTCTATGTTTATATATTTCAATCTTATTTGATGTTGCAGTGCATTGGAAATATTATTTTCCATGGTCTAGTGATCTTCATCTTCACCATGTTTGCACGCTCGTGTGAGGAATGTCACGTCGTCATGTTTAGATTATGAGTAGATGTTGGTCCCCCTCTCCACTAAAAATTAAATTTATAATTTATTAGATTACTGATATTTTATTAAATAAACTAAATGATAAATTATATTAGATAATTATTTTTGGAATAATTTCTCGATGTAAATGATGTTTGTAATTTTATAAATGAAACCTAGATTATTTTTCTTGATGAACTGACACACAATTGTTAGAATGCCTATTTGGACATTGAACGGAATTCACATATTTTCAAGCATAGTTATAGTTTTATTGTAAATGTTTTCTTTTGACATGTGATCAAATGTTTTGGTTTCACATGAGAAAGGTTCTTTCTTTTAAACATAACACAAGGCTAGTTTGGCAATTTGATAAAATAAACTAGTTTGGAAAACATTCTTTGAGGTGAATCAGGGGTGTTTTTATGTGTGTTGATTGTGTGAGTTTTTTGTGATGTTTTTTCATCATGACTAGTTGATTTACATTGTCGATTCACCCTCTTTAGTCACACATGTTCACATGAGAACTTTTCATAGTATGTAAATTTTCATTGAATGGTTGTTGCACTAGATTATGTTATGCAGTGGCTAGTAGCCCATAGTATAGAGGGGTTTTGTTATTATTTCTATTGTATTGGTCCCCTCGGTTAGGCCATGTAGGGAAGCACTGGGAGTTAGGGAGTCATGTTTTCATTGAGAAGGGCATGCCTTTCGGATGAGTCACATGAATATTTATTTATGGATTGTTAAAGATCTTCTTTGTTCGACCCATGATTTCTTTAGTACTTATTTATATGTGGCATACAATTGAGAGGCCTAGTTCAGTTTGTTAGTCCTCATTTTATACATTCTCATTTCCCTTATTGAGTGTTGTGTGTGACTGTTATCTTGACTAACAACTAAAGTTTAGATTTCTAAATTGTTCTTGAAATGGTATTTTAAATGTAATGTACATTTTCCCTTCGAACATTAAACATGTTTTTTAAATTAAAAAGATGAATGGATTGTAAATTGTTTTGGAAATGTATGTGTGTGTGGAAACCCATATTTTATATAACATTCTTGAATCATATGATTAGTAAACTATTTATTTAATGGTAGTTCTTTGGGGATAGTTTGTTCGTCACACATGCTGAGTTTTAGAACTCATTCCTATAGTGTTTCTCTTATTTTTTGTTTCGGTTGTAGGTTTTACTCAAGCTTGCAGACTGTGGGAAACAGTTAGTTGTGGATTTGTGAGAGACTCTTGGGGTTTCAAGGATTTTTTGTTGTGGTCAGGTTAGTATGGGTTATTCTTTGTTCTTTCTATTTCATATTTATTATTTATTTTTTGTTGTTTGATCTTATTTAAACTCCTTAGTTTATTTTTATTGGGTGAAATTGTTCTCACTTTATCTCTGTTAATGCTCTGGTGCACATTGCTAGCCAGGGAGGATCATGAATGCCTCTTGGGCCCTGCCGCTAATCTTTTTGGGTGACTGGTTCATGGTCAACAAGGGTTAATTTGTGACACACATTTTATTATATAGGAAGATAGTTTTAGATTGTCATCAATATATTTGATTCCAAAAAATACGGTATCTATTTTTTTCCATAATTTTGAATGATTTCCAATCCTAGATAGATTTGGTTATTTTTCATTCAATCTTATTATGAGATTTTTCAGGTGGATTTCTACAAACATTTCATCCATTTGATTATGGTTGGAACTATTCCTCTAGGAATGAAATCTCAATTTCATGATCAAATACCCAAAGTGGATAATTCTAATAAAATTAATATATATTTGATTGTTTTTTTGGTCGACATAATTTGTAAATTAAATTGAATTATTCAGAAAAATGTGTTATCCTTTGTCTCAAATAATGAATTTTCTCCAAATAAATTTATTTTCATTAATTGTTGGACTGTTAAGGAATTTCTTTCTAGTGCCACATTATGTGTTACTCTACTCAAGAATCTAATTTGAGAAGGTAATATTTCTCTCAAGGATGATATTACAAGGATTTTTTCACAATGGATTGGACAATCATTTGATATGTTATTTAATGTTTTGGTATTTATATCTTACTCGTCAATTCGATTAAAACAAAATTGGGCTCAATTCATATATAATTCTATATCATTAGTCCCCCAAAATGTTATATTTATTTATATATAGGTGTATTATAGGAAGACACACAATCCTATATTATTTTAAACATTTCTGAGGATTATCTTAATAGGATTTTCTCTATCATTGATGGAAATAAGAAATTCAAATTCATTAAGGCGGGTAGAGGACACTCTGCCGCATCTCATAATTTATATTTAGAAGAAATTATTCTATAATATAAAGAGAATAAGATTAATATTTGAAACATCATAAAAGAACTATTTCATTATGAATAAGTCAATGGTTAGTTTTTTTGCTGTAATAAATCATTGAGTGCATCAGTAAGGGGATATATCAAACTAGAAATCTAGATATAATTGTGAATTTTTTCATTATAGATGGTGTTATTCAATTTTTTTATAATGGAGTTGTTTTGTTTAGTGGTAGGTTGAAGGATTTATGAATTCATACAATACATAGTCAAATAAAAATCTTTCCTCATTAAATATTATGTCTCTTTCCATGAATGGACACAGTTTTGTAGTCACATCCATCATCAAATCAACAATTGTAAATTCATTTATGGTTTATTAAGGGTATTTTTCTTTAATTAATAACATATTAAACTATTTGGAAACATTATTTGAGTAGTATTATTCATAAATATAAATAAAATATTTTGGACATGAAGAAATGTTTCATGCCTTATGGCTCTAGGGGACATGGTTTAAAAAAATTGATATTTTAATCCATCATTACTTTACCATTATTATGGATATTGGTCAATGGTAATTGTATGTCACATAGATATCTTCATTCCATATTTTTTAATCAAACTAATTTTTGGAATCTAATTCATTTGAATTCATCTATTTGTCCTAACTTCAAATCCATCCTTTATACTATTTAATTTCATTCATACTGGTTGTTCTCAAGAGAGTCAATTTTGAAATTATGGACTTCAAACTAGATAAGAGTTCTTCTGGTGGAATACATTTTGGAATATGATATAAATACATATTTATCTTTTTATATTTAAGATCAAATAAAAAATATATATCAGCATCTATAAATCATCAGAGATATTCACAATGGACATTGGTTCAATCCCGTAAAAAATTATTTGATTTGGGAACCCACTTAAAATGTAATTCTGACCTCAATGTATTTTTAAAAATATCATGATTCCTCAGATATAAATTTATAGTGGCTGGGAAAATGTCATAAGAATTTTATACATCCTTCATGGTTAATCCTTTTCTATAGATTAACACATGTCAATATTATATATAATCATTTTTTAGGCACTATAAAATTTTGTTGTGTTCTTCAGGTTCTCTCCACCATATAAATAAGTGAATTTTGATCACATATCATGCGCTATGATATAATGTTATCAGTATGGAATGATCAATTTGAAATTTTTGAAATCCCTCTTCACATCACGTGCTCGGAATGATGTCTTATTAATAGTTGATCATCACTTTTGATTTCCCCAAAACTAATGAATCTATTTTGGGCTGAAGCTTCAGAATTTGTCCCCTTATCTTTTCAGATCCAAAATTGTTATTACATGATCTTGTTATGAATTCTTCTTAGAATTAACTTTATCATTTAATTTATTTTTTCAATGAAAATAATTTTATCGAGAATGGTTATTTCCTTAATTAAATGCATTATCCCTTAGTTAAAATGTGTCTTGACATTAGTGTTAAATTTTATCCACCATATGGTATGATTTAAGTTATCTAGATGTACCATTTAATAAAATGGGTGAAAGTATATATTGATGGTTCTTTAAGGGATAATTTGGGTCCTCTGTGTTACAAGACCTTCTTCAGAAATCATCATGGGATATTTTTTTGATGCTTATATGGTAATTTTTGTTTTGACTCCACACATAAGGTAGAAATGATGGGTTTAATTGAGTGCATTTAAAATTAATATTCTATTGGATGGGGTAATATTTGGTTGGAATGTGACTCTTCTATTGTTTTATGAGCTATTAAAAAAATTTATAAGCATCTTATATGGAAGTTAACCACTCATTGGATTACCTTATTGGATTACCATTTCTCTATTGACTACATGGTGACTCATGTCCATATGGAAGACAATTCAGTTGCAGATAGGCTTTCCATAAAGTGTATAAAGGGAATTATATTGGCCTAGTCTAATCAGGTTCCTAATGATCTCATTATCACACTTTTGAGGTATAATTGTAAATTTATTATTTTTAGTCTTTTTAAATCGAGAAATTATTTTAATTATATAAGAGGCCTTCACTTTGGGTTATGGTCTCATCTTGTGAGTTATTTTTCCATAATATCATGATTTTCAAAATATAATATTCTATATTTCATAATTGGTGATATTATTTGTAAGGTATTGAGATAATGGTAATTCTTTTCATAAACTATTGAATTGTTCAATGTTAAAATCTAATTAGAAAAATTTAAAGATGAAATTATATATGATTCTATAGACTCGATGTTAAAATAATTACTAGTTTTCATGAGAAGATCTCATGCCAATATTTGAAGCTCCAAACCATATGATATTATTTTATATATTAGATCTAGATATGAAGAGGTAATTATTTCATATTATCATTATTATATTTTGGGATGATTAAAATTGAAGTCTTCTAGAATATATGTTGATATTATCTACTAATAATAAAAATAAATAAGCAATAATAAAAATAATAGGAAACTATATGTATATCATTCCAGGAGAATGTGATTAAATATACATTTTTAATTATTAAAAACATTAAATCATGAAGAAGAGAGGAAATGATTTTTCATAATATTTTTTCTATCATTTTATCTATAATATACTTTCCATGTATGGAAATTTAGAAAAAAATGGAAGATTTTTTGGCCTCTTACACAAGAAATGTGATCCGAGAATAAAATATAGCAATCCACTAAATTAGACCATGGAATTAATAAGACAATATCATGTTGAGAGAATTTGGACTCTAATATATAAATATGGAGATGATGATAAGGAATAAGTGTTCTGAACTAGTGCGGAATTTGAAAACCAATAAATTTATGCATAAAAAATGGTCCCCAACTATTTCATAAGGACTAATTGAGTTTTGAAGGATGAAGAATAATTTGAATGAATATGTTTCTCATATTTGATCATACTACATGACTTTTTTTAGAAATATATATAGAACATGGAAGAATAAGAATCAAAACTATTGGTGTCTAACAAAAGTGATAAAGAATAAACTAATGCATATTCAATGTTTTATCGTCATACAGTTTTCAAGATATATTTCATTTTATTTTTAATGACAATGTTGATTTTCTATAGTTGTGTTCTAGAGGTATATATTAAGGAAATCCATTAAACAAATTTTGAAATATAATTGGGATGTATTAATGAAAAATAGACACTCAGTTACTTGTTCATTTTTATGCCTATAATGAATTTTTAAGCTCTCATTATGAAAAAGGCTATCTATTGTATTATTGAGTGACATTCTTCTAAAATTATTGATTATTGGTAATAATTGGAGGCAGTGATGAAATCACATAGGATAGTGTATAAAAAACCTAGAGTATGTATCTTATGTTCACATTTTTAAAATATTGAACACATAAACTTGTAATATTCTATTAGTCTTTAGGATGATCCGTTTATAATTCATTTTTAAAATGATGATAATATATATAATAGAAAATAGTTTATTTTGACCTCTAAGAAATATTTGAGTGTAATTAATTTGAGGATATGATCCTTGTAAAATCAAGTTCCACACATTACTAATTTAATTCATTTCACATTGATGCATGATAGGTTAAAAATTGATGTTTATATTAACATAAAAAAGTGGTTTAAAGTACAAAGGGTTAAAATAGTTAATATAATAAATTTTAATTGGTTAATTTGAAAATACATAATTTACACCCCACTTAGGTATATATAAACTAGTCCTCTAAAACCCAAGATTTTCTGTGTAATGTTTTTTAAATATATAAAAAAATTACGAGTTCGTAAAAATTAAAGGCATGTGATTCTGAGGCGCAGTGTGCCCGTAATGAATTTATCAACTTTTTTATGATACGTTCAATGAACACGTGAGCGGCATTTTGTAACTTTTGAATTGAAGCATAGAATTAAAAACTAAGGTCTTCATTGAACTCGCAACGCCGATATTCACTTAAAATGACCTTCACCTAGACCGCAATAGGTCGAGATTAGAAGTTAGTTTTTTTGTTTTACATAGGAGAAGAAAAATAAAAAAAATAACATTATATTTTTCTATTTGATACATTTTTTTAATTATGAAGGTTGCAACCACATGAGGGTGGTCAGGTATTTATGGTTGGGAATTAAATGCCTGATTACACATTTTATGTAACCATCAATCTATTTTATTAATAGGGTTCATTAAACTTAAATTAATGCAAAAAAAATTTAATTAAGAGTTATTTTATTAACTATTCATGAGATAATTAAGGGTTTTTTCACCTTTTGAAAATGGGAGAGGTGGCCTTTGAAGGAAAATAATTTAACAGAGAATATCCTAAAATGAAGAACCACCCCAAATGAAGAATGAGGATGATGCTAGATCCCAGATCAGTATTATCTTGTAGGAGCAATGAACGTCAACGTTACCATCATCATCTTCCGCCTCATGACACCTCGAAGGGATGATTGAGGTAGTAGTGTATTTTATGGTTGTTCTTCACAGATTGAGGTTTATTCCAACCTCTTGAACCATATACTATTGTTCTAACGTGGAGGGTGCGGTCCAAACAAACATTGTCTGGTCCCTCCACATAATTAATAGTGAAATTTGCTTTGTGAGTCGTGATAATGGCGGTGACACAATCGCGCTGCCGAAAGACACCAAGGCGTAGAACTAAGGTGGCATGCATCCGCACCAATGGTAATGAAGGAGTATGCATCATGTCGGATGTGGAAGTGAGAGAACAGCGGTTAGCAAGCTGGCCGTCCGCATGGAGGTATGGTGGTGCACGTCCGGGCCACCAGTTGAGCAGGATGCTGCGGCCTGTCAACCATAGTAGAGCAGGGTGTAGGTCGGCATCCAGCCAGCTGCATAGCGAAGCGGCGGCGAGCGTCCAACCCATGGATTCCAAAGACTTTGACCTCTAGGGTGCATTGGAGGTTGATGGGCGATAAACATCTGACAGGCCACAGTGCAGCAACGGCGTGCGGTTGCGCCGCTGAAAGAAGTGTCAACCATTTCGGTCGGTCTTGTCACTACTTGCGGGATTGCTACTGTGGTCCCCCATTCTAGTAGGGTGACCGAACAACCCTTGGTCCATTCGTAATAATAGGGGGAAACTCCCCCTGGGTTTCATCTAGGGTGGGCCCTGCCATAGCAGACGAACCCCAGTAGAGCGGGCCGCACCGCTGCGGGCCGCACCGCAGCTCATCACGTCTGGCCGACCGCGCCCTGTGGTCTGGGCCATCCCCTTCTAATCCTGGGCCCACCGCCACCCCACCCATCCTAGTTACACTCAAATCGTGTCGGGTCCGCCCATGCTGGGATGGACCGGACTGAGGCCCATCTGGACCTAGATATGCCTTTTTGAGCATATCATGAGATCTGGGTGTCTGTTTGATGAATCGTCTACGGTACCCGAATCCTTGGATCAAGGTTTCCCTTTTGGAATACTCTAAATGGGTTTTAAATCAATTCAGATTCTGCCCCGGTTGGATCGAACATGAATCCAACCAGTCTCTAAAAACAGAAATGCTAAAATCATACAAACTGGGTGTCCAATTATAGTGTCGTCTGTCACATTAGGTCCCTTTTACTTGAAAGACCATTGGGTTACTTCTTTGTGTGTCTTCGTGGTAGTTAAATTATTGATCAATGGATTATGGAGTATAACCTAATGGTATCAAGCATGCTAAGTGCTTGAACACTGTGGCTTGTTGTACTTGAGTAGTCTTCAGATCATGTGTGGGTTATCTTCAGATCCTGTGTGGGTCAGCGCTCATCGATCTTGTGTGGTTCTGTACATACCAATTGTTTTGGGGACAAATCTAGATCATGTGTGGGTCATCATCAGATCATGTTTGGGACATCTTATGATCTTGTGTGGGTTAGTGCTCAGTGATCTTGTGTGGGTCAGCGCATACCAATTCTATGTGGGTCTTCTCCAAATCCTGTGTGGGTTAGCGGTCAGTGATCCTGTGTGGGACAGTGTATACCGATCTTGTGTGGGTCATCTTATGATCATGTGTGGGTCAACATAGATCTTGTGTGGGTAAACAACAGAGCTATTTGGAAAAGTAAGATGATCTAGCAATAAAGCTAATCATCTCTACTTGCGTACTTATGTTATACCTAGTATGAGCTTAGTTTTTACCCTTGTGGAACACATCTTTGTGTGGAAGATTTTTTGGTATTCTTCTTTTTGGAGTTACCTTTGTGGTACTTATCTTTGTTATGATACCTATGTCGAATTCTTCTGTGAGGCATTAACATTTTGGTACTTACCTTTGTGGTGTTACCTTCGTGGTATTCTTTCTTTTGTGGAACATTTGAGCTTTTGGCTATGGTTTGGGCCTTCTGTTTCCTCTTGTATGAAATGGGTTTACATGATAACTTATGTATATGTATTGTCATATAACTATGTATGGTTGAGTATTGTTTCCATACTTTGTGGTTTATACATTGTGGATTTTGGGAGCCCTTTGATGGTCTCAGGATCCCAGTTGAGTATTGATAAACTCGACCACGCATGGGATACTCCTGCACCATTTTGGGTCTTGTGAAGACAACAGACAACACTGAATGAGGAAGATGTTACCACGACTAGAGGATTCAAAGAGGTGGACCTTAGACGGGGAATAACATAGATATGACCATTTTAGATATGTTCCCACCCTCTTGGTTGGATCCTTGGTGGGTGTTCAGAGTAGCTGTATTATGTTTTACTTGTACTTTACAATTGGGCCTATATTCTGGATCCTATACTTACTACCCGAACTCTTTTTACTATACAGTTTACCTTGTGATGCTATCTTATTGTGTGCTTGGTTGTGTGAGTTTATAGGTTATAAAGGCAATGCCTTTCTAGTTTTAGTGATAATATTTATGGATCTAATCCACACCCCCTTTCCTATGGAAAGCGGGCTTGCGGTAGTCATGGCACGGGCCCCGGTGGACAGGGCATGGCAAGTCCATTGTGAATTATAATTTCATAAATTTTTATATAAAATATAATTCATGATGATATTAGTAAAAATATTTTATTCATAAAAACAATATTTTTTTTATATATTTCAAAAAAGGATTATCATTTGGAATAATCTAAAAACATCACCCCATGTAAATTTTATCTTTCTGATACAAAAAGTGATTTCCATTTTTTGTTATTGAAATTATAAATTCTTGAAATTTCACGATTAATTAGTCTATATAATATATAGAAAACTATTTAATTTTTAATAAAAACTATCATTTTATCTAATAAAAAACCATATCTTGTTTCATATAATGATATAATTATATATAATTTAATGAAAATCAATAGAAACAGTTATAATTATCAAGAATATATTATGGAAAAATATTAAATAATAAAATAATTCCTTACATATAATAAAAAAATCATTATTCATGTAAAGGTAACATTATTAACATAAAATAAAAAATGTATTTGGAAACAAATGAGACGAAAAAATTTATGATTATGATGTGTATTTTGATTATTATTTGATATCCTTTGAGAAAAATAAATTAATTTATAATCCTTTGAGGTATATATATTAAAATTATTAATCATGAATATTAAAAAACCCTTAAAGTGAAATTTTATTAAAATATATGGTTTGTTAACACATTGGAAATTAATAGAAACATGATATTATTTTCCTTTATGCATCCCCTTAATTATAGACATTTTTTCAAAACCACTATTATTTATTATATTTAATTTAATTGATTTATTTAGTTAAAATAATTATTATTATGGTACAATTTTTCTACAATAAATAAATAGTAATAATATCTATTATAATGATGTAATCTAAAATCACCATAAAAATTTTTTCTGTAAATATTATTATAAAATTATTCATTTGATAATTCATGGAGATCCATCCTTCATAGAAGGTAAATTACTAATGACAAAATTACCTTATCATCTATCTTAATACATCAACATTAAAAATAATTAAGTGACATTGAATTATAAAATCTTTTAATTGGTAAAACATTTACTTATCATGTATAAATATATAATAATACTATAATGAATTATTTATATAAATCATTGTATTATCAGGTAAATTGTACAACATATTATCAATTATTATAGAATATAATATTCTTAATAAACACCCATATAAGAAATAAATTTTTGAAATTCAATATGTCAACTCTTTTTATAAAAAAATAATATCCAATCAATTTCCTAAATTCAGGTAATTATTATAAAAAATAAGTAATAAATTAGTATAAAATTTTAAATAACATTAATAAATAAAACATTCTAAAAATTACCCATTTATAATATCATACATTGTAAAATTATATAATTCAATTAGTGTCTAAAAATAATTTACTCAACTATAAAATAATTTCTCCAAATGTTTTAAACCTTCCCTAACTGAGTTATTCTCCCTATATTAATTCCAAATACAATAATTTTTTGAATTTTTCTATCACTCATAATAAAAATGTTCAAATAGATAATTATTGATAACCTATAGAAGACATGAATATATTATCGAATATATGAAAAATGAAATTGAACATTAGATAATTAAAATATATTATATCCAGGAAAAAAGAAAATTTTTGACAATATTAGGGAAACATAACCCATAAATGAATGAATAATGGATAAAAATAATTCAAAATACATGGGAAAAAATGTAATAACATTCGGTGTGATGAGGGGGTGGGGTGATCCAGGGGATGAACTATATGATAAAAATGTTAGGAATTGACTATATAATAGAAATGGAAGGCGTAATCCTATAAAAACGTTGATATATATGAGTGAGGTAAGGAATAAACCATTGAATAGAAAAACAAATTATTAGGATGTGTGTTATGTATGGAAAGAATAATTATATTTTATTATAAAAAAATAAAACAATAAAATAAAATAAATAACAATGAAAATAATTAATTTTTTAATTTTTCCACTATATTTTTTCTCAATTTTCTCCTTATCTTCTCAAAAGTGTAATGAAATAATTTAAATTATTTTAGCTTATCTAAATAATAAATATTTATACACACTTTTTTTATTAATTAATGTAACTAATTTGATACAATGAAATTATAAACCCTTAATGATATAAAATTAAATGATTAATTAACTAAAAAATCCACAAATGTAAATTTTTAGTTTACTTAATCATCATTAATAATTATCTTATTTAACATATTTATTTAATCAAATTACTAAAAAATGCGTGTATTTACAATATAATAACTATTTACATTATAATCCTTCTAAATGTATTAAAAGGATTCCATAATAGATAAATGTGGATATAATATCCACCTATGTTGATACCACATGAATGATTTAATTTTAATATTTATTCATTTTTCTCAATAATACATCTTTAGTGATTAACAAATTGAAAATCTATATTATTCTAATTAAAAGTATCATGTTGTGAATGTTTATATTTATGAAATCCTTTCATAATCTAATATGATCATTCTTAATTATTCACAATTCTATTCTCATTCAATAACAATTAAAACATGAAATCTTCATCTAAATATTAGTAGGGAATCAAAAAAAATTATAATTGATGCCATTGAAACCATTATTTCTTTTTATTAATCATCCTTTTCAACACTCATTAAAATAAAACAACATAACAATAAAATAAATTCTTCTATCCTAACCAAATACCACTTATGATCTGTTGAAATTTTTTATTTTTTGATACCAAACATTGAACAACCATGTCACTTTGTGGTGAATATATTTTTTATATGGTAACAAGAACACATATTATCTGTATAATAAATAGATTCTACGTTGTTTAGAAAAACAATTTTGTTATACTAAAATATTAATGGATTTACCAAACATTAAAATTCATTCAAAGAGAATAGATTAATTTTCAAACAATGAAATTTCCATATATTTTAAACCAAATCTCTTGAATTTATTAGATGATCACATCATGTCTATAAAAAATTATTATAGTTTCTTCCCAATCCATATAATAATGAATTGGTATTTGAAATATTTTTTAAGCTATTAAAGAACCTTTCAATTAAAAAAACTGAATAGTACTTTCCAAAATTTACCCATAACACCATCATCCATAGTATATGTATACAACATATCTAAATTATTTCCATTAATTGCAATGGTTTTTCTATATTATGATCTAATGAAATTACTAATTGAATATTTTCTTTCAACCTAATAGATCAATTTTATAATTTTATGTTCAACACAAAATACTTGAATTACCAGATTATGAAAATGATAATTCCAATGATACTTATATACCTGTATTTTATTTTTATTAAGGGGCATAGATTATTGTAAGGCCCCAACCTTAAACATTATATAATCATGAGATATGAAAAATAATTGATTGTAATTCACATTGAGGATATTTTAAGAATTAGGGAATTATAAAATAGATCATAACTCATACACATCAATATGATTATTAAAATCTAGATACTTCTACTCACTATTGAAATTATTAATAAAATCATTTTAAAAAGAAGAATTTATCATACCATGTTTAATACACATGAATTTTTTATTATCCCATTCATGACACAATTTTAATTTAATTAATGTGAAAAAAATATCAAAATATGGGATGGAAATAAAATTCATAGTAAGGGATACACAAAGAAGGAAAACAGTTAGTCTCTGGAAAACATGAAATCCATGAATATATTAACATAAAGTAATAAATTTCACCTTTAAGAAGTAGTAAATATACATCAATGAACATAAGATATTTTGTTACACATTTTTAACAAATATATTAATGTAATGGCCATATAAATCAACATATAATGTATGAATGTTAATTTGAACATAATCATTCTTAAATTGAATAACCATTCAGTCGACTTCCACACATACAACTAAATCGAATATCTCTATGGCGATCATCTATAAATAATTAATTTGAGTTTATAACATAACCACGCATCCATAAAATATTAAAGAACCACTGATCTTTGGTTTATCATGTAACTACTAGTCTTTAGTTTATCACATAACCATCTGTCAAATTTCCAATGTCTATTATATAATCTTAGCATAAAATATTTGAATTATCAATATTTCTCTAAAAATATCAGTTTTAATCAGAAGTAATCATTACATTTTATTGAAATAGTTAAAAAAACATTCAAAACATTTTTTACCAAAACACCAAAAAATTTAATAATGAATTTATTTTCCTTCGTAAAAAACATTAAGGTGTATAGTGGTTGTCCAATATCAAATAACGGTTACGGTGGACGAGGCGTCATTTTCAATGAATATTTTTTTTTAAATATTTTTTTTCATTTAGTAAAACACTTCATAGAAATAATATACCTTTTAAATTAAATTAAATTTAAAAGGGGATTATTATACAACGTATGAAGAAGGTCATGATTAAAATAAAATATGGCTCAATGAAAGGGTTCTATGACGAAGTGTGTTATAATGAGTCTGACATGCCTCATTCATTATGAAATTTCTAGAATAATAAACATAGGTTAATTTATAATTTATTTATAATCTTATTTACATTTATTATTAATTTTTTATCACTTAAAAATATATTTTATCAAATTGTTTATTATTTGAGTTTATATCAGATGTTTTTTCGATGTTCAGTATTTGAGTCAAAAAAGAACTTGTTTTATGAAAATTATAAATTTGGTCATAAATCAATTATATATAGACTTTTTTCATTATTTACATATAATATATTTCCCTTATATATTTAATTTATAATATTCTATAATAGTTGGATTTAATAAATGAAATTCATCGTTCATGGAGACAGTAGGTCATACGTACTCATGAAAGCAACATTCATTTCATTGACATATTAATGGAATAAAAAATAAAATGTACATAGGTTTATTATACTAATAGAATAATATCAATTTTATATATGTTATATATGTTTCTTAACTCAATAATTTATATGTTTTTGTGTGTGCCATCAAAATTTCATATCATTTAGAGGGGCGGTTGTCCACATTTCATCAAATGATTATATCTTATTTACACAGAATGGAAAAAATAAATTTATTATGTAAATAAAAATGTTATAGGAATAAAAGAAATATAAAAGAAATATATATAATATATAAATAATGTTCAATCATAATGTCCACCATGTGACATGGTAGGATAAAATTCAGAAATCATCATTTCATGAGGGAGTAGTTCGTCGTACACAGAAACAGTATGTTCTATATCAATTAGATAGAGGTGCGTGTATGTGTAGGTTGAAACCATACCACAAAAACATCCTATTATATTTAGGATACTTGTTTTGATAAAAAAATAAATTAATTAGTATTTTTTGGGGTTGGATATGGAAAATAAATGAACGGATCTTGAGAGAAAACATTACCTCTAAATCAAGTTACTCCTTTTGATTTTATCCAAATAGAAATCTTGAATTTTCTTCTATATAAGGTAATGATTCTAGGATGAATGGATGGATTTTTGAGAGATTATTAATCGTTGAATTCCGTTTATACAAGGGGTTTTAGAGGTGTTTGTATGTAGGTAGATGTGGTTGGATTTTATAAGAAGGGGGAGGGGAACTTTAGGATAGACTTGAAAAATTATTTATTATAATATTATTTGGGAATTTTTCAAGTCAAAAAGTGATAAATGTATAGGATAAAATGATTATTGTTCAAAAATATCACAACCAAAATGTTTTATACAAGTTTAGATGAAAAAATTAACCTTATCTTTTATCTTTAACCCTTAGTTAAAAGCAATTACTCTTGCAATGTAATCTTGTATTTTCGTAATATATGGTTACTATACTAACTATAAAATTCCTAGAGAACAAAAACTATATAATTAATAAAAATTTTAACATCATAAAATTTAGTTCAAGAATGTATTATGTCATGACCCCCTCCCCACAATGGGTACCCCTCATTGGTCAGCAATGAGAGAAGGGAGATAATGACCCCCAAGTACTGCCTCAAGTAGGCCCCAGGTTGGTGACTAGCACCAAGGGTATAGTAAACACACAAATGCGAGGCATTAACCTCTATGATAACACATGCAGAAGATAGAGATAAGATAGCAACCAAACAACTCCATATAAGAATAAAAATATAAAAGAACCCCCATGTGAAAATATGTAATGTCATTCAAATGAACTGCAACTGGATGGGGAAAACAATATTTACCCAAAAAAATGTAAAACAGCAGCAACCACAATCCCAAAAATATCCTGTAACCACAAGCTAGTAGTAACCACCCTGATCTCCAGCCTACTCTATGTGACCTGAAACTCAGTTTATATATACATCAGGTGAGTATAAAAGTATACTTAGTTGTATCCTTCCCGAAGCCTCACATGAAAAATTAATGAAATCATGCTAAAGCACAATGAACAACAAGTGAAACTAAATCATCACCCAAATAGGTATACTAAGCTCTCATCCTCACCATGGATACTCTCACTATGTAACACATACAAGAATATATCATATAATAAATAATATCAAGGGCACCCTGCTTCTACTTCCACACTAGTTTTCCACTTTTGCTCAACGTCGCACGTCCTGAGCATCTCTCTCCAAAAATTCTTGCCTGCAGACACTTGGGCGCAGCACCACAATATGCACCACATGCAACAAAACCACCATGTCGACACACCAAAGATACCAGGTAGTTTTTGGGAGCCAAGACAGCTCGCATAACATGTATCATATGTCAGGTATTATACATCAACCCATCACAGCCCATACACCTAGTAAGGATCCTCAAGCCATCACAGCCTATACATGTTACACCTATAGTAGTACATAGAAAAATATATCCAGAATATATTTTTTGAATAAAAACATTCCATTATAGCCCTCTACACACATATATGAGGAAAAATAACTAATGTGCCTACCGGCACAAGTAACTACCAAGAGATGAGAGCGAGGCCAAAAGGGGTAATCATCCATCCATCATCCCAACGGAATGTTTGGGAAAACACCCCCCAGGGCTCTGAATCCCCTGGCTATCAGTTTCCCTTACTGACAGGGTGGAGTAGCATATAGAAAAAGAAAAAGAACAGAATATACTATAAATCCCAACCACACTATGGGCATAACCTAGTTTTAGACACAAATACAGCTAACGTCTCGCAGACTCCGGGCAGCTACTTCTAAAACTAGGTATCCTATAAGCACACAACCATTTAAAGATATTTATAATATTACATCATTCCATTTTAATCAATTCCATTGTATGTTAATTAATTCTTAAAAAAATTAACTAACCATGAATAATTCCACATTAAATTTCATTAGCATCACACCCAATGTCCATTGTTCCGAGAAAATTACAACTACATCATTATGTTCCAACAACTCCATCCCTATGGGTTAACACCATTTATTCAATTATTCAAGATAGAAAATCATTCGCACATTCCTAGGCATTATATAAAAACATTCTATGTTACTAAACACAAGTTGGGTCAACACGGTGAGTAGATGAACTACCCATCAAGTATTTTCCACTTATAGCATGTGAATATACCCATCCTTCCTTGAGAAGCTAAACACCGAAATCATGTGGCATACCCCGCATGTATTTGCCTCTTTCAGAAGAATGGTAAGTAAGACCATATGCCTTGAGTAGTGGGGAAAAGTAAAGCAGAAAAACAACCAAAGAAAAAGAAATCATCCAACAATAACATTTATCCCATTCAATCATCCCTGGTGTCCTCCCTAACACCCACAAGCTTAAAATGATGAATCTCACCGCTCTAAGTGTCATCTGATTCCACAACCAAAAAGGCCTCCATGTCTCCACATATTACAACAACCATCGGGGATCACATTAGAACACATGTAGCAGTAAAACAAACATCTTTACAATTGGGATCTTTTCCCTTAAACAAACAAGAGGGTAACTATGAACCTGAAAAAAAAATTAACTTTTAACAACCAACAGGTCTTTAATCCATCTTGGATTAATAGATTTATTATTCGTTGGTTTTAAATTTGGGAAACCTAACAATAAGCAATCAAAAATAAATGAACATGCATACTGCACCAATTTTATTAGCATCAAATTACAATAAAAACCAGATTCATTTACAAGCCTCGGTATCTTTAGCCGAAAAATTAATTATTAATCCATGTTTACGTTCTTTAAAAATTTCCATCTTGAATAAGCATAAATATCACACAATCTAGAAAAAACAAGAGGCAATAACATACAATCGATATCAATTTATTTATCTGGTTCAAATATTTATTAAGTCAAATCTATTATCATCAAGTGGGATAAAACATGCTAAAGATATAGTTTCACATAAAAGAAAGAGAAGAAACAAATCCCCTACCTCAAAAAGTTCCCCATGTTTGTTATACACAAAACGGGTCACGATCATCCTCTATCGACAACTGTATCCACCCGAGGATGCCACAGTACGGCCACACCAAATAAACCTCACAAAAAAACCCAATAGATGTATGTATATTTCATGCTATAATATGAAAGTAGTAATAGGAGAAGATGGTCCCCAATGTAATGACGATAAAACATACCTTATATCGAAGATTGATCGATATAGCTTGGATGCATCAAAACAGAGCAGAACCAATCTGAGGGTTAAAGTTTGATTATGAAACTCCTATGGTAAGGATTCAATGGTTCTAGTATCTCATAGCCAAGAAAAATGAGGAAGAACAAGGGAGGATGATATCTTGTCCATTTTGAATATTTAATGGGGCGATAGTTTAAGGTACGCTAAATTCCCCATTAAAAGAGGATCACAATAAACCACGTAGTTTGACCAAGTAAAAAAACATCACAAGCCATAGGAATAATTAATATAGGATTTATGGATTTTGAATCGGCCTTAAGATTCCTTAAAATGAGGCTTTAAATGCATTTTATGTCAATGGAAAACGCCAAAGGGGTGAAATAGTAGGAAGCTGGGAATACTATTCATGAACCTCACTGTTAGAACATTGTTCATGAACCTCACCGTTAGAACCTCACCGTTAAAACACTATTCATGATCCCCATTAATAAAACAATATTCATGAACCTCACCATTAGAAAAATGTTCATGAACCTCTCCTTTAGAACCTCACTGATTGAACAATGTTCATTATACCTCACCGATAGAGCACTGTTCACTGAACCTCACCGATATTCCACTCTTCACTGAACCACACGGATAGAGCACTATTCACTGAGCCTCACTGATAGAGCATTGTTCACTGAACATCACTGATAGACCACTGTTCACTGAACCTCACCGATAGAACTATTCATTGAACCTCAATGATAAAACTATTCACTGATCCTCAACGATAGAATTGTTCAGTGAACCTTACCGAAAGAACTGTTCACTGAAACTCACTGATAGAACTGTTCACAAAACCTCACAGATTGAACTATTCACTAAACCTCACCGATGGAATGATCACTGAATCTCATCGATTGAACTATTCACTAAACCTCACCGATAGAACTGTTCACTAAATATCACCGATAGAACTATTCACTTAATTGGAAATTTGGCTTAGTGTTGGGGATAAGTCACCTTGAACACCCGGAACACCTCAAACACCACATTTTCAAAAATTAATGGACTAGATAGGTCCATTCCATTACATTAGAAACCGGTCAAAACATTCTTGTCCTCGGGAATTTCAAACCAACTAATGGAAAAACTAATCGGGGTCCGAACAACCACCCATCGAGATACTTCTCAAAAGAGAGAAATCAATAAGAAGCAACAAAATAAATTCATATTAAAAACATGAAAGGTCTAACCACAAAGGGGACATCATTACATGAAAGGAGTTAATCATTAAACAAATATGGGTACTGATCACGTATTTGTGGCTCACGTTCCCATGTACTCTCCTCCATACCATCGTGTCGCCAGAATACACGAACTAAAGGGATAGAACGCCTGTCCAACACCTTCTCCTTACGGTCTTGGATCTCGACAGGTCACTCCTCGTAGGCTGCATCATCATGAACATCGATCTCTCCCCAATTGATAATGTGAGATTCATCATGAAGACAACGATTGAGCTGTGATAAATGGAAAATATCTTGTATCCATCTCATCTTTAGGGGAAGTGCTACTCGATATGCCACAACTCCAACATAAGGAAACTCCTCGAAAGTCCCAACAAACAGGGGATAAAGCTTACTTCCACGACCAAAACTATGCTGACCATGATGGGGATTCACCTTCAAAAACACATGATCCCCATCAATAAACACTAAGGGAATCCTTTTTTGACCAGTATTTGGTTTCTGATGATCTTTCCCTCTCTTCATCATTCCAAGAATCACCTCAACCGTCTCTGTTGTATTCTAAACTAGTTTCAGTCTAATAATTACTGACTCATCGTCCCCAATACAGTACAATAGAGAACGACATGGTTGACCATACAAGTCTCCAAAAGGTTCCATACCGATGGTGGAGTGAAAACTATTATTGTAATCGATCTCTACCATGGGTAAGTACCTTATCCATGAGCATCCAAAATCAAGAACACAAGAGCGTAACATGTCTGTAAGAGTCTGGATTGTTCGCTCTGTCTGACCAACCATTTGTGGATGAAAAGTAGTGCTAAGGCATAGTTGAGAACCGAAATAATGTTGGAGGCCTCTTCTCACCCTGGAGGTAAAACTAGGATCTCGATCCGAAATGATCATCGTAGGGACTCCATGATGTCTCACCATCTCCTCCGGATACTACCTTGACAAAACATTCAATAATCTTGACTCCTTGATCGATATGAAGTGGGAATATTTTCTTAAAATTTCCACTACAACCCAAATAGCATCATGTCCTCCCGGAACTCTAGGTAAACAAGTAACAATGTCCATTAAGATGTCCTCCCACATCCACTGAGGAATCTCTAATGGATGGAAAAGACCACCAGGAACACGGTGTTCGGCCTTCACCTTTTGGCAGACTAAACAGTGAGACAAAAATGCTACAAACGCACGCTTCCGCCCATGCCATCAAAACTAACTCCTCAAGGATCGGTACATCTTTGTCATGCCAAGATGTAATTCTATAGGAGAACAATGGAACTCTCGGAGAACCGTCTCACACACCGTCAAGGGAAAAAAAATCCTTCCATGATACAACACTCGATATTGTTCATCCTCCGACCAACCATCAAGGGCCTCACCACAAACAACTCGGTCTCTCCAAACCTCCAACTCTAGATCTCCCAACTCGGTCTCTTCCACCTTATGAATCAGGGATAACTATACCATCATCTGAAAAAGGAAACCTCTACACCCAACATTTTCTATATTAAGATTTAATGCTGACAGTTCTTTTACTAATCTCCATCAATCACCAGATTCATGAACAACATCACTACGTGACTTTCGGCTCAGCGCATCAGCTATAACATTTCCTTTTTTAGATTTATACGATATTTCAAAGATTTATTCCTATGAGAACTCCATCCACCATCATTGTCGTAAGTTCAAGTCATGCTGGGAGAAAACAATCCTCAAACTCTTATGATCGGTGAAAACCACAAAGAGCTCACCAATGAGGTAATGTCTCCATAAATTCATGGAAAACACCATGGTCGCCCACTAAAAATCATGGGTGGCATAGATGCGTTCATGGGGACACAATTTCCAAGAACTATAAGAAACAACTGACATCTACTGCATGAGAACACAGCCTAGCCTCAGATGTGAAGCATCACAGAAAAAATAAAACTGAACTCCCTCAGATGGAAGACAAAGGACTGGACCACTTACTAACATTCCCTTTAGATACTTTAAAGCTTCCTGAAACTGATCAATCCATATTAATGCTTGATCCTTCCTAGTCAAAGATGTCAGAGGATTCACAACTCATGAGAAATATACTAGGAACCCCCTATAGTATCCTTCGAGACCAAGGAAACATTTCACCTCTAACAATGTCTTGGAGGCATCCCAAGACACAACTGCTTCTATTTTTGATGGATCCATAGCTGCTCCTTCTTGGGAAACAACATTCCCTAAGAAACAATGTTCTTGATCCCAAACATCACACTTCGAAATCTTATAAAAAGCTGATGTTGACGAAGAACTCCCAAAACTGCATGTAAATTCTCTACATGCTCCTCCACAAATGTGGAGTACACAAGGATGTCATCAATGAAAACTACCAAAAATTGTCCAGGAAGTCACATAACATCGAATTCATCAACACCATGAATAAAGCTGGAGCATTTTTCATGGAAATTGGCATTACCATGAACACATAATTCCCATGCAGACAATAGAAAGCAGTCTTCGGGATATCCTCATCATTCACATGCATCTGATGATATCATGACCACAAGTCGATCTTTGAGAACCAACATCCACAAATCAGTTGATTGAATAAATCATCAATCCGTGGAAGAGGATAGTGATTCTTTATTGTCACTTTGTTTGAGAGACCGTAATCGACACACACCTGCAAAATGTCGTCAGCCTTCTTTATGAACCAAACTAGAGCACCACATGGTGACACACTTATCCAAACAAAACTACATTGTACCAGCCCATCAAACTGAATACGTAGCTCTCGTAACTCATAAGGGGCCATCCTATATAGAGACATAGATATAAGAGACAGTCCTGGATGTTGATCAAGCCCAAAATCGATCTCTCGTCGATGGAGTAATGATACAACCACTTCTAGAAAGACGTCAGGGTACTTCTATACCACCCTTGAAAACACCAATTGTTGAACCTCTGAAGAACTCAGTATCATCTCAGACATCATGGATGATAATGATGTAATAAACCTATGACCCATCCTAGGGTCTCTCTCACTAAAAAACATCACTTTCTCTCCATCCACAACAATGAAAACGAACTTATTCATGATGCAATCCATGATAGCCTACACCGAATACAACCAATCCATCTCGATTGTAACATCATATGGTTGTAATTGTAAATATAGGAAATCTCCCCAAGAGAATTATTTCCCCAACACTAGCTCATTATCTTTACAAACATCAATCAAGTCAGCTCGACCTCCAACTGGCGTAGTCAACGCCAAGGGAACTGGAATCCTCTCTACCTCAAGTCCCAAAGCATGGACAAGGGTAGGTGATATTAAGGAGTGTGTTGCTCCTAAATCAAACACGGCATACAACATGGTAGAAAAAAAAGAAAAGGGAACCTCAAATGACGTCTAGATCACTTAGAGGTGGAAACGCTAGAGCATGAAGCTGACCACAACCTCCATCACAGCCTATCTGACCCTGATGAAAACCACCACCACATCCGCTCTCTACTTTAATAGGTCGATGATCATTATAGGGATGTCCTATGCCTGACCCATTTACCCTATACTGATCTAAAGCTGGTGCAACTAGATTTTATTGCCTCGTCTGGAAGTGCATCAACAGTGGAACCTAAAGTGTAGTGCCCATTGCAGGATGGCCACTTTGAAAGGTCGGGAACTCCCACTGCTGATGGCCTCGACCACCATAAGAGAAACAAGCTCTTGATCCCATGGCATAAGCCTAAGAGTTACTGCCTCTAGAGAAACATGATGTGAAGGGATTGGACCTACCACTGGCTAAATGGAAACTTATTTGCATTGAAAACCGAGAACCATGTACCACAACACTTCATCATGATGAATCGTGATGATTCCCCTCCCATGATGATCTGGTCCATGCCAATGTCATCTTGACAACATATTCCCTCTCCAGTACCACAAGATATGTTTTCTTCATAAATGGGTTATTCTGGCGCTGGATCTCTGGACGCAAAGCCTCCTCAAAATGCCTCGCACTACCCTCCTCATCTAGCAGCAGGTCTAATGCATTTCGTAAAAGGGTTCTGAAATGGATTCCAAAATCTCGAACACTGGAGCTCCCCTGTCGAAGTGTAACATGCTCCTGGCGACTAGATGACTTCACAGTCAAAGAATGATACTTGACTATTACCCTCTCTCAAAACTCCACCCATGATATCGTTGACTCCTCAAGATCCCCGAGGAAAAAAACCACCACTGCCTCGCTGCCCCACACAGCATCGTCACAACCGTAGACAGCCAGTACACTATCTGAGCACGAATCGATTTGAAGGAGACCTCGACCTCATCTAACCAGTCTTCCATGAAACTATCTGAAACAGAGCCCTATTTTTTCTTCAAACTCTGGCACTGAAACTCTGGGAGTGTCTTCCTCCATGTGTTGTCATCATGAACCTCTACCCTAGGGAGATCTGTTGAAATATCGTGGTCGACATTTTCTGCACAAACCTGAAGAGGATGTCGACCTAGAGACATACAAATAAAATAACAATATTTAGAGTTCCTAAACTAGGAAAATGGAAGACTGAACATTAATTAATTAATTTTTTTCTTTTATACATTTTAGGATAACCTATCCCAAGGTCTACCCATTCAAACACAAGCAAAAAGAAGAATGATGCATGATCTTTTCCCAGGTCTCTACCTTGAAAAAAGTACCACCATTTTAGTAGCAATTGCAAACTTAATGATCCATACATCAGATCATCGGGGGACCTAAATGCCTATGTCTCATCCAGTCTCCAGTTTTTAACTCTCTTGATAAAAATGAAGGACATTGTTGCCCTACTAACCCATGCATCCTCACATGTGAACCGAGGGTAGAATAAACACACAAATGGAAGGAATTACCATCTAAGAGAACACATACATAAGAGAGAGATAAGATGGACAACAACCAACTCCACCTCATAACTGAAATATAAAAGAAAACCCATGTGAACATATGTAATGTCATGAAAATGTACTACAACTGGAAGGTGAAAATAGTAAGTACACAAATGAATGTAAAACAACAACAACCACCAGCCTGAACAGCTCCTTCAAGCACAAGCTAATAGTAACCTGCCAGATCTCCAACCTTCTCTAAGTATCCTGAATAACTTTTTATATATACATCAGGTGATTTTAACAATATACTTAGTAGGATCCTCCCTGAATCCTCTCGTGAAAAAGTAATGAAAGCATGCTAAAGCACAATGAACAATAAGTGAATCTAACTCATCACCAAAACAGATATACTACGATCCCATACTCACCAGGGATACTCTCACCATGTAACACATATAAGAATATATCATATAATAAATAATATCAAGGGTACACTGAAAAAACATCCCCACTAGTCTGCTGCTTTGCCACTACATTGCAAGTCCTGAGCATCTCTCTCCAAAAAGGATTCCCCACAGACGGTTGGGCGAAGCACCACAATATGCACCTCGTGAAACAAAACCACCATGTCCACACACCAAAATAACAAGGTTTCTTCTAGGAGCCACCACATCAGGCATAACATGTATCATACGTCGGGTATTATACCTCAAGCCATCACATCACATACACAGAGTAAGGATCTTCAAGCCATAACAGCTTATACACGTTACACCTATAGTAGTCCATAGAAAACTATACCAAGAACATATCTGTCTGAATAACAACAACCCATTACATCCCTCTACACACATATATGGGGAAAACTAAAAAAAAGTTCTTGCGAGCATAAGTAACTCCCAAGAAAAGAGAATGGGCCCAAAGGGGGTAGCAAGACATCCATCCTCTCACCAGAATGTTGGGGAAAACACCCCCCCCCCCCCGGGACAAGAATCCCCCGAGTGTTAGTTGCCCTTACTAACAGAGAGGAGTAGTGTATAGAAACACAAAGAGTACAGAATATACTATTACTCTCAACCACACTATGGCCATAACCTAGTCTTAGACACCACAAAAGCTAACGTCTCTTAGACTTCGGGATGCTAATTCTAAAAATAATTATTCTGTATGCACAGAACCATTTAATGATTATTATGGTATTACATCATTCCATTTTTATCAGTTCCACTATATGATAATTAATTCATTAAACCTTAATTAACCATGACTAATTCCACAGTAAATTTCAATATCATCACATCCAAAGTCCATTGTTCCTTCAAAATTACAATGTCATCATTATTTTCCAGCAACCCCATCCCCATGGGATAACATAATTTATTCAATTATTCATTATGGAATAACATTCTAACTTTCCCAGGCATTCTACAAAAACATTCTATGCTACTAAACACAAGGGGGCTCAACATGGTAAGTAGATGTACTACTCGTAGAGTCTTTGCCACTTAAAGAAAGAGCATATACCCATCCTTCCTTGAGAAGCTAAACACGGAAAGCACATGGCATACCTTGTGTGTCTTCACCTATTTCAGAAGAAGTGTAAGAAAGACATGCGACCTTGAATAGTGTGGAAAAGTAAAGCAGATAATCAACCAAAGAAATGACCAGTATAAAAAATCACATCTATCCCATTATATCATCCCATGTGACTTCCATGACACCCACGTGCATAAACTGATTCATATCGCCACTCTAGGCGTGATCTGATGCCACAACCAAAAAGGCCTACATGCCTCCACATATTACCACAACCATCTAGGCTCAAATCCATACACAAGCTACAGTAAAACAAACATCTTCACAATAGGGCTCTTGGCCCTTAAACTAACAAGTGGGTAACTCAGAACCCTACATGAAATTATGATTTAAAAACCAAAAGTTATTTAATCTTTCTTGGATTAATAGATTTATTATTTGTTGGTTCTAAATTTGGGAAACCTAATAGTTAGCTATAAAAAATAAATGAACATGATTACTGCACCAATTTGATAAACATAAAATTACTACAAGAATAGGATTAGTTTTCATGCCTCTTTGTCTTTAGCCAAACATTTATTAATTATTCCCAGTTTAATTTCTTTACCAATTTCCATCACGAACAAGCACAAATATCACACAATCTAGCAAAAACATGAGGCAATCACATATGACCGATATCAATTTATTTATCCGGTTGAAATATTTATTATGTAAATTCCTTTTAAATCTAGTGGAATAAAACATGCTAAAGAAATAGTTTCACATTAAATAAAGAGAAGCAATGAATCCCCTACCTCAAATAGATCCTCACATTCTTTATCCACATAGTGGGTCACGATCCTCCTCTAGCGAGGACAACATCCACCTGAGGAATCCATGGTATGACTGCACCAACAAAACCCCATGAAAAACCCCATTAGAAGCATGAAAATTTCATGATATAATATGGAAAGGAGTAATAGGAGAATATGACCCTCATAGTTATGACGATAAAACATACCATATATCGAAGATTAATTGATACAGCTTGGTAGCATCAAATCAGAGCAGAACCAATTTGAGGGGTAAAGTTTGATTGTGCATCTCATATTGGAATTAATGAAATGTTCTAGCTTATCATAGCTTAAATAAAAGAGGAAGAACAAGGGATTAATATATCTTGTCCCTTTGGAAGATTTAATGGGGTGATGGTTTAAGATACAATTATATCCCTATTAAAAACATATCCCATTAAACCAAGCTGTTTGACCATGTAAAAAAAATCCCGAGCCATAGGAATAATTAATATAGGATTTATGGCCATTGAATCGGCCTTAAGAGTCCTACAAATGAGGCTTTAAATGCATTTTACATCAAAGGAAAACACTAAACGGGGGAAACTGTAAGAAGCTAGATACATTGTTCATGAACATTGCTGTTAGAACACTATTTATGAACCTCACCATTAGAACCACACTGATAGAACACTATTCATGATCCTCATCGATAGAACACTGTTCATGAACCTCACCATTAGAACACTATTAAAGAACCTCACCGTTAGAACCTCACTAATAGAACACTGATCACTAAACCTCACCGATACAGTACTGTTCACTGAACCTCAACGATAGGCAACTGTTCATTGAACCTCACCAATATACCACTGTTCAATAAACCTCACCAATAGAGCATAGTCACTGAACCACACTGATAGAACATTGTTCACTGATCCACACTGATATAACATTGTTCGCTAAACCTCACTGAATGAGTCGTTCACTTAACCTCACTGATAGAATTATTCACCGATCCTCACTGATAGAACTATTCACTGAACCTGACTGATAGAACTATTCACTGAACCTCACCAATATATGTGTTCACAAAACCTCACATATAGAACTGTTCACTAAACCTCACCGATAGAACTATTCACTGAATTGGAAATTTGGCTATGTGTTAGGGATAAGTCACCTTGACCTCCTAGAACACCTCAAACACCAAATTTTTAAAATGGAATGGTCCAGAGTGGTTCGAGCTATTAAATATTATATATTTAGGAATTTTATATCATTTATAAAATTGTATTTTTTTAAAAACTCATTTATATCAATTGGGACACTATTTTGAAATTTATTTTTGTTAATGTCATAGAAACGTTATTCGTTCAATCCAAAGGCATTAACTCATCCCACACAAGTCAATGTCAACCAAAAAGTGTCTATTGCATCAAAATATTCAAATAACATTTATTTTAACATTTATAATATTATTTATTTGAATATTTCATTTATAAGGTAATTTCATCACCATCATTGTGTAATGATTGTTTTTATTTATTTAATGTATAAAAATTTTATATTTAATACCATGATTTAGTAAATAATTTTCCATTTATAGTTAATATTTATAGTCATAGAGAACAGTTATGTAACACTATATGAAAATTTCATTATTAAAAGATACATGATTATGTTATTTTCCCTTTTTATTTTAATTAAATATTATAAAATGTCATTTTCACACACAAGTGGATCCCAAATTTATAAAGTATGGTCTAATGGTGATCATGGTCATAAATATCACATCTAATATCATTATTTAACTTTTTAGAGTATTTTATATTATTATAATATTATTTTATCCCATTATTTACAAGATTTTCACTTTAACCGTGGTAAATTAATGTAATTACAGAAGTTACTATTCATAATGTCGGAAAATAAAAGGTACCTATTAATACAATTAAAAACTTAAGATTCTAAATATGGAATCAAAATTTCCATATTCAACACACATAAATTTTAGTAATTAAATTAAAATAAATATCTTGTTGTCAAAACCAAAATGTGTATTTTTAAAATGTAAAAACAATCAAAATATTGACAAGTGTTTATGTCTAATTTCAATGTGAAATTTCATCCAATGGCCAAAATTAGATTAAATGAAAAAAAAATCCAATTATACCTTATGAAAAATTAAATGGATAATATAACAATATAATCAAATAATATGAAAATGCATTTTTGAAATAAAATGGAGTATTTTTCAATATTTAATAAAAAAATGTATTTTAATTTAAAATTACAAAAATTAAACCAATGTAAATTTAGATGTCCCAATTATAAAAAAATTAGTTATATTTTTTTCAAATATAATATAAAAAAGTAAAAAAATAATATTTGTTCTTTTTTTCCATCATGAAGTTGTAAAACACACTTTAAAAAATATTATAATATTTAATGCTAAAATAGGATTCATTTTCTTTTTAAGCCTATATATATTTTTTGGAGGTAAGTAAAAAATTTGATAAAAATTTATAATCATATTATTGTTAGTTCTATATATTATCTCTAATAAAATGAATATGCATTAACTACCATTTAAATATTAATAATAATATTTTATTATTTTTCAGTATATCTCAATGTTGGGTGAAAAAAATGATTTTAGTGAAACTCTTTGTTTCTTGTCGAGTATGCTATTAGAAAAAATTTTATATTTAAAATATATTTAATATTAAATTTCATAAATATTAATAGATATGAAAATATATAAATCTATAAATACACGGTATCTTACAACATTCCCCCATTTGGAAATTGCATCATCTCAATTTTTAAATTGGTTATAGAAACTTCATTGAAATTCCAAAATCCAAAAAAGAGTCATTAAATATATTACATTAAAAGAAAGTAAGATAATCGTCAAGGTAACTTGAGATAACACTTACTTGGATTTGATGTTGAAATACATGGATAAGGAAGATAAACTACCCACATTATTCAGATAGAGAGTGATAGAAAACATGATTTGGAGAAGGATAACAACAACAAACCCTAAAATTTGGGTGGGTTAAAAGTTCATTGATTTCCTAGTAGAGAAATTAATCAGAAATCACTTTTTTATATAATTTCCATATAGTAGAGGTATTTATTTATGATATTGACTATGAACATAAGAGATCATCATTTATTTTCACATAGTGTTTTATAATTTAGTAATTATCTACCCCAAACTCATATTTTCTCCAAACAATGAGTATTCATGACGACGTGGTCACATATGGAGTGATAGAATCAATTTTTAGAGGAGAAAATAATGCAAAAAATATGAACATTATATTTCCCCTATCATTAGACATTATCCAAAACCAAATTGATCAATACAAGCTTAGATAACTACCAAAAAGAATAATCCATTATAAAAAACTACTCTTAATCTCCAAAATTCAGTAGTAGTAAACAATGTCCAGTATAGACCATTGAAAAAATAATTTTCCATAAAATTATTCAAGATATTCCAAACAATGATTAAAACCAAAAAGTTCAGAAGGATTTTACCACAAAGTATACCACTATTAATATTTAAATTTATCTCCAATAATATCTACTAATCATAAAGTCTCATATTTAATAGTAACTAACATAATCTCATGTTCTCCATGATAGGTTAATCATTTTACACATATAACCAAAATATCCATACGTTGACAATGAAAACATAGATTCCACCAATATAAAATTCATCCATTACTCCTCAAATAAAATCAAATAGTATTCAATTTTCCTTTGGCATATATTGTTCCCAAAATACTAATCATCTTCCAAAATAACCTTTAAAACATAATCACAAATCATTTTCCAATACTAAAACTATCTATATGGTAGAACATAAGTTCACAAAATAAAATTATTCTTAATCTATAAAATCATTTACCAATAAAGAATAATTAATACAAACTAGGTACATCATGTAGACTAGTGATAGGTGATAAATCTCACCCACACTTCGGTTTTGGGTTTGATTCCAATAGTTTTTTTCCAAACAAAATGTGTTTCCACATTGTATTTGTGTTTTATTTCTTTGAAAAATATAAAATTTTATAAAATTCCCAAAAATAAGATAAATTCCTCCAAAATAACCATAACATAATTTATCCTCAGTGGTTATCTCACACTCGCATTTTTCATCCCAAAAATTAATAACCCTTAATTTAAAAAAAGGTTTATGTATCCAAAAATTCCATTATTCACCTATATATTTCAGATCATAAATCCTCAAAATAGGTTTGTAATACACTGAAGTTATGATCTAACATGAAATAATAAACCCATTATGATTTCCATATCCCATAAAAACATTCTAATAACATGGTTTTCTAAACCATCATCTATTACCAATTGTTAGGCCATATTCACAAATGTTAAATTATATATAGAAAATTCAACAAATTGAATTTAATTAAAATTGAGTATATTTTCATGTTTATAAATATAGATGATTATGTCCCAACACATAAATATATACATGATTATTACAATGTATACACTTATACTAACTACGTTTTTTTATAAAATAAATATTTTTGAAAAGAAACATTGTATATTCCATATTTAAACAACATGGATTTTCCATGATCATATCCTTAACTCTATTCATATTTGAATCTTGTGAAGAAATATCAAAACATAAGACAAAAATAAATTTCTCAATAATGGAAACATAATGAAGGAAAATTTTTAGAGTTGGGAAAACATGAAAACCATGAATACATTATCATAAAGTAATACCTTTCACCTTTATGATGTACTAAATATACTTTAAAGAATATAAGATCATTTACTAACCTTTTTGTAACCGAAATATTACCATAATTCCCATAGATATAATAATATGATATATAAATTTATCATGGGGCGTAAACATATATAAATGGAATAACCATATGGTAGACTACCTCACACTACACTAAATGGAATATCCATGTGGATATCATCGACATCCAATGAATTATTGGTTATAACATAACCACCCATCCATGGTTTTTCATGGAACCACCAATATTTGTATTATCATATAACCCCCAATTTAGGTTTAGTATTTAATCACCCATTAAATGTCTAATTCCCTTTATATAAACATAACATGTAAACTATTGCAAATATCAACAGTTCACTCCTAAAAATCATTTAAAATCACAAGAAATATCATCAAGATATTGAAGAGGTAAATATATCTTCTAAACTAGTTTTAGTTTTAAAATACCAAAAAGGTTCTAATGTATTTCTTTTACTTTCTAAAAATATTAAGGCCTGTAGAGGAAGATAAATATAAAATATTGATTATGGTGATGGAGGAGTCCTTGACCCTACATAGATTAAAAAATTTGATTTGTGTTATTTAGTAAAATGTCTCATTGAAAAAAAATATTCATTTTTAATGGAATAAAAATTATAATGGGGTTATTATAAAACTGATAAATAAGGTTTTTTAGAATTTAAAAATTTCCTCAATGAAAGGAGATTGAGACGAAGTACCTTACCTTGAGTCTGACTTGAATCATTCGTTCTATAATTTTTTGAATAATAAACATAAATAAATTTATACTTTTTTCAAAAACATTTATAGTTTATTATTCATTTTATATCACTCATTACAATTTTATATCAATTAACTAACTATTTTATTTCATGTTGGCCTTTTTTATGATATATATTTGAGTCAAAAAAGAAATTGTTTATTTAAAAAGTATCCTTGTGATCATAAGTCCATTATCTACAGATTATTACTCTTGATTTAAATATCATATATATATAGTATATATGTATTTTGTAATAATAAAACACATCAGGAGATAAAAAATGAAATACAACATTCATAGAGATGTTAGGTCGTACGTATGCATGACTGCTATGTTCAAATCTTTGACATATTAATGGAATAAGAAATAAAAGATAAATATTTATATTATAATATTAGTATAATAACTATGTTATTTATGTTAAATATTTTCATTATCACTATCCTTTATTTGTTTCATGTATGTTATGAATGAATTATATCACATTGAGGGTGTGTTAGTCCACAATTCCTCAAATGAAATTATCACATTTACAAAATATGGAAATTATAAAAGTATGTTGTAAATAAAATGAAAAAATAATAAAGAATAAATAAATATAATATATATCATATATAAATAATTTTCCATCATAATGAACACTATGAGATGTGGTTTGATAAAATTGAACATTAATCATTTTGTGAGCTAGTAGTTCACCGATCTTTGAAATGATAAGTTATTTATCCACTAGATATAGGTGAGTGTATGTGTAAGTCCAAAAATATGATAAAAATAAAACTATATTGAGAATACTAGTGTATTTATAAAATAATATAAGATATATTTTTTTGGTTTTGGATGAACAAAATAAATGAAAGGAGCATAAGTGAATACATTACCTCTAAATCGGGAAACTGTTTTCATTTTTAGCCAAAAACTTTTTTGGATTTCCTTCATCTTAAGGTAAATATTATATGATTTGGGGATAGAATTTTGGAGATTATTTGAGTATAATTTGTAGGAGACAAGGGGCATGAGAGGTTTGAGTAAGTGGGCAGAGGAGGTAGCCTTTTAAACAAGGGAGAATGGGCACTTCAAGAATGTCTTGAAATATAATATTATTAATAATGGATTTTGGAATTATAATAGATTGAATGGGATAAAATTAGCGGATAATATGTTTATGGGTTGAAATCTTCTCACCCAATACGTTTTAGACAAGTTTAGGTCACATACATTACCTTATATTTTTTCATTAATCCTTAATTAATAACATTAACTCTTACCACACCTTCTTTTATGTTCACAATATATGTTTACTAAAGTTACTATAAAATATTAATATAACACAAAGTATATCATTAATGACATATTTAAAATAATATATGTCACTTGTAGGAATCATATATTTTTAGGACTATTATATCATTTAATAAAATAGTAATTGTTTTAAAAACACATTTATGTCTATTTGGAAACTATAATGAAATTGATTTCTTATAAAGTAAAAAAACATTATTACATAAAAAAAACTAAATTAAATCAACTATAATATTTCAATGCAATCCAAAAAATTATCTTATTTTCTCAAAATTAAAAAATTTATATTTATTTAATATTTATTATATCATTTATTTGAATACTTCATAAATTAGGCAATCATTGCATATTCATTATATCATAAATATATATATTTATTTAATGTCTAAAAATTATATATAAAATACCATGAAATTGTAAATTTTGTGAGATTTAAAATTATTATTTATAAAAGAAAATATCAAATATATTACACATTATTAAAAAAATCTTATTAAAAAATACCTGTTTATGTTATATTTACATTTTAATCATATTAACTATTATAAAATGTCATTTTCATACCCAAGTGGCTCCTAGATGTTAATAATTTGGCCTATGAATGATCATGATCAATCATATTTCATCTAATTGGATTAGAATGTATCTTAGAGTAGTTTTATGTTATTATAATATTATTGTCCACCTTTATTTACCTGATTTACCCTCTAACTGTAGAAAATAAATATATTTACTGAATTTACAATTCATAATGTCCAAATATAAAATTAAACTATTTACACAATATGGACCTTATAATTATAAATATTAAATCTATTCTTCCAAAATCATGACATTGTAATTTTACTAATTGATTTATAATTAATTCATAATGGGAAAACCAAAAATTAGGTTTTAAAAAGGTAAAAACTATCAAATGAATGACATGTGCTAAAGTCATACTTCAATGTGAAATTACATACAATGAAAAAAATGGATCAAATTATAGAAACACAATACAATTACTCATTAAAAAAATATATGAATAATATAACTATATAAATAATAAACATGAAAAGACATTTTTTAATTAAAGTGCATTATTTTTCAATATTAATAAAAAATGAATTCTATCATAAAAATACCAAAATTAAACTAAAATAAATTTTGATTTCCCTATTCTAAAGTAGAAGTTTATTTGGTTAAAAAAGAACATAAAAAATTACCACATGTATATTTATGAAGTGTTTTCCATCAAAATGTGTTTAAATGATATTTTAAAAATATTTGACTATTTTATAAATAAAATTTGTTAAATTCTCATTTTATGCAATATAATTTTTTTGGATAAATTTAAAAAAATTAATTTTTTTTATTCATATTGTGTTCAGTTATTTTCATTCCCACCAATACAATAGCTATGCGTTAACAACCATTTAATGTAATAAATATATTAAGGAATTGTTCTTATGTATAACGTAAAGTTGTGTGCAACTTATGTTTTCAAGGAAACACGTTAATGTGTTTAGAATATGATATCATACAAAATCTCATTTTTAATCTAAAATTTATATTAAACTCACAAATATTAATAAATACGAATAAATATTATTCTATAAATACCTGGGATGTTACAACTCTATTACCTTGACAAAAAATATATTACATAGTTTTCTTATAATAGGAATGTTCTTAAGTTAGAATATTATCTATATTCACTTAAGTTATGACTAATAAAATCATCATTCATAAATGGAGATTTAAAATTAATATATAGTGGATGTTACAAACATTGTAACTTCAATATAAGACTCCTAACGGTGCATATATTATTCAATATAATAATTCCATAAAAATATAATATAATCCATTCTATAATATTAAATCTAATAAATAATGAAATTATTAGTGTCCCATAACAATTAATTAATAAGGATCCATAATATTTTGTAATAAATATACCTAAATGTGTCCAATTTGTTATTAATTATCACATACAATTAAAAATCCATTAAAAAGTGATGTTATCCCTCCTCTATATGTTAACAAAAAAATATAATGTCATAATTCAATACACAACAAAAAAATCTATAATTTATTATAACCATCTATTAATATAACTTTATTAAAATAACATAAATGGATCAATTCAGTCAGGGGTTATATAAAATCAATTATTAGTCATCCAATATGACATGTAAAATAGGGTGTGGAATTTTTATTGGCAATTTGACAGAGGATTAAGTTAATCCAAAATGATTTATACTAACTAATATTTAACCATTTCTCTTGAGTTACATGCTATTCTTTATTGGAATTGGATTAGATGAATCATAACCTTATAGGGAAGAAAAAATCAGGTTTCATCATTGATGTTATCATAATTTGTGTATTTAACTGTAAAAAATCCAAAAAATATATCATTAGAAGAAATATATATTATTTTTTAATAATTATAGAAATATAGGGAGTGAATTTCCTTATTAGAAATATTAATTATTTTACATTATTCAATATTTATTGATTTATATTTTTTACCAAGACTTAATGTTTTTAGTGGAATAATATAGATTAAGATTCATTTAAATAGGTAATTAATTTTTGTTTTTATTGAAGATAATCCTAATTGAGATTTTTTAGGCTTCTATTAGCATTATACAATAAGGAGTCCATTTAAAAATGTATTTTCAATAATTCATATGTAATGATATTATGAAGTCATTATGACATGGAAAATATATATTTAACATTTCATTTATGATTTATTTAAGAAATTAAAATATTACATAGATAGTTAATGATATTATTTCTTTCACAAGATTTTATATTCATTAAATTACTCATAATACAACATATGTGAGTCAATTTTATGGATTAATTGCTACATTCTATGAATGTGAATGGTTATATTCATATATAGACAATAAAATGACATGCATATTTATTAGGAATATAGTATGAGTATATTTTAATGTTATAAGAAAACAAATAATTGATTTGACCTTATATATATATATTTTAAATACACATACATAAATAAAATTTATCTTAATTTGATATTTATTTATATTAATTGAATTTATTTTTAAAAATTATAATCATTTATTATTGATAGATAGGAATTATTAATTCTATTTAATAATTTTTTTTGTAAATTTTTTATAATAAAATCCAATAGAAAATTGAAATATTACATAACAATATTTTTCATGTAATTGGATTCCAATGTCAACAATAATGAGTGATTTTTATTTTTTATAATAGTTGGACCCCCTTACCTAATTAAAACATTATGGGATATAATCTATGTTACAAAATCACTATATTATTATCTAGGCATTTAAATTTTGTATAGTTTTTTATTTCAATGTGATATATTATTTTTAATATAGCATAGTCTAATAATCATATACTTAAAAAAAATATGTTGTAGTATCTTGTACATAGTTTGGTAGGACCTAGGATAATTGGATCATTAATAAAAACCAACAAATGATTGTTGAGTAAGTTTAGTTTACAAAGGTATTATCATTTTCATGGAAAACCCTAATAAGAAAACATTATGTCCTAGTATTTTATTACATAGATTTTGAATAATAAATACATGACAATATATATATATAATATTTAATTGAAGGGGAACATTTTAATTTTTAAATTGTTAATTTAAGAACTAGATTAATCCCCTCTTGAGTAATTTAATATAATATCTAACATGAAATTTTTTTAGAAATATTTTTTTGAGTTATTATTCATGATTTGAAGAATGATTATGATTTAATAAATAAAATAGTGGATCACAAAATTAGAATTCATGTAGATAAAATATTATACAGTAATGGAATAAATTATAGATTTTGGATGTCTAAAATTTAAATTTATGTTTTAATTTTGTGTTTCAACATATATAACACTCATATAAATCCTTCAATTATTCTTGCAGTTGAACTAAGTCAATGGAGTATTGGCAATGAAACGAAATATTATTAAAATAATGGGGTAACACATTATTTTTTTTATCTTCATCGAAATGAATTCAATTTATTTTCATAATGTTATAATACTGTGGAAAATCATGAGACTGTTGTTGTTTCATATGAAGTTATAAACAATGTATAATAATTGATATATGATGCTTTTTTGAGGATGATTAATACTGTCAATTTTTTTTATCTAGAATGATTCATCAAGATCGATAGAAAATTCTCTATGACTATTTTCAATGTTTCATACAAGAAAAATTTTATTCCTTACAAGATAAATATTTACATTTTTAAACATTACCTATTAGATTATGTAAAAAAATTACATATTCGACATCTGAGAACCATTATAGAGCACAAAATAAAAAAGTTGATTATAATGATATTAATTTCTGAATATGAAATAAAGGATTAATATAATTGTCCTATATTTGTTAATATGATATTATTTTACCTTATAAATACTTATTTAAAGCATAGTAATAATGATAAAAATCTGGTAGTAATTTTTCTAATAAAGGAAATAGTTGTATAGTTAACTCATATGATGTAATTTCTCTATTTGGAAATAAATTACACAAGATAAGTAATATAATTTTTTTTTTCAATTTAAATATTATCAAGACCAAAAAATGATGAATCATATATCAAATAAAGATAATATTAATATAAGAATCAATGGAAATGAATTTATTTATTTATTTTTTAGAACTTCAAAAATATATGTGACACTACTTATTTTCAAGACCCATATTCATCTCATAAAAAATATATTTTTAATTATGAAGTATTTTTTAAATTTGGATTGATCTTATTTAGGAAATAACTCGTATGAGATATGAATTGAATTAATAATACTATATTCAATTATATGTTAATTATAACAAAATAATATAAAAGTATGTATTGAAAAATGTATATTATTTATCACTATGGATTATGTATATATATATTTATTTAATGTTCAAATATCCATAGGGGAAAATTGATATAAATGAATAATATATTCCCTAAATTTAAATCATCTCGATCACCTTTATCCTATAGTATCAACTATATCGAAACAAAAAAAATTATTAAGAGATTTTATAATGAGAGAAGAAATAAATATACAAAATCTATTATATGAATCTGAAACATAAAAATATGGTCTTTTAAAATATTTTCTTTTCAAATATGGACATTATTCATATATCAAAAAATTATAATCGATTATTCTTTTGTTAAATAATATAACTCACAACGAAATAGAAATATGATATTAGAATATTATAATTATATATATATTTATATTTAGTTTTGTTTTCTATATAATATTAATAATTATAATTATTTTCCTATATAATATGCTCTATAAAATAAATGATAATAATTATTTTAGTATCAATGTGGTAGTCAAATTAAATTTTATTATATATGTAGTTGATTAATGTTATTTTTTAATGCGTATTTAAATGAAATAATTATTTCATTTCAATTTTCTATAATAATAATTTTTATATATTTAGTCATGATAAATTAAATTGAATATTTTAAAATGTTATCTTATTTTAAATAAAAGTTTAACGTCACATAAAATTTAAATCTATAAGAAATAATATCAGGAACATATAATGTTTAAAATCCCACTTTTCATTAAAAAATGGCTGATATAAAATAAATATTTATTCATTTAAAATATATGTATATATTAAAGTTTTTATATTTTAAAATAAAAAATATTTTTGAATTCTTCAGATCAAACTTATCATTGAATTTATTTTTGAAATTGTTCTAAAATTATCTATATTTAGGTGAGTAGTGTAAAATAATGATTTTGCTCTTATATTCGGTTTTTTATGATATAAATGATTTTGAAACCATTTTTATATAAAATACAAATAATTATTAATGAATATAAATCATTTAATAAAAACATATTCAATTTATAAGGCCCATGAAAATAATTTTATGAAATCAATTAATGTTGGAGGAAAAATGTTATTAATTTATTTCCATAGTTACTTTTATGATTGGGGAAAATAGTTCTTAGTTTCATCTTTCTACCAAATAATGTATCATATAATATTAATTATATTCTTAATTAAATTATAATCAATGAAAATAATAATTTTTTAATTTACATGAACTATATAAACAAAAAACAATTTTTAAAAAAATGTGTTTTTACATTAAATGCACTAACATTAAATAAATATATCATATATGTAGAAATTTAATTTTATAATGTAGATATAATAATTTAGAAATTTTGGTTTATAAATTTTTATAATATTAAGTTATTTTTTTGTAATAAAAAATATACCACTGAGTTTAATAATGATGTTTAATTTTATAATGTTGATATGGTCACATTTCAAATAATTTAATAATGATGTTTAATTTTTACCTAATAATGTATTTTAATTAAATTAAATTAATATCAATATTATTAATTTTAATAATATATATAAATTTTATATAAATTATTTAAATTTAAATAAATATTAAATTATATCAGGAATGGTTATCAGTGAATTTTTTCTTATTTTAATGAAATTTATTTTTTATGTATAATATAGTTTAAAATATAATTTTATTATATATTTTTATAAAAACTTTTTTTATGGAATGGACATTAAATTTTTCATGATCACATAATAATTAGGCTTGATGGGTTGCCTGAAAAAAATTATTATTAAAAATACATAGATAAAAAAATAGTTACCAAATTAAATTTTGATTTGGGTAAGAGGTTAAATTTAAGAATACAAGAAAAAAATCAAAGATAAATTAACTCAAAATTAATATATCAGATGATATATGAAATTATATTTTCTATACTTTTTAACTTTTTTTCCGTTGGACCCGAAATGGTGTCATGAAATTATTTAAAAATGACAAGTGTTTCCAAAATTTCTCGTTTATTGTCTTATAAAATGATGTCTCATAATCCCATTCAATGTTTAACAACACCATTAATGTAACCCTTGAAAATAAGTTTTATAGTGACCAATATAACCCTATATATTTTCTTAATTCCCTATGTCATACTATATTATACTAATCCTTTAAATTCTAAGGAGTATTTGAATAAAATATTTTATCTCTAAATTCATTAATATCTCATTCATATGTTCCTAGTTTTAATCTTATCCATACAAATATCATATCATAATTATATAATTAAAATAATCATTATCAGTATTATACATAAATGTTGATATATTAATGGGAAAAACGTATTTATTCATTTCCTCCCACTATGAAAAAATGGAATGTTAATCATTCTTCTGTGCATATAACCACCACCACAGTGAAAATTTTATCAATTTTCTTATTTATTTTCCTGAAGTATAAAATAATAATAATATATATATCACTATCATAAAAAAATATAAATTATTTCATTATTTTTATTTTGTAATGATATTATTTGAAAAGAAACTCTTCCTTAACCATTCCCACCAATCGACTTAAAGTGTGTTCATGTATGGTCTGGTTAAATAACCCAAAAGAATGATGAAAAAAATATATATCATTGGAGAATATGGTGAGATATATATTATTTTTATTAGAATATGACAATAAAATAAATATTGGAATATGTCTCTTTAAATTCTATATTATTAATTTTACTTATTATTTAAGTATCATAATTACATTGTAACATCACCAAAATAATCCAACATAGATACCATTTTCAATAAGTATAACTATGAAATTATTGAATGATATAATAGAGTCAAAAACCAATACAAGATATATATTAATTCCTATAAAATTATATATTAAGTATATTCATGGTTTTAATGAATGTGAAATGATATCAATATTATAAAACAAGTTGAAATAGTTAAAATTATTGATTTCTGAAGATTGAATCAAGAGATAATTATCCAATAATCCTATGATAAATATTTATAAATGAGGGATATAAAATTTTATATAGATGATTATGGTTATAAAATATATTATCAATGTATATGATAAAAAACTATTTTATTGAATATTTTATTGATAATAAATGATATAATTTCCTCACATTGTGTTAAACATGTTTATTTATAAAAAATTTGGGATTTGATCATTCATTTGAAAATTTGGTGAAAATTCTAGTTTTACCCTTAATAGTGCACTGTAGTACTTCGAAGATAAATATTTTTATATTTACTATTTGAATTTGAAATTTTGTAACACTGTTCCTAACTTAATTATGTACAACTTTTATTCAGGACACTAAAGATAAATAGTTCAGTTGGTTGTTGAAATTGGGCCATGAAGTCAAAGATGGGCTGGGCTCGCCAGAATGGAGACGGTTCTGTATTTGGGCCATATCCTCTACATAAGGGCTTGGATTGAGCCCAAATTTTGAGGAAAGCTCGGGGACATGATGTGCCACAAATAATCCTTCTAGAAGGCCGGTCAATTCACGCGTTTTGGAGGTCAAATTGGCAGTGAAAGTTGGAATAAAATATTTAGCCTAGATTTGCATTTCACACTTAAAAAGTTATGTATCCCTATCCCTCACAAACTCTATTTAAAGGGGGTTTTAACTCTTTTAGAGGGCTGGTAGAGGCTTTGGGAAGGTGTGGCCGAAAGGGTGTCTCTTGGGAGCCCCTCACAACTCTTGGAGGAGGTAAGCCTTTGTGCAAACCTCTCTTCCAAAAAGGCTCTCCTCTCTCACCTCTTCTTTGTATTTCTTTTCTTTCATGTTTGTTTCTTGAATTTTTCTTCAAATAATATTCTGTGTTCATCCCTCTTCTTCTTATCTTAATCTTCTTAATTGGGTTGGAATCAAGAGTGGAGACAAGATTGGGTTCTACCCTTTCAATCTGTTGCTTATGCAAAACGTCTCCACGATGACTACACCACCAATGGAAGAGTAGTTCTTTTTAGTAATCGATCGACCTCTATCCTTATTCATTAATTTATTTTGAATCAATGAGATACTTTAATTCACATATTATGATCTATTAATTGAGTTTTTAATTTAAATGAAACTAAGCAAGAAATTGAATAGTTAACACAAAACACGCGAGGTCGGGAATTGTGTGAACTGTGAGAGCGCAACCTTAACCGGTAATTCAAAACCACATGGGATAAATTTGTAGAGTTCAAATATAATCCTTAAACTCAATTAATCCTCATTTCCAGAGTGGTTATGTGTATTAATTTACCACTGACCATAAGCTAATTTTAGAACATCAATCAAAACAGGGTGTCGCGATTGCATGTTCCGAAGTTATCCTAAGGTTAAAATTTACTTCAATCTTCGTGGTAAAGTTAATTATCGTAGGGTTCGGGATTTAACAAATTAAAGGATAATAATTAAGTGAATATTAATTTAAATGATAATGATTAATAAATGATTGAATAGGTAGAGTTAGATCGATTACGGCTTTTAAAATAGATTTCTAAAAAAAACATCTTCTTGTTCTATCATTCTAATCGAAACTTCATTTCAAAATTAAAAACAAAAAAAATGCAATCTTCTTCCAGCAAACTTCTTCTAGATTCATAAACTATAAACAACCACCCCCATCCTTTCATGTAGTGTTTTTATTCTCTTTTATTTTACTTCTATAATACCTCTAAAAATTGTTTTAAATCACTTCCTCCTTTGAGAGACGACCTTGGTCAGCCACTCTGCTGCACCTAAGTACCCCAAATCACATTAATCATTTGAGGGAGCCCACGACAGCGCTCATCCAAATTGGCACTGTTGCCGGGGAGGCAAGTAATTATTTCTTCCAATTAGAGGTATTTATTTTATTTTACATTTTAATTCTCTTCCTCTCTTCTTTCTTCCGTCTTTACCCAATATTATTTTTTTTTCTTCTTCTTCTTTTATCTCTTTCTACTTCTTTTTAGACCATCAACTCAAACTTCTAATTTTTATTTTACTATGGTCCACATTCCTTATTTTCATCTTTCATTGATTGGTTACACGAACTAATCCTGAAGATCTCTTAGATCTTGACCCTGAGATTGAACGTAGCCTTAGGGCACGAATCAGACATTCTCAGTCTACGGGAAGTTTCAACATTCAACCAGTTGGAGAATTACTCCAATATCAGAACATTGAAATTGGAAGCAATTCAAATTCAACCATAAAACAAGAACCAATGGCTGGAAACAATGGAAATGAACTTAATAGAACCATTCGAGAATTCGCTGCACCTGATATTAACTATCAACCAAATTGTATTGCATACCCAAATCTCGAATCGGACTTCGAACTGAAATCTGGGTTAATTCACTTACTTCCAAAGTTTCATGGCCTCTCTGGTGAGGATCCCAATAAACATTTGAAAGAATTTAATGTGGTTTTCTCAACCCTAAAACCTAGAAATGTCTCTGAAGATCAAATCAAACAAAGAGCATTCCCATTCTCACTTGATGGAGCTGCGAAAGATTGGATGTATTATTTACAACCCGAAGATGTAACTTGTTGGAACGATTTGAAACTTCTTTTCTTGCAGATATTTTTTCCAGCATCAAGGACCACATCCATTCGAAAGGAGATATCAGGGATCAAGCAAGCACAAGGGGAGTCAATGTATGAGTACTGGGAGCGATTCAAGAAGTTGTGTGCAAGCTGCCCACATCACCAAATCAGTGAGAAACTCCTCATCCAATACTTCTACGAAGGACTCACACCCATGGAGAGGAGAATGGTTGATGCAGCAGCTGGAGGAGCATTGGTGGACAAGACACCAGTAGCTTCACGTGCGTTGATTGACAAAATGGCCCAAAACTCTCAACAATTCGGTGATAGAGGTACACCACATGTTCGGGGAGTACATCAAGTAAGTCCTTCTCTTGAAAGTCATTTGATTGATACTAAGTTAGATGAATTGACAACTATGGTGAGGCATATTGCATTGGCTCAAAAGATATCTCAACCCCCTCCTTCAAGGCCTTGTGGTATTTGCACTGAGACAAGCCACCCAACTGACTGTTGCCCACAACTCCAAGAAATAGAAGATTGTGCAGCAGTGTTCCCTGGGAGACCATTTCAGCAGAAACAACAACAACCATATCCCCAAAAGAAGTTTGATCCAACATACAACCAAGGGTGGAAAGATCTAGAAGACATGAGGTATGGATCTGGACAACAAAAAAGGCCCCCTTTTCAACCAAACTTCCAGCATCCTCCACCTTACCAACAGGGTTTCCAACAACCCCAAAGGAGATTCGAAGATCAAACATCAACGAGTCAGCAACAAGGGAATATACAACACAAGGTAGACTCTAACACTGATGATCTTTTGAAACAAATTGTTCTTAATCAACAGAATGAGCTGAAGAGTCAAGGTTTGGAGCTGAGAGAGTTGAAGACTCAAATGAGTCAGATTGCCACCGCCCTCCATGAACTTGTGAGTAAGAATTCTGGAAATCTACCTTCCCAACCCACTCCAAATCCAAAGGGGAATGTTAGTGCCATCACATTGAGAAGTGCGAAGCAAATGAACGATACATCTGCACCTACCATTCCACCGGGATTCACCTCAACTTCAGATAAGCTACATTCCATACCAACTGATGAGCAATCCAAGGAGAAAGATAAAGGTATGAAAAATATTGATGATGTTCCTTCTAAACCTCTTCCTTTTCCAAACAGGGTTGTTCAAACCAAGAAGATGGCTGAAGAAGCAATGAAAAAGGAGGTTTTGGACACATTCAAGCGTGTGGAGATCAACATTCCTCTACTTGAAGCCATTAAGCAAATCCCAAGGTATGACAAATTCTTAAAAGAACTATGCACCAATCGAAGAGGGCTCAAGGGAAATGAGAGGATAAACCTTGGAAGGAATGTCTCAGCACTCATTTCACCAACTCTAGCAATGCCAACAAAGTGCAAGGATCCCGGGACATTCACCATCCCATGTACCATAGGGGAGTTGCACTTCTCTGATGCTCTTTGTGATTTAGGAGCTTCAATAAATGTGATGCCTCACTCTGTATTCTCTTCCTTGCAGGTTGGTGAGTTGAAGCCGACAAGAGTAGTGGTGCAATTGGCGAATAGAGCTACGGCATATCCAGCGGGAGTTCATGAGGATGTACTTGTTCGGGTAGGAGACATGATCTTTCCAGCGGATTTCTATGTTCTTAACATGGAGGATGATCAGGTAAGTTCTCATGCCCCCATTATCTTAGGTAGACCCTTCCTCAAAACTACAAAAACTATCATAAATGTCAATGAGGGTACACTTTCCATGGAATTTGGTGACGAAGTTGTGATATTTAATGTTATGGATTCCATGAAGTACCCCTCAGAGGACCATTCTGCTTTTGTTATCTCCCATTTTGAACCACCAAGTAAAAACATCATGGAATTGGATTGTCCTATGATTAGGGAGATTATGAGTATTGGTTCTAGTTTGATGTCTAAGAATACTTTTACACCCATTTTTAAGGAACAAGACTCTCTATGATTTGATTTTGAAATGGAATCATATTATGATTTTGATCATGTGAACTCTGATTATGACATGGCTATTGAGTATGCTGATGGATTTGGTGCTTTATTCTCCGATTGTGATGATATTTATTCTGATACTGATGTTCATTGTGCAGATATGTCTGTTGCATCAATTTCTCCATCCATACATCACCCACCTACATTGGAACTCAAGCCATTGCCCCCAAATCTCAAATATGCATACTTGCTCAGTGGTGATAGATTACCTGTCATAATTGCTATCAATCTCTCTTTTGAACATGAAGAAAAACTTTTGAATCTTTTGAGAGATAACATTAGGGCAATTGGTTGGACATTGGAAGACATATCAGGTATTAGCCCCTCCATTTGCATTCATAGGATTCTCTTGTAGGATGGGGCTAAACCGATGAGACAGCCACAAAGGAGACTTAATCCCACCCTCCTAGAAGTTGTTAAGATAGAAGTTGAAAAATTACTTGAGGAGGGTATCATTTACCCTATTTCTGACTCACAATGGGTTAGCCCTGTTCAGGTTGTACCAAAGAAAACTGGTTTCACTGTTATAAAAAATGAAAATGATGAGTTAGTTCCTGTGAGAGTACAAAACAGTTTGCGAGTTTGTATCGTTTATAGGAAACTAAATCAATCCACTCGTAAGGACCATTTCCCACTTCCATTCATTGACCAGATGCTTGAGAGACTAGCTGGGAAGACACACTATTGTTTCTTGGATGGATTTTCTGGCTATTTTTAGGTTCCCATTGCAGAAGAGGACCAAGAGAAGACAACATTCACCTGCCCATTCGGTACCTTTGCTTACCGGAGGATGCCATTTGGACTTTGCAACGCCCCAGGTACCTTCCAGAGATGCATGGTGAGTATTTTCTCAGATTTCATTGAGACCTGCATGGAGGTATTTATGGATGATTTTACAGTTTATGGGTCCTCATTTGATGAATGTATCTCTAGTTTGGGTGATGTTTTGCATCGTTGTATTGAGAAGAATCTGGTCTTAAATTTTGAAAAATGTCATTTCATGTTCGAAAATGGAATTGTCTTAGGTTATATAGTCTCACAACATGGAATTGAAGTTGATAAATCTAAGGTAGAAATTATTTCATCCCTCCCATATTCTACATGTGTGCGTGATGTTCGATCATTCCTTGTGCATGCTGGATTTTATCGACGCTTCATCAGAGATTTTAGTAAGATCGCTCTACCCTTATCTCGATTTCATCAAAAAGATATTGACTTCAATTTTGATAATTCATGCAGGGTATCATTTGATGAGCTGAAGAAGTGTCTGACCACTCCACCAATCATACAGCCCCCACGGTGGGACCTTCCATTTGAGCTTATGTGTGACGCCTCCAACTTCGCGGTTGGAGCTGTCTTATCTCAGAGGGTGGAGGGACGTTCACATGTGATCGCCTATGCATCGAGGACGCTAGATTCAGACCAATTAAACTACACTACCATAGAAAAGGAGTTTCTTGCTGTCATATTTGCTTTAGATAAATTCCGTTCATATTTATTGGGCTCTAAAGTAGTTGTTTTTTCTGACCATGCAGCTTTGAGGTACCTCCTGAAGAAGCCAGATGCAAAGCCGTGACTTATCCGTTGGATGCTCCTTCTTCAAGAGTTTGACATCGAGATAAAGGACAAAAAGGGGTCAGAAAACGTGGTGGCGGACCACATGAGTAAGCTTACTCACACACTAGAGGGTGACACCTTGGACCAGGTACCACTTCGGGACACTTTCCCCGATGAGCATCTCTATACCATCTCAGGTAAGCATCCTTGGTATGATGATTTAGTTAATTACATTGTTGGCTCTGAAATCCCAGTAAATTTGAAGAAACATCAAGTCCAAAAATTAAAGAGTGAGTCAAGATTTTATGTTTGGGATGATCCATACTTATGGTGCATGTGTAGTGACCAAGTCATTAGGAGGTGTGTTCCCGATCATGAGTTTGAGTATATTTTGCATTTCTGTCATACACTTGCATGTGGTGGACACTTTGGACCCCAACGGACAGATAGGAACGTTTTGGACTCTGGATTATATTGGACTAGTTTATTCCATGATGCCCATGTGTTTTGTAAGTCATGCTCTCGTTGCCAACACACTGGGAACATATCTAGGAGACATGAGATTCCCCAACAACCCATACTATTTTGTGAGATTTTTGATGTATGGGTCATCGACTTTATGGGTCCTTTTCCTAGTTCATTTGGATTTTTGTACATTTTGGTTGCTGTTGATTATGTGAGTAAATGGGTGGAGGCCAAGTCCACCAGGACTGACGATTCTCATGTTGTTGTGGACTTTGTCAAAGCACAAATTTTTTGCAGGTTTGGAGTACCAAAGGCCATCATCAGTGACCAAGGGACACACTTTTGCAATAGGAATTTTGCTTCCCTCCTTCGAAAGTATGGGGTGACACACAAAATATCAACACCATACCACCCCCAAACAAATGGCCAGGCTGAGGTTTCAAATCGTGAGTGGAAACAAATCTTGGAGAAAACCGTGCAGCCAAATAGGAAGGATTGGAGCAAGCACTTGGATGATGCATTGTGGGCTTATAGGACAGCATACAAGACCCCCATTGGTATGTCCCCATTTCGGATTGTATTTGGGAAAGCGTGTCATCTCCCCGTGGAAGTCGAGCATCGGGCATATTGGGATATAAAGACATGTAACATGGATTTGGCCCAAGCTGGAATTCAAAGGAAGTTGCAAATTCACGATCTTGAGGAGATTCGATTGTCATCATATGAGAACTCAAGGCTCTACAAGGAAAGATCAAAAGCAGCTCATGACAAAATGATCCAACAAAGGGAGTTTCATGTTGGAGAGAAAGTCCTTCTCTATAGTTCACGACTGAAGTTGATGCCTGGTAAGTTGTGTTCCAGATGGTTAGGCCCTTATATTGTGTCTAATGTTTTTCCTTATGGTGTAGTGGAGATCACACAAGAGGAGACTGGAAGGAGATTTACAGTCAATGGGAAACGTTTGAAGAGATACATTGAGGGACATCCTACTGATGCAGTGGATTTTATCACACTGCATGACCCCATCATCACTTGATCACATCAGGCTATTCCTAACCCTTTCACTTTTATATTATTTGTCCTATTTAAAAATTCTGAATTTCATGTTCATATATCATCTCACGGGTTAACATTGAGGACAATGCAATATTTTAAGTCTGGGGGAGGGAACCTTTTAGTTTAGTAATTTCAATTGTTTTCCTTTAAAAAAAAACAAAAAAAAAATTGTGTGTTTTTCAAAATTTGTGTGTTTATTTTAAAATTTTCTGTGTGTTTTTGAAACTTTTGAGCTGAAATGATTCTCATAACCATTTTTAAATCCATATCAATTAGTGAAACAATTTACCCCTTGAAACTAAGCTTAAATGAATGCTGAAATGACTTTGTTTCAAGTTCAAATATTTAGTAATTTCATGCAAAGTACGCTGAATTTTGAATCCCATGCCAATCTCACTGTCTTTATATTTGAAATCACTTTTCTGTGAGGCTTCTAAACCATTATTTTCATATTCTTTACATTCACCTCACTTCTTGAGAGAACCAAACCATACTTGATTTAACCAGAATTTGATCTATTCCTGTCAAAACTTGAGGGTTTGAGGTACTTGTGTTTAAATGATTGAGGCATTTGTTTGGTATTAAAACCCATATTTCAAAGAATCCTTTTTTATAATGGCCTACCTTGAATATTTAATCCTTGTAGCCCTTAGAAGCCATGCACATCCTGTTAGGTTATGCCACATTACAAGCCAATTTTCCCTATCCAACCAATTCTTGAAGTGAAATTGCATAATCTAGTTGAGCTTAAGTGTGGGGGAAGCTGTCTTGTGTTGTGCCACCACATTATGTGATACATTGGGTGGAAAATTAAATTCTGAAGAGATGTGTTTGCTTCTAAAGAAAGTCATTATATTGAAAGCTGTGCCTTTTCTGGAGCTTCTAATTGAGGTGGAAAGCTGTGCCCATCTGGAGCTTTCAAGAAAATCATGTTTTAGAAGATTGACATTTTTTATGCTGAAATGATGAATGGTGTAAACCTTTCATGACTTTTCATGATGATGGAGCTGAATTGATACTATGAGGATTGAAGAGAAGACCATATTTAAGTAAAATTAGATTAATGCAATTTTGCTTTAAAAGAGTCAAGCCCTCCTCATTCAGCCTCAGAGTTTTTCACATCTTAATCCTACCAACCGAAAGCCACAGAACAACCCTGAAAAGTCCTCTTGATAAACAAATGTCCTTGACTCACATCGGGTAGCGATGTAGGAATCTATCAAGCCTATGGTGTCCCTTGTATGAGTTTGGATGAGAAAGACATTTAAAAAAAAATTGATATTTGAGTGATGAGAGAAAATTCAAGTGAGGTAAGTGTTTTGTGCATGGGCGGATAAATGAAGTGGAAATATATTGAATGATATAAATGGAGAACTTGAAATAAGGTTTTTTATGAGGCATGATATCTTTTTTATTCTTGGTGTGAAATTTATTGATCTTAAAGATATGAGTTTTAAAATTGGTTTTGATTTGATATTGATGTTTACTTGATATGAGGTTTTGCCCAGGTGTACAAAAGGGTATGTGTGGGGGAGTTGATAAAACACTATTTTATTGAATATTTTATTAATAATAAATGATATAATTTCCTCACATTGTGTTAAACATGTTTATTTATAAAATATTTTGGATATGATCATTCATTTGAAAATTTGGTGAAAATTCTATTTTTACCTTTAATAGTGCACTGTAGTATTTCGAAGATAAATATTTTTATATTTATTATTTGATTTTGAAATTTTGTAAACTTGTTCCTAACTTAATTATGTACAACTGTTATTCAGGACACTAAAGCTAAAGAGTTTATTTGGTTGTTGAAATTGGGCCATGAAGCCAAAGTTGGGCTGGGCTCGCCAGAATGGAGAAGGTTCTGTATTTGGGCCATATCCTATACATACTTCCTTGGATTGAGCCCAAATTTTGAGGAAAGCTCGGGGACATGATGCGGCACAAATCATCCTTCTGTAAGGCCGGTCAATTCACGCTTTATGAGGTCAAATTGGCAGTTCAATTTGGAATAAAATATTTAGCCGAGATTTTCATTTCACACTTAAAAAGTTATGTACCCCTAGCCCTCACAAAGTCTATTTAAAGGGGGTTTTAACTCTTTGAGAGTGCTGGTAGAGGCTTTGGGAAGGTGTGGACGAAAGGGTGTCTCTTGGGAGCCCCTCACAACTCTTGGAGAAAGTAAGCCTTTGTGCAATCCTATCTTCCAAAAAGGCTCTCCTCTCTCACCTCTTCTTTGTATTTCTTTTCTTTCATGTCTGTTTCTTTAATTTTTCTTCAAATAATATTCTGTGTTCATCCCTATTCTTCATATCTTAATCTTCTTAATTGGGTTGGAATCAATAGTGGAGACAAGATTGGGTTTTACCCTTTCAATCCGTTGCTTATGCAAAACGTCTCCACGATGACTACACCACCCATGGAAGAGTAGTTCTTTTTAGTAATCGATTGACCTCTATCCTTCTTCATTCATTTATTTTGAATCAATGAGATACTGTAATTCACATATTATGATCTATTAATTGAGTTTTTAATTTAAATGAAACTAAGCAAGCAATTGAATAGTTAACACAAAACACGCGAGGTCGGGAATTGTGTGAACTGTGAGAGCGCAACCTTAACCGGTAATTCAAAACCACATGGGATCAATTTGTAGAGTTAAAATATAATCCCTAAACTCAATTAATCCTCATTTCCAGAGTGGTTATGTGACTTAATTTACCACTGACCATAAGCTAATTTTAGAGCATCAATCAATGCAGGGTGTCGCGATTGCATGTTCCGAAGTTATCCTAAGGTTAAAATTCACTTCAATCTTCGTGGTAAAGTTAATTCTCGTAGGGTTCAGGATTTAACAAATTAAGGGATCATAATTAAGTGAATATTAATTTAAATGATAATGATTAATAAATGACTGAAGAGGTAGAGTTAGATCGATTACGCCTTTTAAAATAGATTTCTAAAAAAACATCTTCTTGTCGTGTCATTCTAATCGAAACTTCATTTCAAAATTAAAAACAAAAAAATGCAATCTTCTTCCAGCAAACTTCTTCTAGATTCATAAACTATAAACAACCACCCCCATCCTTTCAAGTAGTGTTTTTATTCTCTTTTATTTTACTTCTATAATACCTCTAAAAATTGTTTTAATTCACTTCTTCCTTTGAGAGACGACCTCGGTCAGCCACTCTTCTGCACCTAAGTACCCCAAATCACATTAATCATTTGAGGGCGCCCACGACAGCGCTCTTTCAGTATATATCTTATTCACATGATTTTATACCGTTATCATGTAATAAATTAACCAATGAAATGGTTTATCATCTAAATTTATATTCATTGATATATGTTTTAATATTATGCACCAATTAATTATTTAAATTATTTATATGCTGCCAGTTTGATATATTATATAATAAATTAATTTTATTTTTCTGGCTATTATATTATTAATTTCTAACAATTTCACCTTTAGTATTTTTGGAATAAATATTACTCAAGATATAATTTTTTATTTACGCTAATATTTTTAAAAACATTGATATCTCACATGTGATAATCCATCATGGGTATTTTTATGTTTATTCATTATAAATCCTTAATAATTTTATCTCCATATATAAATATTATATGGACATCAATTTCTATATTTTTAATTTTGAATTTTGCGTTTTTTGTATTATTTTAACGAGGGTTTTTTCATCAATGATGATTTTCGAAAGAATAATCATCACCCAAATACGTATCATCAATTAAATATTTTGTGGATAATAAATTATAATTTTGTAATTGTTAAATTTTGTTATATCAATTACCCAAATATTATTTAAAAAATATTTAAAATAAAATCCATTGGTAATTAATATATGGAGAATTTTATAAAAAATATCATTTTAATGATTCCTATTGAAATAATCATTCCATACACATTACAGTTTTGTCACAAACTAGCCTAGATACCATATTACCTAGATACCCAAGTTAACAACAAAATAGAAAGATGTGAATTCATAATCTCTATGCAATGATGACAAAAACCTGGCATCGTACAATATAAAATAGGGATGTTATTTTCCACAAGAACAAAAAAATACTACTGATTCATATCCATATCCTTAATTATCAAAAGGTAAAATAGTACAAGGAATAAATAGGTATAAAAAAACACAATTAGTACATCATCAATATAACAAAAAAAATTAGAAGATGTAACTCATACATCCTAAATGTGTCACCACTGCAATCCCAAATGGTTATGAACATTCAAAATTGCATAGAGGCTAATTCCCTTTACTCAATCCTTGAGAGAAAATCTATACACCCATAGAATAGTGTAGGGTGTGGCCTAAAATACTAGTAGGGTAACACCATGTGATCCATAATAAGATAAAATAATAAATACATTAAACAATTATTTCAATTTTAAAGAAACCATCATGGAAATAAAATTGGATATTTAAATTCAAAAATGATTTTCTTTCAAAAAAATATGGAAACATTTCAAAAAAAGAAAAATAAAATTTTATATAAAACATTTTATACAAATCAACTGGTAATTAGTATAACAGTTCCACAATAAATGGAATATATACCTAATTAATCAAATTGATTCCTAGAAAAATTGTAAAAATCAATGTGGTACATTATTTACTAGGTATGGATACTCACACTCTCATTTCAATGATTATAGAAAATAGAAACTCACACTTAAGGTAATATTACAATCATACAATACCAATTAATTGAAAATTAAACTCATCCACTCTCACTTAAGGTGATGTTTTTATCTTTCACTCCCACTTAATAGAAAATTACAAGTTTATCATCATTTAGTATTTTTTCCATTATCTATACGTTTCTAGTGAATTTCCAACCTAGAATTATTGTTTCAACCACATATTAACTACTCACAATGCTATGTTATTTAATCAATCAATTAATATTATATAATAAATTTCACTTCAAATAAAAAAACATTGGCAATCCAATTTCCCAATTTATCATTTCAATATTCCAAATTGATTTCAAAACAAAATTATGGATTTTTTATCATTTTATTCTATTTCCAAAAAACCAATCAGTATATTTCAAACTAAATTTAAGAAATTTATTAAAGTAAATTCTCATTTTAGTTTATATTTTTCTTTATGTTCAATAACACACCTCAAATTCCAAATACATTAGAATTGTGTGTTTTCGTCAAAATCCATAACAAATAAATTCCGAGTCCAATTCAAAAGAAATATATTTTATATATTTCAATTGATATAAATATAAAAAATGATTAAAATATATTTTTTAATGCATTTAATATCTCAATTTAACCAACAACCGTTATGAAATGTATCAAAACTCAACAATAGAAGGGATATTTCCCAGTAATGAATGATTAAAATGGAGATATTGAAATCCTACCTATATAGAAGATTTAAAAAAATCATTTTAGATAATAAAATATTTATGATCTATCACAATATTAATATGAAAGATAAAAAGATAAGGATAAAAGGAATACGGGAGAAGAACCACTTACCATAGACAGATCAATGAATATCCTTCATGCATTGATATTCGTTGGTAGAGGTTTATAAGACCCAAAAGGTGTTCCTGAGAGCCCCCAATATTTTGGACATGATAATTAGTCATGTTAGGGTTAATCAAGTCTGTAAATGGGGTGTCATGAATATTTAATATAGTTTTGAAAATAAGAAAAACCTAACACCCAAAGTTAGCTGGGTAGGGCCATAATATTAGATAGACCAGGAGACCCTTTAATGAGGTGTATAGTGTCAACATGTTGGATTATTTTTTTTTATATTAAAACATCCTTATAAACTCCATCTTCTAATTTTTTCACAGTTTTCACTATGTGGGTGCACACTTTTGACAAAAAACATTCCATTCGTGAAAAACCAATGTTGTATCCAAAAAATCCAAAATCTCACTTGATGAAACCCAAAATGAGATAAAAATAAATATCAACAATAGGGATGAGAAATACATGAAAATATCAATGAATAATACAATCTAAGTGTTATATAAACATTATGACACTATAATTCTTGTCAACAATCTTTTATAAAAATGATAAATCCACTACTCTCTTACCATTGCATATATCTCCCATGTATCTTCAGTATGATGACTGTAATACCATAACTCCCGAAGAAAAGGTATCATCCTCCAATGTATTAAAATAGTTTTATAATCAACTATCCTTAATGTATGATCAATCACTGATAAATCAGGTTAAACACCAATATCACTACATTTTGATAAATGAAATTGACCAAAAATATGCTTTCCTAGATGTCATACATGGGAATCATTATACATATACATCATTTGGGGAGGATGTTCTAATTAGTAAGAAACTTTGGAAAATTTCTCAAAATCATAAAAGGTCCCAAAAATGATGATGAAGTTTCACTTTCCACAAAGTTTTCATTTCCCTAAAAAGGTGAAACATTCAGAACACATGTATGAAAAATGAGAAATCTAATGTTCTAGGACACCAATATGATTAAGATTTATAATAACATTACTCCTGCACCAACCTCTATTAAATAAACTGAATTTTTTATATCATCATTCAAACAAATCATTGTCTAACCAAAGAATAATAACTGATCTCTGACTAGCACAATAGAAATTTACAAGGCTGAATATAAAATTCCTCTATGGGATCCACTGTAATATTATATATGTTTCTACTATAATATGAAAACTCAAGAAATCCGAAATATTCATCCAATGTTTCTCTAAAATTGATCACACAATCAATAATCTTACATTCATTAATTTTTAAAGCCATATATCTATCTCCATCCTTATGCATATAGTATTTCATAGTAAAAAACCTGAGCTACCAATACTTATTAAAAGATCATGAAAAAAGATAGAAGTAAAATAGGGGACCTCTATTTGATACTATAGAATACAGAACTCCATGAAAATGAAACATCCTGACCACATAGTGATACATCAACTCCTAAATGTTTTTTGTATTATTAATGGGTAGAAAGTATTTCGATTTGGTCAGCCTATCGATCACAACCCATATTGCATTCTATTTTCCACTGGGTATGTAAAAACTCAACACAATTTCTACATTAATTTCATCCAACATCCATGGTGGTAATAGATGTGGCTGATGAAAACCCAATGTTTTCTGGTGCACAACCTAGACCCATTAGAATGTATAACACATAATGTTAAATATGAAAATATAATTTCTTATACATGGACACCAGAATCATCATTGCATTTCATAGAAAATACTTTTGCTTTTGGGATTCACTTATGACAAGGAATAATTGAAATACTCAATCATATTTTTTTTCATGGATTAAATAACAATTATAAAAATATAATAAACACCCTTTATAGAATGCCCACTATGAAAATGTATCCCCACTATAATGATATGTCTTAATTATTTTAAATTCATTATCAACATGTTGTTCATGAATAATAATATTGAGAAGAGTATATATAAATTTAGCAATACCCATGAAAACATCAAACCCTGCTTCCAAAACTCCAACATGAATTTTTTATAAAAGATCCAATAAAATAAAATAATTTGATGATTTATTCATTTCATGGGATAGAAGATTCTTACACAAATAATATTAGATAAAATTACATTCCCTCAATGTATAGGTAATAATAAAAATTAATTATTATGAGTACTCAAATCAACACCTCTATGGATGAATAAAATATTTTTGATATAAGTTATGACTCATCCTCTTGACGTTGGAATACATGGAAATCCTTTATATGAAAATGTAAAGATGATAAATGAATAGTGAATACTTAATGTATTTCAATTCATTGTAATGGGATAGTAAAATATACACATGTGGTGTAATTTTTTATGATCTATAAGAATCCGGATCACCCTTCCTAAGAACACATCCCAAAACTAAAAATGTTGCCTCACCGAATACCATATTTCCTTGTCCGGCCTCTGGAAGAGTCAATACCAATGTACAGGTTAGAAGATGATTCGTCTTAACCAAAAAACTATTTTTTTATAATCCCATGAAAACATTAAACCCTTTGAGGGATACAATCCATGAATAAATATGACATAATGAAATCATTTAGGAATTGGAAATAATATTAATCTAAACCCATGAAGTTCTTGATATAAAAAATATTCCATGGTATCATCCATGTCCTAATAACAGTTTCCTTACCCATATCAAGTATTATATAATTTCCTCACACCACATATCCCAGGAACATCTCCTAGAAAATTCATAAGTCACATTTCAATATCTTGGAAGGAAATTAGTGATCTCTCAAAAATTCAAAAACTACTCTCAAAAGAAGGAATTGATTCTTCTCAACCATAGAGTAAACAAGGATGTAATCTACGAAGACAAATATAAATGTGTCCATATACTAATGGAATATACAAATAACTAAATCCAAAAGTAATATAAGATCATTGGTTCCACCAAATTGAATGACAATATAATAATTATGGGAATACTTACTATAGAGGTTTATTTACTAAATGTCATAATATTTTATTCTCAACATGTTATAAAAATATCAAAGTTCAATCATGGAAAACAACATTTACATTTTTTAACAAGTAAAACAATTAATTAATCTATGGAAGTGTATAATTTCTATTTAACATATCCCAGCTATGTTTTCATTAATCAATACATAGATGAAGTGTTCTAAGTATGTTATTTGAAAAGAGAAAAGTAATTTCCCTAGGTGACACACTCAATAATATAAATACTATAGATAAAATATCATTAAATTGATTCATAAACATATTTATTTCATCTACTTCCATATTATAAGTTATATTAAATAAAATATGAGTACCGAATACAATATAAATAAAAAATCTCTATACCATACAACTGGAAAATAAGAGAATAAAGAATGAATAACATTAGGAAACTCAATGATAAATTTATTTAGATAATTGGTAATAATTCATACTAAAAATATAAAAGAGAAAAAAATTATTGATTTCTACAAATATATATTAGAAGGCTAGTCTATACTTGACATTAGGTCCCACACTCTATGGATTATATGGAACACCCTATATGGTATAGAAATATAGACCTATAAAAGATAAAAATAAATGAAGGATTTTTTTGAAATGATCCCATCCATCATAATAATGACATTAATAGGGTTCATGTCATGAACCATAAGATTCCACAAATGATAAATCTATTATAAGGGGAATACATAACTAGGAAATTTATGTCCCTTCTATAACTTCATTCAAAGGGGTGTAGTAATTATTATCTCAAAAGATAAAATATTTCTACGATGATTTAGAATGTTCATAAAACATTTTTAATCAAATAAATGAGATGATCTATTATCAAATAAAAACGTCAATAATTATCATCTTATTATGATGGTACCTGTCATGGTAATTAGACCTACATCTACTTTATCTAGAGATTCTTCAATTTCATAAAGAATATTCATTCTCGATTCCCATGGTTGGAACACCTTCAGTCTTCAAGAATCAAAATTAATAGTAATACATTATGCTTCTGATGATCGTTTTTCTTAATGTAGTGATTAATATATACGATCTAACATTTACAAGTTACCTGAGAGTCTATAAAAACAATATATATTAGGTTCCACAAGGAAGGCCCATTATAAATGTCCAATATTTCAACAGTAGAAGAATGTCAATGGGACTCTTACAAGAACTATAGGAGGTATGTATGATTATTTCTATTGATATCCACCCTAACAACGATAAATAATTCTCTTCCCATTATGGGAACCCACAGAACTGCCACTAAGATGAAATAAAACACCCATATACGCTGACATACCAGCAAGATCATGTTCGATTACCAACTCCCTATCTGGATTCACAGAACAAGAAGCTATCATCAGAATTAAATCTTATTTACAAATATATAAAATAATACACATCTCAAACCATTGAATCTTCATCTTCTTTTTCAATAGAATATTAGGTTAAAGATCCTTATCCCCGGAAAATCTCGTCGCAAACTCAAATTACCAAATCAAATAAATGAAACACTTAAATTTATCTCATAACATAGATATACAATATTTGTATCACTATGAATACAAATTTAAATTATGGTAAAGAGTTGAATTGATCCTCAATACTCTATTCTCATACTACCTATAGTGACATAAAGGTCATTATGAAGATATATGTTTGAGCACTCACTTATATTGATCTCTTTTGTCAAATAATGATCTCTTAAATGCGTATTGAAAACTAGCAAAGATGATTAACCTACACGTTTAATACAACTTTATCATGGTCCATTATAGAGAAAATGGTACCCTATTTCTCGATCCAACAATTACATAGTATGATAATTGTTCATGATCCCAATGGGTTGGGGACTATTACTCGACATCATTTTTCAAAAATGATGTAATTCATTTTCCACATGAACAATAAAAGATAACATATAAATATCTATATGATCAAAGATCCAACGTTATACAGAACAAGGAGTAAAATAATTATATCAAAAACCAAATAGTAAATCACCAATGTAAAAAAGAATTAAAGGATAAAAATAAAACAAAATGAATGTATTGATGCACCAAGACTAATGGGTCAAGAACATCCACCTCATCCTAGAAGATCATTTCCATTTATAAAACATGGATGAATAAAATAAAAAAAATAAAAATGAAAAATGTAGGGTGTTAGTTGAAATTTTATTAGGGACTCACCATGTGTTCCATAATATTATCCCATAAAAGACCAAATCATGAATTAAACAATTACAAAACAAGCATGGGAGTATAATAAAATATTTAGATCAAAACATGATTATCATTTAAAATGAATAGATTATTTTAAACATTGGATTCATATAATTTAAAATAAAAAAATTATATAAATCAAAAGGAATTGAGTAAAAGAGTGTTACAAACAGACACACAGAAACATATCCATATGATCAATACAATTAATATCATAGTGGTCAAACACCATGTGCTATGTTATTCACTAGATATGGGATCCTCATACTCTCATATTGATTATCAAAAAATACCCCCTTCCACATAATGAAAAATTACAACCTTTTACTCCCACATTAATGAAAATTATAGTCATCCACTCTCATTTAATGGAAAATTTCAATCATCCACATCCAGTTAAGGGAAATTTATAAGCTAATACAGGATTAGTTATTATTATCAATATCAATACCTTTCTAGGTAGTTACCATCTAATCATGGTTGTCATGTCTCTCTACAAACTACACATGCTCCCATGTGCTTCAATATAACTATAAATGTTTATAAATTCATTTCACTTCAATTTAAATAATCATTTATAATATTATTTTCCATTTATAATTTCAATATTCCGAATAAATTTAAAAAATTATTTATTTTTAATCATTTCCTGCCCTTTGAAAATAAAAAAATTGGCTTCTATGCATATTAATTTAATCCATTTTCTAATGTTAATTCTAAAATTATTAAAAAAATTTCCAAATTCCCTTAGTAGATATGAAAATAGAAATCCATTAGAATTGGGTGTGTTTTTTTAAATCAATCTAAATAATTTCAAAATAAAATTCTTTTTAAAATGCATTTTTATAATTTAATTAAATTTAATTTAATTTATATCAGAAAAATATAGTGTTCATTACACGTAAAAAATTAATATAACCACCTACCATTAATCACTATATAAACAATAAAACTCACATTAGGGTTTTCAAATGATGAAATTCATTTAAGAAATATCTTTAAATCCAACTTATATTACTGATCAAATTTAAAAATATTGTAACAATTATTAAAATTTGATTTAAAAAACCTTAGGAGAAAATAATGTGTTATCCATTTATAAGAAACAGAAGAAGAACCAATTACCATAGAAGGATAGAATAATATCATACACACTAAAATACTCTTAGGAAGTTGTGTTTAAGATACAAAAGGGGATCAATTATAGACCCTCGGTCCTAGGAAATACTAATAGGTTAATTTATGGTCGAGTATAAGGTTAGACTGGTGTTCGGAAAATGTAAAAAAAAATTCAGATATAAAAAATACAATATGGGTAATTATCTAGGTATAAGAAAATTGTTTGATAAACAATCCTCGAAAACCATGTGCCCCTCTAATGAGGTCCACTATTTCTACAAGGTGGATGAAATAATTTTCAAACTATGAACCGAGCACGATAATCAGCACATCCATTGGTATTTGTTTTTTCCACTCGGTGGGAAAATGGTTTGGGAAAACTGTTCCCAAATAATTCCACATCCAATATCCATCCTAAAATCATAAAATTTTAATTTAAGTATTCCTAAATAAGACCCTACCATAAAATTAGCAAAAATAAGCTCTATATACACCAAAAAATCTATTACAGTATGTTATATGTTTTCATTAATACATCCTCTATATGTTTTTAGGATTTAAACACATAATTATTTGTAATATGTTTTATAAATGGTTTCATTTAGAATAACATTAAAATATCATTTTTATTTCTTTTCTAGGAATTACTTTCATTAATTATCTATAAAATAAGTTTTCATAAATGAATTTTTTTTACATTTCTTAGGAAATATCAATGATATTAATAAATTTAAACTATCCACATTACATTATTAGATAACACATGGAATGTTATTTTTTCAATGAAATGACTCAACACATACATTATTCTAAATAATAAACCAATATGTATGAGAATTATTTTTCCTCATCTATAGATATTTTTCCATTATGATAAAGGGTTTTGACCTAGTTAAAAATACATTGATTGATTAGTGAAATTTTTGACTAAAATATATGACCATTTCCTAAATTATTTATAAAATTTATATATCATATATAATGTTTAATTATATATAATATTTCTTGATTACATTGGACAACGAATTATTTTACATGTTTTACATGATTTTTTATGGAACACTGAGTTCTTCTCTTTTGACATTCAAATTAAAAAAGGTCATGTACTCATTATTCAATCATGGGATCTATATATGATGCTTTGGAAATTTATTGAATCCCATTTTCATTATATAGGATATTTTATGATCTAATTATTATTTTTAAAGTGAAATGTATTTCATGGATTATGAGATGGGTGACACCTATTTAACCATTATATTTATTGGTTAATGTCATAAATATCATTAATAATAAAATTAATGGGAATAGGATTATGAGTTTCTTCTTTTAAAAAGGGTGAGTGTGGTGAATATTTTCTATACTCACAATTTTATTTGTGGACTGGTTGACGAATGTCTATCTTCATAATAATAAAAAAACCATTTATTTATAATTATTACACATTGTTCATATTTTCCAGGAATCTTGAATTATTAATTACACTTAATAACCATTAATTTCGTAAAATGTTTAGGTCTCCAAAAATACCATTATTCACATATATATTTCAGATCATAAATCCTCAAAATCGGTTTATAATACATCCAAATTATGATCTAACATAAAATAATAAACCCATTATGATTTCCCTATCCCATAAAAAACATTATAATATCATGGTTTACTAACCCAATATCTATTACCAATTGTTAGTCCATATTCATAAATGTCACATTATACATAAAAAAAGTCAACAACTTGACTTTAATTAAAATTGAGTATACTTTTTGGTTTATAAATTTAGAAATTTTTTCCATAACTGAAACATATCTACATGATTATTACAGTGTATACACTTATACTAACAATGGTTATTTTTATAAAATAAATAAATTTGAAAAGAAACGTTGTTTATTCCATGTTTAAACAAAATGGATTTTCCATGATTTATCGTTAAATCTATTCTTATTTATATCTTGTGAGGAAATTCAAAACATAGGACAAACATAAAACTCTGAATACTGGATACATAAAGATGGAAAATTGTTAGAGTTGGGAAAACATTAAAACCATGAATACATTATCATAAAGTAATACCTTTCACCATTATGATGTATGAAATAAACTTTAAATAATATAAGATCATTTAATATCATTTTTATAACCAAAATATTAAAATAACTCCCAAATAAATAAGAATATTACATATAAATTTATCATGGGGTGTAAACATACATAAATGGAATAACCAAATGGTAGACTTCCACACACTACACTAAATAGAATGTCCATATGGTTGGCATCCATACCCGATGTATTATTAGTTATAACATAACCATCCATCCATGGTTTGTCATGGAACCACCTATCTTTATATTATCATATAACCCCCAATTTATTTTTATTATTTAATCATCCATAAAATGTCTAAGTAACCTTATAATAAAATAACATGTAGAATATTGTAAATTTCAACAGTTCACTCAAAAAATCATTTAAAATCACAAGAAATATCATCATGATAGTGAAAAAGTAAATCAAATTTCCGGACTAGTTCTAGTTATAAAACACCCAAAAGTTAATAAGGTATTTCTTTTACTTTCTAAAAATATTAAGACATGTAGATGAATATAAATAGAAAATAATAATTACAGTGATGGAGGAGTCATTGACCCTGCATAGATTAAAAACATTCAGTTCTGTTTTTTAGTAAAATGTGTCATTGAAAAAATATTCCTTTTTAATGAAAAAAAATTAAAATGGGATTATTATACACCTTATAAATATGGTCTTTTATAAATTTAAATATTCCTCAATTAAAGGATATTGAGACGAAGTACTTTACCTTGTCTTTGACTTGACTCATTTATTCTTTATTTTTCTAAATAATAAACATAAGTAAATTTCTAATTTTTTTAGAAAATATTAATGGTTTATTATTCATTTTATATCACTCATTACACAGTTATATCAAATAGATAACTATTTTATTTCATATCAGACGTTCTGTCGATGTTATATATTTGAGTCAAAAATGAAATTGTTTATATAAAAATTATCCATGTCGTCATAAGTCTATTATCTCTATATTATTATTCATGATATAAATATAATATATAACTACTATATATGTATTTTAGAATAGTAAATAACATTATGAGATAAAAAATGAAATTCAACATTCATAGATATGTTAGGTTGTACGGATGCATGAATACTACGTTTAAATATTTGACATATTAATTGAATAAGAAATAAAAGATAAATAGGTATATTATAATATTAGTATAATTACTATGTTATTTATGATACATAAGTCCATTAACACAATCCTTTATATGCTCCATGTATGGAATGAACGATTTATATCACATTGATGGTGTGGTATTCCACAATTCCTCAAATGAAATTATCACATTTAAAAATTATGGAAATCACTAAAGTATGTTGTAAAAAAATTAAAAAATAATAAAAAATGAATATATATCATATATATCATATATAAATAATGTTCCATCATAATTAACACTATGAGAGGTGGTATGATAAATTTGAACATTTATCATTTTTGAGCCAATCGTTCACCGAACATTGAAACGATAAGATATTTATCCATTAGAAAGAGGTGTGTGTAAGTGTAAGTCAAAAAATATGATAAAAATAAAAATATATTGAGGATAATATTTTATTTATAAAATAATATTATAAATATTATTTTGGGTTTGGATGGACAAAATAAATGAAAGGAACTTCAGTGAATACATTACCTCTAAATCGGGTAACTCATTTCGATTTTAGCCAAAAAAAATTTTTGATTTCCTTCATCTCAAGGTAATGAATATATGATTTAGGGATATAAATTTAAAGATTATTTGAGTATAATTTGTATGAGACAAGGGGCATGAGAGGTTTGAATAAGTGGTAAGAGGAGGTGTCCTTTTATACTAGGGAGGAGGGGCACTTCAAGAAAGTCCTGAAATATTATAATATTATTAATTGATTTTGGAATTATAAAAGATTTAATGGGATAAAATTAGAGGATAATTTGTTTATGGGTTTAAATCCTCTCAACCAATACATTTGAGGCAAGTTCAGGACACAATCATTTCCTTTAATCTTTGCATTAATCTTTAATTAATAACAATAACTCTTACCATGCCTTCTTGTATTTTCATAATATATGTTTACTAAAGTTATTATAAAATTGAAATATAACAAAAAGTCGATCATTGATGACATATCTAAAATAATATATGTCATTTTTCTGAGTCATATATTTTTATGACTATTATGTCATTTAATAAAATTGAAATTGTTTTAAAAACACATTTATGTCTATTTAGAAACTATTATGAAATTGATTTCTAAGAAAGTAATAACAACATTATTACTTCAAAAAAACTGAATTAAATCAACTATACAATTTCAATGCAATATAAAAGATTACAGTATTGTATCAAAATGAAAAAATTTCATTTATTTTAATATTTTTAATATCATTTATATTAATATTCCATAAATAAGGCAATCACCGCATCTTCATTATGTCATAAATATATTTGATTATTTAATGTCTAAAAATTATATATAAAATACTATGATGTAGTTAATATTTTTGAGATTTAAAATTACTATTTATAGAGGAAGATATCAGTTATATAATACATTATTAAAATAATTTTATTAAAATAACCTATTTATTTTATATTTACCTATTCATCAAATTAAATATTATAAAGTGTCATTTTTTCACACTCAAATGGCTCCTAGATTTCAAATATTTGGCCTATGAATGATCATGGTCAAAAATATTTCATCCAAATGGATTAGGACACATTTTATGGTAGTTTTATGATATTATATTATTACCATCCACCTTTATTTACATTATTTACCCTCTAACTGTGGAAAATAAATATTACTTCTGAAGTTACTATTCATAATGCCCAAAAATAAAATAAACCTATTTACACAATATGTACCTTCTAATTATAATTGTGAAATATATTCTTCCAAAATCAAGACATTGTAATTGTAGTAATTAATTTATAATTAATTCATATTGGGAATACCAAAAATCATGTTTTAAAAATGTAAAAACTATCAAATGATTGACATGTGTTAATGTCATACTTAAATGTGAAGTTACATACAATAACAAAAATAGATGAAATTATAGAAACATTATCCAATTACTCATTAAAAAATTATATGAATAATCTAACTATATTAATAATATATATGAAAAGACATTTTTTAAATAAAATGCATTATTTTTCACTTTTAATTAAAAAATTATTTTTATCATAAAAATACAAAAATTAAACTAAAGTAAATTTTGATGTCCCTATACTAAAGAAGAAGTATATTCTGTTCGAAAGGAACATATAAAATTACAACATGTATATTAAAAAGTGGTTTCCATCAAAATGTGGTTAAATGATCTTTTAAAAATATTTAAGTATTCTATAAATAAAATTTAATAAATCTCCTTTTATGCAACAAATATTTATTGGATAAATGTAAAAAAATAAAAAATATTTATATTCATATTGTGATTAGTTATTTTCATTCCCACCAATAAAATAGCTATGCAGTATGAACCATTTAAATTAATAAAAATATTAATGTATAATTTTTATCTATAACGTAATGTTGTGTGCAACGTAAGTTCTAAAAAAAAACGTGTTAATGGGTTTCGAGATTGCTATCAGATAATGTGTCCTATTTAAACAAAAATTTATATTAACCTCGAAAATGTTAATAAATATGAAAAAATATTATTATATAAATACATGGTATGTTACAATTCTAGTACCTTGACAAAAAATATATTACATAGTTTCTTATAATAGGTATGTTCTTATGTTTGAATATTATCTATATTCACTTAACATGTGACTAATAAAATCCTCCTTCACAAATGGAGATTTTTAATTAATATATAGGGGATGTCACAAATGTGTGACCTCAACATAAGTCTCTTAACGATGCATATATAATTTAATATAATAATTCCATCAATATATAATATAATCCATTCTGTTATATTAAATATAATTAATAATGAAAGTATTTGTGGCCCATAATAATTATATAAATAAGGATCCACAATATTGTTCATTAAATATACCTAAAAGTGTCCAATTTGTTATTAATTATCACATAAGTTGAAAAATTAATTAACAAGTGATTGTATCCTTCCCATATATGTTAACCAAAAAATATAATGGGATATGTAAATACACCATAATAAAATTAGAATTTATTATATACTTTTATTAATTTCCCTTTATTAAAATAACATAAATGGATCAATTCAGTCATGGGTTATATAAATTCAATTATCAGTAGTCCAATATGACATGGAAAATAGAGTGTGGTAAAAAAAAATTAGCAATTTCATTGAGGATTAAAATAATCCAAAAATATTTATACTAATAAATATTTAACCATTTCTCTTGATTTACACACTACTCAATATTGGAATTGGATTATATAAATTATACCCAAATAGGGGAAGAAATATTTCAGGGTTAATCATTTTTTGTATAGTTATTTATGTATTTAACTGTAACAAATCGATATTTTGGTCATTAAAAGAAATATATATTATTTTTTAATAATAATATATACATAGAGAGTGAATTTCATGAATAGAAATTTTAATTATTTTTAATTATGAATTATTCATTTATTTATATGATTTAACACACATTAATGTTCTTAGTAGAATAATCTAGATTAAAATTCATTTAAATTGGTAATGAATTTTTGGTTTTCTTGAAGATAATCTTAATTCAGATGTTTTTATGCTTATATTATCTTTAAAGAATAGAGTGTCCATTTAAAAATGTATTTTCAATAATTTATATGTAATGATATTATAATGTCATTTTGACGTGGAAAATATATATTAGACATTTCATTTAGGATTTCTTTAAGAAATAAAAATATTACGTAGATAGTTAATGATTATTATTATTGCACATGATTTTATATTCATTAAATAACTCATATTATTACATATGTGAGTCAATTTTTTGGATTAAATACTACATACAATGAATGTGAATGGTTTTATTCTTATATAGAAAATAAAATGATAGGAATATTCATTCGGAATATAGTTTGAGACTATTTTAATGATATAAGAAAACAAATAATTAACATCAAATTATATATATACATATATTTAAAATAAACATACATAAATAAAATTTTTATTAAATTGATATTTATTTATATTAATTTAATTTAATTTTAAAAATTATAATCATTTGTTATTGATAATTCTCTCGGAGTATGGTGTTATGATTTTTCAATTAAATTTACATATTTATAAATTAATTTATAGAAGTCCATTGAGGAAAATATTCTTTTTTTGTTTAAATGGAAGTTAATATATATGAATTTTTAATTATATTTAGTAAATTGATTTGTAAATTTTTTATAATACAATCCACTAGAAAATTGAAATATTACAACACTATATTCTTTATGTAATTGGATTCCACTGTCGAGAATAATGAGCGTTGTTTCTTTTTTTTTATAATAGTGGGATCCCCCTACTTAATTAAAACCTTATAAGATATAATCTATTTTAAAAAATCACTATCTTATTCTATATGAATTTAATTATTGTATAATTATTTTTTAGGTCAATGTGATATATTATTTTTAATAGAGCATAGTCTAATGATCATGTACTTATAAAAACTATGTTTTTGTTTCTTGCACATAGTTTGGATTGTCCTAGGATAATTGGATTTTTAATAAAAACAAACAAATAAATATTGTGTAATTGTAGATTAAAAAGGTATTATCTTAGTTATGGAAAACACTAATAAAAAAATATTGTGTCCTAGTATTTTATTATATATATTTGTAATAATAAATATATGATAATAGATATATATAATATTTAATTTAAGAGGAACATTTTAATTTTTATATGGATTATATAAGAACTAGATTAATCCTCAGTTGAGTAATTTTATATAATATCTAACAGGAAATTTTTTTAGAGATAATTTTTTGATTTATTATTCATGATTTGCTGAAGGATTCTGATTTAATATATAAAATAGTGGATCATAAAATTAGAATTCATCTAGATAATATATTATATAGTAATGGACATAAATATAGATTTTGGAAGACTAGAATTGAATTTTATGTTATAATTTTGGGTTTCAACGTATATAAGACTGTTAGAAATCCTTATAATATTCATGCTATTGAATTAGTTCTATAGAGTACTGGCCATAAAACAAAATATTATTGAAATAAGGGGTAATGAATACTTTTATTTTTTATCCTGGTCCAAATGAATTCAATTTTTTTTTCTTAATGTTATAATACTCTAGAAAATCATGAGACTTTTGTTATTTCATAGGAAGGTATAAACAATGCTTAATAATTTATATATTATGATTTTTTTAGGATAATTAATACTTTAAAAATGTTTTATATAGAATGATTTATCGAGATATATATAAAATTATGTATGATTATTTTTAATGATTCATACATGAAAAATTTTATTCCTTATAAGACAAATATTTAAATTTTTACAAAATACCTATTAGATTCTGTAAAAAAAATTACCTATTCGATATTTAAGAACCATTATAAAGCATAAAAATGTGATTATAATGTTATTAATATCTGAATATGAAATAATGGATAAGGGTAATAGTCATAAATTTGTTAATATGATATTATTTTACCTTAAATATACTTATTTAAATTATAGTAATAATGATAAAAAACTGTTAGTAATTTCTCTAATAAAGAAAATAGTTGTATAATTAACTCATATGATGCAATTTCTATATTTGGAAATAAATTACACGAGATATGTAAAATAATAAATGTTTTCAATTTACATTTTAAGAAGACCAAAAAATGATGAATCATATATCAATTTAAGATAATATTAATATAAGAATCAATGGATGATCATTCATTTATTTATTTTATTGAATATCACAAAGATCTATAACACCACTTATTTTCAAGAACCATATTCATATCATTAAAAATATATTTATAATTATAAAGTGTTCGTTTTAATTTGGATTTATTTTAATTAGAAAAAAACTCATATGAGATAAGAATTTAATTAATAATACTATTTTCAATTATATGTTAATTAAAAATAATAATATAAAATTAGGTATTGAAAAATATATATAATATCTCAATATTGATGATATATATATATATATATATTTATTTAATGTTAAAAAATACATAGGGGAAAATTTATATAAATGAATAATATCTTCTCTAAATGTAAATCATCTTGATCACCTTCATCCTTTAGAATCAACAATATCAAAATAAAACAAATATTAAGAGATATTATAAAGAAAGAAGAAATAAAAATACAAAATCTATTATAGGAATCTGAAACATAAAAATATGGTCCTTTAAAATATTTTCTTTTCAAATATGTTCATTATTCATATATCAAACAAGTATAATAGATTATTCTTTTGTTAAATAATATAACTCACAACGAAATAGAAATGTGATATTAGAATATTATAATTATATATATATATTTATATTTTTGTGTCCTATAAAATATTAATAATTATTATTATTATCATATATAATATTCACTATATACTAAATGATAATAAATATTTTAGTATCAATGGTGTAGTAAAATTAAATTTCATTATATAAGTAACTAATTAATGTTATTTTTTAATGAGTATTTAATACAAATTATAATTTCATTTCAAATTAATATAATATTAATTTTTTAATATTTATTCATGATAAATTACATCGAATTTTTTATAATAATTTTTTATTTTATTTAATAGTTTAATGTCACATAAATTTTAAATCTATAAGAAATAAAATTTGGAACATATAATATTTAAAAACCCACATTTCATAAAAAATTGTATTATTTGAAATAAATATTTTTTCATTTTAGAATATATATATATATTAAGGTTTTTATATTTTTAAATAAAAAATATTTTTGAATTCATCAGATAAAAATTATCATCGAATTGGTATTTGAAATTGTTCTAAAATTATCTATTTTTACGCGGGTAGTGAAAAATACTGATTTTGCTCTTATATTCTGTTTTTTATGATATAAATAATGGTGAAACCATTTTTATACAAAATATTAATAATTATTAATAATATATATCATTTAATAAAAACATATTCAATTTATAAGTCCCATGAAAATAAATTTATGAAATTCAGTAATGTTTTAGGGATAATGATATAAATTTATTAAAATAGTTACTTTTATGGTTGGGGAAAATAGTTCATAGTTTAATCTATCTTCTAAATAAATTACTGTATACTATTAATAATATTATTAATGAAATTATAATCAATTACAATAATTTTTTTTTAATTTACATGAACTACATAATTAAAAATACCATTTTTCTAAAATAGTGTTTATACATTAAATGCACTTTCATTAATATTAATTATCATATATATAGAAATTTAATTTTATAATGTTGATATAATAATTACGAAATTTTGGTTTGTAAATTTTTATAATATTGATTTTATTTTATAATAAAAAATATATCTCTGAGTTTAATTTCTATTACCATGTTAGTGTTGATATGGTCACTTTTCAATTAGTTTAATAATGATGTTTAATTTTTTTCTAACAAGGTATTTTAATTAAAATAAATTTATATCAATATTATGAATTTTAATAATATATTTACATTTTATAGAAATTATTTATATTTAAATAATTATGAAATGATATTAGGAATGGTTAATTGGGAAAACTATTATATTTTAATGAAATTTATTTTCTATGTATAATATTGTATAAAATAAAATGTAATTATATATCTTTTTAAAAACTACTTTTATGAAATGTATATTAAAATATTCATCATCACATAATAATTATGCATGATGGGTTGCCTAATAAAATAAATTATTAATAAAATTACATAGATAAAAAATAGTTACCAAAGGAAACTTTTATTTGGGTAAAAGGTTAAAGTTGAAAATACAAGCCTAAAATCAATGATAAATTAACTCAAAATCAATATATCAGAATATATATGACATTATGTTTTTCCTATATTTCCACTTTTTTTCCATTGGACCTTGATTGGTGTCATGAAATTATTTAAATATGACAAGTGTTTCCAAAATTTCACATTGACTGTCTTATAAAATTATGCCGCATAATCCCATTAAATATTTAATATCAGCATTAATGTAATCCTTGAAAATAAGATTTATGGTGACCAATATAACCCTATATATTTTCTTAATTCCCTATATAACACTATATTATCCTGATCCCTTCAATTCTAAGGAGTATTCGAATAAAATATTTTATCTCTAAAGTATTATCTCTTTCTTATATTCCTCTTGTAAATCTTATTCATACAAATATCATATCATAATAATATAATTAATAAAATCTGAATCATTATTATACCTAAATGTTGATATATTAATGGGAAAAACGTATTTATTCATTTCCATCAACCAAGAAAAAAATAATGGAATGATAATCATTCTTCGGTGCATATAACCACCACCACAATGAACTATTTATCAATTTTCATATTTATGTTCCTGAAGTATAGAATAATAATTTTATATATATATATCACTATCATAAAAAAATTATTTCATTAGTTTAATGTTTTAATAATATTATGTGAAAAGAAACTCTTCCTTATCAATTCCCACCAATCGACTTAAAGTGTGATCGTGTTTGGGCTGGTTCAACCACCCAAAGGAATTATGAAATAAAAATATACCATTGGAGACTATGGTGAGATATATATATTATTATTATTAGAATATAAAATTATAATAATTATTGGTATATGTCTCATTAAATGTTATATTAGTAATTGTACATATTATTTAAGTATCATCATTACATTATAATATCACCAAAATAATCCAACCCAGATTCCATTTTCAATAAGTATTACTACAAAATTATCGAATGATGTAATAGATTCAAAAACCAATACCAGATATATCTTAATTCTTCTAAAATTATATATTATGTATTTTCATGGAATTTATGAATGTGCAATGATATCAATATTATAAAACATGTTGAAATAGTTTAAATTATTGACTCTTGAAGATTAAATCAAGAAATATTTATCCAATATTCCCATGATGAATATTTATAAATGAGGGATATAAAATTTTACATAGACAAGTAAGGTTATAAAATATATTTCCAATTTATATATCTTTTTTCCATGATTTTATATTTTTATCATGTAAGAGAATAACCACAAAAAAGGTTTATCATCTCAATTTACATTCATTGATATTTGTTTTAATATTATGCACCAATTTATTATTTAAATTATATGTACAATTATAGTTTGATATATTATATAAAAAATTAATTTTATTTTTCTTGGTATTATATTTTTAATTTCCAACAATTTCCCCTTTAGTATTTTTGGCATTAATATTACTCAAGATATAATGATTTTTTATTTGAATATTTTTCAAAACAATGATATCTCACATGTTAAAATCCATCATGGGTATTTTTATGTTTTTTCATTATAAATCCATAATAATTGTAGCTCCGTCTATAAATATGATATGGTCATCAATTTCTATATTATTAATTATGAATTTTCTGTTTAATGTATTTTTGTAGCTAGGGGTTTTCTATAAATGATGATTTTCTAATCAATAATCATCACACAAATATTTATCATCTACTAAATATTTTATGGATAATAAATTTATGACCCCAAGCTTTCACGGTACGCTTCTCTTTGAATAATACAATAATGTGTGTTATACGCAACATCGAGTTCTAACAAAGCACAACCAATCAAACTAGTCGTTAAAAATAGTAATACCCACTTTTTGAAATTTTATACATTTTATCATTCAAAATAAACATCATTTTTCAATTCAGAATATCGAAATTAGCTTAGGGTGAATTTTTGGTACTTTTCTGATAAATTTCATATTTTGATGAATAGTGAAAATTACTAAATTTTAAATAAAAACAAATTTTTTAATCAAAATAATTAGTAGTGATAAATTATGAATTTGAGTGATTCTAAAGTATAATTATATTATATTTTTACCATTTAATCCAATGTTGGTCGTTGGACATAATTTCTCATTTAAACAGGACATAAGCAAGTGTCAATCTTTTGGTAGTTTTTATTTAATAAGAACATGCTATTTGTTGCGACAACGTGAATTAATTTTTTAATTAATTAATGAAACTTATATGTTTTTAATTTGGTGAAATAGACATAATTTTTGAATATATATTATCAAATATTGCTTAGGCTGAATTTTTGGTATTTTTCTGAGAAACATAAATTTTAGATGAATAGTTAAAAACACTGAGATATTGGTTAAATTTTATTTTTTTATTTAAATAATTATTTTTTATATAAATTAATTTATTTAAAAATATAAACATAATACTTATATTAGTTAATTGTAATTCATTGGAGTCAGTTTATAATAATTTTAAATATATAAAAATTTTATTGAACTTTTCACCGTCTTTTACGCACCTCCTAGGAGAATTTGAAAATTTACATAAAATGTAATTATACCACTTCTGTGAGTTGAATTATGAAAATCCGAGAGAAATGGTTAATATCAAAGAGTAAAATGTGATTCAATAAGATAAAAATAATTTTCGGGGAATAATAACTTTTTACGTTTATTTACCGCGGTTAACGGTAAATAGGTTATTTCAATGTAAGAAGAAAATTATAATAATTCAAAATTACTTTAACACATGTCCTAACATTATTTTATGAGTAATGGACGACCATGGTCATCTTTCGGTCGATTATGGGACCCCATAGAGCCACTTTTGAATGATAATAACATCTTAGATTAATTAATTTAATGTAATGACAAAATTGAAAAAAACAAAAACCTTTTAGTAATTAATTTTTATATGGTGTTATATAAGTAATATTTTTACTATAAATATTCATTATAAAGATAAAAATATTTCCTATATATCTGTATTTTTTTTAATTTTTAGACATTAAAAAAGATAATTTATTTACGACACAATGATGATGCAGTAATTACAGTATTAATGAAAGATTACGATAATTGATATTATAAATACCCAAATAAATGTGATTTGAGACTTTTTATGAATTAAAATAAGTTTCTAGGTTAATATGACATATTTGTATTGGTTATTTGAATTTTTTTTCTAAGTAAAAATGCTGCTATGAAATTATCAAAAACAAAATACGCAATAATTCTAAAATTTACATAAAAGAGTTTTTAAAAGAAATATTATATTATTAATTATTTTTATATTCCTAAAAATGTAAATTTCGTCCAAATGTATTATATATTGATAGGTGTATCATTAATGGACCACGTGGGGGTCTATTGAAAGTATAGTAGGTTAATTAACTATATAATATAAAAATACAAAGTGACATGGTAAATGTCAAACTAATTAACTAAGATTTAAAACTAAAAAATAAGGTTAATATAATGACCCAAACATATATATAATCTATTTTTTGAAATTATTTCTACCAATACCCACCTTATACTTTAAATAATATAGTTTGGAGCCATTATAAATCAAATATGAATTTATTATTAAATAATACTATATATTTTTTCTAAAGAGCCCCTTGTCCCCCTTATAAAAGGACACCACTTCTATCCAATTCCACACACCTCTCAAGCCTTTTTTGTCGTCCCTATTCTAACCAATTAAGCTCCTCATATACCTCTACTCCTCCTAGAATCCTTACCTTAGGCAGAAGGTACTTCAAGAGTCCTTTTTGGTTCAAACCAAAGTGAGTTACCCAAATTAAAGGCAACGATTTCTCTTAGCTTCTTTTCTTTTATTTTACTCCTCCAACCCCTAAAATCTTCTTATTATTTTATATTATAACTAAACCAGTATCCTAAATATACTAGGATATTTTAATTAGAAGTATTCGAACTAGATTTACACACACCTTCATCTAATTGGTGATGAACATAATGTTTCTGTGGATGGCAACCAAACGCCTCATGAAACGATGATTATTCAATTATCTCCTACCGCCTCTCATGTTGGCCATTACAATGGAACTATAATTAAATATTTTATTAATTATATTTATTTTATATATAATCTTATGTAATTCAATTTCATAGCATACCATTTTTCGTTTCATGTTCTATATATATACACGATAATTTCTTTTGAGAAAGTGCGCTCTACCGCCTCTCAATGTTAATTGATTCGTTCATACCATACATGGAACGTATAAAGGAGGGTGTTATTGAAATTAAGTAACACATATATGATATTATATTATACTGGAATAATAATATATCTATGTATCATTTGGTTTTGAATCCTTTTAAATGAAAAATGAAATGGAAGTAGCGTTCGTGCGTCCGTACGGGCTACCGTCTCCACGAACGTGATGAGATTCATTCTCTATCATATCCATTCAAGTATAATACTCATTTGAAAAATAAAAATAAAGTTTAAGGCCTTGATATTATTCTTTATATAAATAATATACAACATATCTATAACAGAGACGTTTTATGTAACATAACATAAAAAACAAAACAAGTAAGTTAACACCTGAAACAACGATAATACTAAAATATCATTAACAAGGCAATATTAAAATATCATATATGGTATCATATTTATGATTATTGTATAATTTAATAACAATGATTAATCTATTATATAGGAGGTTAACCTACACTCGACCAAGGAAATGTGCAAGGGAAGGGGTTTTTCATCTCACTCCTTATTCCCATGAGATTCGTACCATATTACCACTATTACCTTCTGTGTGGTGTATGTAATGCCCATAATTGTATTCTTTGTGTAATATACTTTAGTATATGTGTTTTTACATATTCATTTTATGATAACTCTTTCATGGGGTGTATGTTTGGTATGTTACCTAATTAGTAAGGGTATATTTCACCATCTATTCATTTTCGAGGTTGTTTATACGTAATTATCTACTGGGACCTCTTTATCATCCACATCCATGTTTCTTAAAAATTCATTTAAAAAATTTATTACTATTTTATAGAATATGTTTTAAAGTCATTTATACCCTTTTTCATCTTTTTAAAAGAGTTTTATAAATAAATCTTTCTGTCGTTTTCCAAACATGATCCTTTTTAACCTTTTCGACAAAAATAAGGTTAGAATGTTTTTTTAACTTATACAGTGGGTGCAGCTGTTTTCCGCCTTTATAATGTCATCAATGAATTCCTTAAAATATTATAATAATTTTTCAAAATAATTTTTTCACTATAATTATGTGACTTTTAAAAGATTTCAAAAAAAGGATATTTGTCTCAAATAGTTTTGATTTCATCTATGTCAACATTATTTGATAAATTTTACAGTTGTTTGAAGTTGATTTATTATGATACAATTCATCCATATTGTATTTAAGGATTTGTGATATGTTTGAATATGGATGAGTTATTTTTATTCCATTAATGGTTTATGATTAATGTTTTGGCATTTTGTATGTTAGTTTTAATACGAAAGTTTATGTTATATTTAATCCTTTTCCTAGGATGAATTTCTTGGACTAGTATGTTCCTGGTTAGGGACAAATAAAAGTAAGCCCTTCAGGTTGGGGTCTGGTTATAGTAGACCCTCCGAGTTGGTGTCTGGTTATTAGAGGCACTCTAGGTTAGTGTATGGTTAATAGAGGCACTCCGGGTTGGTTTCCGGTTATTAAAGGCACTCCGGGTTTGTGTCCGGTTATTAGAGGCACTCCGTGTTGGAGTTCGGTTACATAGGATCTCAAGGATGGAGTCTGGTTACAAAGGCTCTCCCAGGATGGGTTATGGTTGCATTTATCCCTTAGGTCTTGGCACGATGCCTTGACATAGAAATTAAAGTTCGACATTATTCATTCCATCATTATGAAAGTGGTTATTGATATCACATGAGATTATTCGACTAGTAGAATATCCATGTGAATGAGCAAATGGAATTATTTCATTTTATTTCTACCATATTATGCTGAAGTAAATGTTTAAAAGGATTTTGTTTGAGTTATAGACTGCCTTAAATGTTTTTGCTTAATTGTGAAAGTTTTCTCGGTATTTCTTACCCTTACTGAGCGTTTGATCTCACCAGTTTATATGTTTTATTTTTTCCCCTGGATTCCAAGAAGTGTGTTGTGATTGATATTTATGGCTAATACAAGGGAATAATGGCCTCCATAAAGATTATTTATGTTTTTTTTGTATGTGTTAAGGTGCAATGTAACATTCATGTATGTAATCTAATTTTCATGACTGCTAAACTGATCGGTCCTTCGGGACTTGATTCCTTGTAATCATGCCAATGTATTAAAATCATGCACCAACTTTGGGTAACTAGGTTCGGGGTGTTACAGTTGTATTAGAGAAAGTTTATTAATAAACTTGGAAATAATATTTTGATAATATTTGATTAGATAAAATTACCATAAGATAGACTTTGAGAATTATTATAGAAGAACTTCTTAGAATTTTGTTGTTGTAGATATTTTGTGAGTTTTCCGAGCAATACATCCCTATCTGGATACGAGCAGGTAGTGGCGGCTCTGGCACATATATACCCAGGGGTAAAACCTGAAAACACCATTTTGAGCAAGACTTGAATGGGAAATGGTGCACGACAACGGGCCTTGCTGCACTCTTGGTTACAACACTCCTGGAGGATATGCTTCGGATAATAACAATTTTATTTAAAAACCATTACGAAGGGTTTATTAGTATATACTAACTCAAAGAAAAAATTATTATGATTATGGATTATATTCATAAATTTTTTAATCTATGTTAAGTGGTTTAAATGTTTGGGATTAGGTATTGTTATTCATAAACTAATCTAGTGTATGCCATTGTTTAGAAATGTTGCACAGTAGAACGAATGAGAACTCCAGCAATACGCATGATCCAAAGAGTAAGAAGGATAATATCATTCATGGTCTTAAGCTAGAATTTAGAAGGGAAATAGTCTCCCACATATTATCTTCATATGAATAAATAGAATCATGTGTTAATAAGATAAGTAAAGAATTCTATGAGTCATATGGATTTGAAGGGATGCTGGGGAAGAAAAGGATGGTAGAAATAAATATGGATAAAGTTAATATGGGAAAGAAGGATTTTCCAATATATGATAAATATGGAATAAATCACCTTGGTAAAATGCATTAAGGGAATGAGAGTTTGTTATAGGTTTAGAGAAAAAGGACACCAAGTACGTGATTGCAAGGGTAAGAAAATGTTTTCAAATGTACAATGCTTCATCTTTAAGGAGTTGGGAAACTATGCAAACCAATGTCCAAATCATCATAGTATGAACCAAATGATGCTATTGGATAATAATCATGTTATGATACTACCTTAGATAAGTATTAATTACTAGTTTTCATATGTTGTTATTATAGAATTATTTTATTTGACTATTGTTTTAACTGTATACCGGTTACATCAATTATGGAGACAAATAAAGATTGTACTAAATTACTATTTTACCGAGGATTTGAGATTATATGGTTCTAATAACAGTGACTTAATAGTAAGATACACTTTTTTTGAAAATACATGGTTTAAGGAAAGGTAATCCTTAATATGGTCCTGATAATGAGTTAGTGATTTTGGAATAAGAGATGGTTGATTAGAATAAATTATATTGGATATTCTTGACTACATTGAAACAGATTAATGATTTGTCATTGTTGGGGTTTAAAACATTTTTGGATAGGAGTATATCCAGTATTCTATAAAGAATAAGTGATCATGAATGTAGTCAATATGGTTTTATGGTAATTCAGGATGCTACCATGTTTTAAAATAATACGTGATGAAGGTGATCACATGTTTTTACATGAAGAAAAGATCTTCATTGTGTTTAACTTCCTTATAAATATGGGACTGTGAATTTGGATAGTAGTATCTTGGATAATTATAATGATTGGAATGGATTATGTTTGAAAGGTTATTTTTGGATTTTTATAAAAGGACAACACACAGACCGTGTGACAACCCGTCGCGTCGGACAAAGCTGCGGGAATCGAACCCACAACCATAGTGCGATTGGGATTTATCTCCTACCACTGGACTACATGAAGTCCCTGTATTGTATAATGTAGTTTATTTTTTTAAAGGGTCTGATATCCGAATTATAAATTCATTATATTTGTATCCCTATACAACTAGGATAAATAGAGTATTTTTGAGTTGTTTTACATTTGGGAGGGATACCTGAGTTTGTGGTAGAAATTTATTAATGGAAAAAACTCTAATTATAAATTAAGTTTATCTCCTTATGATTTTATCCAATCTAATAAATAATTATTCAAAATTATGAAATGTAACATAGAGAAAAAATGGTGTACTAGATGGTACCTTATATCATCACCAATTTATGGCGTTGTGATTGTTGGGAGTTTCATAGCCATGTTCTCTACCACATTCCATCAGATATTGATGGTTAGATTTCTCTTCCATATCCATGTTTTCCTACATGGAACCCTAGTATGTGTTATTTTCGGTAACCTCAATACTTACCACACATTATTTTAAATTAAGGCCACATTAATCCATTTTTCGATGTGTTATTTAAACTATGATATTTCGAAATGTCAACCCCAAGTTTCCAATACCAAGTATAAATTGTGAGGAAACAATTTATTGAAGGAGGGGAGAATGTAACACCCCAATATTTCACGATACACTTCACTTTAAATAATACAACTTCGTGTGTTATATGCAACATCCAGTTATAACACACCACAAATAATCAAACTAGCCATTAGGAATAGTAATACCCACTTTTTAAAAATTTATACATTTTACCTTTCAAAATGAACTTCATTTTTTGATTCATAATATTATAATTAGCTTAGGGTGAATTTTTGGTACTTTTCTGATAACTTTCATATTTTGATGAATAGTGAAAATTACTAAATTTTAATTAAAAACCACTTTTATAATAGAAATAATTAATAGTGATAAATTATGAATTTGCCTGATTTTAAAGTATTATTAGATTATATTTTTAACATTAAATCCAATGTTGGTCATTGGACATAATTTTACATTTAAACTGGACATAAGAAAGTGTCACTCATTTGTTAGTTGTTATTTCATAAAAACACACTATTTGTTTTGAAAACGGGAATTAATTATTGAATTAATCAATGAAACTTATATGTTTGGAATTTGGAGAAATAGACATCAATTTCGAATTCATAATATCAAATATAGCTTAGTCTGAATTTTTGGTATTTATCTGAGAAACATAAATTTTTTATGAATAGTGAAAAACACTGACTTATTGCTTATAACTGATTTTCTTATTTAAATAATTATTTATTTTATTTAAATTAATTGAAGTCAAAATTGATACATAATACTTATATAAGTTTGTTGTAATTCATTGGAGTCAGTTTATAATAACTTTTGATATATAAAAACTTTATTGAACTTTTCTCCGTCTTTTACCCACCTCTTAGGAGAATTTGAAATTTTACATAAAACATAATTTAACCACTTCTGTGAGTTGAATTTTGAAAATTCAAGAGACACATTTAATATCAAGGAGTAAAATGTTGTTCAGTAATTTTTTTTTTCTAATTAGTAACTTTTTACTTTTGTTTACCGCGGTTAAAGGTAAATAAGGCAATTGAAGGTAAAAATAATATTATAATAATTCCAAATTACCTTAAAACATGTCCTAACATTATTTTATGAGTAATGGAAAAACATGGATGTATTTGGATCTTTTTTGGGACCTCGTGGAGCCACTTATGAATGATAATGACATTTTAGTTTATTTAATTTAATGTAAAGGGAAAATCGACAAAAACAAAATCCTTTTAGTAATTAATTTTATATGGTGTTATATAAGTAATATTTTTGACTATAAATATTCATTAGAAAGCTAAAAAAATTTCATACATAATGGTAATTTATTTATAATTTTTAGACATTAAATAAGTTATTTTATTTATGACACAATGATTATGCATTAATTACCATATTAATGAAATTTTAAGATAATTGATATTATAAATATCCAAATAATTGTGATTTGAGACGTATTAAGAATTAAAATAATTTTATAGGTTAATATTACATATTAGGATTAGTTTTATGAATTTTTTTTGATGTAAAATTCTGTTAAGAATTTATCAAAAACAAAATAACCAATAGTGCCAAAATTGACATAAAAGAGTTTTTTAAAAAAATATTAGATATTTAGTTGATATTATATTCATAAAAATATAAAGACCATCCAATGGACTTATATTAATATTATTTTTATCATTAATGGACCACTTTGGGGTCAGGTAGAAGTTTAAATTATATTTATTAACAATATAATATAAAATTAGAATGTGACAAGGTAAATGTCAAACTAATTAACTAAGAGTTAAAACTAAAAGATAAGGTTAATATAATGACCCAAACCTGTCTAAAATCTATTTTTTAAAAGTATTTAGACCCATAACCACCTTATAATTATTATAATCCAGTTTGGAGATATTATAAACCGAATATAAATGTATTATAAAATTATAATTTTAGTTTTTCTAAAAGAGCCCCACACCCCCCCCCCCTTATTAGAGGAATCCTCATCTAACCAATTCCACAAAACTCTAAAGCCTTTTGGCTCGACCAAAATCATCCCAATTAAGCACCCTATATCCCTATCCTCCTCCTTGAATCCTTTCCTTAGGCAGAAGTCACTTCAAGAGTCCTTTTTGGTTCAAACCAAAGGGAGTTACTCAAATTAAAGGTAACAATTTCTCTTAGCTTCTTTTCTATTATTTTACATCTCCAACACCTAAAATCTTCTTATTCATTTATTTTGTAACAAAACCAGTATCCTAAATATACTAGGTTATTGTTATGAGAAGTATTCTAACTACACATACACACACCTCCATCTAATGGGTAAAGAATATAATGTATCTGTGGATGGAAACCAAATGCCTCATGAAACAATGATTGTTCGATTATCTCCTTATGCCTCTCATTGTGGCCATTACGATGGAAGTATAATTAAATATTTTATTAATGATATTTATTTTATATATAAGCTTCTTTAATTTCATTTCATAGAATACCATTATTCGTTTCATGTTGTATATATATACGATAATTTCATGTGAGGAAGTGCAGACTACCACCCCCGCAAAGTGTTATGACACGTTCATACCATACATGGAACGTATAAATGAGGGTGTTAATGAACATAATTTACAAATATAAGATATTATATTATAATGGAATAATAATATACCTATGTACCATTTTGTTTTGATTCCTTTTAAATGAAAAATGAATTGAAAGTAGCGTTCGTGCGTACATACAGACTACCGTCTCCACGAACGCGATGAGATTCATTCCCCAGCGTATCCATTCCAGTATAAATTCTCATTTGATGATTAATAATAAAGTTTAAGGACTTCATGTCATTATATATATAAATAATATACAACCCATCTATAACAAACACATCTTATGTAACAAAACAAATAAAAAAAATGGGTAATTTAACACTCGAAAAAACAATAATACTAAAATATTATTAATAAGGAAATATTAAAATATCATATATGATATCATATTTATGATTCTTGTATGGTTTAATAACAATTATTTATCTATTATACCGGAGTGTGAACAACACTCGACAAAGGAAAAGTACATGGTAAGGGGTTTTTCATCTCACACCTTATTCCAATGAGATTCATAACATATTTCAACTACTACCTTTTTATGGTGTATGAACTACCCATAATTTAATTCTTTGTATAATAATATTTAATTTATGTGTATTTAAATATTCATTATATGATACCTCTTTAATAGGATGTATGTTTCGTAAGATACCAAATTGGTAAGGGTTTATTTCACAATTTCATTGTTATCCGAGGTTGTTTATACGTAATTATCTACTACGACCTCTTTATCATCCACATCCATGTTTCTTAAAAATGAATTTAAAAAATTATTACTATTTTATTGAATATGGGTTAAAGTCATTTATACCCTTGTTTGATGTTTTACAAGAGGTTTATAAAGTAATATTTCTATCGTTTTACAAACAAGGTCCTTTTTATCCTTTTCGACTGAAGTAAGAATGTTTTTAACCTATATGGTCGGTGCATCTATTTCCCGCCATTATAAAGTCGTAGAAGGTTCCCATAAAAGCTTATAAGAATGTTTTCAAAATAAATGTTTTCTCTAAAATTATTTGACTTTTAAATGATTTCAAAAAAGAGATATTTCACTCAATTAGTTTTGATTTAATCTATGTCAACATCCTTTGATAAATGTTACACATCTTTGAAGTTGATTTATTGTGATAAAAATCATCCATATTGTATTTAAGATTTTGTGATATGATTTACTATGGATGAGTTATTTTTATTCCATTAATGGTTTATGATTAATGTTTTGGAATTTCATATGATTTTTTTAATACGAATGTTTATGTTATATTTCATCCTCTTCTTAAGATGACTATGTTGGACTAGTGTGTTCCGTGTTGGGGAACGGTAAAAGTAAGCCCTCCAGGTTGTGGTCCGGTTACAGCTGACCCTCCGGGTTAGTGTCTGGTTATTATAGGAACTTCGGGTTAGTGTCTGGTTATTAGAGGCACTCTGGGTTGGTGTCCTATTATTAGAGGCACTCTTGGTGGGAGTCCGGTTACAGAGGCTCTCCGGGATGGAGTCCGATTACAGAGGCTCTCCGAGTTGGGTTCCGCTTATAGTTATCCATTAGGTCTTAGCATGAGGCCTTGACACAGAAATTAATGTTCGGCATTATGCATTCCATCATTATGAATGTGGTTATTAATATTAAATGTGATTATTAGACTAATATAATATCCATGTGAATGAGTAAATGAAATTATTTCATTTTATTTCTACCATATTATGTTGATGTTCTAGTTTAAAAGGCTTTCATTTTAGTTAAACCATTCCTTTAGTGTTTATGATTATTTATGAATGTTTCCACTGTATTCCATACCCATACTAAGTGTTCGAGCTCACCCCTTTCTATGTAATATTTTTTCCCCAGGATTCCAAGAAGTGTGTTATTATTGATATAGAGGGTTAAACCAAGGGGATAATGGCATCTATAATTATTATTTATGTTGTTTTGTATGTCTTAAAGTGCAATGTAACATTCATGTATGTAATATATTTTCCATGACTGCTAAACTGATCATCCCTTTAGGACTTGATTCCTTTTAATCATGCAAATGCATTAAAATAATGCACCGAATTTGGGTAACTAGGTTAGGGGAGTTACAATAAATTATAATTTTTTAAATGTTAAAATTTTTTATTTCAATTACCATAATATTCCTTAAAAAATATTTAAAATAAAAAAATTGGTAATTAATATATGGATAATTTTATAAAAAAATCACATTTTGATGTTTCCTTTTGAAGTAATCATTCCATACCCATTTTTGTTTTGTCATGAACTATCCTAAATACCATTGTACCCAGATAGCCATGTTAACAACAAAATAGACTGAAGTGAATTCATAATCCCAATTTCATGATGACAAGAACCTGGCATCGTCCAATATAAAATAGGGAAGGTATTTTCCAAAATAACAAAAAACGATAACTGATTCCTATCTATATTCTTAAAGCTCAAAAGGTATAAAACTATATGGAATCAACAGGAACACAAAAACACAATTTGTACATCATCAGTGTAAAAAAATTTACATGATGAAACTCATACATCCTAAAGGTATCACCACACTAATCCCATATGGTCATGAACATTCACCATTTCATAGAGGCTCATTCCCTTTACTCAATCCTGGAGATTAAAATCTATACACCCATAAAATAGTCTAGGGTGTGAGCTAAAATACTAGTAGGGTAACACCAAGTGATCCATAATAAGATAAAATAATAGACACATCAAACAATTATTTCATTTTTAATGAAACCAGAAAGGCAATACAATTGGATATTTAAATTCTAAAATGATTTTTTTTTATAAATATGGAAACATTTCAAAAAAATAATAATTAAATTTTATATATAACATTTTATATAAATCAACTGGTAATTAGTAAAATAGTTTCACAATAAAAAGAATATATACTAAATTAATCTCATCGATTCATAGAAAAATTGTAAAATTAAATGTGGTACATTAATTACTAGGTATAGATACTAACACTCTCATGTCAGTGATTATAGAAAAAAGAAACTCCCATGTATCTTCACTATCAAGAATGTACTACCATAACTCCTGAAGAAAAGGTATCATACTCCAATATATTAAAATGGTTTTAAAATCAACTATCCTTAATGTATGATCAATCGCAGATAAATCAGGTTCAACATCAATAACACTATAGTTTGATGCATGGAATTAATCAAAAATATTCATTCTTATCTGTGATACATGGGAATAATTATACATCTACATCATTTGGAGAGGATTTTCTAATTAGTAAGACACATTCCCAACCTTTTCAAAACCATTAAAGGTCCCAAACATTTGGATCATGTTTCACATTCCTTAAAAGTTGTCATTTCAGTAAAAAGGTGAAACAATAAAGAACACATGTATGCAAAAAGAGAAATATAATGTTCTAGGACATCAATATGATTAAGATTTATAACAGCATTACACTAACTCAAACCATTATTGAATCAACTGAATTGTTTATATCATCATTCAATCAAATCATTTTCTAACCAAAGAATAATAATAGATCTCTAACCACTACAATAAAAATTTACAAGGATGACTATAAAAATCCTCAATGGGATCTATTCTAATATTATATCAGTTTCTACTATAACATGAAAACTCAAAAAAAATCTGAAATGGTCAACCAAAGATTCTCTAAAATTTATCACACAATCAATAATCATACATTCATTAATTTTTATAGGCATATATCTATCTCTGTACTTATGCATATAGTATTTCATTATAAAAAACCTGAGATACCAATACCTATTAAAAGAACATGAAAAACGAGATAAGTAAAATAGGGGACCTCTATCTGATACTCTAGAATACTCAACTCCATGAAAATGAAACTTCCCAGTCATGTAGTAATACACCAACTCCTCACAGCACATGTCCCATGAACATCACCTCCGAAATTCATAAGTCACATTTCAATAGCTTGGAAGAAAAGTAGTGATCTCTCAAAAATTCAATAACTACTCTCAAAAGAAAGAAATGATTCTTCTAAAACATATGGTAAACAAGGATGTCATCCACAAAGACCAATATGAATGTGTCCATATAATAATGGAATATTCAAATCATTAAATCCAAAAATAATTCAAGATCATTGGTTACACCAAATTGAATGACAAGATAATAAGTATGGGCATAACTACTATGGATGTTTATTTACTAAATGTCATAATATTTTATTCCCAACATGTGATAACCATATCAAAGTTCAATCATGGAAAACATCATTGATATTTTATAATAAGTAAAACAAGTCATTAATCTATGGAAGTGTATAATTTCTATTTACAACATCCCAGCTATGTTTTCATTAATCAACACATAGATGAAGTGTTCCAAGTTTGTTATTTGAAAATAGAAAAGTCATTTCCCTAGGTGACACACTCAGGCATATAAATACTATAGATAAAATATCATTTAATTGATTCATAAACAAATTTATTGCATTTAGTTCCATATTATAAGATATAGAAAAAAATAGATGAGTACCCAATAAAAAATCAATAAAAAATCTATATACCATACAACTGTAAAATAAGAGAAGTAAGAATGAAAAACAGTTGGAAACTCAATGATAAATTTATTTAGATAATTGGTAAAGAATTCCTACTAAAAATATACAAGAGAAAAAATTTATTAATTTTCACATATATATATTAGAAGTCCATTCTGTACTTGACATCAGGTCTCACACTCTATGGATGATATGGCACACCCTATATGGTGTAGAAATATTGACCAATAGAAGATAAAAATAAACAAAGTACATATTAAAAATGATATCATCCATCATAATAATGTCATTAATAGGGTTCATGTCAAGAACAATAAGATTCCACAAATGATAAATCTATTATAAGGGGAATACATAAGTAGGAAATTTAAGGCCCTTCTCTATATTCATTCCAAGGTGTGTAGTAATTTTCATCACATAAGATAAAATATTTCTACGATGATATAGAATGCTTATAAAACATTTATAACCAAATAAATGAGATTATCTATTATCAAATAAAAATGTTGCCAAATATCATGTTATTGTGATGGTACCAATAATAGTTGTTAGAGCTATATCTACTTCCTCTAGGGATTTTTCAATTTCATAAAGAATATTAATTCTCGATTCATGTGGTTGGAACACCGTGGGACATCAAGAATCTTATTTTATCATAATACATAGTGTTTCTAAGGATCGTTGTTCTTAATATATAGATTAATATATAAGATAGAACTTTTACAAGTGACCTGGGAGTCTGTAAAAACCATATATATTGTGTTCCTCATGGAAGGCCCATTATAAATGCCCAATATTTCAACAATGGAAGAATGTCAAAGGGCCTCTTACAAGAACACTAGGTGGTATATAGGATTCCTTCTATCGAGATCCACCCTAAGACCAATAAATCATTCTCTTCCAAATATGGGAAATCATATAACCGCCACTAAGATAAAATAGAACACCCGTCTATGCTAACATACTAGGTAGATCATGATTGAATATCAACTCCCTATCTGGATTCTATGAAAAAGAAGATAACATCATAAAGAAAACCTCATAACAAATATATAATATAATACCCATCTCAAACCATTGAGTCTTAATCATCTTTTTCAATGGAATATTAGGTTCAAATTTGATAACCTCTATGAATCTCACCGTATACTCAAATTACCAAATCCAATAAATGAAACACTGAAATTTATCTCATAAGATAGATATCCAATATTTGTATCTCTATCAATACAAATATAAATTACAGTAAAGAGTTTAATTAATCCTCAATAATCTATTCTCATACTACCTATAGTGACTTAATTACAATTTGGAAGATTGATGTTTGAGCACTCACTTGTAGTGACCTCCTTTTTCCCAGAATGATCTCCTAAATGCATCCTGAAAACTAGGAAAAATGATTAACCTACACGTTTAATACCACTTTTTCATGAACCATCATAGATATAATGGTACCCTAATTCACGATCCAACACATAGATAGTACAATAATAGTTCATGACCCCAATGGGTTGGGGACTAGTAATCGACATCATTTGTCATAAAAGAGGTAATTTATTTTTCACATGAACAACAAAAGATAAAAAATACATATCTATATGATCAATGATCGAAATTCATATAGATCGTGGAGTAAAATAGTTATATCAAAAACCAAATTTTTAATCATCAATGTAAAAAATAATTACAAGATAAAACTAAAACCTCTTGAATGTATCAATGCACCAAGACAAATGGGTCAAGAACATCCACCTCCTCCTAGAAGCGCGTTCCAATTTCTAAAACATGGAAGAAGAAAATAAATAAAAATATAAATGAATAATATAGGATTCGAGTTAAAATCTTATAAGGGTCTCACAATGTGTTCCATAATATTATCCCATAAAAGACCAAATCATGAATTAAGAAATTACAAAATAAGCATGAGAGTATAATCAAATATTTAAATCCAAACGTGATTCTCATATAAAATTATATTATTATTTTCAACATTAGATTCATATAATTTTAAATTAAAAAATAATATAAATCCAAAGGAATCGAGTAAAAGAGTTTTACAATCCCACACACACACACACATATCCATATAATCAATACAATTCATATCATAGTGGTCAAACTTTATGTGGTATGTTATTCATTAGATATGGGATCCTCATACAATAAGATTAATTAAAAAATATATCCCCTTCCACATAATGAAAAATTACAACCTTCTACTCTCACATTAAGGAAAATTATAGTCATCCACTCTCATTTAATCGAAAAATGCAATCATCCACATCCGGTAAAGGGAAAATTATAATCGAATCCAATATTAGTTATTATTATCAATATCAATACCTTTCTAGGTAGTTAACATATAATCATTATAATCTAGCCTAACTACAAACTACACATGCTCCCATGTGCTTTAATATATCTATCAATTTTTGAAAATTCATTTCACTTCAATTTAAATAATCATTTATAATATTATTTCCCATTTCTCATTTTAATATTACAAATACATTTAAAATAATTAATTATTTTTAATCATTTCATGACCTTAAAAATAAAAAAATATGGGGTCCAATCATATCAATTTAACCCATTTTCTAATGTTAATACCAAAATCAATTAATATTTTCCCCAATTACTATAGTAGATATCAAATTAGAAATCCATTATAATTAGATGTGTTTTTTTAAATCAATATAAATAAATTCAATCTAATTTTTTTTAAATGGGTGTTTATAATAAAATTGAATGGAATTTAATTTACATCATAAAAATAAACTGTTCATTACATGAAAAAAAACCACATAACCACATCCCATTAATCATTATATCAACAATAAAAATTCACACTAGTGTTTTCAAATGATGAAACTCATTTAAAGATATCATTAAATATAACACATATTCAGGATCAAATTCAAAGAATATTTGAAGAATAAAAAAATTTGGATATAAAAAAACATAGGAGAAAAGAACGAGTTATCCAATTAAAAAAATGGGAGAAGAATCGCTTATAATAGAGGGATCAAATAATATCCTACACACTAAAATCCTCTTACTATGTTGTTTGGAGGATAAAAAAGGGGATCACTAATAGACCATAAACTCAGGGAAATAGTAATAGGTTAATTTATGTTCAGGTATATGAATATACTGGTGTTCGGAAAATGTAAAAAAAATTCAGGTATAAAAAAATACAAATTGGGAAATTATCTAAGTAGAGGAAAACTATTTGAAAACCCATGCTTGCTAACCATGTGCCCCTCTAATGAGGTCTACTATTTCTAAAATGTGGGTGAAATATTTTCGAACTATGCACCGACCACGAAAATCAACACATTGGTTAGTTTTTTTTGTTTCCACTCTGTGGGAAAATGGATTGGGAAAATCGATCCCTAATCATTCCACATCCAATATCCCTCCTAAAGTCTAAAAATTTCAATTAATGTATTCCTAAATACAACACTACCAGAAAAATATCAAAAATAAGGTCTATGTACAAAAAAAATCCATAACAGGATGTTATATGTTTTCATTAATACTACTTCTATATGTTATTATGATGTAAAACTAAAATTATTTCTAAAATGTTTTACAAATGGTTTCATTTAGAATATCATTAGAATATCATTTTTATTTCGTTTCCCAAAATTTAGTTCATTAATTCTCTGTAAAATAAGTTTTCATAAAGGAATTTTTATTTTTACATTTCTAGTGAAAAATCAATGATATTAATAAATTGAAACTATCCACCTTACATTTTTAGATAACACATGGAATGTTATTTTTTAAATGAAATGACTAAATCAATACATTATTATAAATAATAAACAAATTTGTATGGGAATGATTTTTCCATATTTATGGATATTTTTCCATTTGATTAAAGGGTGATGACCTAGTTACATATACATTGATCGATTAGTGAATTTTTTTACAAAAATATAAACCCTTTTCCTAAATTATTTATTTAATTTTTATATCACATATGAAGTTTAATTACCTATAATATTTCTTTATTTCATTGGATGAAGCATTATTTTACATTTTTTACATGATTTTTTATGGAACACTAAATTCTTATCTTTTGATGTTCTATTTGAAAAATTCCGTGTACTCGTTATTCAATCATGGGATCTATATATGAGGGTTTGGAAATTTATTGAATCCCATTTTCATTATATAGGATATTTTATGACCTAATTATTATTTTTCATGTGCAATGTCTTCCATGTATTATGAGATGGGTGGGACCTATATCACCCTAAAATTTATTGGGTAATGTCCTATATCTCATTAGATATAAAATTTATGGGAAAATGTTAATGAGTTTCTTCGTTCACAAAGGGTGAGTGTGGTGAATATTGTCTATACTCCCAATTTTATGTGTGGACTGTTTGACGATTATCTATGTTCATAATTATAAAAAACCCTTTATTTATAATTCTTGCACTTTGTTCCTATTTTCCATGAATCATGATATATGAATCTTGTTTTTTCATTTAATTATATTATAATAATTTAATCATTTAATGGTATATTAATTTGTTTTTATAATTTGGAATCATGTTTTTTGACCTAGGTTATTTTGTGGATTGATGTTTTTATGTATCTAGAGAATACCGATATTCTCATTTTATTCACACTTATGAACACTAAAAGTTAGCAAACATGTCTACTCATAGCGAGCATTAAATATATATACATTAACATGTTTAAATTTCCACATGTTATAATGAAATGTAGTAAATAAGAAGTGTTGGGAATGGTATCGTACGAGAATAATTTATGGGTGATTAACCATAATTAAATATGGATTAAAGAGTTGTTAATATAATATGAAAAAGTAAATTATTTAATATAGGAAGGTTATTATAAAATTAATGTTTTAATATTATTCTGGAAAAAAATATACATATATGGTCATGAATTTTTTGAAAGGAAATACAGACTTGATGTCCAGTAATTATAAGGAAATCTGGTAATGGTTATCATAGATTGAATAGGGATAGGGTTTAGATAAATTTGTATATTATGATTTTTCGCATTTAAGGATATTTTAGGACTTGAAATTTCCTCAAAATTTATTTTGTTGTCGTTTATCCCAATTCCAATGGTATAGATAACACTTTTGGTCAGTTGAGGTCACATTATAGGGGAAGATGACAATATAACTTTAGTGAAAACATATAAATAAGTATAAGGATAGTTTTTATGTATAACATAACATACAATAATTTGCATAATGAAAAATATATGTATTTTTTGTAGAAAATAAATCCTTCTATTTATACAAGAAAGAAGATGAATTTTCTGGAAACATTTTTTCTAGGGTGTATATCATTATAGTAGTAATGATAGTAATTAACTAAATCATGAATTGAAGCACATCAAATGAGGTGTAACTGTATACCTAGCCAAACACTCATGAAGGATATTCCTTGTATGATCTTATGCTCTTTTTAAATCACTATAAAATATTTATTTACATATATATATAATATTTAATGTATATGATAACATAACATAATGTGACAGAAGATGAAACAGTAGAGGTATATGGCTATCCCAGAATGAAATTGATGAAATGAAAATATCATAATGTAAATATAAAGTATCTTTAGAAATGAATTCAATGGATTGATCATTCATATTTATATACCCTATTTATTTTTAATATCTTCATAGTTATTTTTGTATAATAGTTTTTGTTAAACATGATCATGAATATTAAGAAAAATATGATACTAAAACCAAATATTTCATAATATTAGTTAGGGGATTATACATAAATAGTTAAGAATCCTATTATATTATTATTATAAAATATCACGTGAGTTTCCACTTATTGTCTATGTCAGTTATGTGGGTACCACAATAGAAATTATTCATTCTTATTTTAATTTGAGATTGTTTTTTATAAATAATATCTATGTATATTCAAAAAGTTATGATGGCTATTTGAAACATATAAGGATTTTTTCCCAGTAGTGTTTTATTAAAGGTGTGTAAACCTTTATTAAATAGTACCAAAATTCATAAATTAAGATTTTATTACATTGTTATATTTTTTTGTGATAATTATTAAAAAACACATGATTAAGCTATAGATAACACATAATATTAGTATATATTTTACATTGATTTAATTAGAGGATATTTTATTTGAATAATATTAGACAAGATTATTTAACTTGTGTTTGATAATTAAATTAATATTATTTTTTTGTATTTTATTTCATTTTTGAATTAATATATATATACATATATATTAAATTGTAACATATAAGAATGTAGTTAAAGATAAGAGTTATTTCATTATGGATTTTTTGTTTTCAATATGATTAAATAACATAAAAATTAAAATGAATTTGGGAAAGGTATGTTATAGATAATATATATTAGGGTGCATATATACTTGTGTACTTCATTGAATAATGGATCATAGTTTTTTATGAATAATGAGTATCTTGGTATCTTTTAAAAATTTACAGTTGATTTGTTGTTATATTTTATATCATGAATAGTGAGTATGATAAGAATATGCTCTCTAATAATAATTAGTAGGAGTACTATATTTTGTGGGGATGAAATTTATTTAATTTAGGGGTGGTGAGGGTTTATATGGCCTCACATATTTATAATTCCTATTCATTTTATAAATCACATTATTAGAATTATAATTTATTAAAAATTGATTGAAATTTATTAAGAAATATGTCATATCAAATTAGAATTAAACTAATGAAATTATTCATTCATAAGAAAAAACTATTTGTTTTAAATCATGTATTAATACTCCATATGGATGAATTGGAACCATTAAATTATCATTAATCAGTGGGGGACTATTCATAGAAAACAATAAAAATTTTCGGATTGATAAGTATTCCGAATCATTATCATCATTGATGATAATGATTAGAAAAAAATTATAGAATGAGGAAGAGACCGATGAAAGGAAAAAGACATTAGGATCCAAATATAAAATGAATATAAAATTATTCATTGAAAATAAATAGAGTAATTGATGGATAATTTATTTAATCTAAATATAGGAATAATAGTTATCCATTATAAATATTGTTATTTAAAATATTTTCCTTGGTTATATATCAGATAGGTATACTAAAATTTTTCCTCTATAAAAAATAAAAAACATAATAAAACTAATACATTATTTATAACTATTGCAATTATAAATTTATATATGTAATAGATTATTATTATTATTGTTATTATTATTTTATAATATAATGTATGTAAAAAATTAAAATAGATATTTCAATCTGAAGGGAGCAGTAAAATTTAATTTCAGAATTTAAATAAATAATTTAATATTTTAAATTACATTTGGTATAAAATAAATAATTTTTTAAAGAATTTATTTTATTAATTATTATATAATTCCTCCAATTATGGAAATATGACATGTTAAAAATATTATTATATATGAATAGATATACTTACAATACATGAATTATATACTTTTATGAAATTATATTTTGAATACATTACATTTAAGAACTATCTTTCATAAAATAAATTTATTTTTTTTTATATTTTATTAATTTCGAATAAAGTATTTAAATTCAAATTTTATATTTTGAATTTTATTGAAAAAATTTCTTTTTTCAATTTATAATATCAATGTTAATTTAGTCTGAATTTTTTATATTTTTATAAAAAAATATTTGTTGGGAAATTTTTGAAAATATTGATTATTTCTAAAATCAACTCTTGTTATGAAATATATTTCATTTTAATACGTTTTTATAAAATATATATACATATAAATTAAAATATGGAATTTTAATGCACTATAAAATTTATAAAACCATGTAATATCATATTAGAAAATAAACATATATTGTATAAAAACATTATTAATAAATTTCATTAATTAAATTTATAGATGGGGAAATTAAATTAATAATAATTTAATCATAATATTCATTATAATATAATTATAATAAAAGACATTTTTCGTTATATCTTATGCATAATCATGATTCTTAAAAATACACTTTTTATCGAAATGTTTATTTATGTAAAACATGAGATAATATTAAAATTAATTTTCTTATATGAAACTAATTATTTTTATAAAATAGTTATATTTCATGAGATTATCTTCTAAATATATTTCATTACGAAAAATTTTATTTTTATGCATAAAATTTTTATTGTCATGGATAATTTTAGTTACAACATTAATTTTGAAAATGTTACATTTGAATAGTTTTAATAATATCACTTAATTTATTCCTAAGAAATTTAATTACTATATTTTAAAAACCCAGTATAATATATTCTTGAAGCATGCATTTAAATATATTTACTCTCATTTATTCTTTAATCAATTTTAAAATATTATTACTAATAATAAATAGGGAAACCAACCATTTTCATCCAAACATATTTTTTTTAATATGTAGGATATTTAATTTAAAATTTAACATTTAGTTATTTGAAAATATAAAAGGATTAATTTGAGAATAAATTTAGTTTAATAATAAAATATTTAAGAAATATCTATTAACATATATTTTTAATAAGATATATATTTTCTTAGTTAATAACAAGTTACCATAATAAAATATAATTTTGTTAAAAGGTCAAAAGTAAAAAAAGTAATCTTATTAAATAAGTCATCTAACTAAAAGAAGGTTGGTTTTTTGAAAATGGTTTATTCCCCACTCCAACTATTTCACATATGAAGCAATATCAGTTAAAAACTTTAATTGTACTTATGATAAAATATGATTGTTTCTATGAATTCCATTCTCATATGTAATAAAGGAATGAAACTTCCACCATATCGAAGATACACATAAAATATGAATTCATTGTTAAAAAATATTGTATCTCACTCATAATCCCAGAAAAATAACCCAAATTTAATATTTGATCTATGTAATCATAAGTCCTTTAATTCTAAGGAGTAATCCAAAAAATGATCAAGTCACCTAAGAATGCATTTTATCCTTCTTAATTATTTATTCTTATTATAACTCATCCAAATATACTAAAATCATAATATTATTATGAATTATTTATAATTATTATAATTCAATATTATTATTATAATTTTACATCCTAAATTTGAACATTTCCATCCTAATAAAAAAACCAGACGAATGATAACCATGTGTGTGCATAGACTACAACAGTCATAAAGATCCAATTATCATTTTAATTTATAATTTCAAAATTAATCATAAAACAAGTTGGATAACCATAATAAAAAATAAAGTAATAATTCTATTATATGTTTATAATGTTAAAATAAACACCCCTCACACCATAATCCCTCATATAGTTATATTTTGATCAGGTTTGGGTTAGTTTGATAACCAACATGATTAATTTTCTAAAACACCATCATGGGTGACTATTGTAAGATATATAGTAAAACTATTCTTATGTAATAATAAAATAATTAATTTTATAGTGTTCTATAATTGTTATTTAATTCAATTAAATTATTAATAAATTATCATCTGTTTTTGGTAAAATCGCCAAAATAAGCAAAGATCATTTTTGATTTCATATTACAATAATAAACACAAATGGTATGAAAAAATAGTAAAACAAAGAAATTCATTTTATATGTCAATATATCATAAATAAAAAGTTAATGATTATTATGGTATCAATTATTGGGTAATGATATCAACTTTATATAACATGTGGATTTAGTTAATATTATTAAAATCCTACGATTGAAATATGTTATAACTAACCAATATAAAATTGATAAATAATTTTAAATGGGGGATATAAAATGTATTTTATTTTAAAGAGTTTACAAAATAGAAAAATATGGCCTCTATCATTTTTTATAAGAATTAATAATATCTTTCCCAAAATAGGCAAACACAGAAAGGGTATCCAATCTCAATTTCTATTCACTAAAACATGCTTTAATTTTATACTCATATAATTGTTTTTTCATTTTCTTGATAATAAACCTTATGTAATGTTGTTAATCAAATAATGAAATTTGTTAAAATGTTATGGTATTTTTTTCCTCCCCAATGCGATTTAGGGAAGTTGTGTCTAATATCCATACATGCTCAAAACTATTGGGAAAATATTACAGCTAAGCTACAAATGGATCATATCATCAAATTATGATATCATACTTGACTAAAATTTAATGAATTCATCCACAATAATTTTAATTTCATTGAATCCCCCAAATATAATTTAAATGTGATACTTTATCTAATATTATTTTTTATTGAAACCAACTACCACAACTATTGATTTTATTCATTTTTTATCAACCATATATACTTTGATAAAGTAATTATATCCCATAGTATTCTAAATATTATTCATAAAGATTATTTTATAATTGGATATTGAATCCACTATTTTCTATATTACTCCAACTTCCTCTCCTCAAATATGATTTGAATAAATAAATTTTCTTGGATATTTCAATTTAAATTTATGTCTCTGATTTCTCTCATTGACACCATCTCCAAGGTCGGGTTCTCAATAAAAAACATTTTATAAAAAAATAATCCATTGCGAAGTCACCACTTGGTTCATTTTAATATAATGAAAATTAATTTATGACTGACCAAATAAATAATTTTGATACATTTTCCTACCCAAACGTTAGTTATTTGTTTTGGAGAGTATATATAATCCTTCTAAAAATTGGAATTTATACATACATTAATTGGATAGTCACCAAAATAAATGACATTTTTATTTCCTTCTTTACCATTGTGGAATGATATTTATTCTCACGTTCCAGATATATTTATTGTGAATGAGTGGACATGGTTTGTAATACCTCATTTTATAACGTTTTCAACACTTGAGATGGAATCAACATCTTAGCCTTATTGTGTCTAGATATTTTCTATACAATTTGTTCCTATATCTCAATCAATTTATTTTCTAGGCATGAAAAATGAAATTTTGATGAGGACCGGTGGGATTTCAACAGGATTTGGAAGCTTATTTTGTTCCATAAACCCAAAATATCTGGGTACTGGTATATATAAGGGTTCCATAGAAGCTAATCTAGTGTTTTGGAAACATGATACATCCCCCAAAGATCTCATCCCACCATCTGTAGAATAAAAAATGATTCCACCTCTATCATCTTTAGAAAAACCCAATTTGAGTCTCATGGTTAATGAATCCATAGTGACATAAAACCATAGAACCTCAATACCTAAATATTTAACCACCCGAACTATGGATAAGGAATTGGATCGTTAGTTGGATGAATCGTTCCTAACATCATTTTGAAGGTGTCCCAAAAAATGTAAATTGGGGAATAAATATATCCAATATTCAAAAAAATAACAGGTTTGGTCTAGTATTTATCCTTATTCTCAATCCACATTGTGTGAAATAATTTTTTGGATATGTAATCATAATCTTAGATTTGAGGAGGAATGGGATAGAGAAGGAACCAAGATGAATTATCAATGGAAAAACTCTTCAAACAATTTTATCATCAAATGGGTTAATTCATGGGTTTTGAATAGGTAACAGAAGAACTACGAAATAGATCATGATTTTTGTTTTCATTGGATCTCATCTCATGTTTATGTAAAAAAGAGAATTAAATAATCAAACATCATTAAATTAAATTTTTCTTCTATTCATTTATGAGATAAGTTCAACTATTTATCAAAGAACATGAGAATATAGTGGGGGTCTTGGAGCCCTACTACATCATGATTTTTTATGTCCCGTGAATTTTTCATGAATTGGATGAAGGTGTCACCTAATGGTTGATTACAACCAAATTTAGATAGTAGCGATTTCTTATGATGGTTTTATTCTACTATATAATATCTCATATAAATAATATTCTTGTGTAATCGATGATCGAATGATGAATCTATTGAATAGATCATTACAATAGAAAATGAAGGAAAATAAATGTTGTTTTTAAGAGGAGAAAAAGGAAGTGGTTGATGTAAGCACAAGGTGGAGTCCATGTCTGTTAGTATATGAATGTCTTAAATGGTTGGAAAAGATGATTAAATCAAGATATTTTATTGTTATGAACCAATTTCTATATTCGGTTGTGGTTATAAATACTATTTGATATATTATATAACTAATTTTTTATTTTATTCATAGAATTTCAAATTTAGTTTAATTTTACTTATCCTCCAATTTTTTAAATGATACATAATCCATAATAATTTTTTATTATCTTATTTATAAAAATTGATATCTCTAAAATGTGATATTCTATTTGGATAATTTTCATGAAAATTCATTTAAAGAAAATATATTTTTCTTCTCCACATGATATATTTTGTGAAATTAAATTTTACATTACAACTTTTTAAATTTGTTGTTTTACAATATTTTCACTAATGTGGTTTTTAAAAGTGGTATTCTTCAAGCGTAATTTTCATCTATAATATTAGCATTAAATCATCATATCTTAGGTATTCATCATTTTTAAAATAAGGGAGAATTAATTTTCATAGTTACATGGACGTTATTTAAATTTTTTTGCCAAAAAAATCTTGAAATATACCATATGTTAAATTTAGAAAAAAATATATTTAAATCTCATTTTACTGTATACATGTGAATGAATGTTATCGCTGCCTTTTTTTATAAATCCTATCTATATTTTCATGATTTCAAAATGAAATTTTTTATATTTAATTTTTATAAAATTATTCTTTTATCATACTTTTAAGAGGTAAAATATAATTATATCCAAATTTTATTTCCTAAATTCTTTGATCAAGGTGTTTTTATATTTGTATACTTCCCTTAAAAATTATTATACCTAATCATGGATATTAATAATGTGATAGTATCATATTGTATCCCCTGGTAACATATGAAATGTTAATTTTATTCAACGAAATGATTCATCAAAGCCTTTATTTTTCATAATCATTGAATCTATATTATTATGATTCTTAATCATTGATAAATTCCATATTATAGATTCCATTGATTCCATGGTTTTCATCTAATCATCTATACATCAATTAAATTAGGAAATTATTAATAAACCCCAATAACCATTAAATTTATGATTTAGATATTATGTATTTTCATATTAGATGGGTATTTACCTAGAATATAAATAAATTTCATTTGATACAGATTTAATTTCCATGGTTTTAATGTGATTATTAATATAACATTAAATGAATTTTTTGTGTCCTTATATTTTATAAATTACATGAAACCCATTAAAATTAAATTTGTTTTTATATAATGTTATTAAAATGAAATGAATCCACTTTTATTTATATGGGTTACATTAGGATTTGATATTTTTTCATGTGGAACTGAAATTAATGTAATATGAGATGGATGGGTCAAATATATCCCGAATATAAATGGTGCAATCGGTTGTATATCAATAAAAAGAAAATTTATGTTAACATATATGTAGGTGGTTAGGTTCACAATGAGTATGTGTGATGAAATCATTATGTGTGACCATTTTTGTTGGTATCCATGTTCATTTTGATAAGAAATAATAAGTTTTTATGTTTTCAAAATTCTTTGTTATTCCCCATATATCATGGTATATACATCATATTTTTTCTTCTTATTCAATTGTAATTGTTTAATCATTTCGTGTTGTGTGTATGCATCTTATTAATTTTGATATATGAATTTTTTATCCATCTTTGTTAGTTTTAGTTTTTATATATATATTTGATTATAACAGTATTCTCTTTTTATGTACACTTATATTCATTCAATGGTATCAATTATGTTTACCCATTATAGACAAAGGAGATCAAGTTTTAAATATGATTCAATTTTTGAATTCTCGGATGGAAATTAATACATTTTTTGTATTTGTATGTGTATATTATAGTAAACAAAAGATGGATATATTAACAGTTTGTTATGTATAATGAATATGATTATATAAAGGCAATATATCCAATTGATGAAAATGATATGAGTTTTTTATTTCATTTGATTCGTTTTTCTCAAAAATTCTCATTCGAATGGAACTCTAGACTGTATTGTAATATAACACTCTCCTTATGACATGTAATTACTATATGATCATGTTAGGTTTATCATAAGTAGTATCATAGTGAGATTTAGGAAAATATTGTGATTTGGTGTAAATGGTTATGGATAAATTGGATCATGAATGTTCATCAATGTATAATAACTTAATTTTAATCATATTTTCAAATGTATTGTTATCACATCAGGTCAATTTAGATAATATTTTGGGTATTGTGAGAATTGAACAACATTGAATTTGATGTGAATAAGTTTAAGGAGTATGCTTTTGTATATCATATCACCATCAAATAACAGTACAGATTATATTATATATTTTAAATTGAAAATATATCATTGTATTGATAGTGTAAATTGACTGCTGGTACTAGAAAAATTTCACCTCTGGGAAAAACATTGAAAATTATGTGTTGGGTATTAACTCAAACATGACATGGGGATTAACAAAGAATCATAATTCAGATTAAAATTGAAACTATTGGGTGAAATTATTTGGTTTATCCTATTCTAATTACAAACAACTTGGTTGGATTTTTCTAAGGAAATTCATTAAGAAGTATGATTGAATTCAAAAAAAAGTAACATAGGTGAAACCAAGAATGTTTTATGATAACAAAAGTATTGAAATGTTATAATGAATGAATCATTAGATAAAATGAATGTATCATTGGAGAATAAAACATATTATTGTTCTCTCTTATTCATATATTTTTAATAATTTTTATATAAGTGTAACCATTTTGTTATTACAATCTGGATGAAACCTGATCACATAGAGGAATCATAGAAAAAAAATGTACCTACAAATCATTATGTCTTATAACAAAACATTTGGAAAACATAAAAAAATAAAATGTACTAGAATCATCATGTAATGATAAGAAATATGATTTTCATATCATTAACTATGTTTTTTAGTTTGATTCCATATTTAAATTAATCATATATATTTTTATTATTGAGTTATATTTATTGATTATATTTTATTATTATCTAAATTTTATAATGGTGATGTGATATATATAAGGATTTCTCTTCAATAATATTTTATTAGAGATATTGTAACGTATAATAAATTTTATGAATAACCTATAAAACTATTTATTCTAAAAGGGTTCATTTTTAGGGATTATAATTAAAAGAAAAAATTATTAGAGTATTTATTAATCTATAGTTTAATATATGCACTATATTGAGGTAATATTCGATTGATTGATTTGGATAAAATATGTTAGAAATTATTTTAACCTTTGGATTGGTTACTAATTCATGGTTGTTTTGTAGCAATTTACATAATTTTTTGGACTACGATAATATATACCCAAGTGTGTGAATTAAAAAACTTGTGGTTAGTGATTGGAGATATAATTTCATATAATATATTACTTCATAGTGCATAAATATATTTGAGATTAAATTGATTTTGGGATATGGAATTTATTTTGAAATTTTAAATAGTGTATATATGAACCTATGTTTATAATAGTATCAATGATCTATGGTGTTTGAGGAAAGATGTGTAACTTGGAATCACCTAAGAATGTACGATAGATGTAAGATCATGTCTTATATAATAAATTTTAATATTTTAATGTAATGTATGAGAAATTCGGTATAATTTTTTATATAAAGAATTATTATGAGATAACAAAATCTGACGGCGTGCGATTTTTAGATCCGATGTGCCTGAAATGATCTGTCGTAGTTTTTTTACGCTTTAATTAGATAACCTAAGCAATTTTACCAAAAATTTAATTACTCATAAATGGTTTCCCGGATTAGAAATCTGAGTGCATCGTTCTGTTCAGAATGGCGGGTTTACCTTAGGTGTGAATTAATTATGGTAAACGTAGGCCTCCAGTGAGAAAACCCAAAAATGTCATAATCGTTAATAAAATAATTAAATAAACCATTTTAATTGTCAAATACTTATAACCCAAAAATGGTAACTCGGATTGAAAATCAGAGATAACCATTGAAATCGGGATGGTATTCATTATTTATGATGATAATAACATTGGTTAGTGTGGTCCAGCAGTGAAAGATAGTTTTTTACCGTAAATAAAATAATTAAATGACAATTATTTTATTGAAAAATATATAAAATTTTAATGGTAACTCGGATTAGAAATCCTATAGTACTGTAGGGTTCATTGTGGAGTTTTTAACTTAGGTATATCCTAACCTCGATAGTCGCAGGTGGAGGGTGACCGTTAATAATTTTCCAAACTTTTTTTCAGGTATATTCAGTAAACACGTGAGAGCTGTTTTATATCTTTTGAACCGGTGGTCAGATTATAAATATTACGGCATCGTTGAATCCCCAACATCAAATTTCAAATAATAGATACATTTCTTTGAACGCAGTAAGTCCGATAAAGATGTTAATTTTTTTGAATTTTAAAAGGAAATTAAGAAATAATAATCCCACTATTGTTTTTCTTTTTCCACCAACGGACAAGGGTTGGTGTGGTACCAGCGGCGAGTCAGGCCATTAAATGGCTTATCCCTTCAAATACTAAGTAACAAAGTTGTTGGAATTTAGGAAGGTTCATATTAAATGAACCATTATAAATTCCATGATCGTTACATACCACCCCCTCTCCTATTTGTATGGAGCTTGTGGGAGTAATTGGGATGGCTTCACCATGTAATGAAACACTAGTAAAGTGCCGCGACACCGAAAACTTGGAAGACGAAGCCGGTTCAAGTGGGCAGTGACAAGCAACCCCGAACCGTGAACTGAAGAATGAAGATCGAGTGACGTCGTCAGAAGCTTGTTGTAGGGACGATGAATTTCGGCACTTCCTCAAATGTAGAAGCTCTCCAACGAACATGAGGTAGGGGATTTTTTTATTTGTGTGCTTTTGATTTCATCTTCCCCGTTCTTGAATTTATATGAAGAACGGAGGTCAATCGTCTAACGGGTTGACTCGTGATTCATTGGTCTTTGTGAGAGGTTGTTGAGGGGTAACTAATAGGGATGTGATTTTGATTTATCTTCATTAATTTTTCTATTATGTTGAAGCTCTCCCCATTAGTCACTTCCCACAACTCTACAAGGAAGGGTGCTGGACAAACCAACTTGGTCCAACCTCTCTGCAAATCTTTATGGTTTTATGTTGTGCTTTTCATGATGGAGGAGTAAGATGACCAGTGTCGGTGGTAGGAACTAGTGGGACTCAAGAGCGGCTGCTGGCACCCCAGCCGCCTGTAAAGATGGAATCAGCGCAACCGCACCACCGGAGAAGAGTTGTGGAATGTCGGACGTCAGGGAGCAAGGGAGGCGGCTGACACTCCGGCCGGCCCCGTGAATGGTATGGGGGCACACGTCCTCACTACGAGCCTCCACAGCACTGGTCGTCGCACCGCGGGCCACCGCACAACAGGCTGACACACCGTCGGTCGTTGCAATGTGGGCCACCGCAATGAGGACCGCCGCACCGTGGGCTGCCACACCACGGGCTGCCTAGCGGGTCGTGTCAGTAGTCCGGCTCAGACCTAGGTCCAGACCTAGGTCTAGACGAGTCAACTCAAAACATGTTGTGTCATCTAGGGTCAGTCCGACTGGGACAGACAGGACCAAGACCAACTTCCACCTTTTTCGCTGTTTCAGATATATCATGCGCCACAATCGTTTTTTTGATGAACTGTCTATGGAACCAGAATCATTTGATCAATACAGTCCATTTTTATAACCCACATGAGTTTTGAATAATGTTGTGATGTGTTTGGGTTGGATCGACCACAAATCCAACCGGTTCCCTAAGACTAAAAGGACAATAACTTATAGACCGGACGTCTGATTAACACACTATTTATTGTTTTGAGACCTGTATTACGTAGTGGTCCGTTGGGATACCTTTTCATGGGACTTCATGGCAGTTTGTGTATCGACATATTACTTGAGGTGAGAACCCTCCAGGAGTCAGGCTAGCATAATATTGTAACCCTGTAGCATGCTAGTTCATGAGAAAGGATTCATATGTGGGTCTATGATTTGGGATCCTACGTGGGTATGTGTATGAGAGTTCCACATGGATCCACTCTAGGAATTCATTTGGGACAACTCTATAATCCTATGTGGCTCTGCTATACTAGGATCCTACATCGGACTGATGATCTAGGATCCTACGTAGATATGATGATTTAAGATCCTATTCGGGTCTGATTATTTAGGATCCAGTGTAGGTCATCCTCTTCACATAGTAAGATGATTCAGTAGTTACATCTAATCATCTTTTCTACCATACATAAGTTATACCTAGTTTGAGGTGAGTAATTTATTTTGTGGTGATACCTTTGTGGTTTTTTTCTATGTGGAGTACTTGTGTGGTACATTTCGTCATGGTTATACCATTGTGGAAGTCTTTTGTGTGGCTTTACCTTTGTGTTACATACCTTTATGGGGATAACTTCATGGTATTATCTTATGAGATGATACCATTATGGTACATACCTTCCTGGTGATACGTTTTTGTTATTTTTCAGTGTGGCATCACATTTGTGTTACTTAACATTTTGGTGACACATTTGTGGTATTATTCTGTGTGGTGAACCTCTATGATACTTTCCTTTGTGGTGATACCATTGTGGTATTATTCTGTGTGAAGTACCTGTGTGGTAATTTTTTTCATGGTGTTATCATTGTTGTATTTTTCTTTGTGGCATTACCTTTTTGGTACATACCTTTGTGATGATCTCTTTGTGGAATTCCCCTGTGATATAATACCATTGTGATACTTACCATCATGGTGATACCTTTTTGGTTTTCTTCTATGTGACATTATGTTTGTGGTACATATCTAAGGGGTGTAACCTTCATAGTATTCATTCCGTTTTGGAACAAATAAACTTCAGGCATTTGATTTGGACCCTGTGATACCTCATGAAAGATATGGGTATATTTGATAACATAGGTATACGTATGGGTATATACCTAAGTAGGGTTGACTATTGATTCCATGATTTTTAGTTTATCCTTTGTGGATTTGTAAGACCATTTAGGGTCTTGGGGTCCCTACTAAGTATCATTATACTCAACCCTCTTGGGCTATGCCCACTCCTTGTTGTGTTTGGTGCATACGACAAAGTGTGATGACAGAGGAAGAGGGTATCAGGACTGGAGGTAGCTTGGAGGTGGACAATAGACAAGGCATTCCGTAGAGATGATTATTCGAGAGCTGTACCTACCCTTTAGGAAGGATCCATGGTGGGAGTTCACAAGAGCTATTTGATTTTAATTATACTTTCAATTTTATTGTACATTCCAGTTGGGATTGTATTCTACCACATTTTTCATATAGTACACAATATATTTTACTATACAGTTTACATGTGTTTGTATCTTGTTTTGTGCTTGGTTGTGTGTGTTTACAGATTATAAAGGAAATGCCTTCCTGGTTTTTGGGAATACACCTTTCGGTGCTAGTCGCTAGCCCCTATCCAGTGGAAGGTGCTCTAGGGGTAGTCACAGCACAGGCCCTGGGGGATGGGTCATGGAAAAGTGGTATTAGAGGAGTTTAGTTCTGCCAAACAACTTTGAATCTGATCTTTTATTTTTGAAAATAGTGCTAAGTGTTATTAAGATGGTTTTAAGATTTGGAAGTCTAGTATTGGTGTGGAGACCAACATATCCATACACCAGGACCATGAGTTCTGATTTTGGAATCAGTGCATGAAAACATTGATTGCTTGTGTTTGGAAAATAGGTACTTTTGTTTCATGGGTCAGCTCACCAGTTATAACTTAATGACTATGGTGCATCTGTACCATATCAGGATGCCACCGCATAGAAAACCAGCTATGATTCTGGAGAGATTACATGATGATGGCCCACTGAGGACGAGGCTCCTGTGTCGGGCTCTCTTGCAATGCTAGCACCATCGGGTGGTGTACGGACCGCACTACCACCCATTGGGCAGCTGTTACCACCAGTCGCATAGGCGGAAGGTGTACACTGACCGAGTGCATTTCATGAGTTCAAGCAGAAAAGGCCTATGAATTTTTTAGGTGAGACAGATTCACATGCTGTTGAGGGCTGGTTGGAGGCTGTTTTTTGAGTATTAAGCCTAGTTGATACATCATTATACAAGATGGTGATCTTAATGACAATCATTTTCCCGGGAGTGAACATGAGGATGGTTTGCATAGTAACGAGGCTTCGTTATGTGGACTATTTCCCGAGATGGTACATTCAGGTACTGTGCCAGCTATATCAATGCCCATTGGACAACAATTACAACTAGTGGTGCTGGTAGAGGACACATGTAGTCTTTGTTCCTTACAAAGGTTTCTACATCTGATGCCCCTCGGGTTTTGAGGCTATCCAGAACCATAGGCGGCTGAGGACTTGCCTAAGGAGGTAGCTGAGAGTTCTCTGGAGCTTCGACAGCTTCGACAAGATGACATATTGATATCTGAGTGTTCATTCAGGCATGCTGACCATATCAGGTACTTGATGAATAGTGTATGGCCAGGGATTTGAGTCTCAGACTATAGAGCGAGGTTTGTTTATATATATCTGAGCCAGAACTATTCCTCTATGAATTTATATTTATGTTAGGGTGATGGATAGAACATTTGTGGTTGAATGTTCATCGGCTGAGTGGATGAATCCATTGAATGTTAGAAGTGGGGAAGGAGGAAAATGATTTTAATCTCAGAGACATGAGTGTGTAAAATGTTTTAGGAATAGGAAGTGATAAGGACAAATGAATATGTAGGGATGTAGATGTAAAAGTATATCTAGGAGAGCATCATGATGTGTTGTACATTTGGACATGTTACAACCACCACCCCAATTTGGTCCCCACCAGATAGAGGGAGCTAGAGGACAGGACATGGGAGTAACTGCATGCGGTCAAGGAGTGTGACCCAAGGGCTCTAGGAATTATTTGAGGTACGATTTGTGTATACTACTCATTTCAATATCAATGTACATAAGTACCACAAATTTCTACCTTCAATGAAAATTTTCAAATACCAAGAGATTCGGATTAAACATTATACTTCACCCTCACAGCTGGAGATACCTTTGAGAGGAGACTTGATAATCACACTTATGCAAACAGTTTTAACGGACTCTTGAGTCTAGGGATTCGGTTGGAACCACTTCGTGGCAGTGTCGAGGCCTTACGATGTTAGTCTGTGTATAGAATGGACATCCACAGTTCATACTCAGATTTACTGTATAAGGGAAAAAATGTTTTGGTTTATCCACAATGTTGGAATGGGGTTTTCCTTTGATAGGAAAAATGTAAACCCTATTAGCATAGGATATACTGATGCATAAGAGGGTGCAACCATTCACCCATGAGTTGTCCGACCTTACCCTTGTGGAAGCTGGAGTTTGAGTTTTTAGTATAAGTTTTAGAGTTTGGGGACATCTTTTGAAAAGATGTTTTTATGATTTTCTCGTCGATGGGAGTTGGACTTCAGCTTTGGATGGGTACTATCAAAGTTTTTGACCAGACTTTTCCCAGGTTGAGACACCCTTTTCAGCTTTGACAATGAAGGAGGATCCTTTCTGGTGGATATAGAAGTGTTAGTAGTGCTTTCAGAAGTTGAGACAGTGAATATTTATAGAGTTCCTTAATAACTATGACTTTGCGGTAGTTTATACTCTTGGGAAAGGGAACATGGTAGCAGACACACTCAACAAGAGTCATAGACTACAACAGCTGAGTGAGGCGTCATATCAGTTAGTCTCACTATATATAACCTTCATGAATAATGATGGAGGAGCTTACCTCGAGTCTATGACTGTCACATCCCCAATTCATCAGTGAATTCATGAGGCATAACTTGAGACGTCGATTTTGAGGCCTGATGTGCTCTGATATCCTCATGACAGTATCCTGAATGAATTTTCATAGGATTGGGGAGTACATCATCTTATTTAGAGGATGCACCATGGTACCAGTGACACTTCAAGAGAAGGTGTTGGGGGAGATCCAAAAATCCCCTTTTAGGGGTGAAGGTGTACCAGGACACCCGATGTCAGTACATATTTCCATGCATGAAGAAAACAAGGGCATAAATCTTATGCTAAAAGAAAATGGAGACCTTTGGTGTTATAGGAGTGGGACCACATTTTCTTGTAAGTCATTATTTTATGGGGACAACAGATATTTGGACGAGGTGGATAGTTATCTTCAAAGTTCATCAAACCTCTATAGATTCTCAGTAGAGTGTGTGAGGTTTCATACTATCTTTCTCATTCCCCATAGATGCACCAAGTGCATAATTGTTTTCCATGTGTCTCAACCGAGGAGATGCGTGTATTATCCGTCACAAGTTATCGACCATGGTGAGACAAACTTAGATGATGGGAAGATGTCTACTTAGGTTCCAGTAGATATTTAGGATCGATATGAGGAGTTCCTTTGGGTGCGGTCAATATCTCTGGTGCACATTCACGGGAAGCACAGGAACCTCCATGAGATCACATGGGAGAGGGAGGATCAGATTCATGCTCAAACCACTCTTTTGTTTCATTAGTCAATGTTTTGGCTTTTGAGGGTGTAAACGCCAATGTTGGAGAGAATGTAAAGACCCAAAAATTTCGGAATCAGTTTTTTTATATGGAATTATTATGATATCGCTAAATATGACGGAGCGCGATTCCGAGGCCCCAAGTGCTCATAATTATCCTTCGAAGATTTGTTATGCTTTATTTTGAATGTGTAAGTTGTTTTCATGAAAAAATGGAATAACATTCAAACGGTTGTTCATATTATAAATATGAGGGAACCACTGCATTCAAAATGGCAGGGTTAGCCTAGGCACGACTTAATTATCTTCGGCGCATGCCTCATCTGTGAAAACCCAAAAATGGCATAACTGTAAATACATTAATTAAATAAATTATTTTATTTTTCAAATGATTATAACTGAAAAATGTTAAGTCATATTGAATATTTGAGACAACTGCTGAACTAGTGAGGGTATTATTTATTTAGGAAGATAATAACATTGGTTGGCGTAGGCCACCAATGAATGTTTGTTTTTGGCCGTAAATAAAATAATTAAGAGACATTTTTTTTATTGTAAAATTAATAATTTTTAAACGTTAACACATATTGAAAATACGAGTGTACAATTGGGTTTTTTGGGGCATGTTTCACTTTAGTAGAGCCTATCGTCGATCAGCGTGGGTCGAGGGTGACTGTTATTAATTTTCAGAACTTTTTTTCTGGTACATTTTGTAAACGTGTGAGCAGCATTTTCTAACTATAGAATCAGTGCTCGGATAAAAAATCTGATGGAACCATTGAATACACAATTCTGGGAATCACATAATGGAGAGTTTACTTTGTCTTCAATAGTTCCAGAGAAGAAGTTATTTTTTGTGACCTTCAAAAGGAAATGTAATAAATTAATCTCACTATTTTATTTCTTTTTCCACCAACAGACAAGCGGTAGTGTGGGACCAGCAGCGAGTCAAGCCATTAAATGGCATGACCCTTCAAATACTAATTATCAAAGTCATTGGAATTTAGGATGGTTCCGATTAAATGAACCATCATAAATTCCACGATCATTACTTACAATCCCCCTCTCTAATTTATATGAAGAATGGGGGAGGAATTGGAATGGAATCACCAAGCAACAAAACTCAGGTAAAGTGGAACGACACCCAACACATGGTGGATAGACCCATTTCTAGCGAGAGCTGATGAGCCACCCCAAACCACTAACCGATGAACAACGATCGAGCGACGTTGTTGGAAACTTGTTGAGGGAATAATGAATGTCGACACTTCATCAAATGCGGAATCTATCAATGAACATGAGGTAGGGGTTAATTCATTTGTGAATTTTTAAATTCCTCTTCCCCGTTCATGATTTTATATGAAGAATGTGGGTCAAATGACTAATGGGTTGACCCTCTATTCATTCATCATTGTGGGAGGACATTTTGGGGAAACTTGTAGTGGTGTGATTTTGATTTATCATTGTTAGTTTTTCTTTTACATTGATCTTCACCCCATGAGCCACTTTCTACCACTCTAACGTGGAGGGTGTGGGCCAAACGATCATGGTCCGACCGCTCTGTAAATAGTTGTGGTTTTTGATGTCTTCTTCGTGATGGAGGAGGACGGTGACTGGTGCTGGTGGTTGGCACCGGTGGGACTCGGGAGTGGTGGTCAGCACCACGACCAGCCGCGAAGATGGAAATGGAACATTTGCGCTGCCAGAGATGAGTTGCATCCTGTCAACCTCGATGGAGAAAGGGAAGAGACCGGCCCACAGGTCGGTCATGCAAAGGGGATGATGGCGTGCGTCCGCATCACCCGTCGTGGAGGAGCCACATCCTTGTGCTGCGGTGGTGAATCAATAGCAACTAGATGATCCAACCGCCGATGGAGGTGTGGCGAGTGACTGAGCCACGCAGAGGATGAGGTTAGCCATCCGACCTACTGGCAGACCCAGCAGGCCACCACACCACAGTGGGCCACTGCACCGTGGGATTCCCAGCACGGGTCGGGCTGGACCTAGCTAGTTGGGGTTGTACCAAAGGCGAGACACAAGTCGGTCTAGGTCGACCTGAACTAGGTCGATTCGGCCAAGGCCGGGTCGATCCAACTGGGCGGACCAGTCCCGAACCAACTTCGACCCTTTTCACTCTTTTATCCATATATTGAGAAACATGTGTCCATTTGAGGAACCACTTGCATCGAATATAACCTTGGATCAAGACAGTATTTTCGTATAGTCCACTTGTGTTTTGCATAATGATGGTGTGCAACCAGGTTGGATCGACCACAAATCCAATAGGGCCCTCGTGACTGAAATGCCAATAACTTATTGACCGGGTGTCTTATTGACACACAATCTATTTCGTTGAGACCACTATTACGTTTCATTCATTTGGGAAAATTCTTCTTTAGACTTCATGTAAGTTGGAATATCGACATATGGGATGAGGTGTGGACCCACTCGGAATCAATTGAGCATAGTACGAGAACCTGATAGATAGAGGTATCATGAAGAAGGGATCCTATGTGGGACTATGGTTTGGAATCTTATTCGGGTCTATGTCCGAGAGTTCCACTTGGATCCACTCTAGGAATCCACATGGGATACTCTAGGATCCTACTTGGGTCTGCTGATTTAGGATCCGACGTGGGTTTGTTGATTTATGATTCTACGTGGGTCTTCCTCCTAATAGAATAAGATGAGTCTGTAGTTACATCTAATCATCATTGCTACCATACCTATGTTATACGTTTTGTGAGCTGTAATTTTCTTTGTGGTGATACCTTTTTGGTATTCTTCTGTGTGAAGTACCTGTGTGGTACATTCCTTCGTGTTGAAACCTTTGTGGTATCCTTTTTTGTGGCGTTACCTTTGTGTTACTTACCTATGTGGAGATGCCCTTGTGGTACTCTATTGTGAGACGATAACTTTGTGGTACTTACCTTCATGGTGATACCTTTTTGATATTATTCTATGTGGATTTAACTTTGTGGAAATTATCTCAGTGGTTTACCTTCGTGGTATTCCTTCCTTTGTGGAACAGTTGACCTTTGAGATTTTCAGTTAGACTAGGTTTATTCTCATGAATGAGATAGGTATATTCGATAACTTAGGTATATGTATGGACATATACCTATGTAGTGTTGACTGTTGTTTCTATTATTTGTAGTTTATTCTTAGTGGATTCTATGAGACCTTTGATGGTCTCGGTGTCCCTATTGGTTATTTTTATACCATCCCCTGCACGGTCTACGCACGCACCTTATTGCGTTTAATGCAGATGATAGACAATGATGATAGAGAATGAGGATGCCAGGACTGGAGTTAGATCGGAGTTGGACCTTAGACAAGGCATGCCGCAGAAACGACTGTTCGAGAAATGTACCTACCCTTCAGGTAGGATTATTGGCGGGAGTTCATGGGAGCTATTTCAGTTTACCTGTACATTCAGTTTTCTTGTACTTTCCAGTGGGGCTCGTATTCTGGACACATTTTCTTACTGTATTCACTCTTTTTAATATATAGTTTACTTGTTTTTGTATCTCACTATGTGCTTGGCTGTGTGTGTTTTCATGTTATAAAGGCAATTCCTTCCCGATTTTAGGTCATACGCCTTTCGGTGCTAGTCGCAAGCCCCTGGCCTATGGAAGACGGGCTTTGGGTAGTCATTGCATGGCCCCTAGGAGATAGGTCGTGACAGTTAATAATATTTTCACCTACATTCATTGATTAAGAGTAATTAAATTTTTTGGGAATTTTTTTTTGGCTATGCGAGGATAAGTTAATAACTTGTTTTTTTTTTAAAGAATGATTTTATAAAACATATGTTAATATTTAAATTTTTTAAGGAATTAAAATTGATTGGAAAATAATTCATAAAAGATATGAAATAAATTTAAAACACTTTATTCATCCATAAGTGGATGGTTTCAAATTAAAAAAAACTATGTATTACACACCATCGATTATTTCTCACAATATAAAAATACACCCATTTATGATTGACAACTAATTGGTGGAAAATATATAGAAAATAAAAAAATATTCTTGACCAATAAATATCAATAACCTTTTTTAAATATTTGGATCACCAATAGAAAAAATATAGAGGGTAAGGGTACTATTAAAGGATAATGAATTAAGAAAAATCTATAATATAGAATAAAAATTGTACCTTGTGAAGTGAATGACTAATGAAATAATGATTTATCGATTCAATTTATAGTAATGAAATCTTGTTTTCAGAAATATGGTTATTTTCAGTATGGAAATTGAAAATATAACCATTAAAAATTTGTTCATCTGTCATATATCAAATAGGTATACTAAAGTTGTGATTTTTTAAACAATTTAATTAACACTGATATATAGATATGATATTCAAATTATTTATACTTATTTATTTATTTTTTATATATAATTATTTATTAATTTTTATTAATAAAATTTGGTATGATGTATATACTAAGTAATGATAAAATTTTCAATATTTTTGGTGTAGTGAAATTAAATTTTAGAATATAAATAATTAATTTATGTTATTTGTTAATGTTTATTTAATAAAAAAGTAATATATACTTTCAAAAACCTCTTGGATTAAGTATTTTATATTTATTCACAATAAATTATATTGATAGTTTTAAAAAATTAATATATATATAATTTTATTTTATCAAAACTAAAATTAAATATCGATATGAAATAATATCAAGACAACATAATGTTTAAAAATTGCATTTTTTCCATTAAAGATCTTTTATCTATGATTTAAAATATTAATTTCAAAGATTAATATTAAAATTTTATTTCTGTAAAATTAAACAATCACTGAATTTTATTAATATATTATATCTATATAGATTAGGATGAAATTTTATAATTCTCTAAAATTATCGATTTTTTCTAAATAGTGATAAATAACGAAATTTATTATTATAATAATTATATATGACGTTGGATATTTTGAGAACATTTTATCAAGAAAATATATAATTATAAAATAAATCAAATAATTTAAAAAAAATACTATGATAAATTATTAATACCCATGAATATCATTTTAGAAAATCAATTCATTATTTATCCAAAACTATATTTCATCACTTCCATTAATTAAATATATTCTTATATAAACATGTATATTTAATTTATTTATCTTTAAAAAAATTAAATTAAATTAATAATAATATTATTAATAACATTGTAATTGATAGAATTTATATTATTTAATTAACATAACCATTATTCCTAAAAATAATTTTTTTTTGAAATAAATTTTTACCATTTCATGCTATAAAAATATTATTAATTTTCAATATTTATAAATTTTATTTGATAAAATGAATCTAATTCATCATATAATAGTATTATTTATTTAATAAGTCAATTATAATTTTTTTCATTAATTTTATATTACCCTGATTAATGTAAATTACCACATCAATAGTGAAACAATTACTTTTGAATTATTTTAAAAACAATTTGTAATTTTTAATAACATAAAATTTATTATTACATTTAAAAAAATTATCAATTATTTTAAAATATATATATATAAATATAATAAAATTTATTTATTGGTTAGTGGAAAATGAATTTCATTAAGTACACTTAATGATGAAAACAATATTTTTCACCAAAAAAAGTTTTTATATATAGTATATTTTGATTTAAGATTAATTTTTATCATGTATAAAAATTTATATTATTTAAATAGAGAATAAATTTGGGTTACAATTAACAAAATAGATAATATTAGTACTTAAATATTTAATTATTTAAAAAATAATTTTTTAAAATAGTTTCCACCGAAAATATAAATTTGGGTGAATGGTTGAAAGTAAAAAAAATAAAATCAATAAATCAGTATCACCTTATCTGAAAATGAATTGATGTGATTATTTTAAAACATATCTTATCTGACACCCATTATTTATAAACATTTGATCTATTTACATATATTATACTATCATGACATTATTGAAAAATGATGAGTGTCTCAAAATGTGTTATTTATTCTCTACATAAATGATACAAAAGACACATTTTCATTATTTCAATTAACCTTAGAAAAAAAATTGACACAAAGTTATTTTTATCCCACTATAACCCAAATAAAAATCCTAAAAACCATGGTCACTCAATGTTAGAATATTCAATTCAATTCCAAGGAGTGGTTAAAGGAAGGATAATGTCTCCAACATAAGTGTTATCTAATTCTAATGGTTTCCTTCTATATCATATTCCACCAAATATCATATAAACATAATAATAGTATTCCTTTTGTAACATTAGTATTGTTATATTTTAATACATTAAGGTTAAAACCCTCATTTATTCTTTTCCATTGATAATTAAAAATAGGGAAACACCAATCATGTGTGTTTATGAACTACCACCTTCTCAAAGAACCATTTCTGATTTTCATCATGATTATTATTGTTTATACAATCATCAAAGAGATAATTAAAAAAACATAAATTAAAAATAATAAACATATTATTATACATTATTTATGTTTTATGAAAATAAAAACCTCCTTAACCATACACAATAATCTAGTTATTTTGTGTTTTGGTTTGGGTCTGTTTAACAACCATCATGAAAAATGAAATAAAACTACACAGTGTGTAAGGAATGGAAAAAATCATAACAATATTATCATTATTGTTATATAAGAAAATAATGATTAGAATATGGGAATACAATTTTATTATGAAGCATTTAACATATAATTTTTGAATGAAATCTAATCAATATAACCTCTACAATATGCCAACATCGATTCCATTTCCATGGAATATAAGTAATTCACTTTAAGAATTATATATGAGATTTATAAATCAATATTATCTAAAGAATATTGTACAATAAATTTTATATTAAATAAAATAAAATCAAATAATTTCATGTGATATCAACATCATAAAACTTGTGAATGTTGTTAATGTTATTATCAATTAATGATCGAATTAAGCTAAAACTAACAAATATTACCATAATAAAAAATTATAGATGATTGATGTAAAAGTCACATATATGTTTAATGTTACTTTTTAGATTAATAGGGTTGAAATATTTTATATATGAGGTTTTATTGTCATAAAAAATTAAGAAATCACATTAAGGGTGTTAATCCTCTGTTTCCAATCCCTTAGACCTATTTTATTTTTAGCACAAATTTCATTTTTATATACAGTGTATAATTTCTATTTTATATATCATATCACTAAAGAATTTTTATTAAATTTATTTTGAGATGAAATATTTCTATTTTACATTGAATATTTATAATTTAAATATTATACATTTCATAATAAATATTTTTCAACTTCTATCAAAATATACGGATATGTAAAATGTGATAATCCATATTGGTAATTTTTATACACTTTAATTATATGGCCTATATATTTTCATTTAAATTTTTATATCATTTTTGATATTAATTTTCAATTTAATTAATTTATAATTTGATATTTTAGAATCTTTTAGATGATCTATTTTTCAATAATTATATTTTTTGCAAACATAATTTTCAATTTTACATTTTTCTTCACCGCTATTTTTTATATTACATTATTTGTTTTAAAAATCATAAATGTTATGAAAAATTATGCATACCTTATTTATAAATTATTTTAGTGAAAATATTTTATCATTTTATTTAAGAAATATTTAAAATAAAGAATCTCATTTTTAATGTTTCAATGTGAAATAATAATTCCACAACCATTGTTATTTTCATTGAAACAAACTCTAAAGATTACATAAATTTCAAAAGAAAATTATTTATATTAAAGTATAATAAATAAAATTTCATAAATAAATTTCAGTGAAAAATTAAATATAGTTTACAAAAATTCGTTTTCCAAATGATCTCCAAAATATGTATTGTTCTAAGTAATCATCCTTTAACATTTATTGCTCTTCATCCAGAATATTCATTAAATGATACTATCCACATTATTAACATGGATAGATTTTGAAATATTATATTCATTTAATGAAATTTATATCATCACTACCATTGTTGACAAAAGCATCCAATCTATATATCTTTTATTTCTCTTCTTCAATGAATACCATATTCTTATTTCCTTTTATTAAAGTGTTTTCACCTTGATAATTATAATATGACTAGTTGTGGAAATTGATTAATGAACCAAAAAATAATTACATATATATTGTAAATACTTTGTAGTATCTTAATTAAAGGTTATTTACTAATAATGTTTCTTGATTTCAATGTATACTGACTTATTTTCTCTGATATTATCATATTTATTTACAAAACGTGGAATGGTTTATTTATATGAATCCATATGCAAATGAATTAAACCCATTTCATTATATGATTTCATTATATAATTATATTGAAATTTTGTGATCCCATTTCATTTCAGTATGTTATTTTAGGATATGGTGAATTTTTAATGATTATTAGATTGGTATGACATGCATTTCCCTCTAATAAATTTGTAATGGAAAATATCTCATCATATTAAAAAATGATCAAGTAAGCAGATAACTCTGCTTATAAGGTGTGAGTGTGAGGGTGGTTACCACATATAATTAATTTATGTTTTACATGGTTTATTGGTTTTTGTGTTTAAAAAAATACGAAATTCTTCATTTAAAATTATACTACATTGATTTCTATTTTATATGGTTTATTATTTATAAATTACGGTTTTTCTTATTATTCGATTGTAAACAATTGTTCATTTTTTATTATATGTCAATATATTATGATTTTTGACTCATGTTTTAGAATATATAATTATTATGGTATGGTAAAATATATATCATTATTATACAGATATTATTACCTAACTCTCATGTATGATCATTATTTTTTGTAACTTATGTTTACCCTTACTATGTATATGAGCTCACCGATTTCTTATATTTCCATTAACCCTATTGGTATAGAAAATTAATATATAATATGTGAATTGAATGTTATATTATGAGATAAAATTCAGGGAGATATTGATTTCCAATTAAGGATTATGATATTTTTTATATTACTGAACAATGTCCATAAGTTGAAAGATGCATTAGTTTTTTAAGAAAAATATCTTTTATTATTTTTTAAAACACTGAAACTAATTGTTGACTTGAGTGAATTATAATGAAATGTTTACCTTATTTCCTCTAATTATAGGTTGTACATGTATGGCCTATTGCATATGGTATTAGGGAAAATATTATATAATGTTCGGCATTATGATACATCCAGTTGATGAAAACCAGAGACATGAAATTTTATTTATTCTTTTTATGATAAGGATTATGCTAATTTCAATGTTTTATATTACCCCTCTGGTAATTTTATATATAATATGTAAATTAGGATAGGAAAACAATGTTGTATATCAGAGAAATAAGTTTTCAGTATGTGTTTTAGAATAGAATTCATTCTAAAATTATGAAAATGTTGATATTTGTGTGGCATTCATTGATAACAAATCCTTTTTCGAATACTGAATGTTGATACAAACATTAATGATTTGTACTTAAAGGGAATAACCTCTAAGAGGGTGTGTTGGGTATTAAATCAGCCATGAAACTGATCATTAAATAATGTCTTACATGCATATCTGCATGAACAATCCTGAGGGATATGATTTTCGTTATCATATGTCCATTATCAAAATATACAAGTTAATGATATATAAGGAATTATGGTTATGAAATGTTAGAGATCACAACCTAATGTAAAATTCCTTGAACCAAGAGAGTTATAGGATTAACCATAATGACATGGTTGAAATTATTTTCTCATAGGTTGATATACAAGTATCAACAAAGAAGACATCATAGGATTCATCATTCATAATACAATATTCTAATAACCTTGGATATTATCAAAACCACTATTAATTTCCCATTAAATTGAAATAAGATAAATAGAATGAATTTAACAATGGTATGTTTCCAAATAATATTTATTATTACTTAATAAATGTGTATACAAAAATGGTTGTGAATATTATTATATTCTTAATATGAAAAAAATTTAACATTATGTGTTTTCATCCAATTAAAAACACCAAGTGGAATCGAAAATTTTGTTTCACAGATGGTCTTATTTAAAAATTGAAATTTAGAACATAATTTGGATAATTGTTACACTTACAAGCGATTATTATGTGATTTATGCATCGAAAGGTCTTTTGGATGTTTAGATGAATATCCAGATCATAAGGCTCCATAAACACCTTTTCAGGTGATGTAGACAAGTGTTAACGGTTTATTGAAATTATGAAACTCACTAGTGGAAACTGTGTGACCTAATAATTGGGTATAAAGGGTGTCACATGGATTATTTCACTATTCCCCTGAAGTTTAATCCCCATGAACATATTCTTCAGAGAACTATAGAGGTTGTCTCATAGCTAGTTCACATCATTTATAACCATGCTCCTACTATGAGTTGGGGGAGTCACATAAGACATTGGAAAAACGTGGTATTATACATAATTATCTATAATGACGTCTCATTAAATGGAATAAAAATTTCATTTTCACCTCTAGAAAATTATTGGTGTCCCCCCATCATCACCCCAATTTCACCATGATGTCTCATGTGTATAAACCTCTTTGTAAAAGTGAAACTACATTTGTGTAGTGAATATTTACTTTTGGAAAGATGAAAAATGATGAAATAAAAAGGGAACATCAAGAAGATATTGATATCTATATTCAAGTTATGATTTATTTTATTGTCTATAATGTATGAAATATTATTGTATTGATATGAATAAGTGATGAGGATATTTTATCATCAATAATGATTTATTAATAAATAATGTGTAAATTAATTCTTAATGGATTGTGAATAATGTTGAATTATTATGATTTCTACTTATAGTGGATCACAGAGTTATGATAGATATATGGATGATGGAATGATTAAATCTACCAGTATTCCTTTGGTAGTGTGAATAAATTGTGGATATTGTATTTTATATTGAGTTGTCCTTATGTTTTTAAAAAATTAAATGTTGTTTGAGGAATAATTCTCTTGTGTAGACATAATTTTAAAAGTATGAGTAACCCTTAGGATTTATATGATCATTATTTTCAGGTAATTATGGGATATTAAATATTTTGATGAAAAAAAAGAAAGGAATGATATAAACATTGATGAGAAATGAATTTAGGGTTATTTTTTAGGATTTTATCACATTTTGGGAGTGTTATAAAATTAAATAATTTTATGATAAAGACAACCCAAAGGTAGAGTGACAACCTATTATGTCATAATATGATATTAAAATGGAACCCACAAATGAATTGCAATAATGATTTCTTACCTACCATTGGATTATGTTAAATCCCTAGTTAGTATGAGTTAATATTTTAAGTAAAAAACTTATAGATTAAGAAAATGTCGATTTAGGTGAAATATATTTTATCGAATAAATTACATGGGATTGAGAATTGATTTGGTGATTAAGTGAATAATGTTAATTTGAAAGATACTTACTATTTTGGGAACCATGTATGAAAAAGTTAAATAGAATTATATGTAATTTTATTTTATGACCAATTGATGAACTATATTTTGGAATAATCTATGATGGATTTATAGAAATTAGTGTTATTTATGGAAATACTTACTGTATCATAAATAATATTAGGATAATTCGTTTTCTAGTAGTATATATTAAGAATGATTGGTGTTATTTGGAGTTAAATATTAAAACTTATAAAGTAATATTATTTGAATATATCCTAATTATATTTTTGATTGAATAATAGTTATAATATTTTTGATGAATTTTGAGGATATATGTTTTTTGAATGGTATATGTTGATATTTTGGTATTATAGTTGAATTTTGGATATTAAACATAATTTATCATGATCCAAAGCTTTATTTGTCTTTGATTATTTTTAATCATATCCTAACAATATTAGATTTGTTTAAATTTTAAATACAAGAGATAAATATTTTTGATTTTTTATGGATTATGTGATTCTCGATTGGTTGAACTTAGTTCATGAGGAATGAATATTTCCACTTAAATACATATCATTCGGAGAAAAATATGTGTCTTTTGTGGTATTTGGAAAAAGGCTAAAACTCTAATTCTCATGCAAGTTTATTTCCTTACATTCATATTTTATGTAGTTAAATAATTACACAACATTATAAAAAGGGTCTTAAAAATTCATCTAACTTATCCTACTATGAAATTAATTACTTTTAAATCATTAAAAATGTTATGTTTTTATAATTTTTAACTTTCTCCTGATCATACTTTCTAGTACTCAATATCAGAACACGATGGTTTTTTTCTTCCATATCCATGTTTGCCTACAAGAAAACCTAGTATGAGTTATCTGGGGTGGCATTTTTTACATCACACTCATTCTTTGAAAAATTATCTTTAATAAACTCTTTTTTTGATGTGGGATTTCTGTGATGTAATTTTGAAACATGAAACCATAGTTACAGATCCAAATTTTATTTTTATGGGGATGCAATTTCTAAAATAGAGAAGGATGTAACATCCCAAGTAAGTATAGATTATTATTTTTTTATATGTATTAAAATTAATTACTTTTATAGTAATTATACTATAAAAATGATGCAATTTTTAATATCTTACCTCACACACAACCTTGGGATTCTCTGAAATATTATTTTTCAAAAAATATTGAGTGATTACAAAAAGTAATATATTATTAATCATTTTGTTTTATGTTTTTATTATCTCATAGAAATAATAATGGATGTAATTTATTATATAATCAAAATTATGAAAATAAGGCTTACACATGTTTTTATAATGAATAATTGGTTAGAAAATTAATTATAATTTAAAATAAAACCAATAAGAATATAAACAATGTGTTTTTAATAAAACTTTAATTTATAATAATTGAATTTATAAAAGAAAACACGTTTTGGATTATATTAATGAAAAAAAAATTATATATTATGTTAAAAATTTATCTTATATGTTTTCTATACATGACACATAAAGAAACTCAATTTTATGAATAAAATGATTATTTTTCAAAGAATGCATTTTTAATGCCTTTTGAGTGAGAACCATTATTAAATATAGTTTTTTTAAATCTAATATGATCTTTTTTATAATCTAATCATATTATTTTGAATGGATACGTAATTATTTATTTTGGTTGATTTTTTGGTATTTTTTGATAAAATTAACATTTTTAATGAATATTGAAAAACAATACATTTAAATTCAAAACTGTAATTTTCTTAATTTAATTGTGTCAATAGACTATAATTTTACATTTTTATAATCAATAATTGGTTGTTTTTTTATAATTTAATCAAATTTAGTACATGGGATGACATTTAATATAAAAATTAAATAGAAAAACTGTGTGAACATTTTAGCATTTTACATAAAAACTAGTTTTCTCGATCAATAAACAGGATTAATGTTAAAGATAATTTAACCATATATAAAGAAGGAAATTTTAAATATATATATATATATATATGTGTGTGTGTTTTTTTTCTTCAATATGAAAAATGTCTTCCAAAATGATAAATAGAATTTTTTCCGAATCATATCTTTAGAATTTTATTAACAATGGTTAACGGTAAATTGGGTAATTGATGGTAAAATTAATATTATTATACTATAAAATTAACCTAACACTAAATATAAAATTATTAGTTTATTTATTATCAACCATGACCGAAATTTGTCTTAAATTGCAACATTTTTAAGCCACTTGGATGTCATTATGATATTAAAAACATTTAATTTTAAGTAAATGCAAATACGACATAAATATGCCCCTTCTTTCTAAAACCATTTTAATATGGGGTTATGTGAGTGATATCTTGGACTATTAATAGTCATTATAATATATGAATATTACTTAAATCATGGTATTTTTATTATAAAATTTAGGAATTATAGAAATAAATTAAATGATGACACAAACATGATGCATTATTATATTTATGAAATAAAAATAAATAATATTATATTATTAATATTAAAATAAATATAATGTGAAATATGTTTTTCCATTAAAAAATATTCGGAATGACTATCACATGTTAGTATTAAATAAATATTGTTTGTTATGAAATCATGCTGAGATGATTTCTTTAAAAAATCATTTATTGAATAGTGTCAAAATTGACACAATTTATATTTTAAAATATAAATTATTTAATTAAATGATATAAAATATATTAAAATCTATGATTCATCAATAAAGATGATATATGTCTAAAAAATTAACTAATTACTCATTCTTTGGTTACTTTCATGACTTGGTAAATATTTTAACCCTCAAAATGTAAATAAAATGATAAATCGATATGAATAAAAAATGGTTAAAATGCTAAGGAATAAAAAAAATAGTCTGATTTGAAATAGATTATTCTAATTCAACCCAAAATCATCATATATTCTTTTTAAATTTGTTTGGTTCAATGGGAATTGAAAATTTATTTATATTAATTTAATACTTTCAATATTTTCAAGAGTGCCTGTCCCCACTCGTATAAAAGGGAATCAATTCCAATCAATTAATCACACTTACATAACATTTTTCTCAGCCAATATCTATCCTAACAACATATTAAAACCCCTAGCCACATTATTGATTCATTATGTTAGGAATAAAACCCTCTGTATTGGTCTTAATGTATTGTGTACCACCTCATCTGAAGGATATTTAATGTTTATATTTGAGTATTTCTATTGTATTTATTCCTCCACATCCTTCAAATTTGATACATCAAATATCAAATAATAACACCACTATACAATATATATTTATATTTTATTATTTTAATATCATCAACTAAATCTATCTCTACTTCCTTTATTGGTAATGGAAATAATTGTTCATATGTACGTGGCAACTGTCACCTCCAAAAACTGATCTAATTTGATTTCCACAACCGTCTGTCATGACTGTTTATGATAATATAATTAATTCACATATGATATATTTATGTAATATTAAAAATTATAATGTAATAATATATGAATTTCATACATACCATCCATGTTCGTAAATATGATTACCTTGATCGTGCGTACATGTGAACTATCACTACCATGAATCCATATGACTCATTTTATTCATTATATCACATGTATGAAATATATAGTTATATTTAAATGATTAATATTATATTATTGATGTTATTATCATTATTGAAGGATAAAATAACTTTAACTTGTTTCCAAAATGATCAATGAAAAAGGTACATCATTACACTTGTGTACATATGACCAACCATCTCCATGATTAGAACATTGTTTATTTTTCAGAATAATAATTAATGGTTTTATGTAAATGTAAAAGAAATTTATAAAAATGTAAATAACTTCATGAATATTATTTTGATACATGATTTCCTTACGACCACATTGAGTATTGACATCATACCATGTTCATTTTTATCTCAAGTACCAAATATCAACATAACTTCTCACATGAACTCAAAATATTAACTAATTATTATAACATGGTAATTAATGAAATTTAAATAATAATAATAATTAAAAGGATATGATGAAATAATAAGTGGACTTAATTTTCTTATTCAGTATAAAATGAAATATACTGAATGAATCAATCTCAATATATTGGATTTTGTCTCAATCTCCTTTGATTTCAACATTTGATGATAATCTGCACCTTTATTCTTTTATAAAATAAATAAACAAACCCTATGGATTTTTGTGTCCCTATTTTACCTACACTCATGTTATTTAATGTTTACGAAAATTTTCTACTTTCATGTGTCTTATAATTTAAATATTGAATTCAGTATGGGACTCTTTAACAAAAACATCATTTAAATTGATTTAATAGTTTATTTTTCTAAATCATTTGCATTCATGTCCATGCTTCCAAAAAGAATTTAAGGATTTAATTATATGAGAATAAATGTTTTAAAATTTTAATTCTAGACTTAATTTTAAAATTTTACAAGTGGCATCAAACACATTGATTCAAAAATATCTATTATTAATTTATATAAATTTGTTCTTGAAAATGGATTGGTAATTCAAAAACATGAAATCATTTCCTATGTGTAAAAATGGAATTTTAAAAATTATTTATATAAAATTTTATGATTTTATGTGTTATTATTATATAATGATACCTATAAATTTCATGGGTGGGCCCGATAATTCTTATACGAATGCTTGATCACCATAATACCTCAAGCGTGATCTTGATATAGCTTTTAGGAAGGGTGGATTCCCATTATAGCTCATAGGTGAGCTTGATATAACATATAAGAATGGTCAAGACCCATTTTATCTATAGGGTGTGCTCAGTATAGCATATATGAAATCATGTCCCCATTATATCTCTCAAATGCATTTGTTATGGATGTCTTCTATATGTCTATTCCATTTGTAAGGGTGATGTGTATGAATGATGACTAAATGGTTTTTCCATTTATGTATGATTATCTACCAAGTTACCTTTATATGTTATATATCATTTATATATGTTTTATCATAATATTATAAATAGAAAGGTTAATCAATGAGCTCATATTCATTGAAGAGTATTTAATAATTAGGAAAGGTGAAATGTCCTACTTTATAATAATGTATTCATGAAATACATATTTTTCCAGACTAACAGTTTTCATCCATTGTGCATCCCTTACTGAGATTGTTATGCTCATACCAATTTTTTAATTTTTTTCATAGGATATAAAGGATAATAGTGTCACAGATGGGATCAGGAAAATTTTATGATGACTAAAAATTAAGGGAAACCATATTTCATTTTAAATGTTTTCGTTTTATGATCAATAATTGATAGTGAGTTGTAATTTTCACTTTGTAATATTTGAGTTGTTATGTATGAGTTACAAAATAATTCCCTAAATCACTAAACATGAGAATATTTTCAATATGAAAAAATTTCAAAATTTTTGTTGAACACAAAATTATGTAATTTATAAGGATGGGGGTTTATATATAATGAATTTACTATAAAATATATTTTATTTATCTAAAATGATTATAAATAATTTTAAAATGTGTTTATTATTATTCATAATGCCAATTCAATTTATATTTTATTATGGTATACTAAGATACGGTTCATTTAGTCTAGGGGTTGCATGTTTCACAACCTATTAACCTGATTAAATTTATTTATCAAAAAAACATTGGGAGTTACATTATACCTGCAATTAAATTAAATATAATCATTAAATTTTGATAACATAGATTAGGAATGAGTATATATCTATTTCATTACATCCCTAGGATCACAAGTATAATAATGGAATTTCTATTTCCTCCAGATAAATTTAACAACATGATTAATATTGTTTTGTATAAAATATTTCAGAGTTTCCAAGATTTCAATCAGTTTTCATTTATAGTATATATCAGACTCTAATGGTATGGAATATTTGTTAAGAATATGTGTAGGATCTGTTATGTTCGTTCTCGATAGAGATACATAGAACACATCATTTACATTAGAGGGGTTTATAAGATGTTCTAAACTATGAGTTGTTGTACCAACCCATTAAAAAATCTCATTTGGGAAACATAAAACATGGACAATCATTTCATTCATAACGATTCTCATAATCTAATTTTATGGAGATATTTATAGAAGCATCTCCATAGAAATTTTTAACATCAAATATAATTGAAGATTATATACATATCTTTTCAATCAAATAATAATTGTTCTAATGTGTTATTGAATAATTCGTACCAACTCTTCCATTTTCACATCTATATTAGGTGTTAATAGATTTTTTCTCCAACTTCCTCACATCATGTATTAATTTTGGACATCTTAATTTATAATGCCTGAAAATGACTATAAAAATTTTCTAATTAAAGATGTTGTGGAATAAAAACTCGAGTAAATGAAGGGTTTGATCCCAAAACTGTTGACATATTGATAAAAATATCTCCACATATCCAATAGGATATATATGGTTCTTATATAATGACTATATTTATATGGATTAATAACTGTAATGAAACCAAAAAAAATTATCTAGATATTATTGTGGAAATCTACATAACATCAAGGAAACATCATATTTGTGATAGATACTGTATATTTTGAAAATATATTCATCATTAATAGTTATTTAATATAAATTATTACATTAAGAACTATGGACAAATAATATCTAATAAAAATAATGTGTGGTGACATCGTAAGATGATAAAATACATCCCAAATAACATTATGGATAGTATATATTTTTAAAAGTAAGATGAAAAAAATCCTCGGATTATTTTTCTGACATCCATTCATGTGTGGATAATGTCTGTAGTGTATCCATAAACAAATGTATATCAGGCATAACATGTGGACATAACTTTAACTATTATAAAAACATAGCAATATCTCTCCTCATTCCATCCCACTATAAATTCTAATTTATATCACAATACATCTTTATACATCTAGGATGAAGAAATATTGATAAAAATTAAGATTAAAAAAAACATATATAAATATGTTTTGGGAATAAATAATACATTCTTCCTAAACTTTATAATTACTTCACAATCACAGTTGAACTCGTGAATATTTTTTTACCTTCTTTTGGTGCTCGAAATATTCAAATTCTTCCTCTTTTCTCTATAATTGTATAGATGATGGAAGATATAATTGGTAATGATAATATTTAATCACCTCCTTCAAGTTATCATGTTATATACCTTTCATTTCTAGAAATATTGTATCTTTTTTATCTTCATCATAAAAAATATAGATGGATCCATCTAACTTATATCATCGGTAACCATGATTGTTATCCATGGATTTTAAGGTATTGAAAAATCCTATTTATTAATCATATCTAACAAAATTATTTGGTTTAAATTTAGGACTTTTAATCATAATATATTCATTAAAAATTTATAATCAATATATAAATCTCACCTTTAATCATACACCAATAAAACATTGGCCATTAACTTCATTGGACTTGATCAGTTCCATTTATTTGTTTTATAAAGTTGTCCTTTATATGTGCCAAAAAACTGATGATAAAGGATATTTATTAGCAGCAGAAGAAAATGTAGATGATAATAATAACAATTTATAATAATTTATTAGTAGTGATAATTGGTAAACATTATCAGTTAATTTATATGTCCTTGAAAATTAATACCAATTCTCTTCATTTTTTAGAACCCATAAAGGTCCTTAATAAAATGAAATAAATAAACAAATTAAATAATTAAATAAAAAATAATTATTTTATTAATTAAATAATTATTCATAAAAAAGTAAATTAAATATACATAAATAAAAATAATGAACATTAATAAATAATATATATTAAATATAGAGATATGTAAAATGAAAAAAATGAAATAGAATAAAAAATAAAAAATCAAAATGATGAAATTAAGGAAGATATTATACACTATATTAATTAATCATTTATTTATAAAAAGGCTAATTTTAATATATAAGTATATTATTAAAATTAATTAATTCCATATATTAAATATATATAAAAATTGAATATGCCAATAGTGGGAATGTCAATCGGTGATTTTTACCATCTATGGCATCACAGTTGGTGTGGAGTCAAGGTTCGACTCAAACCTTTCTCAGGTCTCTGCCTCAATTTTTTGGGAGGAAATTTTTATCTAGGTGGTGATTATAGTGGGAGATACTTGAGGTGTGGTTGTGTTACTTCAAGAGAGGTACATTTGAGGTCAATGAGGGGCTCTGGGTTACCTATATAGGTCGATAAAGGGTGGTGAGGTTTTGTATAAGGGAGTAGGTGGGATACAATGATTCTATGACGAGGCTACGTGGATGCTACAGTGGTCGAGAGGGGAAGATAATATCTATGGTGATGTAGGGTTGTGTGCCATTGGAAGATAGAGAGGTATAAGGGAAATATTGGGATGAAGGGCTGCTATGAAGGTCGTGAATGACTGTGAGGGTGTATGATGGGGGCTCTACCGGGTTGTAGGGCAGTTACAATGGTGGGATTGGTGGAGGCCATAGAGGGGACATTGGTTTCGTTGAAAATTGGTCCCTACATGGATTCTACAGTGGATGTTGGTAAAGTGGGTTACATCTATGAATTAAATTTGAGGCTTAATGGCCTATGGATTGGGCCTAGGGGTCATTAGGCTTATGAGCCATGTTCTAAAATAAATATTTCTTGATGGGTGGTTATCCCCTTAGTGGGGGATATGGCCTTCGTTTTCAGCATGTGTGAGTGCTGTGTTTATGTGTTTATATTTAATTTTACACACAATAACCTAATATATATATATATATATATAATTAATTATAATACTCAAAATTTTCAGGAGACAAGAAATCCCGCTCATAAAAATTTATTAGATAAAAAATGATGACAATGAAAAATAAAGGGAATGGATGAGGCCACACAATGAGGCATGCCCTCATATATAAGGTTAGACTACATGTATAGAACAATATCAATCACATAATATGGATTAGAATCATCAATATCATCAGATGTTTCCCACCCTAATTATGAGTTCATTTTTTTGATGTGAATTGAGTAAATCTCCATGAGATTTTTCTAGCTCCAAAGTGAGATGACACATAGAGTCCTTAAAAGAAAAAAATTAATTATAATAAATAATTAAAAAATGTATAATTATAATATATATATATATATATGTATTAATTATATATAGTATTAAATAATATATATTAAATATAACAACATTGAAGAAGAATAAAATGAAACAATTAAAAACATATTAATTCCTTATTCATCATTAACATTGTATTATTTTTTACTAAAAATATCTCGAATGTGTGTTACATTGATTTTACAAACATATCTTTACAAAATTTATTTTTATTTGGAGTAAAAACAAAAAAAATATATCTAATTAATGAAATACTCTATTGAAATCCATACACAAAATATTTATGTAATTTAAAAAATATATATATTTCATAATTTCATTATAAAATCTTAAATTTAATATATTATGTTTTCAATGATTATATTATTTTATATTTATTTTTTATTATATTACATTTTGGTATTATTTATTAAATTTTAATATGTTTCTTTATTCTGTTAGTTTAGACATTTTCTTTTATTTATTTATATATATTTATTCGCAATTTCCTATTATAAAAATATTTATTCATATTTAATTAAATATATATCCAATTTTTTTAATATTTTATATTTAATTAATAAAACATATCCATATTTTCAATATTAAAAATGTATACTCATTTTTAATTATTCAATTTAAATAATTTTTAAAGTGCATGTATTTAAGATTATATGCTTATTAATAATGTTAAAAATATATTTCGAAATAAATATTTATAAATATGTATGTTTATAAATATATAATTTTTTATATTTAAATATTTATATATTTATAATTATAAATACTAGTAAAAAATAATTTTAAGAAAACTATTTATAGAATTATAAATAAATAATCGTATATATGTAAAAAATAGTAAAATTATAAAAAATTCCATTAAATAATGAATATAATATATTTAGATTTATATTACTATTTATAAATATAAATATATTTATTATATATATATATTTGTGTTGACGCCTAAGCCTTATTTAATTCGGGGAAAGAGACTTCATTAATAAGAATTACCTGCAAAATACACTGCAAGGATTTCCGTAGCAAGACTCAAACTGAAGACCTCACTATGACCCACAATGGTAGCTACCACTTAGATGCACCATAGTAGTTATATATATATTTATATATTTATATAAATATAATTTTATAAATATATATAATGATATAAATATATTAATATATTTTTAAAATTATTTATATATTTATAAATAAATCATTATTTATTTAATTATTTCAAAAATTATATTAGTTGTACTCAAATAATAAAAATATACATATTCACATATATTTATTTACTATATTTGAAATTTATAAATATATACACTGATATAAATATTTTTATAATTAAAAAATTATAATAAATAGATTTATATATTGAATATTATATATATATATAATTAAATAAATAAATACAATGATATAAATAAACTTACAATTATAAATAAATAATTCTGAATATATTTATAAAATTATATATTAATATTTATAATTTTTAATATTCATTCTTATATATTTTTGTAATTATAAAGAAATAATTAAATAATTAAATAATTTTAAAATTTAAATAAACAAATATATTATTATATAAATATATTTCTTATTTTATAATATAAATTATAATTATAAATCAATTATCAGAGTAGATTTTTGGTAAAAGTGTCCCCAATCTATTTTAAATAACCATAATTGTGGCTGATTTAGTGACAATACTCATGCTCTAATGGAATTCCCTACTGCCCATTCACCTCCATTATGTTCTCTCAAACAAATCAAGGATAGAATGCAAGGAATGGAATTTTATCCTTTTCAACTCTTTGATTCCTTTTTGGGTTCCACATTTTGTGTTTTTTCATTATTCTAAACCATGAAGAACCCTACTTATTTTCTCCAATAACTCTATTAGTTATTGGTCTCTCTCATTATTCTACATTTTTTCCATTCATATCACCACCTTCATTCATAGAACATGTCATAATTTTGTGGCATCATTCAATACAACAAAATAGTATTTGAGGTTTCTTTAAGATCTTATATTATTTAGTGAGTAATGTATATGTGGACATGAAATTATTTATCATCATTTGAGATTCCACAATAAAAATTATAAAACAATATTTGTATTCAGACACTCTATATTATTTTGGAAGGACCCAAGTCTCCATGTATATTTTCGATGGCTATAGGTCTCTCTTTGATGTCTGGTAATATACAAGAGTCCCAATTCCCATAATCCACACTATTATAGGCCTCTATGATTTTTATTTAACATGTTACATAATTTTCTCAAATAATTGTTACATTGATAGGTATATTTATTTATATAGATATGTTAATATAATATTAATTTCAATTAAATTAAATGTCTTAAAAAATATTTGTTTCAAAAAATATTTATTCCCACCTTCTATTATTTTATATTATTGTATTTTATTATTTTTTCATTATTATTAACATGATAAAAAATCAACACGTATGATTTTGGAATTATATTTTCATGTTTCAATATGTTTTAATCCATAATTAAAATTCCATTTAGGTTAGTTTTTAATAATAGTTGGTTTATTGTAAACATAAGATAATTTTTTCTCAAATAATATGTGCTATATTTTATTTCAATTTTGAATGAAAATTTTCATTAGTTATTAATTCTAATTATATGTATCAAATAGTTTCTCATAATGTATATATATTTATTCCATATTTTATTTGTGAATATTTTTATCTATATTAATTTCAGAATATTTAGATCATATAAGATATGTAAGAGATTATATTGTCTGACTATTAGAGTATTCCTTGAAAATATAGAATTTATTGTCTATTAACGACAATAATATATTATTAATGAATTAAATAATTCAAAACTACTTAAATAACTCCAATGATAAGGTTTTTTATAGATACCCTCTATATTGAAATATTATCATTAAATAAATTCTGTGGAATATCTAAACATTATCTTAATGAATGTAGATACTATTGTGACTTAGGAAACCTGGATATATATACACTGATATATATATATATATATATATGAGCTACATTATCTCCCCCTAGGTTCTTCATGACATGTACCCCACTTATAAACCTCACATATAAACAATATCATCACATCCTGGGGAAGGATACATAAAAAGGGGTGAGTTAAATATTTATTATTGGTAAACATGGGAGATATATAAGCATAAACATGAGCATCAAGTTATGAGAATGTGATCAGGAAAATATAAGATCATGCCCTGCATATAAAATATCATAAAAATGAATCATTGAATAAATCATTGAAGATCATAAGACATGAACAAAAAGGAAGTAAAGGAATTCATTCATTAAAGAACAACATAGCAGTAAGACAAGGAATTTTAGAATAAAAATAAGCATATAATGATTTCCAAAGTATCCACGACATCACTTCCAAGACCATAGTAGTAGTATGAGTTCGCTCCCCATGCCATCATAGTTTTCACAGTTTACTCCCTTGGCCATAATAATAGGGTGATATCACTTCTCATACCATCTTTATAGTCATAGTTCACTCCCACTTCCATCATAGTAGTGAACTTACATTCCCATGCCCATTTTTGTTTATCTCGTTTGATATAAATCTTTATGCAAATTCATTGTTGGGAGATATAGGTCCAATCCTTTACATAATGAAATCACATGAACAAGTTCCACATGATCATAAATAAACATTTCATAACCCATGAAATTAAATGGGTATCATTAAAAGGTAAAAAAATCACAACCTGCTTAAAAATTATAGGTTTCATAATCATCTAATCAAAAGCATAAACCATTAATGTGTAACGAATTACATATACACATTACCCCTAAAATAGAAATGGGTTTCATAAATACTATAAAATTAATCATAACTCATTCATAGAAAGGATATGAATAGGTCCATATATTGGCTTCAGTTACATCAATATACATCATTATAGATGGAAAATAATTTGGAAATATCATTTTTTTAAAATTCATTGGAAACATATTCTTCCATTTTTTATAATGGATTTTTACTAAAAAAACTATTTAAAAAATACTAGAAAATACAAAAAAAACATATAAATTAGGGAAGAAATAATTATTATAACCTTTTTCCATGAAATTTCAAAAATAAGCTTCAAAAATATTTATATTAAAAAATTTGAAAACTTATTAAAAGCAATTCAAAATGACTTTAAAACCATTGCAGATTAAAACTTTTAAGATAAGGCTTGAAAACATTTTGAAAATCATTTTCCTTGAAAATCACTCTTAAAAATATTTTATTAATGATTAAACATTTTTTAATGAAATAGGGGAATTGGAAGAAATGACAGTGTGTTAATAGATACATATTGTATGAGGTTAATAGATCATTTTGTTTAAAAGGAATTTTTTTTGATAATTTCCTTATTCAAAAATCAAAAATAATATTACCATTAATAGATTGGTAAATGAATAAATGAGTAAAAATTTCATTTAAATCTTCTAGAATAATGTTATAATATTCTTGGAATCCCATTTTAGAAAACATAGATTTCTGACATAAAAAAGGGTAATATCGAGCAGTCCTAAAAACACAATATTAAAAATCGTATGTACCAAAGAGTATAATATGGTACCAATACCTGATTATATCATGAAATAATAGAGTATAATAAAACTCATTAATATTCAATGGAGATATATTATATGATTTCATCAATGTAAGCATTAATATAAAAAATCTCAAAATGGAATGAGATCGTCTCAATAAATTGTTCTAACGTGGTATCAAGGTTTCAAACTCTCATTGTAGAGAAGGTACCTTACATGAAGAATATAATATCAGTAGAAGATACAGATTCATCATATTACATGAATAATTGAAATATATGAACCACAAAAATGAGTTTGGGTTCATACAAAAACATGGGTCACAAAAAATGATAAATAAGACAAAACATTTTACCTATATGGTAAATATTAATAGTTAAAACGCCATGAATAAAGGATCATAAAATAATAATTTGAATACCTATAGATTGAATTATAATATACCTATAATAAAATAAATTTCATTATGAAAATCAATGAAATTAAAATAGTTGCGGGCATAACATATATCTAACAGATATTAAAAGTGAGATGAAATCCCCTTACCTTATATCTTTACTCTCTTCAAACGCCTACAAGATTTCTGTGTTAAAAGTGAGTTGAAATACCATTACCTTATGTCTTTACTCTCTTCATACGCCTACAATATTTCTGTGTTCTAAATATATATTTTTAAATATATTTTAAATAATAATTTAATTATACATTATAACATATATAGTTTTATGATGGCATTTTATTACATTCATTTAAATGTTCTTTTGTTAACGTTTCTCTTCGGTTAATATTCTAATTGTACTTCCCATGTGTCTTAATTAGATATATATTTGGTCCTTATAATTATATCCTGATTCCAAAACTACTATACTAATATAAATAACATTTATATTCAGTATATATATTTTATAATAATCTATATAATATTGATTAATGAAAAGGAATACACCATTCATTGAGATGTTATGTCGTATATATGCATGAACAATGTTTCTGTTTTTTTTATTATCATATTGAAAGAAAGAAATAAAATGAAATATTTCTACATATATATTTTTATATATATCTCATTATTAAAATATAATTACTATATAACATATATCATATATGTCCAATAACCCAGTCTTAATACATTAAATGTCTTGTGTGAATGAATCATATCGCTTTGAGGAGTCGGTAGTGCACACTTCCTCAAATGAGATTATTGTATTAAATCCAAATGGAATGTAATGAGATGTGTGTTGTAAAAGGAATAATTATTATAAATTAAATAATTAATATAAAATATAAAATACTTTAACAGTGTGTCCAACATAATGGCCACCATGATTAGTGTTAATGATGAAATAAACAATCATCATTTCGTGAGGCTCTAGTTCTTTACACACTGAAACAATATGTTCGATGTCTATTTGATGATTTGTTGTTTATGTGTATGTCGACATATTTTCAAAATAATCCTATTATATGTTTTATAATGGATTTTTAACACAATTATGTTATAAATAATGCAGATGGGTGATGAAGTAAAATAAAATCTGTAGGTTGAGAGAAGATGTTACCTATTAATCAGATAACTCCATTTGGTTTTGTCCAAAATTAATCCTTGAATGGATTTTTACCAAAAATAGAATTATATGAGTAATATAGAGATGTTTTAAGCATGGAAGAGAACATTGTGGGTGATCTATGTGGACTGATATGTGTGATTAAGTGATAGAGTTCTTTCCATTTTATAGTTGAGAGGGAGTGGAACTCTTGTAAATAAAAAATGGTATTCACAATTAGGGAGTCTAACTTTTCTAAAGTCTCTCCAAAATTGGAAAAAATATATTATATATGAATCATGTTTGATTATAAACTAAACCAGACAATAATATTTTTCATTTTAATAATTTGATTCCTTAACATCTAAGATTCCCCTAGTTAATCATTTTGATTTTTATTTAAGCATTTAGTTTTATAATGTAATTAATTTTAACATTTAAACTAATATATATACAAATATATATATAAGAATATACAGATACATTATTTATTAATATGAAATCAAATTTACCAAATAAAAAACCCTGGTGTTTTGGTAATCAATTTTAAAAAGACCCACATAACACACTAAACCACAACATAAACTCAGACCGTGTTAAATTTTTTTTACAATATATTGTTTAATATGTTATTTATAAAAGTATTATTTTTGTCATTAATAGAACATATTTCATATTTATTAAATTTTAATATTAACTTGGAAAAATATTGGATTGTTATTAATTTTAAATCTCGTAATTAAATTTAATTTATTGTAAAATAATAATAATGTCAATTTTGACATTATTTATTTAATGTCAAATATAAAATATCAACCGAATATTGAATTAAAATATAATATATTGAAATATGTGTTACATGATATATTCATATAAAAAAATTAAATACTAAAATTAATTTAATTAACTTCACTTTATGTATTCACTATTTAATTTATTGTATTTAATTATTTATTAATTAATCACTATATTAGTTTTTATTTATACTTATAAGAAACTATACCATATCTAAAAATTATTGAAAATATATTCTGAAAATAATATGTGATATGCCTTTAAAAATAATAAATATGTCCAGAAATATAATGCTTTGAACATATCGCAATATTTATAAATTTTAAAGGCAATGAAAGATCCTTTTTTGTATTTTTTGATTACTTACCATTTCATATAGGACACTTACATTTAATAATATCCTAAAAACCAATTAATATTGAACAATTTATTTATATGATCTAAAATTTGAATAGAATGTATTTTTTACATGTTTCTATGTCATTTTTTTCTTTTTGATTTAGGTTTGGTCTCTTATTAATCTGTACCATACATTAATCACTGTAATGAATTTTAATCGCATTCAATAATCATTTTTATCAAAAAATGAAATTGATATTATTAGAAAAAAATAAATATTATAACAATTTTTTTTATTTTCAATATTAAAATCACATATTTGGAATAATTAAAATTAACGCTAATCCAGTACATTGTGAAAAATAACAGGTTTTAAAGTGAAAAAGCATTCCCATGTTTCTTAAGTTTGTATATTCATTTTCAATATAAAAATGATTCTAATGAACAAAATTTTTTAAATTCATATATATTTGTTTTAAATTGACTCTAAAATAATATAAAATATAATTTTGCCTTATCAATATTATAAATGAATAGGCAGTTTTTTACAAAAATGCAGTAGTTTTTACTATTCATCAAAAAAATATTTTTATAAAAATCCAAAAAAATACACTAGGATAATTTTTCCTTATTTAATTAAAAAATTATTTTTATTTAACAAAATAATATTCATAATTTTTTCAAAATTCAATTATAATATAGTTTCGCCTTTAAAAGATGGTGAAACTCAGTATTGTGTATACCACAAGCTAACATAGTGTTTTGAATACCACAAGCTAATATTAGAGTTTTCTGTAGTGAAGGATCAGCTTGTTATTTTGTATATCACATGAAAAACATAAAATGTTCCCTTCTTAATGTTGCATTAAATTAAAAATATCAAAAAATTAATTAATTTTATTTTTTCAAAATATCAGGGGGTTTTTTATTCTACCCCCTAAAAATGATTTTCACCCTTTAAATTCATGTGGGTTATAAATTTTTTATGATATAAATGTTTCATTAATAAATTCCCACATCTTATAAATTTATATTAAACATTAATTTAAAAGGGGATGTTGGAACCATAGTGGTTACCCAATGTCACATATAACTGGGATTCCACATATGAGAACATAGGTGTCAAGTGAAAACATAGAAATTGATGAAAAAGATAACTATATAATTATAATTTATAGTGAAACAGAACAAGGTTTGTTAAAAGTTAACAATAACAAAGCCTTATATTTTTTATGACCTAAGGGACTGTCTATTTCATAAAATCATAGGTTAATAAAAAAAATTCGGTTTCAATATCTTTTTTTATAATGTTGAAGAATTTTATATTAAAGATATCCTTTCATGATTATTATACAACGCCACCCTTTATATTTCATTTATCCACTTAACCTATTTTTCTTAAATGAATGTTTTCTTTTTCATTCAAAAAATAAAAATAGATCATGATATCGTTGACCTAAAATCCCATTTGTTAGGTGTTATCATCTAAAAAGTAGACTGAACCAGATATCCAATATGGAATTTTTTTTATATAGACATATAATACTACAATATTTCAGAGTTCATCTGATTTTTAACATAAACATTCCATAAATGGTTAACCTCATAATGCTTATAAAATATGAAAGTCCTAATCTTTAGAAAGAAGTAAAAAAATCAGCCCAACCTCGATCCCCCATATATCACACTGTAGATATTATTAATCCCATTACAAACATGTGAATACCCTCATTATATATTCAATTAAACAATAGTAACAACCATGAGTTTCCATAAATCAATTTTAAAAACATGAGTGCTTCCTTAGTCCAGTGGTTAGTATATATATTTATTAAATTAAAAATGTTTTAAAAATCATCATTACTGACATAGAAAATATTTTCAATAATCAGTTCAAGTGTAATCTGTACCATCTAGTTTACTTATTCGTATTCAACATATCATTATCTAAACATCATTATATCACTGTCAATAATTAATTTAGGGTTACCTTCCATTAATCAAAATATCATATTCCCATGAAATCACATTTCTATGTCTCCATCTCCATTCAAAATGTCCTTTTCAGTCCATAATGTAAACATATAATTAAAATACTTATATATTTCATGATTTTTATAACATATTCATTCAATTCCAAATCAAAACCACTTCATTACTCTAACCTTATACATATAACATTACTCATAATTCATCAAATTATTCTTTAATACCTATTTACTAGATTATGAACTATGAATCTTTTCTTAAGGTTCCTCTACCTAAATATTGTCATGCCTCTTATGTTTAATGTACCAAACAATGAAATAATATCACATACCTACCCCGTGTCATTTTCATTCATTTTATCTCAATATGAATAACCAATTATCATAACAACATCAAAATTATATATATGATATTTTCTCTTGGGAAATTGTTTTTTTATAATACCCATTCATTCCTCATCTTATACATGATATGTTTACCATGTTATTTATTGTTATCCCAATTAATAAAATAGAAATGCATGGGTTAAGAAACACACATCATATAAGAAATCCATATAATCATGAAAAATTAATTATATGATTTCTAAATCATGACACCTGCCTTATTCTGTGACATTGTAGGTTTATCATACATCATTCGAATAAAACCTATATTTAAATCCTTTAGGATGGTTCATAATGTGTTTATGAATTCCCAATGAATATCCCTCGTGAGTGTAACACCAGGTATCTAGCAAGGCAGGTTGTAATGTTATAGATTTCAATGATTCAATCCCAAAAATTATTTTCAGAGTTGTTTCACCTTGGTATATTTGTGGATAGAAAACATCTACTTTTAGAATACATACATGGTATTATTTCTATAAAACAACTCAATATATCCATTATTAATATTCCTGAACAATTTCATATACATTAACATATACATAGACTTATCCATGGACATGTCCTTAGGGTTCTCACTATGGTATTCTCATATGTTATTCCAAATATTATTTATAACATTGATTTGGTACCAACTATAGAGACCCTTTCTTGAAAAACATTAACATTAAATAGTTTTTGTAGAATACAAAATCATTATACAAATAGATTCCCAATGACCGTAGTTGGTATAGTGCCTTTTAGAAATATGGAAACATAAAAACTGATAAATATGTGATCTATATTATCTCCCACTAGGTTCTTCATTACTAGAACCCTTTCTAGACACCTCAAACATAATACATATCATCATAAAATGGGGAAGAAAAAATTAAATGGGGTGATCTCAAATACTCTATATGGGTAAACAAGGGAGACATGTCATATAAAACATGAGCATAAAGGTATGTGAATGTGATCATGAAAATAGAGTATCCTACCCTACATATCAAATATCATATACTTGAATAGTGTCATAAAGCATGGAAGTTCATAAGACAAGAATAAATAGGATGTAAAGTATATAATCTATTAAAGAAAAACATAGGAGTAAGACATGAAATTGTTGAATTCATATAAGAAAATAATGATCTCTATAGTATCCACAACATCACTTCCAAGTCTATCTTAGTAGTATGGTTTCACTCCCCATACCATAATAGTTTTCATGGATCACTCCCATTTCCATAACAGTTTCATGAGTTCACTCCCCAAACCATCTTAGTAGAGATGGTTCACTTCGATGTCCATTGTAGTATTCATAGATCAGTCCAATAACCATCTTAGATTATCTCATTAGATAAAAGTCATTACCCAATTCATTGGAGAGTGATATAGTTACCACTATTCACATAGTTAAATCATATATGCTTGCGCCACAAGATCATAAATGAACATTTCATAACCCACAAAATGAAATGGGTATCACAAAAATGCAACATAGCAAAACCTGTTGAAAAACTATAGGTTTGATAATCATTTCATCAAAATCGTAACCCATGAAAGAGTAATGGATTTCATATCAATATTACGCAAGAACACAAAATGGGTTTCATAAATACCCTGGCATTAACCAAAACCCATTAATATAAAGGTTATTAATAGAACCTCTAGATTGGAATGAGTAACATCAATAAATGTGATCTTAGATTTAAATAATTTTGAAATATCTATTAAAAAACTATTCAAGGTGCTAGTAACTTATATTATTTGAAAAATATATTTTTAATATACTAATCCATTTAAAAATATTTTTCATAGAAAATACCTTAAAAACATATAACGAATACATTAAATCATTTTCAAATTTTTTTCATAAAATCTTATAACATAAGCTTCAAAACTAGTTATAAAAATTTTCCTTTGAAAACACATTGAAAACTAATAAAAATAGTTTTTAAATGTTTTGAAAACCATTGTGTAGGAAAACTTATAAAAGATTTCTCGAATACATTTTGAAAACCATTTTCCTTGATAAAAATCTCAATAATCATCAAAAAAATTTGAAAAATATTTTCATTGACAATCTCATTCAAAAAAATTTATTAAAAATTTACCATTTAATAATACTATGAAAGCATTGAAAAAATGAAGGCTGATAAATCTATAAATAACATATGATGTCAAAAGAACATTCATTTTCATGGTAAAAAGGTTATAAATGTGCCTTGTTCAGAAAGCGATAAAAATATTCCTAAAAACTCTTTATTAACTCTCATAGGTACCAATGACTAGATTGTGGAACAAATACATTCGTATATCATGAAATAATAGTGTATAAAAAACACATGAATATTCTTGTGATATGGATTATAATATTTCATTAAAGGGATCATAGACATAAACAATCAATGAAAGAATTTAGATTGTCTCAATAAACTCATACAACAATGTATCTTAGTTTTATACTCTAAATGTAATGAAATAAAATTACATGATAAATATAAATAAAAAAATATATTAATTATATTTAAATGAAAATAAAAATATATCCATCTTGAAAAATATTATTGGTGCATAATAATACATGAGTTTCAATGATGGAATTTTGATACAAAACATTATACTGAGTAGGTAACGTTTTTATGGTAAATAGCATAAAAGAAGAATTATAAAATGAAAATTTTAATACCAATAAATTTAATTCAAATATACATATAATAAAATAATCCATTTTATATACACCTCACAATATAAATGAGTTTATAACATAGCATGAGATGGTAAGTCATACGTATTCAAAAATGATGTTTCTATTTTTTTATTGTTGTATGAAAATATAAAATGAAAATTATATATATATATATATATGTATGTATATTTATTATTAAAAATTATTAAACTAAATTTCATATAACATATATATTATATAAAATCACTAATCTAATCCCTAATACATTTCATGTGGTTTGTGAATGAATTACATCACATTGAGGGGGCACTAGTCCAGAATTTCCACAAAAAAGATTATCGTATTTACATGAAATGGAAAATAAAGAGATGTGTATTGTAAATGGAATATATATAAATACATACATAATAAATATAATATATTACTTAGTTAAATATATTTTCCATCATAATGGTCACAATTATTGCTTATGAAAATGAAATGAGCAATAATGCTTTGATGAGGCCATAGTTGTCAATACATTGAAATATTTTGATTGATGTCCCTTAGATGGAGGTGTGTGTATTTTTAGGTAATAATATTTGAATAAAAATTACTTGTATATGTATTATACTAGTGTACTCCCACAAATATGTAATAAATAGAGTGTAGGGGTGAAATGAAAAATAACTTAAAGGAGATTGAGAGAATTCATTACCAATGGATCGGGTAACTACATTTGGATTGTGGTAGTGGAATAAATGGGTGGATTTATTTCCAAAAAGAGTATTATAATATTAAGGGATGGAGGTTGGGGGATTATTTTATTAGTATTTTTAAATAAAATGGGCTTGAGTGTTGTGATTAAGATATAGAGTTCTTTTCTTTTTTACAGTGGAGAGGGAGTGTCACTCTTGTAAAAACCAAAAGGTATTAACTATTGGGTAATATAACATACATAGAAAACCACAAAAATGGAAGAATGAAAGATTATATTGGAATAATTTTTGATTAAAACATCCAACACACTAAAATATTTCCATTTTAAAAATTTGGTTCCATAACTACCAAGATTCAAAAAAAAGTATTTCGATTTTTATTAAAGATTATAGTTTTTGAATGTAATTAATTTAACCATTATGGATAAAATAAAGTGATATTTATGATATGACTAAAGAAAAATAATAAAAATTATTATATATATGTTATAAATAAATTTTATGTTTTTAAAATATATTTTTAAAACAACCTATGTGACACAGTAAAACACATCTTAATCCCAGACTGTCTTAACAACATTTTAACAATATATGGGTCATTATGTTAATTAAAAATGATTGTTTTGGTAATAAATAGAACATAATTAATATGTATTAAAACTTAAAAATAACTTTTAATAATATATTATTTTTATTAATTTTAAATTATTTAATAAAATGACATTTATTGTAAAATAACTATTATATCAATTTTGACATTATTTAGTTAATGTTATATTTAAAATATAATCATAATATAGGAATTAAAATATATTATTTTTAAATATGTTTAACATGATATGTTTATCTAAAAATAAATAAATTCAACAATTCAATCAGTTAACATAACTTTCATATTTATTGTATCATGTATTTTTATTAATTGAAAACTAAATAATCACTATATTCATGTTTCGTAATAATTTTATGTAACTATAAAATATAAAAAAATTATTGTTAAATTATAGTGATTATAATAACCAATATAAATTTTAAAATGATATTTATAACTAAAAATATGTTGATTTTAACATATCTTAATGATTTATAAAGAATATAGGTAAGGAATGTTTACTTTTTTATTTTTCCTTACATATCATTTTATTTATTGAACTAACGTATAATAATGTCCCAATAACCGATAAATTCTGAACCACATGGGTATATGGTCCAAAATTTTAATCAGATGGCCTTTCGACAAGTTTCCAAGTCATTTTGATTGTTTTAATAATGGGTTTTTTGTTAATAAACTTTAACATTTGTGTAATCACTGTGATTAATTTTAATCACGTTTACTAACCATTTTGGTCCAAATATTATGTTGATATTATTAGAACACAAATATAATAATTATTAAAACCATTTATGTCATAATTTAGAAATTCAAATCACAGAAGTGGGAAAATTAATATTAATGCTAATCCCAGTCACGGGGTGAAATAATGGGCTTTTAAAGTATAGAAACATTCAAATGTTTGATATGTTTTTAAATTAAAATTCAATGTAAATGTTATTATAATGACCTAAATTGTATTAATGGATGTATAGAAATAATATTTTACTATAAAAAATAAAAAATATAATTTATCATTAATAATTATTTAACCAAATGAAATTCTTAACTAAAATGCAGTAGTGTTCACTATTCATAATAAAATGATTTTTCTAATAAAATTCCAAAAAATTATCACTTGGATAATTTTAACACAATGAATACAAAAAATATTTAAAAAAATATTTATAAAAGTCTCCAAATTGATATTTAAAATAGGTTCTCTCTTAAAATAATGTAAAACACGGTCTTTTGGGAACCACACAATAACTTAGTGTTGCATGTATTGCATGTTAAGATAATTGATTCATGTAGTAAATGATCAACACGATGTTTTGTATATTTAGTTAAAAATATCAAATAATTAATTTTTATTGATTCATGTAATGAAAAATATCCAAAAGATTAATCAATTAAAAAAATTATTTGAAAATATATCAGGGTGACGTAGTTTTAAATTGGATTTGAAAAATATCAATGAAGGTAATTGGTTTTAATTATGGTACTTTTGATGAATGTTGTTTTATATAGAATATTAATCAATTATTATATATTACACATGATATAATATAAATTTTTTTATTTGATTATCCTTTTTTATTATTCGATTAAGGAATTTCATATTTATAAAAAAATATTAGTTATATTTTTTATATATGAATTTAATATTATATTTTCTCGATAAAAATGTGCATAATATTAATTGTTGATACAATAAATATATTCTTAAATATATTTTGTTGTAATCACAAGAAAATACTATTTAAAAATGAGTATATAGAAAAATGAACCAATATAATGTTATAAAAAACATAATTTCGTGGGGACTATATAAATTATTTTAAAATGTAACATGTATTATTTTTATAAATTTTTATTTTAGGAAATAGAAAAATTATATGAATTTTATTTAGTGTTTTTTACATTTTTTCATTGTATAAATTATTTACCGATTGTTTGACTAATTTATTTTGTGACATTCCTAATAATTTGTTCTATAGAGTAATATTATTTATATTTATTGTATCAGATATAATATAAAAGTATTTTTTAATATTTTTATAAAACATTAATTTTTTTAATTTTTTTAATACACACATGTTATTATATTAAATGATTTTATATTTACCACTCGCTATATGATTACAATATTTTTCTACGAGAAATATATTTTGGGATGTGTTAAAATTAATTTGTATCATATATTATAATATAATTGGTATAATGTGATGACGATGTATGGTTTTTATAATGTATGTTACTATAGACATATATGTGATTTATCGAGGGATAGGGTGAGGGTGATGTCACATTTTTATTATTTTTCTCATAATTATGGGTTTTTAGAATTTAGTTTCGACTAATGTATTGTGTCCAAAATTTTATGGTTCTCTCTAAATATAATTAATGATGTTCAAAAATCCCCATATTTCAAATTCACTTCCTGAGAAAAATGGATTTGTTATACTAAATTCATGATTTGGATGCAATACGGCCATTGTAAGGTTATCCCTCTGGGATAGTCTTGTATTCTATGGGTTTTTGGTCGAATCTCATGGTACCTATAATGTTGTTATTTTGAGATAGAGATAAATAATTTTTTCCTCCTATTATTCAAATAGTAAGATCTTATTATTGAAATGATTTGAATGTGAGGGAACAACAATGATATAATATTATACTATTATTATTAAAAATCACTAGTAGGAATTTATTAATCTTATTTTTGGGGATTATTGATTAGTAAAAAATGACTTGAATAACCGGTGTATTTTGGGTGTAACATATTTGAAACTATACTCAGATATATGCATTGTTATATATTTAAGGGTACTTATTAGTATTTAATTTTTTATTTTTATACTCAGAAAGTACACATTAACGTCAGTGGATATATATCTCTTTTATTTGAGATACATATTAGGGAAAAGGGATTTTACCATAAATTAGAGTTGGTACAACTCAATGAGGATCTGTTTATGTTCTCATTGTAGGGTCAAGGAACATTTATCATATTTATATGAAATTTGAAATATTTAATTTAGATGTGTTGTTTTAAATTAATTATATAAGAAATTATAAACCCTAATAGATTCATCTCCAAAATAGTTATTATTTCATTTCTGTATTAAGACTCAACTCACATCTCTTTTATGTTTCTAGAAGAACTCTAAATAGTAGTCATCCAAAATGAAAAGCGATACTCGGTAAGGGATGGGAACTACTAAGAGTAGTTTAAACAATATACGAAAAATTCCAAAATATAGAGAGGGACAGTCTTACAAAACAAAAGGTAACAATGACTATATAGGTGATGTAATAGATGATGACAAATGATATTTCAATCTTCCACAATTTGATTAATTCAAAAGATAACACCTACCATATTTGAGTAATTATTATATGTAATTTAATTACCCATTTAAATCAAAATGGATTCATGATAATCATATGAAAAAAATGTATAAATAGTGATTTAAAGAGGTATTATAGTATTAACTAGATAATTCATGCACCCCTTTAGAAATCATTTGTCTGTGTTTACAATGTTGTTATTAAAGAAAAATTTGTGCATCATCACTAAAGAAGAAATTTTTTTCTGAAATGTTGATGTTACCTGTGTCGAGAACGAAGAAACTACTGATGAAGAAACTATATAAACATTAGGGGATCGATAGCATGTTGATTTAAAAAACAATGTAACAAAATCAGCATGAAGAATAAAATTATCAAGGAAAAAAGATAGGGAATATAATTGTCGGGTGGTAAGAATTTAAATCATCCAACCAATTACCCCTAACAAGTCAATGTTCATTCTTTATATTAGTGTTCCAATGAGGATAAATATGCTGATCAATATTGATTCCTGGTGCCACATCCATCTAAAACAAAAGAAAAAAAATGAAACATATAATGCTAATGTTATTATATATTATCAATATTTTTTTGAAGAAAAAAAACATAAAATCAAATGTTGAATTTATTTTCCTTATTCATTAATGTGTTTGATTATTTTTGAATATTTTCTAAATAATTATTTCTAAATGGTCACTAGAAAATCCCATAGTGGCTTCCATACTCATTATATGTTGATAGATCTTAGGGATGCTGATGGAAATTTAAGGCCCCACTCACCAGTTAGTTATGAACATATTATAAAGAATAAGTCATGAACTGCATTCATCAATGATCACATTGAGAAATCATTTTAGGTGCATAATAGCCAATAATATTTTATATGGCCTCATTTATAGAATGCAATTGATTCAAAATTGTTAATATATAGAACATAAAAATAATTTTATTGGTTAAGTACATCAATAAAAACCAATGCTCCTCTATCACAAATCATGGATGATGTACACTTCAATATAGAAGAAATTATTCTGATTTTTTAATAAAAAATAAATATCTAATTGTGATGTAAAATAACATATGTTCCATTTATTATATGATTATTGATTAATCAAAATTGTATGCCCCATTATTCATACAATATGTGATATAGAATGATGAACATGTAAATATATAGTGTAATCTGGTAGATGAAAACACGAATGAGGAAAGGGAATCATATGTATTTATGAAATAAATATAATTTTTTATTTATTACAATAGTATTACATAAATGTATCTATTTAAATTTTTGTTTTTAAATGCATCTGACACAATAATTGGCATTGATCATATAATAACAATCACGACATTCAATATATATAAAGATGATGAAATAATCTTGACACATTAGGGGATTCAGTTTTGGAGAGTATACTTGATAAGGATTCATGAATAAAAATCTAAATTATGATAGATTTAATATTTTATTTTGATAAAAGAATGACTCACATCAGTAAAATTATAATACGATTTGGTTTGGAAGACTAATACATGATAAAGGAATGGAGTGAACTAATAGGGGAAAAATTATCCTCCCATGAACCAAAAGACCAAAATATCATAAAGAAAATAATAATCCCCAATCTCATACCTCTAATGAGGTAATAAAATTTTCAATTAAACATTCCCCTAAACATTAATTAAATAACTTCTGATAACATTTAATTTCTAGAATTATGAAGGATATAGTTGTGTGTTATTTGTATCTATCAACGCCCACACACCTTTTTTTAAAGTGGTTCAGTGTATATTATCCAAATATACAAGATAGACCATAAATTCCTCCCAAAATATCACATAAATTTGGGGATTGAGGTAGCTCGATAGCCAACAGCAAAGTTTTCTATTATACTTGATGATCTGGATATTACAAAGGACAATGTTTCTATTATAACATTAATATCATTACTATATAATAATCTATAGATACTTGTAGTGTGTATTTAAAATGAAATATCATATCAAATTACTATTTATTTTCATGATAAAAGTCTCAAGTAAAGTATGATATAACATTTTGATAAAGAAATGTGGAAACAAAATGACAGATGATGAAAATAAAAAGATTGTCCATGAAATTAAAATTATGTTGTTGGAAAACCATCTCTAATCTAGTTTCTGATAATAATTTATTATCATTATAAATTCATAAAGGGACAACATTTCATGGTTAAAATATGTTCTTAATTCAACATTAAAAATAAATATATAGAAAAAATCAATTCAAAAAAATTATCTTGAGACTATAATTGAGATTCCCAAGAATGAAAGGTTGGATGTCTTATTTTTGAATGCAAACATAAGGTGTATTTTCATATTACATCTATCCAAATAATGATCAAATAGTTTATTAAACATAATCCATATTAAAACATTCTAAAGGATTTTATAGTAATATTATATAATTAAAATAACTTATGATGAATGATTTTAATTCATTAATCCATGTTTCATTTCTATGGAAAACCATAATTTAGAGATTAAATAAATTGAGAAAAAAGTTGATAATATACTCAAAGAAATTGATTAAATAATGTCATAGGATAGAATATTTTTCGATTCCTATAATACAAAAATAAAACTCTACAATATAATGATATCAAATATAATTTTTATATTTTTATTTCAATATTTATTTTTTAGGCAACACTGGATGTTGATCATAGTCTGTATGGATACCCAAAATATTTTTGTAGTCCAATTAATTGATATAAAAAAAATAATGCATGGGATTTTTTTTATGATTTTGAAATACACTCAAACGAATTGATGTAGATAAAAATATAATTTTATGTTTTAGTTTTTGTTTTAACATGATTTTTGATATAATTGGGAAGTCATTAACTATTAGATAAATCATGGCATGAAATTGGTGTCTGAATAGATAAAGCTGTTGGATTGCTAAAAATGTATGGATATTATGATGTATGTAGAAATATTTAACTATAAAAACAAATTTCAAAAAAAATTTCTTTTTTCGTCGATTTTTCTGTACTGTCTGAATAAATATAATGGAAGTGATTGTTAATATTATTTTACAAAATTCATAAGGCAGATAAAAAACCATGAAAATACTAGAATCCCCCAATAGGTAATCTCTAATGATAATTAAAATTTTATTAAATATGTTTCTTAATAGTTTTGTTTTCAATATTCTCTTCATACTGTTAAGATTTAGGACAAACAATGTTCTCAAAAATAGAATATTAATTTTATAGAATTGATTTGGAATCATACAAGTTATAATAATGTTCTCTAACAAAATATTATGGTTATTACAAGATATGATTTTATATAGTTTGATCAATGATATTATTTATATATTTTTTGTGTGAATAATTATTTTCATAATTCGTATATATCATTTTGATCTATATATCAAAAGGTGTTATATTGAATAAAATAACTTTTTTTAGAAGTAAAAACCTGTAAATAATAAATTTCTTGTGAATGGAAGAAGGTGGAGGTAGAGGATGAGGTGGAGTAGTGTTCAGAGTCACATGTCTAGGAGGAGGAGGTGGAATATGAGGAGATATTCGTCGAGACTGGGATGGAGGAAGAGGTGATGCGCTGGCATGTAAATAATATAAATTTTTGGAATTGGTGTATAATGAGGAATATATGAAGGTTGTATTCTAGTAAATTTTTTGAAAACTGAGCACAACACTTTTTACTTAAGATACTATCCATTGTTCATGTGATTCATGTTTCTTGTTGAAAAAATGTTTTCACCAAATTATTATGTTAATTTATACTAGAATTTATGTAGAAGAATTTTGTTCAAAAACAAAAAAAATAGTACAGATGTTTTCAAACAGATTATCATTGTATTCAATTTCAATTTTCATATTCCATGTACTTTTATATATTTTTAATGTGAGATAGAGACCCCACACTAAGAAAATACTGAAGAAAATCCGAAAAAAAGATTTAGTTTCTATCTCATGACTTCTCTACACTAAAATGAAGGTTCATTATAGTAAATATAGTACTAACTGGAGAGTCATACAACAAAAATCAATTCTTAAAACATGTATATAAAAAAACTATGATATTTGAATAAATACGTGTTTAATAAATAGTTGAATGAAGTAGGTGTATGAAATACCTATTGTAGGACAACATGTATTGATAATTTGAGGTCATTGAGGATGGATATTATCAAAGGAAACAACACATCTTGTAAAAAAGAAACTGATATATGAATAAACCATTGAAAATGAAAAACCAGCATTAATTGAAATTTTGATACACTAAAAATCCAAATGAATACCTCTTTGAAAAATATGACAATATAATTTTCCAAAACCACTAAATAATAATTTTTTACTGAATTTCAATAAATGAATTATGAATTTCCATATGTGAACCATATAATGATTTCAAAATGGTTAGTGGTGGAATCATTTCATTTATTTGATAATAAATTAGTTGACCGATATAACATTATAAATGATTTTTGAATTCAAACAAGTAACAGAAATTATGAATGTTCACATTCCTTATGTAAAATATCTATTTTTACAATTTCATTAATATATAAATCATAATCATTATCAATAAATAATACATGAGAATATGGATATTACCAATTTGATGAAAACAATACATATATTGTTATTTTAGATTTTATCATCGCATTGAATATTGAAAATGATTTACTAATTTCTAGCATAACCCAACAACACATAATGTATAAACTTCATTTCAGGTTCACTTGGATTCTATATAGGTCTATACTAATATTTATCCATAATAAAAAATACTAAAATATTATATTATAGTTTAGAGTCTCTTGAAAAGACATAATGTTTCAATGTTATGTTTCCTTCATCAAATAAATTAAATTATTTATCATGGGGTTTGCACACACTATAATGGTGAAGCGTTAAGATATATATTATTATGTTCCATAAAAACACACATGAATATATTTATTTTAGTTTAATAAATTAATGTTGATAACTATACACTATTTATAAATATTTTCTAATATTAAATGACTTCATCAAACAAAGATGATTTACTTATATACTTTGATAATGCACTAAATAAGAAATATTTAGTCATGATGATGCAATTTTCATTTTATTATCCGATTCAGTCAATATTTTGGGTTATCAAACTATAATTTTGTTATATGAACCATAGTGTTGAATGGCCTTTAAGATAAAAATATATGGTTGAATCTACCATACCCAATTAAATACACTATGTACCTAGTATGAATCAAGTTGTTTGGATTTAGTTTAAAATTAAAATTTTACTGTTGTATTATTAATTATTTATGTTTAATTTAATTAAATATAGTATTAATAACATAAATTATGTTTTATTATAACGGTGGATTATTTTTATCATGGTTTGGTGGTGTTTGTGAAGCATCCCATGCTCCTGATATATTGATCATTGAGGTGGAAACTAAGATAAATGAATAAAGAAATGGGTAATCAATGTATATATATATCATTAAAATTTAAATTCCTAATATATATTAAATAAATTTAGGGACCATTTTACATGACTATTTTATGTTAACTTCCTTTTCATTATTCTTTATTATTTTTTTAACATATAATTGGGGTAGTTATATTTTTCATTTTATCATCTTGAATAGGTCTGAAAAGTGAGGAATTAGTTTTTTTGGATGATTCATTTTTTATAGTATGGAGTTTCAGTATCCATCAAAAAAGTAAATTCCAATATATTTTTCTTAGTTTAGATAGATCAATGAAAAACACACATCACATAATCAACTAGATGTATCTCAATATGATGCACAGTCTGACAAGAAAGACTTGATTGTTTATTTTTAGTTGATAATATACATCTTCATTCAAAACAAATATAAAAAAATCAACACTTAGAGAACACATAAATATTTTATTTATCAATTATGAAAAAAATCCATAATTTATTTTAGATAATTAGGAATCAACCTAATATCAATATTATACACAATGTTCCCGGTATGACTAAAAGTGTTTGTTTTCATTTTAAAATTGAAATTTATGCCCATAAAGTATCAACCAATAAAAAACAAAACACAATCAAATTTTATTGAAAATTTATGAAATCTATTCCTAATTCAATTGTGACATATACGAATCTTTAAGACATCATGTCAGTAAATGGTGTGACTGATATGATTAAAAGTGTCTGTTTCCAATTTACCATAAATTTTAATTAAAAAAAAGTGACATACTAAACACTGATAATAAGAATTAATGTTGTTTTATACTTTATTAAAACTATAAATATGTCTTTTGGGACATGTTAGAATCACCTACACTTTAATCTAAAACACAACATAACTGATATGACTCTAAGTGCATATTTTTAATTAAAATTGACAATAATTTTAATAAAAAAGAATCTAATATACTAATAACATATAAAACACATTAATATTATTTTAATTCATTAGGAAAATGAACCATAATACATTTCTGGAATGTATAAATCATCTAAACCTCTATCCAATACATTATGTTCGTTGTATGACTTAATGTTTTGTTTTCATTTTGAAACTGATATTTTAGTACAAAAAAGTGTCACTCACTGAAAACAATGAAATATACAATTTGGATGTCTTAATAATTTTTTAGAATTATTCATTATAATTTTTTTATTTTTACTAATCATTCTCTCTCAAAATCACACATGATGTGATATGTATGAATCAATTTTCATGTCTTCAGTTAAAAATGACATTATAGTAACAAAAAAAAGTGGGGCACTGAAAACCTATTAGAAATACATATTGTTTTTATAATTTAGAAAAACAATCCATATTTCATTTGGAATATGTAGGAATCAATATCACCTCAATCTGATGCAGGTTGTGACCTGTATAACTAAAAGGGTGTCTTCCTATTTAAAATGGACATTAATTTTTGTAAAAATGATATAATCAAAACCATGAAAATGAATTCAATTTATTTTTACAAATCATGAAAATTATACATATCTCATTTTATAAATTTTGGAATATAAAGAATCTACATCTGATAGAATATGTGCCTTGTATGACCAAAAGTTTCTTTTATCAATTTAAAATTTTTATTTAATTTCTAAAATTAATAATTAAATACAATGTAGAAAAAAATTCTATGATTGTCTTGATAATTAAGGAAAAAGATTAATTTTTTTCATGTAGTAATTAGTCTATAATAAATCTAGAACACAATATGATAATAATTAATGAAAGTATGTGTTTCATATTTTAAATGACATTTTACTAAAAAACACTCGTGATGTACTCAAAATGGAGAAAACAAATTAATATTGTATTGATACATTAGTAAAAGGATTTACATTAAATTTTTTATGTGTGGGAATTTTCCTCACCTCAATTTGATGCATATTGTTACTCATATAACTCCATGTGAACCATTTTATTAAAAATAGGAATTAATTTTATTAAAAATAATAAACACACTCAAAACTATGAAAAATATTTCATATTATTATGATACATTGTAAATATGATCCATATGACATTTTATATGAGTATGAATCAGCCTAACCTCAATCTGGTACATGATGTTCCTCTTATGACTTGAGGATTCAGTTATAAATTTCAAATTGTCATTTACGGTCAAAATAATAAAAAACCCTAAAAACTAAGGAAATGTTCTCATATTATCTTGAAAATTAAAAAAAATGATTCATTATTAATTTTTTACAAGTATGAATTAATCTCCAATAATCCCCACTCACAATGTGACTAAAATGATGCAATGTTCACGTTTCTAGAATGAAATGACATTTTAATAAAAATAAATGTTGCATACTCAAACACAAGAACATGCAATTGTATTTTATTATACAATAATAAAATGATAAATATTTAATTTAGGATTTGTATGAGTCATCCTCTACTCATTCTGAGGTACATTGATACCGTGATGACTACAAGTTTGTCTTTTTATATAAATTTGAAATTAATTTTAACAACTAAAACAACTGACATACCAAAAATAATGAAACCACATTCCAACAATTTTGATACTTTAGTATAATGATCTATAATCCATTATTGAGGTTTAAAAATCATCCAACCATCAATCTAATTCATCATGTTCATGGTATGTCTCAGAGTGTCCAATATCAATTTAAAATTGACATTCTGTTTAATCAAAGTGACACTCACTGAAAAAAATGAAAAGGCACTCAGATTGTAATGATGATTTTTTAAAAGGATTTAGAATTAACTTGTGACATATATGAATCTTAATCATGTCATAATAGCACACTATGTGACTGATTTGACTGAATTTATGTTTTTTTGAGTTTAAAATGAAATTTTAGTTAAAAATCATAGTAATGTACACAAAACTATGAAAACAATTTCAGATTATTTTTATACTTTTAAAAAATGATCCAATTATCATTTGGGACATAAAAAAATAAGCCATACCTCAATATTATGCATAGTGTGACCAATATGAATCTATGTTCCTCTTTTTAATATACAGTTTAATTTTTGTTTAAATGCACATCACATCACCAAAACTGAGAAAGTGATGCGAGATTTAATTTTCATCATTCTTCAATTTATTACTAAATTAATTATATTTTCATGTCAATAATATAATTATTATTATGACTTCCACATTTAATTTTCATGAAGATGAAAATTAAATATTTTGACATGGAAGAATTATCCACAACTCAATATGATACATAGTCATGCAGGTACGACTCAATTTTTAGTTTATAATTAACACTATCTATTTAATTTTTTTCATTATAATAATACTAACATTTAATTTATTTATTCTACATATTGTTTCCATTTCTAAATAGTGGGTCATTATTATAGATGTATATTCCTTTTCTCAATTATAGTGTTTTTATTGAATTTGTGTTGTCAATTTCATTTCAATTAAATTAGGTATTTTTGTATGATTTTGGCAATATCTTGTGATGTTTCTAGTGAAACAATGTTCTGTTATAACATAGTGCATTATTACCTATTTCAATATCTACAATGTAAAATATCAACACACTATTATATACCCCATTATCAGTACTACCAAATGAGCTGATAAATTCATCTATTATCATAGCTTCTATAGGTGATGATTAAGGGAGCCTTTATCAATGCACATATTAGAACAAATTAAACCTTCCATTATTAGAACATGTATTATAACGAATAAAAATTACTTTATAATTAATAAAAATTTGTGTCTTTCCTCAACTCTTCTACAATCAATTATAATGGGGTCCATTAACTGAGTTTTTTAGAACAGATAAATGACCCATTTATTAGTGCTTTTCAAGAACTCTTAAAACAATTGGAACATAACTATGTTGTGGTTGTCATAACTTTATTTGCACTGATAAATTAATTGTCTAGAACTAAAAATTTCACCATTTGTAGCAGTGATACAGATAATTCCGTTGTATCTTTAATTAAAAAATAACATATCTATCTCAAAATAATGTATTTGGTAATTTTTCTCATGAATAATCAATTATTAAAAGGTGGAAGCCACAACCATTTTATTATACATGAGAATACATTCCAATCCTTTATTTGGGGAATCACTATAGATTAAAAACCCTTCCACACTATGTGATAATTTATTCATAAGATAATTGACTAAATTTCTCTTCAGTAAATTTATGAAAGGCCACAAAACCTTTTTCCCAGAGCTGGTGAATTATTTCATTACATTTTCATGATTAAAAGAACGTCATATCCCATAAGACGGAGTAGTATAGTAGTTTTGGAAAACCAGATACATACATAGTTTCAATATTACAACTTGTAATGAAGTACACCATATATATTTTATTGGGAACATCAAAAAAACTATGTTTATCTGTACATTTCATTTATAATAAACTCCTTCTTGTCATGAGAAAATGAAATATAAGGAAGGGGTGAGCTCAGATGTTAAGGGTATACAATATGGTATATGATATCATAAACATAAACAATAGACATTATGAATAATATAAAATACATTCCATTAAAAATTAAAATCTTGAACACATTATAGAAGGAATATGAGATTTGTAAATATTTTCGTAAGAAAACATAATCATGGGTATTCTACTGGTCGAATAACTACATGAACAATAATTTTCTAGCTTCATAATGAGGGAAATGCATATTCCAGATATTATAAAACATAACATAAAGGCCTCACCCAAGACCTCTAAAAATTATTATGTCCTCGACCAAAACCATATCTAAAAATGGGGAAGGCCCTAGCAAAGTACATATCTATTTGTCTCATGAGACCAGTTGATGCATCATGGAGCTATAGTGGGCCCCAATCGATACATAATACTTCTAATTCATTCCTCATATTAATGAGTATAAAAATTTAAAATATTCATTCATATTGAAATAAACATATGAAATGTAAATAACTTTCCCCGAACATTATGCTTTAACACTGACCATTAAAAGTAAAATGGTGATTAATTTTAATATAGCACATAATATTCAATACAACAATAATCCATTAAATTAAATATTTTAGAAGATTTCATATAATATTAATCCCAATAATACATAAGAATAAAAAATTTAGTGTGTAAATAGTTGAAGATAGTTTTATAAAATCATCGAGTAATTCCTGACATAAAAACTAATTTATTGAAAAGAAGAGTTGTATTGGAAAAGATGTTATATAAAAAAAATAACTAAGATAGTAATTTCATAATAAAATGGGTTATTTTAGAAATATAATGGTTTTTAAAAATAGCTTATATAGTGTCCTTGAAAATAGGTATGAATTAGTGTAATTCCCTTAAATCGAACTTGTATTTCGGGAATAGTTATTGAATGATACTTTTAAAGGAAACAAATCACCACAAATGAAATAATGATTCTATTTTGGACACATATATAGATCCTTAAAATATAATTTATGATGACTACAAATAAAATAATTAGAATTTAATTTACCTATGTAGATAATAAATGTAACTTGAATGAAAATGGAGGTTTAGATGGAAATCCCAAACATTATGTCTGAAGGTGTTCCTCATTTGTTCTTAATGACCTGAATAGTAAAATTTATAATCATTAAATAATATTTCTAGAACCTATTGTACATGTAATTTAATTTTTGTAAATATATTGTGTTCATTCATGGATTTTTTTTATGGGTCTAGAGGTTCAATTTCATTATTCATGAGCATTTTTTCCATTGTTTTGATCATTGATTTACTTTTATTCATATATACTGATAAACATGTTGAATGAGAGTGGTTGTCCAAAATTGAATATATATGGGATTATTGAACATCAAGATTATTACATAGTTATAAAACACAATTTCTTGGATGGAGTGAAGATGAATCATTATATAAAACATTAATGATAATTGTTTGAGTTTTTTTGGTGAATTGTTATCTCAACGAACTCATTTTGTTCAATGAATTAATACAATTTGTAAAAAAATATTATATAACCTTAAATAGGATATATTAAAATTTTAATAATATTTTTAATTCATTGAAATGGTTTCATGTCCTGAATTGACGTAGTTAATATAAATTGATAACTTGTCATCCATGAATGTAATAAATGACCATATCTCGGAGGTTGTTTTTATTTCAAATATAAAATAAGGGGAAATGAGAGATGATGATGAATTATACCTTTATCACTATAAAATTCTAGTACATGTATGATACAAGAGATTTCATAACAAATATATCAGGAGTTTTGTGGATATAAAATAAAACAAAGGAACCTAAAAAGAAAGTAAAAGAGTTGAATAGAGGAATTTACCTCTTGAATTAATCTTCCTTGAGAGCCACTTTAGGCAAGTGGTTTTCACCTTTTTATTATAAAAATGGCTTATAGACGTTGGGAGGAGGTTGGGAAGATATTTTTTAAGAATTTAGACTTCGTACAAGGCTCAAGAGGACATAATTGAATAGGGAGTGGGGGTGTTATAGAGGAAGAGAGGATCAGTTTTGGAATATTTTATTCCTTATTTTATTATATAGTGAATAAAAGAAATAATTTTAATTATTGTGACCTAAAGTAGTATTAAGTGAATTTTAGTTCAAACCACTACCCATTTACATCATCCTTTACTCAATCTAGATGCATAAATTCAATTAGTATTTTACTTAAATTACCAAATTTCACATTTCACCAAAACAACAGAATTTTAGAAAAATCCAAACAAATAACCTTCACCATTTTTTGACATGTAAAGAAAAATAATGAACTTCATTTTATGAAAATAATTTTTAAATAAAACAAATTTAAATTATTAAAAAAATTATTATATACATGAAATAATAGATTTATATTTAAAACTGATTATATAATACCTTAAAAACTAAGGTATCATTAAATTATCTAAAAATTATAGGAAAATCGAGTATTTCATTAGGAATACATTATATTAAATTTCATATTATTTTAAATAAATTTATTAGTAATTTTTTTTAATTAAATATTTACTACTCACCAAAGTACCAAAACTTAATTAATAATTTCAAAAAAAACTCTATTTCATTTATAAGTTGTCTAAATTTTATTTACACAGCCATGGGTATCATTAGTATTCATAAGGGTAATATTACTATTCATAAGTGTATGTGTCTATGCTTAATGGTCAAGTTACTGTTCATTATAAATGTAATTTGATCTTATAAAACTCTAATTATCTTATTGAAAACATCTGTGTATGTCAGTTTTTGGGAATTCAAATCATAGAGGTGGAAAAATCATGGTTACTCGATAGCTTATAACAAATTATTGTTTTCTAGAGGCTTAATGTGTAAGAACCCGGATCTTTTTTCATATATGTTTTCCATTTCTTGTTGTTTTTTAGAAAAATATGTGTTTCATGAAATTTTTGAAGTACATGTCGTGTACATTATGAGTACATGCAGCGTACTCAGTTCCATGGGCAGCCATGTGCTGGATGTGTAACGGCCACACACATGGACATGTGTGGTGACCTGGAGACCACCTAAGGTAGAGTATAGAGAAGGCATGTACATTCCATGTAATTCTATATCACATTACTTGAATTTTATTTTTTCATTAAATGAACCGGGGTCACGTCTGATAGATAGAAATCTCTCCTTCTAGGTCAGGCTCATTCATGAGAACCTGTAGGGTCGTGATATTCCTCCGAGCCCCTAATCGAGAAACTAATTTCTAATTCGACAGCTTCTGATTTCATTGGAATTTCCTCGGTATGTTCTTCATACTTCATGAGCTTCATTCCTTGATTCCTAATCTTTCTCAAGTTTTCTTCGGGTGAACATTTTGGTGGTTTTGTAAATCTATTGTGTTCTTGGGATATTCAAAGCTTGAGGTTCACATATAGAAATATCCCAACACTGAGGTAGGTGTTTTGTGCCTTTCTGTTGAAATTTTTGAGTTATATGTGCAAAATCGACAATACCCATGAATAGGGTATTACATGTTTAATGGTTCAGCAATATTATTTTCTATCTATGCTTATATGCTTGACCATAGGTTCATTGAATGTGAATAGGGTGAATTTCTATGAGATGGAATTGTTTTCCCATGAATGTTTGGTTATGACCTTTTTGTACTGCATAACATGCTAGGCTGCCTTGTTTTTCCAATACCTGGTATTGTAGGATTGTGTGGATGTTGTTCTAACATGTTGTTATGTTGTAGACATTTTATCCAAGTAGTTCTTGAGGTTTACATTGGCCTCTTTGAATTTTTATTCTCTTTTTAATTACACAAGGCCGTGAGAACATGGTGTAGTAGAAAGAACGTTACGAGGCCACATGGAGGATTGACGTGGAGTGTTTCCTCAAAGGGTTGACAGAGAGTTATGAGGTCACAGGGGGAATTTATGTTGAGTGCTTCCTCTATGTACATGCAGTTACTGCTAAAATACTCTAGGGGTAGTTGATAATGAGTGCATCCATAGAGAGGCTTTAATCACACATGACTATAGGAGGAATTGATTATGATTGCTTTCTTAGAGAGTCTATCCTAAGCTGAACCAGATGGGATAGATTGTGTGTGAATTCCAAAGGGATTCTTGGTTTTTCTAGGTAAGACTAGAGGGGTCAGGGTATGATGATTTCCCAGAGGGTTACCTATTGTGTTATATGCCAACATGATGAATAGTTTCTTGATTGGAATATAATGGTAGTAATGATTTCTACTGAGTACTACCTTTTTTATTGTTTCCTGTTTTTTATTACCGACCATATATTCACTGACTATAAGGCACAAATCTCACGTTTTATGCCTATTCGGATTTAATCTCACACACTAAATTGGCCATGCTTTTGGGCCCAAAAAAATTATATTATAAGAGTTATATATAATGGCAAGAACCCTTCTACTTCAGGTACTTGACTGCATTACAGCTGGAGATCACGGGACCAAGCATAGGCTTGCGATTATGTGGAGTTATTTATTTCATTTCTTTGTACGTTGGTTTAGTACATTATTTCAGCATTGTGACTTGTTTGGATTCTTTCCTAGATGAATGTATCATGCATTCTTTTATATATTTGTTCTCTAGTTGTATATTACATCAATCTTCCACTGTTTACTATTGTTGGTATGTTTACCACTTTGGCTATTGTATATTGTTTTACATTTTCTGTGTGACTCTTCCAATGAAGGAATAGTTTCTCGACAATCTCACCCAAGGTCGTCGCTTCTAGTTGGAAGCCTTTGGCATTTGGGGAAATGAGTTTGAGGCCATGTGACCAACTGGGTACGGGGCCTCTGTTGTCGACATCCGCAATAGAGATGTTTCAAAGTGGTATCCAAGGGATTTATATTATTTTTGGCTTACTGTTTTGATCTTTTAGCCAGGGATAAGATGAAATTGGTACATGGTAATAATATGTGCCTAGGAGTAGCTAACCCATGTACAAGGAAAATCCAATTTACCTCATATATTGCAGTTTATTTATTGTTTTGTAGTTTTACGATTGATTTAATTTTCACTGTTGGGTGACTCACATGTTTTCTATTGTTATTGGTTATATTATTGAAGTTATATTTTTTTTACGACCCGATGAGATGAGGGTATTCCATCACATGAATCATATAGGCAGTTGTTAGAAATCACATGTCATGCATTCTTTCCATATCATTTAGGGAGCATTATCAATTCTATGTTTTTGTGATACATGTTGTGCTAGATATGGATTCTGTTTCGATAGATTCCATGATAGAATACATGTTGATTGATAGGGTATTGCATTGTGTAATAATTTTCTTGAATGAATGCAAAAAAATTGGTTTTTGATGTGTAATGGGCCCTCATGGATCAGAATTTTGTGGATCATTCCACTGTTATCCATGTTAATAACATGTATAAGATTCCACGCTTTGATTTGTAGGGAGTAGGAGCCCTCGCAGAGCATAATTTGGCACTTTGATGTTCGTTTAAGTGTTTTCTGGGATATAGAGTTGTTTCTGAGGCATACTGTCTGGAAAAACCCAGAATACACTCTACGTATTTTTGAATACACACCATGTGTTCTTCTGCTCATGAAGGAACTGTTTTTCTTAAGTACACATTGTGTTTTTCATGTACATGATGTGTAGTCCTTATAAGTGTAACTGGCTATTTGAACAGAGACAGGGGATGGGAAAAACATGGAGAAACACGTCATGTACAGGATGAACATTCTATGTTTAGAACATGTGTTCACTCATGGGACAAATGAAACGGAAGGATAAAAACATTGTTCATTCATATTATGTCAGTCTTGAACACACCATGTAGTGTGAACCTTGAATCTGTACATGTAACCAAAAACATGGGTTAGTGAAATCCTCCAAGTACACGCCATGTCGGTCTAGAACATGCCATGTAGAGTCATCCGTGTAACTGGCTATCTAAATAACAACACTGGTTGGAGATGTTTGTTTAGTACATGTTGTGTCTGGAACATACATTCTAGGTAGTATCGTTCTATGTGGAACCGTGTGGCTTAGCCATCTAAGGGAACTCAGGTAGGGGAAGAGGAATCCATTATATATTTTATATGCAATATACACTCCTTGTATCTGTGTTTAGTAAAACATGAAATCATTATTTATCCTATTACATTAATAAACATCTAATATTCAGTCCTTGATAATTCTGATCTATGGTGTGCACTTGACCTTGTAGAGTCATTCTACCATGACATCTTTCGGTTGTATGCCTGTTGCAAGGAGGTGATCATACACCAGACATGGCTGATAAGAGACTTCTAGCCGATCCTCGAGTAGTGCCAGACATCGCACCAACCATTTTACTTGACACAGGTTTTGATAAACATTTTAGAAAGGTCATTATGAAGAGGAAGCAAACCATTTAGGGAGCATCACCTCCTGCCCCGTCGATGGCATAATTGATGCAGGAGTTTCAGTGGTAGTGTATTCCCACCATTTCAGGGGATGGAGGACCCCATGTTGCTAAGTCATTGAAAGAATCCATGAAGATGATGTTATCACATATAGAGATACCTCTAGAGAGTATGTTGTAGCTATCTACGTACAGGCTATGAGATTCCACCAAGTGATGGTGGGAAGTGATCTCACAGGCATGGCACCAGCAGGTTATGGCTTGGGGTGAGTTTAGTGTACCTTATATGAATACTTCTATCCAGAGACCTTGAGGGCCAGTCGAGCCTAAGAGGTCATGAGTCTGGTGCAGGGAACTCATTCTGTTATGCATTATTCTTCTCACTTCACCGAGCTGTAGTGGTTCACACCTTTTCCAAGAGGCGATGAATTATTCCTAGCATGGATTTTCAACAATGGTCTAAGGTATGATATCTGATCCCAAGTGAACATCTTCAGGTTGAAATTGATATCATCTATCATCATCTAGGTGATGATCATGAAGTGTAATCTATGGGATTCTGTAGATGTGAGCCAGGGTGGTTTGGCTTATAGTGTTAGTGTTCCACTAGTTGATAGATTTATGAGCCATAAGGAGACTACATGTAGTGATCCATGAAGGGGAGATGCACTTTTAGGTGGCCAGATGGTATGGTACTAGTGTGGGATGGTTGGGCATATGAGGACATTTTTCCAGAGAGACCCCTAAAGTTCTTATCATGTAGAAATAAGGGCCATCTTGAGCATTTCAATTAGTTATTCTCACCAGCAGCTGGTGAGAGAGATTATTCTATGACTCCGCATCCAGTCACCTGCCTGTCAGCCATTACTGGGTAGATCAACTCATAGTGGTCAAGCAGGGTCATAGGGTTATGGTATGGGCCAGACTTTTTCAGTGGATCAAACCCAACAATAGAAGGATCCCAAACCATCTACAGTTCGAGGTACAATCTCAGTAACCTCAGTTTTAACATATGCACTTTTTGATACAGGGGCTTCCCTTAGCATTATATCTATTGTTGTTGTGGAAAGCCTTGAGATCTGTATCTTTTCATTTGTTATTGTCTTCAAACTAGAAACCCAATTGGGGACATGAACGACTAGTGTATTTCAGTTCAAGGAGTGACCACTTGAGGTAGGTGGGTGTCACTTCTTTTTGGACATTTATGTCCTAGAGATGGAAGGTTGTGATGTCATTCTCAGAATATAATGGGTAGTTCCCTTTTAGGTTGTTGTCAATTGCTATCACCATAGAGTGAGGTTCACATCACTAGAAGGCAGATTGATTCTTAATAAGTGAATATGGGATGTCTAGGTGAGTAGAGAGGGACCCAAGCATCATGTGTTGGGATGTGATACAACCTCGGTTTTTATTCTATATTTGGATGACCAGGGGACGTGACAGTTGGAGTATCATCCTGTGGTGTATCATTTCATGGATTTCATTCCAGAGGACATTTCAAGTTTTCCTCTAGAGCGAGAGGTAGAATTTCTTATTGAGCTTGTGTGAGGAGTGGAAATGGTGTCCATTCCACTTAATAGGATGGCTACTCTAGAGTTGCATGATCTTAAGAAGCAGTTGAAGGAGTTTCATACAAAGTGTTTCATCTAACCGAGTACTTCCCAGTGGGGTTATCCAGCCCTATTTTCAAAGAAGGCATACAGTACCCTCTGACATTGAGTGGAATATTTGAAGATTTAACAAATGATGGCCGAGAACCGATATCACCGGCTGAAGATTCATGATCTATTTGATCATCTTTGAGGATCTAAGGTGTTCTTCAAGATATAATAGATATCTGTAAATCATCATTTTCATGTTAGACCATCTGATATACCTCTTAAAACCATTGGGAGCATGTATGGTCTATACAGGTATATGGTTATGATGTTCGATATCTTAAACGTGCCTATAGTTTCCATGGAACTGATGAACCAATTGTTCCATCCATACCTGGATTATTTCATGGTGGTCTTCATGGATGATATATTGTTTCACTCTCACACTTGACATGACCATACTTCTCCTCTTGATATTGTTCTGAGTACACTAAGAGAGCATCCATTATAAGCTATGCTCCAAAAATTCCACTTTTAGATGGAATAGATTAACTTCACGGGTCAATTTATCTCAGAGATAAGAGTACTAGATGACCCCGAGATAGTGAGAGTTGTAGTTTCCTAGAAGAATCCGAAGAATGGTGAAAAGTTCTTGTGGACAGATTCTTTTGATCGGCATTTCAGCAGCTGAAAGGGAGACTAATTTCAGCACTAATACAAGTTTTTCAAGATTTGAGAAAGAGCTATAATGGTTACTATGATGCTTCAGGTATCATGTAGGGAGTGTAGTTATGCAAGGAGAAGGATTCATTGTGTACATGTCTAGACATTTTAGGCCACATGAGAGGAATTACCTAATGCACAATCACAAGTTGGTGGTTGTTGTTCATGCCATACGTTGTTGGAGACATTATCTTTTTGGAGATCATTTTGTGGATTTCACCGACTACAAAAGTCTAATGTATATCATCACTCAGCATGACTTTAATTTGAGGAAGCGAAGGTGGGTCGAATACATTCATTATTTGGAAATTGATCATTCTTATACACATGGTAATGGAGACACTATGGCTAATGCATTGAGTATAAGGACTCAGATATAGGTAGTTCAAGAGGCCAACAGTTAGTGGCAGCCTATGGCCCATTTATCTGGGAATCATTTGGAGGTGCACGACCGGCAGGGGCATACATTTCTTTATTCTTTAGTTGTTACCTATACTCTTCTTGATCTAGCATGAATGAGGTATCTATCATATTATGAAGGCCTTTTCCTATGAGAGAGCATGTTAGGAGGTGGAAATATTACTGGATGTATCATAGGAGATCATGAGATCTTGTGCTTCCAGGAGTGTATGTGGGTCACATCCGACATACACAAGGAGAAGATGTGGGACTTTTATTCCACTCTTTGGGATGTTCATCTGGGTGTAAAAAAAATGTATCGAGATCTACATTGTCAGTACAGGTGGCCCAGCATGAAAAGAGATGTTACTAGTTTCTTCATGAGGTGTTCCAACTGCCAGTATTAATGACGGTGCATCAACGAACATCACATATTTTTCAACAGTTACCCATTCCCGAGTGGATGTCGAATGATGTTGCGATGGATTTCGTGACAGATTTACCAAGACCACCTCAAGGAAATGATACAGTTTGGGTTGTTATTGAAAGACTCATGAAGGTTGATCACTTTTTGGAGATCAAGGAAACCATCATTGTTGATGAGCTAGGGTGATTATACATCCGATATATTTCATGTCTTCATGCGGTTCCACAATCCATTGGTGTCACTTGGGAATGGTTTACTGTTGAAAAATATGTGTTGTTCGTTGATGCATCGTCATTAATACTGGCAGTTGGAACACCTCATGAAAAATCTAGTAACATCTCTCTTCATGTTGGGCCACCTGTACTGACAATGTAGATCTCGATACATTTTGTTTACACCCGGATGGACTGCCCAAAGAGTGGAATAAAAGTCCCACATCTTCTCCTCGTGTTTGTCGGATGTGACCCGCATACAATCCTGGAAGTACAAGATCTCATGATCGCCTACGATACATCCAGTAATATTTCCACCTCCTAACACGCTCTCCCAACCTTGGTGTCACACGCAGGAAAGCCTGATCTCCAACCTCGAACAACAGAGAGCATCTCTGTTGATCAGGCATTCCTGCGTGTGACACCATGGTTGGGACACAGAAGGATTAGTATACAGGGTAAGATTTCACCAAGATTCGACGGGCCGTTTGAGGTGTTAGAGAGAGTTGGTTCGGTTTCTTATCTGTTGTAGTTACCTCAAATGTACCAGGATATGAATGAAATATTCCATGTTTCTGAGTATTACATTACTTCTTATACCTCTAACGTGTTCTTTAACCTGAAGTGGTTATACTCGATGTGGATGCATATTTTGAAGAGAATCCTCTCCGGATTTTTTATCAAATAATGAAGGTTCTCTATGGATGGTATGTTCCAATGGTACAAGTGCTGTGGTAGCATAGGTGAGGGAATGAAGAGACTTAAGAGAAGGTGGAAAATGTTTGATCATAGTTTCCAGAGTTGTTCGAGGTTTCTTCTTTTACACAGCATTGTTATGGGAAATCCGGGGAAGAATTTCATTAAAGTTGGAATTTTTTAAGGACTTGGATATTATTTTCAGGTATTTTTAGCTTTTTTGGTTTTTTTTAGAGGAGAAGTATTTTGAAATTTTTGATGTACACATCGTGTACTTTATGAGAACACACCTTGTGCTGGCTGTGTAATGGCAACACACACGGTCGTGTGTGGTGACCTGGAGACAAGATAAAGTAAAATACTGAAAAGGAATGTACACATCATGTATATCAAATCACATGCATTGTATTTTATTTTTTTCATTAAATGAACCGAGATCGCATATGACGGACATAATGATCTCTTTCTAGGTATGGTTCATCCATGAGATCTCAAACGACCACGATTTTTCTCCAAGCCCCTGATCGAGCATCCGATCTCCAATTTGACTGATGTCATTTGTGTTGGGATCCCCTTTGTAAGATCTACCTTCTTCATGATCTTCATTCCCTGATTCCACCTCTTTCTCAAGATATTTTCGGTTTAATATTTTGGGCATTTTAGTTGATCTACGGTGTTCTTTGTTGATTCATGGCTTGAGGTACACGTATAGTGATATCCCAACAATGAGGTAGGTGGTTTGTGCCTTTATGTTGATGTTCATTAAGTTATATGTACAAAATCTCCAATAACCATGAATTGGGTATTGCGTGCGTACTATTTCAGGCCTTTTGTTTTATTTCTATGATTGTATGCTTGAGTAGAGTTTAATTGAATGTGAATAAGGTGAATTGTTATGCTTTGGAAGTGTTTTTCAATGCATGTTTGGTTATGAACTTCTGGTTCTGCTTATACTATTAGGTTGCCTTATTTTTCCCTTAGAATTGTAGGATGTTCTTACTGTTGTTGTGAAATGTTTTTATCTTGTATACTATTTAACCAATTATTTCATGAGGTTTAATTTAGACACCTTGCATTGCTATTCTCATTCGACTTACACAAGGTCATGAAAACCTGGTGTAGTAGAGCATTGAGAGAATGAATGCAAGGTATTCTCTAGAGTGTCTGAAATTATTATCACACTGCAAGACAATAGGGGGGATTTACGATGAGTGCTCACTCAGAGGGATGATAGAACATTATGATGAGACATGCAGAATTGATGTTGAGTGATTCCTCAGAGCATTGTTAGTTACTAATAAAAGACTGTAGGGGGAATTGTCTGTAAGTGATTCCCCATAGATTCTTTAATCACAATTGACTATAGGTGGAATTATTGATGAGTTCTACCTCAGAGAGTATATCATAAGCTGGTCCAAATGGGTCAACACTCTATCTGATTCCTAGAGGGTTACTTGTGTTTTCTAGGTAGGACCATAGATATTAGGCAATGTGTAATTCCCAGAGGCTTACCAGTTATGTTATCTATCTAATTGATGTGTGGTTTCATGAATGCAATAGAATTTTAGGAATTTTTACTGCAGAACACTTCCTTGTTTACTGTTTCCTTTATCTTATTACCTGCCATATATTCACTGAATGATAGGAATAATTCTCATGGTGGTTGCCTACTGGGATTTAGTATCACACCCTATTTGTTCCATTCTTTTGGGCCTAAACAGATTATATTGTTGTTGGTATAGATAATAGAAAGATCCATTCTACATTAGGTACTTGAATCTATTGGAGATGGAGAGAATGGGGGGAAGCATAATCTTCTGATGTTGTGGAGATTTTTATTCTTTTTCAATGTACTTTGGTTTAGTACTATATTTCAGCATTTTGACTTGTTTGTATGCTTTTCTAGACATATATATATCATGCATTCATTTATATATACGTGCTGCAAATTTTTATTACTTTACTTTTCCACTATTTACAACTATTGGTATGTTTATTGCTTTCATTAATGTATATTGTTTTAATTCTGATGTGTTACTCTACCAATGAGGGCATAGTTTACCAAATATCACACCTAACTCCATCACTACTAGTTGATAGTCTCTGGTGTTTTTGGAAATTCACTTGAGGCTGTGTGACAAACCTGGTTCAAAGAATCTCTAAGAAGCTTCGAGAACTAGGATGTTACAAAGTTCCTCATGATTTTAATGTATAATTTATTTGCAATATATTATGGTGATATATAATCCCTTATAAATTTTTCATCTTAGAAATTGATAGAATGTTTCCTTATTAAAATATTTGGGTAGGTCTATATCATATTCTCCCCAGGATCCCATGTTACCTCTTCAATATTATGATATTTCCAAATTATATTTACCTATCTTCTTGTCTTATTACTTAATACCCGTTATTTAGTTTCCATCATTTGAATAGGCTTTTCCCTCTATGATATGTAAGGATCTAATTATATTCCTTCAGAAGTGAATATATGTGTTTGGTATGACTTTTACTTTCTCAAAAAAGAGACATGGAACACATTGTGTACTTCAGAGGGACTATGAAGAATATCAAAATGATATGAAATAGATCCAATTATATCTCAGTTTTCAAATGGTCAATTGGACCTATGGCTTATTTTCACTTTATTCCAAAATATTATAACACCCTCCCATAGAGATACATTTAGTAAAACATGATCTTCTACTTGAAAAGTCAAAATCCATCCATTAATTATAATATTATCTCTTTCTTATGGTTTGAGTTTAATTGATATGTGGTTTAATATTCATTACATTTGTGTAGTTTACTCTAAAATATATAGGTCCATAATCTTCATTTATCTATCATTAACCCAAAAATTTGTTGTATGACATCTCTTTTTATACAATGATTCATATAGTGTCAGTTTAATACATGAATGGAAACTATTTTTTGGAAATCTCCACTAAAAGTAAATATTGATCCCATATACCTTGAACGTCAGGTGAACATGATCTTATCTTGTCCTCTATGGTTTGTACCATCCTCTATAATTACCCATTAGTTTTAGGGTGCTATGAAGTACTCAATCGATGCTCAGAATCAAAATATTTTTATTGAATTTTCCATAATTCTGATATAAATTGTGGATCATGATCAGACACAATTGATGTAGGTTCACCAAAAATTCTCACAAATCATTGATATTGAGTTGTGCAAGGTTCTCTAGTGGAATGTCCTCCCTTATTGTGGGGAAATGTGTAGATTTCATAAGTCGATCAATAATTACCCATATCACATCATTATTCCTTGGAGTATTAGGTAATGCAATTGATGAATCCATGTTGATGTCATTCCAATTCCATGTAGGAATAAGTTGTTGTGTCATGACACCTATAGAAAGTCATTTTATGACCTTCACTTGTTGAAAGACTAAAAATCAGGATTCATAATTAGTAATTTCCAACTACATGTTGTCCCACCATGTATGTCCCTTCAAATATCTTTAAATTGTACTGATTCCTAGCTGTATAGAAAAATTCTAGCTATGAGCATCTTATAATAACTCCATTTTCAAATCGGTATAGAGGCAACACATTTCCTTTTCTATGATTTCATAATTCCATCTTTCTTCTTAACAAAAAGAACATGGGCTACCCATGGGGAAACACCAGGGTGAATAAGTACTTTATTACTCTTTTACTCTAGTTTTTTCATAGTTTTTACTTTTTAAATAGTTTCAATTCAATAAAGTGTATTTTTATAGGTCTTTAATGGGGAATTAAATCAATAGACAATTCAACTTTCTGTTGTTGAGGATGTCCAGGTAAATCCATTGGAGAAACATAAAAATGTTCTTTCAGAAAAGATACATCCTCAATTTGAATATTTACTTTCTAATTTATAGATATTGCATTATAAACCACACGAATTATTTAATTATGGAATGAACAAGGGGTTAGATCTAGATATTATCTAGATGATGAGGTTTAAACTCTAAATTTAATGGATTCTACATCGTTATACAAAATTTTAACCTCTTTCTTCATAGAATGGATTTTCACATCATTATTCGAAATCTTATCTATATTGAGGATTATATTAAATTACATCATGATTATGACATTAAAATAAATAGATAAAGCATTTTTATGTGCCATTATGGGGTCAAAATGACACATCTCTATTGTAATGATACTTCCCTTAGGAGTTTTAACTGACAATTGATTTATTAAATCAAATTGTAAACATCTAATTTTCTTATATATATGGGAATATATGAATGGATGAGATAATGCATATTCAAATAAATCACTGGCTATGTTCATGGAAATGATTAATCTACATTTTATCACGTAATTAAGAAAATCAATATCATCAATTTTGATCAGATAAAATTTTCCCTTCTCCCTTGGCATTTTTTGGCATGTTTTCTTGACACTTCAGACAATCATTAGAATATTGTCCCATATCCCAAAAATTATAGAGTTAAAAATTAATTGCTTATTTCTTCCCCATGAAATCCTCAAAACTATGGCCTTTTTTCCACACCTATAGCACTACCCTTGTCCATTTAAGCATGCACATGTGTGTTTCCATCCACAATTATCAAATGGATCAAATTAAACTCTTCCATTCATTCCCATTTATTTATAGATTTTTTCAGTGTTTTCAGAAGCCCCATTGTTATCTTGGATTCATTTAAAGTCATTAGACATAAGGAACACATTTTTCTTCTTGATATCATATTAGGCTTTTTTCATATGATGATAATGTTTGGAACACCAGTTGAAGTTAGAGTAATGGATTTAGGCAATCATGGATCAATAAATCCTTCTCCTTGGATTAAATTTATAGTCCACGACATTCCTTGATATCATTTTGAAGTTAGATTGATTTTCACTAATATTATCATTATCCTTTTTCCTCCAATTCATAAACTACCTTTCCATATCTACTCTTTGATCATGAGAAAATTAATTCATTATGAAATGATAAATAAATTCACTCAATTCCATGTTTTATATTTCTTCATTTTTTTGTGTTCTGAATTAGTGACCACCATTGATAATTATCTACAAACATACCATAAACTAACCTACAACCTTGTTCCTTTTGCTACATTCCATGACGAGAAATATCATCTCTAAGGAACATATCAATTGTTTCTCTACGATTGGGATTGTAGTGCCATTTAAAGATGGTGGTTGTTTTCTCATAAAGAGATATAGCATAGCTCGGCCATGTTGTGGATCTATATGCTCTATATTGGTATGGTTATTGTTCATATCCTATGTATGCTACCCTAGTATGGTTATATATTTCTCTACAACAGTCGCAACTTCAGATATAACATCATTATCTTGTATTGGACAAAAATCACTACATGGGATATGTGTGTTCATGCAGATTCCATTCCATACACTAGGTGCGATATATAAATAATGGAATGAACTATATTAGGCTCTGAATCATAACATACTATCTCAACATAGAAAAATATATAACATAAATAGAGATCCTATGAAAGGATAATCACATAATAATAAACATGGTTACCTAGAGGAAAAAAACATCATTTAAATCCATTTTAATTGATTGTAAAGAAAATGTAAATTATCCTATGAATATAGCCCGAGTGTGACAAACCAAGTGTGAAGTTATGCATGCTTCCATTTACCTAGGTACTGTATGTCAATCCCAAAACTCCTTGTCTAATTGTTTACACCTAGTCACATCAATGAAAAAGATACTCCCCCTTATAGTATTCAGATACAGTTGTATCATTTAGAAATATACATATAATATATTAATTAAAAAATTATAGGATATAAGTATTTAAATATACTCAATGATAAGTATAATTTTTTTTTCTCTAATATACATTTTATAAATATATTTTCAATGTTTTATACTAAACATACGTTGATAGAAATTTTAATTCCCATGCTGAAGTTTCTCAAAGCTGGTACATTATTTCAGAACATCAAAATTCTTATAATAAACTATAATCCCAACGAAATAAGTGGTTTAGTAGTTGTAGGAAACCAGACACATACATTGGTTCAACATTTCAACTTGAAATAAAATTCAATATAAATGTTTTTTGCGATCATTCAAAAATCTATGTTTATCCCTGTTGGTCATTCATAATAAACTTATTCATGTCCTATGAAAATAAAACATAATAAATTGGTGAGATCAGTTGCTCAGTAATGGTAATAAATACATTGGATGGTATTAGAAACATAAACAGTATACATGGTGAATAATTGAAATGAAAATACTTTTAAAAAAACAACCATGAACACATTATGGTAGGAATACTCGAGGAATAAATATTTCCATAATAAAACATAATCGCGTGTATTCTAATAGTTAAATAACCCCCTAAAATATGATTTTATTGCATCATACTTAAAGAAATGAATATGCCAGTCTTTTTGAAACATAGCATCAAAGCCTAAGCAATGACATCGAAAAATGATTAAGCTCTCGGCCAAAACCATATCTAAAAATGGGAATGGCCTCACCCAAGTAAATATCAATTTGTCTCATGAGACCTACCGTTGCGTCAAGGGGATATAACGGAACCAACCAATCACATAATATATAAAATGATTTCTTCATATGAATTTATATTAAAAGTGACAATATATACATTCAAATTGAATCTAACATATGGAATGTAAATAACATTCCATGAACATTAAGCATAAACACTCACCAATCAGAGTAAATTTTTGAATGGTTTTATTAGAAGACATACAAATTATACTAATCATAAACCATTCAATTAAATATGGTATATGATATCATAAAATATTCATCCCAATACTAAATAAAAATCAACAATAATTTCAATATAGATGATGATACTCTTATAAACTCGTTGACTAATTCCTGAGATAGAAACTATATTACATTGAAAAGAATAATTGTAATGGAAAAATATATATATAAAACCATAATTTAATTTATATATTATTTTCATAATAAAATTATTTATTTTATAAAGCTAATGGTTTGTAAAAATCGATTATATAGTTCCCTAGAAAATAGGTAATAAGTTGAGAAATTCTCTTGAATCGCATTGAATTTTGGGAATAATATTATAAATATCCTTTTAAAACATATAAATGCTGCTAAATGAAGGTATGATTCCAGTTGGAAGAAAAATATATAATATCATCACGTAATTTATAAAGATTAAAAATTAATTAATAATAATTTAGTCGATGTAAGTGTATAATATTGGAAACCTGAATGAAAATCAATGTTCGAGTAGAAAACCCTTACCATATGTCTAAAGGCCTTCCTCACTTTATCTTAGTGACCCAAATAATAATATTTAGGATCTAAAATTTATTACTCCAGAAACTAATCTCAATTTAATTGATTTATTATATCTTTTTTTTGTTCCTTCACAATCATTTTGATGGGTTAAGTGGTTTAATTTCTGTATTCAAAAGTGTTTTCTTCCTTGGTTTACATGATTGGATTACTTGTACTCATGTACGGATAACCATGTAGAATTAGAATGGGGTTTTAGAGTTGAATTTACATGTGATTTTTGAAAATACATATGATTACATAGTTATAAAAATCATTTGGTTATTTTGATTGATGATGAGTCATTATAAAAAATATCAATGATAGTTTTTTGGGTTATTTGGTGATTTTTTATCACAACGAACTCATTTTGATAAATAAATTAATATTATTTATACATAAATATTTAAAAACCATAATGATGATATATTAACTACATAATAATATATGTCAACAATAAAAATGTTTTCATGACCCAAATGTATGAGGATAATGGAAATTGAAATCATGTCGTCCTTAAATATGAAAAATTAGAACTTTTCATATGTTATTTTCATTTTTTATAAAAGAAGGTGAAATGAGAGATTAAGATTAATTATTCCATTATTATAACACAAATATCGTAAATTTAAGGTACTAGAGTTATCATAACATCTAGATGAGGAGGGGTGAGGGTTGAAATGAAAACAAAGGAACTTGAAAATAAAGTGAAACAAATGAAAAGAGGAATTCACCTCTTGAATTAATCTTCCACGAGAGCCTATTTAGCTTAATGGTTTTGGAACTTTTATGAGACCAAGGGATTGTGGATGTGGGGGAGGATCTTGGGATGATATTTGGTCATAATTTATTCAAGGCACATGGCTTGAGAGGAGTGAAGTGGAGAGGGAGTGGGGGGGTTTTATAGTGGAGGAGAGGAGTAAATTTTCAAAATTGTATTCATTATTTTAAAATTTTTCTCAAGGCAAGAAATAGTCTGAATTACTATAACCAAAAATTGTAATATGTGGATGTGAGTTAAAACCAATGGAAATTTACATCTTCCACGACTAAATCATTATGAAAAAATTCACATAATAAGCATATTTCATAATTTATCAAATTTAACAATTCAACAAAATATTGAGTATTTTAGAAAAATACCAAAAATTTGACATCACGCTTTTTCAACATGTGGAATTTAAAAATGAACTCAATTTTATCAAAATAATTTTCTAAATAAGTTAAATTTTATTTTTAAATAAAATCACTATCTACTTGAAAAATATATATTTTCATATATATATTTTTTGTAATACTTTTAAAAAAGAACTATGGTCATATTAAACTATCCTAAAATTATAGTAAAAATATATAAATTATGAAAAAAAAATTATGAAAATTTATATTTTTTATGTGAATTTATTAATTAAACATTTTATGTAAATATTTATTACTCACCAAAATACAAACCCATAATTTTTAATTCCTAAAATACTCTATTTCATTGATAAGGTGTCTCACTTTTATTTATATATTAATGGGTTTTGCTAAAATTCCTAAGGGTCATATTAGTATTCAAAATGGAATGCTACTATTCATAAGGGTCGTGTTATTGTTCACCACAAATGTTAGTTGACCTTATCAGACTCTAATTATCACACTTAACGCATCCGTATATGTCTGTTTTTTCAAATTCAAATCACATAGGTGGTAAAATTAGGATTTCTGTCTAGGATATAAAAAATTGGTGTTTTGTAGAGAATTAATGTTTCATGAATTCAATATTAAATTTATTTTCAAATATTTAGGGCATTACAATTGAAACATTCCAAAAATTAATCAGTGAAAAATAAATGGCTCCCTTATTAGTTATCATAGTGAGTGGATTAGATAGTCATCTAAATTTTTATACTATTCATCTATATTATCCAGAATAAAATATAATACTAAATTTCATAGTGATTTTGGTTGGTATGATCCAATGATCAATAACTTCATCCTTTGATAGATCATTATATATACCCTAGCATGATATGAAATGGTCCAAAAAATAAAATACATTAATTCCCAAAATTGGTAATTCATAATTTTAGTCATAAAATAGCTACCTACATATGGCCTTCATAACAATCCTAAATTGATTTTAATTTTATTTACTTATCTCCAAATATAAAACAATATCATATATAAAAACATCCACATACTAGTAAGGTTAAACTATATTGTCTCTAGTCGTTAATTTGATGAATATAGCAGTGTAATTAGTATGACCAAATGGAATAAAATATTATTCATTGTTTTGATACCTTTTATGAATTGTTTTATTGGTTATATCCTCATTCTAGACATTAAATATATGATATCCTTAATGAAGATAAATCATGTAAATGTTTTTAGATCTATAATACTGTTGAAAAAATTTATCCATCTGAGGAAAAAAAAACTTATACATGATTGAGATCTTTTTATGCTCTTTGTAATCAATACAGAGTTTCATTGATCCTTAATTATTCATAAAAGGAATAATTGTTTCACCACAAGGTGATGCACTGGGATTAATAAATCCATTTTATGATTTTCATCGAGTTACATTGAAATTTCCTACAACTCAATCGAGGCCCATAAACATATAGCGAATAAAATTATTGTACAATGAAGTAAGAGTAATTTTGTGTAAGAAACATGAAAATTAATTGGAAAATTATGTAACTATTCTATAAATATATTTCAAAACACTTTTAAAATATTCATATCATCTATGTTGTGTTTCCCCCAAAACATATGAGATATAGACATATTTTACCTTGTAATGGTGAATTGTATATCGGATTTTATGTCCATAAAGTGATTATATATATCATTGAACAAATTAGAGATCCTAGGATAGATGAATATCAATGATGAATTTCCTTTCTAAAAAATCAAAGTGATATTTATGTAGATAAATAAAATTCATTTATATGATAACATCAAATTCTACTAGAGGAAAAATAACAATATTTTTCAGATTCTCATTCCCACAAACATAAATTAGAAAAGAATCGTATATTGGAGATATGATTCTGTTACCATTAGCGTTTTTCACCACTATTAAACATATAATCATTGGTGGAGTATTTTGATTCCCATATAAAATAATTCATATATAAATTAGTGGGTATATCTAAATTCAAATAAGACATTAATAGTTTTAGAGTATAGGGTAATTATTATTTTCACTATGTAGTTATCATAATCCACATCATAAATAATTATCACATGAGACTTCTCAATATATATAGGCTTCAATTGTTGATCAAATTGGCCCTTTTAATTATCCTTGGTATTTGAGCAGAGGTTTACCTAATCCCTATACTCCATGAATTTGAAGCACTTGACTGTGTATGTTGTACTCTATGATGCATTCTCTCTATTCTCATCATTATCCAACAACGTCACATTTTCTTGGTATTCAATTATTGAATTTCATTATTTCCCATAATAAAATAGTTATCTATCCTCATAAGGAAAATTAATCCATGTTTCCTTCCACACATCAAACATTTATAAAAATTGTCATTATCACTCCATGGTCCTTGAAATTTCATAAGAATTTCAAATTTAGTTTTTTATCAAAACCATGAGATTTATGGGTAAATCAAATTTCTATTTCCTCAATAATGGCACATATAATGATTTCATCCTAGATAATGATGTCCTTTATTCATAATATCCTTCAATGATTTAGAAATTCCCAAATGATGAATTGATCAACCATACTTTTAATGATTGATGGTAACACCAGATAAATACCTCAAATTTTTTCAATATTTTCCCCAATTATACAATATGATTCATCATACTTCAACATTATATCCAGTATTTCGTTCTATATTTTCATAGGAATAGTATGATGAAATTAATTATTATAAAAGACGCTCAAAAACGCATCCCACTCTATTGAGTTAGTTTTTTAATTTTGACTGATTTTCTTGATAACATTTTATTATCGATCTTCTTGTCCTTTCAAACTATAGACTAACAAAATTACACTTCCATGGAATTACTACTTGAATAAAAAATATCTATCTTCAATGACACAGATCAAATTCTCAGTTTATTATGGATTAATATACTCACAATAATTGTAGATATTTCTATATTAAGAACTCAAAAAAACATTATTCCCTTGTATTATAGTATGTATATTTATCTTGATTCATAGATTGTGAATGTTTCATAATCATAGAAATCTAATTTTCATTTTACATCAAATAAAATTTTGGTCCTCAGGAGGATATTTACGTCATTATCTATCACATTCAACATGAACATTGTCCCTTAATGTTCAATATATTCGATAAAACCATAAAAACATTGTGTAAGAAACAATAATCATATAGGAAAAATATATCGGCATAGAAAATATATTTTAATAAATCTAAACTATGACACCTTCAGTTGAATCTATGAAAAATTAGTTTTAACCACATTACTTCATGATTATTTTGTCGTCAAATCTGTCATGATGTTTCATAAATAAAATGTCAATAATACTAAAAATATACCTAGGGAGTGTTAATCCATGTGTCTAGTAAGGTCACACTCATCGTTCACTAGAATGATCAACAAAATATTATCAAAGAAATATTTTTATGGTAATTTACTCTAGAAAAATCTATTCTATAACGAACCACACATTGCATACACTGATATTACTTCATATTTGAAGCATTATTATTACACTATATAACAAAACCATGGTTGGACTGTATAGGTATAGTGTCTTTAGAAACTGGGAAACATAAAAAATTGGTTCATAAATCATCAACATTGTCTCCGGTTTATTTCATCATATCTAGAATCCCTTTTGGAATATCCTACTTAATAACCTTCTTCCTGACCTAGGGAAAGAAAACATATAAAAGGGTGGGTTCAAATGCTCAGTATGGGTAAAAAAGTAAATATCATATTCATAAGAACATATCATTTCGAAAATCATAACCAGCAAAAGAGATCATAATATCATAACATGGGATAAATAATAGTAGTGAAAAGTAATTCCAATAATAATAACATAAAACATGGAACATTTTGGCATATATACAGAATCATTGAGAATCATTTCTTAGTAGTCAAGACTCATTGCCAAGACTATCTTAGGGGAAAAAGTCCATTTCTGAACCGAGTTCAGTCATGTTTCAGTCATGTTTCACTGAACTGAATTAAACTAACATTCCATCCATGTCAATATCATGATATATAAATCTTTACCTAATGCATTGGAGGTATATATAGGTCCCACCCATCTTATAATGAAACCATTCTTATGTGTTCCACAAAATCATACATCATACATCATAGCATAACCCATGTAATAAAAATGGGATTCTTAAACATCATGCTATCATAACATAATCCATATAAGATAAAAGAACTTCATAATAATAATTCCATCATAAAATAATAAAATCAATGTAAGAAATATGTATATTAACAAAACCCTATATTATCTTAGATAGAAAATAATTTTGATTAAACGCTTGAACTCCATTCTAGAGGAGAATATCCTTTCTACATCAAAAAATTTTTACTTTCTTAAAATGTCATATAATTTTAATCTAAATGATATTGATTAAATATAAATGTGAAGACTTTTAAAGGATGCTTCATGGAAATAATGTTCTAAAAATCCATTCATGCCGTATAATTTTAAAAAATATTTTTCTCCTACTTTCGCCGGAAAAGACAAAAAGAACCTCGTACGAAAAACAACAAAAGATTCCTTTCATATCATTTACTAAAAACAGACCAATGGGTAAAATCTGATTTAAAAAATAGTTGGAGGATAGAAATAATAGTATATAATGACTAAACATGGATTTGTATGATAAATTTTCCCATGTAATAACTGATGTATAAACAATCTAAGATAAAAATTGAGATTGCGTGATTTTCTCATCCCTTCAGTCCGGTTTGCTTAGTACGTGTCTGAACCTCCTGTATAATGATTTAAATAATGTTATTGAAATATTACAGAATATTAATCATTTCTATGATATCATATATGGTCATATTCTTAGCTTGGTATTACTAATATTTCATTGCTACTTGTTATTCATGTGTTTATTGCTTTTTGTTCTTATGCGTGTTTTGTCAAATAAATTTTTATTCATATTTTTAGGTTATAGATAACTCATTTAAATAATGGTATTAGTGTAATATATGTCATATTTATTCATTCAATTCATTTATATAATCATTATTTAATGATGATCATGTAGAACGATTCACATCACATCATGGAGACGGTAGGCCGTACGTTCGCACGAGCGATGATATCGTTCCCATGATCATGGAATTGTATTGATGTGAATGTATACTATTTCAGAATCATTATCAATATAAAATAATCTTATATAGTTATTCTCTACACCATTATACCCATCCATGTAATGTGGTGGTGGAAAACAGATTACACCACGACGTGGAGACGGTATTCCGTACATATGCACGCGCGGTGATTTCATTTTCTTTAGGAGGGATAGAAGGTGAACTAGGGTAGTTTTATATGTATAATAAAATATTAGCATATTATTGATACTGAAGTTATTACTTCATAATAATAAAACTAAATAAGATGATGTAAAAGAAGAACTAATGTTGAAAGAATCGGTAATGGTCATTACCTCTTCTTTGAAGCGCATCTTCTTAACCTCCTCTTAGGGCACTAAAGATGGTATTTGAAGAAGACAAGATCCTCTAGGATGTATCTTGGTAAGTGGATAAGAGAAATTGGAAGGGGTTTTCCATGCTTTATGGCTCAAAGTTGTGTGATGAAGAGAGGGAGGAGGTTCCCTTTTATAAAGGAGGAGAGGGGCACCTTAGGAAACACATAAAATATTATTTTATTATAAAGTTGTATTCGGCTCCAAATTTATTTATTTTGAAGATAAGGTGGGTATGGGTCGAAATCATATAAACAAATTGGTTTTAGACAATATTAGGTTACTATTTTAACCTTATCATTTAGATTTACCTCTAAGTTAAATAATTTAACTTTTACTGTGTCTTCTTGTTTTTTTACACTATAAGGTTAATATACATACTATAACAAGACAAAAGAAACCCAAGTGGTTCATTATTAATATATATATCCTTTTCTATGTCATTTGGCCAAACCATAGATTATTAGTAAAAAAATAACAATTAATAATATAATATTTGTTTTAAAAACTATTTTATGTCAATTTTGACACTATTTGGAAATTGATTTCTTTGAAAATCATAAAAGAATTATTAGTTCGAAAAAAGTTAATTAAATCAATAATAATCTGTCATATTATACTAGAAAATTATTGTAATTAATAAAAATTCCCAAATTACATTTATTTGGGTATTTATAACATCAATTATGTTAATATTTCATTAATAAGATAATTACTACATCATCATTGTGCCATAAATAAAATAAATTATTAAATTTTTTAAAAATTATAAATAAAATACCATTATATATAAAATCTATTTAGCTTTATAATTAATATTTATAGTCAAATTATCTTATGTATAACCCTATATTAAAAATGATTTAGTTATTAAACTTCGATTTTAACTATTTTAACCCTTCTTTAAATAAATTAATAATAAAATTCGTAATCTAATCCAAGTGGACCTAAATGGTCATATTTTATTCCTAAGGTTGTTTTTGGTCGAATTACACTTATCGAAAAAAATTAGGACATGTGTTAGGGTAATAATAATATAAATTTTACTCTTAATTACCCTATTTACTTTTAACTATGGTAAATAAAAGTAAAAATTTACTATTCACCAAAAATTATATTCATCTCATTGAACCAAATTTTAGTCCTTGATATTAACCGCGTCTTTTAGATTTTCAAAATTCCACTCATAGAAGCGGTAGAATTATTTTTTATGTTAATTTGTAAATTCTCCTTGGAGGTGGGTTATAGACTGTGAAAAGTTCAATAAAATTTTAATATATCTATAATTATTATAATATTACTCCAATGAATTAAATTTAACTTATATAGGTATTATGAATAAATTTTTACCTAAAATAAATTTAAATAAAATAAATAATTAATTAAATAAAAAGTTGGTTTTTAATTAGTAACCTAGTGTTTTCACTATTCATCAAAAATTTAATGTTTTCAGAAAAATACCAAAATTTCACCCTAGGCTAATTTTGATATTCCAAATCCAAAAAGGAAGTCCATTTTGAAAGATAAATCTAATAAAATTTCAAAAAATGGGTATTACTATTCATAACGGCTAGTTTTAATAACATTTTAATAACATATCATTGTATAGTGAAACTCGGTATTGCGTACAACACAAGCTATTGAGGAAGGCCGCTATTGCGTGTAAAGAAAGCCAAGATAGTGTTGTGTGTAGTGAAAGATTACATTGATGATGTATATAACATAAAAAAAATATTTCTCATTAAAATCTCGGGCGTTACATTCTACCCCTCTTAAAATGTATTTCTACCTCAAAATTCGTCACTTTTTAACTAACAGATGAGGATACCTCTCCCTCATCATATCCAAAAGCTCCCATGTAGCTTCATATAATTAGAGGTTCCTCTATAAAACTTTCACCAAGCGAGTGGTCTTGTTCTGTATGACTTTTTTCACTATGATCCAGAATCTCTATCGGCTGTTCTTCATAAGAAAGATCATGCTACAGAGGTACAACTTCTGAGATGGGTACTTGTGAAGGATCGGGTATGTACTTTTCAAGAGCGATACATGGAACACATCATGAACTTGAGAGAGATTCGGTGGAAGATCCAATCGATAATATTCCTTCCCAACACGATCTAGTATTTTGAAAGGACCGATATAGCTAGGGCTCAGCTTTCCCTTCTTTCCAAATCTCATTACACTCTTCCAAGGAGATATTCATAAGAGCACATTATCATCCACTTTAGAATCTAGGTCTTTTCTTCGGTTGTCGGCATAAGTTTTTTGTCGACTCAGAGTTACTCTTATGTGTTGTTGAATAGATCTGACCTTTTCTCCAATCTCATCAACAAGATGAGGTCCTAATAGCTTTCTTTCCTCAACTTCATTCCAGTAAGTTGGAGTCCTGCATTTATTTCCATATAGAGCTTCATAAGGAGCCATCTGAATACTGGAGTTAAAGCTATTATTATAAGTAAATTCCACCAAATGTACGTGTTAATCCCAACCAAATTTGAAATCCATAGAGAAAGCTCTTAACATATCTTCTAGAGTTTGAATTGTTCTCTCAGACTGACCGTCTGTCTGTTGATGATAAGCAGTTCTGAAACACAACTCTGTATCTAGAGTATGTTGAAGACTTCTCCAAAACATTGAGGTAAACATCGGATCTCGATCAGATATAATGGAAATTGGTACTCCATGTAATCTTACCACTTCTTTTACATATATCCTGGCAAGCTGATCTAGAGAGAAATCTTCTCTAATAGAAATGAAGTGTGCTAACTTCATAAGACGATCAACTATGACCCAGATAGCATTATTGCCTTTGGATGTTTTATGAAGTCTGGTAATAATGTAAATAGTGATGTTTTCCCATTTCCATTGTGTTATGGGTAATGGTTGTAACATCCCCGTAGACTTCTATCTCTCTTATTTAACTTACTGAAAAACCAAGCATCGAGAGACATATTCACCAACATCTATTTTCATGTCATCCCACCAGAAGTACTCTTTCAGGTCCCTATACATCTTCGTGCTTCCGGGATGAATAGAGAATGAATAACTATGAGCCTCATCCAGCAGCTCCTTCGTTAATTCTGGGATGGGAGGAACACAAACCTGATTCTTGAACCTTATTATCCCATCACAATCAAGGTTTAATTCAGGAACATTTCACACATTATTTTGTAACTCTACATCTTCTTTTTGTTCCACTTTAATCTTCGCATGTATATATGGTTTAACACTCATTTGAGAAAGATATGATTTTCCCCTTCAAATATAATTCCAAGATCCATCCTTTGTAAATACATAAATATTGGATCTTTTGTGATCCTCTTCATGGATAAGATAGCATGGTCCTGCCAACTTAATGCAGATTCCACCTTGTTTGCTTTCCCAGGGTGGTAATGAATTGATCAGTCATAATCCTTTATTAGCTCTAACCATCTTCATTGGCACATATTCACCACCTTTTCTATGAAAATATACTTTAAAATTTAATGATCAGTATAAATATCACACCTTTCCCCATAAAGATAATGCCTCCAAATCATTAATGCAAAGATTACCATAGCAAACTCCAAATCATGAGTTGGATAATTTTTCTCAGGATTTTTCAACTGTCGTGAGGAAAATGCTATCACCATATCATTTTGCATAAAAAAACACCATATACCCTTCTTGGATGAATCACTATAGATCAGAAACCATTCTCCACTACAAGGCAGTGTGAGCACATGTGAACTAGATATACTTCTTTTTACCTCCTTGAAATTCTCTTCACAGTCCTCCGTCCAATTGAACTAAACTCCTTTTCGAGTCAACATGGTGAGTGGATTAGATAATCATGAAAAATAGTCCACACAATGTCGATAATATCCATCCAAACCAGGAAAAAATTTGATCTCAATTATTGTTGTTGATGTCTACCATCTTTTGATAACCTCTATCTTTTCTAGATCCATAGATCTCCCCTCTTTTGAGATTATGTGACGCAAAAATGAAACTTTTTTACGCCAAAATTCACATTTGGTAAATTTGGAATAAAACTTCTCCTTTCTCAGGGTCTTCAATACAATTCTCAAGAGATCTTCATGTTCTTCCTTTCTCTATGAATGGACAATAATATCGTCTATAAAGACTACCACAAACTGACCAAGATATTCTCTAAAGACTGTATTCATTAGATCCGCGAAGATAGCAGGGGAATTAGTAAGACTAAATGGAATCACTATAAATTCATAGCACCCATACCTTGTACGGAAAGGTGTATTTGGTATATCCTCCCTTTTGACCCTTAATTGATAATACACTGAACGAAGATCAATCTTGGAAAAGTATTGACCTCTACGTAGTTGTTCAAATAAGTAATGAGTTCATGGGAGAGGATATTTGTTCTTGATAGTGATCTTGTTAAGTTCTCGATAATCAATGCAGAGTCTCATTGATCCATATTTATTCTTAACAAAAAGAACAGGTGCTCCCCAAGGTGATGCACTAGAGAATATGAATCCTTTATCAAGATTCTCTTGGAGTTTCTTCTTCAATTCCTGCAACTCAATTGGGGCCATTCTATAAGGTGTCTTTGAAATAGGCAAAGCACCCGGTATGATTTCTATTGAAAACTGAACTTCACAATTTGGTGGATGACTTTTAAATTCCTCCAGAAAGAAATCATATAACTCTTGTACAATGGGTATATTCTTAATCATGAGTTTCTCTCCAACTATTTGAGATAAATAACCTTCATTTAGTAGAATCAAGACCCATACGATGGGAGAAATTTCCACCGAATGGTTATGTTCATCCATGCATCGATAGAAGATTATAGATTGATATGGAATATGAAATGTGACTTCCCTTATTTGTCTATTTATATGAGCTCTATATAAAAAAATCCAATCCATCCCAAGAATCACATCAAATTCCACTATAGGAAGGATCACATGATTTGCAGGATTCACTTTCCCATAAACTTCAATCGGAGAAGAATTATAAACTTTTGATGCGACTGTTGTTCCATTAGGAGTTGTCACAGCTAACTCAACATCTAATTTTTGAGTTAATATGGGGATACACTAAGAAAATTCATCATAAATAAAAGAGTGGGTGGATCCAGAATCAAATAAATCATTTTCTACTTTAGAGTGGATGGTATGTGTACCTTTCACCACTTCGTTATCATACTCCACACTTCTGATATAAATTCCATGTAACATTCCATTTCCTTTAGCCGTAAGAGTTTGTTGATGTCGATCATCATCAACAACCCTTGGATTAGGTCATTCATTAGCATAATGCCTCATTTCCTAGCACTTGTAACATTGATGTGAAGGAGGTGCACTCTGTGTATCCTTTTCTTTGTTCGCATCACTAGACATATTCTTCCCATCATTGCGGCATTCAAATGCCCAATGTCCTTCTTTTACACATTTGAATCATTTACATGTCCCTTTAAGAAAACTCCCTCCAAGATTCTTTCCACACTTTGAGCATAAGGGGAAATTCATCTTCTTTTCAGTGTGCTCTTTAGATTTTCCATTGATTTCTATTTTCCTTATCTTATCAAACCCATATGACTGTTGGGTTACTCCAATATCCATATCAACCTTGAGAGCACATCGAACGATTTCCTCATAGCTATTGAAGTAACTTATGGTGAACGCCCTTCGAAGACTTGGTTTTAATCCACTAAAGAATCGATCAATCCTACTCTCAGGTTGGATAATTATCCCAGAAGCATACCTTGAATGTCTTGTAAAATTTGCTTCATCGGTACCAACCGATTCATTATCCTTTTTCATCAGTTCAAGAAACTCATTCTCCATATTTGTTCAAAGAATACGAGGTAAGTACTTATTGAAAAATAAATTCATGAACTCGTCCCATTCCATGGACTCAATTTCACCTCATTTCCTCGTATTTTTAATAATATTACACAATTTATCAACATCACCTTCTAAACGATATACTGCTAAGATGACTTTATCATGTTCAGAATACTGATGAACTGAAAATATCTTTTTAGTGGTACTGATCCATTGTTCATACCCTAATGGATCAGTAGACTCGTTGAATGAAGGTGGACACAACCTCATGATGGATTCAACAGAGTTTGCCCCTTCCTTTGCTCGTTTGGAAGTCCTACATGATTCATAGATTGAGAATGTTGTGTGAGCATGGCTACAATATTTTTCATTCCATCTCCCATAACGTTTGGTTGCTCAAGCGGACAATCATTGCATTGCCCATCACATTCCTCATTAACACGGTTCCTTCATGTTCCAGCCATTGACAAAAACCATGAAGAATATTTTGAGCAACACTAATTATAATAGGAAAACCACATAATCATGAATAAAATTTCACACCTAAGGTCTTATCATAGGTTATCCATGGACATTTCTAAAACAATAATATTTTGTCTAATGCTTAGACGTATACATAGGGTTCTTACTAAGGCTTTCACATCCTAGTTTCCAAAGGTTGACTATAACCTTCCTATGATACAAACTATAACGACCCACAATTTACATATATTGTTATTAATTCAGAGTTGAAGCATACTTATTACAACATATAAAAAAACCATGGTAGGACCGTATAGGTATAACGTCTTTAGAAACTGGGAAACTTAAACAAATGGTTCATAAAGCATCTACATTGTCTCACATTTATTTCATCATATCTAGAGTCCCTTTTGGCATATCCTACTTAATAAACTTATTCCTAGCCTCGGGAAAGAAAACATACAAATGGGTGAGCTCAAATTCTTAGTATGGGTAAACAAAGGAAATATCATATTCATAAGAACATTGAATTTCGAAAAACATAACCTATAAAAGAGATCATAATATTATAACATGGGATAAATCAGAGTATTGAAATGTAATCCGAATTATCCTAAAATAAAATATGAAACTTTTTGGCATACACACATAATCATAGAGAATCATTTCTTAGTAATCAAGACTCATTCCCAAGTCTATCTTAGAGGGTTAATACCATTTATGAACCGACTTCACTCCTCATTTCAGTCTTGTTTCACTGAACTGGATAAACCTACCATTCCAGCCATGTCTATCTCAGGAGATATAAATCTTTACCCAATGCATTGGAGGGAGATATAGGTCCCACCCATCTCATAATGAAACCATTCTTATGTATTCCACAAAATCATAAATCATACATTATAGCATAACCCATGTAATAAAAATGGAATTCTCATACATCATGCCATCATAACATAATCCCTATAAGATGAAAATAATTTAGAGAAATAATTCCATAATAAAATAATCAAATAAATGTAAAAAATAGGGATATAAACAGAACGCTATATTATCATAGATGGAAAATTATTTTGATAAAATGCTTGAAATCCATTCTTGAGGAAAATATCCTTTCTACTTCAAAAACATTTTCTTTTCTTAAAAATAATATAATTTTAAACTAAAAGAAGTTGATTAAAAATAATCTTTAAAACATGTTAAGTAAGCTTCATGTAAATAATGTTCTAAATCTCCATTCATGTCGTATAAGTTAAAAAAACATTCGTGTCGTACTTTTGTCGGAAAAGTCAAAAAGTACCTTGTACACAAAACAACAAAATATTCCTTTAATATTTGTTACTAAAAACATACCAATGGGTAAAATTGGATTTAAAAAATTGTAGGAGGATAGAAATAATATTACATATTGACGAAACATGTATTTGGATGATAAATATTCCCCAGTAATTACGGAAGTATAAATAATTTCATATTTAAATTGAGATTACGAGATTTTCCCTTACCATAAGTCCGAGTTGTTTTGTACATGTCTGAACCTCCTTTATAATGATTTAAATAATGTTGTTGACTTATTACAGAATCTTAATAATTGTTATGATATCATATATGGTCATATTTTTAGCTTTGTATTAGTAATATTTCATTGCTACTTGTTATTCAGGTGTTTATTGATTTTTGTTCTTATGCGTGTTTTGTCGAATAAATTCTTATTATTATTTTTAGGTTATAGATAAATCATTTCCAGAATTTTATTAGTGTAATATATATCATATTTATTGATTCAATTCATTTATATAATCATTATTTAATGAATATCATGTAGAACGAGTCACATAACATCGTGGAGACAGTTGGACGTACGTACGCACGAGCGATGATATCATTCCCATGATCGTGGAATTATATTAAAGTGTATGTATAAATTTTCAGAATAAATATAAATTTAAAATACTCATATATAGTTATTATCTACCCCATTATTCTCATCCATGTAAGGGGGTGGTGGAAACAGATTACACCACGGCGTGGAAATGGTATTTCGTACGTACGCACACGCGGTGATTTCGTTTACCATAGGATGGATAAAAGTTGAAATAGGGTTGTTTCATATGTATAATAACATATCAAAATATGAGTGATACCTATATTATTACTTGATAATGAAAAAACTAATGATGAAGAAGTAGAATAAGACATAAAGTTGAAAAAATCGGAAACATACATTACCTCTTCTTTGAAGTGCCTCTTCTTAACCTCCTCTTAGGGTACTAAAGATGGCCTTTTAAGTAGACCAGAACCCCTAGGATGTTTGTAGAGAAGTGGAGAAGTGAAATTTTCAGGTATTGGCCGAGATTGAAGGTTCAAAGTGGTGTGAGGAAGAGAGGGATGAGGTTCCCTTTTATAAGGGAGGGGAGGGGCACCCTAGGAAAAACATAAAATTTTATTTTATTATAATGTCATATTCGACTTTTAATAGCCCCAAATGGATTTATATAGAAGCTATGGTGGGGGTGGGTCGAAATTCTCTCAACCAATTGGTTTTGGAAAGTTTAGGTTACTATTTTAAACTTATTATTTAGCTTTAACTCTACGTTAAATAATTTAACTTTTACCGCGTCTTCTGGTTTTCTTACACTATAAAGTTAATAAACATACTATAACATGACAAACGAACCCCAAGTGGATAATTATTAATATATATATATCCTTATCTATGTCATTTAGAATAACCTTAGATATTTAGGAATAAAATAACAATTAATAATATAATATTTGTTTTAAAAACTATTTTATGTCAATTGTGTCACTATTTGGTAATTGATTTTTGTGAAAATCATAACAGCATGATTAGTTCGAAAAAAGTTAATTAAATCAATACTAACATGTCATGTTAACCACTAAAATTAGTGGAATTCATAAAAAGTCACAAATTACATTTATTGGGGTATTTATAATATCACGTATGTTAATATTTCATTAATAAGATAATTACTACACCATCATTGTGTCATAATTAAATTAATCTTTATTAATGTCTAAAAATAATAAATAAAATACCAGTATGTAGGAAATAATTTTATATTTATAATGAATATTTATAATCGAATTTATCTTCTATATTACACTATATTAAAAATATTTAGATATTAATTATTAAATTTAACTATTTTGACCCTTATTTAAATAAATTAATAATAAATGTCCTAATCTAATCCAAGTGGACCAAAATGGTCATATTTTATTACTAAGGCTGTTTTTTGTCGAATTAAACTTATCCAAAATAATTAGGACATGTGTTAGCATAATAATAATATTAATTTTACCCTTAATTACCCTATTTACTTTTAACCGTGGTAAATAAAAGTAAAAAGTTACTATTCGCCAAAAAATATTTTCATCTCATTGAACCAAATTTTAGTCCTTGATATTTACCATTTCTATCAGAATTTCTAAATTCCACTCATAGAAGCTGTAGAATTATGTTTTATGTAAATTTTCATATTCTCATAAGAGATGGGTAAAAGACGGTGAAAATTTCAATAAAATTTTTATATATTTAAAAGTATTATAAAATTACACCAATGAATTACATTGAACATATATAGGTGATATGTATAAATTTTGACATAAAATAAATTTACAGAAAATAAATAAATAATTAAATAAAAATTCAGTTTATAAATAGTTACAGAGTGTTTTCACTACTCATCAAAAATTAAAAGTTTTCAGAAAAATACTAAAATTACACCGTATGATAATTTCGATATTCTAAATCCAAAAATGAAGTCCATTTTGAAAGATAAAATTTATATAATTTCAAAAGGTGGGTATTACTATTCATAATGGATAGATTTAATAATATTTTAATAGCATATCGTTGTATAGTGAAACTCTGTATTGCCTACAACTGAAGCTATCGAGGAAGGTCGAGATTGCGTGTAAAGAAATCCAAGATTGTGTTGTGTGTAGTGAAAGATTCCTATGATGATGTATATAAATTAAAAAAATATTTCTAAAAAAAATCTCTACTGTTACATGTTCGATGACAACATCCACTTTTTGTACAATGAAAAGGTTGCTTTAAAGGAAAACCACAAAAATTTATTTACTATAACATTAAATGTTGTCTTAAAAATAATATTCTTCTAAGGATTCCTAAAAATTTTATCTCTTTCTATTTTCCATAAAAAAACTAAACATTAATTCAATATTAACTATATTGAGAAATAGTTATTATATATTTATGTTATAAAGGAATATAAAAAATTCATTAAATTACATAATTATCAATTCCATAATCGTATAGGTCTACCTCCATTGGGAACATAGACAGCTAAACCACTAGTTCATAAGTGTAAAATATCATCTCCCACTATGTTCATAATAACTAGAACCATTATTTGTTATGTAATACATAATACTATTCTCCATCCCCTGGTGATATATCAAGGATCAAATAGACAAGAAATTATAATAAATATAAGATAACATTATCATAAAAATATAATAAATATACTCATCATATCACAGATCAAATTATAATTTATTGGAATAAATCATTGAAGTCCATAATACAGGAATCCAAAATGAATTGAAGAATATAGTCCATGAGACTATAACACTTTAACAGGAACTAAGCATTTTGAATACACATAATCATTGAAAATTACTAAGTAATACTCTAGGATATTTTCTTATATTTTCATAGTGTATTGAGTTCCCTCCTGAAATCATCGTGATAGTCACGGTTCACTCAGAATTTAATTAATTTAAATAGCATCCCTAACTGACTATGGATAAATCACTATTTGAGAAATGAATATCTAAGGATATATCAATATTTACCGTGTTCATTGATAAGATATATAATTCCTAGATCACATATAACATAATGAAAGTAATACATATATGTGACATAATATCTCTAAAGTGTTATCATATAATTACATGTGAAAATGAGATGGGTTTCATATGTATATTATAATATCATATCATATAAAAAAGGAACAGATTTCATAAGAATCATATAATTACAAAAATTTAGTTTAATGGTACGGATGGGATCATTGTATAAATTTTGTCTTATAAATTTATCCTACATCAATACATGTCTCTTAAATGAAAAAGTCCTTCGAAAGACCCCACTGAAAATTTACTAATGAAAATAAAATTTACTCTTTGAAATATATATTTTAAAATATAAATATTCCGAAAATATTCCAGAATCAATTTTCATTCAAAAAAATTAGTTAATCATTATTTTAAAAATTGAGTTGTTATGATTGTTGGAATATTTATTCTATCCATATAAGATAAAAGAAAAAACATTAAATTTACACTTTCATAAAAAATTTCAAAAAGTAATCCATTAAAAAATTACATTATATTTATTTTTGATTTTTTAAAAAAACTCATTAATGATAAAAATATACATTAAAAACATAATATTAAATATATTTGTGAAATTTATTTAGATCACATAGTTATGGATGAAAAAAAAATTTGGCCAATGAAAGAAATAGAGTTGGGTTTATTTTAAACATTATTTCAATATCATGAGATCATAAATGGAGTAAAATAAATAGAATATATGTAATCATTAAAAATAAAACCATGATAAAAAAATATCTTATTTTCTTGAGAGGTATATCTTTAAATTTTTTCATTGGAAACATAATCATAAAAAGTCTCAATAAACAATGATATTTTATTGTGAAACCCTTACCTGAAGTTCTAATTCTTTAATTTTTGGAAAAAAATATATATATTTATTATTCATATATTATTGAATCATAATAAAATATATAATAAAACATTTGATTTACTTATAACCATTTATCATAAATTTATTGACACATCAATATTAAAATCTTTGTTCCAAGTGATAACTTATTCCTTTTGTTTGTTTGTTCTGGTTCAATGTTTTACATCCTTATACATTATTAAACGATTAACCATATCCAGTATTTAATTAATTATAAAAATATAATATATATTCATTATATAAATATATTAGAGTCAATCGTACGATTTATAGGTTGAAAATGAAATACATCCTTCATAGAGATGATTGGCCATACATACACATTAATGATTTTTTTTCTTTGTAAATAAGACATAGTGAAATAAAGATAAATAATAATTAACATCAATATCATTTTTTATATCAATTATATCATATATATTAATTTAATGTTTTTTCATTGACATCCATTTAATATATAGATAAAACAAAATTTCCATCTATTTTTCGAGGTGGTAGTCCACATGTATATAAGTGAAACTCTATCATTTTCCTAACGATTAGTAGGTAAGAAGATACATATTATATTATACATAAAAATAATTATCAATTCTAAAATATTAATTATATTCATTAAATCATATTTTATATGCATCCTTGATATGTGATCATGGAAAAAATAATAACAATAGTTCGTCGCGTGATGATCCCATATACATATGATCAATGGTTTCATTACACATTTGAATGAAATTGAGGTTATTATATATTATAAAATATTAATAATAACATATATTTATATGTAATAACCCAGTGCTGTTATGTAATCCTAGTTTTGGAATATTTCTAAGTGATACCAGAATAAATAAAATAAAAATCCATGGTAAATAACATCACATATTCCTAGAAAACCTATTCATGTTTATATATAAAGCTTTACATGGAAGATTTAATGGTCAAAATATAGACCCAAGCTCATTTGGTGAGATTTTAAGATAGTATTTGGGTAGGGATTTTTGAAACAAAAATTCTATTTAGTTGTTGATATGAGATGATAGGTGGTATCCTTTTATATTTATTGGACAAGAAACACATGGAATTTTGGAAAATAAAATAATTTAGTGATGTATTATTAAAAAAATTGTTTGAAATAGAAAATTATGGAATATAATTTGATATAGGGGCCAAATAAGGTCATAAATATTTATTATGTTTCTAAGAAATTTTAAATCTTATATCATTAGTTTAACCTCAAATAAACTTTTTTTAACCTTAAACTGGGAAATATATATTTTATATATCTATTTATCAATATAACCAAAAAATATATTTTATCTTATTAACTAATATTAAATTTTTAAATTAAAATATGGAATCCATTTTATCAAATTCAATTCAAATAATTGGCAGATTTAGTTTAAAAATAACACCCCAAATGCAATGAAATGTTTATTTCTAAAGAATTTTTTTTATTATATAGAAAATTTATTCATATTATAATTAATCATAACATTGATTCAAAATACCCTCAATATGACTAAAAAAATATATTCTAACTAATTATATTTTAAATACCAATTCAGTTGTATCTAACATTTTAATTTATATAATAAAAATGATTACTTTTAATAAATAAAGGATTTTATCACTATTAATCACATAACAGTTTTTTCCTAAATATTTTGTAGTATTAAATATATAATATTTTTGATATTCTGATTTGAAAAATGAAATTAGTTTCTTAATATTTAAATTTAAAAAACATGGAATAAAATTAAAAATCTGTTTTCATCATTAAAACCCATTTTAGTGAAAATGTATCTTTCTGAAACATATAATAGATTCTGTATAAAATATATTCTATTTATCAAAAAATATATATGCATATATTTGTTATAAATAAATAGGTCATTATTAGACATACAAAAAATTTAATGGTTATTATATATCATTATATTATATTACATTTCATTTAGGCTCGGGGTAGAGTAAATCACAATGTATCTAATGGAATAAATTTAAATAAAAAATATATCACAAAATATTTGGGTGTTTCCACCCATATTGATCTCATATAAAAACAAATGGTTCTATTCTTCTGTATTAACCTATCATTGAGCCAATGTAACACTCTCATGAGTCTTGTCCCAATGAACGTAGTCTCATATGCAAAAACAATGAGCTGTGCCTCTTTACATGTAAAAAATCCATCTAATAATCAATCTAATTTTCTATTTTTTAGCAAGATTAAGGTATATTACTCATTCCAAATACAACACATGGTCATTAACCTCTTGATAACATCAATAGATATCAAAAAGCATATACCACACCAACTATTATCTACATCATCCATCAAGGGAACCCACATGACATAATCAAAATCCAAAAATAAAATTAAAAAAATAAAATAAGGTAACTGATCCTTCCCACTAAACATGATTATGGTACCATAAATAAACACTGCTATTTCACTCAATAATACCAAGTAATACAATACCCATTCCCTCTACCCTCTCATATTTAATCTCATCCTCAGTGAATCTGAGTCCCATTTCAAACAATATCTTTTCCATACACAACTTGTGTCAATCCACAATGAAAGAATCTGGTCTAAATCCATGACACCAAGGGACTCAGCACATCATCAATAAATAGGGACTATACTATGATCATCATATTAGGTGTGATAATAAGATCCATGTATAATGTTAGTATAAATTAATTGTGTTCCATCTGAGTATAATTCCACTAAAATGCTATATATGAAAAACCTATAAATGTTTTTAGTGATATAGTAATTTTTTTACCCTACTATCATCATTGTAAATAAAAGAACAAAAAAATATAGTTATGATTCTACATATAATGGATGATTCTTATACCCATGCATCCTTCTTCAATGTTGTAAGATATAAATGAAAAAATATAATCATAAATTATGGAATAAAAATTGAATATCCTTCTAAAAAATTATAGGAAATACAAATAAATAAATCTCAATACTCTATCAACACAAACATTATAATAGATATGTGTTCATGAGTCAATATCTCAACATTTATTATAAGGTTAAAAAATCACTATAAATTACTAATAGATTCCAAATGTAATGTAAAACAATAGTATTTTACATACCAATTGGTATCACATCAACTAAAATCACATAAATAGAATACTATCTATGATGAAAAAATTGAATAATTTATAAATCTCCATTCATAAGAGGTTACTCACTAGAATTGATGCTATGAATCATGTTATGGGGAGATTATTACCGTGAATCAATAACTAAATGTAAAAACAAAATAATTAAATATATCACAAAATTTGATAATATGGGTGTGTATATATAAATAAATAAATCAACAAATATCATAATGAAATATAATACACTATACTTTAGAAATTAAATAATTTTGTGCATAAGGTTATATATACCACTGACCACCCCCATGGATTATCATATATACTGAATACATAATAATAAAAATATAAAATTTTATATACTATTAATAAATAGAATCGCCTACACCATATCTCTAATAATATCAATAAACCATATATTTATCCATTAAGAAATATGTTCTCAAGCATTACATGAGACTTATTGTCTCAACATGCTCCCAGGAGACCATATATTGTGTGAGGAAAAAATATCAATTGGTGTAACATCCCATGTAACTATAGAATAAGCCTATTTACAAATATAATAATATTTATAAATTATATATTAGTTTTAAATTATATGTGAATCATGTCTTGATAACATTATCAACATTATAACAGGTTTCTCTGAAATCCTACGTTTCATACAAGATTGAGTTAAACAGAAAATTGATATATTATTAATATTATTATTTAATATGGTTGTTATCATATAGTAATTATAATTGAGGAAATTATATTTCTTAACATATTAATGATTATATGGTTTAAATATGTTTATATAACTATTCATTTGTTAAAAAATTAACTTAAAATGAATCAATAATCAAATTTAACATAAATGATTATTTTTTATGAAAAAACTCCATATATGTGAATAATTTCTTTTATAAATTAATAAAATTAATATTTTGGATTATATTAATATAATATATTGTTTAAAATTCATCTTATTAGTATTTTAGACATTATATAACACCAAATATAATTTTAAGAATAAAAGGAGTGTCTTTCTAAAAATTAAATTTTAGCAACTTTCGATGGAGAATTTTTTTTAAATATATTAAATATTACATTAATATGTTATATTTTACATAATAAAAATTTTCATTGGATTTGGACAATAAAAATCACTTTGTTTTTATTTTTTTATTTTTCTGATTAAATTTATTTTTGCAATTAATAGTGGAAAATACTGCATTTTAATTCCAAAATTCATTTTTCTTCTAATTTATTTATATTTTTAGATTTTAAATTTACATGGATTTAAGTTATAATTACGTTATTTATTTTTAATTTAGTAAAATTTAATCCATTCTAAGTAATTTTACTATGAAATTTGATATAAATGCATATAAATCAATCGATGAGTTTTCATTTTAAAAAACTTGTTTTATCATTTTGACAATAGTGATTAATTGTAAATTAACTACTGGAAAATATATTTTTTTTATTTTTTAAATGAGAATATATATTTGTAATAATATGTTACAAATTATCTAAATTTTTTCCTTCAATTTGTAGACATTATGAATAATACCATTAGTAATTAATTTTATTACCACAGATAAGGAGAAACCAGGTAATTAACAGTAAAAAATATATTATAATAATATACAACTTCACAAAAACATATCCTAATTTAATTTTATTATTGTATTACTACCATGATAATCCTTAAATATATTTCTGGATCAATTGGAGCCATATAGTTTACTTTAATGAATTTATAATATTATATTGAATGAATAGTCATTTCTGTTTTTTCAAACATAATGTATTTTAATATCATGTTATACAGTGTATATATTAAAATATAAAAAAAAATTTCAAACAAAAACTTATTACCTACCTAATGGTAATTTATTTATAATGTTTATAAATTATATAATAAAAATTATTTAGGACACATTGTTGATGTCGTAATTTCTTAATTAATGAATGAATAAAATAAATAATAGTATAAATATCAATATAAAAATTATCTCACATAATTTAGGCTATAATAAAAATATTATTTATATTTTTTACCTTCTTACTATGTTTTGATGGAGTCGGTTTGAAATTTTCTTTCTTTAATGATATTTGTTTTGAAGTCATCTTATGAATAGTACCAGAATTGACACTATTGAAATTTCAAAATATAAAATATTTTGTTTAATTTTATAAAATTCCAAAAAAATATAGGATTCGGGCAAATGGTTATTATATGTCCTAAGATGTAATAAATTGAACTTTTCATGGGTATTTTTATATTTTATGGTTATTACATTAACCCAGAATTTGTAAATAACATGATATCATAATGAGATTAAAAACAAAAAAAATAATTGTAAAAACTAAAAGATAAGGATTAAAAACAATTAAAACATGTTTAAATTATTTTTAATGATTTCAATTAAATCCAATATTATATTTTCTTTTAATAATTTATTTTGGACCATTTCGAATCAATTTATAATTTATATTCATTAAATATGATTCAAATTCCAAGGGTGCCCATCCCATCTCCAATTATACAGAAACCATTCCCCTATATTACTCACTCCTTTAGAACCTATTGGTTCATCCAAGATCTACCCATAATGCTTCCTAGAATACTTCATCATATTATTTATTCCATATATTATGAAAAACATCATTATTAGTGGTTTTATGGTGTTCATCGAAAGTGTTCAACCAAAAAAGAGGTATCATTTTCTTTTAGTATTTTAATTTTATTTCTTCTTACACATCCTTAAATTCGATCCCAACCATGATGAAATATTAAATAATTTATTCTAAAGATAATTATATCTTATAATGTTAATATATTATCCTTAATCCATATTCACTTCCATTAAATTGGAATGTAATTTATTGTTTGTATGTACATGTGAAAAATATCCTCCACAAAATCATCTAATTAATTTTCCATAACCATTTATCAGGACTGGTTATAATAATTTAATTAATTTCCTTATGTGATTTTAATTACATATTAATCCATATAATATAATAATATATTAATAACATTCTAAATTTATATGCACATAAAGATGATAATGTCGTTCATGCGTACATATGAACTATTACCTCCACAAGGCGATGTGATCTGTTTTAATTCACTACATATCTTGTAACATATAAATATTATAATATTAACCTTATTTATACTATATTAATAAATTTATAATCGGTTTTTATATATAAAAAATTTCTAACATTTTTTCCTTATTTATCAATGAAAAATGAATATGTTACTCACGCATACATACAGCCAACCGTCTCCATGATTATAAAGGTGTACATTTTAATAAAAATAATTACTGGTTTGATTTAAAAGTATAATGGATGTATAAAATTTATCCTTATGTAATTAATATTTTTCTGGATATGAGGGACTTATGACCACAAGGACTATTGACCTTGTACATGTTCCTTTTTGAATCAACTACTAAATATTTAAAAAATGTTCAATATGGAGAAACATAATTATGTAATTGTTATAACATATTAATAATTGATATAAATTTATTATGAAACATGAAAATTGTTCTCCATAAAGTTTAAATTTACCTATTTTTATTATTCATGATCATAATGAATGTATGAGATGATTCAGACTCTACGTAAGGAATTTCATCTTAATCTCCTTTCATTAAGGGATATCGGGATATTTTTCCTATTTATTACCCTATAGAGTGTATAGATAACTCATTTGACACATTATATAATGAATTAATATACCATCATGATATTTTATGTTTTTTAATGTTAATCATTAATGATATTTATTTTCATTTTTTTCACAAGTGGTAACTGACTATAACTAAAACTTTTTTTAAAATATTTTAATGAATTTTTTATTTTAATTACTTCACATTATTGTCTATGTTTAAATAATGGTTATAAGGAATTATTTCTTTTGAAATAAATTTATTATAATATTAATTTATTTCAAAGGTTTCAAGGTGGTTTGGGGAACATTGATTCGAGAAATCGTCTTTTTAAATGTTTTAGCTATGTTTGAAATATGGTTTGATTATTTCAACAAGTTGAAATGTTTTAAAAAATATTCAACATTAATGGAATTTCACAAATTCATGATTTTATAATTTTTTTAGGATTACATTAAAATATTATAATTTTATATTAAAACAATGTGTTTAATTTTATGATTTCAAGTCTTGTAAATATAAAATGTTATTTGAAAGTGGAAATGTCATTTTTCCTTTATGCATGTTTTTGGTGTTATGATTATGTCATGGTTCATGGGAATTGTTTATGTATAAATGTGGTTCCATGATAAAATTAGGGATGGGGAACACATGATATCTCTCCAATTCATCAAGTAATGAGACAAAGTTAATTGACAAGGTTACACTTACGAATATTGCAGAATATAATGTGACATGTATTCCAAATGTAACAATTAAGGTACCCCCTATATATTTGTAAAATATAAAATTTTAGTGTTAAATAGATCCACAAGTTTCATTTATATATTATGACATCTATTATTTTTATATGAATATTATTATTTCAATACTAAACATAAATAGTTTATATTTTATGGGTGAAAATTATTAATTTGTGATAATGTTCAAAAGGTTTTAAAATATTCACAAAATAATGGTTTCAATACTTATTTTACAATAGTCAATCATATTTTTTTCATCCCATGTTTTTGAAATTTATTTCATAGGATTTATAGGAGTATAGATCCTAGATGGGATCATGAAAAATTTATGATATTAAACATGAAACGGAACTAGAATTCATTTCAAATGTTTCTATTTTAGGGAAGAAATGTATACTGTTGGAAGTGTACACTTGTTTATATCAATGGTATGTTATGTAAGAGTTATTGGAAATGTATATAGATCTATAAAAGTTAAAAGATCATAAATGTGAAATAATTTAATATTAATGACTTTACATGGGATTATGAAATGATTAAGGATGAGGCCTTACATATTCAATCAAATGAAAGGTTTAGAAAACCGTAGATATTATGATGTTTTCTTAAGACATTCAAGTATTATCATGAGTTTATAATTTTAATGTTTATTATAAGTTCAATGTATTATAAACCCCTATTGAGGATTTCTTTTTAGAAATTATGAGGTCACTTATTGTATTTTGGGAGACATTCACCTTTGAGGTTATTAGGGGTAATTACTTATTGGGATGAAAAATGAGAGGTATGAAATAAAAATTGAGGTAAAACATGTTTTTTATTAATTTATCTCAAATTAGGACTACTTTGTAAGAATTATGTTTTGTATAAATAGTAAAACCCACATGATGGGTGCAAACATGTGGCGTATGGAAATGCTACATGGATCAAATCCCGAACTGAAGGGTGAAAGGAGTGCATTTCATACCAGTAGTCTATTTAGAGTCCTTGGTTTGTATGGAATTATTTTTTTGTTATACAGGTTGATAAAATTAGAATACTTTTATTTTAGTAACTCCACTTCTATCAAATGGATATCCCTTGTTCTGGAAAATTATTTTTGGATTAAATGATAAATTTTTTTTGGATGATGTTCACTATTTTGGGAACACTATATGCCTAATGAAAATAGAATACTATGGTATTTTATTTGAGGATTAATGATTGAATATTATATTAAAAGAATAATTGTTTTCATTTTGGACATATGGATACTCGTGTTATTTATAGAAGTGGTTAACCAATCTTAGAAAATATGCAATTTTTAAAAATAGATTTTATATAAGGAATTATGGGTGATATATTTTATTACAATATAAATAATTAACTTTATCATGGAAGACATAGTGATCAAATCCATCTGAATTTTGGGAATCAATATTATTTTCAATTATATTAAGGAATTTTAATAGAATTTATTTATACATTGGTCTATGATATAATTTGGGTATTAATTTTTAATTTATGAGATTAAAAGTACATTTCCATAATTCAATGGAAAATTATTTTTGGATTAAATGATATTTTTTATTTGGGATGATGTTCACTATTTTGGGAACCCTATATGCCTAATGAAAATAGAATACTATGGTATTTTATTTGAGTATTAATGGTTGAATATTATATTAAAAGAATAATTGTTTTCATTTTGGACATATGGAGACTCGAGTTATTTATAGAAGTGGTTAACCAATCTTAGAAAATATGCAATTTTTAAAAATAGATTTTATATAAGGAATTATGGGTGATATATTTTATTACAATATAAATAATTAACTTTATCATGGAAGACATAGTGATCAAATCCATCTGAATTTTGGGAATCAATATTATTTTCAATTATATTGAGGAATTTTAATGGAATTTATTTATACATTGGTCTATGATATAATTTGGGTATTAATTTTTAATTTATGAGATTAAAAGTACATTTCCATAATTCGTTAAGTAACATACATACTTATAATCGTAGTCTATATATTAAATGTCTTCCACAATATTATGAAAATGTTATTAAATAAAAAACATTTTCTATTTACATTTACTACTATGAAATAAAATATCATTTGACCCATCACAAATTTGTGGTTTTATCTTGTGTGGCCTTAGTAATTTACTTTAGTTATTTTAAAGTAGAGGTTTTATTTAATCTTTTTAGGATATGGGATTTTAATGAAGTAATTTTGTTATGGGAAATATTAGTTACAGATAAAAAAATTTAAAATTGAGAGGATTGAATTTACTAAAGGGGGAAGGATATAACAACCCATGTTACTATACTATAATAATTGTTCATATATATTAATATTAATGAATTAGATATAAATTTTAATTTAAAGAGATGCAATATTCTATAAAGTACTCAACACACAACAATGGGTTTCTCCAAAATACTACGTTGCACAGAAGACAATGTAATACCAAAAATTAGATTATTTTTAATATTGTTATTTAATATATTAGTTATCACATAGCCCATAAGATGGAGGTAATTAATAGTGTTAACTAAATTGAGAAAAAAAAATTCTAAATTTTTATATAATGATTCGCATGTTACCAAATTACCTTGAAATGAGACTAAAAACCAGTTGAGTATAAATGAAGTATTTTTAAGAAAAATGTCGTTAATATGAATATTTTTTCTTATAAAATTATAAAATCACTAATTTGAGATTATATTAATCATATATTAAATCAACATAATTTTAAAATTTATCTTATCTAATTTTTATAAATTATATAAGAAATGGTAATATTTTACGGATAAATGGAGTGGTTTATTAATAATTTAGTTTTACCACGTATTGATGGACAACCCTTTTAAATATAGTTTTTCTCAGTTTTATTTTTTATATTTGAAACATAATCTTATTCATTAGAACTAGGAAATGAAAATATACATTGGTTATGTTTTTGGTTTTTTGAAAAAAATAAATTTTCTAATGAATAGTTAAAAAATCATGCATTTTAATTTTAGACTAAATTTTTTATAATTTAGTTATATTTTTTGATTATAAATTTTCATAATTTATAATATATTTAGATTATTTTTTATCATTAAAAACAATTTTTTCCTTTGGAAGGAATTTCTCATTGATATTAGATATAAATACAAGTCAATGTTTTTAGTTATTTTCCATTTAAAAGATATGTTTTCTCATTTTTAAAGTGGGGATAAATGTTAAATTGATTAATACAACTACATTTATTAGAATTTGGAAAAATTGATTCCATATTATTTAATATAGAGGTCCAAATAATATATATAGCTCATTTTATTTTTTAGACATTATGAATAATAACTTTAGTAATTATTTGTTTTAACATAGTTAAGGATATAACGAGAAAATAAAGGGAAAATAATATTATAATTATAAAAAAACTCTAATAGTTGTCCTATTTAAATTGGATTAGTGTATTCTGTCCCTGACCAAACATTGGTTAGTTGTATGACCACTTAGATCCACTTGGATGTCTTTAATGCCTTGATAATATTATATTCAATGAATAGTCGTTTTTTAAAACTTTTTCTTTTATAATGTATTTTATTTTAATTATTTTTACAAAGGGGATATATTTTAATATATATTTTATTTGGAAATATAAAATGATTCCCTACATGATGGTAATATATTTATATTTTTAAGAAATTAAACAATTTAATTTAATTATGACACATATGATGTTGTAATTTCTTAATTAATGAAAGACTCAAATAAATTATATTATAAATATGGAAAAAATAATTTCTGAAATATTTCATACCAAAAATTATTATTTATGGATATATTTTACATTTTTATGGCTTAAAAAATTTATTTCTAACTTATCATGTTGTTATGATACTTTTTAAATTTCACTTAAAAATGGTATTGGAATTGATAGTATTGGAATTTTAAAATATATAATAGCTCATTAAATGTTATAAAATTCCTAAAATATAATATCCAGAAAAATGGATATTATATGTCCCAATATGTCATAATGGCACTTGTTTTAGTCATTTGAAATGTTATTGTAATCACATTAATCAACAATGTGTGAATAACATGTTATCCTTAGTTATTGTTTTTAGATTTTCATTTGATGGAAGAAGATTTTGAAGGAAAAAGTGATGATCAGACACAATTGTTTCATTTCAAGACATTAGAATATTTTTATATATATTGACATAGCTAGGAGTTGAAAACGCATGCCATTATAAGGCCTAGTGTGCCAAAAATTTATTTTTCAATATTTTTAAATATATTTTATATTGTGCGGGAGTAGAATAATAATGAAAATAGTATAACACATAAACCATATATCATATTTGAATTATTAGACCAATGTTGAGTTAAAAATGCAGTTCTTACCCTTGGCGTGACATAAAATGGGTTTGGACGGGGTATTCGGAATCCATGCTCATTGGAGTTATGTTAAATAGATTAATAAAGTATTATATTAATTAATTCATTTATTTTAGACCTAATGGAAATTTTTATAAATATAATGACATGGATATTCACCCAGGCTTACCCTAATTATCACAGGATCAGTCAAGAGTTTCTCCATCAACCATTGTGGTAGAATCACATCTGAGAATGAAAAAATGTCAGATCGATGCAGACTGAGATGCAATGACATCGTTTAATCATTGATGGACCCATTCATTGATGAGGAATGATTCAATATTTAGGTTGGGATAATAAATTAGTGATTCATGCCCTTTTGATTAAATGGATTGAGAATATTGATCCTTGTTCATTGATCAACACCAAATATGGCCAATTGCATGCACCAGTGTATATAAACATAATTATCATCATTTTTTTATAAACTCAAATGCACATTCACGATCATTTTCCATTTATTATTCACCAATTATTCTAAAATCATTGATCTTTTGAATTTATCCCTCATTTTCTTTTCCTTCATGGCTGGTATGACCCCACAGTCTGGGTATGTCATTTTGGAGTGGTACTAAGTCCAATTGGACCCCCCTAGAATCAAGAAACATTCATGTTTGAGGCATATATTTAGGAACCAAGCACAATTTTAAGAAGTTTACTTGGGTTTTATGATCATTTATATGTTTTTTTGTCAATTTATCATTGATAGAAGTAATGTTTCATGCATGTCAATTGATTAAACCACCATGGATCACTCGAAATCATTTTTATGATGAATGATGGCAAGAAAAACTGACCAATGCTTGATATGAAATCCTAGAGTGGATATAGTTCCAAATTCGAAGCATAGAGTTTAGATATGATGCATAGATTGTGTATCTGAATTTCTATATAAAACCAGAATACAGGTTATGTTAAGTGAAGATCACATTGTGTATAGTTCATCCGCTATTGTGTTGAGGTTATTTAGAATGGTAATGTATGACATAGTGTGTTCCTCTACAAAAACTATCGTAGTCTATCCCTCTTGGGAATCACATGTGGATGATCACATGTTTGCGATCTTATCTAATTGTACACATCCAGGTACATGTCTGTGTACCTGAGTAAAAAAACATGGCTATATCACAAGATCATCAACCCATGTGGAGTTACAGGCCATGTACAACTATATATAGACACTAGGTTAGTGCACATACATGATAGTCATGATGTGTCCTAGTAATATGTATATTGGATACACCATGTAGTCCTACTACATGGTAGGTACAACAACATGGGTTTTTAATCTTGTGCTGGATATGAAGATGGACAGGTGGTGGACCGAGACAACATGGGGTGATGGTCTCCTAACACACCATGTACCCAATGTTTCCATTTGTTGAAATGTCCATGTTATGTATCTCCTTTTTTTGAACTCAGATTTTGGACCATGAGTATCCAATCCAATATTTTCATTTCTATACAAAATGACATGGTGCCTACCATTATGTATCTTGAGAAATTATTTGGAATGTTTTGGAATGGCTCTTACCGAGGTGATTCTTGAAAATGTTATAGATCAAGTAGGATCACTAGAGGCATCCTTTGAGTAGATTCACCTAATAGATAGTGAGTATGTCCTCAATAATCAATATAGAACCCCACCCCCTTATCACAACAGGGCAAGATTCATCGACCTCTAGAGTGGACCCCTCATTAGAATGGGTAAGGGTCCACTACAGAAAACTCACTAGTGGAACCCACAAAACATACTAGGTAATTGGTCATCGATGACTATATTTGAACCCCCATGTCTCACTAGGGAGTTGTTTCACAAAAAATAGAGTGGAACCACCACAACCATGGGTGAAAGTACTCAAAAAATTTATTGGAAACCACTATCTACATCTAGATATTTTCCTCATGACACTATAGTAGAAATCTCAATAGCATTGGCATAGGTCATGTACAGATACTCGAGTAGTAGAACCATATATCATAGTTTGGATTGGGTCCAATACATAGAGTTTGTGCACCGTCAACTATACACCACAATGTCGAAGAGGGGTTGGACTTGCACAACTAATTTTTGGAAGACACATGGGATGGTGGGCATCAATGATATACTTATGGAATCATTGGATAAACTTGTTTCTATGATAATTTGTGAGATCTAATTAACTTTATATGCTCATTTGTGTGTGGTGTATGCAACTTCGAGTTCTAACACACACCACAACTACTCAAACTAGCAGATATGAATAGTAATACCAACTTTTTAAAATTTTATAAATTTTATAATTCAAAATTCACTTCATTTTTTGATTAATAATATCAAAATTATCTCAGCGTGAATTTTTTGTATTTTTTTGGAAAAATTTAATATTTGATGAATAGTGAAAAAACAGTAAGTTATAGTTTAAAATCGAATTTTTATTTAAATAATTATTTATTTTATTTAAATTTAAATAAGGTAAAAATAGATACATAATAAATATATATATTCAATTTAATTCATTGGAGTTATTTTTGAAGAATTTTAGATATATAAAAATTTTATTGAACTTGTCACCGTCTTTTACCCACCTCTTAGAAGAATTTACAAATTCATATAAAACATAATTTTACTACATTTCTGAGTAGAATTTTTAAAATCTGAGAGACACGGTTAATATCAAGGAGTAAATTGTGGTTCAATATGTTAAAAATAATTTTTGGTGAATAGTAACTTTTTACTTTTATTTACCACGGTAAAGAGTAAATAGAGTAGTTAAGGGTAAAAATTATATTAATATTACCCTAACACATGTACTAATTCTATTGGACATGTGTATATCGACTAAAAACAACTATATGAATAAAATATTATCATTTAGGTCTACTTGAAATAGATTAGGACATTTATTATTATTTCATTCAAAGAAGAGTTAAAAGAGTTAAAATCAATGCTTAATAAATAAATCATTTTTAATATAGGTTTATACATAAGATAAATTCGATTATGAATATTAATTAAAAAGATAAAAATATTTCTTACATAATGTTATTTTATTTATAATTTTTAGAAATTAAAAAAGTTAATTTATTTATGACACAATTGTGATGCAGTAATTACCTATTAATAAAATATTAAAATAATTGATAACATAAATACCCAAATAAATGTAATTTGAGACTTTTTATGAATTACACAAAATTTATTGGTTAATATGACATGTTAATATATTTTTAATTATGTTTTTCTGATGTTATCATGCTGTTATGATTTTCATAAAAATCAAATACCCAAAAGTGTCAAAATTGACATAATAGAGTTTTCAAAATAAATATTATCTTATTAATTGATTTTAAATTCCAAAAAATCTATTTATCAGAAAAAATACTTATATAATTATATTTTTATCATTAATGGACAACTTGGGGTTCTCTTGAATGTATATGGAGAGTTTATTAACCATATAATATAAAAATATAAAGTGACATGGTAAATGTCAAACTATTTAACTAAGAGTTAAATATAAATGATAAGGTTAATATAGTGACCTTATCCTTTCTAAAATATATTTTTTGATTGGATTTAGGCCCATCCCCACCTTAAATTTTAAATAATATACTTTTAATCATTAAAAACCGAATATGAATTTATCATAAAATAAAATTTCTATATTTTCCAACGGTGCCCCTCACCCCTCTTATAAAAGGGAACTCCACCTTCTCTCTAATTCAAACCATCAAAGCCATTTGGATCAGCCAAACCCTGACCAAATATTCTCTAAAATCCTCTCACGTCAACTTTGTGGCCTTATTTTGATCATAAATAAAACCTATTGATCCCTTTTGATCAAATCAAAATGAAGAACCCGAAGAAGAGGTAATGTTTTCACCACTCTCTTTCATGTTCCTTTCTTCTTCAACGTCTTCTTTATTTTTTATTTCCTTTATAAAATAATAAATCCAGTATCTTCTATATACTGTGAGGTTATTATAAATATGGTACAACCATATTCAGTATTCTATCAATCCTTTGAATGACATCTCACCATACGTATGCACGTATGGCTTACCGTCACCACGTCGTGGTGTAATTGTTATTCAAAACATTATTATATGGATGGGTATGATAGTGATTTGTAATTCATGTAAATAATAAATATAAAATTATAATGATTATGTATATATTATATAACAACCAATTATATATTATTTTAATATCAAATGAATGATATTGTCGCTCGTGCATACGTACAGACTATCGTCTCCATTAACGTGATGAGATTCATTCCCCATCATATCCATTCAAGTATAATACTCATTTTATGATTAATGATAAAGTTAAATTACTTGATATTATTATGGATATGAATAATATACAACCTACCCATAACAAACACTACTTATTATCAAAACATATAAAATATAACAAGTAAGTTAACAACTGAAACAACGATAATACTAAGATATTATTAACAAATAAATGTTTAAATATAATATATGATATCATATTAATGTATATGATTCTTGTATAATATAATAACAATTATTTCACAATTATAAAGGACATAAACCTATTTTCAACCAAGGGAAAGTACATGGTAAGGGTTTATTTCACAATCTCTTCATTATCTGAGGTTGTTTATACGTAATTATCTACTAGGACCTATTTATCATCCACATCCATGTTTCTTAAAAAACGTATTTGAAAACATTCATAATCTTTTAAAGAATATGGGTTACTGTCATTTATACCCTTGTTTGACCTTTTATAAGATGTTTATAAAGTAATATTTTCGTCATTTTCCAAACAAGGTCCTTTTTAACCTTTTTGACAAAATTATGGTAAGAATGTATTTTTTTAACTTATACGGCTGGTGTGGAAATTTTCTATAGTTAAAAACTCGTCGAAGATTCCATTAAAAGCTTATAATAGTATTTTCAAAGAAAATGTTTTATTTTATAATTATGTGACTCTTAAATGATTTCAAAATAGAAATACATATTTCTCTAAAAAAGAGTTTTGATTTCATCTATGTCAACATCCTGTGAAAGATTTCAAGTTTATTTGGAGTTGATTTATTATGATACAAATCTTCCAAATTGTATTGAAGGCTTTGTGAAATGTTTGACGGTGGATGTGCAATTTTTATACCATTCATGATTTATGGTTAATGTATTGATATTTGTTCTTTCTAGTTTTAATTCGAATGTTTAAGATATGTTTAAACCTTTTCATATGAGGAATGTATTGGACTTAGTAAGTGACGGGTGGAGCCCGCTATAGCTCTTTGATGCATCGGTAGGTCTAATGAGACAACTAGATGTGGAATTGGACGAGGACCTTTCCCAATTTGATTTATGGTTTTGGCTGAGGCCTTAATCATTTTTAGACTTCTTGGATGAGGCCTTGACAAAATGTTTCATAATATCCGACATTATACATTCCCTTATTATGGAAATAGTATTGATAGTTCATGTGGTCATTCAACTAGTACAATACCCATGATTATGTTTTATTATGTCATTATTTACTCATCTCATATTCTTTCCATTAAAGTATACATTTTTATTATTGGTAAAGGCTTGTGGTTTCAATTTTTTAGCATACATATTATTTATTTCATTTTCCGCTGTATTACTTACCATTAATGAGCATTTAAGCTCACCCCTCTCTTATGTTTCATTTTCCAATGATATGAAGAATTTAGTTATGAGTGACCTTCTTGCATAATCTAGGAGGGTTGGATGTTTATAATGAATGTTATTTGTTTTGTATTTCTCTTCAACCTGTAAATTTGAACTTATGTATGATTATTATTTCCAATAATACTAAATTGATCGGTCTTTCGAGACATGATTTCCTTGTGATCATGCCAATGTTATGTAATAATGAACTGACTCTGGGTAATTAGTGTTGGGGAATTATAGTTGGTATCATAGAATTTTAGTACAAACCTTGGAAACTGGATTTAGATAAACTCTGATTAGAGCACATAGACCTAAGATAGACTTTGAGGATTTGTATAGAAGAACGTCCTAGAATTTTGGTATTGTAGATATTTTGGGAGTTGTCCATGAAATACATCCCTGTATGGATACGAGCAGTTAGAGGTGGCTCTGGCATAGATATACCTATTGGTGAAACCTGAAAACACCGCTTTGAGATGTACTCGAATGGGAACCGGTGCACAACAATGAGCCTTGTTGCACTCTTGGTTACGACACACCAAGGGGATATGCATAGGATAATTCTCATTTTCTTTACAAACCATTATGAAGGGTTAATGACTATATACTTCCTCAAAGAGAACATTTTTATGATTATGGATTATATCCAAAAATAGTTCAATTTATGTTAAGTGTTTTTCAAGTTTGTTATTATGTATTTCGATTCATAAACTAATCTATTTTTTGACATTATTTAGAAATGGTGCCTAGTGGAATAAATGTAAACCGTATCAATGCACACAATACATGTAAGTTTTTCCCTCATGGTAAAGATAATTATAGTGGAATTGGTGATGCAACTGTTGCTGATCAGCAAATCACCATACTAGGACAACTAACTCAGGTTATGAATAACAACCTTACCCATATGGAGCACCTCGATCCACATCATGGATGATCAATGTTAGAACACTTCATTAGGAAACAACCACCAACATTCAATATGAGTACAAATCACTTAGTAGCTGAGAAATGGATAAATTCCTTGGATAAAATATTCCATGCCTTGGGGAGTAGTGAAAGGTAAAAAGTTATCATGGTAGTTTACCACCTCACTGGATATGCTGATAAGTGGTGTTCATTGATTCAAAACACAAATGAAGATAATGAAGTATCAAATATAGAATTGAGGGAGTTAATGTTGTACCTCTCAAACCCCTTGAGGTTTAATTTTCATGATCACAATCACCCTCTTATGTTTCTAACATTGTTTCAAGTGTTTTTGATTGATAGGAATCAAATCAGGTGGCCAAGGAATTGGGCCAAGATAGAAAGAAGGCAGAACTGGTCTGAAATCCAGACCACCGGCCAGCCGGTGGCACACCAGTGGCCAGCCGGTGGCACCTGCACTCAGAGGTAAGCCACTGCCTCCACACCGGCCAACCGGTGGCCTTGTACCGGCCAGCCGGTGGTACCCAGCCCCAATAGTGAAGGCTACTGTCTCTCCACCGGCCAGCCGGTGGCTCTGGCACCGGTCGACCGGTGGTGCCTGGAAAAGAAGACTCAGCCACTGTCAAGGCACCGGCCAGCCGGTGGCCCTGCACCGGCCAGCCGGTGGACACAGTCAAACTAGCCGTTGGGCTGTTGACCAGCCTGTCCACTTGGCTCCCAACGGCTCCGAAGACCTCTCCAACGGCTCCGAAGCCTCCCCAAGGGTTCCATGCCTATAAATAAAGGCCAAGGAAGCCCCGGACACTAACCGGAACATATACGAAGCCAACGGACATACTTTGGATCAATTGGCCAACCTCCGGCGGACTTCCTCAAAGGAATCCACCTAGCTCCAACAACTTGCACATCCAAGGAGCTCCTTCAAAGAAGCTTGGAAGCGGCCTTCAACATCTCCATCCAATCAAAGGCGCCCAAGGCTTCTCCATTACGGGTTTTATTGTTTTATTCATTTTGAGCTTTAAAATTGGGTTTGTGCCTACAAACCCCAACCCTTTTCTCATCCCCTCTTTCTTTGGGTTCTCACACCACCACTAAGGTGTGAAGAGGTTTTCTCAAGCTTTTCCTTTAAAAGGCTTGTGTCTCGGTGAGCTAGTCTTCACCCGTAAAAAGACTAGTGGGTTCTTGCTTAACCATCAAAAGCAAGTGGGTTCTTGCTAAACCACAAAAAGCAAGCTGTAATAGGTCCTAGTGCTACCTCAAAGCCTAGTGGGTTTCTTGCTAAAACCATTGAAAAGCAAGCGGTAGGAATCTCTCAACGGTTGAGTTGGGAGCGGAGACGTAGGCCGGGTTTTTGGCCGAACTCCGTTATCAATTTTGTGTGTCTTGCCTTCTTTATTTCCGCTGCATCTTTCACTTTGATTTTAATTTGTTAATCAATTTTTTAAAAGGCAATTCACCCCCCCTCTTGCCATCATTCCCCGTTTTTCCGTTCATCGGGGTTTCTTCCGACCCAACAGTTAAAAGATATTTTCATAGAAAAATATTTTCCTCGTGACCATCGAGATGATATAGAAAGACAACTTTTGAGTCTGAGGCACAAGGGGGATGAAAATGTCGCTAAGTATGAGGATAACATTACAAGGTTAGTGAGGCATGCTGCAGATTATATACGTACCCCAAGAAGTAAGATTTATCATTTCTTTTATGGGTTAAAAACATTTCCCCGTCAAGCATTAGTATCATAATCCTTATCATCATACGAAGATGTTGTCTCATGTGCTATCAAGATAGAAAAGGAATTCTCTAAATATTATGATATTAAATAAAAGCAAGAGAAGAAGAGATCTACTGAACACTCTAGGAATGGAAATAAGGATACATGGAAGAAAGGATGAATTGAATTCCACCATGTGATAATTGCGTGAGGAATCACCCTTGTGCCTGTCTAAAAGGAAAAGAAGTATGCTACAAATGTGATAGAAAGGTCATCTAGATGGTGATTGTAAAGGAAAGAAAGACTCTACCAACGTTCAATGCTACAATTTAAGAGAGATGGTACATTATGCAAATGAATTGCCTAATCCTTAGGGAATCATTCCTCAGAAATGGCCAAGGGATCACGTCCATGCTTTTTCAATCACTACTGCTACGTTTGAAGCCCAGAAATACGTGGTGGCATGCAATTTAATGGTTTCCTCAAGTTTAAGAAATGAATTATTTGATTCTGGATTATCACATTGTTTCATATCTTCCCAGTTTGCTGTGAAAATCTGATATTTCCAATTTTATTGAACAAGGGAGTTGTCAGTTAAAACTCCAAAGGGAAGTATCATTGCTACAAAATTCTGTGGATCTGTTCCCATTATTGAAAATAAATGTTCTTTCACTGCTGATCTCATCATCATACCCATGACTTAATTTGATATAATCCTCGATATGGATTGGATTTCAGACTATGATGCAATAATATATTATAAGAAGAAGTAGGATACGATTTTTGATGATGAGGATAAAGAACGCCTTATATTTAGAGCAGAATCTTCACCACCTGATTCTTATCTAGATCCACCCCCAGTAGCTCAACTAAATTCAATTATCTGTGAAGAAGATAATGAAATAACTATTGGTGAGGAAAGGAATGATCATATAGATAATGTACCTATTTTGAGAGAATATGTTGATGTGTTTTTGGAAGATTTACCTAGACATCATCAAGAACAAGAAATTGAGTTTTCCATTGATTTAATTCATGGTTCAAGGGCCATATCGAAGACCCCTTATAGAATGGCCCTTTTTTAATTATTTGAACTAAAGAAATAACTTGATTAATTGAGTAATAATGGATTTATTCACCGTTGTATTTCTCCATGGGGAGCCCCTATCCTTTTTGTTAATAAGAAAGATCGATCTATGAGGTTTTGTACCGACTACAGGTAAATCAATGCTATAACAATAAAGAAAAAATATCCCCTACCTCACGTTGATGTTTTATTTGATCATCCATGGAGATCAATTATTTTCAAATATTGACCTTCGATTTGGATACCATCAGTTGTGTGTGAGGAAGGAAGACATTCCGAAGACAACATTTCATACCTGGTACGAGCATTACGAGTTTACAGTAATGCCTACTGGATTGACTAATGCACCCTCTGTATTCATGGATCTAATGAATATATTTTCAAGGAATATCTCGATGATTTTGTGGTGGTATTTATTGATGATATCTTGGTATATTCTAAAAGCTACTAAGATCCTGAAAATCACTTGCGCATTATCCTGAAGTCTCTGAGAAGACATGAATTATATGGGATGTTTAGCAATTGTGAATTCTGGCTTCAGGAGATTTATTTTCTTGGCCATATTTTCTTTGATGATGGAATCTCTGTTGATCCTTCCAGGACCAAGGAAATCCATGAATGGCCTACACCGACGAGTATAACTGAGGTACACAGTTTTATTGGTTTAGAATGTTATTATCGACATTTCATCCAGAACATTGCCCGATTAGCTAACCCAATATCGAAGCTCACACGTAAAGGGGTTAAATTTGTTTAGACAAAATAGTGTGAAGAATTTTTTGAAGAAATGAAGATAAGATTAGTCAATTATATTATTCTGAATCTGCCATCAAGAAATGACAGGTTTGTTATTTATAGTGATGCATCGAAGAAAGGACTTGGGTGTGTCCTAATGCAGAATGATAGAGTTATTGCCTATGTATCATTACAGTTGAAAATTCATAAAAAAAACTATCCTACTCGTGATCTTGAGTTAGTTTCTGTAATATTTTCTTTGATGATTTGGAGACATAATCTCTATGGTGAAAATTTTTAGATTTATACTGATCACAAGAGTTTGATGTATACATTCTCATAGAAAGAACTCAACATGAGGAAAAGGAGATGGCTTGAGCTACTCAAAGATTATGATTGTATGATACACTACCACCCGGGGAAGGAAAATAAGGTGGCAGATGCATTGAGCAGAAAGGATCAGGGATTTTTGAAAAATATGAGATTTGAAAAGGATCCTATATGCATGGATCTAGTATGGATGGATATAGGAATCACTATGGAAGGTGAAACCTCATACTTTTTCAAATGGTTGCCGATCCATCTTTACTAGAAAGGATAAATAGTTCCCAAACCAGTGATGAAGAGTTTCAAAAGATGATTAAAGCTTTGAATGATGGGACATTGAGTGACTACGTGTATGAAGATGGAATTATGAAATTTGGGAAGAGACGTTGTGATCACAATATACCTTATATAAAAAGAGAGTTGTTGGACGATTCTTATAGTTCCAGTTTCTCTATACACCATGGGAGCACCAAAATATATAGAGATTTGAAAGAACATTTTTGGTGGGATAACATGAAGAGGGAGATTGCTGATTTTGAGACAAGATGTATGGTTTGTCAACAAGTGAATGCTGGAAGGAAAAAACCTGGAAGAGTCATGCAACCCCTTCACATACCTAAGGGGAAATGGGATAATATTACAATGGACTTTATCATGGGAATACAAAAGAATACTTGAAAGAACGATGCAATATGGGTCATTGATTATTGTCTAACCAAGTCAGCACATTTTCTTGCTATAATGGAAGATTTACAACTCGAACGCTTAGTAAGACTATATATTAATGATGTTGTGAGGCTTCATGGATTACCCATATCAATTGTTACGGATCATGATTGTAACACCCCAGGTAAATAAAGAATATGACATTTTTATATTTATATATATTTGTGAATAATATATTAATATTACTTTAAATGGGATGCTATTCTCGATGGCGTACCCAATACGCAACAACGAGTTTTTTGGGAATCTTACGTTGCACTCTAATAATAAAATAATATTATTTTAAATGGTAGTTAATTCCTAGCCATTGTAATGGAGGGAATGAACAGAACTAACTACAAAATGATTATATATGTTTATCAAATATTTTTACTTATTACAATAAATTTTAGAGGATTAAAAATGCGAATGAATCCAATTTTAAGCGCAAACATTCTAATATTATTTAAAAGGTCGATTAACCGCCTTTTGATGGAAAACCTCTTTTAAAACAACATTTTGAAAATTTAATGTGTTATATTTGAAAAAATAGAATTCTTCATTAGAACCGGGACCTCAAAATTTACTTTGTGTAAATTTTTGGTATTTTTCCGATAAAGTTCATTTTTAATGAATAGTGAAAAATGTTGTATTTTAATTCAAAACCACTTTTTAATCTAATTTATTTATAAGATTAGATTATCTTTTGAATTGGTTTTAAAGGGATTTTAGAATATAGTTTTACCATTTAATCCAATAGGGGTCTTTGGAATTAATTTCATCTTGAAATTGGACTTAAACTAGTATCAATCTTTTGATACTTATTGTTTCATAAAAACACGCTATTTGTTTTGACAGTGGGAATTAATTATTCAATTAATTAATGAAACTTATATGTATTGAATTTTGTAAAATAGACATAATTTTTGAATTCGGAATATCAAATATAGCTTAGGGTGAATTTTTGATAATTTTCTGATAAACTTCAATTTTTGATGAATAGTGAAACCACTAAGTGGTACTTATAAAAACTGATTTTCCATTTAAATGAAATTTTGCCATCATTGTGTTTTGAATTTCAAAAATCTGACATATATGGTTTTAATTAAGAAGTAAAATGTGGTTCAATGGGATTAATATATTTTTTTGATGAATAGTAACTTATTAAGTTTTTAATCGCGATTAGAGATAATTAATGTAGTTTAAGGTAAGAATAATATTTTAATAAAATGAAATGACCTATACACATGTCCTACCATAATTGGATGAGTCATGGACGACCAAGAAAATCCATGGGTCATCTTGGGGACCCCATGGAGCCATTTTGGTTGGAAAATGACATAAATACATTTTTATTTAATGTTAAAGTAAAAATGACACAAACATGAGATGTTTTACTTAAAAAACTTTACATGGGGTTATTAAAGTCACAATTATGACTATATATATTCATTGGAAATCTAAAAAGATTTCCTACATCATTATATTTTTTTTATAATTTTTAGACATTAAATAAATAAAATTATTTATGACGTCATAATGATGCAGCGATTACCTCATTAATAAAGGATTTAAATAAAATGAAAAGATAATGTAAACTATATGACCTAAAAATGTCCAAAACCTATTGGATTGGTGGATTTCTAAAAATTATCATTTTATAATAGAATTATATAAATTTGGGACCTTTTAAATCTGAAACTCATTTTCAATTAAAGTAGCATTTCTTTACTTTCCAAGAGTGCCACCCTCTCCTCTTATAAAAGGCCCCCACCTCTACCTCCTTACCCACACTTCCAAAGCCTTTGGCTCGGCCAAACCCTATCCATTTTGTATCTCCACATCCCTATCTTACTCCTTGAAGCCTCACTTTGGGCATAAGTCTTCCCAAGGAAGCCTTTGAGCTCAAACTAAAGGGAGTTACCCGATTTTAAGGTAATGTCTTCACTTGTGTTATTTTGTTTTATTTTGCTTCTCCGACCACCTAAACTCTTTTTATTCATTTCTATTGTAACAAATACAGTATCTCCAATATACTAGGATGTTATTATAAGAATATTTATAGCTAAACCTACACACATATACATCTAATGGTTAACAAACATACTATTTCTGTGGATGGCGAATTTCTGCCCCACGAAACGATGATTGTTCAACACTCATATAACACCCTCAAAGGGGGCCATTAAGATTTCACTATATTTATATATTATATATAATATTTTTATTTTTTCCTTAAGCTTATGTATTTTTCATTTTGGTCATACCTTTATGGTTTCCATTATGGGTAAACTCGATATCTTCATTTAAGGAAGTGCGGACTACTGCCCCCTCAAAGTGATTTGATTCGTTAATAACATATGTGGGAAGTATAAAGGATGGAGTTATGATATTATATATGATATTAAACTGGAATTATAATATACCTTTATATCATTATTATTCCATTTCATAAAATACGAAATAGAAATGGAAGCAGCGTTAATGCGTACGTACGGCTTACCGTCTCCATGAACGGTGCATTTCATTTCTTATCCCCAAATATAATGTAGTATTATAAGTAAATATATACATTGGATATATATGATGTATGTTACATATAAATGATGAATATAATTATGGAATTAAAATATACATACCTCTCATTTAGTTTTAATTCCATTAATATGACATAGAAATGAAAGTAGCGTTCATGCGTACGTACGGATTACCGTCTCCATGAACGGTGCATTTCATTTCTTACCTCTAAATGATTATGTAATATTATAAATACATGTATATTCTGGATATATATGATATATATGATATCCAAATCATTAATATCATTTTTGATATAATGAACCTTTGACCACATGAACAACATGTAATTGTAAGAAGTCCACTTTCGACTTAAGAACCAAATATCGACAAAACAAAAATTATTAACATAAATGATTACATAATGTTTATAACATGGAAATAAGTGATATAAAAGCAATAATGAACTTGAAAAAGGTTCTTAAAAAAGTAGAAATTAACTCAATTTTATTATTCAAGACGTTAAATAACGATCGAGTCAAGTCAGACCCGAGGTAAGGGATCCTACTCCTCTCTTTTCTTTTTAAGTACACTCCTTTATGTAATTCCTTTTAATGGTCATATTTCTTGTTATTGGGATATTATTTTATGTTAATCTTTCTGTAATTTTTATTTTCATATGATGAGAGACCCTATTCTCTCTCATCAATCCATTTTGGATGTTTTGAGTGGCACCGTTAAGCTGCCGAATTTTCGTAAGAGATGCTACTCATCTCTTTATTTTTAAGTACACTATTTTATGTCAATTTTTTAAGATGTAAGTTCTTTTATATTCCTCATTCTGTACTTTTTGTGTTTATATTATTAGAGACCCTATTTGATATCATAAATCCATTTTTGTAAGTTTTAAGTGGCACCGTTAGGCTGCCGAGTCTTCGTAAGGGATTTTTCATCTCACTTTTATTCCCATGATATTTATGCTACATTTTCCACAATTTCCTTTGAGTGGTGTATTTACTGCCCATTATTTTACTCATTGTGTAATATAATTTAATTTATGAGTATTTACATCAATTTTGTATTTTCCTTCTATCACGGGGTATATGTTTCGAAAGATACCCATGTCTGTAAGAGAAACTTTCACCCTTTTTTTTAAAAAGACTTCTTTTGTTATGTATTTTAAGTCACATAATATTATGTTAGGATATCTTCTTCTATATCCTTATTGATTTAAATTTTATGTCCATTTGATGGGATACTCTTTTTATCTCTCATCAACTCTTTTTATTAACTTTGAAGTGACGCCGTTAGGTGGTCGAATTTTTGCAAGGGAACTTCTTAACCCAATTTTGATTCTTTGGGATAAACGTGTACTCCATGAATATTTCATACTATGAATATGTGTGAATGTCCTCTTATTGTTTAACACTTAATATCCACTTATATTTTGTGTATTCGTTTGTCACACATAATTATGTAATTGATTTATCCTTAATCCAAGGACACCGTCTTTGTATGGGACTTCATCTCAATATCCATTCATTGAGGCATATTTTGTTTTATACACAATAGGATTTTATACGGTGTATAAAACACTTTGAATTTTACATTTATCAAAAATGAAACTTTTTATACGAAGCGTTTTTCTAAACGACAAAAGGGAATTTTTTTGTCGTACTTATGCGGCGACAATGAATTCTCCGCCGCCATGACCATTATTTGAGTTTCGGCTTCCTCTACAAGCCATACCTTTTTTTAAGATAAAATAAATACCATGTTTTACTTTTCCATTATTTTGGTATTAAAAATGGTTTTCATAATGTTTTTATATCAATGTGTTGTATTGATATCTTTTGATTGAAAAGTGGAAATGTTATGTTTCCTTTATGCATGTTTTATGTGATACGATTATGTTATGGTTCTTGGGCATTATTATGAAGACGGGTGGTTTTGTGATAAACTAAGGGCGGGTGAGCCTGATATAGCTCTCCAATGCATTGGGTAACGTGATGGAGTGAAACGTTAAGTTTTATCCAAAGAGAATTAGGGAATAAACTGTGGCGGGTATTCCAAACGTAACCAAGAGGGTTACTCCCTATGTAAGAATGTTATGAATGCCTCAAGTTACCTTTTATGTCTTAGGATTTCTATGATTTATTCATGATTTTATGAGGTATGTTAATGTTCTTATGTTTTATGGGTAAAGTATGATTTCATTCTTATGTATACATGTACTCATGTTTCCTTTCCATATTTTTATATCCCTTACTGAGCTTTTTATGCTCATCTGATGTTTTTGAAATGTTTTTCACAGGTCAAGGGAAGGTTACATGATATGATGATAGTTTCAAGGAATTGTCATGAAAGAATCCATGTTTTATTTTAAATATGTTTCCGTTGATGGGAAAAATGAATACTATATTTTATGTAACCACTTTGTTTAAATGTGGAATGTAATGCAAGTTTTATGATCTAATTCTCTAAAACTCTAAACCTGAAATGATCCTCAATATGTAATCTTGTAATAACTCGAGATTATGTAAGGTTTAAGGCTGGGGCCTTATAGTTGGTATCAGAGGTCATTTTAGATAACTTTAGAGGTCAGGGTATTCTCTAAGAACAAGTGACATTACCATAATTGTTAGGATTTCAGAAAGAGTCCTTGTTTTAGATAAAGTGAATGAGTAAGTATATCTTAGTGTTTACCTTCCTCATTAGTACATGGTGGTTTTGTTGATATACTCACACTGACATTTCTATTTTTGGTGAATGGATGGATCTAGCAGGCACCAAAGAGACAACAGGTTTGAAGGAAACTATGGTGGTTCTCTGATTATGATACTAGATTAAATGGGGGATTCAATGAGGAAACTCTTGGTTGTTCTAAACCAACTATCAAGGAGTCATGATCAACCACTTGAACCTTGGTATGATCTGTAATGCATCATGTACGAGATGACCAATCGATGTGGAAGTTCAGGTAATAATTATAAAGGTAACCATTAGATTTTATATGATCCTTACTTTTGAGGTAATTATGGGTTATTATATGATATGATGGAAAATGAAAGGCATGAGATAAAATTGAGGTTAAAATATGTTATGATCATTTTTTAAGATTTTATCTCGTTTTGGGGAATGTTTTAAGAATTATATAGTTTTGGAAAAAGTACAACACGCAAACCGTGTGACAACTCGTCGCGTCGGACAAAGCTGCAGGAATCGAACCCACAACCAAAGTGCGACTGGTATTTATCGCCTACCACTGGACTACGTGAATTCCCTGGTTAGTTTGACTAATGATTTTTAGTTAGATGATTTTAGGAATCAAGAGTTGTTTATTTTGGGTTATCTATGGAAATGATTAACCTATCATCGAGGATATGTGATTAGGTTAACTACATTTCAATATGAGAATTTAAGAGAAACAGATGTTATTGAGAGATAAATGTTAATTTGTACCTTGGAAGACTATGTGACTAAATCCTTAAAATATTTGGGTTTCAATCTTAGTTTTCTTTACTTTGAAGAATTTTATGGACAAATTGTTTATCGGATGGTCCTTGTTGAACTTTGGGTTTTTTTAGACAAATTTTGGAGATTAAGAATAGATTTCCTTTTTATAAAGGGTTATCCTTTTCTGGATTATCTAATCTTGTACTAACATTTTTGGTTTTGGTTTTGGTTAGAGTCTAAGGACATGTGATGTATATAGTTCTCTTTTGCGGTTTAGTTGATTCTCTGGAAGTTGATTATAGTACACTTAATGTGAACAAGTCTTCCTAAATACTCGTCTTTTGGGGAAAGTATGAGTTTGTGTAAGAAATATAGTAAAAGTTGAAAGTCAACATGACAAGTAAGTATGTTTCCGAAAGATCAAAAATAAATTCCTCAAGGAAGAGTAACATAAAAAAAATGTTGTCTATTAACTTTTCCTACTGGGTAATCGAATACCGTTTAACCCATCACAAGTTTGTGATTTTCTTATGGTTAACTTTCTCCTAGACATGTTTTCTATCACACTCCATCATAACATGACCCTATGTTTTCTCCTCCATGTCCATGTTTTCCTACATGGAATACTAGTATGGTTTAACTCAGTTGACCTCTGTACTTATCTTTCTTTATTTTAAAGTGATTGTTTTACCGACTCTTGTTCTGATGTGGGACTTTCAAGGATGCTTCCAAGCTCAATTTTAAAATTGTGAGGACACAATTCCCAAATGGGGGGAAGGATATAACACCCTAGGTAAATAAATAATATGACATTTTTATATTTATCTACATTTTTGAATAAAATATTAATATTACTTTAAAGTGGATGCTATGCTCGATGGCGTATCCAATACGCAACAACGAGTTTCTTAGTAATCTTACGTTTCACTCTAATAATAAAATAATATTATTTTAAATGGTAGTTAACGCCTAGCCGTTGTAATGGCGGGAATGAAGAGAACTAACTACAAAATTATTATATATGTTTGTCAAATATTTTTACTTTTTACAATAAATGATAGAGGATTAAGAATGCGAATTAATCCAATTTTAAGCGTAAACATTCTAATATTCCTTAAATGGTCGATTAACCGCCTTTTGATGGAAAACATCTTTTAAAACCAAATTTTCACAATTTTATGTGTTATATTTGAAAAAATAAAATATTTCTTTGGAATTGAGACATCAAAATTTACTTTGTGTAAATTTTCGGTATTTTTCCGATAAAGTTCATTTTTTAATGAATAGTAAAAAATGTTGTATTTTAATTCAAAACCACTTTTTAATATAATTTATTTATATGAATAGATTATCTTTTGAATTGGTTTTAAAGTGATGTTAGAATATATTTTTTCCATTTAATCCAATAGGGGTCATTGGAATTAATTTAATCTTGAAATTGGACTTAAACTAGTGTCAATCTTTTGATACTTATTGTTTAATAAAAACACGCTATTTGTTTTGACAGCGGGAATTAATTATTAAATTAATTAATTCCACTTATATGTTTTTAATTTTGTAAAATAGACATAATTTTTGAATTTGGAATATCAAATATAGCTTAGGGTGAATTTTTTGTAATTTTTGATAAACTTCAATTTTTGATGAATAGTGAAACCACTAAGTGGTACTTATAAAAACTGATTTTCCGTTTAAATGAAATTTTTCCATCTTTGTGTTTTGAATTTAACAAATATGACATACATGGTATTCATTAAGAAGTAAAATGTTGTCAATGGGATTAAAATATATTTTGGTGAATAGTAACTTATTAAGTTTTTAATGGCGATTAGAGGTAATTAGTGTAGTTTAAGGTAACAATAATGTTTTAATAAAATGAAATGACCTAGAAACATGTCCTACACTAATTTAATGAGTCATGGCCGACCAATAAAATCCATGGGTCAACTTGGGGACCCCATGGAGCCACTTTGTTTTGAAAATGACATAAATACCTTTTATTTAATGTTAAAGTAAAAAAATAAACAAACATGAGATGTTTTACTAAAAAAAATTTACATGGGGTTAAACAGGTCAAATTTTTAACTATAAATAGTCATTGGAAATATAAAACGATTTCCTAAATCAAGATAGTTTTTTTATAATTTTTAGACATTAAATAAATAAAATAATTTATGACATCATAATGATGCAGCGATTACCTCATTAATAAAGGATTTATATAAAATGAAAAGATAATGTAAAATATATGACCTACACATGTCCAAAACCTATTGGATTGGTGGATTTCTAAACATTATCACCTTATAATATAATTATATCAATGTGGGACCTTTTAAATCCGAAACTCATTTTCAAATAAAGTAACATTTCTTTACTTTCTAAGAGTGCCCCTCCTCTCCTCTTATAAAAGGCCCCCACCTCTACCTCCTTACCAACACTTCCAAAGCCTTTGGCTCGGCCAAGAACTACCCATTTTCTCTCTCCACATCCCTCTATTACTCATTTAAGCCTCAATTTGGGCAGAAGTCTTCCCAAGTAAGCCTTTGAGCTCAAACCAAAGGAAGTTACCCGATTTTAAGGTAATGTCTTTACTTGTGTTCTTTTGTTTTATTTTTCTTCTCCTACCCCCTAAACACTTTTTATTAATTTATTTTGTAACAACTACAGTATATTAAATATACTAGGATGTTGTTATAAGAATCATTCGAGCTAAACCTACACACACCTACATCTAATTGTTACAGAACATACTGTTTCTGTGGATGGCGAATTTCTGCCTCACGAAACGATGATTGTTCAACACTCATATAACACCCTCAACGGTGGACATTAAGATGTCACTATATTTATATATTATATATAATATGTTTATGTTTTTCTTTAAGCTTCTGTATTTTTCATTTTGGGCATACCTTTATGGTTTTCATTATGGGTAAACGCGATATCTTCATTTAAGGAAGTGCAGACTACCGCCCCCTCAAAGTGATTTGATTCGTTAATAGCATATGTGGGACGTATAAAGGATGGAGTTATGATGTTATATATGATATTAAACTGTAATTATAATATACCTTTATATCATTATTATTCCATTTCATAAAATATGAAATAGAAATGGAAGCATCGTTCATGCGTACGTATGGCTTACCGTCTCCATGAACGGTGCATTTCATTTCTTATCCCCAAATATAATGTACTATTATAAGTACATATATACATTGGATATATATGATTTTTGTTAAATCTAAATGATTAATATAATTATGGAATTAAAATATACATACCTCTCATTTAGTTTTAATTCCATTAATATGACATAGAAATGAAAGTAGCATTCATGCGTACGTACGGCTTACCGTCTCCATGAACGGTGCATTTCTTTTCTTACCTTTAAATGATTATGTAATATTATAGATACATTTATATTCTGGATATATATGATATATTTTATATCCAAATCATTAATATCATTCTGGATATAATGAACCTTTGACCACACGAACAACATGTAATTGTAAGAAGTCCATTTTCGACTTAAGAACCAAATATCGACAAAACAACCATTATTGACATAAATGATTACATAATGTTTATAACATGGAAATAAGTGATATAAAAGGAATAATGAACTTGAAAAAGGTTCTTAAAAATTAGAAATTAACTCAAGTTTATTATTCAGGTTGTTAAAGAACGATCGAGTCATGTCGGACCCGAGGTAAGCGATCCTACTCCTCTCTTTCTTTTTAAGTACACTCCTTTATGTCAATCCTTTTAAAGCTCATATTTTTTGTTATTGGGATATTATTTTATATTAATTTTACTGTAATTTTTATTTTCATATTATGAGAGAACCCATTCTCTCTCATCAATCCATTTTGGATGTTTTGAGTGGCACCGTTAGCCTGCCGAATTTTCGTAAGAGATCATACTCCTCTCTTTCTTTTTAAGTACTCTCTTTTATGTCATTTTTTTAAGATCATCTTTCTTATGTTTTGGGATGTTCTTTTATATTCTTCATACTTTACTTTTTATATTTATATTATGAGAGACCCTATTTGTCCTCATAAATTCATTTTTGTAAGTTTTATGTTGCGCCCTTAGGCTGTCGAGTTTTCGTAAGTGATTTTTCATCTCACATGTATTCCCATGAGATTTATGCTAAATTTTCCACATTTTCCATTGAGTGGTGTATTTAATGCCCATTATTTTACTCATTGTGTAATATAATTTAATTTATGAGTATTTAAATCAATTATTTGTTGTCCTTCTTTCACGGGGTGTATGTTTCAAAAGATACCCATGTGAGTAATGGAACCTTTCACCATCTTTTTTTTAAAGACTTCTTTTGTAATGTATTTTAATTCACATAATATTATGTTGGGATATGTTCTTATATATCCTTATTGATTTAAATTTTATTTCCAAGTGATGAGATACACTTTTTATCTCTCATCAACTCTTTTTCTGAATTTTGAAGTGACACCGTTAGGCGGTCGAATTTTTCAAGGGAACTTCTTAACCAAATTTTGATTCTTTGGGATAACCTTGTACTCCTTTAATATGTCATAATATGAATATGTGTGAATGTCCTCTGATTGTTTTACACTTAATATCCACTTATATTTGGTGTATTCATTTGTCAGAGATAATTATGTAATTGATATATCCTTAATCCAAGGATATCGTCTTTGTATGGGACTTCGTCTCAATCTCCATTCATTGAGGCATATTTTGTTTTATACAAAACCTTCTTTTATATGGTGTATAAAACCCTTTGAATTTTATGTTTATCCAAAATGAATCTTCGTTATAAGAAGTGTTTTACTAAAAGACAATAGGGAATGTTTTTTTCGTACGTATGCAGCGACAATGACTTCTTCGCCGCTGTGACCATTATTTGAGTTTCGGCTTCTTCTACAAGCCATACCTTTTTTTAAGAAAAAAATAAATACCATGTTTTACTATTCCTTTATTTTAGTATTAAAAAGGGTTTTCATAATGTTTTTATATCAATGTGTTGTATTGATATCTTCTGATTGAAAAGTGGAAATGTTATGTTTCCTTTATGCATGTTTTATGTGATATGATTATGTTATGGTTCTTGGAAATTATTATGAAGACAGGTGGTTCTATGATAAACTAAGGGAGGCTGAGCCTGATATAGATCTCCAATGCATTGGGTAACGCGAAGGAGTGAAACGTTAAGGTTTCTCTGAAGATATTTAAGGAATATACTGTGGTGGGTATTCCAAATGTAACCAAGAGGGTTACTCCCAAAGTAAGAATGTTATGAATTCTTCAAGTTACCTTTTATGTCTTATGATTTCTATGATTTATTCGTGATTTTATGAGGTATGTTAAAGTTCTTATGTTTCATATGTAAAGTATGATTTCATTCTTATGTATACATGTACTCATGTTTCCTTTCCATATTTTTATACCCCTTACTGTGCTTTTTATGCTCATCCCATGTTTTTGAAATTTTTTTCACAGGTCAAGGGATGGGTACATGATATGATGATAGTGTTAAGGAAGTTTCATGAAATAATCCATGGTTTATTTTAAATATGTTTCCGTTGATGGGAAAAATGAATACTATCTTATATGTAACCACTTTGTTTAAATGTGGAATGTAATGGAACTTTTATTATCTAATTATCTAAAACTCTAAACCTGAAAAGATCCTTAATATGTAATCTTGTAATAACTCAAGATTAAGTAAGGTTTAAGGCTGGGGCCTTATAATGATCCCATTTTTACATCAAGATTCTGGAAAAGTCTTCAGAATACCCTGGATACTGAACTCTGTTTGAGCACTGCCTACCACCCCCAAACTGATAGAAAATTATAACTGACTATTAAAACCTTATAAGACATGTTGAGATATTTCTCACATGAATTTCAGGTTATGTGGCATCAATATTTACCTATGGTGGAATTTTCCTATAAAAATAGCTAATATTCAAGTATTCACATGGAACCATATGAACCGTTATACGGAAAGCGATGTCGCACACCAACCTGTTGGGATGACGTTGGTGAAAAAAACTTTTAGGCACAAAATAAATGGAGGAAATTATGGAAAAGGAGAAGGTAATCCAAAACCACATCAATGCAGCTCAAAATAGGACGAAGAGCTATGCCGATAACTGAAGAAAGGCTATGGAATTTCATGTAGGATATCATGTTTTCTTGAAGGTGTCTCCATGGAAGGGAGTTATACATTTCTGTAAGAATGGTAAATTGAGTCCAAGGTACATAGGACCTTTCGAAATTATAGAACAATTTGGGGTAGTAGCTTACCATTTGGAAATACCGCCAAGTCTCTCCAAGGGTCACGATGTGTTCCACATATCACTGTTTAGAATATACATGCCTGGCCCAACACATGTACTTACTTATGAGAAATTATAAATGGAACCTGATATGTCTTATTGCGAAAATCCCGTCAGGATTCTTGGTACAAGAGAACAAGTGCTGAGAAACTGGACGAATCGTTTGGTAAAATTCATATGGAGAAACCATAAGATGGAAGAGGCAACGTGGGAACCCGAGGAACTTATGATGAAGAACCACCCGAGTCTTTTCATGTGGTAGTATTCTAGAAATTTCAAGGAAGAAATTATTTTACGGAGGGGAGAATGTAAAACCCCAAGCTTCCACGATACGCTTCTCTTTGAATAATACAATAGCGTGTGTTGTATGCGACATCGAGTTCTAAAACACACCACAACCAATGAAACTAGATATTATGAATAGTAATATACACCTTTTGAATGTATATAAATTTTATCTTTTAAAATGGACTTCATTTTTGTATTCGTAATATCGAAATTATCTTAGGGTAAATTTTGGGTATTTTTCTGAAAACATTCAATTTTTTATGAATAGCGAAAAATCAATGAGTTATAGTTTAAAACTAAATTTTTATTTAAATAATTATTTATTTTATTTAAATTTAATTAAAGTCAAAATAGATACATAATACATATATAATTTCAATGTAATTTATTGGAGATAGTTTGGAATAATTTTAGATATATAAAAATTTTATTGAACTTTTCATCGTCATTTACCCAACTCCTAGGAGAATTTGGAAATTCAAATAAAACATTATTTTACTTATTCTGTGAGTGGAATTTTGAAAATCTGTGAGACACGGTTAATATCAATATGTAAAATGTGGTTCAATAAGATAAAAGTAATTTTTTATGAATAGTTACTTTTTACTTTTTTTTAACACGTTTAAAAGAAAATAGGGTAATTAATGGAAAAAATGATATTAATATTACCCTAACACTTGTCTTAATTCTATTTGACAAGAGTATCTCGACAAAAAACAACCTTATAAATAAAATATTAACATTTAGGTCCACATGGATTATATTACAAAATTTATTATTATTTAAATCAATGAAGAGTTAAAAGTGTTAAAATCAATGTTTAATAACGAAATTTTTTTTAATATAGGGTTATACATAAGATAAATTCGATTATAAATATTTATTAGAAAGAAAAATATATTTCCTACATAATGGAATTTTATTTATAATTGCTAGACAAAAAAAATATAATTTATTTATGACACAATAGTGATTAAGTAATTACCTAATTAATGAGATATTAAAATAATTTAAAATATAAATACACAAATAAATTTAATTTAAGACTTTTTAGGAATTCCAATAAATTTATAGGTTAATATGACATGTTAGTATTGATTTAATTATATTTTTTATAAGTAATAATTCTGTTATGATTTTTAGAAAAATCAAATACCAAATAGTGTCAAAATTGACATAAAAGAGTTTTTAAACCAAATATTATATTATTAATTGATATTAAATTCCTAAAAATCTATGGTTTGACCAATAATTTTATATAATGATAGGTGTATCATTAATAAACAACTTGGGGTTCTCTTGGTTGTATATTGTATGTTTATTAACAATATATTATAATAATACAAATAGTCATTGTAAATGTCAAACTATTTAACTAAGAGTTAAATATAAATGATATGGTTAATATAGTGACCCAAACCAAACTAAAATCTATTAGTTTAAAGGATTTAGACCCATCCCCACATTAAATTTTATATAATCCACTTTGGAGACATTAAAAACTGAATATCAATTTATTATAAAATAATATTTCTAGCTTTTCCAAAGGTGCCCCTCACCCCTCTTATAAAAGGGCACTCCAACTTCTCTCTAATTCACACCTTCAAACCATTTGTCTCAGACAATCCCGGCCCAAAAATTCTATCAACATTCATCACTTCAACTTAGAGGCCTTAGTTTTATTATAAATTCATCCTATAGATCCCTTGTGATCAAATCAAAAGGAAGAAACTGAATAAGAGGTAATGTTTTCACCACCCTCTTCCATGTTCCTTTCTTCATCAACTTCTTCATTATTTTCTATTTCCATTATAAAACAATAAATCATGTATCCTATATATATCGTGATGTTATTATAAATATGGTATAACCATATTCAGTATTCTATCCATACTTTGAATGACATGTCACTATATGTGCATACGTACGGCTTACCATCTCCACGTCTTAGTGTAATTGTTATTCAAAACATTATTATTTGGATGGGTATGATAGTGATGTTTAATTCATGTAAATAATTAATATAACATGATAATTATTCTTCATATATGATATAACATCCAATTATATATTATTTTAAAATCAAAAGAATGATATTTTCGCTCGTGCGTATGTACGGGCTACCGTCTCCACGAATGCGATTAGATTCATTCCCCATCGTATCCATTCAAGTATAATTATCATTTGATGAATAAAAAGAATGTTTAAGGGAATTATATAATTATGGATATGAATAAGATATAACCTATCAATAAAAAACAATACTTATGTAACAAAACATATAAAAGAAAATGAGTTAGTTAACTCCTGAAACGATGATACTACTAAGATATTATTAACAAGGAAATGTTAAAAGATCATATATAATATAATATTAATGTATATGATTCTTGTATAATTTAATTACAATTATTTCATCATTATACAGGAGGTAAACCTTCCATCAAACAAGGAAATGTACAAGGTAAGGGTTTATTTCACAATCTCTTCATTATCCGAGGTTGTTTAGACGTAATTATCTACTAGGACCTATTTATCATCCACATCCATGTTTTGTAAAAATGTATTTCAAAGCAGTATTACTATTTTATAGAATATGGGTTAAATTCATTTATAACCTTTTTTGAATTTTTATAAGAATTTTATAAAGGAATCATTCCGTCGTTTTCAAAACAAGGTCCTTTTTAACCTTTTTGTCAAAATTAAGGTAAGAATGTATTTTTTAACTTATCCGGCGGGTGCGGCTATTTTCTACCATTAAAAACTCATAGAAGTTTCTCTTACAAGTTTATAAGAATATTTTCAATGTAAATGTTTTATTTTATAATTATGTGACTCTTAAATGATTTCAAAATTGAAAGAGATATTTCTCTAAAGAGTGTTTTGATTTCATCTATGTCCACATCCATTGATGGATTTTATGTTAATTTGGAGTTGATTTATTACGATACAAAACTTACATATTGTATTGAAGGTTTTGTGATATGTTTGAATGTGGATGTTCTATTTTTACAAAATTCATGATTTATGGTTAATGTATTGACATTTCGTATACTAGTTTTAATGCGAATGTTTATGGTATGTTTAAACTGTTTCATATGAGGAATGTATTGGATTTCGTAAGTGACGGGTGAAGACCGCTATAGCCTCTCGATGCATCGGTAGGTCTCATGAGATAACTAGACATGGAATTGGCTGAGGCCCTTTCCCAATTTGATTTATGGATTTGGCTAAGGCCTTAATCATTTTTAGGTGTCTTTGCTGAGGACATGACAAAATGTTTCAGAATGCCTGGCAATATAAATTCCCTTATTATGGAAATAATATTGATGGTTCATGTGGTCATTCGATTAGTATAATAACCATGATTATGTTTTATTATGGAAGTATTTACTCATCTCACATTCTTTCCATAAATGTATTCATTTTTATTATTTTTAAAGTCTTGTGGTTTCAATTATTTACCATTTTTAAAAATTATGTCATTTTCCACTGTATTAATTACCCTTTCTATGAATTTAAGCTCACCCCTTTCTTATGTTTCATTTTCCCAGGTTATGAAGAAGTTAGTTATGTGTGACCTGCAAGAATAATCTAGGATGCTTGGATGTTTCTAATGAAGTATATTTGTGTTGAATTTCTCTTCAAACTGTAAAGTTGAACTTATGTATGAATATTGTATCCAATAATACGAAACTGATCGGTCTTTCGAGACATGATTTACTTGTGATCATGCAAATGTTTTGTAATAATTCACCAACTCTGGGTAACTAGGATTGGGGCGCTACATTTTCCTCATGACACTATAGTGGAATCCCCAATATCATTGGCATAGGTCTTCTACAGATACTCAAGGAGTAGAACCACGATACATACTCAGGATTGGGTCCAATACATAGAGTTTGTGCACCCTCAACTAGACAAAACAATGTCGCTGATTGTATGGACTTGCACAACTACTTTTTGGACGACCCATTGGATGTTGGGAATCAATGATATACTTTTGGAATAGTTGGATAAAAATGTTTCTAAGATAATTTTTGGGATCTGAATAACTTTATATACTCATTTTGGATTCATTTTATTGAGCATATATATATATATATATTCTATAATATCCTCCCCTTGTATTTGGTTACTTTCTTTCAATGAGAGGTTTGGATGCACGGGTTATTTCACATGATTTATATTTTTTATTTCTCATTGTTGAATGAGCCTACTATCATACTATTGGTGATGATTACATGACTTTTACTTCATCTAAACATTTGGCTAGTCCCCATGTGTTTTAATAATATTACATAAACATTGGGATTCCGTTGAGTTGTTATCTCTGAATATATCTTGCATCAACTCTATTTCTATTCCTAATGTATCACAATATTATCCCACATTTTCATAAGGGGATTATTAATTTGTAGGTATATACTCACCCTATCATACAATTTTATGACACATTTCTTTCTTTATGGAGACAAAATATATGTTGGTGGTGACATCAAAAGAGCTTAGGGATACATAATACTTGGGACCATGTATGGTGATCGTAACATAATATTCATGATCCCGGATCTCTTAGTTGTTTAAATTTCTCATTTTGACAAGATCAGAAATATTTATGGTTTATATTTTACCTTTACTTTCCACATGTCATTTTCCACTACAATACTCTTTTACAACCTAGAAGTTATACATAAATTGTTTAATTTATAGTTGTATTACATCTTTTACACTGCCTCAATAATTATACATTTATATTGAAGTGTTTGTGTATATGTAACTATTAAAAGTCCTACCCATGAAATATATTCCTTTTATAGTGGTTGCCATCCATGGCCTATGGATTTGGGATCGGGGTAGTTGTGGATTGAACCACGACTTGGGTCAGGTCATGACAATCATGAAATCTAAAGTTGGTTATGAGAAATATGTGGTGATAATTACACATAATTTAATCTATATATGAGTTAGTATCAAATATGGTTTTGACTCTAAAAATATTTTATATATATGTATTTTTAAAGGGTATTTAATTTATATTTCAGGAATTAGTTATAGAGGTAGTAGTGAAAAAACCATAAGATATAATAGTCGCATCTCAAATCTATAGTTCATATCAAGTTGAACCGTATAGAAATTTTATTTCTATAAATCATTTGACACCTCCATTTAATAAATTTTATTTCATTCTATTAATTGAATTTATTTTATTATGTGTAGATGATTTCAATTTTCAAGGTAGGTATGTCATATTCATAATCTGAATACACCCATTATCATTTATCGAAGCAATGAAGAATAAAAATATCAAATGGAAGTTAATTATATATTTTGGGTCTTAGTCTATAACATGTTTTTTTAATTATTTGGATTGGAAGAAACAAAAAAAATCTTATATTATTATTTCATTTGATTTTGATGATGTATTATTATAAGAAAGTTTATGTCTTCCTGTAAGATGTGAAGAATAATTCATAAAAGAACTCATACCTACTATTAAACTTACCTCTAGTACTCCTAATATAATAGCCCCAATTGATTCGTTTGAAATAATGATTCAAATATATTGGAATAATATACTGGGATATATTCGGCCATGTGTGTCACATTTTAGTATAGTTTTCAATTTTATATGAAGATGTATGGATCATTTTGAATTGAAATTGATTATTGATAACTTAACGTGATCAATGTTTTGAATAATTGTCCTCTTCCACATATTGATGTTTTCATAGATCATTTAAGAGTCTGTGAATAATTTCCTAGTAATGGTCGTTGATATTGGTATTATTATTTAGAAATTAAAATTGAATACCAACAAAAAAATGCATTCCATATGTGGTATAAATACAAAGAATTTATTGTTATTCTGTTAGATATTAAAATGTCCTTACTATCTTCATGTGTCTAATGAATAAAGAACTTAGTGATTTACATTGCTATTTTGTGGTCGTCTTTGTATAATTAATTTTTAAATATTTAAATGGAATAGAGGATCATTAAGATGTCCTAAAAATGTACTGAGTACACAATGGAATGTATAATAGTATTAATATTTTACATATTTTATTTTTTTTCTTTCTAATACTTAATTATTAGGTCATATAATGTCATCTGATGCTATTTGAGTTGATTATTCAATAACTAATGTTATTTATAAATTTTCATTATAAACCTTAAATAAAAATACAAATTGTTTTCTTAGTTTGTTTGGATATTAGAGAAGCACTATATAGAACTTCACATGATTCTCTAATTCACTAACGAAGTTAAATTAGAATGTATAAAACACTATTGAAAAAATCAATGTAAAGAAAATTAAATAAAATTGTAGAGAATTATTGTAATTTGACCCATTCTTACTTTCCTATATATTCGATAATTGTATCTAATCAATATTTTTTCATCAAAGAATACACTAGGATGTGTTCTCATGCATAATAATATACTTATATCTTATACCTCTTGACCAACAAATTTTAATGATAAAAATTATTGTACTCATGATTTGGTGTTTACTTTCTTAATTAAGGAATTAATTATATGTATGAATTATCGTTATAGTTAAAGGTGTAAAATATATATTAACTATAAAAGTTAAAATTATAATTTCACACAAAATTATTTCAATATTCATTATTAAAAGTGGTTTGATAAGGTTACATATCATGACTTATCAAAACATTTCTGCCATAGGAATGAAAACAATGTGGTTGATTATGTTATTTGAATTGATCATGATATATTATATATGATTATAATTAAAATATATCCATTATATTTTGACTTTCAATGAATTGATATAGAAATAATAATGTATGTAGATAAATTATATCATTATATAATGATTGTTCACACATCAATGCAAGTAAATATTAAAGAGGTACATTAGGAATAAATAGAGATATAGAAGAAGGTCAGAAATGTTCCGTAGTTTGATAATGAATGTCGTGAAAAGATAAGGTTTGGGAACAATATATATATTCCATTAACAAAAATTGGAATGATATATTATAGTGAGAAAATCTGTCTTCTTTATCTATTAATCCCAAATGTATAAAAATTAATTTTATAATGAAAAGAATATTTATAGTGTGATAGAATGAGGATATATATTATAGATTTTTTATCACATTGTTGTTATTGTGAATTATCTTAGAATGTGATACAATGTTCTATATCAATATTAGATAATTTACACCAAACATTATGGAAAAATGAAAATATCACCATTGATTATGTCTTTAGAATACCCGGAATGTCAAAATATCATAATGCTAGTTGGATTATATTTTATCACATTATGAACTCACCTCACTTCAATGCAATTTGAGATGAATTATCCTTCGATAAACTTTCCTTGTAATAAATTAAGGAATCATAAAGGTAAAATGGAGTAACAAATTATATTGTAACTTATCTAAATCTGAGGATTACATAGATGTTCACGAAACAACTTCAAAAGACTCTAGATTCGGCGTTATGATTAATCACTGTATACTATCATCATAAAGATGTTATGTCTAATTGAAAAATTCAAAAGAATGAGTGGATATTTAAATCATTTTCAATATATTAAAAAGGTGTCTAGGATGAACATCCTCCTCTGGTTGAGTATTATTATAACAATATCTAATAATTGAGAAATTAAATGACTCCTTATGAATCTACATATGGATAGAACTGTAGATCTCCAATGTTATTAATGAATTTTTAGAAATAAAACTATGGGGACCCAATATGGAAGAAAAAATTAATATGATATAAGATCCATTTGGTAAAACAGAAGGGAAAAAAGTCTACATAACAGTTATGCTACAAATGGATGGTGGGATCAAGACTTTGAAGTTTGTTAAAAGGTAGTTCAATGAATTTTTATAATGAATAATGTTATGATATTATGGAAAAATTTATATTTAATCCCTAGAAATATTGTTCACTTATAGATATTTCTATATTAGGGATAATATTTTATCTCGTGGCACTACCTCCAAAACCTCTTCATGCTCACGATATGTCCCATGAATATCTCTTGAAGAAGAAAACCCCTTGTACATAACAGATACTAAACAAAGAGTACATACTATAGGAGAAGAATGTATCTTATAAAAAATGACAGATAGTGATTTGGTATCATAGATTGTATGTGATATGAAATAATTCTACTGAACTATTAAATTTTTTGTGGTGAAAAAACCTATTTGAGTAAGCTACTACGGAACCCATGAAAACAATGAAGAATAAGTATGATATGTTTTTTATGATAGTGATGGAATTTTTAGGATTTCAAAAAATTTAAGGGGATATAATATAACCCCATAATAAATTAGGAAATATATTTTTTTCAAATGAACAAAATTTCACCAATTTTTTATGTGACCTACAACATTGAGTTTTAATGAACAATAATTTTTTGAACTGAAATAACTATGATGATAGATTTGTGGGTATGTATAATACTGACTAAATTAGGAAATTTATTTGGTTTTTTCCTGAATCAAATATTTTCATTTTTTATCAGTTGGTTATAAATAATAATAAAAATCATTGAAAAGTATAAGAAATGCTTTTATGATAACCTATTTCTATGTGAAAAAAATGTTTTCATATTTATAAATTAAATTAATAATTAATGGTTAATTATTTTAAATAAATTTATATATTATATATTCAATAATATTTTATACCTTTGATTTATTATTTTATCGTCACTTGAGATAATAATAAATCCAATTTCATGCTTGATAACGACATTATTTAAGAATCTACTTTTCCAATCATATCACATATTTTAAAATAAAATTTCCTATAATATCATAAAATATATTTAAAAAATGATCAAAAATTTTAATTCAAAATTTAAAAATTACGGGTGACATAATTTTTTATAATGATTTAAATGATTAATTTTTTGAAAAATAATGGAAACTAAAATTATTTCCAAAATACCTTGTTTTTATTTAAATAATTTTATAAGTTATATTAGGAATAAAATTTTATAAAATAATAAACTATTAAATTATAACATGATTAATCATGTTTAGTTTGTTGAGATTGATTTCATGATCATGTTTTGTATAAATACATTTTATAATTATAAAAACATTTTCTTATGAAAACTGCTTTTTGCTCAAGTATGTGGGTTTAATTATAAATTAAATTAATTAATTTATAATAATTTAATGTCCTGAATAGGATTACATATTTATAATAATTATAAATTATATTAAATAATAAGTATTTTTTCAGATTTTGAGGAAAAAAATTTAAAAATACATTATTGTGGTTGAGGATAATAGGGGTTTTCCAATGGTTAATGAAAATGTTAATGGAATGTTTCAAATAATTATTTTCAAAGTAATATTTTTCTATTGAAATATCAAATATGTCATATATAAAATAGAATATATTATTTTTTTATTACATATTTTTCTTATGAATAATTTAATGTTCTTTATTCGTTTGAGATATTTCCCAGTTATTTCAATGTGGATCCTCTACCCCACTTATAAAAGGAAACCTCACCTCATCCTCTCTCCACAATTAATGATATTTTTGTTTAATAAAATACCAATTAAATTTTTTTTCATAATTCTCTTATCATGCCAAATGATAATTTTATTTCTTAGGATTCCATACAATGTTGGATTTGGGGGAAAACCTGATGTGGTTTTCTAAACAATGGTATCATTCTCAACCGATCCTTTTTTAATTTCATCATCCAAATACTTAAAAAAAGTTCAACCCTGATGATATAATAACAAAATTATATACGATATAGTTTCATATCATTATTTTATGGTCATAACCAACATACATCCCCTCTTCCATCAAAAGGTAAACGAAACTATCAGTCTACTATATGCAAGACAACCATCTCACAAATAAATGTAATATTGTTTTTCATCACCTCCTATCATGAATGAAAAAATATTTAGTATTTTAAAATTTTTATATCATATTTATTTCATAATTATAAATGTTAAATTACATTATTGGATACAAATTCTTACCTTCATATTCATTGAAAAATGATAACATCACTATTGGGTACGTGTAGACTACTAACTCCATCAAGAGATTAGATGCTTTTTGTCAGTTCATTTAAAAAAAATATAGATATTAGTATTGGTAAAATTATGGAATATTATAAAAATTATATTAAAATGAATATTTAAGGTAAAATTAATATATTTATTTATTTCATTACATTTTTAAAAAAAATGGAAGTAGCGATAATGTGTATGTACGAACAACCCTCTCCATGAATGGTGTAACTCAAATTTATATTGCTAAAATTTATGAATGAATATAATTATATATATAATTGATTTATTTAATATTTATATCATGATTAAAATTATTGATATTATAGATCCCTAAAAAAAGAAAAAGTCCAAAACTACTTAAATGAAATGTACATTAAAACCAATGCAATTATAACCCAAAATAGTGATTTTAATAAAAAATTGTTATAAAATTGGTGATAAAAGTATAAAAGTAAAAAATATATTGTATGATATATGTCAATATGTCTATAATATATATATATATATATATATAAATATATAATATATAAATATATTCATTATATATTATTTTTGAACAAGTGTGAATAATAATGATACTCGATGAAAATATTTTTCATATAACATTAATTTATGTGTGACAAATGAATTAATCGATACATAATTCTTTTGTGACATGTATGAACTACACATTAATTTATTTGTAGATTATTTCAGTAAAATTATGAAATAATAATTTCTATATATGGATCCTTCTTCCTTAGGTATTACGATTCAAATATTTAAAAATAAGTAAGGGTTTTATTTTATAGTCTTCCTGTTTTACAATATTGTTTATCATTATGTTTATGATTATGATACCTTACGATCTCTCTCTCAAGAAACTCATGTGTTTTATCCTTATATTGTTATTTTCTAAAATTAAATATTTTTCTTTTCATTTTCCTCTATTCATGTTTTTAGAGGGTCTAATAACATTTTCAATGGAAACCATGTTTATTTCTTTTTTAGACATAAAATAATTCTATTTTTTATCCATCAAAACAAAAAATGTTTTCTAAAATTATTTAAATATTATCATAATTATTTTTTATTCTCATTTTTACCCTTGTTTATTTTTTACAAAATGTTTTAAATTTAATAGTACTTTCATTTTAAAAATGTGATAAGTTTATCATTATTTAAGAATAAATTGAAAATATTTTTTTCATTTAACTTGTTCCAAATAAACAAATTACCACTATGTCATAAACACTCGACTATTTAAATCTTATAGTATATGTTTCCACTATTATTTTCAATGAAAACTGATTCTTATGATATTTACCAAAATTATAATTTTTAAAAATATTATTTTTAAGGTGGAATTGATATTTTATTATAGAATTATTTAATGGCCATTTTATGTAATTGTTATAATTTAATGAAATTAAATTTTTTGTGATTACTATGTTTTACTAGGGATATGATAAAATGGTACAATCCTTTTTCAGTCAATGAATTGTTTATTATTATTAATATGAAATTTTAATGATATTATTTTATTTTACAAGGGTTATGATATTATGGATTTATTTAATTTTTTTTAAACCAGGTTACTTTTCATAGAATATTATATGATTAAAAAATTATAATTTTATTGACCAAATTTTTTTTTCATTATGAGATTAGTGAAATATGAATAATATATCTATTTAATTTTTTGGGTAAAGTATTATATATAATAATACAATTATGTAAAATAAGTTAATGTGCTTGATATTTTACTAGAAACAAGTTGATGATCATTATAAATTAATGGAATCATGTTGATGTTCTTGATCCAATATGGCAAATAGGTATTAATTCCTAATATATTATTATTGTATGGTTCCAATAGTTAACCATGAAATATGGAATGGTTTCTACTGTTATTATGATTCACTAGAACATGACAATGTAATATGGTTACTAGTTGTTTTGTCATGATTTCTAACCAATAATGTCTAAAAAATTTGAAGTGAAAATTTTTATTCAATGAAAAATGTTTACCATCTAATTTATATTGTGTATTAACATTTCATGTTATATTAATGATTTAATAAAATTATTCTCATATTGTTCTTTAATAAGATAATAAATTTATGTATCCCATTTGTTCCATTGATGGGCATCTGAGTTAACCATTTAAGGTGTTTCCTTTATAATGGTTATGGAGATATTTTTTAGGTAGGGTATGATTATGAAGAGTAATAACATGTAATAATTTTGTGATGGTATTAAAGATGACGAATGAAATTAGAATATCGGTTATCTAGACATCAAATACAATAAAACTTCACGGTCCTATGGTGATATTTTTTTATATATACTAAATATTCATAAAATATTTAATATTTTTATTAAAAAATCATGGGTTATTATACACCGACATCATATAGTTGTATATATTTTATTTTAATCTATAGAGCATAAAATTTAATGACATAGGTAATTATATATAATATTTTATTAATTTGAAGCTATTATTCTAAGATTTATTATTTTTTAGGTAAATTAAATACATCTAAATAGACTTATAATTTCAATAAATGAAAGTAGATTGGGATTTAATAATGTTTAATATCTAAAAATTTTGGGACTAAAGATTTATGTTTAAAATATATATTAGGATATTATTTTCATTTAAATGGAGTAATTATAATATTAATGACTGCTTCAAATAGGATAGTGGTTATTCAAAATATATGAATAGTTATTTTTGAATATTTATTCCATATCAAATTATAAGGACCCAACCATAAACATTACATAATCATGATTCTTATGTCAATAATTAATTGTCAATCCGTTAAAAATATTTTCACGATTACAATCATATAGTATTAGATATTAAATCATACAAAATAACACTATATAATACTTTGTGTACATTTTTATTAGTATCCATTCTTCCACCATATAAATTTATCAAAAAAATATATGATTCCTAATCTAGAAAAATTAGCATGACATTCATGATGACCACTTCCATTCCATTACCCATCCATTAATATAGTGATATTTTAATAATAACATGGGAGGAGCACAAAAAGATCAGTAATGGAGACAGAAATTAGAAATCTGTTTGCCCAGTGAAAATAAGGAAGCCCATGAAAACCCATTTTTTAATAAAAAAATTAAAATTAAATGTAATTTTCAATAATTTAAAATAATAATTTAATTTATATTTTTGAAGAAAATGGTTTCCATGAAAATTCATAGAAATAATAGAAATGTCAGGTATATTACATGGGACATCATCTAATAAAACCCTTACTGAACACATAGAAATTATAATATCCTTATAGAAAAAATCCAATATAATTACCTATAGAACATAATAAATACCGAATAAATTGTATCACTAACTGGGATTGTCCATCATATAATCCAAATTGGCCTCACCCCATTTTAACATGGCACACCAATCATAAACAGTCTCAATGTTCCTTCTCATGACTTAAAGTTCTATAATATCATCCTTTAATTATAAAATATTTTATAAAATCAATTAAATTATTATTAAAATTAATTCTTAATATAGTGTTACATGTTTCTACTAAATACACATTTTCAATACAAATGAAATTGTATCAATTGAAATAAAATGTCCAAAACCAAAATAACCAAAATAAATGGAAGGGGGATTTTTAATGATGAAAATGGTAATTATTTAAATGGTATAAAAAATAAATTATTGTTTATGGAGGGAGGAATGTCATTATCACCCTATATGTCAAAATAGAACATTCATTTTTCCATATAATGTAAATGTTCCAAATAAAATAGAAATTAATATTCGACTTGAATTATTTAGTAGTAAATTCAAAATATAAATAAAATGATCGATATTGATAGTTTTTTTCCTTATAAATAAATTTCAAATATATTTTTAAATACATGGGCATGGAATATAAAACAATTTGATGAAAATAATAAAATATTATTCTATGACGAAAATTTTAATTTCTCCTTAAAATTATTTTAATCATAAGTCCCAGAAAATATTAACATTAAAAACATTAAAACATTAAATAACATGAGAATATTTTAATTCGTTATATAATTTGTAAATGTTGTTATATATAAACATTATAAAATAATATAGGTGTATAACATCAAAATATGCCACAATAAAAGGAAATTGAGACAAAATCACGTACATTGAGTATGACTTTTCATGTGTTTCTACAAAAATTTAATGATAAAATCATGATAAATATTTAATTTCATAACAATAGTCTATAGTATTAATATTACTTATATTTCATTTATTGCAATTTTATATGAAATTACTTATTCAATTAATTTTACAATGTGTGTTGGGATGATATTAGTCATAGGTATTGAAAATGACATCGATAGGCTGACCATTGTTCAATGAAGTAATTATTCCACATATAAAATATAATATTCTCAAAATAATTATAATATTTATACATAAATTATACTTTTTAAAACCTATCATGAATAATGTATATGAAAAATTAACTACATTACGACCCTGGAGATGGTAGGCCATATGTACGAAACAGCAATGCTTCCATTTGTAAATGATATATATGAAAACAATTTATGAATTATTTTATATATACATAATTATATTAATATCTTATTATCAAGTTATTTCATTAAATAATCATATAGTTATCATCCATGTGATTTATTAATGAAAAATCAGTCAAATTCATTGTGGATATAGAAGTCCACACATCCACAAATGATGTTATCTATTTGAATTTTTGGAAAGAAAATGATATATTTTCATTTATGAATTAAAACTATATCATAAATTAAATATTATATCGTAAATTAATCATATATTAATTAGATTTATCCATGTTACTTTTCGGGAGACGGTTTGGGAAAAAATGAATCACATAGTTTCACAATGTCGTACTTTCTCAAACAGAAGAGAGATGTTATTATATCCAATTGAATGTTATTTAAGACGGTATATGTGATATGTAATACCCCAAGATTCCATGGTACGCATATCTTTGAATAATACAGTTGTGTGTATTGTACGCAACTTAGAGTTCTAAAAAACATGACAACTAATCAAAATAGTTGTTATGAATAGTAATACCATCTTTTTGAAATTTTATAAATTTTATCTTTTAAAATGGAATTCATTTTTTTATTTTGAATTTAGAAATTATCTTAGGGTGAATTTTTGGTATTTTTTTGAAAACATTCAATTTTTGATGAATAGTGAAAAAACAGTGAGTTATTGTTTAAAACCAAATTTTTATTTAAATAATTATTTATTTTATTTAAATTTAATTATGGTCAAAATAGATACATAATACCTATATATGTTCAATGTAATTAATTGTAGTTAGTTTAGAATAATTTTGGATATATAAAAATTTTATATAACTTTTCACCGTCTTTTCCAAACCTCCTAGGAGAATTTGGAAATTCACCTAAAACATAATTTTACTACTTCTTTAAGTGGAATTTCTAAAATCTGGGAGAAAAAATTAATATAAAATAGTAAAATGTCGGTCAATAAGATAAAACTAATTTTTGGTGAGTAGTTACTTTTTACTTTTATTTACCACGATTAACAGTAAATAGGGTAATTAAGTTTAACAAATGATATTAATATGACCCTAACATGTGTCCTAATTCAATTGGAAAATTTTATCTCGACCAAAAACATCCTTAGTAATAAAATATTATTATTTAGTTCCACTTGGATTAGATTATGACATTTATTATTATTTAATTCAAAGAAGAGTTAAAAGAGTTAAAATCAATGTTTAATAACTAAAACATTTTTAATATAGAATTACACATAATATAAAATCGATTATAAATATTCATTATAAATATAAAAATATTTCATACATAATGGTATTTTATTTATAATGTTTAGACATTAAATAATTTAATTTATTTATGACACAATGGTGTTGCAGTAATTACCTAATTAATGAAATAATAAAATAATTAATATTATAAATATCAGAAAAAACATAATTTGAGTCTTTTTAAGAATTTCAATAATTTTTTAGGTTAATATGACGAATTATAATTGGTTATATGATTTTTTTCGAAGTAATAATGCTGTTATGAAATTATCAAAAACAAATTACCCAATAGTGTCAAAATTGACATAAAAGAGTCTTTAAAACAAATATAATATTTTTAATTGATATTATATTCCTAAAAATCTATGGTTCTACCAAAGGACTTATATAATTATAGGTGTTACATTAATGGACCACTTGGGAATCTGGTGGTGGTATATAATATGTTTATAAACTAGATAATATAAAAATACAAAGAGACATGGTAATGTCAAACTCTTTAACTAAGAGTTAAATATAAATGATAAGGTTAATAAAGTGACACAAACCAGTCTAAAATCTATTTGTTGAAATTATTTCAACCCATTACCTCCTTAAACAATAAATAATCCACTTTGGAGACATTTGTATCAGAATATTAATTTATTAAAAAATAATATTTCTAGCTTTTCCAAAGGTGCCTCTCACCCCTCTTAAAAAAGGGAACACCCCATTCTCTATAATTCACACCATCAAGGTATTTTGGAATGGCCAAACCCTACACAAATATTCTCTCAACTTCTATAAATTCAACCTAGAATCCTTTTTTGATTAGAAAGCCAACCTAAAGCGCCGTTTTGATCAAATCAAAAGGACGAACTCGAACAAGAGGTAATGTTTTCACCACCCTCTTTCAAGTTCCTTTATTATTCAACTTCTTCTTTATTTGATATTTCCATTCTAAAATAATAACTATAGAATCATCTATATACTGTGATATTATTATAAATATGGTACAACCATATTGATCATTCTATCAATCCTCTGAATGAAATGTCACCGTACATGTGTACGTACGACTTACTGTCTCCACGTCATGGTGTAATTGTTATTCAAAACATTATTATTTGGATGGGTATGATAATGATGTGTAATGGAATTAAAAAATAAATATTACATTGTAATGATTTTATATATATGATATACCATCCAATTATATATTATTTTAATATCAAAATAATGATATTGTCGCTCGTGCGTACGTACGAACTACCGTCTCCACGAACGCGATGAGATCCATTCCCCATTATATCCATTAAAGTCTAATTCTCATTTGATGATTAAAAATATTGTTTAAGGACATGATATCATTCTATATATGAATAATATACAACCTATTCAAAACAACCAATACTTATGTTACAAAACATATAAAATAAAATGAGTAAGTTAACACCTGAAATGAGGATAATAATAAGATATTATTAACAAAGAAAAGTTAAAAGATCATATAGAATATCACATTAATGTATATGATTCATTTATAATTTAATAACCACTATTTCACCATTATATATGAGGTTAAACTATCCTCAACCAAGGAAAAGAACAAGGTAAGGGTTTATTTCACAATGTCTACATTAGCCAAGGTTGTTTATACATAAGTATCTACTGGGACCTCTTTATCATCCACATCCATGGTTCTTATAAATGTATTTCAAATCATTATAACTATTTTACAGAATATGGGTTAAAATAATTTATACCCTTGTTTGACTTTTTTTAAGATGTTTATAAAGGAATCTTTCAGTCATTTTCCAATAAAGGTCATTTTTAACCATTTCGACGGAATTAATGTAAGAATGACTTTTTTTAACTTATACAAAGGGTGAGGCTCTTTTATGCCATTATAAAACCATTTAATAATCCCTTACAAGCATATAAGAATATTTTCAAAGTAAATGTTTCATTTTATAATTATGTGACTTTTAAATGATTTCAAAAAAATGGAGATTTCTCTCAAATAACTTTTATGTATTATATGTCATCATCCTTTGATGGATTTTAAGGTTATTTGAAGTTGATTTATTATGATACAAAATTTCATATTTTATTTAAGGTTTTGTAATATGTTTGATTGTGCATGTGTTATTTTTATAAAATTCATGGTTTATGGATAAATTTTTGACATTTCATATGATAGTTTCAATACGAATGTTTATATTATGTTTAAACCATTTCATATGAGGAATGCATTGGACTTATTAAGTGACAGGAGGAGCCCACTATAGAATCTAGATGCATCGGTAGGTATCAAGAGACAAAATATTGTCTTGGCCCAAGGAATTGAAAAAATATAATTTGTTGTCTTGGCACAAGGCCTAGACTATGTGGTTATGATATTCTCACATTATGCATTTCATCAATATGAAAGTTGTTATTGATATTGCATGTGATTATTTGACTAGTATAATATCCTTTTGAGTATGTAAATGGAATTATTTTATTTTATTTTTTCCATGTTATGATGAAGTTCAAGTTTAAAATGATTTTGTTTTAGTTATACATTGCCTTAAATTTTTATGCTTACTTATGAATGTTTCCACTATATTTTTATCCTCACTAACCGTCTGAGCTCAGACCTTTCTACGATTAATTTTCCTAGGTTGTGAAGAGTTGTTTTACGACTGACCTACAGGGATAGACTATGGGATCTTAGTGTTGTCTATGGAAGCAATTTTATATTAGTTTTCAATTTCATGATGTAATGTAATCCTTATGAATGTATCTAGTATTTCCAAGGCTAATAAACTAATCGGTCTTTAGAGACATGATATTTTGTGACCATGAAAATGTTATGTAATAATACACCAACTCTGGGTAACTGGAGTCAGGGCATTACAGTTTGTATCAGAGGATGTTTAGTACAAACCATAGAAGTTAGATTTAGATAAACTCTGATCAGAGCATGTAGCCCTAAGATAGACATTGGGGATTAGTATAGACGAACAATCTAAAATGTTGGTATTTTAGAGATTTTATGAGCTTTCTCAGAAATACATCTCTATTTAGATATGACTAGGTAGAGGCGGCTATAGAACAGATGTACCTAGGGGTAAACCCGAAAAAACTACTTTGAGCTAGACTTGAACGGAAACTAGTGCACGACAAGGGGACTTGCTTCACTCTTGGTAACGACATTCCCATGTGATATGCTTAGGATAATTATAATTTTATTTACATACCATTCTGAAGCATTTATGAGTTTATACTTACTCAGAGAAAAACTTTTTTATGATTATAGATTATATCTTTAAAAAGTTCAATTTATGTTAAATGTTTTACAAGTGTGGAATTATTTATTTTGATTCATAAACTAATCTAGTTTATTCCATTTTTTAGAAATGGAACCTTGTGAAAGAAAAGGAAACTATATCAATGGATTCACTCTATGTAGGGATTTCCCACCTGCTCAATATAATTTTAGTGGAGCTGGGGATGCAATTGGTGCTGATCAGCTAATCATTGTACCCAGACAACTCACTCAGGTTAGGAATAATAACCTTACCTGTATAGAGATCACTGATCCGCAGCATGGATGGTCAATGTTAGATAACTTCATGAGGAAACAAACACCAACATTCAATGGGAGTAAAAATCCATTGGAAGCTGAGCAATGGATATGTTCTCTAGATAAAAATATTTCAGGCTTTGGGGAGTAGTGAAAAGGAAAAAGCTATCATTGCAGTTTATCACCTCACTGGAGATGTTGATCAGTGGTGGTCATTGACAAAAAACATAAAGGAAGATGATGAAGTATCAAATATGGAATGGAGTGGGTTATAAGAGATTTTCTTAGAAAAAGACTTTCCTCGGGACAATTGAGCAAATATGGAAAGGAAATTTTTGAGTCTGAGACAAAATGAAGATGAGAATGTGGCAAAGTATGAAGCTAACATTACAAGGTTAGTAAGGCATGCCTCAGATTATATAGGTAACCTGAGGAGTAAGATTGATCGTTTCATTAATGGTTTCAAACCATTTCTTCATCGATCATTACTCTCAAAATCCATCCCATTCTATGAAGACATTGTATCATGTGCTATCAAGATAGAAAAGTAATTGACTAAGTCGTACGAATTTAAAGCAACAAAAAATAAGAAGAGATCTTCTGATCAGTCTGGAAATAGAAATAAGTGGAAGAAGATAAAAATTGAATATCAATCCTGTTGTAAATGGGGGAAGAAACACCCCGGTACTTTCATGATGGAATTGGGTGTTTGTTACAAGTGTGGTGAAAAAGGCCACCAAGCTCGTGATTGCAAAGGGAAGAAATAAGCTACAGATGGTCAGTGCTATAATTGCAGGAATATGGGACATTATGAAAATGAATTTCTTAAGAGTCAGGGAAACATACCACAAAAAAGGCCGAGGGATCAAGGCCAATCTTATGTTTTCACTACTGATGAGGTAGAAGCTCTGAAAGACGTGGTGGCAGGTAATTTTATGGTTTCCTCAAGATTAGAAAATGCATTATTTGATTCTGGATCATCGCATTGTTTCATATATCCCCAGTTTTCTATGACAATTAGATATTTCCAATCTGATTAAACAAGGGAGTTTTCAGTAAAAACTCTTAAGGGAAGTATAATTGCTACTAAGTTCTGTGAATTAGTTCCCATTAGAGCATATAAATGTTTTCTATCTGCTGATACCATCGTCATACCTATGATTGAGTTTGATATAATCATCAGTATGGATTAGATTTCGGATTATGATGTGAATATTTATTGTAAGAATAAGGAGGTTACAATTTTTTATGATGATGACAAGGAACACCATCATTTTAGAGAAGAATCGTCACCACCTGATTCTTATCTAGATCCACCCCCACTAGCTAAACTAAATTCAATTATCTGGGAGTAATTTAATGAAATAAGTGTAGGTGGGGAAAAGAATGTTCAAAAAGATGATGTACCTATTGTGAAAGAATATGTTGATGTGTTTCCAGAATACATACCTAGAGTTCCTCTAGAACGAAAAATTGAGTTTTCCATTGATTTAATTCTTAGATCGAGGCCCATATTGAAGACCCATTATAGAATGGCCACTGTGGAATTAGTGGAATTAAAGAAACAACTAGAATAATTGTGTAATATGGGATTTATTATCCCTAGTGCTTCTCCATGGGTAGCCCCTGTACTTTTTGATAAGAAGAAAGATGGATCTATGAGGTAATGTATTGACTTCTGGGAAATCAATGCTATATCAATAAAGAACAAGTATCCCCTACATCGCACTGATGATTTTTTGACCAACTATATGGAGCTCAATACTTTTCATAGATTGACCTTTGATCTGGATACAATTAGTTGTCTGTGACGAAGGAAGACATTCCGAAAACAGCATTTCAAACCAGGAACGTGCATTACAAGTTTAGAGTAATGCCTTTTGGGATGACTAATGCACCCTCTGTTTTCATGGATCTAAGGAACAATTTTTTCAAAGAATATCTTGAGGACTTTGTAGTGGTATTTATTGATGATATCTGAGTATACTCCAAAAGAAATGAAGATCATGAAAATCACTTGTGCATTATATTGAAGACTGTGGGAAGACATGAATTATAAGGGATGTTTAAAAAGTGTTAATTATGGATTTAAGAGATTTCTTTTCTTGACCGTACTGTCTCTAAGTATGAAATTTCCATAGATCATTCTAAGACAAGAGCATTACTTGAATTGCATGTACCGATGAGTATAACTTATATACGTCGTTTTATTATTTTAGCATGTTATTATCGACATTTCGTCCATAATTTTTCCCGGTTGGCTAACCCACTAACAAATCACACACGTAAAGGGGTTAAATTTGTTTGGAGAAAAAAGTGTGGAGAATGCTTCGAAGAACTGATGAAAAGACTATTCAATGCTCATATATTTATTATTCCATTGGGTAATGATGGTTTTTTTATTTGTAGTGATGCATCAATGAAAGGACATGGTTGTGTCCTTATGTGGAATGATAGGGTTAATGCCTATGCATCACGACCACTAAAAATTAATGAGAAAAACTATCCTACTTATGATCATGAGGTAGCAGCTGTATGAATTGCTTTGAATATTTGGAGACACTCTATATATGGTGGGAAATGTGAGATTTATACTCATTACAATATTTTGAAGTATAATTTCTGATAGAAAGAACTCAACATTTAGCAATGGATATGGATTGAACTACTCATGGATTAAGATATCACGATACACTACCACCCGTGGAAGGAAAATAAGGTGGTAGATGCTTTGAGTATAAAGGATCATGGAGTTTTGAACAAGATGAATGTTTAGCGGGATCATATTTTCATGGATCTAGTAATGTTGGATATGGTAATTAACATGGAAGGTGAAAGATCATTTATTTTTCAAATGGTTGCCACACCATCTTTACAAAAAGGATAAAGAGTTCTTAGACCAATGATGAAGAGTTTCAAAAGAAGATTGAAGTTGTGAAGGATGGGATATTGAGTGACTTTGTGTATGAAGATGGAATTTTGAAATTTGGGAGGAGACTTTTTGTTCCCGATATACTTGGCCTAAAAATTTAATTGTTGGACTATGCTCATAGTTCCAATTTTTCTATAGACCATGGGAGAAACAAATTGTATTGGGATTTGAAGGAAAATGTAATGCCCCGACCCTCGTTAACCAGAGTCGGTGCTTTATTTTAATACATTGGAATTATTACAAGGAATCAAGTCCTAAAGGACCGATCAGTTTAGATGTCTTGGAAAATAGAATACATATATGAATGTTACATTACACTTCATAACATACAAAAAAACATAAATAATCCTTCACAAATGCCACTTTTACCTTGTTATAACCCTGCATATCAATCACAATACACTTATTGGAATCCTGGGAAAAATAAAACATAGAAAGGGGTGAGATCAGATGCTTATTAAGGATAACAATAAAGTATAAACTTGCATAAATAAACATAAACATTTAATTAAATGTATAACTAAAACAAAAGCCTTTTAAACTTAAACTTCATCATAATATGGTAAAGATAAAATGTATGAATTCAATTTAATTATTCACATGGATTTTCTACTAATCGAATAATCACATGAAATATCAATAACCACTTTTATAACAAGGGAATGCATAATGCCGAATGTTAATTTTTGTGTCAAGGCCTCGTGCCAAGACCTAAGGGATAACTGTAACTGGAACCCTTCCTGGAGTACCTCTAATAACCGGACACCAACCCAGAGTGCCTCTAATAACTGGACACCAACCAAGAGTGACTCTATTAACCGAACACCAACCCTGAGTGCCTCTAATAACTAGTCACCATCCCTGAGTGCCTCTAATAACCAGACACCAACCCCGAGTGCCTCTAATAACCGGACACCAACCCGCAGTGCCTCTAATAACAAGACACCAACCCAGAGGGTCTTCTGTAACCAGACCCCCAGTCGGAGAACTTACATTTACTGGTCCCCAACCCAGAACATACCAGTCCAACACATTCATCTTAAGAATAGGATGAAATATAACATAATAATTCATATTAAAACTAGAATATGAAATTCCAAAACATTAATCATAAACCATTAAGAGCATAAAAATAACTCATCTATAGTAAAACATATCACAAAACTGTAAATTAAAGATGGATTATTTGTATCATAATAAATAAACATAAAAAAAGTGTAAAATTTATCAATGTATGTTGACATAGAAGAAAATGATTTGTAAAAATCTTTGAGATAAATACCCCATTTTCATGAAAAAATTTAAAAAAACAAAATTTAGAAAAGAAGGTCATTAAAAGAAATTTTTGAATCAAAGTTTCCCATACCACTTTGAAACTTTTGAATTGAATTAACATTTTAAAAACATTCATGTCTATATAAATAAATCCTTAAAACCCATTTGAAGACATGGATGTTAATGAGAACGATTTAGAAGAATAAATATTTAAAACATTTGAAATTATTTTTTAGTAAAAAGTACCATAAAATATTCCATTTGAAAACTCTTTCATAAAACATGGACATGGATAATAAATATGTCTCAGTAGATACTTACATAAAAACTACCTCGGATAATAGAGACTGTGAAATTAACCCTTACTAATTTGGTAACTTACAAAACATACAACCCATGAAAGCGGTTTCATATAATGAATATGAAACTGGACATAAATTATACTTAATTACACAAAGAATACAATTATGGGCAGTATATACACCACACAAATGGTAATAGTAGAAATATGGCATGAATCTCACGGGAATAAGGAGTGAGATCAATACCACTTACCATGTACTATTCCTTGATTGAGGATAATTTAACCTCCTACATAATGGTGAAAAGAGTGTTATTAAATTAGTCAAGAATCATATATATTAATATGATATCATATATGATCATTTAACATTTATTTGTTAATAATATTTTAGTATTATCTTTGTTTCACTTGTTAACTTACTCATTTTATTTTATATGTTTTGTTACATAAGGCATGTTTGATATGGATAGGTTGTATCTTATTCATATCCATAATGATATAATGTCCTTAAACATTACATTTAATCATAAAAAGATAATTATTCTTTAATGGATATGATGGGGAAATGAATCTTATCACATTCATGGATACGGTAATCCGTACGTACGCACGAACGCTACTTCCATTTCATTTTTCATTTTAAAAGGAAAAAAACAAAATGATACATAGGTATATTATTATTACAGTATAATTTAATATCTTATATGTGTAACTTAATTTCACTAACATCATCCTTTATACATTCCATGTATGGTATGAATGATTCATATCACTTTGAGGGGGCGGTAGTCCACACTTCCTCAAATGAAATTATCATATATATATACAACATGAAATGAATAATGGTATGTCATAAAATAGAAATACAGAATATTATATATAAAATAATTATAATTAATATCATATTTAATTATATTGCCATCATAATGGCCACCATGAAAGGTGGTAGTAGATAATTGAACAATCATCCTTTCGTAAGGCGTTTGGTTGCCAATCACAAAAACATTATGTTCTTCACCCATTAGATGGAGGTGTGTGTAAGTGTAGTTCGAATAAATATCATAACAATATCCTAGTATATTAAGGAAACTGGTTTCGTTACAAAAGAATATAATAAGAAGAGTTTAGGGGTTGGAGAAGTAAAATAAAAAAAAATGAAACTAAGAGAAATCGTTATCTTTAATTTGGGTAACTCCCTTTGGATTGAACCAAAAAGGACTCTTGAAGTGACTTCTGGATAAGGTAAGGAATCTAGGAGAAGTGGAGGGATGTTAGGAGCTTAATTGGGTTGATTTTGGATGAGTCTAACGTTTTGATAGGTGTGAGGAATTGGTTATAAGTGGTGTCATTTTATAAGGGGGGGAGGGGCTCTTTTGAAAAAATATAAAGTATTAATTTATAATAAATTAATATTCGGTTTCTATTGACTTAAAAGTTGATTATTCAAAGTATAAGGTGGGCATGGTTCGAAAGAAACTCAACCAATAGGTTTTAGATAGCTTTGGGTGACTTTATTAACCTTATCTTTTAGTTTTAACTCTTAGTTTATTAGTTTGACATTTACCATATCTTTTTGTATTTTTATATTATATAGTTATTAAACTTACTATATACATCCAAGAGACCCCCAAATGGTCCATTAATGATAAAAATATCATTATATAAGTCTTTAGGCCAATAATTATATTTTTATGAATATAATAAAAATTAATAATATAATATTTGTTTTAAATATTAATTTATGTCAATTTTGAAACTATTTGGAATTTTGTTTTTGTGGAAGTCATCAAAACGTAATAACTTTGAAAAAGTTACATTGAATAATCCCTATCTTGTCATATTCACCTAGGAAATTCGTGTATTTCATAAAAACTTTGAGATTATATTTATTTTAATATTTATAATATCATTTATTTGATTTTTTTCATGAATATGGTAATTACTACATCATCATTGTGTAGTAAATAAATTTCATTATTAAATGTAGAAAAATTAAAAATAAAATACTATTATGTAGGAAATATTTTTATATTTCAAATGAATATTTGTAATCGAATTTATCTTATGTATAACCCCATATTAAAAAAAATTAGTAATTAACCATTGATTTTAACTCTTTTAACTCTTCTTGGAGTTTAATAATAATAAATGTCCTAATCTAATACAAGTGGACCAAAATAATAATATTTTGTTCCTAAGGTTGTTTTTGTTCATGATACACTTGTCCAATAGAATTAGGACATGTGTTAGGGTAATATTAATATAATTTTTACCCTTAATTACCCTATTTACTTTTAACCGTGGTAAATAAAAGTAAAAAGATATTATTCACCAAATATTATTTTCATCTTATTGAACCACGTTTTTACTCCTTGATATTAAACATGTCTCTCAGATTTTCTAAATTCCACTCACAAAAGCGGTAAAATTATGTTTTACATGAATTTCAAAATTCTCTTAGGAGGTTGGTAAAAGACGGTGAAAAGATCAATAAAATATTTATATATCTAAAATTATTCTAAACTAAAACCAATGAATTAAATTGAAATTATATAGGTATTATGTATATCATTTGACCTTAATTAAATTTAAATAAAATAAATAATTATTTAAATAAAAATTATTTTTTAAACTATAACTCAGTGTTTTTTTCAATATTCATCAAAAATTGAATGTTTTCAGAAAAATACCAATTATTCACCCTAGAATAATATTGATAATCCGAATCCAAATATGAAGACCATTTTGAATGATTAAATTTAAAAAAATTTAAAAAGTGGGTATTATTATTCATAATGGATAGTGTGATTGGTTTTGGTGTGTGTTAGAACTCGAAGTTTCATACAACACACACTATTATATTATTCAAAGCGAAGCGTACAGTAGAATCTTGGATGGTTACATTCTCCCCTCCTTAAATAAATTGTTTCCTTACATATTATGATCCATATTGGAAACTTGGGGTTGACATTTCAAAATATTATAGTTGAAATCCCACATCGAAAAATGGATTAATGAAGAATATATTTAAAATAAATAGTGGTATGTATGAAGGTTACCGATAATAACACATAATATGGTTCCATGTAGGAAAACATGGATATGGAAGAGAAATAGATCCATAAATATCTGATGATGAGTGGTAGAGAGCATCGCTATGAATAGGCTAACAATCACAAATCCATAAATTTCTGATGATATAAGGTACTATCTAGGACAACGTTTATGTTCTATGTTCCTTTTTTTTAATGTTGTGGAATTTATTTATGAGATTGGATAAAATCATAAGGAGATATACTTACATTATAATTAGAGTTTTATCCAATATTAAATTTCAACCACAAACTCAGCTTTGACTCCAAAAAATAATACAACTCCAAAATACTCTATTTATCCTAATCCGATAGGGTTCCAAATATAATGAATTTATAATTCCTATATCAGACCCTTTAAAAAAAAGAAACTACATTATACAATATAGAGACATCACATAGTCCAGTGGTAGGTGATAAATCCCAATCGCACTATGGTTGTGCGTTCGATTCCTGCAGCTTTGTCCGATGCGACGAGTTGTCACACAGTCTTTCTGTTTTCCTTTTATAAAAATCCAAAAATAACCTTTCAACATAATCCATTCAAACCTTTAGACTTATCCAATATACTACTATCCAAACTCATAGTCCAAAATTTTAAAGTAATATAAACACAATGAAGATCATTTTTTCCATGAAATAACATGTCTAAAGCTTCATCACGTATTATTTCAAAAACATTGTAACATTCTTAATAACCATAAAACCTTATTTATTACATTTATTCTCCCTTATTCTTTATAGAATACTAGATATACTCCTTCTATCCAAAAATTATGTAAACTCCAACAATGATGGGATATAGAAATCATTAATCAATTTCAAGGTAGTCAAGAATATACTATATAATTTATTCAAATCAACCATCTCTTATTCCAAAATCACTACCTCATTTTTGGGACCATAGTAAGGATTTCGTTTCCTTCAACCATGTATTTTACAAAAAAATTAGATTACTATGAAGTCACTTTTCTTAGAACCATATAATATCATATCATCAATATAATAGTATTGCAGTACAATCCTTATTTTTTTCCATCACATCATTGATACAACACTTAAATGAAATAATTCTTAAATAACAACATAAGAACACTAGTCATTCCTCTTCATCTGAGGTAGTATCAGAACATGAATATTATCCAATAGCATCATTTGTGGCATAGTATGATGACTGGGACATTGGTTTACGTAGTGTCTGATCTCTTTGTAGATGAATCATTGTACATTTTAAACCCTTTTCATACCCTTGAAGTCACGTAATTGGTGTCCTTTTCATCTACACTAATAACAAACTCCCATTCCCTTCAGGAATGTTCCATGGTGTTTCTTCCCACAGTTATCACATATGGGAAAATTCTTCTTTTACCTCTTCCCTTTATCCATATTTCTCTCTTCTATCCTTTTCTTCTCTTTCTTCTCTTCAAAGCCATAGGACTCAGTGAATTCTTTACTTATCTTCTTAACACATGATATTCATTCTTCATATGTTTAGAATACATGGGAGACTATTTCCCTTATAAATGTTGGATTAATACCGTGAAAGATATGATCCTTCATACTCTTTGGATAATATGTATTTCTGGAGTTATCCATCCTTCTACTGGGCACCATTTCTAAATAATGGCATACACTTTGTCAGTTTATGAATCATAATTCATAATTCCAAACAAATAAATACCTAACGTAAATTGTGCAGTTTATGGATATAATCTATAATCACAAAAATATTTTCTTTAAGGTGGAATATACTCGTACATCCTTCATAATGATTTTTAAATAAAATGAGAATTATCCTAATCATATCCCTTGAGAGTTTCTTAACCATGTGTGCATCAAGGCCCGTTATCGTGCACTAGTTCCTGTTCGAGACTATCTCAAATCGGTGTTTTCGGGTTTTACCTCTAGGTATGTCTGTTCCAGAGCCGCCTCTACCTGCTCATAACCAGATAGAGATGTATTTCTCAGAAAACTCACAAAATATCTACAATATCCAAATTCTAGGAAGCTCTTCTATACCAATCCTCAATGTTTATCTTAGGGATATGTGCTCTAATCATAGTTTATCTAAATCTAGCTTCCATGGTTATTGCTAAATTTCCTCTGATACGAATAGTAACGCCTCGACCCTTGTTACCCAGAGTTAGTGCATTATTTTATTACATTGGCATGATAACAAGGAATCATGTCCCAAAGGACCGATCGGTTTAGTAGTCTCGGAAAATAGATTATATACATGAATGTTACATTACAAATCATAACATAAATACACATAAATAATCATTCACGAACGCCATTATTCCCTTGGCTTGACCCTGAATATCAATAAGAATACACTTCTTGGAATCCTAGGAAAAATAAAACATAGAATGGTGTGAGCTTAGATGCTCAGTAAGGATAAAAATATAGCAGAAACTTGAATAAATAAACATAAACAATTAAAACAATGTATAACTAAAACAAAAGCCTTTTAAACTTGAACTTCATAATAATATGGAAAACATATAATGCAATAATTCCATTTAATTATTCACATGGATATTATATTAATCTATTAATCTCAAGAAATATCAATAACCACTTTCATAGTAAGGGAATGCATAATGCCGAACATTAATTTCTGTGTCAAGGCCTTGTGCCAGGACCTATGGGATCCCTGTAACTGGATCACATCCCGACGTGCCTCTAATAACCAGACACCAACTCAGAGTGCCTCTAATAACCGAACACCAACCTTGAGAGACTCAAATAACCTGATACCAATCCAGAGTGCCTCTAATAACCAGACACTAACCTGGTGTGCCTCTAATACCCGGACACCATCCCGGAGTGCCTCTAATTGCCAGACACCAACCCAGATTGCCTATAATATCCAGAAACCAACATGGAGGGTCTACTATAACTGGACCCCAACCCAGAGGGCTTACTTTTACCAGTCGCCAACTTGGAAAATAGTAGTCCAACACATTCATCTTAAGAAGAGGATAAAATATAACACAAAAATTTGTATTAAAACATGCATACAAAATGCCAAAACAATAATCATAAACTATTAATAGCATAAAAATAACTCATCCATAGTTAAAGATATCACAAATCCTTAAATACAATATGGATGATTTGTATCATAATAAATCATCATCAAACAAGTGTAAAATTTATCAATTAATGTTGACATAGATGGAAATGATTTGTAATTATCTTTGAAAGAAATACCCTTTTCATGAAAGCATTTAAAAGTCACAAAATTTATAAAATAATTAATTTAAATACATTATTGTATCAATGTGTCCCATACCACTTTGAAACTTTTTAATGTAATTAACATTTTAATAACATTCATGTCCATATAAATAAATCCGTAAAAACCATTTCTAAGACATGGACATTGATGAGAATGATTTAGAAGAATAAATTCTTAAAACATTTGAAATGATGTTTTAGTAAAAAGTACCATAAAATAACCCCTTTGAAAACTCTTTCATAAAACATGTACATGGATAATAAATATTTCCCAGTAGATACTTACGTAAAATAATCCCCGAATAATACAGAGATTGTGAAATTAACCATTACCAATTTGGTATCTTACAAAAAATTCCACCCATGAAATAGGTATCATACAATGAATATTTAAATACAAATAAATTAAAGGGTATTACACAAATAATCCAATTATGGGTACTACATACACCACACAAAAGGTAATAGTGGCAATATGGAATGAATCTCACGTGAATAAGGTGTGACATGAAAACCCCTTACATTGTACTTTTCCTTGGTTGATGGTAGGATTAACTACAATATAATGGTGAAATAATTATTATTAAATTATAAAAGAATCATATACATTAATAAGATATCATATATGATCTTTTAACATTTCTTTGTTAATAATATTTTAGTATTATTGTCATTTCACGTGTTAACTTACTCGTTTTCTTTTATATGTTTTATTACATAACCCATGTTTGTTATGGATAGGATGTATCTTATACATATAAATAATTATATCAAGTCTTTAAACATTACTCTTAGTCATCAAACAAGAATATGACTTTAATGGATATGATGTGGAAATGAATCTCATCACTTTCGTGGAGATGGTAATTTGTACGTACGCACGAACGCTACTTCCATTTCATTTTTCATTTTAAATGGAAACAAAACCAAATGATAAATAGGTATATTATTATTACAGTATAATATAATATATTATTGTTTTTACTTATTTTCATTAACACCATCCTTTATACATTCTATGTATTGTATGAATGAGTCATATCAAATTGTGGGGGCGGTAGTCCGCATTTCCTCAAATGAAATTATCGTATATATATAAAACATGAAACAAATAATCATATGTTATAAAATGGAATTATATAAGTTTATATATACAATAAATATAATTAATATCATATTTAATTATTTTTCCATCGTAATGTCCACCATGAGAGGTGGGAGGAGATAATTGAACAATCATCGTTTCGTGAGGCGTTTGTTTTCCATTCAAAGAAACATTATGTTCTTCACCCATTAGATAGAGGTGTGTGTAATTGTAGTTAGAATAATTCTAAAAACAATATCCAAGTATATTTAGGATACTGGTTTTGTTACAAAAGAAAATAATAAGAAGAGTTTAGGGGTTAGAGAAGTAAAATAAATGAAAAGAAACTAAGAGGAATAATAACCATTAATTTGGGTAACACCCTTTGGATTGAACAAAAAATGACTCTTGAAGTGCCTTATGCCTAAGGTAAGGCTTCTAGGATGAGGATAGGGATTAATAGAGATTAATTGATAAGATGAGGGATGATCCAAAAGGCTTGAGAGCTGTGAGGAATTGGTTATAATTGTTGTCCTATTATAAGGGGGAGGACGAGCTCTTTAGGAAAAATGAAAAGTATTAATTTTTAATAAATTCATATTGAGTTTATAATGGCTAAAAAGTGGATTATTAAAAGTATAAGGTGGGTATGGGTCTAAATAAACTAAACTAATAGGTTTTAAATAGGTTTGGGTCAGTTTATTAACCTTATCATCTAGTTTTAACTCTTAGTTAATTAGTTTGACCTTTACTATGTCTCTTTGTATTTATATATTATATAGTTAATAAACATACTATATACTTCAAAGAGACCCCCTAATAGTCCATAAATGATAAATCTATCATTATATAATTCCTTTGGTTGAACCATATATTTTTAAGAATAGAATAACAATTAATAATATAATATTTGTTTTAAATATTAATTTGTGTCAATTTTGACACTATTTGGTATTTTGTTTTTGTGAAAGTCATAACAACTTGATAACTTCTAAAACAGTACATTTTATCATCCCTATCATATCATAAAAAACATGAAAATTCATGGATTTCATAAAAACGTCGAAATTATATTTATTTTAATATTTATAATATCGTTTATTTGATTCTTTCATGAAAAAGGTAATTACTGCACCATCATTGTGACATAAATAAATTTATTTATATAATGTCTAAATATTATAAATAAAATTTCATTATGTATGAAATCATTATATATTTCTAATAAATATTTATAATTGAATTTATCTTATGTATAACCCTATATTAAAAATGTTTTATTAATTAAACCTTTATTTTAACTCTTTTCACTCATCTTAGAATTAAATAATAATAAATCTCCTAATCTAATCCAATTAGACCTAAATGATAATATTTTATTCCTAAGGTTTTTTTTGGTTGATATACACTTGTCCAATAGAATTATTACATGTTTTAGGGTAATATTAATATCATTTGTAACCTTAATTACCCTATTTACTTTTAACAGTGGTAAAAAAATGTAAAAAGTTACCAATCACCAAAAAATTATATTTATCTTATTGAACAAAATTTTACTCCTTGACATTAATAGTGTCTCTCATATTTTTTAAATTCCACTCACATAAGTGGTAAAATAATGTTTTACGTGAATTTCCAAATTCTCTTAGGAGGTGTGTAAAAGACGGTGAAAAGTTTAATAAAATTTTTATATATATAAAATTATTCTAAACTAACTTCAATGAATTAAATTGATCTTATATAGGTATACGGTGTCAATTTTCACCTTAATTAAATTTAAATAAAATAAAAAATTATATAAAAAATCGTTTTTTAACTATAACTCAATGTTTTTTCACTATTTATCAAAAATTGAATGTTTTCAGAAAAATACCAAAAATTCACCCAAGAATAATTTCAATATTCCGAATCCAAATATGAACTCCATTTTGAATGATAATATTTAAAAAATTTATAAAAGTTGGTATTACTATTCATAACGGCTAGTTTTATTGGTTGTGGTGTGTGTTAGAATTCGAAGTGGCGTATAACACACTCTATTGTATTATTCAAAGAGAAGCATACAGTATATGTTTGGGGTGTTACATTATCCCCACCTTCAATAAATTGTGTCCTCACAATTTATGCTTGGTATTGGAAACAGTGGGTTGACATTACAAAATATCATTGTTGAAATCCCACATCCAAAAATGGATTAATGATGCCTCTATTTAATTTAAAGAGTGGTAAGTATGAAGGTTACCAAAGATAAAATATTCTTGGGTTCTATGTAGGAAAACATGGATATGGAAGAAAAATATATCTATCTATACCTGATGAATAGTGGTAGAGAACATGGCTATGAAAGGGCCAACAATCACAAAGCCATAAATTTGTGATGATCTAAGGTACTATATAGGACCACAATTTTGTTCTATGTTCCTTTTATTAATGTTTTGGAATTTATTTATGAGATTGGATAAAATCATAAGGAGATACACTTACATTATAATTAGAGTTTTATCCATTAATAAATTTCTACCACAAACTCATATTTCACTCCAAAACATAATAAAACGAAAAAATAATTTATTTATACTAATCGTATAGGGTTCCAAATATAATGAATTTATTATTCACATATCACACTCTTTAAAAATTGAAACTACATTATACAATCCAGGGAAATCACGTAGTCCAGTGGTAGGCGATAAATCCCAATTGCACTATGGTGTTCTGTTCGATTCCTGCAGCTTTGTCCGACGCGACGGGTTGTCACACGGTCTGCATGTTATCCTTTTATAAAAATCCAAAAATAACCTTTCAATCATAATCCAATCCAAACAATAGACTTATCCAAAATACTACTATCCAAACTCACAATCCAAAATTTATAAGGAAGTTAAACACAATGAAGATCATTTTTTCCATGTAATAACATGTGAACACCTTCATCACATATTATTTTCAAACATGGTAACGTCTTGAATTACCATAAAACGTTATTGATTACATTCATGATCCCTTATTCATTATAGAATACTAGATATACTCTTTCTATCCAAAAATGTTGTAAACTCCAATAATGATGGGATATAGTAATCATTAATCAGTTTCAAGGTAGTCCAGAATATCTAATATAATTTGTTCAAATCAACAATCTCTTATTCCAAAATCACTACCTCATTATAGGGATCATATTAAGGATTACATTTCCATCATCCATATTTTTTACAAAAAGTGTAGATTACTATTAAATTACTTTTCTTAGAACCATATAATCTCAGATCATCAATATAATAGTACTGCAGTACAATCCTTATTTATTTCTAGAACATCATTGATACAACACATAAATGAAATAATTATTAAATAACAACATAAGAACACTAGTCATTCATATTCATCAGTGGTAGTATCATAACTTGATTATTATCCAATAGAATCATTTATGGCATAGTATGATGACTGGGACATTGGTTCACGTAGTGTCCAAACTCCTTGCAGATGAAGCATTGTAAATTTCAAACCCTTTTCTTACCGTTGAAGTCACTTACTTGGTGTCCTTTTTGTCCACACTTATAAAAAACTCACATTCCCTTCATGCAAGTTCTAGGGTGTTTCTTCCCACAGTTATCACATATGAGAAAATACTTATTTTCCCTATTACCTTTATCCATATTTTTCTCTTCTATCATTTTCTTTTCTTGCTTCCCTTCAAAGCCATAGTACTCAGAGAATTCTTTACTTATCTTATAAACAAATTATACTATTTATTCATATGTTGAGAATACATGGAAGACTATTTCCCTTCTGAATGATGGATTAATACCGTGAATGATATGATCCTTCTTACTCTTTTGATCCTACGTATTACTGGAGTTATCCTTCCTTATACTGGGTGCCATTTCTAAATAATGGCATACAATAGGTCAGTTTATGAATCACAATTCATAATTCCAAATATGTAAAATACCTAACGTAAATTGAACAGTTTATGGATATAATCCATAATCACAAAAATATTTTATTAAAGGAGGTATATACTCGTACATCCTTCATAATGATTTGTAAAGAAAATGAGAATTATCCTAAGGATATCCCCCAGGATTGTCGTAACCAAGAATGCAGCTTGGCCCGTTGTCGTGCAATAGTTCCCGTTCGAGTCTTGCTCAAAGCGGTGTTTTTGATATTTACCCATAGGTACATCTCTTCTAGGTCCTCCTCTACCTGCTCGTATCCAGACATGGATGTATTGCTCGGAAAACTCACAAAAACTCTATAATATTAAAATTCTAGGAAGCTTTTCTATACTAATCCTCAATGTTTATCTTAGGGCTATGTTCTCTTATCAAGGTTTATCTAAATATATCTTCCATGGTTATTTATAAATTAACTCTGATACCAACTATGACGCCCCGAACCTAGTTACTCAGAGTTAGTGCATTATTTTAATAAATTACATGATTATAAGAAATCAAGTCCTGAAAGACCGATCAGATTAACAGGATTGGAAAATAGATTACATACATGAATGTAACATTTCGCTTCATAAAATACAAAACAACATAAATAATACTTCACGAATGCCAGTATTCTCTTTGCTTAACCCTGAATATCAATCACAATACACATCTTGGAATCCTGTGAAAAATAAAACATAGAAAGGGGTATGAAAAGATGGTCATTAAGGATAACAATAGAGAAAAAACTTTAATAAATAAACATAAACATATAAGGAAACGTATAACTAAAACGAAAGCCTTTTAATCATGAAATTAATCACAATATGGAAAACATTAAATGAAATAATTCCATTTAATTATTTATATATATATTCTAAAAATCAAATAATCACATTCAATATCGATAACCGCTTTCATAACAAGGGAATGCATAATGCCGAACATTAATTTTTGTGTCAAGGCCTCGTGCCAAGACATAAGGGATAACTGTAACCAGAACCCATTCCAGAGTGCCTCTAATAACCAGAAACCAACCCCGAGTACCTCTAATAATTGGAAACCAACCCAGAGTGCCTCTAATAACCAGAAACCAACTCGTAGTGCCTCTAATAATCGGACAACAACCTGAAGTGCCTCTAATATCTGGATACCAACCTGGAGTGCCTCTAATAACCGGACTCGAACCCGGAGGTCCTCTAATAACCAGACAACAACCTGGAGGGTATACTGTAACCAGACCCCAACCCAGAGGGCTTACTTTTATCAGTCCCCAACCCAGAACATACTAGTCCAACACATTCATCTTAAGAAGAGTATGAAATGTAACATAAACATTCTTATTAAAACTCGCATACGAAATGACAAAACATTATTAATAAACCATTAACATCATAAAAATAACTCATAAATAGTCAAACAGATCAAAAACCCTTAAATACAATATGGATTATTTGTATCATAATAAATCAACGTCAAAAAAGTGTAAAATGTATCAATGGATGTTGACATAGATGAAAATGATTTGTAAAACTCTTTGAGAGAAATACCCAATTTTCATGAAAACATTTAAATATCACACTATTTATAAAAGAATACATTTAAAGACATTTTTGAATCAATGTGTCCCATAACATATTGAAACTTTTGAAAAGAATTAACAATTTAAAAACATTCATGTCTATATAAATAAATCCTTAAAAACCATTTTGAAGACATTGACCTTAATGAGAATGATATAGAAGAATAAATATTTAAAAGATTTGAAATGATGTTTTAGTAAAAATTAACTTTAAAAATCCCTTTGAAAACTCTTTAATAAAACATGGAACTGGATAATAAAAATGTACCTGTAGATACTTACATAAAAACAACCTCGGATAATAAACTAATTGTTAAATTAACCCTTACCAATTGTGTAACTTACGAAACATACTACACATGAAAGTGGTATCATACAATGAATATGTAAATAAAAATAAATTAAAGTCTATTACACAAATAATAGAATTATGGTAAGTACATACCCTACACAAAAGGTAATAGTGGAAATATGGAATGAATATCACGGGAATAAGGAGTGAGATGAATACCCCTTACCTTGAACTTTCCCCTGGATGAGGGTAGGTTAACCTCCGGTATAATGGTTAAATAATTTTTATTAAATTATACAAGAATAATATACATTAATATTATATCATATATTATCTTTTAACATTTATTTGTTAATAATATTTTAGTATTATCGTCGTTTCTGGTGTTAACTTACTCATTTTCTTATATATGTTTTGTCATATAAGCCGTGTCTGTTATGGATAGGTTGTATCTAATTTATATCCGGAATGATATCATGTCCTTATACATTACTTTTAATCATAAAACTATAATTATTATTGAATGGATATGATGGGGAAATGAATCTCATCGGGTTCGTGGAGATGGTAATCTGTACGTACACAAGAACGCTACTTCAATTTCATTTTTTATTTTAAATGGAATCGAAACAAAATGATACATAAGTATATTATTATTCAATTATAATATAATATCTTATATGTGTTAATTATGTTAATTAACACCATCAATTATACGTTCTATTTATGTTACGAACGAGTTATATCACTTTGAGGGGGCGGTGTTCCGCACTTCATCAAATGAAATTATCATATATATATATACAACATGAAACAAATAATATTATGTTATAAAATAAAATTACAGAAGCTTATATATAAAATAATTATAATTAATATCATATTTAATTATATTGAAATCATAATGTCCACCATGAGAGGTGGTAGGAGATAATTGAACAATCATCATTTCGTGAGGCGTTTGGTTGCCATTAACAGAAACATTATCTTCTTCACCCAGTAGATGGAGGTGTATGTATGTGTAGTTTGAATAATTCTCTTAACAATATCCTAGTATATTTAGGATACTGTTTTTGTTACAAAATAAAATAATAATAATATTTTATGGGTTTGAGATGTAAAATAAATTAATAGAAACTAAGAGAAATCATTACCTTTAATTTGGTTAACTCCCTTTGGTTTGAGGAAAAAAGGACTTTTAGAGTGCCTTATGACTAAAGTAAGGCTTCTAAGAGGAGGGGAGTGATGTAGGGAGATTAATTGGGAAGAGGTTGGACGAAACAAAAGGCTTGATAGGTGTAAGGAAATGGTTAGACGTGGGGTCCTTTTATAAGACGGAGGAGGGGCTCTTTAGAAAAAACATGTATTAATTTATAATAAATTAATATTCGGTTTCAAATGGCTCCAAAGTGTATTATTCAATGTCTAATGTGGGGATGGGTCTAAATCAACTCATCCAATAGGTTTTAGACAGGTTTGGTCACTTTATTAACCTTATCATTTAGTTTTAACAATTAGTTAATTAGTTTGACATTTACCATGTCTCTTTAAATTTTTATATTATATAGTTAATAAACATACTATATACTTCCAATTTCCCCCCAAATTATCCATTAATGATACACCTATCATTATATAAGTCCTTTGGCCGATCCTTATATTTTTAGAAATGTAATATCTATGAATAATATAATATTTGTTTTGAATATAAATTTATTAAAATTTTGACACTATTTGGTATTTGGTTTTTTTGAAAGTCATAACAACATTATAACTTTTAACAAGATACATTTAATCATCCCTATCATGTCATATTCACATATAAAATTCTTGTATTTCATAAAAACATTGAAATTATATTTATTTTAATATTTATAATACCATTTATTTGATTCTTTCATGAATAAGGTAATTACTGCATCATCATTGTGTCGTAAATAAATTTATTTATATAATGTCTAAAAATTATCAATAAAATATCATTTTGTAGGAAATATTTTTATATTTCTAAGGAATATTTATAATCAAATTTATCTTATGTAATACCATATATTAAAATTGTTTTCGTAATAAAACCATGATTTCAACTCTTTTAACTCTTCTTGAAATTAAATAATAATAAATGTTCTAATCTAATCCAAGTGGAACTGAATGATAATATTTTATTCCTAAGGTTGTTTTTGTTCGAGATAAACTTGAACAATAGAATTAGGACATATGTTAGGATAATATTAATATCATTTTTACTCTTAATTACCCAATTTACTTTTAACCGCGGTAAATAAAAGTAAAATGTTTCTATTGACCAAAAATAATTTTCTTCATATTGAACCACATTTTACTCCTTGATATTAAACGTGTTTCTAGGATTTTCGAAATTCCACTCACAGAATCGGTAAATTTATGTTTTATGTGAATTTCCAAATTTTCCATGTAGGTGGGTAAAAGACGGTAAAATGTTCAATAAATTTTTTATATATCTATAATTATACTAAACTAACTCCATTGATTTACATTGAACATATACAGTTATTATGTATCTATTTTTAACTTTAATAAATTTTAATAAAATAAATAATTATTTAAATAATAATTCGTTTTTAAAATATAACTCAGTGTTTTTTTCAATATTCATCAAAAATTGAATGTTTTTAGATAAATACAAAAAATAAACCCTAGGCTAATTTCCATATTCTGAATCCAAATATGAAGTCTATTTTGAAAGATAATATTTATAAAATTTCAAAAAGTGGGTATTACAATTCATAATGGCTAGTCTGATTTGGTGTGGTGTGTGTTAGAACTCGAAGTTGCGTACAACACACGCTACTGTATTATTCAAAGAGAAGCATACCGTAGAAGCTTGGGGTGTTAAAGAAAATTTCTTGTGGGAAAACATGAAGAGAGAGATGGCTAATTTTTTGTCATGATTTATGGTTTTTAAAAAAGTGAAAGTTGGAAGGAAATAGCCTAGAGGAGTCATGCAACCTCTTCCCATAGAAGATAGGAAATGAGATAATATCATGATGGATTTTGTCATGGGACTACAAAACAATCCTCTAAAAAATGATGGTATATGGGTCATTGTTGATCTTATTACCAAGTCAACACATTTTATTGCTATAAGGGAAGATTTACCACTTGAACGTATTGCAATACTATATATTAAGGAAGTTGTGAGACTTCATGGAGTACCCCTATCGATTGTTTCTGATCGTGATCCATGTTTTACTTCAAGATTATGGATGAGTTTTTAGAAGGCCTTGGATACTGTACTTCGTTTGAGGACTTCTTACCACCCTCAAATAGATGGAAAGTCAGAACAGACTATTCAAACCATAGAAGACATGTTGAGATCTTGCTCACTTGACATTCAGGGTATGTGGGATCAATATTTACCTATGGTAGAATTTTCATATAATAATAGCTTCGATTAAACTATTCAGATGGAACCATATAAAGCGTTATATGGAAAGAGGTGTCTCACACCAACCTATTGGGATGACGTCGGTGAAAGAAATCTTATAGGCCCAGAACTGGTGGAGAAATGATGGAAAAGGTCAATTTATCCAAAACCACATCAATGAAGCTCGTAGTAGGCTGAAGAGCTATGCCGATAACCGACTGAAGGATTTGGAATTTCAAGTAGGAGATCATGTTTTCTTGAAGGTATATCTATGGAAGGGAGTTATATGTTTCGGTAAGAAGGCTAAATAGAGTCCCAATTACATTAGACCTTTCAAAATTCTAGAATGAATTGGCGATGTAGCTTACCGTTTGGAAATGCCACCATGTCTCTCCAAAGTTCACGATGTGTTCCACGTATTATTGTTGCGAAAATACATGCATGGCCCAACACATGTAATAAATTACTAGGAATTAGAACTAGAACCCGATCTATATTATTGCGAATAGCCCATTAGGTTCTTGATACAAGGTAACATGTAATGAGAAACCGGTTGACTCGTCTCGTAAAAGTTTTATGGAGAAACCATAAAATGGAAGAGGCAATGTGGGAACCCAAGGAAAATATGATGAAGAATCACCCGAGTCTTTTCATGTGTTAGTATTCTAGAAATTTTGAGAAAAAATTATTTGAAGGAGGGGAGAATGTAACACCCCGAGCTTCCATAGTATGCTTCTCTTTGAATAATATAGTAGCGTGTGTTGTATGCAACTTTGAGTTTTAACACACACCACAACCAATCAAACTAGCCGTTATAAATAGTAATACCCACATTTTGAAATTTTATAAATTTTATATTTCAAAATGGTTTCATTTTTGGATTCGGAATATCGAAATTATCTTATTGTGAATTTTTGGTATTTTTCTGAAAACATTCATTTTTTATGAAGAGTGAAAAAACCTTGAGTTATGGTTTAGAACAGAATTTTATTAATTAAATCGTATTTTATTTAAATTTAATTAATGTCAAAATAGATATATAATAACTATATATGTCCAATTTATTTAATTGGAGTTAGTTTATAATAATTTAAGATATATAAAAAATTTATTGAACTTTTCATCGTTCTTTACCCACCTCCTCAGAAAATTTGGAAATTCACATAAAACTTAATTTTACCATTTCTGTGCATGGAATTTCAAAATTCCGAGACACGCATATAATATAAAGGAGTAAAATGTGGTTCAAGAAGATTAAAATAATTTTTGGTGAATAGTAACGTTTTACTTTTATTTACCATGTTTAAAAGTAAATAAGGTAATTATAGATAAAAATGATATTAATATTACCCTAACACATGTACTAATTCTATTGGACAAGTGTATCTCGACCAAAAACAACATTAGTAATATAATATTATCTTTTAGGTCCACTTGGATTATATTATGAAATTTATTATTATTAAATTCAAAGAAGAGTTAAAAGAGTTAAAATCGATGTTTAATAATTAAAACATTTTTTATATAGGGTTATACATAAGATAAATTCAATTATAAATATTCATTATAAATCTAATAAGATTTCTACATAATGGTATTATATTTATAATTTTTAGACATCAAATTATTTAATTTATTTATGACAAAATGGTGATGCAGTAATTACCTAATGAATGAAATATTAAATTAATTGATATTATAAATATCAAAATAAATGTAATTTGAGACATTTAATGAATTCCATTAAATTTACTGGGTAATATGACATATTATTATTGTTTATATATTTTTTTCGAAGTAATAATGCTGTTATGAAATTATCAAAATTAAAATACCCAATAGTGTCAAAATTGAAATTAAAGTGTTTTTAGAAAATATATTATATTACTAATTGATATTCTATTTCTAGAAATATAAGGTTCATAAGAAGGACTAATATATTGATATTTTTATCATTAATGTACCACTTGGGGGACTCTTGGAGGATTATAGTATGTTCATTAACAATATAATATAAAATTACAAAGAGACACGGTAAATGTAAAACTATTTAACTAAAATTATAATATAAATGATAAGGTTAATATAGTGACCCAAACCCCTCTAAAATCTATTTGATGAAATTATTTAAACCAATACCCACCATAAACTTTATATAATCCACTTTTGATCCATTATAAACAATATATGAATTTATTATAAAATAATATTTCTATCTTTTCCAAAGGTGCCCCTCACCCCTCTCATAAAAGGGAACTCCCCCTTCTCTCTAATTCACACCATCAAAGTCTTATGGATCGGCCACCACCTCCCCAAATATTCTCTCAAATTCCCTCCCTTTGACCTTGAGGCCTTATTTTGATCATAAAGCCAATCTATGTAGCCCTGTTGATCAAATCAAAAGGAAGAACCCAAAGAAGAGGTAATGTTTTCACCACCCTCTTTCATGTTCCTTTGTTCTTCAACTTCTTCTTTCTTTGTTATTTCCATTCTAAAATAATAAATACAGTATATTATATATAACTTGATGTTATTATAAATATGTTACAACAATATTCAGTATTTTATCCATATTTTGAATGACATTTCACCATATGTTCATACGTATGGCTTACCGTCTCCATGTCGTGGTGTAATTTTTATTCAAAACATTATTATTTGTATGGGTATGATAATGATGTGTAATTGAAGTAAATAATAAATATTAAATTATAATGATTCAGTATATAATATATACCATCCAATTATATATTATTTTAATATGAAAAAAATGATTTTGTCACTCGTGCGAATGGACGGACTACCGTCTCCACGAACACGATGAGATTTATTCCCCATCTTATCCATTCAAGTCTAATTCTAATCTGATGATTAAGAATATTGATTAAGGACTCGATATCATTCTATATATGATTAAAATACAACCCTTCCATAATAAACATGACTTCTGTAACAAAACATATGAAAAAAACGAGTATGTTAACACCCGAAACGACGATAAAAATAAGATATTATTAACAAATAAATGTTAAAAGATCATATATGATATCATGTTAATGTAAATGATTCTTTTATAATTTAGTAACCACTATTTCACCATTATACATGAGTTTAAACTACCCTCAAAAAAGGAAAGGTAAAAGGTAAGGGTTAATTTCATAATCTTTACATTATCTGATGTTGTTTATATGTAAGTATCTACGAGGACTTCTTTATCATCCACATACATGTTTCTTAAAAATGTATTTCAAATCATTCTTACTATTTTACAGAATATGTAATTAAGTCATCTATTCCCTTGTTTGAATTTTTATAATAATTTTATACAGGAATCTTTCTTTCATTTTCCAAACAAGGTCCTTTTTATCCTTTTCGGAAGAATTAAGGTAAGAATGACTTTTTAACTTATAATGTGAGTGTGGCTATATTATGTCATTATAAAATCGTTGAAGCTTCCCTTAAATTCTTTTTAGAATATTTTCAAATTAAATTTTTTCTTTTATAATTATTTGACTTTTAAATGATTTAAAAAAAGATATATTTCTCTCAAATAGTTTTGATTTCATCAATTTCAACCTCCTTTGATGGATTTTACGGTTATTTGAAATTGATTTATTATGATACAAAACATCGATATTGTATTGATGGTTTTGTGATATGTTTGACTGTGGATGTGTTATTTTTATACCGTTCATGGTTTATAGATAAATGTTTGACATTTCGTATTCTAGTTTCAATACAAATGTTTATGTTATGTTTAAACTATTTCATATGAAGAATGCAATGGACTTAGTAAGTGACGGGTGGAGCCCGTTATAGCTCCTCGATGTATCTGTAGGTCTCATGATACAATGTAGTGTCTTGGAACAAATCCTTGAAAAAAATATTATTTGTAGTCTTGGAACAAGGACCTAACTATGTGGTTATGATAGTCTGGAATTATAAATTCTCTCATTATGAAAGTGGTTATTGATATTGAATGAGATTATTAGACTAGTAGAATATCCTTGTGAATAAGTATATGGAATTATTTAATTTTATTTTTTCTATTTTATGTTGAAGTTCAAGTTTAAATGGTTTTTGTTTTAGTTATACATTGCCTTAGATGTTTATTCTTATTTATGAATGTTTCCTCTATATTGTTATCCTTACTCAGTATCTAAGATGACCCCTTTCTATGTTTTACTTTTCCAAGGTTGTGAAGAGGTATTTTATGACTGACCAGTAGGGATAGACTATGGGGTCTCAATGTTCTATATGGAAACAATGTTTTATTAGTTTTCCATTTCATGGTGTAGTGTAAACCTTTGGAATGGATCTAGTATTTCCAAGTCTACTAAACTAATCAGTCTTTCGAGACTTCATCATTTGCGATCATGCCAATGTTATATAATAATGCACCGACTCTGGGTAGATAGGTTCAGGGTGTTACATGATAACATACAAATTTTTTTAAAATGTGTTACTTGTATCAAATATATATACACTAAATGCTTCATTAAAATAATTGATGAGGGGTGATGATGGAAAAGAAATGACATTAGTTGGTGAGGTTATAGTCTATTGTAAAGATAAATGATGTTTTTGTTTTCTCATTTTATGGAAGAGGAGAAAAATTTACATTATACAATTAAAATAATGACATAATTGTATATGGTTGATACTTTTGTTATTTTATAAAAATAACTTAATAGAATTTGAAGGATGTGCATGACGAAATAAAATAATGACCATCAATTTAAGCTTTATACATCTTCATCAGGTAACCACATAATATATAAACACACAATAAGTATAGGATGGATTTGTGATTACAGTCAAGGATATATGACATATTGGGGGAATCTATACTGATATTTGGATAAGTATTTGCCATGAAAAATTTCTTTTTTGATGTGAAAATTATAGGGGAGTTGGTTTCCATTTATAAGTGACGTTAGTTGAAAACATATCAGTTTTGAAATGAAAAAGGTGTAACAACATTTTATACATTCCATAATGATCCAAAAAAGACCATAAAAGAGAATTATACTTGATAAAATAAAGATGTGTTAATAAACGATTTTAGAATATTTTTATGTAACATTATCCATTAACATTTAAGGGTACCACACCCCCCATAAAGATGTATTCATCTTAACCACAATAATTAGACATTAATCGTTTCAGTTTTCATTTCTGTCAAAAATTAAGATAAATTTTTAGATAATACAATCTACAATGAATCCATATATAGAATAAATTTTACCGAATTTAATTTACAGATGTTGAAAATAATTTTTTTAATCAAAATAATGAAAAGTGTTGAAATTTTCCTTCTTCAGAATTTCATTTTTTGGAGAAAACAATGATTTACATTAACTATGTAACTAATAATAATCAATTTATGAATATAAATTAATATTTATTGATAGAAACTAGATAAAATTTATTTAAAACAATAATTATTTTATATTATCATAATAAAATAAAAAGGATATATATTATGAATTTTAAAATAGATTTCAATGAAATAACTATTTAAAACCAAAATAAAATATATAGTAAAATAAAATATAATGTTAATTAAAATGTGAATAATTGTATTAAATTTAAAAAAAATCATATTTTACATGAAATGTTATTAAAAACATAATTGGTGTTAAAACATTGTTAATTATAAAGTAAATCATTTTCATATTTATTAATATGAATTATAAAGCTATATTATTTAACAAATATAATGAAATTTTTTAAATCCAGAAGAAAATAGATTCAACTAAAATATTTTTGAATAAAATTTTATTTTTAAATATTTTATTTTAAATTAAAAATATGAATATAATTTTTTAAATTAACAAAAAAAATTTACGATTGTTAGTGTTTTTGATTTTTTAGAAAATGTAGATTTTTTTTATTTGGGAAAATATCAATTATTATATGAAAATTTACCTTTTCATTTCATTATTTTATATATTTTAAAATATAAAATATTATTTTAATTTTATTTGAGAAAAAATGGTTATAATTCATTTTTATTTTAACCATCTGATTACTTTTGAATCAACTTTATATTGGTTTTATGTGTATAACTGTTTATTGGTTTCAAATGTGTTATTTTAAATGTGTTTAAAATACTTGATGTTTAGGAATTTTAATAAATAAAATTAATCCCTAATAGTAAATTTCATATATAAAATTTATTTATTATATATCATTAAATATATATTTTTAATAACATTATGATTATTATTATTATTGTTAATCATGATAATATATAATCATATAATAATAAATAAAACTACACTTGAAGTCATGATTTTTCATCGTATCTATGGTTTTTGTTTTAAATTTAATTTATCCAATTATATGAATTTAATTTTGAAAAATGGATTTAATAAATATAATAAAAAAATTATATTTACTAAAAAGTTTAAAATATTTTTCAACTAAAATTAATGTTGAGAAAATAAAAATTAATTATAATGATTAAGGTAAAAATATATTTACAGTTGGTGAAACTATATATATAAGAATAAAAATGAACTAAAAATTATTATAAAATATTGTTTGTGGACATTTTATAACCTTCCTCTACCTAGAGTCAAAAATTTTCCAATATTGGAACCAGGTGACATGAATAAAAAATGTGTAGAATTCATTCTTTTCCAAAATTAATTGTATTATACTCTGCCCACATATAAAAGGTCTCCCTCTCCTCCTCCCTACAATATTTCAAAACCCGATGGTTTTGAAAATAACTATTTATATTACATCAATAATACCCTCCTTTAATCATATAAAACTAATATATGGCCAAAATCTAAAAAATAAATTCCTTTGGTTTAAACCAAAAGATGTTACCAAAAGAAGAGGTAACATTCTTCAACAAATTTTATTGTTTTATTTCTTCTCCCACCCAGTCATTTATTCATAAAACAAAATTATATAATAAAATATGCATCTTCAATTTTCATATATTTTATTGTTTTAATATAAAAATCTAAACCATTTTCCAATTCATGAAATGGGTTACGCAATCATCATTCATAAGTACAGAGTATTAACGGCTAACGAGCTGATGATGTTAATTTTTCCGTTACCAAATTTCATGGTTTTGTATAATTATAGATTAAATTGAAATATATATTTTATATATAATTATTATACCAAATTATTAATTATATCATATATAAGTTTTTTACATTCAATTTAATTTGGTATACGATAATGTCCCCTATATCTATGGAGGACTACCGTATCACGAAGCACTATGGTGTGTTTTTCAAAATCAATTCAAATGTATTGTAATTAGGTAAATATAATAACATTATGGGATATATATGGAATAATTATTATATTAATAACATAAAAATATTTATTAAAAGATGATTAATTATTTTCTTTCATACCCTTTCACTCATTAAAAAATTATAATATTGTTTGTGAACGTACGGACAACCACCTTGTAGAGTGATGTGATTCAATTTTCATCACCACAACACATCGATGATATATATATATATATATATATTTAAAATGTGATGTGTTATATTTTAAATTAGCATCTTTCTATAAATATAAAATATCACTTTATTTCCAGAAATATTATTGAAGTATGGAATTGTTACTTATCTGTATATATAGCATATCATACCCATGATTTTAATGTATTCATTTATCAGAAAAATATTTCATGATCTATTATAAAATTATTATTTATGTAATATTTTTATGAATATTTAATTATTATTATTTTATATATTCTTAAATAATAACAATTTTTACCATAGTGTACCAACCAATTTCAATATGATACATTATCCGAATATAGAAAAAACATCTTATATAAAAATAATTCATTATGTGATTTATATATAATGGTAATAATAAATATTAATGTAAAAATCATTAAAAAATTCTCATTAATGTAATCAATTTTATTAAATATTATTCCAGAAGATAATGACATTTGGGACAAGTTAGACTCATTGTTAAGGAATTCATCTGATTTCCTATTCCATGATGAAACATTTGAAGTTATTCAACAGTATTAATTTTTTAGGTCCATATAGAGGTCCTTTTAAATTTTATCAAATAATTTATATATACACATGAAATTTTATATTTTAATGTAATTCATTCATGGTTCATAGGATTCAATAGTTTCCCAATTCATAAGAGACATTTCTATTAAGAAAATTCATATTCTAATGTTTTTCATTCCTTCTCATTCACATATATGTATTATTTTTTGTCAAATGATTTTATAATTGTTTATATATGGAAATAAAATATTTATAATGTACCTTATATGAAACATTCAAATAATTTCATTTGTTTTCATTAGGAATCATTTAATGTGTTTTACAGGGAATGATTTTACTAACAATAAAATGAGTGTTCTATAATAACGTTTGTAGATTAAAATTATTTCTCCTCCACTATAGAAATTATTATAATTTTAGATTACAATGAAACCATTCATGTATTATTCAATTAAAACTATTTCCCATTTTTGTGAATTTTTATATAGAATTTGGGAATCTAACATAAAATGGGTTTTATCATCCATATGTGATTTTCATATGTGTTTAAATGAGTTTTACAAATGTATTATGATTGTAATGTGAAAAAATAATAATATTTTTTTCATGATATGGTACATGCGGAATATACAAGAGAAATGGGTTCTCCCAAAATTGGGTGGGGTATCCTGTTTCAACTTATACGAAGGATTCTCAAAGATTCTACTAGATGAGTAGGGTATATCTTAAACGATAGGACAAACTAGATAATGCTCCAGTCCACTAGGTTATATCCATTTTCATTAGAGAAAATAGGTATGGTGTTACCAATGGGTTTCTATTATATATTTAATAAGGATCTAGTAACTTCTAACATGGGATTAAAATGGCTTATTAATTTTAATCCCTATATTATAGAAAATTGACAAGAAATTCATTATATAGTGGTTTATGGTATTAGTTTGAAAGAAAATTTATTTCTATTTTTTGTCAAAATTAATTAAATAATATGATAAATGAACAATTAATATAAATGTTAATTTTTAATGATATTTTATGTTTTCACTATACTATTCATTTTCATTGTTTTTATATCCCATAAAAATATTTTTTGTTCTCGTCCAATGTTTCTTAAATTGATTCTCACATAATGTAATGATTTTAAAGGAAACAAATAATTCATATTGAGTGTCATTAATATTTTACATTAAAATAAATCATAATATATTTTAAATGTTTTATATTATCGAAAAAATCGATTCTAATAAGATTTATCCACTTTTTATTATGTGGTTCTTTATATATGATTTATAAGCTAATTCTCTATAACTCTATACCTGAAAAATAATAAAATGTAGAAGAAATAGGTTTTTACATGAAATCAATACATTTTAATGATTATGGCCAGGTAATTATAGTTGGTATCAGAGGTAATTTAATATTAATTTATATTTTAGGATAATGAAAATAGTATACCCTTACAATATATCAATTTATAGATATGTTGAAATGATATAACATTTAATGATTACTTTGTTTCAACATCTAAAATATTTCTGTTCCTAATGTTTTTTCATAGAAGAAAGAAGGATGTTGTATAAGCATGTAATGGAGGGGAATATTTCCTTCAAAATGAGTTTCTAACGATGTATGGATTTGGAATATAATATTTTCTTGTAGATAATGATCAACATACGCATGTTATTGATAGAAGTCGTATCCAATCAAGATAGGTGCATGAATTTATATGAAGGATAAAAGTAAATATTGGTTCATGTTATGATAAAAACACAATTTTCTAGTTTACCATATAATCCTATAATACATTAAGTATAGATTAATTCCCTATATAATAGATTGTATTTCATGGGATATTTGAACATCAAAAGAAAACTCTTAACATTTATCATTTATTAAGTGATGTTGATCAATGGAAATCTTCAATTATGAAAATCATAGATAAATATGATATCTATAACATGTAATGGGATTTTTTTAATGATGGACTGCTTGATTAATATTTCACTATGTTCATTTTACATTTGATGAAAGAATAGGTACCTGATCTTAGGCAGATTATGATGATTTTGTAGCTACATATAATAAAAAACTCATAAGAATAGAGAGGTTCATTCCAAATTATATTTTGGACACTAATAGAATATTTAAATTATTATACCCATAAATAAACTAGTTTTATAAAGATAGTTATAGATATTATAATTTAATGTTTATGGGAATGTGTTTTTTGTGATGGAAATTTGAGATCAAGTTTGCTAACCTGAATGTTACTAGAGTTAACAATAATAAGATAAGGTATTAGGTAAATATAATAGTGATGAAACTAGCTAATATGTTAGGAGGTAATCCCACAAAATGTTCCTTGTGTGCAAAATGAAATTTCATGATGTTTTTTATAGGATCTAGAAAGTATTTTTAGTGTGTTAAATTAATTCACAAGGGTCGTGACGTTATCTAAATGAATCCTGAAAACCCGAAGAGGGGGGAAGCAAATATAAATCAATTAGTGACATTTTTTACTTGTAATGAGATAGGTTATTATGAGAAAATGTGTCTAGGGTTAGTTCAACATTATTGAAAATGGATTATTGTAATAGAGTCATTTTCTACTACTATACTCAATGTTGGTCGATCAAATGAAGTGTTGACATATATGTTAAATTGGTATTTCAAATATTCCAAAACATTGTTTAAAATTTTTTCTATACATTCAATTATTTTTTTGAATTTTTTTGGTAATATGGTGATATCACAACATTAAAATAGGATTGATCTTTTATAGAAAACAATAGGTGGAAAAATTAAAGAAACCATTACTTATTGGAATCTTATTATTGTTATTAGTGGGGTTGTTTTCCTGAAAATCATATTGAAATAGTAATATAAGTGTTTAATAGTATTATTGGTATGTATTGGGTTTTATTTTATCATTCTATGATACATTTTAATGCTAATAAATTTTTTTTTTATTATTTCCGACATTTGATGGAATCGCATGATGCTGAGATTTTGATCTATGCTGGAAGTGAATATTACTTATCTCATATTGTTGAAAATAAAGAAACGATTCAAATTAGTGATGTGCCAGTTTTAAATGAATGGACTTATTTTCTAATGATTTTATTGGTGTTATTTATGATCAATATGATGAGTTTACAATTGACTTAGTATATGATGTTATGCCATTTTCTAAACCCCTTTTCAACTGTCTGTAGTTAATCTTTTCAAATTGAAAAATAAATTGCATGAAATATTATATAAATGTTTTATTTAACCCAGAAATTCACAATCGTGTACTCTTTTATATTGGTTAAAATAAATATTGTTCAATGATAATATTTATATATTATCAAGAATTTAATAATATTACTATTATGAAAAAGTGTCCATTTCATTATATTAATGATTTATTTTATCAGCTCTGTGGATCTCAGTATTATATTATGGTTTACTTTAGGTCTATGTAAATCAGAAGTAGGTGAATGATTTGGGCATTACTAATACCACGTTAATTTTTAGATATAGTTACTAGGTGTTTTTCTCTATTCACATTGGGTTATGCACTAAACCTACTATATTTATAGATCTCATGAATATATTTTTCCACGAGTTCTTAGAAAAGATTGATGAAGTGTTTACTGAAGGATTTTCTAAAAATTTTAAAAAAATTATGTACAAAAATTTCACATATGGAATGTTTCTCAATCCAAAATGTAAATGAAATTATATGATAAATTAAGTAACTGTGAATTTTGGTTACACATATTTCCATTATTTTGAGACATTGTTTCAAAAGATGAAAAAATATTTGATGCTACTATAAATAAATTTTGTAAATATTTTACTAGAACAAAAAATATCCTATATATTTCATGTTTTTAGGGATAATAGTGTTACTACTTATGTTTTTTTGAAAAAATTTCTCCGTTTTGTAGCCCAATAACTAGTTTGACTATAAAAGGAGTTCAATTTGTGAAAAAATATAATGATTATTTTCATGAACTAAATATAATATTTGTGAATTCCAATATTTTTCAGCTACATTCAAGAAATGGAGAATTTTTCATTTATTGTTCTTATTCATTAAATGTACATGATTGTGCCTTGATGTGTAATTGTTGGGTAATTACTTATGATTCACTTCAGTTTAAGCATCAGAAGATAAAATTTACAACGCATGATTGGGAATTATTCTTTATAGTTTTTAATTTATAAATTTATATGTTTTATTTGAATGGGTTAAAGAGTAAAATATATATTGATCAAAAAAATAAAAATATATATTCACTAAAAAAGAATTTCACATGAGATAGAGAGGATGTCGATAATGGATTTGGGGGTAATGATTACATGATTCATTACTATCATGAAAAATAAAAATATGTTCATCATGGAAAGATAATCTTGAATAATGATACATTATCGGTATTATATTTTCAACATTCCCTCTTTTCTATAGATTTGATAAATATTTCCCTACGTGTTTGTTCTGTGGGGAAATATTGTAACAGATCAACCCGGGTCAACCAAATCATCCACCCATGACAATAACAACATGGTTAAGAGAATAAATAAAATAGAAAAAGTCTTGAATATTAAAAAACATTATATAATACTAGATTAATCCATTGAAGGAAAATTTTCCAAAAAATCCATAAGATCCATGACAATCCAAATAATCAAAAAAGTATGCATTAAACAAGACCAACCATTCTCCATGTTACTAGAAATGACCTCCTAGCCACCCTTATAAGAATGAAATAAAAAAGGTAATATGTAATGGTAACGTATAGACTTCTATTAACATGTAATATACAATAAAAAGTCTATAACAAACTATTAGTAAAATATTCGAGTTTTCACAAATCCTAACTACATACCACCATAGTGTCTATCCAAGGACTAATATCAATAACAAAATAGTTCTATATTTTAAAACTAGATGAATATTGAAAAGTGTTTTCATAAATCCAAGTACATTTGTAAATCATTTTCCATTTGGTTTATATTAGTTCCATTCATAATCTCAAAAATATAATCATGAAAAGTTCATGTGATAAATCATGAAATAATATCCATGAATCATAAGATAAAAAATTAAACATATATCCATGAAATACCATCATGAGATGCATTTGTGATAAAACCACATATAAAAACATTTGGGAAGAAATAAATAATAAAACCCATCAAGTGAAAAAAATCTATAAATGACGGTGAACATTATGTTTTTTTCTCTAGACTATTAGAAGATATGTACTAGAGTTTCATGATCCAGAACCTGAATAACATCAGAACCAACAAATATCTTGTCTTATGATAGCCCTTTGATAGGGAAATGGTTACCTTCTTGGGGTTCCAAACACCATATGTTTAACCATGTACATTTCATGACACACCCATGGTTCCAAAACTAACAATATTTCAAAATTATATTAAAATAAAATGATCATAATTTATTAAAACAGTATAAAATCCAAGACATTGAACTTTAGTGTATGAAAACCCAGTTCTAAATGATGAAAATCAATTTTCAATGAAACTACCATATAATTTTTTTTCCATTCCTAAAAATACCTTGAAACTACATAATAAATCATATAATGAAAAAATATAATGTTATTTTTCATAATTAATATTAAATTAATTTGATTATCCCATTTTATAGAAGAACCTGTGTTAAATGGTATACCCCCATATTTAGTAGACAACACTTAATGGATACATATGGATTAGCCTTTTAACGAATAAGAATGGCCAAAAAAATTATATTATAGATTAAAAAATTATCATATCACAAATTTGAACCTTAATCACATCCATGAAGTAACTACAACCAAAGGAATGAAGAACAAGAATGGACGCATACTTTGAGAGGCGCATTGTAACAACTATAACAATCGACAAACGAAGGAAGTGATTAATGTTGGAGGAAATCACCCAAAATTTATTAGGGTTAGATATGGGTTAAGAGAAACAATTACATATTAGGAATAAAAAATAAAGCATATGGAATGTTTCTAAAAACTACAAGCCTTGAGAATGAGATGGTGTGTAATATAACTACATGTTGTGTATTCCACACAGAATACAACTACATTAAAATGTGTCCCAATTTAGTTAAAAACCTATTTTTTTATTTACATAAATTGAACTAAGTAGACAACATGTAAAAATTGCACACCCTAAAGCAATATTATAGAGTCTACCTGGTGACCCTTACATTTAATTTTATCCACTAAAATGATTTGTAATCACCCAATTGATAGAAAACACCCCAATCCTGAATCGAAAAACTTCAAATCTATATGGATGTTATCTAAGCATGAAGAGAACCCCTAAAAACCATTAACATGTTTATAATTTGAATCCATTAATTGAGAAAACATACATCAATTAACATTAGGCCATTTTCCTTTTTAATGATCTCAATATCTAAGAATCCCACTAACACACACAAAATTATATGATAATCCATGCATAAAAAATGGAATACAGGAAACATGCAATGGGGAGTTTTAACATCCACACCGTAGAATTTCTATGAAATTAAATATCATTGATTCTTAGACTCGAAAAATGTAACGGCCACTACAACCCCACCAACAATTCCCTCACACATATCACATGGATATCCAGCCTCCACTCACTCAATACTAAAATCATATGAATAATATGCCCACATAGAACATTATCTAAACAATATATAATCTGAATTATTTTATCATTCAAGTTTGTGTTGATCTCAAGATAAATATCCTCCAATCCAATTACATTGGAAGAACTCAGTTCATAGCACATCAGTTGGGAATCATGACACATGTCATGGATAAAAGTAAAGAGTGAAGGAATATAAAAAAAATAGACCACATTTCATAGTTATATAATGATCTCAAGTGGGCCAACAAACCTTTTTAATAAGCCAACATTCTTACCTAACTGTTGATTTCACATGTGATGTGAAAAAGTAATAAAAACTCAATCACCAAACTCTAACTGTAATGGATGATGATAATGGTAAGACTAATCATTTTCATGTAACCATCCCAACCCTAGTATCCCAATGTTGACTTCTAAAATTTATTCATTGGTATAACATTGAGGGATCAAATCATGATGTAATGATAAATTTATTATATTTTGAGAACTAGATATAAACATAATACCCATTTTACATTGGGAAAATAAAATAAATTATAACAAATAAAAAGAACAAATAAACTATTTCATTCAAAACTCAATGAATGATATCTTATTCATATCCCGAGAAAAGAAAATAAAATAAGGGCAAGGATAGCTTCACTATAATGGATCTGTATAAAGAAATATATCTAGAATAAAAAAAATTAAAAAATATGGAATATTAAATAAGTGAACACACATCTTATTTTAAAACATTAATGCAAGAATAAGTAATGAAAAATCCCTATGTCAAAATAAATAATTGGACACTCATTAAATTTAATCAATAAAATGATAATGAAAAGAAAAAATAGATGAAATCATTACGAAAATATCAAGGATAATATAAATAATTTAATTCTTTATGAAGATATTGATTAATTATAGGAAATATCCATCATGAGAAACGTGATACATCTATGATGAATAGCTTTCACATGATAGTTTAAATATACATGTTGAAATCCATTTTATATGGCCACTGAATTTTTCAATTGATACCTACAAATGAATTGAGGGGAAATATAAAAATGTTCCCCACTGATCACTATCGGTTCAGTGAATTTCTCATATATCAAAAAATAGATTAAATTCATTATTAAATGATACTTATCTAAAAATATCGTAATTGAGTAAAGGTTATTGATTTATCCCTATTTCCCCAATTGATCAATTAACATTAAATGTAAACACCATATGTTAAAATGGTTTATAGTATAGAAAATAATAATATCCATCATTGACGAATATGTATAATTAATATAATTTTCATTTATATTGAATAATTATTTCAAATAATTGAATTTTTAAAGAGAATGTTTACAATCACAAAATAAAGAGATATTGAACAATAACTTTAGCAAAATTTAATTTTCCAGTCAAATCCAATTTGATGAAATGATTCAATTTAAAACTTAATATATGATAATGAATGAATGAATCATGATATTACATTTTATGGGGGATTATTTGCACCAGATAAAATTAAATTTGTTCCTAATAACAAATAATTCCCAATAATCTATAAATTGACATCAAATTCCTTACATTGCTCTTAATTTTATTTGAATGTGATTTAAAAACATGTATAATTATTTTTAATTATTTTATTAATTTCTTCCAAAACCATATTCATACTAATAATATCATTTATGTTATTATTACTACATTTTCTTCATAAAATTTTAAATAATAATTCATTATTTTAAATAATTTTGGTGTTAACTTCATTGATTTCTCAAGACGTTTTTTTCATGAAATTTTTTGTTCTCTTATATATAACATATCCAATATATTCATAATGATATTAAAATTATTAATATCATATTTATTCTATATGTCCATTAATATAACCATTTATTATTGTTGGACATGAAAAATTGTTCACATTGCTTACATGATATTTTCGGTTGTACGTACATAGGAACAATAATATCATTACCTATATGAGTGAAAGGTATTGTTAGGGGTGATATATTAAATTTAATAACTAAATATTATTTCATATATATCACATATTTTAAATAATTTTATCAACATTACATTTTTTGTAAATCATTTGTGAAAATGAATCACATTATTTCATGAGGCGGTGGTCCTTCACAAACACGAGCAAAGTTACTATATTTAAAATGGAATGGTATATAAAAATGATTATATTATATTAAAACTGAGGAAGTATAATAATTTGATAAACATAACATAAATGTAGTAATAAATAATTATATTTAATCATGATAATATGTAATTTTAAAATGAATGACATCGTTTTTTAGGCGGTAGTCCACTGTACACACAAATAATGATTTCTTAACCAATTTGATGCAAGTTTATATTGGTAAATTTTATTCCAAATAACAAATAACATCTCAGGATATGATATATATTGGTTTTATTATATGGTAATTTTTAATAAATGATTCATTTTTTCAAAATAACTTGGAAAATGAAAGAGAGTTATTATGTTACTAACTTATTTATGTGAAACTTCCTTTGCATATCCTCTTAATGACCCTAGAGATGTTGTTCTAGGAGGACCATGATCTCTATAATGGGACTAATTATGTTATAGATTGAATTGGGTATATTTTTTTCGAGCTAAATTCCTTGAGATGTTTCAAGAAGTGAGGGGAGTAAGTTCCCATTTTTATGTGGGGAAAGGGTCCCCTTTGGATCATACATGTAAATTTCCATAAAATATTCCAAAATGGTTGTCATTAAAATGGAAAAACACTTAAAATGTAAATTAATTAGAAACTATGAAGTATAAGGTGTATATATCACAATAATATTTTGTCTTTACAAAGTTTTTGGTCATTTTATTCCTAGTACTTTTAGATCTACCACATAATAAATACATTTTTACATTAACATTTGTAATTAATTTTTACATTTTTAACAATTTAAATTGGTAAAAAATTAACATTACATCATTATAAATTATTATGTATGATTGATCCAAATATTTAGTCAATTTCTTAAAATTAAATTAATATAAGTAGAGAATTTTAAATTAATATTAATTTTATAGATAGGATTAGATAACAGGTTTTCAAGAAGAACAGATTCATAAGATTAAAATATTTTTATAACATAGTTAAACAATAAATTGATTAAATTGTATATTATGGGATTAATTTATATATAATTTAAGCAATTCTAATTTAAAAATAATTTAAAATATAATTTAACACTATCATTAATTTAAACAGAAATCGCGGTTTTCATTTAAAATTTAATATTTTCATTATTCTTAAAAAATGTTACTTTTCATATATATCCAAAAAAATCACCCTAATATATATTTTTATATTCCAATATCAAAAATGAAGTTTTTCCTATTTTAATTTTTTAAATTTTTATGAATTATTTTTAAATTATTTCCTGAAAGCAAGAATATTCTATATTTTAGTAATAATATAGTTTTTTATAATTTATTTATTTTGCTAATGATAATTATTTTATTTCAAATCAACAGATAACTAAAATTTAATATTTTATTTTGTACTATTCATTCACAACAAATTTAAATTATATATTATATATATATTATTATCTTTTAATAATATTTTAGATTCAGCGTACACTCTACCTTGTGTGTCATGCCAGCTAAAATAATTTTAACATTTAATGCAAGCTAAAATCAAGGTTTCATGTAATGTTATATAAAATCAATGATTTATTTAATTAAAGATATTAAAAATGGTTAATTTTTATATAAATAAATATATTGTAAATAAATGGGTATTATATTTTTTTTTATGCTTTATGGCTCATGTAAATTACAAAATTGAATGTGAATTTCATATAATATATTATCATTATGTCATATTCTCTCTACCATTAATAAATTGCATCATTACAATTGAAAATTTATTATCATAATCAATGGATTTATATTTTTAAATACCATTTTTTAGAAAACCACACCACTAATTAATTTGATAAAAAATCAACTTGATAAGAGATAAAGGGAATTAGTAAGTTGATATGAAATAAAACATAACAAGTCTACCCAAAAGGAGAAAAAAAGTTGAATGTGAGGATATGTACATGGAAGACAATTATAAATAATTATATAGAGTGTTTTATGTTAATGATAAAAAATGAACAATTAGTAGAATGTAAAGGGGCTCAAAACAAAAAAATCTTTGATGATTTCAAAACCATATTATTCAACATATATGAATGTAATAGGATGTAAATTTTTTTCATGATCATTTTTCTTGAGTTGAGTTATTATTTTAATATATATTCTCTAACACATGTAGTGTGAAGTCGATGCTTTACATTATTATATTTCTATTATGAATAGGTTTTCACATCATAATTTTCCAAATAGTTTTGTATCTATAGAAAACTTGATACAAATATAAAATTTAAAATAAAAGAATAAGGGAAAAACCACAAATGAGCTCCATTATAAACACCCATAAATTCTTAGATCATCCCTTCAAGTCATTCATAATATACATCTACAAAATATAGGAAGAACATATAAGAAATCGGTGACATCAAATGCTCAATATGTTTAAGAAACATAATTCAAGCTATCATAATTATATGTAAATGATATGGAACACTGAATAACTAGAAAAAATTCCATATATTCATAATATTGAATATAATATAGACGGAATAATATATTATTACATAATTAGATAAATAATCACATGATAAGGGACATAAACATAGATATTCTACAATAAAAAATAATTACCTGAAAAATTAATTAATAGAATAATAATCAGGGAATGCATAATTCCATAAATCATAAACTTATTTTCAAGGCATTGGCAAGGACACTATATATAAATGGGTAAACCCACTCATGCTTCTCTTGTGATACCTATTGATGCATCAAGGGCCTATATTGGTCCCCTCCCGTCATTTACAATGTCCAATGAATTCATTATATAAAATGTTTGTAATATAATAAAAATGTAAATTTATATTTAAACTAGAATATGAAATTTAATCAATATTCTCAATTTGTAAAGGTAATCATAAACTATATATATTAATCTAATGAATGGTAGCAATAGAGTATATACTCAACCAGAATAATCAAAAATAATTCAATAAAATACATTATATTGTAAGATAACTCAGATATATCAATAAATAAATATATTCAATAGAGTTTTTTAAGTGGATAAAAATATTTTAATAAAATCATTGAGGAGTTCATTAGATAAATACACCTTCTATTTTGGAAATAAGAGTTATTTTTGGAAACTAAATTAAATTTTTCATAATATATGGTCTTAAACATGTATAACCAAGAAGAGATAAAGTATTGAAATTATATTTTACGAATAATAAAATAATATTCCTAAAAAATTTTCAAATGAAGTCAAAATGTTTAGAAATAGTGTTTATTAGACATTATAAATGATCCATTTAAGTGCGAATTGTAGGAATATATATATGAGTATTTATAAATGAAAACGTAATGTTTGTTTTCATAAAAACAAAAACGAACTAATATTGTTTTTATGATGAAATGAGTGATTTAAAAAAATGGTCTCTTAAAAGAAATTATGACGTATACTTGAAAATGTGTATGAAATTGGGGAGATCCATTTTATTGAGCTTCCTAATCAGGATGGATTGAAAAGGAAACCTTTTAAAAAATGAATTTTTCAATAATATAAATATGAAATGATAATTATACATGTGTTTGTAACACATAATAATAATGTGAAAAAATTTATAAAAAAATGAAATGATTACATAGAGGTAAATAAAGAGAAAATATAACCCGAATGTAAAAATTTAGGTTTTGGGATATTCTTGTACCTTTTGTTCGAAATATTTGTGCACATAAACATAAATTATATTATAATTAAATTATGTTAATTAATAATTTAATATAGTACATATCAACAAGAATTTGATTTACTATAAATTTTTTATTTTCATTTATGATCTTTTTGAATAATCATAAGATTCAATGTCAACGTTCAAAAGTGTTCATTTCCTTGTATTTCATGATTGGTTCACTTGTATACATGTAGAAATGATTATGTGAAATGAGAATAGTTATCTAAAATTGAAATTGTAGGTTATTATTGAATCTACCTATGTTATAATGTATAATTTATTCTTTTGTTTCTATATATTAGGATGATTTATTAGATAAAACGTCATTGATAACTATTCAGATTATTTTGGCGTGTTTTAGATTATCACATAGTTGTTTTGTTTTGTTTTATTATTTAATAATGAGTGTATATACTTGTTCGAGAACATAATATAAATATTAATATAATATCTATAATCTGTTTTAACTATTAAAATGGTTTTATTTCCAGCAATGATGGTAGTATTATGAAATGAAAAATCCATCATCCTTGCGGGTTGTGAATCGACACCTCACTAACAATGAATACTTTTTAAAAGAAAAAGTATATGAGAATATAATTAATGGGGGATTTAAAATATCATAATAAAATTCTAGTTTATAATATAAATTGTAGTTATCATATATGTTAGGAAATAATAGGTACATAAATGATATCAAAATAAAATCAACTGAAAGAAACTTAAATGAACGAAAGGGGAGTTTACCTCCCAAATTTATTTCATTAAGAACCAAATTATTAAAGATTCAAATTGTACATAGAGTGATAATATAAATGAAAAAATTCAGGGTATAGATTTGGGAGAGTTATTGGTACGATGTTGGACAAGCTTCAAGGAATTGGAGATGTGAGGAGAAGAGGTGGTGAATGTGGTAATTATAGGGTAGGAGAGGGGTGTGTTTTGATTATTTTATTCATCAGTTCATTATTCTGGATCTAGAATATGAATAATATTAATAGTATCACTAAATTCATTTAAATAATGAACAATAGTACATTATTATGGTCTTACATCATCTATAAATCATTTATGACCAAATAATTCTTTATTTAGTTAAATATATTAAATTATTATATTTCACTATTTACTAAAAATTCAAATTTATATGAAAAATACCAAAAAACACCATAATCATTTATATATATGTAGAATATTAAAATTTACATCATTTCATTAAAATAATTTTATATATACGTGATGTTTCATTTTTAAGCAAAATAATCATTTACTTGAAAAATACAGATATTAATAATATAACTATTTTTATGTAAACATTATTAATTAATTAAGCTATCATAAAACTATAAAATAATCATAACAGAACAAAATATTAAATTATAAATCTATTTAATGAAAATAAATTTCATTTAAATAATTCTATTAATTTAATATTTTAAGAAATCATTTATTTTTTACATAATATGAATAAATAATTTAACATTTCTAAATCATTTATTTAATTATTTTATGACATAAATACATTATATATTAATTCATAAGATGTATAAATTTTATTTACACATTCGTAGGTATATTTACTATTATAATCATAAATAAAAATCAATTCAAAGAGAATGAAATTTTAATAAAAATTGGTTTTTTTCAATACTCATAGGAAAATAAATATTTTCATAATAATAAAAAAATATCACTCTAAGATAATATTAAAATTATTATTTTAAAAATGAAGTTCATATTAATCAATAAAATTTATAAATGATTCATAATTTAGTTTTAAAACACGTGTGGCATTAAAAGGAAGTAAACTCATCTTTAGAAAAATATTTCCCATTAATTTGTGAAATTGGCATTATTCTTATCTTATGCCTATAAAATAATTTTCATAAATTACAAAGAAAATTTTACTAAATATCTAATATATAATTTTTTTTAATTTTTTTTAAAAATTATTATTTACCTCCAATTTAAATGATAGGTTGTAACGGTTTTGTTAAATTAATTAAATTTTACTATATATCATTCTTCATTTCTGCTTTGTGTTGTGTGAAACATAAGTTTTCAAAGAAATTTATTTTAAAAAAATATATACGATAAATTATTAAGAAGTTAATTTCTAACCTCCCTTAATATAATGTATCCTCGTAATTTTAAATTATACATTATAAATTAAATTCTGATACAAAATAATTTAATTTTTGGGAAACCCACATTGGAAATAAGGTTTATAGAGTATCATATTAATAATAATGAAAAGGAAATTAAAAGGTCACCACAAAACATTAATTTCGAGTATGAAATCAAAAGTTAAAAGACATAACATGGACATTTTAGATAAATATAAATATCATGTATTAAGGGAGAGTTATATAAAACATGGTAATTAGATAGTTAAACATCTAAAAACCATGAATCATTTTATAATAAAAAAGGACATTGATTTATCATAAAGAAATACAGATGAAGAATTGGTTTTTTTCCAAAATATTTTTCAAAAATTTGAGGGATTATTTTAATATTATAATAAGATGCTGATAATGTATAGTTACATTACTAATGTTAATTCCATGAGCAAAATTGCATCATTTGGTTGTTCTTAAATCTACTTTTTTATTCAACCCTTTCACATGGAAATGAATGTTCAAGATGCATTTTTCATGCCTAAATAACTGTTATGGAATCATATGGTCTTTATGTCATTCCTTCAACCATTATATATCTATTGAAACTAATAAGGTTATCATATGTTATCAAAGAAAAATAATGTAAAAATTTTAACATGACCCAAACCATAAATAATGAAACACAAGACTCGCCAAAAACACTATTATCCACATTCAACCAAAAATAATTTAGAAGGAAGTTAAATAAAAAATAAAAATTAATCATAACATAAGACATCCCAAATAATGTATCTCTTAGTACGACATACGAAATATAGGAATACCTTCATCACCTTAAAACCTTAATGAAAACATGCTTGTTTCCAAATTCGTAATGAAGATGTAATTGATTACAATATTTAAATAAAAGAAGATTCTTATAACCATAATATTATAAAATAATTATTGAATCCAAAAATACAAATAAATAAATTATTTCACATCAACTGTAGTAACAACATAAACTGGAATTTGATCCCATTTTTCAAAGATATATCACTATGACTATAGGGATAATCATTTTCATAGTGCCCCATATTTTTACAGTTGAAACATTAAACAATTATACATTTTTTTAATTTCCTTAAAATCATGATCCTAGTGAAATTTCTATCCATATATTTAAAAATATCCCTTCCCTTCTAGGAAGTACTGGGGTTTTTTCCCATAATAGTCACATGTGGGAAAATCCTTCTTTATGATTATTCAATTATTTGTATCATGGTATTACATAATCTTATTATATTCTGTTCCCCTATAATCATTACAAATATGAAATTATTTCTATATGTTGATAGAACATTAGAGTATATCCTTATACGATGAGAATGTTTTGGAAACTAGTTCACTTCATAGAATTTTATAATTCAATTAAATTAATGGTAAATTATTCTCTTAGTATTACATATGTAGTTTTCTGAATGAATTTATAACCTTGTAAAGATAGATTATTACTTGGAAATATTCACATCCACTTTTTCTTTTTTAGACTCAATAATTTTCTCTCCAAATCTGCTCGTTGTTGCTAACTGATATATTTTCTATTTAAATTTTCAAAAAATCATTCAATTCAATATTTTCAATTTATCCCTCTTCTTTTGTGTGAATGAAAAACAAATATTAATCAGTATCTTCAGGGAGATCCTAAAATTCTAGGATCACATTCTCTATTTTATTATATTCCTTAGCAACAAATATCTTTTCCAAGTACCATATCTATATCTTAGTTACCAATGTATTTGTAGTCCCATCGAATAATGGAGGTTTTTGTCGCATGATGTTTTCTAACATTGTTTCACCACATTGTGGATCATTATTCTCAAAGAATTTAAGGATATTAATCATAACCTACATTAGTTTTCCTAGTATATTTATATGTTTTTAGATTTAGATAGTGATCCCATTCAAAAAACAAAACGTTGCATTAGTGATAGATCCTTATAAGTAATATGTGCATTGATGAAGTTTTTATTCCTTACACTAGGAACCATTTCTAAAAAATAGATTACACTAATTTTTTTTATGAATCAAAATGCAAAATTTTGAAATATAAAAACACTTAACATTAATTCAATATTTATAGATAGCTAATATCCTAATCATAATGACGGTTATTTATGGACATGTTATCTTTTATATCCTTAAAAATGGATTGAAAGTAAAATGTGAATAAAAAAATATCCATCATGACTGTCAAACTAGGTTTCTAGTAATGCATTTTGTCATTTACCAGGTTATTCTAAGTCAGGACTGAAATACCTTGTTGATGTTTTATCTTTATTTACAGTTATTCCACAACATCTTCAGTTTGTAGTATCTAGATAGGGATGTATTTTTAGGAAAAAACACATAATCTATACCTTACCAAAATTATAGGATGTTCTTTTATACTTATCCTTGAAGTTTATCTTTGAGTTATGTTCCCTAATCTATGTTTTCTAAATCTAGTTTCAAAATTTTCTGTTAAACATTTTCGGATACCTACTGTAATGACCCTGAACCCGGTATCCTTGAAAGGCTTCCTCAATTTATTAGATTTGTACTATGAAAAAACATTAATGTTCCAAATTAATTAATAGAATAGTATCATTGGAAAATGAGGCGCAATTTTAAGTTTTTTACAACTTGGAAGAAGAACACAACTTACCAACTCAATTTAAAACACCAACAAACTCCAAGATTATCCATAAAAGTCATTCATAATATACAACTTCACATCCATGGGGAACACAAAAGATAATAAAGTTGTGTGATTGGATGATAAATAAAATAATAAATGCTTAAAAATAATTAAAAAATAAAAATAAATAATAGTAATTTGTGATTAACTAAAAACCCATTCCATATAAACATTATATATAGCATAATATGGTAGGAATAATATCAAATTAAATAATTTCATAAATAATCACATGAGAAATGAATTTAATCATGGATATTCTATAATTATAATAATTAAATTTAGTATAAATTAATAGTACCATAGTGGAGGATTGCACAATCTCAGACAACATAAACATACATTAATAGTTTTTTTAAAGACATAATATATAAATGGTTAAAACCTCAGTCAATTTTGTCTAATGAGACCTGGAAATTAATCGAGGGTCTATATAATTCAAATTCCAAAGCATAATAAGTATAATTTATTCCTTGTTTTAATGTGGTGAGAAATAATCAAGAAATTCATTCATATTGAAAAAATTATATGAAATGTAAAAAATATACCCAATTTGTAAACATAATCATAAACTATCCCGGGTAATATGGGGAATGGTATTATGATAGAATATCCATAATAAAAAATCACAATACCATTAATAAGATAAGGATAATGGTGACATACTACATCTATATCAATAATGTATAATATTAAATAGAGTTTTTTGAAATGGATGAATATATTTTAATAAAATCATTGTGGAATTCTTGAGGGAAACACCCCTTTTACATTGGAAAGAGGAGTTATTTTGGAAAATCATTTATATTTTAATAAAATTCGATTGTAAACATATATACCCAAAAATGGAAAGGTTAAAATAATAATATTTTATAGATATTAAAATAATATTCATATTAAATACATTCAACTGAATTAAAAACATGTAAAAAGAGTGTTTAAGAAACATTATAAAGGAGCCATTAAAGGGAATTTTAAGGGAAAATATAAATGAGTCTATATAGTGGAAAATTAATAATTGATTTCATTGAACTAGAAATTAACTAAGAAATTTTTTCATAATGAAATGAGTGGTTTAAAAAATGATATCTTAAAATAGTTTACACTGTTCAGTATAAAATTGGTATGAAATTTGGTTATTCTATTATATCTGAATTTCTAATACAGATGAAATGAAAAGAAACCCTTATAAAACATAAATTTCACCATCAATTAAATATGAAATAAGGTAGATAAATTATTTTTGAAAATTTAAAATGAATTTACAACAACAATATAAAAATAAGGAAGGATTCCATTAGGGTAAAGAGAGGCAAAGCATAACCCGAATGAAAAAATGGAGGTTTGGGAGGAATCCATTTCCTTTTGTTTGAAAGAATTATTCACATGTACGTAACCTCAAGGAAAATTAAATTTTATTGATCAATTATTTTATTCATATTGTATTCGACATTTATTTTATTTAGTATAATTTTATTTGGTTTATTTATGGTATTTTTGATATGTAATGATATTCACTTTCATCGTTCGGAAGTGTTTGTTTCCTTGGAATTTCTGATTGATCCACTTGTATACATAATTGAATGATGAAATGAAATTTGTGTAATTATCAAGAATTGAAATTATATATTCTTAATGAATATCCAGTATATTCATTTCAATCATATATCATTTTCATTTTATATATGGGGATGAATAATTATATAAACTAATAATAACTATTACGATGATTTGACCATTTTTCGATCATCAAAAAGTAGTTTTATTTTATTAACTCGTATTATCTATATATATATATTAGTTATATAATACTAAATAATTTTTAATATACTTATTATAATCAATCGTAACCATGAAAATTATTTTCCGACCATCCATGAATGTGTTATTAGAAAATGAAATCATCATCGTCTACAAAGGTGGTGAATTAATGCCTTATGGAAACATTTTCATTTTTAGAAAAAAATGGGAAGAGAAAAGAAAATATGATGAATATATAATTATTTTAATAAAATAACTTATATATTTGATATTGGAGCCATCATTCATATTTGACAGAAATGCCATGGTAATAATATAAAAAGAAAAAAAATTGAATGAAATTTAAAAGAATGAATGAATATTTTACCTTTTATGTTCCTCTCCATGATAACCATCTTAAAGAACATTGAAATGGTGTGTTGAATAAGAAAAGAAAGACCATAAAATGGGGGATATTTTTGGGAGTGTAATTTGGCATAAATTGGAAATGATTTGAGGCTTTGGAGGTGTGAGAAGAATAAGTTTTGAGGGGTGGAATTTATAGTAGAGGATATGGGAGTTTTTCTTTATTTTATACATTATTTTATTATTTTCGATCAACACAATAAATAGTTTGAAAATTATTACTCAATATATTAAATAAATTTTTTTTATATTGTTACTATGAGTTTACATCATACATACAACATCAATGGCTTGATAATTATTGAATTTATTAAATACCACAGAATACCTTATTTCACTATACCCCACTAACTCATGTATTTTAGGAAAATAACAAAAATTCACCATAACCATTTTACAATATCTAGGATTAAAAAATTTATCCATTTTATGAAAATACATTTTTATACAACTAAAATTTAATTTTTAAATAAATTCATCATTTAGTCAAAAAATATCAATTTAAATATTATAAGTACTTTTATGATACTATAAAAAATTACTTATTCTTTCATAAAATTATATAATAATAATAATACTAATAATATAAATTTATGAATCTATTTCATGATAATAAATTTTATTTTATGTAATTATTTTTATTATAAATGTTTACATAATCATTTCTATTTCTCACAATAATAACACATAATTTATAATTTCTAAATAATCAATGACAATTTTCATTATATAAGTAGATTATATATTCATTCATAACATACCTAAATTTTAATAAATTTTCTACAATTATTATTACTATTCATATCATAAATATAATATTAAGATAATGAAAATAAAAATTTATTAAAAGCATGTTTTTTCTTTACTCACTGGAAAATAAATATTTTCAGAAAAATACCAAAATTTCACAAAAATATAATATTGAAATTACTATTTTAAAAATGATGTTTATTTATATCAACTGAATTTATAAATTTATCAATATTTAGTATAAATGAAAATGTTCCACTAAAAAACATTCAGGCATCCTCTTTAAAAATATAGTATTTTAATGCGTAAAATTGGATATACTCTTATCTTTTGCATATGAAATAATTTGGATGAATTTTAAATCATTTGATTAAACATATAATTTATAATTTAATAAATTGGTTTATACTTTTATTTCCAACAAATTTAAAAGCTATGATATTATAATCATATTAAAATAATGATATTTAATTGTATATTAGTTTTCTTTTAATCCTACTATTGTGTGAAATGTTTGATGATAAGGAAATTAAATATTATAAGATAAATTCCAAAAAACATAGGTCATTACATTTATAATATACATATATCAGTTAATATGCTTTTTTTATGTGTTTTTTAAATTAGAATGATTTTATCCTATGGTTATGGTTCGATCAATTTATATTATATATCTTTCTCCAAGATATGAATATCATAAAAATGATTTTTAAAAAAAATCACAATAATTAAAATGGTAAAGATCATAATATCCAAAATATAATGATAATTAATTCATTTGATCTCTGGTTATCACTATGGAAAAAAATTTACCACACATTATCTAATATAAATAAATCATTATATTCTGAAGTAATACCTTATTCTCTAAAACCTCATTCAATGAATCGCAGAAAAATTTCATACATGGTTATCCTTAAGAAACATAGAAAATAATATGATACCTAAATATTGAAAGGTGGCTAATGAATTTTCTAAAAAAACATATCATTTATCATCAAGCCACTTGAACAATCACTTGGTAATCACATTCCTAACATGGGAATACATTCTTAATATATTCTCTTGAAACAAGTTAGTAATGTGAATAACAATAAAACTTTTTTGAAAACATGAGTTAGTACATATTACATAACTAAAAAAATTTGGATATATTACTTAAGTACCTAAAATTTTAAACTCCACATTGCCAAATATTCATTAATCAGTTATTATATAGTCAGTACTATCAAATTTACTCAATTCATAACAACATTATTATATCAATATCGGAATATATTATGTGTTATCATTCTATAAATCATTTCTTTTCTATGATGTTAAAATGTCTACTGAATTGTTTTTATTGGTCATCGTCATTATTCCACGTATGTTTTCAAATCCATAATGAAATAGTACTAGAGTACAACCCTTTAATATTTTGAAAATATTATAACTAGAGTAACCAAAATAATTTTCTTTTACAATATATTCCAATTATCAACAAACTCAACAACATTAATCATTCAATGTCATTTATTTTAATAGAATAAGTTTTACCATGATCCCTTATCTTCTTCTATGAAATATTCCCTTGATTCATTGGACATTCATTTTCAAAATTCTATATATATAAAAAATAGAATCATTGAGAATTAGAAGAATCATTTATTCCCTTGAAATAATGAGAATGGTGGCCTATCTCATCAAATATATATGGAATTGTCATTTCCATCATGAATGTACCATGGTGTCTCATTATTGAATTATCACATGTGCGAAAATTTATCATTCCCTTCTTCCCTTTGTCTTCATTTTTCTACTTCATCATCTTCATTTATTTCTTCTCATATAATCCATGAGACATGTATAATTATTTCTCTATCCTCACATAACATAAAAACATTACATTATAAAATGAAACATTTTGTGATGCAAGAACCATGCAGAGATATGGATTAATCCCTTCAAGGAAATGGTCTATCATTTACTATGTTATTCGTATGTAATCCATATAATACCTTAAAACCCATTAAATGTATCTATATAATCCATAAATCATTCTTCCTCATTTTGCATTAAACTAGGGAACTTGTTATTCATTTTTTTCTCATTAGTGAAATACTTTTCAATGTATTTCTCTTTAAATTCACTTAATTTAATGAGTTTTATTACCAATTATTATCTAGAAGGTAAGACAAAAAACTAATATTGATCATAATATCATTGAGGAAACAAACTATTAGTGTAACCCTTAACTTTTTATAATTTCCCAATTTTATAAATATTATTTCAATATACTTCAGCCTTTTCTCGTATAACACTATATTAATAGTTCCACTAATTATTGTGGGTTTTATCAAATAAAGTCATCCAACACAGGATAATATCACTGTGGAATATTTTACTATATAAGGAAAATATTATTTTTCAAAAATTTATTATGATTTTCAAATATTGGAATATTTATTCAATTACAATACCCACTGTATTACGTTCATCGATTGGGAAATCTCTCTATTGTTGATGAGTATTAACACCCTTACTCTTTTAAGATATCAGTTCTAGTTGATGGAATATGACACATTAGATTATAGCATTATAAAACATAATTTATAATCCCAAAATGTGAAATAATATACCTAAATTGAAATGTATATAAAAGAAATATGACAATAATGAAATGTTATCATTGGGATATTTTAATTTTCAAATACTTAATACTAGTTTTAAAATAAAATGTTTATTATACTAAGAATATCCCCCAGAGATCTAATCTAGGTGTGGGTAAGGAATTTTGTCACACAGTATGTTATGATTATCTCTAGCCAAATATTACCTTTTGGAGTTATTACCCCATGGAACCATTATTCAAAAACAATGTGCAATTGTAGTGTGTAGACAGTTATGTATTTCTATGAAGACCCACATAATTTGTAACATCCCAGGTAAATAAAGAATAATAAAATTTTATATTTATTAATATTTTAGAATTAAATATTAATTTTAATTAAAAGGGTTTTCTATGTTTGATAGCGTACTCGATACGCAATGATGAATTTCTTTGAAAACTTACGTTGCACACTAGTAATATAACAATATTATTTTAAGTGGAAGTTAACATCTAGCCATTGTATTGTCGGGAATGGATTGAAATAACTAACAAATGATTATATATGTTTTTTAAATGTTTTTACATTTATCCAATAAAATATAAAGGCTTAAAATACGGAAAGAATTCAATTTTAGGCATTTATACCCTAATTTTCACTAAAGGCTCACTTATCACCTTTTGATGGAGAACCATCATTAAATATAGTTATTATCACTGTTATACAATCTATTGGATCATATATAACTCTTTTTAAGAATCGGGAAATCAAAATTTACTTTGTGTAAATTTTTGGTATTTTTCTGATAAAGATCATTTTTTAATGAATAGTGTAAAATGTTGTATTTTAATTCAAAACCACTATTTAATATAATTTATTTATATGATTAGATTATCTTTTCAATTGGTTTTAAAGTGAAATTAGAATATATTTTTACCATTAAATCCAATAGTAGGCGTTGTAATTAATTTCACTTTGAAATCGGACTTAAACTAGTGTCAATCTTTTGATACTTATTGTTTCATAAAAACACGCTATTTGTTCTGACAGGGGGAAATAATTATTAAATTAATTAATGAAACTTATATGTTTTGAATTTTTTAAAATGGACTTCATTTTTGAATTCGGAATATCAAATATAGCTTAGGGTGATGTTTTGGTATTTTTCTGAAAAACAACAATTTTTGATGAATAGTGAAACCACTAAGTGGTACATAAAAAAACTGATTTTTCGTTTAAATGAAATTTTACCACCTCTGTGTTTTGAATTTCAAAAATCCGACATACATGGTTGTCATTAAGAAGTAAAATGTTGTTCAATGGGATTAAAATAATTTTTTGGTAAATAGTAACTTATTAAGTTTTAATCGCGATTAAAGGTAATTAGTGTAGTTTATAGTAAAAATAATGTTTTAATAATATGAAATGAACTTTACACATGTCCTAACCTCATTGTATGTGTCATGGCCGACCAAGAAAATCCATGGGTAAACTTGGGGACCCCATGAAGCCACTTTGGTTGGAAAATGACATTAATAACTTTTTATTTAATGTTAAAATAAAAATGTCACAAACATGAGTTGTTTTACTAAAACAATTTTTACATGTGGTTATAAAAATCAGAATTTTGACTATAAATATTCATTAAGAATATATAAAGATTTCATACATAATGATTTTTTTTTTTAATTTTTAGACATTATATAAATTAAATTATTTATGACATCATGATGATGCAGCGATTACCTCATTAATAAAGGATTTAAATAAAATGAAATGATAATGTAAAATATATGACCTACACATGTCCAAAACCTATTAGATGGGTGGATTTAGAACTCTTATCAACTTATCCTCGAAAAACATCAAGTTGGGACCATTAAAATCCGAAACTCATTCTAAAATAAAGTTACCTTTCTTTACATTCCAAGAGTGCCCCTTCTCTCCTCTTATAAAAGGCCCCCACCTCTACCACCTTACCCACACTTCCAAAGCCTTTGGATCGGCCAAAACCTTTTCATTTTTCCTCTCCACATCCCTATATTACTCCTTGAAGCCTCAGATTGGGCATAAGTCTTCCCAAGAAAGCCTTTGAGCTCAAATCTAAGAGAGTTACCTGATTTTAAGGTGATGTCTTCACTTGTGTTCTTTTGTTTTATTTTGCTTCTCCAACCCCCTAAACTCTTTTTAATCATTTATTTTGTCACAACTACAGTATCTTAAATATACTAGGATCTTGTTATAAGAAGATTTATAGCTACACTTACACACATCTATATATAATGGTTAAAGAACATACTGTTTCTGTGGTTGGCGAATTTCTGCCTCACGAAACGATGATTGTTCAATCTTCTTTTAACACCTTTAATGGTGGCCATTATGATGCCACTATATTTATATATGATATATATTATGTTTATTTTTTCCTTATGCTTATTTATTTTTCATTTGTGGTTTCCCTTTATGGTTTCCATTGTGGGTAAACACGATAATTTCATTTTAGGAAGTGCAAACTACCGCCCCCTCAAAGTGATGTGATTCGTTAATGCCATATGTGGGATGTATAAATGATGGATTTAAAGTTATTATATCTTATTTTATACTGGAATTATAATATACCTCTATATCATTATTATTCGATTCCATTAATGTATGAGATAGAAATGAAAGTAGCGTTCATGCGTACGTACAGCTTACCGTCTCCATGAACGGTGTATTTCATTTCTTATCCCCAAATGTAATGTACTATTATACGTACATATTTATAATGGTTATATATAATGTATGTTACATATAAATGATGAATATAATTCTATAATTATAATATACATACCTCTCATTTAGTTTTAATTCAATTAATATGACAATGAAATGAAAGTAGCGTTCATGCGTACGTACGGCTTACCGTCTCCATGAACGGTGCATTTCATTTCTTACCTATAAATGATTATGTAATATTATAAATACATGTATATGCTAGATATATATGATATATATTATATCCAAATCATTATTATCATTCTGGATATAATGAACATTTGACCACACGAACAACATATAATTGTAAGATGTCCACTTTCGACTTAAGATACAAATATCGACAAAACAAACATTAATAACATAAATGATTACATAATGTTTATAACCTAGAAATAAGTTATATAAAAGGAATAATTAACTTGAAAAAGTTTCTTAAGCAAATAGAAATTAACTCAAGTTTATTATTCAGGACGTTAAAGAACGATCGAGTCAAGTCGGACCCGAGGTAGGGGACTTCGTCTCAATCTCCTTTCAGTGAGGAATATTTTTTTTATACACAAATTTATTTTATACGTTGTATAAAACCCTTTGACTTTTACATTTATAAAAAAGGAATATTTTTCTACGAAGTGTTTTAAAAAACGAAAAAAAGGAATGTTTTTTTAAGTACGTGGTGACAATGACGTTTTCCACCGCCGCAAGTATTATTTGGCCATTGGCTTCCTCAACAAGTCGTATTGTTTTTAAAATGAAATAAATACCATATATTCTTTTATGTATTTTGGTATTTAAAATGGTTTTTATAATGGATTTGTTATGTCAATATATTTATGTGATATATTGTGATCAAAGTGTAGAAATGTTTTCTTTCCATTATATTTGTTTTATGATTTTATATTGGTACTTGGACATTTGACGGGTGGTTACGTGATAAACCATATGACGAGTGGTGCCGTGAAGCCCAGGACGGGTGGTTACTATATAACCTCCAATGAATTGGGTATGGAAGTCGGTTGTATGGCTATTCCATTTAGTATGTATGGAAGTTGGCCGTATGGCTATTCCATTAAGTGATATGTGTGGAAGTCGACCGTATGGTTATTCCACTTAAGTATGTTTATGTCCCAAGTTACCTTTATATGTTATATATTCTTTATATGGGTTTTATGGTAATCTTTTAGTTACAAAAGGGTAATTAATGATCTTTTATTCAATGAATAGTTATTACTACTTCATAATGGTGAAAATTATTACTTTGATAATGTATACATGGTTTACTTTTTGTTTTGATAAGCTAACAGTTTTTATTCTTTGTTTATCCCTTACTAAGCTTTTTATACTCACCCCAATTATTTTTTTGAAATTTTTTTCACTGGAATTATTATGGAATAGGGTCAAGGATGGGGTCAAGGGAATGTCATTCTATATAAAACATGGAACTAGATATGTTTATTTTTAATAGTTTTTTTAATTCTATGGAAACATGGTAGAAGTGTTTACTTTGTAAATCTTTTGAGATGTAATAGTTATGTTCTAATTCTCTAAAACTCTAAACCTGAAATAATCCTCAATGTGAATTATTCATTTAATTCAATATTAAGTAAAGTTTAAGGTCGGGTCCTTATAGTATGTATCACAGGTCGGTTTAGACAACATTAGGAGTTAGAAAATTGTTAAATTATAAATTAATTTATGATATGATTGAAATGATATAGAATTTGAAGATTACCATGTTGATTCTCCTATGATATTTCTGTGTTAAGAATGTTTTTTGATAGAGGAAACATAATAGCTTTTCTGGGAAGGCATACAGAGGGAAATGACCTTTCAAATCAGTATCCTGAGATGGTCAGAATCAGAACTAAACAGTTTGTTGCAGTGATGGCTCAGTTGACTCAGGTGATAAATTGTGGTTGTGTTATTGATGATATTTTGGTGTTTTCTAAATGTAAAGAGGAGCATGAAATTTATTTACGGGTTATCTTGCAAACCATAAAATAAAAGAAACTATATAGAAAATTCAGCAACTGTGAGTTTTGGTTACAACAAATTTCTTCTTGGGTCACATTGTTTCAAAAGATGGCATAACTGTTGATCCTGCTAAAACAAAAGTTTTTGAAGAATGGCCAAGACCCACAAATATAACCGAGATTCATAGATTTCTTGGTTTGGCAGGTTACTACCGAAGGTTTGTTGAAATTTTTTCATAGTTATCTAGTCCAATGACTAAGCTAACTTGGAAGCGTGTTAAGTTCATCTGGACAAAAGAATGTGATGATTGTTTTCAGTAGTTGAAAAGAAGATTGGTGAATGCTACAGTTTTGGCACTTCCTTCCAGGATTGGTGAGTTTGTTATATACCGTGATGCTTCGTTGAAGGGACATGGCTGTGTCCTTATGCAGAATGATCAGGTAATTGAATATGCTTCACGTCAGCTAAAAATTCATGAGGTAAATTACCCTACACATGATTTGGAATTAGCTGTTGTAGTTTTCGCTTTAAAAATTTGTAGGCATCATTTGTATTGAGTAAAGTGTGAAATATATACCTATCACAAAAGAATAATGTATATATTCACTCATAAAGAATTGAACATGAGACAGAGGAGATGGCTTGAATTAATCAAGGATTATGATTGTACAATTCATTACCATCCGGGAAAAGAAAATAAAGTGGCTGGTGATTTGAGTCGAAAAAGTAATGCTTCGCTAGCAATGTTGAGTTTGGAACGTGATCATTTGGATAAGGATTTGATGAACTTTGGCTTAGAAGTTGTTGGTACATGATGTTCTTCTGTTTTGTTTCAGGTATTAGTGAAATCATCTCTATCAGATAGAATCAAGCAAGCACAGAAGCAAGACAGTGAGTTTCAGAAAAAGGTAGAGCTGGTTCAGAAATGTAAGTTGCCTGAATTCAACATTGATAATGATTGCGTTTTGAGATTTGGGAAGATGTTGTGTGTGCCTTGTGATTCACAGTTGAAGAATGATTTGTTATGTGAGGCTCATAGTTCCCCGTTTTGAGTTCATCCTGGCAGTACTAAGATATATAGAGATCTGCGGGAGTATTACTGGTGGGATGGAATGAAAAGGGATATTGCTGATTTTACTATAAAGTGTTTGACTTGTCAGCTGGTTAAAGAAGAGCGGTAGTTACCGAAAGGGATGCTTCATCCATTACTAGTGCCAGAGTGGAAATGAGAAAATATATCCAAGGTTTTTGTCGTGGGATTACCGAAGACATCTAGAGGTAATAATTCTATCTGGTTATTATTGATCGCTTGACTAAATCTGCTCATTTACATGCTATACGAGATACTTTTTCCCTAGATCAACTTTGCCGTTTTTATCTTAATGATATAGTCAGGTTACATGGAGTTCCTATCTCCATTATATCTGATCATGATCCCAGTGTTACTTCTAACTTTTGGAAAGGCCTTCAGAAGTCATTGGGTACTGAATTAAATTTTAGTAAAGCTTTTCATCCGCAATCAGATGGGCAGTCAGAACGAACAATTCAGACCTTGGAGGATATGCTATGAGCTTGTTCGATGGATTATCAGGGAAGTTGGGTCCAACATCTTTCTTTGGTTGAGTTTTCTTATAATAACAGTTTTCATTCCAGTATACAGATGGCACCATTTGTGGTATTATATGGGAAGCAGTGTCGAAATCCCGCTTTTTGGGATGAAGTGGGTGAAAGAAAGCTGATGGGACAAGAATTGGTAGAGGAGTTGGCAAAAAAAGTTCAGCTGATATAGAAACAAATGAGAACAGCTCAGAGGAGGCAGAAGAGTTATGCGGACAACAGGAGGAATAATCTATCTTTTGAGGTAGGTGATCATGTTTTTCTCAAAGTCTCACCATGGAAAAGTGTGATGCGATTTGGTAAGAAAGGAATGCTGGGTCCAAGGTTCATTGGACCATATGAAATTCTGGAGAGAGTTGGATCAATTGCTTACCGAGTGGCTTTACCTCCGAGTTTTTCTCAGGTACTCAATGTCTTTCATGTTTTGATGTTGAGGAAGAATATGCCAGATCCATCTCATGTTTTGAGTTCAGAGGTAGTTCAGCTGGAAGAGAACCTATCTTATGAAGAACAACCAGTCCAGATTCTTGACCGAAGAGACAAAGTGTTGCGAAATAAGGTAATTCACCAGGTAAAGGTTTTGTGGAAAAACCATATGGTTGAAGAGGAAACGTGGGAATATGAAAATGCTATGAGGGATAAATACCCCCACTTATTTTGATAAGTGAATAAAATTACGAGGACGCAATTCCCAAAAGGGGGAAGGATGTAACATCCCAGGTAAATAGAGAATAATAAATTTTCATATTTATTAATATTTGGGAATTAAATGTTAATTTTAATTAAAAGGGGTAACTATGTTCAATAGTGTACTCGATACGCAATGATGAGTATCTTTGAAAACTTACGTTGCACACTAGTAATATAATAATATTATTTTAAATGGTAGTTAACATGTAGTCGTTGTATTTGGGGGAATGGGTAGAAATAACTAAAATATGATTATATTTTTTTTAAATGATTTTACATTTATCCAATAAAAGATAAAGGCTTAAAATACGGAAAGAATTCACTTTTAGGAATTTATACCCTAACTTTCACTAAAGGTTCACTTATCACCTTTTGATGGAGAACCATCATTAAATATAGTTTTGATCACTCTTATACATTCTATTGGACCAAATATAACTCTTTTTTAGAATCAGGACATCAAAATTTACTTTGTGTAAATTTTTGGTATTTTTTCGATAAAGTTCATTTTTTAATGAATAGTGTAAAATGTTGTATTTTAATTCAAAACCTCTTTTTAATCTAATTTATTTATATGATTATATTATCTTTTGAATTGTTTTTAACGTGAAATTAGAAAATATTTTTACCATTAAATCCAATAGTGGTCGTTGGAAATAATTTCACTTTGAAATCGGACTTATACAAGTGTCAATCTTTTGATACTTATTGTTTCATAGAAACACACTATTTGCTCTGAGAGCGGGAATTAATTATTATATTAATTAATTCAACTTATATGTTTTGAATTTTTCAAAATGGACTTCATTTTTGAATTCGGAATATAAAATATAGCTTAGGATGAAGTTTTGGTATTTTTCTGAAAAACTTCAATTTTTGATGAATAGTGAAACCACTAAGTGGTACTTAAAAAACTGATTTTTCATTTAAATGAAATTTTACCACATCTGTGTTTTGAATTTCAAAAATCCGACATACATGATTGTCATTAAGAAGTAAAATTTGGTTCAATGGGATTAAAATAATTTTTTGGTGAATAGTAACTTATTAAGTTTTAATCGCGATTAGAGGTAATTAGTGTAGTTTAAGGTAAAAATAATGTTTTCATAATATGAAATGAACATGAAACATGTCCTAACCTCATTGGATGTGTCATTTCCGACCAAGACAATCCATGGGTCAACTTGGGGACCCCATGAAGCCACTTTGGTTGGAAAATGACATTAATAACTTTTTATTTAATGTTAAAATAAAAATGTCACAAACATGAGTTCTTTTAATAAAACAATTGTTACATGGGGTTATACAAATCAAAATTTTGACTATAAATATTAATTACAAATATAAAAAGATTTCCCACATCATGATTTTTTTTTTAATTTTTAGACATTATATAAATTAAATTATTTATGACATCATAATGATGCAGCGATTACCTCTTTAAAAAAGGATTTAAATAAAATGAAATGATAATGTAAAATATATGACCTACCCAAGTAAAAGACCTATTGGATAGTGGATTTCGAACACTTATCACCTTATCCTAAAAACACATCAATTTGGGACCATTAAATTCCGAAAATAATTCTAAAATAAAGTAACATTCCTTACCATCCAAGAGTGCCCCCCTCTCCTCTTATAAAAGGCCCCCACCTCTACAACCTTACACACACTTCCAAAGCCTTTGTATCGGCCAAAACCTGCCCATTTTGTCTCTACACATCCCTCTATTACTCAATGAAGCCTCACTTTGGCCATAAGTCTTCCCATGGAAGTCTTTGAACTCAAATCGAAGAGAGTTACCCGATTTTAAGGTGATGTCTTCACCTGTGTTCTTTTGTTTTATTTTGCTTATCCAACCCCCTAAACTCTTTTTATTCATTTATTTTGTATCAAATACAGTTTATTCAATATACTCGGATGTTTTTATAAGAATATTTCGAGCTACACATACACACATCTACATCTAATGGTTAAAGAACATACTGTTTCTGTTGTTGGTGAATTTCTGCCTCACGAAATGATGATTGTTCAATCTTCTTTTAAACACCTTTAATGGTGGCCATTAAGATGTAACTCTATTTATATATGATATATATTATGTTTATGTTTTCTATATGCTTCTATATTTTTCATTTGTTTTTTTCCTTTATGGTTTCCATTGTGGGTAAACATGATAATTTCATTTTAGGAAGTGTGGACTACCGCCCCCTCAAAGTGATGTGATTCGTTAATGCCATATGTGAGACATATAAAGGATGGATTTAAAGTTATTATATATGTTGTTATACTGGAATTATAATATACCTCAATATCATTATTATTTATTTCCATTAATGTATGATATAGAAATGAAAGTAGCGTTCATGCGTACGTACGACTTACCGTCTCCATGAACGGTGCATTTCATTTCTTATCCTCAAATGTAATGTACTATTAAAAGTACATATTTATAATGGATATATATAATTTATGTTACCTATAAATGATGAATATAATTCTGGAATTAAAATATACATACCTCTCATTTAGTTTTAATTCCATTAATATGACAAAGAAATGAAAGTAGCGTTCATGCGTACGTACGACTTACCGTCTCCATGAACGGTGCATTTCATTTCTTACCTCTAAATGATTATGTAATATTATAAATACATGTATATGATGGATATATATGATACATTTTATATCCAAATCATGAATATCATTCTGGATATAATGAACATTTTAGCACACGAACAACATGTAATTGTAAGAAGTCCACTTTCGACTTAAGAACCAAATATCGACAAAACAAACATTATTAACTTAAATGATTACATAATGTTTATAAAATGGAAATAAGTGATATAAAAGGAATAATGAACATGAAAAATGTTCTTATGAAAATATAAATTAACTCAAGTTTATTATTCAGGATGTTAATGGACGATCGAGTCAAGTCGGACCCGAGGTAAGGGACTTCGTCTCAATCTCCTTTCATTGAGGCATATTTTGTTTTATACACAACTTTCTTTTATACGGTGTATAAAACCCTTTGAATTTTAATTTTATACAAAAGGAATCTTTTTCTACGAAGTGTTTAACAAAACGAAAAAAAGGAATGTTTCTTTTAACGTACGCGGTGACAACAACCATTTCCGCCGCTGCGAGTATTATTTGGTCATTGGCTTCCTCAACAAGCCGTAATTTTTTTAAAATGAAATAAATACCATATACTATTTTATGTATTTTGGTATTGAAAATGGTTTTTATAATGGATTTTTTATGTCAATATATTTATGTGATATATTGTGATCAATGAGTGGAATTGTTTTCATTCCATTATATTTGTTTTATGATTTTATATTGGTACTTGGAAATTTGACAGGTGGTTACGTGATAAACCATATGACGGGTGGTGCCTTGAATACCAGGATGGGTTTTTACGTTATAACCTCCAATTCATTGGGTATGGATGTCGACTGTATGGATATTCCATTAATTATGTATGGAAGTTGGCCGTATAGCTATTCTATTAAGTGATATGTGTTGAAGTCGACCGTATGGTTATTCCACTTAAGTATGTTTATGTCCCAAGTTACCTTTATATGTTATGTGTTCTTTATATGGGTTTTATGGTAATCATTTGGTAACAAAAGGGTAAGTAATGATCTTTTATTCAGTGAAGATTTTTACTACTCCATAAAGGTGAAAAGTATTACTTTGATAAAGTATCCATGGTATTCTTTTTGTTTTGATAAACTAACAGTTTTTATTCTTTGTGTATCCCTTACTTAGCTTTTTATGCTCACCCCATGTTTTTTTGAAATGTTTTTCACAGGACTTAATTTTTAATAGTGTCAAGGATGGGATCAAGGGAAAGTCATGCTATATAAAACATGGAACTAGACATGTTTTTTTAAGAGTTTTTTTATTCTATGGAAACTGGGTAGAAGTGTTTACTTTGTAAATCTTTTGAGATGTAATAGTTATGTTCATATTCTCTAAAACTCTAAACCTAAAAAGACCATCAATGTGAATTATTCATTTAATTCAATATTAAGTATGTTTTAAGGCAGGGGCCTTATATAATCTCTACTTTTCAATGATTTTATGGTTTTCATATATAAATATCCTCAACATCTCTAATATGAAAATGTTCCACAATCATTTTTTACATAAAATATTTCCCAATGAATAATCATGACTTTCTTTCATACAAATTATAATAGAACATACAAAAATAAACTGGATATGGTGTCTTAATGTTTTACATTTTCATAGTTAAAATAAATAAATTCCTGAAGGAACAACCGGTATAGTATTTTTGGACAACTAGATGCGTAAATGATACATATTTTTCATTATGAATACAATAAAAAACATATTATGTAATAATATAAAATAAATTGAATCCATTAAACGCATTAAAAGGTCTCTTATTTATATGCAAGGGAATGGAAACAAAATACACTAGTTATCTAATGATCATTAAGGGTAATTTATATTTTAAAAAATATATATATATATAATTAATTAATAACTAAAAAAATTGTGAATAGTTAAAAAATCAAACAGACATTAAATTTAAATAACATGATGAACAAAAAAGGAATAATTAATATATCTTATTAAATAACTGAAAACTCATTCCATTTAATTAATAAAATGAGAATTAAATGAAACAATAGATATTATCACTATAAAAATATAATGGAAAATAAAAAATAACTAATTAATTATGAACTAAATTATAAATAATTATATTTATTGATCTTAAGAATCATGATACTTATACTATCAAGACCATTCCAAGGACAGTTTAAAATTGTAAGTAAAAACAAGTTTAATTTGTCCAAATAACTTGTATTATGAGACCCACTGATGCAACGAGTTAATATATTATACAAGGATCCACCGATCACTATATTTAGAAATAATTACTCATATATAAAATAACTGATTTAACTTATGAATCAATGTAATTTATCGTCAAATAACTGTATTGAGTAATGGATAAATATTTATAAGTAATCTCGTAATTAATAAAATATATTCAAATTGAAATCGTTGTTTTTCAATGTTACATTGTTTATGAAAGAATAATATCCATTAGTAAATAATATGTACATTTCACATAATTTTAATTTCAAAAAATTATTACTAGAGAGTGATTATTTCAATATAATTCTAACAATCACAAAATAGTGGGATATTATTCAATAACCTTACTTCATGGTAATTTCCATTTCAAATTCCCATGGATGAAATTATAAATATTTAAACATAAAATGATATAAATTTTGAAATAATCATGATATAAAATATTATTGTCTAGTATATATGTCAAATAAATTTGAATTGGTGCATAATAATTAATAAGCCTCAATAAACTGAAAATTGAGATGAAATACCTTACAAACCACTTCCTTTTAAAATAAAATGATTTAACCTAAAGTATAATGGTTCCAATAATGTTAATAATTTATAAAATTAACATATTAATACATATAATATCATATCTTACGCTTTTACTACATTTTACCATGTGTTTTGTAAAAATATTAAATTATTGTTGTTAATCGTGGTGTTAATTGCCTTGTTTTCTCATGCGCATTCAGCCAAGAAAGTTATAGTTCCCCTAAATATAATATATATTCATATTTTTAATACTTATATTAATATTATAAATATAATATTCATATATTATATAAAACATGATATCCATTTAAGAAAGATGAATTTAGAAAATGAATCACACCACTTCTTGAAAATGTTAAGTCCTATGCACCCATGAGCTACAATTTCATTCACTTAATGACTGAAAAGGTTTGAAAGTGGGTGTTATATTAATATTAGAGAATACATATTATCTCATATATATCTCAAATATTCATTTATTTTATCCTTATTAAATTTAATGTAATGTGTATGAAAAAATGAATAACATCACTTCGCTAGGTAGTACATCACCATACTCACAGTCAACTTCAACATATTTCAAATAGAATGGAAAAAAGTGTATATATATAATTAAAATTATATTAGTATAATTATATAGTAAATTTTTCATGTGTGTAAAATCCTTCATTATATCCAACATTGAAAGGTGGTAATGGAAACACGACTGACATTGGTTCGCGAGGTAGTAATCCACAATACACCCAAAGGATAGTTTCATAACACATTTAATGAAAGTATATATTGGTAATAATCATTAAATAAAAATAATAACATAAATTTTTGTAGAGGATAGTAATTTGTTTATATTTATTTATTTAAATATTAATGTTTGGAATAAATATTTTTTACAAAATGAATGAGAATTGTTAAGATAAATTGATTTCCCTAAGTGAAAACTCCTTTTAATGTCCTCTTAAAAAACATAGGGATTGTTTTTTTTGGATAAAAGATGTACTACAATGTAAATAAATATTATTTTGATATAATGGGGATGTTTTTTGATGATCTAAATGGATTTGGAGTTGTGAATACGTTATGGGACAGAGTTCCTTTGTTTAAGTCAGGAAAGTGAACCCTCTTCGAAATTACATTGAAATTAATAAAAAGTATCAATAATGTTAAATTAATTCATATGAAAAATGATTCCCTAGGAAAATATATTTTAACATGGAATGGGTAAGGTTAAAAAATTTTGAGATAGTAAAATTTTTACATTGTTTTGGGTCATTTAAACCCTTATCTATTTAGTATAACCCCATGGTAAATCATTTTTACATTAACCACAAATAATAATTTATTTACTATTTTAACTAATCATGTTGGTTAAAAATTATCTTCACCTTATAAAAAATAATAAATTATTTTAATTACACATATGGAATAAATTTTTCTAATTTAAATTACCCAAATTGGAAAATTTTAATTTAACATCTATCCCACAGATGTGACAAGAAAACAATTTTTTTGAGAAATTGTTAAAAAGAATAGAATATTCTTGTATAAAATTTAAATAAAATATTATTAAAATGAAAAGAATTTTATTAATTAATAAATTATTGAACTATTTTTTTCAAATAATAATATTTAAATTATTATTTTACTTTATAAATAATGTAAAAGAAAATGCAGTTTTCAATAAACATATGGTATTTTTTTATATTATTCAAAATTTGAATCTTTTTATAATGATCCAAAAAATTCATACAAGAATAATTTTTATATTTTAATTTTAAAAATTACCTTTATTATTTCAAATAAACTTTCTGAAATTTAAAAAATTTAATTCTAATTTACATTAAAAAAGATAGACTATTATTCCATAAAAACAGTATTTTGAAAGCAAAATTATTTTAAATAATCATTAATTTACTTATAATCAGTAGATAACAATAATTATCAAAATTTACTTTGTAATATTCCCACATTCAAATATTATTGGAAGGATATATATATTTTAATATTATTTTAATAATATTTAACAATTTTTTAATGAAATTGTTGTATGTAACACAATTTAAATTTTGTGATTCATGTAACAAAATCTAATCAGAGTGTTCCATGTAATGCAAGCTAAACACAATGTTAATTATAATTAAATATATATATATTTTAAATGTAATTCATGTTCATAACTATATTTAATTTTCTTAAAAATAATTATATCTTTAATCATTATGTTGTTATATTTTCATGTATGCTCAGTGCAGCATGTCACGTATGATATCAAATGAATTATTAATATTTTATAGTATAAGGGTCTTATATATTCTAAAATTATGATGTGATAAATCTCAAATATATGGAATGGACTGTCTTAATTGTCTCCAAAACAATACTCTACCCAACAATGGATTTCTCTCCCATCTTTTCCTTGCATAGAGGAAAACTGTATGGCCACCAATACTAATCCTAAAAGGGTTACATCATAATTTAGGAATGATAAATAATTATATACGAAAACATAACCAATATAAAATTATTAAACCATTATCAATTAAAATCAAACACATTATCCAATAGTATATACTCACGATACTAGATGTCCCAATATATCTATTCATCCATATCTTGAGGATAATTCATGCACAATTTAACCTATAAACCCTTCACCTCCATTAAAACATTAAATTACCCATATGTGAAGCCTATGTATGTGTTAGATACAACAATATAGGTAACTCAATAATGTATAAAAATATCTCAGATATACAATTTTTCAATCTATTCAACCTTATTCACCTTCTTTATAGGATGGAAATACATAATTCATTTGAGTCGATTAATGATCACAAAAAATTCATCCTACTCATGAAGATTGCATGAAAACCCAATGATATATTCTATTAATATATCAACCTATTTTAATAGAGTAATTAGTAAGGGATAAAACAAAACAATATGTATCTATTGTTCCACCCTTATTCTTCTATAATTAAAACACAACATTAAAAAACCCACGATCGACCATCACATCCCAAAACCAAATAATGTTCGCCTAAATCAAGATAAATCCTCGTACCCCTTGGGAAAAACTAATTAGAAGACCATTTTCCAATTTCAAACAAACTCATTAATCAAGGAAAACACATCAACCAGCCTACGATAGAAGCATAAATTGATCAAGGAATTTGAGGCGACTCACTTGGGTTCTACTCACAAAAAATGGATTTTAACAAAATTCTAACACAAATTGTATGTCACTCGCTATTGGGAAACATTATTACTAAAATATATGTCAAATAGATCAAATCAAATAACACCTATCAAAAACACTCTTCTACTCCGTAGCTCATATCAGAACAAATATTCATTATAGATCACTCCTATATAGATTTATTTAAGGATTGTGTTGGTGATTTTCTTATAACGGACTAGAAAAAACATTTCCTTTCCCAGGTATTATAAGATATAAAAATTTTAAATCAAATTTTTATCCACCCAGAGCCTATTTTAATTGATTAAATCAAATATGTAAAATATTATTAAGGCTGTTATGATTAGAAAACACTATAATCGTCTCCTTAAAATGTAAGTGCCTCCACATTATGGGTGAATTCATAGCTAACTTCATCTCATGATCATTATAAATATAGTTCTAATAAAAAATAAATTAAAGGTGTGAGCTATAATCCACCACATTGTTTCAATTTTTCAAAATATATCCCAACCATTTACAAGAAACATCACTAAACACACATCTGAACACAAATTTGGTTCCCAATATATTTGAAAATGGTGAAATTTCAATATCACCTTATTATAATTTAAATAACATTATCAATTATCATTCCACTAAAACAATACCCACTTATGGGTTAATGTATCCATAGAAGATACGATATTGGAGAAAAACAACAACAAAACATTCTAATGTAACCACCCATACCCATGACGGTTTGGATATCAAACAAATTTATGGGAAGATCCTTGGAAATACAATCTAATATCATTTCAGTATCCATAAATAAACCCCTAAAAATTATCAAATGCAATAGACATTTAACATCCCATATAAAAAACTCACATTTGGAAGGCATTCCATATAAATGTTCTTCTATCAATGTTTGATGAATGATATCAAAATGGTCACTGTTCTAATATTATATCATAGAATACACAAGAAAACATCATTGAACATAGTGACAATATATTCCATGAACATATGAATTATTTGTTTAATCAAATCCATAAACACAAATAGTAATTTATTTAGACTGAATTGAATAAACAAAACAAAAAATTCTAATACTAGCTCATAATATTATTAATAGAAAAATACTATTCTCGAAATATCGACATGTGGCTCCCGGACTATAGTCTATTCATTGAAAAACATCATACCCCTATAATATGGTAAAAAATATCAGTAATCATTGAAAAAAGTTATTTGTTCATAAAAATAATCAGATTGAATTTCTAATGGTAAACACACGGTCTAATAATGTTGTCTACCATCTTATAAATGGGGAACATAAAATACCATGGTTACATGCTCGGATGAATAAATTCATTAGCATCTACGTCATTAATAAGGACATTATGTTCCAACAAATTAGAAAATAACATTCAATATGATGGCATAGAAATAAGAATCAAACCATGGAATAAGTTAATCATAAAATCAACATCTATCAATAGAGATAAATCATAAAATAAATTAAGAAAAACCTCTGGGTACGTACACATAACTGTAGGATGTTGACCCACCGAAAAAGGGTCTCCATCATTAAGAAACATCTATAAAATTTGGAACTATGTTACCCACATATATGGAACAACATTCCCTTCCCTTCCTGATATAGATTCCATATCACCATAGAAATCAAGTGTGAAAATATCAGATTCTAAGGACTAATCACAATTATTATAACTATCTATCTGGGTCACATAATTGATCAACATGTCCATTCCTACAATCAATTGAAACATTTCATCATCTGGGAAAAGGAATTCCAACTCCATATCCACGTCGGCTATCATCACCCAACTCATGTGGTAGCTGAAATATCATTCAAGCAACATTACCAAAGGTGTGTAAAGATGAACCAAGTATAGAAATAACATTTGATATAATCCAACGACTAAAAATTACTTTTATGATATATGAATTTTTTTTGTATATGTTATATATTTGGATATTTAATTGGTTATTCTAATAACAATGAACTGAGATGGTGTGCGATGTCAAGGCTTAGTATGCCTAGAATAAATATTTTATTTATATTAAATATATCAAATAATAAGCACATATTTTATTCCTAAAAAGTGGAATAACATCCAAATAGTTTATTGGATCGAAAAAATGATGTCATCATTAAGTTTAAAATATGATATTTACCTGAGGAACAATAAAACATTAGTCGTAGTGGGTATTTTTTGGAAAAGTCATCATGAGAAAAAAAACTCCTAAAATAATTAAATAAAACTATTTTATGTCATTTTTTGACATAGTGATTATGTAACACATAGAGATTTCAAGAGAAATATTCTTTTAAATTTCATTTATGTCTTTTGTTGTACGCTACACCAATATTATCTTGATCTATACTTTATACCGTATTAGCTTGTAGTATACGCAAACACTATTCTTGGAATGAGTTGTATGCAAGAGCGACCTTCCTATATAGTGTATATTGTATGCAATACCGAGTTTCACTAAACCATGATATATTATTATAATATTATTAGGAAATAGCCATTATGAATATTATTAACCACATTTTGAATTTAATGACATTATCAATCATCATAGACATATTCTAGAACATGGTATCAGAAACTAAGAAATTTTTCAGGTAAAATAAGCATTTTTAGAAAAATGTAGTTTTGTTGTCATTTGATTGCTCACCCACTTTAAATCTAGTGTTTGAAATTTTTATAAGTTCAATTTGAAAAATTAAAATTCTTCCTTGGATTAATGATATAAAAATTTACATTGGATAACTTTTTGATATTTTTCTAATAAGTTTCTTATTTTGATGAACTGTAAAAATACGCTAAATTTTAATTGAAAAAAACTTTTTTCATCAAAATAATTTATATGATTAAAATATATTATTGAATAGTTTTAAAGTGTAAATAGAAAATATTTTTACCATTTAATATAATTTATGTCATTATCATTAATTTAACATTGAATTCATATGTAAAAACATTTCAATCTTTTGCAATGTTTTAACTTTAAAAACTCGTTTTCTCAACTGTGAGATTAATATTAAATTAAATAATGTAACTTATGAGTTTTGAATTTACAAAAATGGATTCCATATTTGGAATGAGTAGATATAAATTATGTTAATAGGATAATTTTTATTTTTAGACATATGAGTAGTAACTACAATAAATTATATTTACAACATTTAAAGGTAATTCTGGTAATTAAGGGTAAGCATAATTTTATAAAATTACCCTAAAACTTGTTTTAATATAATTGCAAGATTATATTTCTTCCTAATATATTCTTGGGTCTAAATTTTACCTTTTGGCACCCAATTGGATGTGATTAAGACCTTTAATTTATTTTATTTCAAAAAGGTGAAATATGTCTCACTCAATCATTAATAAATAACGAATTTTTAATATTAGGTTATACAAAAATATAAATTAAATTATAAATACTCATTAGATATATAAATAAAATTTCATCATGTTAAATAATTTGTAATTTTTATGAAATATATAATAACCTAAATAGATTATACAATAATGATGCAGAAATTATTTATTTAGTGAAACTTCAATAATATTGTTTTTATTAAATTTACAATATCCATAAAAAGGACTCGAAACCTGATAAAACATTATTTATCGATGATATAAATACCCTAAGAATCCATGGGTCGATTTGTGGTACATTTGGAGCATTATAAAACAGATTATGACATTTATATTATTTTATTTTAAATGATGTCAAAGTTGTCACCTTCATTATTTAATAAACATATCATTTTAAAAGTTGGTGTTTTAGATGATAATTTCGACTAAAAGTATTAGAATAAAATATGTTATATATATATTCATCAAAAAATTATATTTTTAAATTCTATGCCACAAATAGGTATATTAAATAATTATACAAAAATGTTGTAATAATTATTTTATATCAAATAAATAGTTTTAAAAATATTATAATAAATATTGTGTGATCTAATTAATGTGCTCCATGAATATTATAATTTAATATGACGTGTAATTAATATATTAAATATTTATGTTCAAACATATCTTTTATTTGTATCTTATTTAAATTCAAATAAATGAATAGTGTCAAAATTGACACTATTGATATTTTATAAAAATAACATACTATTAAATTGTTTAAAAATAACAAAAATATTTATGTATAATAAATTGAAATTTTTATTGATGTATATTTCATAGTGTATCCAATTATGGATAATTCAATAAAAATATTTAATTATTTATAACAATTTAATATTTAGAATATTATTACCACAAATAAGATTAAATAGATAAAATAAGGATAAATCAAACCGATAAGGTTTAAAATAATTTCCCAAAATGACTAGATTTTATTGGTCGATGAGATTAAAATCCACTCTCATATCATCTTAAAATTTGAGTCATTTTGGAGGTTTTTATTGGGGGTTTTATTTTATTATAAATTAATATTTTTTAGATTTCTAAAAGTACCCCTCTACTCTCTTATAAAAGGGAACCTCCTCCCTCTACTCTTAATTCTTTATTAAGCCTTCAAGATCATCCAAACCCTTATAATTCCACTTATAAATCTGTCTAGTTATATTATAGTGTTTATTTTCTTCTCAAAAGGCATACTCTAGTGCCCTAAGAGGACGTTTAAAGAGGCACGGGGAGGAAGAGGTAATCACTTTTACCGATTCTTTAATGTTTAGTTATTCTTCTTTTTCATCTTCATTAGTTGTTTAATTATAAAGTAATAACCTTAGTATCACTAATATACTGATATGTTATTATAAATATTAAACAAAACCATTTCACATACAATTCAACCTATGAAAAATGAAATCACCACACGTGTGTACGTACAACTGATCATCTCCATGTTGTAGTGTAATATATTTTTCAACGACCACCATACTTGGATGTGTATAATGGTTGAAATAATAACTATACATGATTATTATAAAATTATAATTATTCTTATATATTATATCATCTACTCCAGTTCCATTAAATAATTATGGGAATAATATCACCGCTCGTGAATATGTAAAGATTACCATTTCCACGACGTGATGAGATTTATTCTCAATGTTAACCATTCCATAATGATTATAATGTATATATATTAAATAATCATGAAATATATGGACTAATAATGATACTGTATTTTTGTATATGTTATTTATTTACATCCATTAAATTTAATACGGAAACAAAAACTGCGTTCAAGCGTATGTACGACCTACTATCTTTATGAATGGTGTATTTCATTACATTTATCCATCTATTTTATATACATATATTTAATTCTTAATATATATCATATATAAATCATGTTTTAAATTATTTATGTAAGTAATCATGATCTATGTAATCATATGAATTATTAAAAATCAAAACACATACAATAAATGAAACGATTTTACCCAAAACAATGCTTTAACATAGAATTGACAAATGAATGTGAAATATAATGCAAAGACCCGTAAATTTCATGGAAATTTTTTTTCTTAATTTTCTTTGTAATTTTACAAGAACGTAGTTTCTGAAGGCACCTGATTCTGAGGCCCGGTGTGCCCGGAATCATTTTCTAAAGTTTGGCTCGGGTACGTTCAGTGAACAAACGAGTGGGTTTTTTTAACTTTTGAACCGGTGATCAGAATCAAATACTGAGGGCACCGATGGAATCGCAGCACCGATAGTTTCTTAGAAACGCCTATTTCGGAGTTTCTTTTTCTCGGGTGTGGTTTTTAATTTTTGGGAGTTAAGTGAAGAAAATAAAATAAAGTGGTGCGAAAACTTTACTTTATTTCTCATAAAGCCACATAAAGTTGCTTAAGCTGAGTTCAAACAGATAGGGTGAAATCCAAAATATCGTACCCTCTTGGTAGGATATTTGTGAGGTGGGGCCAGCATGAGCCCCATCGTTTATTTTCCTCTAAGTAATGCACCCGCGAAAACTCCTCATTAAGGAAAGTCAACTGGGGTGTTTTCTAAAACTCTTAACGCTCCTATTAATTGGACTGTTAAGACATTACCATTAATTCACTGAATTAATTGTTCGTTTCTTAACCTATTTTGAAACTTTTGGCATAATAATAAAATAAGACCAACACCTTTTCTTTTTGTTGATGGGTTGATTGTTGAGAGGATTTGGAGAATCCGTACCTTCATCCTCCTCGCGAAGAACGCGAAGAACGTGAAGAACTCCGAACCCTCAGAGATCGACGGCGTGACTCCATGTTCCGAGATGCCGATGATTCTCCTTCCGCGATGCTTCTTTCGCGACGTTCTTTCCCCACGACAAATCTTCGATCAACTGCTTGAGGTAGGAGTTTTCAAATCTTTAATTCCTTTGTGGATTTTATCCTTAACATGGATTTAATTTGTGAAATTAAATACGTTTTTTTTTCTTTAAACCTCGAAGATCGTCGACGCGACACCCTTCCGCGACGACGCGACTCCCTTCCGCGACGCGACGATCCTCTTCTTCCGCGATGGTCAATTCCATGAAGAACTCCCGTCCGATGACAGCTACGAGGTAGGGATTTTATTTGAGAATAATTTCTATTCCCATTGTTGTTCCTTCTAAAACAATGAACCCGGATCAATGTTCAATTTTAATTTATTAAAATTGTGTCTTGTTTTGTTTTTCATGTGTTGAATTATTCCCAATTGTTATCACCTAACGCGGAGGGTGCGGTCCAAACAAACACGGCCCGACAACCCTCCGCAGTTTTTTATTGATGTGTGGATTAACGGATTTTACGAAATGGGATCGGAATGGTGATTGGAGGCCTTCGCAGCAGAGCTCAGATCCCGGGAGAGCCGTAGGTGCAAACCGCACACAAATCGGACCACCGGAGTGCGTATGGTGGACCGCGGAACCCCCTGCCGGCGCGCCACGCCGGCACGGCGGCCGGAGGCGGCGGCGCTGACCGGTCCCGCGGATGCGCGGGACCGCGGAGGAAGGGATGCGGCCTTGCGCCGCGTCCGGTGGAATAGAGCGGCCCCACGTGGGGCCACGGCTCTCCTTCACGTGGGGGCATCGCACCCCCGCGCCGCTCGGCCGTAACTGGCTGAGCCTACCCAGGCGGTCGGGCCGCGCCCACGCCGGCCGGGCTCGGTCGCGCCCAGGCCGGGCCGGGCCACGCCGCGCCGGCCAGGTGGACCCAGACCCGGGTCGGGTTGACCCATTTCGGGCCGACCCTGGGGGGGGAGTTGGGTCGGGTCGGTCCGGGCCCATACCCCCGTTTTCGGACCTTTTCAGTCTCTTACTCATAACATGAGATACGTGTCTCTGAACGACGCGTCGTCTATGGCGATACGATCCTTGGACAAAGATGGTCGTTTCGTTATATCACACTCATGGTTTCAGAATAATTTGGGTTTGGCCGGGTTGGTTCATACACGAAACCAACCGGGCCCTCGGAACTGAAACACTCATAACATGAGTTTCAGACGTCCGATTGACGTGTCGTCGACTTTGTTGAATTCCTCTAAGTGAGACTGATCATTTGGCTTACTCCACCCGAGGTTTGGACGTAGGTGGAGTATGGTCAGGGTGGTTTTACCTTAAACACCAACCGGGCCCCTGGGACGAAAAAGACAATAACTCTCAGACCGAGCGTCTGATTGACGTGTCGTCTGCGACGTTGACTTCGTGTTGAAGATACGGAACTTTTGGACACATCAACTTTGGACTATGTGTCAGTTGATGTATCAGCCTCTCATCTCGTGGAGCGGACCCTCCTGAACGAGCTGGCTGTGTGCGGGAACCCTAGAGCTGGTTGCGACTACGACGACGGCGACAGTACATAGATCCTTAGTGGATTCGACGACGACTGTGCAGAGATCCTCAGTGGATTCGACGTTGATGACTAGAGAACTAATCGATCCTTTGTGGGTCATTGCTACCGATCATGTGTGGGTCTGATCCTGTGTGGGTCAGTGCTCAGCGGTCCTGTGTGGGCCAGTGCCTACAGATCCTGTGTGGGTCCGATCCTGTGTGGGTCAATGCGGGGGATAGGTACGTATCAATCCTTTGTGGGTCAGATCCTTTGTGGGTCATTACGGGGTTCAGTTACCTATAGATCCTTTGTGGTTCAGATCCTTTGTGGGTCATTGCGGGGGTTAGTACCTATCGATCCTTTGCAGGTCTGACGGCTTAGATGAATCAGTGACAATATCTAGTCATATTTATCGTCATACAAAGAAGTATTCATGTGTGAGCTGAATCTTGTTTTTCTTTCCTATGTGGATTGTGTTGTACTATACTGTGTGGGTATACGTTTTGCTTTCATGTGTGGACTGGGTTGTACTTGGGTTCGGTGGTTAGAGCCAAACGACAATTGATGACTTAGGTATATGTATGGGCATATACCTAAGCCATGTCGAATGTTACTTCGTGATTGTATCTTTCCTTTGTGGTTTATCCTTTGTGGATTCTAGGAGAACATCGGGGGTCTTGGGGTCCCTACTGAGTAGCTTATACTCACCCCTGTAGGGGTTATGCCCGCACTACGATGTGTTGGTTGCAGAGGATGGACAGCGCTGATCGTGGTTGAGGCTTGCGGAGCAGGACTGTACCTGGAGGTGGACCACTGGGCGGAACGTACTCGGAGCGGACAACTGGACCCGAGGAGGAATGGAGGCTATCTGTACCCACCATTCAGGTGGGATTTCCAGTGGAAAGCTCGACATTGTGGCTATACTTTTCAGTTGTTATTTTTCCTTTCCAGTTGTACTTTACTTTCAGTTTGGGTTTGTATACTGGCCCACTTACTTTTCCACACTTACTATTGTACCTGTTTTTACACAGTGTTTACTTCTTCTTTCTTTCTCTATGGTGTTTGTTGCTTACATTACAAAGGCAATTCCTTCCCTTTTTTCGGGATTTACACCTTGGTTCTAGTCGCCAGCCCCTGGCCTATACAAGGCGAGCTTGGGGTAGTCACGGCACGGGCCCCGAGGATGGGTCGGGACAATTTGGTATCAGAGGAGTCCGGTTCTACCGCATACTCTAATCTTTTTCAATGTGAAGCAATAGTTTTTAGCGTATTGGTTGTGGTTATCAGTCCAGGGAGACCAGTGTTGGTGCGGCGGCCGACATATCCATACACCAAGACCCAGAATTCTGATTTCCGACTTAATGCACGAAAACATTGATTGCATGTGTGTTTCAATTTTTCTTTGTGATTACTTTGTGTCAGCTCAACAGGTATACTGTTCTGACCGTAGCGCATCTGTTTCCTTTTCAGGACGGCCCCACGAAGACAGATGGCTAGGAATCCGAGAGTTGAGCATCACAACAGCCCACCGAGCGACGAGGCCTCGGTGCAGGGCCCTTTGACAGTTGATGCATCAGCGGTACCTCTACCCGCCTTGCCGCTGATGCTTCCAGCACCAGTCGCGGACGATGCACGTCATCTCAGTGCACTACATGATTCCCAATTCCAGAAACCGCCCAGGTTCCCCAGGGAGACGAACCCCCAGGCAGCCGAGGACTGGCTAGAGGTAGTGGTGCATGTTTTCCGGTTAGTGAGGACACCAGCAGACCTCATGGTGATCCTCACAGCGAGCCTACTGCACGCAGCAGTGGGCCAATGGTGGAGTTTGATGCTCCAGGTGCACGATGAGGCATATCTTCTCTGGATAGAATTTGAGGGCCTCTTCCACTCAGAGTTCGTCCCGGTCACCCACCATGCAGTGCGCATCCAGGAGCTTCTTCAGCTGCGGCAGGGCAACTTGACGGTCGCCCAGTACTCAGCGAGATTTACTGATCTCTCGCATTACTCAACAGACATGGTACGAGACCCATTGTACTGGTCCCAGACCTTTGAGCAAGGATTGAGACATGAGATCAGGGAATCACTGATCTCCCTCAGCATTTCGACCCAGGCAGGAGTACTAGAGCGAGCCCTTTTGATCGAGAGGTTTCTTATTGAGGCTTCTCCAGCGGCGAGACCTACCGCGGGGCAGCACGTAGCAGAGTCTTCTACGACAGGAAGTTTCCGGATTACTCAAGGGTCCAGGCAGACCAGACCCTCACACAGACGACCTCAGAAAACTGGCTGAGCAGTGCAGGGTACACAGCGTGGAGCCAGTCTTTCGAGAGGCAGGCAGTGCTATACATGCGGCGGGCAGGGCCACATGGCTCGTGACTGCCCGACCCACCATGCCATGGAGCATCAGATGGTTGAGGGTCCACCCAGGCAGAGGTAGACGGTCGACCGTGGCGGTTTGTAGGGAGTAGGCGGATGAGGCAGAGGAGCTGGCCGAGCAACAGGTGGTGGGTGACGCTTTGAGGCTCTACCACCACCACCAATAGGAGGTCCACCCCAACCACAGGGAGCTGCCGGGAAGAGACAGGCATAGCTCCAGGCAGCAGAGGCCTACGACCACGGCGCGCCCAAGATGATTCGAGGTACTATCTGTGTCTATTACACCCTTGATGTAGTTCTTATAGACACAAGAGCGATTCACACTTTCAAAGCCACTTCCCTTTTTCGGAGCTCAGAGATTCCGACAGAGTCGTTGGCTCGATCCTTACGGCTAGAGACTCCTACGGAAGCAGACTCGATGATCACGCACTGGTGCCAGAAGTGTGAGCTTACCTTAGGAGGCGATAGCTTCGGCTGTGATCTTCTTGTATCGGCGTCGAGGCCTTACAACGTCATCTTGGTCATGGATTGGTTATCTACATTCCATGCACAAATTGACAGTATTAGGCGCAAGGTGCGATGTGTACGCACCGACGGGAGCAGGTTCACCTTCACCAGGGAGAAGGGAGCCTTTGAATCACAGGATGGACTTCTACAGAGGAGAGGACATCCCATCACTCACCAGTTGGCTAGCCTCATCCTAGGAGCAGTTGACGTGCGGAGTCCTAGCTTTCCTGCAGTGGTGGATCAGTATGCAGAAGTCTTTCCCGACGACGTTCCAGGGCTACCTCCTCACAGAGAGGTAGAAATTTATATTGACTTGTACCCCGGGATAGCCCCTATATCGATTCCAGCATATCGGATGGCCCCCTCCAAGCTTCGAGAGCTACGGGTACAGTTGGAGGACTTCCAGGGCATGAGATTCAATTGACCTAGTGTTTCACCCTGGTCTTCCCCTATATTGTTCGCCAAGAATGCGGACGGGAGGTTGTGACTTTGTTCCGAATATCGTCTCCTGAACTAGGTGACAGTGAGTATCAAGTATCCGCTACAGAGAATTGATGACCTCGTCGATCAGCTCAAGGGAGCACGATGGTTCTCGAAGATAGACCTCAGGTCAGGATATCATCAGCTCAGAGTTCGGGACGAGGACGTGCAGAAGATGACCTTCAGATGTCGGTATGGCCACTATGAGATCTTGGTTATGCCTTTCGGAGTATCCAATGATCATGAAGTGTTCATGGGCCTTATGAACAGGATCATTCAGCTATACCTCGATCGATTTGTCATGGTCTTCATCGACGACATTTTGATATACTCGACGACTGAGGAGGAGCATGCCTATCACTGGCGAGTTGTACTGGACACACTCCGAGACCACCAGCTTTATGTAAAGCTCTCAAAGTGTCATTTCTGGATATGTGAGGTCTACTTCTTGGTACACGTCATCTCTGAGGAGGGAGTTCCAGTGGATCCTGTGATGATAGAGGCAGTGCTAGATTGGGATCCACACAAGAGCGTGACAGAGGTGCGGAGTTTCTTGAGACTAGCTGGATACTATTAGAGATTTGTTCCAGACTTCTCCAGAGTTGTGGCACCACTCTCATATTTGAGGAAGAAGGGGAAAACCTTTGTGTGGTCAGACAGATGTCAGTAGAGCTTCCAGGAGCTGAGACAGAGATTGACCAGTTCCCCTATCTTGAGGTTTCCTGAGGAGGGAGTAGGGTATGTAGTATACTTCGATGCATTAGGGACCGGACTCAGATGTGTCCTGATGCAGGATAAGGAAGTGATCGCCTACGGACCACGTCAGTTGAGGCCGCATGAGCAGAACTACGCTACCCATGACCTGGAGTTAGTAGCAGTAATCTTCGCTCTGAAGACATGGTGACACTATCCGATGGGCGAGTGCTTTACAGTATTTTCTGACCATCAGAGTCTCAGGTAAATCTTTTCTCAGAAGGACCTGAACCTCAGATAGCGACGATGGATTGAGTTCCTATAGGACTATGACATTGAGATAGTCTATACTCCTGGGAAGTGGAATGTAGTAGCTGATGCTCTTAGCAAGAGAACGGGCATTTAGCTACATGAGGAGGCAACAGAGCAACTAGCCACCTTGCAGATATCCTTTGTGGATAGAGATGGAGCATCTTTCCTTCAGTAACTCATAGTCTCCCCTCCACTACTACAGCGGGTCAGAGAGGCACATCATAGGGACGCTGACTGTGAGACACAGCGTGCGCATATATCATCACGACAGGCACCTGATGGTTTCTCCTTTGGAGCATAGCACGACATCCTTTTCAGAGGACGTACCTTGGTACCAGTTTCTTTACGGGAGGAGGTGCTGAGAGAGTTTTACACTAATCCTTTGGCGGTACATCATGGAGTGGTGAAGATGTACCAGGACCTCAGACGACAGCACTGGTGGCCGGGCATGAAGAAGGTTGTGGTGGAGTTCGTTTCTCGATGCCTCACCTGCTAGCAGGTGAAGGCAGAGAACGAGGTACCAGCATGCTTGGTACATCCCTTGTAGGTCCCGGAGTGGATGTGGGATGGGATATCTATGGACTTCGTGACTGGGCTTCCACACACTTCTAGAGGTCACGTCTCCATTTAGGTGATTGTCGACAGAATCACCAAGTCGGCTCACTTCTTACCCATCAGAGAGCAGGGCTCAATGGAGAGCTTGGGGTGTCTCTACGTTCAGGAGATTGTACGACTTCACGGTGTTCCATCATCTATAATCTCCGATCGAGATGCTCTCTTTACTTCCCGACTTTGGAAGGGGTTGAAGGAGGCGTTCGGGACTCAGCTACGTCTAGGCTCCGCCTTTCACCCTCAGACAGATGGTCAGACGGAGAGGACCAGTCAGACTCTCAAGGACATGATCCGCGCATGTGTCCTCGACTTTGGTCGCAGGTGGGAGGACCACCTACCCATTGTGGAGTTTGCGTACAACAACAGTTACCACTCCACCATCGGGATGGCACCATACGAGGTGTTGTATGACAGACCTTGAATATCTCATTTGTGCTTGACAGACCCTGGGGAGTTAGCACATGTGGGACCAGAGATGGTCCGGGCCACGATAGAGAAGGTCCAGGTCATCCAGGAGCAGATGAGGACAGCTCAGACCCGGCAGAAGTCTTATGCTGACAGGAGGCGGAGGCCACTAGAGTTCGAGGATGGAGACCACGTCTTATGGAGTGTCTCACCTCGACGTGGATTACAGAGAATTGGCCGAGGCATAAAGTTGTCTCCACGCTTCATCGGACCATTACAGGTCCTCAGCAGGATTGGCGAGGTGGCTTATCGCCTGGCTCTACCACCTTTGTTGCACCGGGTGCACGACGTCTTCCGCGTATCTCAGTTGAGGAGATACATGCACGACCCGTCGAACATCATTGACCATGGGGAGCTAGACGTTGATGATGGGGTGACTTTTGCAGAGGTCTCGGTGGAGATCGAGGATCGACAGGAGAGGGTCCTACAGGGATGATCGATTCCTCTTGTGCGCATCAGATGGCATCACAGAAACCTCCAGGAGAGCACTTGGGAGCGGGAGGCTCAGATGCGTGCTCAGTACCCACATTTGTTTCCTTAGTTTATGATGTATCTTTATGGGGACATAAATCCCTGAGGTGGGAGTGATGTAAAGGCACGTAAATTTCAAGGAAATTTTTTTGCTTAATTTTATTTGGAATTTTACAAGAACACAGTTTCTGACGGCACCTGATTCGGAGGCCCGGTGTTCCCAGAATCATTTTCCGAAATTTGGCATGGGTACGTTCAGTGAACGAACGAGCGGGTTTTTTTAACTTTTGAACCAGTGCTCGGAATCGAATTCTGAGGGAACTGATGGAATCACAACACTGGTAATTGCTTAGAAACTCTTTTTAAAAAGTTGCGTTTGCTTGGGTGTGGTTTTTAATTTTTGGTAGTTAAGTGAAGAAAATAAAATAAAGTGGTGTAACAACTTTATTTTATTTCACTTAATGCCACCTAAAGCTAGTTAATGTTTCTTAAGCTGAGTTGAAGCGTATTGGGTGCAATCCAAAATATCCTACCCTCTTGGTAGGATATTTGTGAGGTGGGGCCCACACGAGCCCCACCGTTTCTTTTCCTCTAAGTAACACACCCGTGAAAACTCCTAATTAATGAAAGTCAATTGGGGCGTTTTCTATAACTCTTAACGCTCATATTAATTGGACGGTTAAGACGTTACCATTAATTCATTGAATTAATGGTTCGTTTCTTAACCTGTTTTCAATCTTCTGGCATAGTAATAAAATAAGACCAACACCTTTTCTTTTTGTTGACGGGTTGATTGTTGGGAGGATTTGGAGAATCTTTACCTTCATCCTCCTCGTGAAGAACGTGAAGAACGCGAAGAACGCCGATCCCTCGGAGATCGACGACGCGATGTCGTGTTCCGCGACGCCGACGATTCTCCTTCCATGACGCTTCTTCTGTAATGTTATTTCCCCGCGACAAATCTTCGATCAACTTCTTGAGGTAGGAGTTTTTAAATCGTTAATTCCTTTGTGGATTTTATCCTTAACATGGATTTAATTGATGAAATTAAATCCGTGTGTTTTCTTTAAACCTCGGAGATCATCGACGCGGCACCCTTCCACGATGACGTGATTCCCTTGTGCGACGCGACGATCCTCTTCTTCCACGACGGTCAATTCTGTGAAGAACTCTCGTCCGACGACAGCTACGAGGTAGGGGTTTTTTTAGAATACTTTTTATTCCCATTGTTGTTCCTTCTAAAACATAGAACCTGGATTAAAGTTCAATTTTAATTTATTAAAATTGTGCCTTTTTTTTGTTATTCATGTGTTGAATTATTCCCAATTGTTATCACCTAACGTGGAGGGTGCGAGCCAAAGAAACACGGCCCGACAACCCTCCTCAGTTTTTCGTTGATTCATGGATTAACGACATTTAAAAAATGGGATCGGAATGGAGATTTGAGGCCTTCGAAGCAGAGCTCGGATCCCGGGAGTTCCGTAGGTGCAAAGTGCGCGCAAATCGGACTATCGGAGCGCGTCCGGGGGTCCGTGGAAACCCCTGCCGGCGCGCCGCGCCGACACATCAGCGCCGGCAGCTTGAGGCGGCGGCCGGCAGCGGCCGGCCGCCAGGAAGCGGCGGCGCCCGATGCGCCGCCGAGATGACCCGCCGCGGCTGAAGCTGCGGCGGCGCTGACCGGCCGCGCGGCCGAGCGAGACCGCGGAGGAAGGGACGCGGACTTGCGCCGCGTCCGGTGGCACAGAGCCGTCCCACGTGAGGCCATGGCTCTCCTTCACGTGGGGGCATCACACCCCCGCGCCGATCGGCCGTAACCGGCCGAGCCGACCCTGGCGGCCGGGTTGCGGCCACGTCAGCCGGGCCGAGTTACGCCCAGGGCGGGCCGAGCCGGGCCGCGCCCTCACCGGCCGGGCTGGGTCGCGCCCAGGCCGGGCCGGGCCACCCTGGCCGGGCTGGTCCATGCCGGCCGGGTCAGACTCTGACCCGTGTCAGGTCGACCCGGTTCGGGCCTACCCATGGGGGGTTGGGCCGGGTCGGTCCGGGCCCATACCCCCGTTTTCGGATCTTTTCGGTCTTTTGATCATAACATGAGCTACGGGTCTCCTAATGATGCACCGTCAGCGGCGATGCGATCCTTGGATCGAGGCGGTCGTTTCGATATATCACACTCAATGATTCAGAATACTTCGGTTTCGGCTGGGTTGGTTCGTACTCGAATCCAACCGGGCCCTCGGTGCGGAAACGCTCATAACTTGTGCCTCGGACGTCCGATTGACGTGCCGTTGACTTTGTTGAAATCCTCTATGTGAGACAGATCTTTTGGCTTAATCCGCCCGAGGTTTGGACGCTGGTGGAGTATGGTCGGGTTGGGTTTACCTTAAAAACCAACCGGGCCCCTGGGACGAAAAAGCCAATAACTCTCAGACCGAGCGTCTGATTGATGCGCCGTCTGCGACGTTGAGTTCCTGTTGACGATATAGAACATTTGGATACATAAAATCTGGGCTATGTGTCATTTGATGTATCAACCTCTCGGATCGTTGAGCGGACCCTCCCGAACGAGCCTGCTGTGTGCGAGAACCCTAGAGCTGGCTTTGAATACGATGACGACGACAGTACAGATATCCTCAGTGGATTCGATGACGACTGTGTAGAGTTCCTCAGTGGATTCGACGGCGACGACTACAGAACTCCGCGATCCTTTGTGGGTCAGTGCTACCGATCCTATGTAGGTCCTATCTTGTGTGAGTTAGCGCTCAGCGGTCCTGTGTGGGCCAGCGCCTACAGATCCTGTGTGGGTCTGATCCTGTGTGGGTCATTGTGGGGTTTTGTTAAATATCAATCCTTTAGGGGTCAGATCCTTTTTGGGTCATTGCGGGGGTTAGTTACCTATCAATCCTTTGTGGGTCATTGCGGGGGTTAGTAAATGTCGATCCTTTGTGAGTCCGACGGCTTAGATGAATCAGTGGAAATATCTGGTCATCTTTATCGTCATACAAAGAAGTATTCTTGTGTGAGCTGAATCCTGTTTTTCATTCCTATGTGGATTGTGTTGTGCTATCTTGTGTGGGTATACGTTTTTCTTTCCTGTGTGGACTGGGTTGTACATGGGTTCGGATGTTGGAGCCAAATGAGAATTGATAACTTAGGTATATGTATGGGCATATACCTAAGCCGTGTCGGATGTTACTTCGAGATTGTATCTTTCCTTTGTGGTTTATCTTTTTTGGATTCTGGGAGTCCTTCGGGGGTTTCGGGGTCCCTACTGAGAAGCTTATACTCACCCCTGCACGGCTATGCCCGCACTACGTTGTGTTGGTTGCAGACGACGGACAACGCTGATCGTGGTTGAGGCTTGCGGAGCAGGACGATACTTGGAGGTGGACCACTGGGCGGAACGTACTCGGAGCGGACGGCTGGACCCGAGGAGCAGTAGAGGCTATCTGTACCCACCCTTCAGGTGGGATTTCCAGTGGACAGATCGACGTTGGGGCTTTACTTTTTAGTTGATATTTTTTCCTTTCCAGTTGAACTTTACTTTCAGTTTGGGTTTGTATACTGGCCCACTTACTTTTCCGCACTTACTGTTGTACCAGTTTTTACTTAGTGTTTACTTCTGCCTGTTTTCTCTGTGGTGTTCGTTCTTTACTTTACAAAGTCAATGCCTTCCCTTTTTTCGGGATTTACGCCTTGGTGCTAGTCACTATCCCCTGGCCTATGGAAGGTGGGCTTGGGGTAGTCACGGCACGGGCCCCAAGGACGGTTCGTGACATATAAAGTCATTAGTGAATAATATGTGATATAATAAATTCTATTATGGTTCTTTGACAAGTTAATATTATGTTTAAACCTACTATACAGGATTCTTGGTCACATACAGAAGAAATTGGACCTAAGGTAATGGATAATTATTCCAATCACGTTCTTATCTAAGATTGTTTAATCGTATGTGTTTACTGGGGTTATAGTTATCATCCATATAATTGTCTTTTAAAAATGATTTCATAAATTTTTTACTATTCTTATATGTATGTTAAAATTTATTTTTAACTTTTTTTGACTTTTACCATAGGGTATGGAAATAATCTTTATTTTTTTTATTATACGAGGTACTTTTTGACATTTCCCACAAAAGTACTATAAGAATATTTATTTAACTTATATGGCATGAACATAATTTTACTATTTCATAATGATTTATTTTCATGAATCATCCTCTTACAATATTTCATGATTATTTTCAACAATTATCCTTTTCTTTTAAAATTGCATGGCATTTTAAGAAATGAAAATGACTTCAAAGAAGAAAGGATATTTTCCTCAAGAATTCATTACACATGTTTTATCAAAACATTTTTTCATATAAAATGAAATTAATTAATATGTTTATTAATCAAGTATAATGTCACTATTATTTACATGGTTTTATTTTTCTTGTGACGAATTGATATCCTTTTTTTATATAAATTATGTTATTAAAGGATGATGTTTATGAAACCCATTTTATTATTTTTGTAATAATGAATTATTTAGGTTTATTTTTTGGAACACATAAGAATGATTTCATAATAAGATGGGTGGGACCTATATCTCCTTCCATTGCATTGGATAAGGATTGATATCTCATGATATAGACATGGATGGAACGATAAGTAAAATCTGGTTTAGTAATACAGGGCTGGAATGACTGGTAAACCCGAATCAGTAATGGTCTTTGTCCACTATGATGGTCTTTGCAGCAAAATCTTGGCTACTATGAAAATCATTTCTTGTGATAATGGTTATACATAATTACATGATTTATTCCCATGAGAGTTTTTCATGATTAATGTTCCTTTGTGATCTATGCCTTATGTACGACTATGATTTATGTCATGTTCATGTTTTTACGTTCAAATGCTTATGGATTGTTTTATGTTCTCCATGTTTACCCATACTAAGCATTGAATCTCACACTTTTTATTTTTTATTTTCCCCATTTTATAATGAATGTTTTTAGCTAAGAAATCAAAAGGGGAAAATCTTTATGAGAGATGTTGAAGATCATTCACAATGATTAGAATATTATGTTCTGAGTTTCAAAAGACACATAACTAATACGGTTTTTGGGAGTTTGTTTTTGTCATGTATTATGTTTTTCGAAAAAGTAATGTAATGTACATTTATGTCAAGAATTGGGTCTCTACAGTGTGTATTAGAGTGAAGGTTTAGTCGACCTTTGGAAACTTGGATGAAAAACATTAGTGAGATCCCTGGAGATATTTTTAAGGAATGTATAGGGATGTCCCAAAGGATATGTATATGTATAGGTTATAGTCCTAATATTATGTTAACTATAATTGAATTAAATATATTAAATTTGATATTGAAGTTACTCCGTCTTTATTATCTTGTTTTCCTATAATGATTCTTTCCTCTCGCACTATTATTTTTGTGTTTTCGACGATGGATAGAACCAGAAGGAACCCTTTTGGTCAATATAATGGAAAATGCAATGATATTCCTCCTGACCAAATCATTGTTATGGGAGATGGAGTGAAAAATTATATTTCTATACTTACACATTCTATGAACCATTATGGATATCCAAATGAGCAGATAAGTGAACAAGATTCTATTGAGTCCATCATGAGGAAACATCCACCTTCTTTTAATGGTTCTTCTGATCCTTATATTGTTGAAGATTGTATCTGTAACATTGAAATGATATTTTTCATAATTCACTGTTCAGAACATTGAAAATTTCATTTTGTATTTTTACTATATAGAAGGTGAAGCAGACCAGTAGTGGAAGCTAATTAAGAATACAAGGCCCCAAGATTAAACCGATTCCATGGAATGGGATGAGTTCATGATTTTTTTGTCAAATAAGAACATCCCTAATATTCATTGAACAATGATGGAAAAGATATTCCTTGATCTTAAGAAACGTTATGATGAATCTGTTGGTATATACGAGAAAATATTTAGAAGGCTTTTAAGGTATGTATTTGGATTTATAATCTAACCTAAAAGTAATGTTTATCTATTCTTCAGTGGAATAAAACCATGTCTTTGAATGGAATTAGTGATAAGAGACTTATGTAGTTATGAAGGAATTGTGCATTCTGCTATCAGGGTAGGACTAGAAGTTGGTTTTAAATATCCATCTAATGGTTTTGATAAGAAATGAATGATAGAGTTCATGGAAAAATCTCAAAAAAATTGTGAAAATAAAATGAATGTTTCTTTATGCTCATTGTGTTGAAAGAAGCATGGTGGAGATTTTCTTAAAGGTACTATAAAATGTTTATCTGTGGAAAAGAAGTTCATTGAGTATCTGAGTGTCGACGTAATGTGAATAAGGTAGATAATGATGTGAATAGTGAAAAGACTACAGAGAACGCACCACCAACACATCAATGCGTCAAGTGCAAGAAAATGGGGAATTATGCAAACCAATGTCATAATACAAGGGATAATGTTGATTTACATAAACATCCAATTAAGGAAAATGAAAAAAGTGAGGTCACATCCGATCACTATTGGTGATGTTGAATATGACAACTAAGTGGTGTAATGATTAAGTGTTTATGTAATGAGATTACAAAATAGTGTTGTGGAATCTCATTTATAGTATCATTGAATATTAGAATATCTATGTATTGGTATTAAATATTTGTATGGTACCGGTAACCATGAAAAGAGATTGAAATATATTTTGAATACAAATGATATCATTATAAAAAGGGAAAAGGATAAAATAATTTTTTTGATAGTATTAATGAGGTAGTGAATGATATAAGGACAAAGTGACCAAATGGTTTGAGTATAAAGAAATTTTGGTATTTTGGTATGTGGAATGAGTTAACTTTTCACAGCATTCATGTTTTCAATAATGATTAATGGAAATTTATGTTTCAATAGAATACATCATTAATGTATTCACATGTTTGGAATGTGACCTACAATATATATCTTATGATATATAGGGTATACATGTTGGTATTCAAATGCTTGGTAGATGACCTCTGTAGTAATAATTTTCATTATATTGTGAGGTTGCAAAAAAGTATTTTGGATAATCCTAAATATTGGAATGGAATAAGTTATAAATAAGATAGTATGGTATAAGGCAAGAACATTTGATATTATTTCTTAAATTTTATAATAGTATAGTTTTAGAAAAAGGAAAACTCGTCGGACGGGCGACAACACATCATGTCGGAATGGGCTGTGGGAATCAAACCCACAAATAAAGTGTGAAAACCCTTTATTATGTACCACTATACTACTATAAGTCCTTGGTTGGTAGAAATTAGTTTTATTTCATTAAGCAGTATGATAGATCAAGTATAAGTCCATTTTTGGAACCATATACGATTAAACTCAACATTTATAGACTTATGTATATTTAATATCTTGAGATAGCCCTTTTTTATAGAATAAGATGTAATTACCTATCATTATATCACATGATCTACTAATACATTATAAATGGGAAATTCAACATCATTTCATTAAATAACAGATAAAGTGGAACTTTTTCATTGAATGACTAATGATGATATTACACTGAAATCAAGTAAGTATTTATCCTTATGAATAAATTCATCAATTTTAGGGAAATGATCGTGAAAATAAAAATTGATATCCTAGTACCCTCATATCTGATGAATCATATGGTACCTTTGATCAAAAAAAAATTATGGCTTTGTGATTATTGGCTTTTTCATTTCCATGTTCTCTACCACTCTTCATCAGAACATGGTGGATATATTTCTCTACCATATCCATACTATCACCTATATTATCCTATGTGGAAACATAGTAATGAGTTACTTTAGGTGACCATTATGTTTCTAACATTCTTTTTTAAAATTATTTTTTAGTATTTCTTTTTACGATGTGGGTTTATAAGAAAGAGACTTTAAAATAGTAAATGATTTATAACCCCTACGAATTTCAAGGGAGAAATTAATTTTAAGGGGGGTAGAATGTAACACCCTAAGATTTTTTGAGAAATATGTTTTTAATTCTTTTATTTCTTGTGTTGTACGCTACACCAACATTATATTGCGCTATAATCAACACCGTATTGGCTTGTAGTATATGCAAATACTATTCTTGGCTTGTGTTGAATGCAAGAGTGACCTTCCTCAATAGTGTGTGTTGTACGCAATATCATGTTTCACTAAACCATGATATATTGTTATAATATTGTTATGAAAAAGCTAATGTGAATAGTATTAACGACATTCTGAATTTTATATCATTATCATTTATCTTACACATATTCTAGAACATGGTATGTGTTCAAAATAAATTTTACGGGTAAAATAAGAATTTTTCAAAAAATGTAGTTTTTTCATATTTTGTTAAAGCACCCAATTCAAATCAAGTTTTTTACAAGTTTATAAGTTCAATTTGAAAACTTAAACTTATTTTTTTCAATCATGATATGAATATTTACTTTGGATAAATTTTTTATATTTTTCTAATGAGTTTCTTATTTTGATGAATAGTTAAAATACAATAAATTTTAATTGAAAAAAAAAATCATCAAAATAATTTATATGGATAAAATACATTTTTTAATAATTTAAATGTATAAATATAATATATTTTAACCATTTAATATAATTTATGTCATTATCATTAATTTAACATTGAATTCATAGGTAAAAACATTTCAATCTTTTGCAATGTTTTAAAATTTAAAGCATGTATTCTCAACAATAAGATTAATTTTAAATTAAATACCACATATTCTATGTTTTGTATATTTAAAAATGGATTCCATATTTGGAATTAGTAGGTCCAAATTATTTTAATAGGCTAATTTTTTATTTTAGACATTATGAATAGTAACTTTATTAAATTTCATTTACAAATGTTTAAGGTAAATCAGGTAATTAAGAGTAAAAATAATTCTATTTAATTACACTAACACCTTTATTAATATAATTTGATGAATATATTTCTTCTTAAAATATACATGGGTCAAAATGGTATATTTTGGAACCCACTTGGTTGTTATTAAGAACATTAATTTATATTCTTTAAAGAATATGAAATATGTCTCACTCATACTTTAATAATTGATTTACTTTTAATATAAGGTTCTATAGAATATAAATTCAATTATAAAAACTCATTTGAAAGATAAGACGTTTTTATTCATCATAGTAATTTATTTGTGATTTTTAAGAAATATATAATTACATTAATAGCTTATACATTAATGATGCATAAATTAATTATTTAATGATAAATCTAAAATATAGTTTTTATTATAATAATAATACTTATAAAAATAACCAGATACCTGACCAAACCATATTGGTCATGTATATCTATACCATAAGCATCCAAGGGTCGACTTGTGGTCAATTTGGATCCTTATAAAATAGATTATGACATTTATATTATTTTACTTTTAATGATGTCCAAGTTTCCACCTTCATAGTTTAATAAACATATCATTTTAAAAGATGTGTTTTTAGAAGATAAATTCAACTAAAAGTATTCTTATGAAATATATTATATTTATATTAATCATAGTATTATATTTTTAAATTTTATGCAAAAAAAATAAGTATATTAAATAATTAAACAAAATTGTTGTCATAATTATATTATATCAAATAAATGGTATTAAGAATAATAAAATAAATATTATGTGAACTAATTAATTTGCTCCACTAATTTTATAGTTAAATATGAAATGTTAGTAATATATTAACTATTTTGGTTAGAACATATCTTCTATGTGGATTTATTTTAATTCAAATAAATAAATAGTGTCCAAATTAACACCAGTGATTTTTTATAAAAATAATATATTAATAAATTGTTTAAAAATCACAAAAAAAATTAAAAATTAAAAATTTATATTTATATTGTTGGAAATGTAATAAAGTATCCAATTGTAATAAATACACAACACATATGTATGTATATCTATCAATTTATAATTTAAAATATTATTTTCTAAAATAAGATTATATATAATAAATAAAGATAAATAAAATTGAAAAGGATAAAAATAATTTTCCAACGTGTCTAAATTATATTTTGTGATGATATTACAACCATGTCTCATCTCATCTCCTAAATTGAGTCATTTTGAAGGTTTTTAAGGGGGGTTTGAGATTATTTTAAATTAATATTTTTGAGGTTTCCAAAAGTGCCTCATTTCACTCTGATAAAATGGCACCACCTCCCTCATCTCTTCATTCCATTTTAAGCCATAATGCTTGGAAAACCCCGGAAAATTCTGCTTCTAATTATCTATAGTTATAATATTGAGTATCTAGTCTTCTCAAATGATCAACTCTAGTTCCCTAAGAGGATGTTTAAAAGAGGCACATCAAGGAAAAGGTAATCTATTCTACAGATTCTTTCATGTTTCTTTCTTCTTATATTTCTTCTTCCTTAGTTTTTACATTATAATGTAATAACATCGGTATAAATAATATATTTATATGTTATTATATATATGAAACAATCCATGTTCACCTACTATCTGTCCTGTGAAAAATGAAATCACCGCACGTGCGTACATATGGCTTACCCTCTCCACGCCATGGTGTAATATGTTTTTCCACCAACACTATACATGGATGGGTATATAGTGGAAATAGTAAAAATAAATTATTATCATAATATCATAATTATTTTGAGAAATTATATCATCCACTCCAATTCTATTCAATAATTATGGGAACGATATCACGCCTCGTGCGTACATACAGATTACCGTCTCCACAACGCGATGAGATTAATTTTCCATGTTAACCATTCCAGAATGATTATAAACTATATAAAACAAATAATTATGAAATATATGTCATAATAATTATACTGGAATTATGTATATGTTATTTACTTAATTCCATTAAATTTTATAAAAAAACATCGTTCATGTGTACGTACGACATACCGTCTCCTTGAACGGTGTATTTCAATCCATTTATCCAACTATTATATATATATATATATATTTATTTAATTCTGAGTATATTTTATATATAAATCATGGTTTACATTCTGAAATAAGTAATCATGATCTATTTAATCATATAAATAACTACAATTAAAAACATTCATGATAAATGAAACGATTTTACCCAAAACGCTACATTTACATGGAATTGACAAATTAACGGGTAATATAAATTCATAAATGAATCATATGTGACATCATAAATATTTTTATGTTTACATTAAAAGTTAATAATATGTTTAAACCCACTATACCGTTTTCACAGACACAGTGGAATGAAATTGGACATACGTTATGGGATAATTATTCTTATCTCGTTCTTATTTGAGATTATTTATTAATATGTTTTAAATCTGGTTATATTAATCATCTATGTCTAGGTGTTTTAAAAATGTATTCATAAAATGTATATTATTCTTATATGTATGTTAAAAATCATTTTTCCCATTGGTTGACTTTGACCACTTGGTATGGAAGGAATCGTTCTTTTTTTACCATATGAGGTACTTTTTGACTTTTCTGAAAAAAGTTTGAGGATAATGTTTCTTAACTTATACGGCATGAATATATTTATTCGGTTTCATAATGCCTTAGTTCTATGGTGATTACTCTATAAGATTTCATGATTATTTTCAAAAAAATCCTTTTCTATTAAAATTCAATGGAATTTTTTGAAAAGGAATTTATTTTGATGAAGAAATAATATTTTTGTTAAAAATACATTTCATGTGTTTTATCAAAACTATTACCCAACTAAAATGACATTATTTAATATGTTTATGTTTCAAGTATAATTATTTTATTATTTACATTGTTTTAATTTTATTATGATTAAATGATACCCATTTGTTTTATATGAATTATGTTATGATGGGATGATGATTATGAAACCCATTTTATTCTATGGGTTATGATGAATGATTAATGTTAATTTTGTGGAACACGTAAGAATGATTTAATTATGAGATGGATGGGAACTATATCTCAATCCAATTTATTGGGTAATGATTTATATCCCATTAGATATACATGGATCGAACTGTAAGTGAAATACGGTTCAGTAATACAGGGATGGAATGATTGGTAAACCCGATTCAGTAATGCACTTTGTCCACTATAATGGTCTTGGAAGAAATTCCTTGGATACTATAGAAATAATATAATGTGATTAATGTTTTTCCAAAATTACATTCTTTATTCCTATGCTATTTTATCATGATTTCTGTTGATTTTTTATCTATTCCTTATGTACTATTAAGATTTATGTCTTGTTGATGTTTTTACGTTCAAATGATTATGGATTTTGTTATGTTCTCCATGTTTACCCTTACTGAGAATTGTAGAAAAACCTTTTTATGATTTCTTTTCTACATGATTTAAAGAAAGGATTTAGTTAAGAAACCAGAAGGGGAAGATCTTTATGAGAGATATTGAAGATCATTCACAATGATTAGAAGATTACATTCCGAGTTTCAAAAGACACCAAACTAATATGGTTTCTTGGGAATTTTTTCGTAATGTATTATTATTTCTGCAAAATTAATGTAATGTACATGTATGTCAAGCTTTGGGTTTGTACAGATTAACATTATTTAAACAGATTTTTATGTATGAATTCTAGGTTTAGCCATATAAACTAGGAACTATTGGGGAATCCTTAGAGAGACCATTGGAAGACTCTATCAATTAAATGATGATGAGATAATTGATCGATGATGATCGTACCACAATTTCAAAGGATATCCCAAATGATCGTCGATGTTTTTCTTGGTGAAACAAAAATGATACATATATCTTTTTTAGTATATTTTATGTCCATAATGAGTTTTTTGTAAATAGGGGGAATTGGAAGATGTTTCCTCTAGTTTCTTCCAACAAGGCATGTCTAGATCAGAGGAAGATCGATGGACTAATTGACAGGAGCGCATATTTGGGATTTTGAAAATACCACGCGCTACATGGCATTTATATTGGATCTACATGCCTTGTGGGGCCCCCTAATCAGAATATAATGTTTTAGATGGAAGATAAACATCACATAGAAGGTGACCTCTATCAGACGACATATTGTCCCACTGTGAATACTTATCATGTACTTTGGAGAGTACACGGGACATGGTGGAGTACACATTTTACCAAAATGAATTGTACTATCCCACATAGACACATTTTGGTGACACAATCCATTTAAATGTGTATGACGCGAGGTCCTAGGACATGGTGTGTAACCCTTACTACACATTGTGTAATATTTTATACATTTTATGGATCTCTTGTTATCCATATATTGGAAAAGATTTGTTGGGTTTAATTCCCATTATACATTCCCGAAATGGTTGGAATGGAATCATATCCAACTCCTAGACTAAAATATCTCCATCATGAATTTTGGGATAGAGTTGATATAATCCCTTCATGTGGCCAAGAGTGAGATCCTCTATCCATCATCATTCCCTATTTGGGGTTCTTGGAATGGACTTGGAAAACACTAAACGATCACTGATCCTCTACCTAGCTTTTTAATCCATATTGAGTTGTTGGTAACACCCCATGGCCAAGACAATGATCCTTATATGTGTATCCCATTCTTTTCAACTTATGGATATATTATTTCTCATGAAGATAACCAAAAATATTTTAATTTATATAGACATTATCAGTTCTATGATACTCAAGAGTGTATTCTCGTAGATTAGTGCTTTATGGAATCTCGAGCGGGAATTCTAGGGTACTATACAATGGTTGAAAACAACCACTAGACAATGTGTATTTGTAAAATATATCTGAATATTATTGTTCTATGTGTTTTAGAAAGATACATGTTTATATATTATATTATTTACTTTTTTTCATGATAGTTTTAGGGTATCATACTATGTATCGCTACACTCACCATTGTATGGACTTTTCATGCATATGTCGTGTACTATGATAATGATATACCTTTTGACAGAATCCTAAGTGAACCAGGACTAGGAAATTGTTAGTGGTACTGAACAGAAAAAAGATTTTTCTTGTCACTTTATGATATTAGTCCTACTATATATATTTAGGTTGGACTTTTCATTTCTGAATCTTTGTGGTGGACCCCTATTTGGACATATTTACATTATTTTACTACCAATAAAACGAGGAGATGTTGGTAAAACTCCATGATAACATGAATACTATTATGATGCCTTATTAGAAGGAATTTAAACGGTTCCAAAGTTTTCATTGGGGTTTACTAGGGGTTCATTGAGGTTTACCAACATCTCCTCAATGAAAACTTGGAACAGACCGATGTGTGTTCTTGTCGCCTTATTATGAATTCCCCAAATTTTTTCCTGATACTCATGAAAAAATATTTTATTCGTTCTCAGATTAGTTCATGGTAGTGTTAAATGATGATATCGTTGTGTACTTAGTGTGAAGAGGAGAACTTGATAAACTTATTGATAGTTCTAGTTGTACTTTGAGAGAACCAGTTTGAGGGAAATTTCTCGATGTTCTAGTTTTGGATTCATGGGGTCTACATTCAAGGATCCATTATCTCAACAAATAGAGATGTAGTGGACACGACCATGGAGTGTCTGTGTTATCATGGGAACCACCTATGAGTGTGATGGAGGTATAGATATTAATTTTGTTAAAAGGATATTAATAGAGATTCATACCGTATTTTTCAAGGAAATTTTTACCCATAATATATTTCACATGAAATTGATATCCTTTCAAGTGGATAGAGAAGTTCGAGTAGAATTTTCAGCAGTTGAGTCAGATAATGAAAAGCACTCTAATATTGTTACTGTCTGTAGAAGGTGTCGAGTACATAGTTTTTTATGATGAATCGAAAACAAGCCCTTGTTGTGTTCAAATTCAGTGTAAAGATGTGATTTCATATGGTTCACTCTAGTTGAGACCTCATAAGAAGAACTACATGGCCCACATTCCTGATCTATTATAGTCAGTCATCTCATTGATGATGTGGAAACATTACTTGATTAGCGAGCAATTTATCATCTACTATTATAAAAAATGTATCAAGGATATCTTATCATAGAGTGATCCTAACATTATATTGAAAATACTTATAGGGATAATACTACACTATAACATAAATATTATATATAATCAATGGACAGAAAACAAGGTAATAGATTCTCTTAGTAAGATATCTTGTTTACTGTTGTTGAGCATGGGATTGTAGTAGTTTTCATTGTTATAGTTATCCTTTTTGGATGAAGATGGAGAAACATACCTCCAGTTTATGATTGTTAACCTTGATCTCTTGTAGTGATTCTAGGAGGGCCGTCAAGAGGATACAACATTTGAGACCCTACATACTCATATATATTCTATACATGTTTCATATATATTTTCTAAAGGTGGGAAGGGAATCATTATTTTTAGAGGATGCACGATTGTACCCACAATGTTGGAGGATGATGTTCTAGGAGAGGTACATACGTCTACTTTGATGGTATGTTAATGTGGGTAAATATGGACCATGACCATTGACATTAGTTTTGGTGGCCATGGATGAATAAAATAGTTACATAGTTTCTTTTTCGATGCCTTACTTGTCAATAATTAAAGGCTGATCCCCATGTATCATTAGGATTGGAGCGACCCCTTGAGGTTCCATAGTGAAAGTGGGATGGTTTGTTTAAATACTTTGGGATGAGGTTACCACATATGTCCATGAGACATGATTATATCATGGTGATTGTAGAGAGAATCACTATTCCAGACCACTTCCTATATATATGAGAGTAGAGTTTAGTAGAGAGCTTGAGAAACATCCACATTTAAAACTTAGTCAGACTCCATGGGGTTCCACTGATGATCTTCTCAAACCATGATTCTTGAATCTAATTCAGATTTTGGAAGGTATTACAGGTGTTGTTCATGACTCATTTACAATTTAGAAAAAAATTACACCCATAAACCGACAACCAAACTAAGCAGACTATTCATGTTATATAGGACATGCTATGAGATTACATGTTAGCCTTTGTCTATATTTGGGATGATCACCTACAACTATTTTTGTGTTCATAAAATAATAGCGACTATTACACCATTGGTATAGAACCAATAAATTATATTTATGGTTGACCCTACAAGTCAAAACATTGATGGACTAACCTAGGAAAGTTAGTTCTCATGGCCCCGGAGTTGGTGCATTCTACAACAAGGAATGGTTAGATCATCTAAGAGTAGAATAAGTCTCCAATGATCACCTATATATCATAGGATAATATATGGGGAAGGCCTTTAAAGATAGAGGATTGTAATGATAGAATATTTTATGGGAGAGTTTTTCCTTGGGATTGTTTATAGTGGTAGAATGATAATATTTTCTGAAAAATGGGAGCAGGGGGCTTGGATTCATGCTCAGTACCCACATTTGTTTTACTAGCCAATGTTTTATCTTTTTAGGGACATAAATTCACATGGTGGGAGAGTTTAATGAATTAAATTTTCAACGTTTTATTTTTTGTATATTAAATTGATAATTTTTATATATGTAACTATGAAGGCATGTAATTACGAGGCCTGGGGTGCCCGTAATATATGATTTAAATATTTGAGATATATTATATTGAATGTGTGTTTAGTTTTTCATAAAATGAATAATGAATTCATAAATGTAAATTAGATCAAATATTTTAGGTTATTGTTGAGTTTGGATAGTGGTTTTTAAACTAGGAGATACTTTACATTTTTTTTCATTGTTCTTTAGTGGAATGTTCATCGTAGACGTGAAAATGAATAAAATAATTAAATAAGATTATTTAATTTCATTTTTGTTGACGTAGGTATTAACAATATGTAAATATATTATTATTTATGAGTTATAGGGTTATCTAAACAGCCATATAACCATTGGATACCCCGTGTAGATAGCCTTGTATAAATTTTTAGTCAAATGATGATAGGGTCTTGGATCAATGATCCACTCAAATAAATTTCAAAGGATATCATGAATGAATACACCAAAAATTGATTCACGATCATCGACTGATCTGAATCGATGTAGGGTGTGTACATTGATTTCATTATTCTTTGTTAATTTAATTTCTATGAAATATGTTAATCAATCATTGAATAGATTGACAAGAAATATGATCGTTATGCATGATGGTTTTATTTGTGACATTTTTATGGGTGTATTATCAATCATTTATGGATTATTCGATTTTTAGTCTAACATATACTACTTGAGATGAACATGATCATCGATCGTGGTTCATTCCTCTAATATGTTCACCTGCTTTTCACCCCATGTTCATCATTTAGCAAAGGCATTCATAAATGGGCCCGAATGTCGACAAATTTAGATGAGTTAGTCATTACGCATTTGATTCATGGCACAATGATATAAAATTGTTGTTATGGAATCAGAAAAATATGATGGTGGATGAAAGTGGAAACGGAAAAGAATTAGACAATGATGGATACCCGATTTTGGGTTTATTGATGTTCTTTGGAATCTAATAAACAACAACACATAGATCCATTTTGTAAGTGGATTTTATAGCCACAATACATTGTTTGTTAATAAATAGTCATTGTTGAAGCCACCCCTGGGGTTTTTTTGTGAGGGTGGCTATACTAGGGGTTGGATGGATGAGATATATTACTAGATAAAAGCTCTGGAATTCAAAAAAATACAAAACTACATGGTCTCTAAGTCAGATCTACACATTGTGTGTTGCACCCTGAGTGGATTCTAGGGATTTTGGATGATAATAGTCATCACATGCAGTGTTCCAACTATCACACAACATGTTGTCCCTACGTTGATACTACGAATGTACTTCAGAGAGTACACGAGTGCACTGTGCAATGCATAGGTTTCTTTGAAGGTGTACACTCCCAATCATAGAAACATCTTGGTGACATGACTTTTTTACATGGGTAGGACCATGGGTCTAGGTCCATGAGGTGTAACCCCTACTACATTCCATGTACTCTTTTACACATTTCATGTATCTCTTGTCCTCCATATATTTGACAAGCTTCATTAGGCGTCATTTTCATAATCTATTCCATTACGGATGGCATAGAATCATTTCATACTCCTAGGACTATGATCCCTTCCGAATGAACTCCTAGATTGATTCATTAGAATCCCTCCAAGTGGTCCGTCATGATATCTTCTATTCATCATCATTTATTAGTTGGATTTATTGGTATCAATGTGACCAAAATTACATAGGTGATGATCCTTTACTTTACAGGTTAATCCAGAATGATTTATTGGTATCACCTTATGGCTTTGGCAATGATCCTTATCATTGTATCATATTCTCTTCGGACTAATATTGTGTTGTTTCTCATGTAGTGACATGATTAACAATAAATCTTCAATAAACATCATCAATTCTATCATACTCAAGTGTGTGTTCTCCCTGATGAGTTATTTGTGGAATATCTAGCCGGAATGTTATGTGGGTACACTATTGGTGTGAATTACCCCTATACTATGTGAATTTGCCATGTATATCTATATATTATTTTTATATGTGCTGTAGAAATATAAAATTCTAGATATGACTATTTTTTCATTATTGTATGCTTTTAGTTTCTTGGTTTCCTTGTGAGTATTGTTATACTCTCCCTTGCACCTTTTTATCCCACGCATGTCTTGTATTGTGTTGACGATGTACCTTTTTACATGGTCCTAGGAGGACTAGAGCCATATGATTCTTAGAGAGACCAGACATACTGAAGTGTATTCTTGTGGCTTTCTGAAATTATTCCTAGTATCTTCAATTATGTTATGATTATTTTGGAATCATTTTGGGGGGATTGTCTCTTGAACTGTTTACTTTCATTCAGATCACGTCGTAATCTAGTATTCTGATTAGATTTATACATGAATTATTTTTCATTTGTTTTCATATTTCAGAATTTTATAGATGTGTAGATGTGTGTATGTGTATAGGTACATCGGCTAAGGCCTCCAATGTCAGGGATATGCCTACTCAGTGCTTGTCCCCTACCCTTATACTATTAGAGTCATGGTTGGTGATTCCCATCTTGAGCCCCAATGGTACAGGTCATGAAAATATAAAATAATTTGTATAAATTGAATCATGATAATATATAACCATTGATGATGAAATAATCATTGTACCTATAACTATAGTAATCAAAAATTTAGATTCCACTATTGAATACTATACTATATTAACATTTCCAATCTCTTCTCTCTTATGATCTTTCTTATCTACATTTCCATTGACTATAGATTGAGGATAGGACCGTCTACCATTTGTAACATAACCATGAACCAACCCAACCTTTGGAATTGTTTATAATGTCTTACTTATCTATGATATAAAACTAGAAATTTATTTCAGGTGCCTATTTCTTCCAAAAATATGAGTTATCATGGGAGCATCCCCATAATTATTCTTTGTTTGGCCAGGGCACCAACACTGATTGAAAAAAAAAATATTCATATCCTTATTAATTCGTCAAAATATGATTGGATGAGATCAATCATCCTTTGAGATTTCTTTTTTGGCTAGAATATAGACCTCATCAAACAACTACACCATCTGAAGCTCCACCGAAAACTATATTCCTATCTATGCCTACATTTGAAAAATATATTTTGTTAAAAAGAACATAAATATTATAAGGAACATGAAAAAAAAATTCCTAATTTAAGTACTCATTCCTAACTCAAAAGACTTTGAATTAAGGTACTCATTAATAAAAATATCAGGTTCCAGATGCACCAACAGAGAAAAATTGTAACAATATTTTCTAATGCAATGCTACCGTCCCTCCATAGTCAAAACATTTTTTGCCTTTGATGCACATAACATCTCAATGTAAATTATATCATTTATGTTTTTCTTGAAATAAGACATGGTGATTTCCATGTGTGATGTTGCCTTCGTAATAGAGTCCCACCATCACCTTCCTAGTCCATTGATAATGTGAGTGGAAAAAATCCCCATCATTTCATTAAGAGTCGTATAGAAGTTGATGATCCTCTAACTCCACTTGAGTTACTAATCAGATTCATGTGATCCCATTTCACCAAAAATGATGGGTGGATTATTCTTAGTAAATTCAGAGCCATGATTCACTATGTGTACTATATTAAAAACACCCTCTTTACCTAGAGAATGAATGGTGAACATAATATCTTTGACCAATGATGTGTCTAATAGAGGATTTTCATGTGGAAACTATCTCATAGCTTCCTCAATCATATTCAGTGGAGCTCTTCTCAGAGGCAATGTATATCAAGAATAAACCAATAACCAATTATATCATGAAAACATTCAAAAATATTTGGAACAATTTCATAATTCAAACCGATTATTTAAAATAATGAAATTTGAAAGGAATTATGATAATAGTAATGAATTATTTTAATTAAATAGATAATAGTTCAAATTAAATATTCACATCATTAAACTCATTCAAATCTCACCAAACCTTGTGTCCGAAATTTAGTAAAATGTTCTATATCACAAAGTGTTACTCAGTATCACACAATAATGTGAGACTTCGAGGCCCATTTTTAACTATCCAAATTCTGATAGTCCTAACTCATGTCAACACAAGACACGCAACAAAAAATCATGATTTTTTTAAAAAATTCAAGTTGTGAATTCCCTCTTATGACAATATATAACAGACCAAAAAGGGTACACCAAATTTTACAATTGAGTTGTCTGTCAGATGTTGGCCTTAAGAATGAAACCAGATAAATTCATGAGTATAATAAACCAATATGTACAACTAGAGTAGAAGGCTGAAGAAAACGAAACAACCAAATCCATACAATATAAGAAAAATCGGATAAACCTGGATTTATTAATAAAACAAGACCAAAAAGTCACATTTGGACTTGGAATAACCTCAAAATGACCCCATAATCAAGGAAACTATAAATGAGAAGAAAAAATTCTATAATTTACCCTTCTCATTACACGTGTCAAGCAATAAAACAATGAAAACCAAGAAAAAGAAAAATTCTGTTTTGAGAAAAATCCTCATAGGAGACCACCACAAGGTATATACGAGTTCTATTATCAAGAATGATATATATTTAGCTTTTAAAAATAATATTTACAATTAATACTCATAAATCTAAACACATTTATAAATTATCATCACTTTGGTTTTCATAAAATCCATTCAAATTTTCAAAACTAGAAATATGAAAAGAATAAGATTAAAATAGGAATTCATATCCATTAATAATAGGGTATGAATGAAAACACATATCCATGAAAAACAATTATGTGATGTCATGTGATAAAACCACTTATAGAATCAATAGAAGAAATGTCCATGTTAAAATCCATCATGCAATAAAAATATTTAACTAAACTAGAAAGCAATAATTTGGGATCCATCCTTTGGGAAAGTATTTAATAAAATTCATGAAACATAATAGACATAACATTGGATCCAACTGTTATCCATTCCAAACACAATATGTCTATATCCATAAGGATTCCTCATAGTGGTTCCACCCACCATATGGTTACACATGTCTTTTTCTTGACACACCTGGTGTTCATAAAGTGCCAATATTTTTATATTACATTTCAAAAACATTATCATTATTTTGAAATCTTTTTCAAATAAAAAAAATGTACACTTTAGTGTTTGAGAACCAATTTAATAATCAATGAATTATTTTTTTCAAATCCTAACCCCTTTAAAAAGAACTGTCATTCAATTGAATTATATCAAACAACATATTCATCAAATTAGGGAAAAGACCGGATGAATATATCATTAATAATAATAAATTCTTAAAATTTACCCATTATACAGAGTCAGTCACATCAAAATAGTATAAACCAATCATCCTTTGACAATGTTGACTAGAAACAATCAGATCAGAGATCAAAAGACTATAAATTACAATAAAAATAAAATGATTTGATAGAAAACACTATCCAATCATGAATTTGAACTATAATTGTATCCAAAAAAATATCTAGAACAAAATTAATGAAAACAAAAAGTAATTATTACTCATAACGGTTCACCATAATAACCATAATGTTGAATAACCAAACAACGGATTTTAGATAGAGGGAATCATCAAAAATCAACAAGGGGATCTCTTGGTTGAATGAGAGAAACATGCTTGTTGAATAAACAAATTTCATATTGAATTCCTAAAAAATGACGTGCATGATACATACATGGTATCTATTAAAATTAAATGTCGTGCATTTCATGAAGACTGAAATCAACAATAAATGAATATCATATTTATTAAAAAAAAATATTTATTTAGTTACAGATTTTGATCCCAATACATGTTTTGATAACCTTTCGTACTATATAATTGTTTCATTGTACCTTCATGGATACCATAATGCTATTTATAATTAGATTTTATAATGTATACTCATAAGGAAAAAAATAAGAAATATCATATCTTAGTTGAAAAACAATAATGCACCAGTGAAGTTCTCCAAACATGGAGTGAACCACTTAGATTCATTAACACATGTATACCTAAATTTCATTAATTAAATGAGGATACCACCCCTAAATGTTAGTTTATTTTCTATAGAATATCATCTCAATAATTTATAATCCTTTAAATTCACCCAAACCAATATGATAATCATTTAATAAAAAAGGGAGAACCCAAAATGTGTCAATGTGTGTTACACATCCTCTATTTCTTTCATATTTCATTGGAGTAATTTTTTATCAATGAATTTTGAAATGCTGGAAGAATGATTAATAAATATAGGAAATGGTAAAATCCATTATAATGGATAAGTTTCGTGATTTTAATATTTAGAAGTTTTTCATTAGTTGAAAAAAGTGTATGTGTTACTTGTGATTCCCCATTTAAAAATATTTTTTGGGTGTAACTTATAGTTCTACAGTTTCCATTTATTTAGGAAGCACTATGATTATCAGATACCTTCGTAGGTATTAATAGTTTTCTGAAAATAAAAGTGATATTATATAACTAACCATATTTTTGATTGATTTATAGGATACTAAATAAGGAAAATGGTTACTTATGATATTTATTCTATATTTATCAAATTCATAGTGGAAATTCTGAATGAGATCACTGTATTTTGTCAAAGGGTTTCCAAATACAGCTTTATGTAATAATGGAATTTTATTATTCTTCTTTGATTAAATAAATCTACCCATTTCCATCCATTCGAGATACCATGCCTTTAGACTAGTCTCTATATTGTATTTAATGGATATAGTTTGGTTATAAGATGTTACTCTCCATCCATTATATCATACATTGTTCCTAGGTTCACAATTAATTTTTGTAATGGACTTTAAAGGGTTTCTATAGTGAATCAGAATTCAGTAAATACTTTTATCATTCATATGATGGATAATCTGAGGAATTGATTAATAAAAAGGATGATACTCTTTGGTAATGATCAATTGAATATGAGGAAATTTTGGATCAACTTCTTTATTTGGTTGAATTTTATTTTTAATTTTTTTATTTTCGTTATAAAAATGACACCATGTGATAAATTATATTCCAATCAGCATTGATGACCTAGTTTTTTTATGTTTTAGGAGAAACAAAGATAATAAGACCATAGTTCATATATTATATCATTATGAAGGTGGATTTGATTAAGAAACATATTCATACTTTCCAATATAGGAACATAATTTATGTGGATAATAAGATGAATGATCATTCCATTGATGTTATTGATCATATATTTCTCAATGTTTCTTTTTTGGTATGTTTCATGTATTTTAGGAATAATGGGAGGCTAAGTTGTTAGTCCCTTTGACTTTTAGAAATTCTTTAAAATTCTGGATTAGTTTCTTACTGAGTGTAATTTAATTTAATTTTATATGAGATATGAAATTTTTTTTATATTTCAATGTTATGAAAATATCTTCCCTATTCACCTAATGTTTTAATCCTATGACTAAACTAATTGGTAAAGATAATTTATTATATGGAATAACCAATTCAGATTATTGACTTGGGAGAATATGAGTTGTGGAATATAGGGATTCAATAAGTGAAGTTTTTTTTAAAAATTGTATGGTTTAAAAGGACCAATGTTAATTTTGAAATTATATTTGGGGTAGATATCCCCACACGTTTAACAAGTGAATAATGTATATTGGGAAATGTTTCTAAATGGGAGGAAATATATAAACACCAAAGGTAATTATATAAAATAACATTTTCACATTTATTAGTAATAATTTGATCATTTTATAAGTTATAAAAATATTAATTGATTATTAAATCATATAAGAAAATAGTTTTACCTAAAATATTTTATATGATATAGGTTTAGAAGAGGTATTTCTTTAATCGAATTTTAGTTTGAACTCCTAAATTTTAATTAATTAAATTTTTCCTAGTTGAATGAGAAATATTGGGGTGATATATGGGGTTCAAGACAAAAAAAATGTTAAAATTGTAATTATACTCATGTTTAATGGTTGGCACACAGTTATTGTAAACTGTTCGCCCAAACCATTCTATCCAGGAGGATGTTGCCTGATAATGTAAAATTGTGCAAGGGGGAAGGACAACCCATGTGGGACTATAAAATGGAATTCCTTATGGACGGAGCATGGGTTTTAAACCATTAATGGCTCTCATTTTTACCATGTGACCTCACTCCCTTAAGACAATAACTTGCATAAGGTTTGTATATAGTTGTGAAAACATTGGTGAAAAACTGTATTCCCCATTTAATGATGGAATTTTTTTTCTATATCAATATTTTAAATATTCCACATTATTTTTCTCTCATTTCATGTAACATTATCTATTGAGATTAAACAAGACCATAATGGTATCTTAAGAATTTATCTCTCTCTTTTTCATTCTATTTTGTAGTTCTTTCTATTGTGGATAAATGATTAAATTATGTCTAACCCCTCTTTTTTCTGTCTCTATGAATTATTTCTGGTAGAATGGGTTATCTTCTTCCAATGACCAAAAACTCTCTTCTCTATTGAAATAAATGTTCAAGATTCATGGGGTGTTTAAATATAGATCTAATTACATGATTATGAGTGCGTTCAAAAATAGATTCGCAGTAGGTAGTGTACAATTTATATCTTATAGCCATATTGTTGATTTGGGAATGTTTAGTTGCGTACTTGGTTGACTATTATTTTTATTTTTATTCATTATCATATATATTTGTAAATTAATCAAAACAATAATTAATGTTACCCCTCATGATCCCCATGGTAGGTGTTGAGGATGATTTGACTGATTTATGGCCACCAATTGAATGTATCAACTCTCTCGAACAAAGAATTTGTTAAGAATAAGTGTAGTGTTGATCTGTGATAATTTAGATCCCATTAAGATCATGTTAATGTGGTTGGTTGAGTGGAAATAGATAATGTTAATTTTTTCTAGGGTTGATAGTGGAATAAGGGTTTCTTTGTCTTAATATAAAAAATTTTAAAAATGGATTATTGTTAATGTGTCAAATGAATTGTGATTTTTTAGTATAAATGAAAAAAGTGGGTTAATAAATGATAAATGATGAGCTTGTTATGTGAGTTAACATATAGAATGTTTGAATATGATAAATATTTTAATTCATGTTAATTAGTTAATATGATTAATGATTTAATCATAAGAAATTATAATTTGGATAAATGAAAATGTAATTTAAATGGAAATGTGTTAATGCGTTATGGAATATCATTTATTCCCTTATGATTATTGTGGATTAAAATTTGTATTTGCTTTGATTGTTTTTAGTTTTGATATGCTATATGTGTGGTGAATGGATAAATAAATAGGCGAACATGTATTCATAGTGTGGGATATTTAATTGAGGTTCTACACCCACTGGTCAAGTTAGTCATATGATATAAACTCCACCCTAAAGTGCATGGGTTAGGTAATGGGATGAGGATGTATACCCTTCATAGTTTCATTCAATGAGACCACCCCGACCAAGGCCTCAAGGTGAGTGAAATGTATATTTTGACGTGTGTTTACCCCTAGTGAGATAGAGTATTGATTTTTCCCTTATTCATAAATATTTATGTGTTTATACCCTTATTTATATGTTGTAAATGCATAACCCATTAAAAAAATGTTGAAAATGGATTATGTGGTGATGATGGAAATAATAATGATATGAGTAATAATGATAGAAATGGTTTATGTATACATTATTACCTAATCAAAATTGACTTTTCCTTTAGTTACCATATCATATATTTCATATTGTAATTCACTACTAGTTTTCACAATATATTTTTTATACACCATTAGTGGTGTCAAACAGAGTTATACTCACACTCTTCTCGAGCATCCATTGGGTACCCATTAAGACTTCCAAGTTGCATGTTCAGATAAGGGAAAACTTTTGGTTCTTGGAAGAAGAATTTGGATTAAGATATGGTTGTGTCAATATCAATACATTGAGTGAGGATAATTTTTTTGATTCATACAGTTGTTTTTATTTTGGTTTTCCTTCACAATTGCATTATTTGATTCACATTACATGGTTATTATTGGAATGTGATTTGTACCTAGTTTTGGGAGATGCTCTGGTATGCGTAATTCATGGTTATTGAATGTTATTTCCATTATTTATATTGTTAACTACTACGTATTACTTTGGTAAATAGAGTATAGCCTCCCCACATGAGAAATTGGACACCTGTTTCTAGTCCAAAACCTCTGGATTAGGGGGAGACATGCTTGAGGGCATGTGTTGACTATGTGTGTATCACTGTTTTAGTGGATTATATGTCAAGGAAAATACAATGTTAGTTCAGAGTACTTCATTTATTTGGTATTAATATTATGGATGGTATAAAAGAGAATGTGATGTGTTTGGTCTTGGGGATGGGTTCATTCATGGGAGTAACTAACCCATGTGTGAGGAAAAACCAAATTCACCATGAGTGGGAATTGCTGTTTTTGGTGTGTGTTTTTACAATTCAATGATATTCACTTATGGATGAAGCACTTGTAGTGTGATTAGACTCTTCTGTGATATTTCACTCATGTTAAAAATGACAAGAGAATGTGCATTCATGCATCATTATATGCATGTAGGTGTATAAGTAGAATTCATATTGATAGGAACACATGTGATGGGAGTGTGAGGGAATGAAAGATAAAATGCATTTTACATCCTGAATATTTAAAGAAAATGGTGTATAATAATGATGATAAAAAATGGTAAAAGTAAGTAATGTTAGAGAATAGATAAATAATTTTTCTTAATAGTGTTTTTTTAAATTAGTTATTTTTTTACTATGTTGTGAAAGAGAAAATGTTCCGGAGATGAAGGATTTAGATTGTGAGTTTGGATATGTTTTTAAGAAGGTGTCATTTAGAATAATGTGACCATGTAAATTAGTCTACCCATTGTTGATAATGACCCATGATAGATATGGTGTTGGGTAGTTTTCTATGTGTTAAGATATCTATTGGGATATCATATGTGATTGGTTTGTTTATGGCTAGTGTAAAGCCTTCATGTTTGTAAACTGTGGAAGCATTGTGTTATGTGATCAAGGACTACTATTTTTCATTTTATAAAAAATCCACCATGAAAATGTGTTCTGATAGGGAGATAAAAATATTTTAGTTAATATTATCCATCATTAGTGGAGGATGTAGACCTGGTGATTTAGTTTAATAGGGAAGAGTAGTTTTTTGGAAACATTTCTCATTTTATGATGATGATGGAATGGGACCTAGGGTGGGATATAAAAAGTATGTTCTTGCTATCTATGTAGTTTCACATGAATAACCCAATGAACTTTAATAGATAGTATGGGATAGAGGCATCCTAGTTATAGATGGAGTCCATCCAGATGATATTTTACAATTTAGAGACTCCTTCTGTGAAGCGAGTAAAGTTTGTAGCATATATCTTCTTACGCTAGAGAAATAATTGGTGAGACATTATGGTTTAGAATGTGTATTAAAATGGATTAATCCGAAATTATTTCCAGTAAATGCTTCTAGAACACATATATCTAGAAATCATGAGGAAGGAAAAGGATATGGAGTTGATGAGTTTGACCCTAGGGGTTGTGTGTGTAATTGATAATGAAAGTCAATTGACCAACCAATGATCCTTGGTTCCAATTTTAGAAGGGGATGAGGAAATAATGGAGAATCATTTATAGGATGGGATAATATATAATATGAGGTCCCATGTGAATATATTCAACTTATATATGTTTTCAAAGGTTGCAGGTTATGCCCTAATCTCAAAAGGCAACATGGGGGGGCTATTCAATTGGTGGACTTGTGGTTCCTGTAGAAGAATGAGTGGTGTAGATTATGAGGGATAGAAGCATTGTTTTTTAATTTATCATCATGGTGGAAGTGTAAAGAGTAGTCAGATGAGATTTTCAACCTCTGACAGTGGTGGTAATGTGTTCTTTTATAATTGTGGAATGCTAGCATACTTTCTCGATCAATGTTCATGGCCGCCAATTGAGTTTCTTTTCTATGGTAGGATATGGAATTTGTATATGTTTTATATGACTCCTCAATATATTTGTGAAGATGGGGGGTTAAGACCAGTGTTAGTTGTGGGAATGAGATCAGTTACCCCATATCAGGAAGGTATTTGGATATCGACTGGTCATTCATGTTGAGGTGGCTGAAGTTGTACTTGGGGTGAGAGTTTCCATATTAGTAGAGTAGTTCAGTACTAGGAACACATGATAGAAACCTAGGAAGAGGGGATGTAAAACTTAATGATGTTTAGTATATTCTAAGAGGTGGTAAGTTTGTACCATCAAATATTCATGTTACGATCCATATAGTTTCCAGTCATTCTAGTGAATTATTTTTCATATGCATCAAACATTCTTTAAAATTATCATAGTTTGTATTTCTATTGGTCCTAGTACTGGATCGTGTATGTGGGGTTATATCGATTGGCACTCTATTGGGGGTTCGAGATAACGATATAAAACAATGTAATGGTTATGCTCATTAGATTTGTGGGTACTTTTTGCTAGAATTTTTCTTTCTTGAGATGTAATGATTTTTCCTAATTTCATGATTGGATAAGATGGTGTTATACCAGGCCCATATTGATTGTTACTAAAACTGAAAATGTTCATGTCTTTTTAGAGAGACACTTAATACCATAACAATGAGTGGGATGTTTTGGATGGTCCTGAAGGTTATACTTGTTAGGAGTTGTTTAAACATATAGCCCTTGTGGATTTTCTAATACTTGATTGTGAGAGAGTATAGAATAGACTATTCTCTCCAGCTGTGGATATATTTCATGATATATTTCTTGAGGATATCTTTGGGATACCAACCGAGAGGGATTTTTAGTTTACAGTTGAGTTGTTCCAAGGGGTAAAGCAAGTTTTTATACCACCTATATAATATCTCCAAAATAACGTCTGATGTATAAGTCTTAGTTGGAGAAGTGGGAGAAGAAAAGGATTCATTTGTATGAGTTCCATTACATGGGGAAATCTACTGTTGTTTTCCATGAAGGCTGGTCTATTTTTTAAAATATGTGGTGATTATAGGATTTTTTATCGCATTATGGTTTAGAACTAATACTCTCATCCATGAATTGATGATATATTTGAACATTTGGGAGGTGTTTCTCTGTTTTAAAAAATTGATCTAACATTAGTGTATCACTAGCTAAGGATGTGACCCTCTAACATACCAAGGAAAAATCCTAAGATAAGGTAAGGTTTGTATTAGTTTATGGTGATTCCATTCGGGTTAACCAATGAACAAATTTTAATTATGGACATAATGACATGAATATTTCAACCATATGTAGATTAGTTTGTGGTTGTATTTGTTGACTAAATAATAGTATGCTCTATGACTCTTGGTTATCATTTCAATATTCTTTTCATTATCTATGATAAAATATTAGAGAAAAAATATACCCAAATATGCTCAAATGTCACTTCTTGATCGATAGGGTTCATTTCATGGGTCTTATCAAATCAGATGAAGTCGTATAGGTGGACATAGTGCATGTGATGGTAGTTGTTTCATAGGAACAACCCCTGAATGTTTCTGATATTCAATTTTTTTGGGTCTATTAGGATATTATAAAAGGTATATGAAATATTTTTCCCTATTATCTGGGCAACTTTCATGCTTGAACAAGAAAGAAATCATGTTTGAATGGTACGAGTCATGTGAGAATTCATAATTACACTTAAGATAATGAAAAAAAATTCAATTTGGATCTTTCCTTTGCTGGATAAGAAGTATTCCATGTTTATTTGACATCTCTGGTGTTGGGATAGGAGCAGGTTTGATGCAAGATTACCTAGTTTTTATGCATGGTTCACATAATTTTAGATATATTGAAAGAAATTATCCTATGCATGATCTTGAGTTGACTGTACTGGTTCATTCCTTAAATTGTTTTCAACATTACTTGTTAGGAGAGAGGTTTAGGCTTTATACCAATCAATAATGTCTTAAGTAAATGTTTCATAGTGTGACTTGAATCTTCAGTAGTAGATATTGGTTAAGTACATGAAATAATTTGATTGTGAACTATTTTAAACACTAGACATGGGAAATAGGAATTTCGATCCCTTAAGTTGAAAATTTAAAATTAGGAATATATGGAAATTAGTTATGACTGTATGATAATGGAATTGTTTGATGAAATCCATCTGGATGTATATGAGGGATTGAGGTAGATGACCCTTCCATCCATATATATTGATTTTATGCTTCTAAGCCACATAAATGATGTTCATCTTGTGGATATATAGATTTTACCAAATAGGGATGGTCTTAAACTTGTTGAGTCACAATCTAGTTTGGATGTTGTTGATGATGGGATTATTTATTTTTATGTCCATATCATTGTGCCGGTATGTATACAAGAAGAATTTATCCATTAGTTTTATACAACTATCTGGGAAGTGCAAATGGGTTCGACAAAGTTATATCATGATCATCATATTCAATATTGGTGATCGAGAATGAAGAAAGTGGTTGCGTGTTTTGTTGAATGTTGTATTACCTATTAATATAAGAAGTCTGAGCATTAATGAATGGGTGGGTTTTTTGTATCCATTTATCATTTCAGAGGGGAAATTTTTTGATATAAAAATGGACATCGTAGTAGGTCCTTTTAAGAGTCCACATAATAATGATACAACCTGAATGGTTTTAGAATCGTTGAATAAGGTTTCTCATTTCTTATCGATTCGAGTAACATTCATCAGGGATCAAGTAGTTGAGTTTTATGTTAGATATGATGTTATTTTTCATGGAGTAACACATTCTATAATTTTGTAACATGACGTTCCTTTCACATAACATTTATGGTTGGGATATCATATGGTTCTTATTAATAAGGGGTTCTTATGCATATATTCCCACCCACATAAGGATGGGTAGTTGTAGCATACCATTTGGGTACTAGGGAAAATGTAGAGGCTTGGGTCCTTGATTATGTTGGTTTGATGGAAAATCATTTTGAACTTATTGATTTTTCATAAAATAATACATACTAGTAAACAATACAAATGGAACTATTTGAGGTGATATATGGTAGATTATGTAGATCTAGATTTTGATTGGTGGCCGATAGAGAATCAGAGTTGTTGAGACTGATTCTTGGGTAGGAGACATTGGAAAATGATCATTTGAACGAGATGTGGATAAAAACGACTAAAAGTAGGCATAAGTAAAATGTAGACAAGAATCGTAGACCTCCTGAGTTTTCATTGCATGATCGTATGTTTCATTAGGTGTCTCTAATGTTGGGTATCCTTTGGTTTCAGAAACATTTCATCTTGGTGAGCTGGTGCATGGGGATGGCTGATATTGTGGAGAGGATCAGACTTGTTTAATATCGATTAGCTCTTCAAAAATTTTATAGTGGTATGAACAATATTTTAAAATTCTACTAGCATATAAATTATCACCCTATTTCGTCTCACATGTTAGATAATGATGATTTTGAGCATGAGGCTGATGAATCGTTTGGGGAGAATCTAGTTCCTGTTGAGTATCATAATGAGGAAATCTTTTGGGGAATGATTGTGGCATTGGTTCCGGTATTTTTAAAGCATCATAATATTCAGGAAGAGACACAATAAAGGGAGTCATATTTGTGGGATTAGTGTCCAAATAATTTTACCATGGAAGCTTAGTGAATCATGGGAAGAGTGGCTCATGCAAAAAAAATTATAACATGGGGAGTTTGTTAGATCCCGGTAATGGTAGAGGTATTTTTTATATAAAATTTCAATTTAATTTCTCTATTTTAATTAAATAAATGTTATACAATTGTATTATGATTATTGGGGGATTTCATTGGGTTCACTAAATGAATTAAAATGAAAATGATCATTATATGAATGTGGTGCGATTAGAACATGGTTACTATAAACAGTTCTCCCAAAATGTAATAGCTAGGAAGATGGTGCATTATAATGTAAAATTGTATGATGGTGAAGGTCAACCCATGTGGTCCATGATAATGGAATTATTCAAACTTGTAACATGTTTTTTAAACAATGCATTTCACCCTAGGTAAATATGTGACCACACTCTACTTAGATAGCGGCTTGCACACAATTTGTTAAATCATGGAGAAAATAGGCTGCCCCTTTGAAATATGGAAAAATTAAATATTTTCCTTCTTATGATTTTTAATTCACCAACAATCTTTTCTACCATCTCTCATAAATATAGACATTAGGGTGAACCAAAATCCTTAATGGATACCAATGAATGATCTTTCTCAATTTTATTGTAACGCCCCGACCCCAGCTACCCAGAGTCGGTGCATTACTTCGTAACATTGGCATGATCACAAGAAAGATCAATTCTCGAAAGACCGATTAGTTTAGTAGCCTTGGAAACACTAGATATAATCATAATGTTTTACATTACATTTCAAAGTGAAAAACTACTACAACAACAAAGTCTTCATATCCACACTATTAACCCCTCATAATATCCCTGCAAGTCATTCATAATTTATTTCTTCACTACCTGAGAAAAATAAAACATAGAAAAGGGGTGAGCTCAAATGCCCAGTAAGGATAACAATATAGCGGAACTTTCATAAATAAGTTAAACATTTAAGGCAATGTATAACTAAAACAAAAGCCTTTTAAATATGAACTTTAAACATGGTATGGCATAAATAAAATGAAATAGTGCCATTTACTTATTCACATGGATATTCTACTAATCGAATAATCACATGCAAAAATCAATAACCACTTTCATAATGTTGGAATGCATAATGCCAGACTATCATAACCAAATATCCAAGGCCTCGTGCCAAGACTACAAATAAGATTTTGTCAAGGCGTTGTGCCAAGACACTAGTTTGTCTCATGAGACCTACCGATGCATCGAGGAGCTATAGCGGGCTCCACCCGTCACATATTAAGTCCAATGCATTCCCATATGAAAAGGTTTAAACATAACATAAACATTCGTATACGAAATGTCAATAATTTCACCATAAACTATGAATGGTATAAAAATAGCACATCCACAGTCAAACATATCACAAAACCTTCAATACAACATAGAAGTTTTGTATCATAATAAATCAACTTCAAATAATCTTAAAATCCATCAAAGGATGTTGACATAGATGAAATCAAAATTCTTTTTAAATAAGTATCTCATTTTATTTTGAAATCATTTAAGATCCATATAAAATAAAACATTTTCTTTGAAAATATTCTTATAAGCTTGTATGGAAAGCTTCGACGATTTTATAACGGCGGAAAATAACCGTACCCGCCGTATAAGTTAAAAAAAACATTCTTACCTCAATTCTGTCGAAAAGGTTAAAAAGGACCTTGTTTTGAAAACGACGGAAAGATTCCTTTATAAACCTCTTATAAAAAGTCAAACAAGGGTATAAATGTCTTTAACCCATATTCTTGTAAATAGTAAAAATGTTTTGAAATACATTTTTAAGAAACATGGATGTGGATGATAAAGATATCCCAGTAGATTATTACGTATAAACAACCTCGGATAATGAATAGATTGTGAAATAACCCTTACCTTTTAATTTTCCTTGGTTGGGGTAGGTTAACCTCCTGTATAATTGTGAAATAGTTGTTATTAAATTATACAAGAATCATATATAATAATATGATATCATATATGATCTTTTAACATTGATTTGTTAATAATATCTTAGAATTATCGTCATTTCGGGAGTTAACTTACTCATTTTCTTTTATATGTTTTGTTACATAAGCCATGGTTGTTGTATTTTATTCATATCCAGAATGATATCTAGTCTTTAAACATCATTTTTAAATCATCAAATGATAATTATACTTGAATGGATACGATGGAGAATGAATCTCATCGCGTTCGTGGAGACGGTAGTCCGTACGTACGCACGAGCGACAATATCATTCTTTTGATATTAAAATAATATATAAATGGATGGTATATCATATATACAGAATCATTAACATGTTATATTTATTATTTACATGAGTTACACATCATTATTATACCCACCCAAATAATATTATATTGAATAACAATTACACCACGACGTGGAGACGGTAGTCCGTACGTACGCACGTATGGTGACATGTTATTCAAAGGGTGGATAGAATAATGAATATGGTTGTACCATATTTATAATAACATCACAGTATATGTGAGATACTGGAGTTATTATTTTAGAATGGTAAGAACAAAGGAAGAAGAAGTGGAAGAAGAAATGAACTTGGAGAAGGGTGGTGAAATCATTACCTCTTCTTCGGGTTCTTCCTTTTGATTTGATCAAAAGGGCTCCATAGGTTGGCTTTCTGATCAAACTAAGGCCTCTAGGTTGTAGTGAGGGATGTTGGGAGAGTATTTGGGAAGATTTTGGCCGAACCATAAGGCTTTGAAGGTGTGAAGAAATGGAAGGAGGAGTGCCCTTTTATAAGAGGGGTGAGGGGCACCTTTGGAAAAGCTAGAAATATTAATTTATAATAAATTCATATTCGGTTTATAATGGCTCCAAAGTTGACTATTAAAAGGTTAAAGTGGGTATAGGTCGAAAAACACTCAACCAATAGAATTTATTCAGGTTTGGGTACTTATATTAACCTTATCTTTAAGTATTAACTCTAAGTTAATTAGTTTCACTTTTACAATGTCTCTTTGTATTTTTATATAATATGGTTAATAAACTTACTATATACATCCAAGAGACCCCCAAGTGGTCCATTAATGAGTAACCTATCTTAATATAAGTCTCTTGGCCGAACCTTAGATTTTTAGGAATTTAATATCAATTAATAATATAATATTTGTTTTAAGAACTCTTTTATGTCAATTTTGACACTATTCAATAGTTTGTTTTTGTGAAACTCCTAAAAGATTGATTACTTCGAAAAAAGTAAATTAAATCAATCCTAATATATCATCTTATCATAGAAAATTAGTTTAATTCATTTAAAGTTTCATATTATAATTATTTGGGTATTTATAAGATCAATTATTTTAATTTTTCACTATTTTAGTAATTACTGCATCATCATTGTGTCATAAATAAAATAAATTATTTAATGTCTAAAAATTATAAATAAAATATCATTATGTAGAAAATCTTTTTATCTTTCTAATGAATATTTATAATCGAAAATCCAACATGTATAACCCTATGTAAAAATTGTTCTTCTAAAAGATGTAAGCTTATGCCATTTTTATTTTTATTTTAACTTTATTAATATAATGTGTCCCTACCACATACAAGTGGCTCCAAGGGGTCCCCAAATTGACCCAAGGATGCTCATGGTCGGGTATGTGTCCAAAAATAAGGTTAGGATACGTTTTAGGGTAATTTTGTATTATTATAATATTATTTTTTAACCCATATTTACCGGATTTACCCTTTAACCATGGTAAATAAAATATTTACCGCAGTAATTATTCAAAATGTCTAAAAATAAAAGTTACCTATTTACACAATTTGAACATCCTGATTCCAAATATGGAATCCATTTTCCCAAATTCAAAACACATAAGTGGTATAAATTAATTTAAAATTAATTCCCGCTGTCAAAACAAAAAGCGTGTTTTTAAGAGATAATAACTATCAAAAGATTGACATTTGTTTATGTTCGGTTTAATTGTAAAATTATGTCCAATGACCAAAATTATATTAAAATGTAAAAATATATTCTAAATATACTTTAAAACCACTCAAATTCATAATTTATCACTATTAATTATTTTGATTAAAAAAGTTGTTTTTAATTAAAATTTAGTAATTTTCACTATTCATCAAAATATGAAAGTTATCCGAAATGTACCAAAATTTCACCCTAGGATAATTTTGATATTCCGAATCCAAAAATGAAGTCCATTTTGAAATATAAAATATATATAATTTCAAAAAGTAGGTATTACTATTCATAACAGCTAGTTTGATTGGTTACGGTGTGTTAGAACTCGGTGTTGCGTACAACACACGCTATCGCATTATTCGAAGGGAAACGTACCGTAGAAGCTTGGGGTGTTACATTCTCCCCTCCTTAAAATAATTGCGTCCTCGCAATTTATAGGGTATTACTGCATAAAAATACTCGGGTGGTTCTTCATCATAAGTTCCTCGGGTTCCCACGTTGCCTCTTCCATCTTATGGTTTCTCCACAAAACTTTTACCAGACGCGTCGTTCGGTTTCTCAATACTTGTTCTCTTGTATCAAGAATCCTGACGGGCTCTTTGCAATAAGACAGATCGGGTTCCAGTTCTAATTCCTCATAGGTGAGTACATGCGTTGGGTCAGGCATGTATTTTCTCAATAGAGATACGTGGAACACATCGTGAACTTTGGAGAGACTTGGAGGCATTGACAATCGGTAAGCTACAGCCCCAATTCGTTCTAGAATTTCGAAAGGTCCGATGTACCTGGGACTCAATTTACCTTTCTTACCAAAACGTATGACTCCCTTCCACGGAGATACCTTTAGGAAAACATGATCACTAACTTGAAATTCCAAATCCTTCCTTCGATTATCGGCAAAGCTCTTCTGCCTGCTTTGAGCTGCATTGATGTGATTTTGGATTACTTTCACCTTTTCCACCATTTCCTCCACCAGTTCTGGGCCTACAAGTTTTCTTTCACCAACGTCATCCCAACAGGTTGGTGTACGACATCTCTTTCTATATAACGCTTCATATGGTTCCATCTGAATACTTGAATGGAAGCTATTGTTATAGGAATATTCTACCAGTGGTAAATATTGATCCCACATACCCTGAAAATCAAGTGAGCAAGATCTCAACATGTCTTCTAAGGTTTGAATAGTCCGTTCTGATTGTCCGTCTGTCTGAGGGTGGTAAGAAGTGCTCAAATGAAGTTCAGTATCCAGGGATTTCTGATGACTTTTCCAGAATCTTGAAGTAAAACAGGGATCACGATCAAAAACAATCGATAGGGGTACTCCATGAAGTCTCACAACTTCATTAATGTATAGTCTTGCTAGACGTTCCAGGGGTAGATCTTCTCTTATAGCAAGAAAATGTGCTGACTTGGTAAGACGATCAACAATAACCCATGTTGCATCGTTCCTTCTAGGAGTCTTTGGTAGCCCCATGACAAAGTCCATCGTAACATTGTCCCATTTCCACTCCGGTATGGGAAGAGGTTGCATGACTCCTCCAGGTTGTTGCCTTCCAGCTTTCACTTGTTGACAAACCATACATCTTGACTCAAAATCAGCAATCTCCCTCTTCATGTTGTCCCACCAAAAATGTTCCTTCAAATCTCTATACATTTTGGTGCTCCCAGGGTGTATAGTGAAATTGGAACTATGAGCATCATCCAGCAATTCCCTTTTTAGATCAGGTAAATCGGGAACACAAAGTCTCTTCCCGAATTTCAAAATTCCATCTTCATACACAAAGTCTCTTAAACTCCCATCACTCACATATTTAATCTTCTTTTGGAATTCTTCATCATCGGCCTGAGAACTCTTAATCCTTTCTAGTAAAGATGGTTTGGCAACCATTTGAAAAAGCATTGATGTTTCACCTTCCCTGGTTATTCCCATGTCCATCTTCACTAGATCCATGAAAATTGGATCCCTTTCAATTCTCATATTGTTCAAAACTCCATGGTCTTTTCTACTCAAAGCATCTGCCACCTTGTTTGATTTCCCCAGGTGGTAGTGTATCGTGCAATCATAATCCTTGAGTAATTCATGCCATCTCCTTTGCCTCATGTTGAGTTCTTTTTGTGAGAAAATATACTTCAAACTCTTGTGATCAGTATAAATCTCAAATTTTTCACCATAGAGGTAGTGCCTCCATATCTTCAAAACAAAGATCACAGCTGCTAACTCAAGATCATGAGTAGGATAGTTTTGTTCATGAATTTTCAACTGTCGTGATGCATAGGAAATAACTCTATCATTCTGCATAAGGACACAACCAAGTCCTTTCTTTGATGCATCACTATAAATAACGAACCCATCATTCCCCGATGGTAGAGTCAATATAGGAGCATTGACTAATCTTTTCTTCAATTCTTCGAAACATTCTTCACACTCTTTTGTCCAAACAAATTTAACCCCTTTACGTGTGAGCTTCGTTAATGGGTTAGCCAATCGGGCAAAATTCTGGACGAAACGTCGATAATAACCTGCCAAGCCAATAAAACTACGTACCTCAGTTATAGTCGTAGGTGCTGGCCATTCTTGGATTGCCTTGGTCTTAGAAGGATCAATAGAGATTCCATATTTAGAGACAATATTGCCAAGAAAAGAAATCTCCTGAAGCCAGAATTCACACTTGCTAAACAATCCATATAATTCATGCCTCCTCAGAGTCTTCAAGATAATGTGCAAGTGATTTTCATGATCTTCATAGGTTTTGGAGTATACCAAGATATCATCAATAAATACCACCAAAAATTCATCGAGATACTCCTTGAAAACTCTATTCATCAGATCCATGAATACAGAGGGTGCATTAGTCAATCCAAACGGCATTACAGTAAACTCGTAATGCCCGTACCTGGTTCGAAATGCTGTCTTCGGAATGTCTTCCTTCTTTACACACAACTGATGGTATCCAGATCGAAGGTCAATCTTTGAAAAGTATTGAGCTCCATGCAGTTGTTCAAATAAATCATCAATACGAGGTAGGGGATACTTGTTCTTTATCGTTATAGCATTGATCTCCCTGTAGTCGATACATAACCTCATAGATCCATCTTTCTTTTTAACAAAAAGAACAGGGGCTCCCCATGGAGAAACACTAGGGCGAATAAATCCCTTATTACTCAATTCCTCTAGTTGTTTCTTTAGTTCGACTAACTCTACAGTGGCCATTCTATAAGGGGTCTTCGATATAGGCCTTGATCCAGGAATCAAATCAATGGAAAACTCAACTTCTCGTTCTGGAGGATGTCCAGGTAAATCTTCCGGAAATACATCTACAAATTCTTTCACAATAGGTACATCCTCTATTTGAACATTCCTTTCCTCACCGATAGTTACTTCATTCTCTTCCTCCCCAATAATTGAATTAAGTTGAGCTACTGGGGGTGGGTCTAAATAAGAATTAGGTGGTGACGATTCTGCTCTATAAAAAAGGTGTTCCTTATCATTATCATCAAGAATCATAACCTCTTTCTTCTTACAATAAATCTTCGCATCATAGTCCGAAATCCAGTCCATACCGAGGATTATATCAAACTCAATCATAGGTATGATGATGAGATCAGCAGATAAAGAAAATTTATGTGCTCTAATGGGGACTGATTCACAAAACTTTGTTGCAATGATATTTCCCTTAGGAGTTTTAACTGACAACTCCCTTATTAAATCAAATTGGAAATATCTAATTTTCTTAGCAAACTGGGAAGATATGAAACAATGCGATGATCTAGAATCAAATAATGCATTTGCTAAACTTGAGGAAACCATTAAATTACCTGCCACCACGTCTTTCGGAGCTTCTACCTCAGCAGTAGTGATAGCATAAGCCTGGCCTTGATCCCTTGGACTTTTCTGAGGTAAGTTATTCTGACGCTTAGGAAATGCATTTGCATAATGCCCCATCTCCCTGCAATTGTAGCACTGAACGTTGGTAGCTTCCTTCTTCCCCTTGCAATCATGAGCTTGGTGGCCTTTTTCACCACACTTGTAACAGACTCCCATTCCCTTCAGGCAAGCACCAGGGTGTTTCTTCCCGCACTTACCACAAGATGGATATTCAACCTTTCCCTTCTTCCCCTTATTTCCATTCCCAGATTGATCAGCAGGTCTCTTCTTCTCTTGCTTTGCTTTAAAGTCATAAGACTTAGAGAATTCCTTCTCGGTCATGATAGCACATGAGACAATGTCTTTGTATGATGAAAAGGATTGTGAGACTAATGCTCGACGGAGAAATGGTTTTAACCCATCAAAGAAACGATCAATCTTACTTCTTGGGTTGCGAATATAATCTCCAGCATACCTCGCTAACATTGTAAAGTTAGCCTCATACTTTGTGACATTCTCATCCTCCTTTTGTCTCAGACTCAAAAATTGCCTTTCCATATCCGCTCGATGGTCGTGAGGAAAGTAGTTTTCTAAAAACAGATCTTTGAACTCCCTCCATTCCATATTTGATACTTCATCATCTTCCTTCGTATTTTGAATCAATGACCACCATTGATCAGCATCTCCAGTGAGGCGGTAAACTGCCATGATAACTTTTTCCGTTTCACTGCTCCTCAAAGCCTGAAATATTTTCTCTAGGGAAAATATCCATTGCTCAGCTACTAAGGGATTTGTATTCCCATTGAATGTTGGTGGTTGATGTCTCATGAATCGATCTAACATTGATCCTCCACGCTGCGGATCAGGGTGCTCCATACGGGTAAGGTTATTATTCATAACCTGAGTAAGTTGTCCTAGTATGGTGATTAGTTGATCAGCACCAGTTGCATCACCAGCCCCACTATAATTATCTTGAGCAGGAGGGAAATACCTACATAGAGTGCGTTCATTGATACGGTTTCCATTTCTTCCACTAGGCGCCATTTCTAAACAATGGCATAAACTAGATCAGTTTATGAATCAAAATACATAATCCCATACTTATAAAACACTTAACATAAATTGAACTATTTATGGATATAATCCATAATCATAAAAATGTTTTCTTTGAGAAAGTATATACTCATAAACCCTTCATAATGATTTGTAATGAAAATGAGAGTTATCCTAAGCATATCCCCCGGGAGTGTCGTAACCAAGAGTGCAGCAAGGCCCGTTGTCGTGCACCAGTTCCCATTCGAGTCTAGCTCAAAGCGGTGTTTTCGGGTTTTACCCCTAGGTACATCTGTGCCAGAGCCGCCTCTACCTGCTCGTATCCAGACAGTGATGTATTGCTCGGAAAACTCACAAAATCTCTACAATACCAAAATTCTAGGAAGTTCTTCTATACTAATCCTCAAAGTTCATCTTAGGTCTACGTGCTCTAATCAGAGTTTATCTTAATCTAGTTTCCAAGGTTTGTACTAAACTTCCTCTGATACCAACTGTAACGCCCCGACCCCAGCTACCCAGAGTCGGTGCATTACTTCGTAACATTGGCATGATCACAAGAAAGATCAAATCTCGAAATACCGATTAGTTTAGTAGCCTTGGAAACACTAGATATAATCATAAAGTTTTATATTACATTTCAAAGTGAAAAACTACTACAACAACAAAGTCATCATATCCACACTATTAACCCCTCATAATATCCCTGCAATTCATTCATAATTTACTTCTTCACTACCTGGGAAAAATAAAACATAGAAAAGGGGTGAGCTCAAATGCCCAGTAAGGATAACAATATAGCAGAAACTTTCATAAATAAGAATAAACATTTAAGGCAATGTATAACTAAAACAAAAGCCTTTTAAATATGAACTTTAAACATGGTATGGCATAAATAAAATGAAATAATGCCATTTACTTATTCACATGGATATTCTACTAATTGAATAATCACATGCAAAAATCAATAACCACTTTCATAATGTTGGAATGCATAATGCCAGACTATCATAACCACATAGCCAAGGCCTCGTGCCAAGACTACAAATAAGATTTTGTCAAGGCCTTGTGCCAAGACACTAGTTTGTCTCATGAGACCTACCGATGCATCGAGGAGCTATAGCGGGCTCCACCCGTCACATATTAAGTCCAATGCATTCCCATATGAAAAGGTTTAAACATAACATAAAAATTCGTATACGAAATGTCAATAATTTCACCATAAACTATGAATGGTATAAAAATAGCACATCCACAGTCAAACATATCACAAAACCTTCAATACAATGTAGAAGTTTTGTATCATAATAAATCAACTTTAAATAATCTTAAAATCCATCAAAGGATGTTGACATATATGAAATCAAAATTCTTTTTAAAGAAGTATCTCCTTTTATTTTGAAATCATTTAAGATCCATATAAAATAAAAAATTTTCTTTGAAAATATCCTTATAAGCTTGTATGGAAAGATTCGACGATTTTATAACGGCAGAAAATAACCGTACTCGCCGTATAAGTTAAAAAAAACATTCTTACCTCAATTCTGTCGAAAAGGTTAAAAAGGACCTTGTTTTGAAAATGACAGAAAGATTCCTTTATAAACCTCTTATAAAAAGTCAAACAAGGGTATAAATGACTTTAACCCATATTCTTGTAAATAGTAAAAATGTTTTGAAATACATTTTTAAGAAACATGGATGTGGATGATAAAGATATCCCAGTAGATTATTACGTATAAACAACCTCGGATAATGAAGAGATTGTGAAATAACCCTTACCTTTTAATTTTCCTTGGTTGGGGTAGGTTAACCTCCTGTATAATTGTGAAATAGTTGTTATTAAATTATACAAGAATCATATATAATAATATGATATCATATATGATCTTTTAACATTGATTTGTTAATAATATCTTAGAATTATCGTCGTTTCGGGAGTTAACTTACTCATTTTCTTTTATATGTTTTGTTACATAAGCCATGGTTGTTGTATTTTATTCATATCCAGAATGATATCTAGTCCTTATACATCATTTTTAAATCATCAAATGATAATTATACTTGAATGGATACGATGGAGAATGAATCTCATCGCGTTCGTGGAGACGGTAGTCCGTACGTACGCACGAGCGACAATATCATTCTTTTGATATTAAAATAATATATAAATGGATGGTATATCATATATACAGAATCATTAAAATGTTATATTTATTATTTACATGAGTTACACATCATTATTATACCCACCCAAATAATATTATATTGAATAACAATTACACCACGACGTGGAGACGGTAGTTCGTACGTACGCACGTATGGTGACATGTTATTCAAAGGGTGGATAGAATACTGAATATGGTTGTACCATATTTATAATAACATCACAGTATATGTGAGATACTGGAGTTATTATTTTAGAATGGTAAGAACAAAGGAAGAAGAAGTGGAAGAAGAAATGAACTTGGAGAAGGGTGGTGAAATCATTACCTCTTCTTAGGGTTCTTCCTTTTGATTTGATCAAAAGGGCTCCTTAGGTTGGCTTTCTGATCAAACTAAGGCCTCTAGGTTGTAGTGAGGGATGTTGGGAGAGTATTTGGGCATATTTTGGCCGAACCAAAAGGCTTTGAAGGTGTGAAGAAATGAGAAGGAGGAGTGCCCTTTTATAAGAGGGGTGAGGGGCACCTTTGGAAAAGCTAGAAATATTAATTTATAATAAATTCATATTCGGTTTCTAATGGCTCCAAAGTTTACTATTCAAAGGTTAAGGTGGGGATAGGTCGAAAACCACTCAACCAATAGAATTTAGACAGGTTTGGGTACTTATATTAACCTTATCTTTAAGTATTAACTCTAAGTTAATTAGTTTCACTTTTACAATGTCTCTTTGTATTTTTATATAATATGGTTAATAAACTTACTATATACATCCAAGCGACCCCCAAGTTGTCCATTAATGAGGAAACTATCATAATATAAGTATCTTGGCCGAACCTTAGATTTTTAGGAATTTAATATCAATTAATAATATAATATTTGTTTTAAGAACTCTTTTATGTCAATTTTGACACTATTCAATAGTTGATTTTTGTGAAACTCCTAACAGATTGATTACTTCCAAAAAAGTCAATTACATAAATCCTAATATATCATATTATCATAGAAAATTAGTTTAATTCATTAAAAGTTTCATATTATAATTATTTGGGTATTTATAAGATCAATTATTTTAATTTTTCACTATTTTAGTAATTACTGCATCATCATTGTGTCATAAATAAAATAAATTATATAATGTCTAAAAATTATAAATAAAATATCATTATGTAGAAAATCTTTTTATATTTCTAATGAATATTTATAATCGAAAATCCAACATGTATAACCCTATGTAAAAATTGTTCTTCTAAAAGATGTAAGCTTATGCCATTTTTATTTTTATTTTAACTTTATTAATATAATGTGTCCCTACCACATACAAGTGGCTCCAAGGGGTCCCCAAATTGACCCAAGGATGCTCATGTTCGGGTATGTGTCCACAAATAAGGTTAGTACACATTTTAGGGTAATTTTTTATTATTATAATATTATTTTTTAACCCTTATTTACCGGATTTACCCTTTAACCATGGTAAATAAAATATTTACCGCAGTAATTATTCAAAATGTCTAAAAATAAAAGTTACCTATTTACACAATTTGAACATCCTGATTCCAAATATGGAATTCATTTTCCCAAATTCAAAACACAGAAGTGGCAGAAATTAATTTAAAATTAATTCCCGCTGTCAAAACAAAAAGCGTGTTTTTAAGAGATAATAACTAATAAAAGATTGACATTTGTTTATGTTCGGTTTAATTGTAAAATTATGTCCAATGACCAAAATTATATTAAAATGTAAAAATATATTCTAAATATACTTTAAAACCACTCCAATTCATAATTTATCACTATTAATTATTTTGATTAAAAAAGTTGTTTTTAATTAAAATTTAGTAATTTTCACTATTCATCAAAATATGAAAGTTATCCGAAATGTACCAAAATTTCACCCTAGGATAATTTTGATATTCTGAATCCAAAAATGAAGTCCATTTTGAAATATAAAATATATATAATTTCAAAAAGTAGGTATTACTATTCATAACAGCTAGTTTGATTGGTTACGGTGTGTTAGAACTCGGTGTTGCGTACAACACACGCTATCGCATTATTCGAAGGGAAACGTACCGTAGAAGCTTGGGGTGTTACATTTATGATGTTTTGATAACTATTGGTTACAGATCAAGGATCTAGGTAAATCAGATCCCTCACTTGTCTCTCTATTGTTAATTAGGGATTTTACATTGGGTTATCTTCTTATAAATCCCAAACACCAATTTATTATATTATAATAATGGTTTATTCTTCAATTGTTTGTTGAATTTGTATATAAGGGTATTATTAATAGTTTATTTGTCAAAAGATTCGAGGTAGTTGTTTTATATTCTATATCATATAGTCATTGGGTAGATACATGCTTTTTTGTTACATTCATGGTTATCTATTTTTTTATTTTGATTTATTTGGTGAGTTTTGGTAAAATTGTCATCTAAATTTTTACATTAGCCCCTCATGATCCTCATGGAATTAACTGACAATGGTTTGTCTTATTTAGCGCCACCAATTGGGTTTTCCAACTTTCTCAGATTAGAATTTGTGAATGTTAAGTGTAGAGTTAAAATGTGATAATATAGATCCCATGAATGGAACCTTAATGTAGTTTTATAAGTTGAAATGTATAATGATATATATTCTTAGGGTTGATATTATAATATGGGATTGTTTGTGTTGAAAAAATGTGTTAAAAAGGGATTAATGTGAAATTTTTAAATGGATTGTGATCTGTACGTGAAATGAAAAAGGGGGTAATACATGAGAAATAATGAAAGTATTATCTGATTTAACATATGGAATGTTTGAATATATAAAATGGTTTATGTATGGGATTCAGTGAATATAAATAATTATTTAGGTATAAAAAATGGAAATTTGGGTAAATAGAATTGTAAGGTATATCAAAATGTGTTAGTGGGTTTTGGAATATTATTTATACCCTTGTTGATTGTTGTGGATATTATTTCTATTTTTATTTGTTTTGATTCGTTGTGATATGGTATATATTTGGAGATTAGATAAATTTGTATGTGCACATGTCTTATAGTGTGCTGTATTGACCTCAGGTAATACTCCCACGGGATTTGTTAGACCGAGGATCTGAACATTACCCCAAAATACATGAGTAAAGGAAGGGGATATATGATCTATTCCCAAAACTACTGAATTTGATGAGACAACCCAGAATGAGGATTCAAGATGAGTAAAATGTATTTTTTTGTGTGGTGATTTTACCTCTAGTGACATGTGGAATTTATTTATTCCCCTTTGTGTACAGATAGATTTCCATAGAACATTGTGTATAATTTGTAAATTCCTAACCCATGAAACACATAACGAAATTTTTTTATGTAATAATTATGTAAATAATTATTAGTGGACTAATAATTATAGAAATTGTATATGTGTACTTTGATTATTAATGGAAACTGAGTTTTCATTTAGTTATCATTCCTTTTATTGAAGACATTTATATACTATAAATATATACAATATTCTTTTTAGAAACCATTGGTGGTGGACTACTGAGTTTTAATCATGCCATTTTTAGGCCTCTGTTGGGTACCAAATAAGGAATCATTGTTGCTGGTTTAGATAAGGTCAAAGGCTCGGTGTAAGGGAGTTGAGATGGTCTTTGGCTATACATGGATGAGTATATTGTCATGGAGTTAAGACCATTTTGTGCGATTTATATAATTTTATTTGTTTTTTTTAGTTTCCTTTGGAACTATGAGAATGATAGTACATGGTTATTATAGGTTTTTGGTTTGTACCATGTTTTTGGGGGCACTTGGTTATGCATCTTTTCTAGTAATTATATATTGTTTCTTCATTTTATATTGTAAAATGTTATGGATTTCTATGGTAAATATGGTAATGTATACCAACATGACTTTTTAAATCCACTCATGTTGTTATATATTACTTTCATATAGGGATACATTCTTGATGTCATGTGGCAACTCGGCTCGGTGCATCGGTTTATTGGCTTCTAGGTCTGAGACGTTACACTTTTCATATACAGTTTTATATAAAAGATTAATTGTTATATTTGATAATTTTAAATTAAATTTATTTATATAATTTTTTTGAATTATTATATAAAAATTTGAAAATGATGAATGCTTGGTATTTTCCAGAAAATATACATTTTTTATTGAAAAGTGAAAAATACAAATATTTGTAAATTAAGAATTTTCATTTCAATAATATAAGAATTTTAAAATAAATATTTATTATTAAATATTATTTCATGAAGGATAATTATTTTTTAGTTATATTTAATCCAATAAATTAAATTTTAATCAACCAAATTTTTATTTTTGTATGAGTTTGTTTTTAGGTTTAAAAATTTTCTTTCCAAATAAAATTGTTTTAAAATGATTAATATTTTTCCAATTGCATAAATTAAAATAAAAAATAATGGGGAATGATTCAAATGAATATTTATTTATTATATATTAGTAAATATTAAATTAATTTAATAAAATTATTATTATTAGTAATATAATAAATATTGAATAATATTTTCACAAAAAAATACAGTACATAAAAACCCGCTTGTTCATCTCATGTGTGAGTTTTGTATTTTATTTAATTTTTTCGCTTATATGATTTACATTTTATAAAATTTATTTAATATTAATAATAAAAATAATTTATATTTACTCATATTTTCATGTTAATGATTGACAAAAATAAATAGTGAAAACTATATTAATTAATTACCACGGTTAAGGATAAAATATACTTACCTATGGTTAATCTAAAAATATTAGTGTTAAAATAATATGAAGATAGTAATAAAATTTTTGGATGGACACATTTAGACTTTATAACTTATATTATTGATAATGGTTCATTATTGGTTCCTTTTGAAAAGAAATAATTATGAATGGGATTCACTCTTTTCAAAAATTACAAGTGTGCCACTCACCTCACATATAAATTCCCACCCCTATCCTCCCCTCTTCAATCCTTAAAAACCTATTGGTTCATCCATTAACTACCCTAATAAGATCTATAAATATTTAATATAATCCAAGAAGAAATATTTTTGGCATAAATCAAACCAATCATGGACATTGGTCAAAACAAAATAAAATTACCCAAAGAAGTGGTAACATTCTTCAATGATGGTTTTTATTTTATTTATTATTACACATCCAAAACTAATTCTTCAAACATGATTATATAATAAAATAATTGTATTAAAAGGACTACAATTACATTTGGTCAATGAAAAAACCTAAAACATTCTCCTCTGACATATAATTTGTTATGATGTCATAAACCATGTGTATGGGAGCTACATACTCACAAACCATGTTCATTCTTTTTATTCATTACCACCTCTAACACCTGATCATAATGATGGATTTTATTATATATATGATATTGTAAACATAATTATACCATTGGGGTCCTAATTCATTATATATATGTATATATATTTCCATTCTATACGGGGTGTGATAACAAAGATTGTTGTATGGTGGAAAAAATCTTTATGAAGCAATGTGATTCAATTTTCACATACAATTTAACTGGAAGGTAGTAAAGGGAAATATAATTAATAAATGATATATAAATTTCATTTTTATGAGTTTCATGATTTTTTTATTATTATTAATTAATAATATATCATATTAATTCCCACCATTTCTCTCACGGAAAATTGATAACATCATTCATGAACGTTTAGGATAACACTATCAACGAGCGATGTGAAACTCTGTTCATATCCACACCACATAGATGATATATATAAATATTATTATAAAAAGAGTATGTTATGTATGATATTATAATGATTCTAGAATGATAATATATTACATATATATTTTTAAATAATGATTACTGAAAAAATAAAATATTACTCAGGATTATGTATGGCTTCCCATCTTCATGATGATAATGTACATCATTTCACAAAACCATATTTCATGACCATTATAAAATTATAATATATAAATAATTATTATAAATTTTCCAATATTATTAATATTTATATCTTTAAGTAATGACATCTTTTACCATTTCCACCACACCAACGTAATTTTTAACACATATGTTGTATATAATTAAAGAATATGACATAAACATAAATGAATAAGTAAACTGATATAAAATAATAATAATTGGAAAAAAATTATAGTAAACCTCGAAATGGTAATAAATAAATAATATAATTAACATATTATTATTCATAATCATAAACTCACACTTAACAAGTTGGACTCAAGGTAAAGAACTTCAACTGAATTTCATTTCATTGAGGCGCATTTTGATTTTTTGAACCATTCCTCCTTTATAATCTTTTTATACGGCACTTTAGACATGTTATATATTAATGTTATCTATTAAAATGATGTTTCATTTTTTTATTAATTTTATTCATTTGTGGGAAATTTGATTCATGTTTTTCTATGTGATAGGGTATGATATTCCAAAATACATCTTTTTTCGATTATCCTACCAACTCATTATCTTCCATATCAATGATTTTTTAAATAATATTTTAAAATTTTATATATTTTAATACAATATTTATTATGAAAATTTAATCTCACATTTACATTATTTAATTGGTTTTCTAATGGAATATTTTTATGTGTTTCATATTGAAGATTTTGAAAATTGATAAAAGAAATGTTCTATTATATTTTTTACGGTGAAAATGAATTTTCCACCATCGTTATCATCATTTTATTTCTTCATCCCATTTCATGATTTATTGAATTATTCAAAGAAACCACCTTTATCACTTTTTGGGAATTTATATATTGGAAATGTTTTTAATATAAATTTAAACTTTTATTTCCAAAATTCATTTTATTTTTAATTTAAAATGGGTTTTAAATGATTTAGGATAGAAACCTGAAACCATAAACCTCTTTTATTAATGATATGGTACATTATAATCCTACTATAGAACCGTGTGCACCCATATGGATCTTGGTGATACCATACAACTTATATGATGGGTGCACCAAGATGGTGTTTTGTGAGCCAATTATATTTTAAACGAATGGATAATAAAGATAGATCTCCAATGAATTTTTTAATGTTCATTGTCTTAATAGTAAATAATGAAGTAGTTAAAAAATGGTTTTTACTACTAATTAACATGGATCTAGTTACATACATCTTGGTTTAAAATTGTTTTATAAATGTGAATAGCTTCATTAAATAAATATTTTAATAATTTCATGCTATGAATTTTTAATGTATTGTTTCAAGAAAATAGTTTTATAAATGTAAAAAATTTTTACGTCAATTTTTCAATAAGAAGAGAAGATTCAGGTAAATGTTTCAAGAGTATTCAAAATTTCAGTATATGGATGTTTTTGTTTCTTTTTGTATACATTATTGAAATTTGTGTGTTCTTCCAAAAAATGAAAACTTTATTATTTATTAATGGACCTAATCGTATATAGATATAAGGGACATAGAACTATATAAAATAAACCAACAATAATAATTGAATCAATAAAGATACATTTTGTTATGGTGTATCACAAAAAAATATCCTTTGTAATGACAAATCACCCCATGGAAAATAATTTTTAAAATATATTACATGCAAAATTTATTTTGATGGTTCACATTCCCAATAATAATAATTTAATTTTTATGGGATTATATCCCATCAGAAATAATTCTAAAAAAAACAAATATAAGGAAAAAATGAAAGATGAAAATTAAAAAATATATAAATGACAAAATCATTTAAAAAAATTAATATATTGAATTGTAAAAATCGACAACAATAAGATTATTATAGAAAATATTTTTAATTATATTTTAATATTATAAATTTGTATATAATTTATCAATATCAATGGAGTTATATGTAATGGGGGAGGAAAATCCATCTCTAAACATGTAACTATCTGTCATGTGTACTCATTATGTTATTTATTCTATCATTGTAACACTACTTTTGTTGTTGGTGTTTCTGATGAAGCTCTTCCATCTACCAACACATGTCCACTATAACCTCACATTGAGATCATAGCTTCTCCTCAAACTATTATAATGATGATGATGACTCTTAACTGGCTCCCCTCAAGTTGGACATTGACCATTAAATAATACAATAAAAACTATCAGACACCAGTATGGACCTAATTCAAACCACTAGGGCCTTCTCGAAATCATAGTACATCTTATTCATTAATTCCGCAAAATAAAATCCAACCAAACTGATGGTATGACACTTAATGTCAAGCAGACTCTCATCTTGTGTCTGAGAATTCAACGCCTCAATTAAATACATTAATTATAATTTGAAATTAAAATATATAAAATAAAAAATTTATTTAATTATTATACAAATAAATAATATACTAACTACAATACTACTATGGAAACCACCTGTAATATCTCTATTGAAATGATCATTTCACATCCCTTAACAAAAAAATTAGTTTTATTTTAATTTTTTATCCATATTTGATTAGAAAATAAACTATAAACATTTAATGTTATATAAATTTTTAATAAAAATTATTTTCCAAATATTTTCGATGTGTACTAATGGTATGACTACTATACTAATGCATCACCTCCAGGATCCCCTGGTCCTACCGACATAATAATTCTCTCTGATAAAAATGACCTCTCATCCATTACGAACATAATATATCCCAAACCTAAGATTGGATTTAATCAGGTCAATGTGCATAGAAGGAATCATTGAAATCAATGTATCATTCCTTCTTAATGGTTTTCCTCCTTAAATTGTGAATAACTGACGACAACAATCACACATATACACCCCCCAGTCCCCTATGATGGAAATATACATGTTATAAATGATGAGAGTCCATAAAAACTATATTTTATTAATATTATAGAATTAATAATCAATGAAATATAAAAATAATTCTTTTTTATTTACAAACCATCATATGATAAAACAAGAATCATTGATCATCCATAAGAATTTGATCCCCTGTCACGATTAACTCATAAAAATAGTTCCACAAATTAGTGTTCCCCTATCCAACAACTATATGTGAAAAACAATGAAAAAATAGAATAAATATTAAAAAAATTAATAATTATAATTAATTAATGAAAAATAATGAAAAAATAATAAAATTGACAATACATTTTTATGTGTGGATCAAAGTCAATATGTGTATATTGCACTAGTCTGGGGTAAATTTTAATCAATCTCCGCAGATCCTAGCTCCTATGAGTTGAAAATGAATTTCTTGGAACCTAAAGATATTATGATAATGAATTAGTCACATCACCTCTCATTTCGACCTCCTCAAATCTATATAATAAATCATCATAAGTATCTCCATCCATCTAAAATATGAATATAATGTTTTATGAAAATAATCTAAAATATATGTTATATATAAAAATTTATTTTGATAATAAATAAAACGAAATTGTGCCATTCTTTATATTCATCATCATCATCATCATCATCATATATAATGGTTCTAATATCACCATATTTCTCCTTAGTAGCATAAATTTTCATTGGATTTTTAGCTTCATCATCGCTTGTTAATTCCCATTGATTTGTTACATCATCAACGTCATTGTCACGCTTGACCCATATCATTGGGTATCATCACCAATTTTCACAAATTTTCATTGAAATGATGTATTTTATTCCTTCTCTTGAAAAATATCAATTCACTTCACATTATTATAAATACATTAACATTATATAAAATTATTTTTATGGGATTTCCTTCTTAAAATTCTCCACCATTCAATTAACTCTTGTGAAAAAGCACAATAATTATAATAATGTATTTGTTTTTATTGATGATCCAATAATTTTTATCCTTTTTACTACATAAAGAATTTTATACTTAATATCAATAATAACATGGTTTGGGTGAACACATATTCTTCTATCAATATCAAACTAATAAAATTTAAACATCATTACATATTTTTATCCATAATAACACAACTCAATTATTTCGTCCACCATGTCATAAATGAATCTTTACATTCTCTATGATGATGTCCTCTTAATAATCAAAAAAATTTCCATGTTTTTTAAATAAATTTACATGTATGAAATCGATAAGCATTCCCCACATGTGCATCATAATATTTAACCATTTCGGATGGTGGGATACTAAATACACACAATCTGTTAACATTTTTATATGCATGTTTTGATACATCTAAAATTAAATAATTTAAAACATAATAAATAATAAATTTATTTCATATATTTGACCATAAAATATTTACTTTACACGCCTCTGAAACCAATAAGAAATATCATGTTACTTATATTGTTCATAAGCAACTGCTATAACTTTTAGAAACTCTTTTATTTGATATGATCATCATTTAATCTGTAGAGAAAACAATATTAATTTAATTTATTAAAAATAATAAAGAATATGTTTCAATTAATAATCACTATACAAATCGTTTCATTTTTTCATATTTTTGGAGTACATATTTTCGAGCCAATTACTGTTCGTTATTAGAAATCCATAATTCATGGACTCCACCAAATACAATTTTAGGCTAATTGAAAACTGATAACATAATTTTTAGTGCATCATAAATATTTCCCTCATTTCAGCCCATTCAGTTACGTTTTGAAGAATATCTCGTTTGGAAATAATGAGAGAAGAAAAAATAAATTTCTTCATTTAAATAAGATTTTGTAATCGAACAGTCTACTGATGCTATTTTTTATACCATTATACCAGGTTTCCAAAAAGAACTATCTTATGACAAAAAGTTAAATTAACTATGTCGGATTTCCACATTTTTCTTCATGAGGTAAATGTAATACCAAATTTTCCTATTAAATCAAATATGATAATTAATTTTTTTACCTTTACATATAATTAAAAAACATCATCTTATAGTCTACTAAGTGGATCATTGTTTGTGTTCAGTACATAAATGTCGTGAAAAAAATATAATAGTTATGATAGAACATTACAATTCAATGAATTTATCAAAATTATAAATCCAAAATATAAAAAAATTTCAATTATAATAATATTATAATGAATTCTTAATTCAGTAATATGTTATTTTATGACATATCCATTCAAATTGGATAATAAAAACATGGTAGTCTCAAATCTGCAATCCAATATTACAATAATAAATTGTTATCATTGGTAATTTTATATGACTCTTTTCAACACATTATAATCTACGATCTATTATTTTCAAAAAACTGTTGTTTGGGTCACCTTCAAATTCGAGAATGATTTAATCCTACCTTACATTATCTCTGGTCTTACCAAGTGTGTCGGAAAAAATAAAAAAATATATTATTAACACATTTCTTCTGAATATTCATGAAATCCATCATTTTATGGACTAAAAAATCAAACCAACTTTGGAGATCCCAAAAAATACATCATTTATTCTAATTTTGATCATTCCCAAATCTATGTAGTTTTTTTTATAGATGACCTATTTGTAATTGGAGGTAAATAAGAGAGATTGTATTTTAAATTAGAAAATGAGATAATTCTTTGAGGTCCATGAAAATTATTTTCACCATTCCTGAAATAATTTCCGGGCCTTTGGAATGGATAATCGATTAGAATAAAACTACAGTAGAAATAAGAAATTAGGTTTCTCTCATTAATGACCAGAAATGATTTTCAATCAATTATACAAAATTGAAATGATTACGGTCCATTTGTACACTATCCACACAACATTAAATATTATGGGATTTCACAAATTTTCAAAATTAATGTATCATTCATTTGAATATTTTATTTCCCAACAAAATCATACATACTAAAACCATTAATCTATAATAAATTAAACTCATTAATAAATTTATTAAAAGTAATATTTATATTATTTTTTAGATTCACAGTAATTAATAGGGTAAAAAAATATGTATCAGTCATCATCATATATGGAGGAATTTTGTAAAAATTTATAATGACTAGCCAACGAAAATATTTACTACCATAAGAACCAAATGGATAGAAACTATCAGTAGAAATACCGAATCAGACAATACAGGATTTTAATGAAAATCATGAGGTACTTAGTAAAAATTATTCCATAAATCACCATCACATTGATAATTTATACTTTTAACTATTGAAATATTGGTTTTCTTATTAGGAAATCAGTGACACTATGTTTTGAGGCAAAAAAATGTTCTAATCTGGGTGAAAGCAACAAATACAACAATTTTTAAACAGAAATCAATCCAAACTTTCCTTTTTGATATTTTTTGTACCTCAACTGTCCATATATATGACAACTAACTAATTAATAATTTTCCCTAAAATGTAAAGTTTATTCATTTAAACATAAAAGAATCTTATGATAAACAATACCCTAATTACATACCAAAATCTTCCGCCCATAAAAATTTGAAGGCAACCCATTACCTTTGGGTGAAATTTAATTAACTAAAGTAAATGTCTAATGAAAAAAGATACTTGACAGTCCATTACCTAATTTAATATAATTAAAATTTGAATCTTCTTGACATATTCTTACCTTATATATAGGATATTTTTCATCCCCAATAGACTCCAATGACTCATAAAATTGATATGGTTCTAACTAATCAGTGAAATTAATATCATCATCTATTTAATTTTGTAGAAAATACTAATTAAAAACATCATATCCTAAACATTGAAACTGTGATGTGTCTAGAAATAAATTATTAATATTTAATTGGGAACATCATTAACCATGATGATAACAAAAAACATAAAATTTTCATAATACCAAATGCAATAGATGACCCCACCACATTCAAATGTGTCAAACATCATCAGATCACATTTGTATCATGGAAACATAATTTTCCATTCTAAAACACATTCTGGTTTGGTGATACAAATCATAACAAATATTTTCACATTCAATATATATTGGATTTATAAAAAACATTTTTATATTTTTATAATAGATTATCCAATCAAGGGTTGGTAATGATTATTTCTGTTTCGGGTCCTTTGTTCCTTATTTCACTAAAAAATATGAAAAATATGTTTCAGATTAATTTTATAAAAGAATAAACCATTCTAAAAAGTTTTATAAAATTTTAATAATATAATTTACTTGGTAATATTATCAATTTTCTCTATTTGATTCTATTTTATAGAAAGTAGGGTCTATTTTGTAGTTAGTACCACTAATTTTAACTAAGGACCACAAATATTTACTAGGTACCACTAATATTTTCTAATTACATGTAATTATTACAGGGTACTACAAATTATTATAAATTATTGGAAATTACCACTAATTATTTCCATTTATTACAAATTTTATCAAATTTTTAATAATTATTACATATTATTTTTATGTAGTATTAATTATTAAAAACTATTTCTACATATTCCCAATTATTCCTATGTAGTACTAATTCTTAATGCACGGTATTAATTATTATTATATATCACAAATTATTACTATTTATTACTAATTACAAATAATTATTTATAATTACTATTAATTATTACTAATTTCCAATATTTATTACTAATTACCACTAATTATTACTAATTAATATAATTATATCTAATCCCTTCTTATTATTACTAATGACCATCAATTATCACTAAATACAACGACTTATAACTAATTACGACTAATTATTACTAATTGATACATAATCTTACTAATTATTACAAATTATTACTTTGTACCACTAATGATTAGATAGTATCACAAATTACAACTAATAATCATTAAATTCCACTCAATATCACTAATTTCCACTAATTATCACTAATTAAAACTAATTATCATCAATTAATACAAATTATAGCAACATTCAACTAATTATTAACAAACAGCCACTAATTATTACTCATTACTTCAAATTATTTCTAAATACCATTATTTATTACTAATTACCACTAATTGTACATAATTGCAGCAAAATATTACAAAATACTGCTAATTATTAATAGTTATTGTTAATTATCTCTAATTATTAATAATTTTTTCTAGTTATTACTAATTCTCAATACTTATTCACAATTACTGAAAATTATTACTAAATGTATATAATTATTACTAATTTCATATACTTATAACTATTTACATCAAATTATTTCTATTTATATCCATTATTAATAATTACTTCTATTTATCACTAATTATTGCAAAAAATTACTATTTTTAACTACATATTACAAATTCCTACTAATAATTACTATTTAAAACCATTTACTGCTAAATATTAATATTTATTACTTATTACATATGATTATTAATAATTATAACTTATTATTACTAATTGCTACTAATTTGTACTATTTAATAATAATGAGTACTAATTATTACGTATTATTGCTAATTAATAATATGTTTTTCTAATTGTTACTAATTACCACAAATTGTGACTAATTATTACTAATAACCAAAAATTATCACTATTTATTACTTATTACCACTAATTTTTAAATATTATTATGAAAGACCACTATTTTTTACTAATTATTACAAAGGGCCAATAATATTTCCTAATATTTTACAGTGTAACAATAATTTTTACTAGATTTTTCAAATTTTTAAAAATTATTTAAAATTATTATAAATTATTAATAATAATTACTAATTATTAATAATTATTAGTAAATATTAGTAAATATTACTAATTATTACTAATTAATAATAATTATTAATTATTATTACTAATGGTAAAGAACTACGACTAATTATTACTAATTATTATATCTTATTACTTATTATGACTATATAAAACTAATTATTACTAAACACCAATAATTTTTTATAAATATTAATATTTAAACTAATTATTATTAACTACCATAAAATATTACAATGTACCACTAATTATTACTATTTTTATACAAATTTGCACTAATTATTACAAATTACTTCTAATTACTATTGATTGTTAATAATTATTGCTAATTATTACTACTTATTACAAATTGCAAAAACTTATTATGAATAACTACTAATTATTATTATTTTCATTAATTTTTACGAATTATTACTAATTATTAGTAATTATTAATAACTATTACTAATTATTACTAATTATCAATAATTATTACTAATTACTAATAATAATTACTAATTATGACTACTTATTACTAATAATGACTAATTATAACTGTTTCTCAGTTATTATTAGTAATTAACACTTATTACCATTAATGCCCACAAATTATTACTAATTATCACTATATACCACTATATATATTAATTGTTAATAATTATCACTTATTGTTAGTAATTATCACTACTTTTTTAAAATTATCACTAATTATTAATAATTATACAAGATTATTATCAATTCTTACGAATTATTACTAATTATTACAAAATTTTTACATAGAATATCTAATTATTACTAATATCGATAAACTTTTACTGAATATTTCTATTTATTACTCATTATTACTCATTATTAGAAATTATTGCTATCTATTAATAATTATTACTATATACCAACAATTATTACTAATTACCAATAATTATTAATATTTATGAATGATTATTACAATTTATAACTAATTATTAATATTTATTACTAATAGAAACTTATTACCACTAATTACAACTAATTATTTATTATTATCCCTAAGAACCACTAGGTACTCTAATGTTTACTAATTATCACTAATTAGTACCAACAATCCCTACTTATTAATTGTTACCACTAATTATTAATAAATATAACTGATTTTAACTAAATATTACTATTAATTAATAATTTTTTACTTATTATTTGTAATTATTAACAAGAAGCACTAGTTTATACAAATTACAACAAATTATTACTATTTTTTACTAATTATTAAAAATTATTAATATGTATTACAAATTATTAATAATTATATCTATTTATTGATAATTACAACTAATTTTAATTAATTAATACTAATTATGAATAATTATGAATAATTATTTTTAATTACCCCTAATTATTACCTATTAAAACTAATAATAAATAATTGAATCAATTTATTATTAATTACGTATAATTATGAAAAAATTCATTCAATTATTACAAATTACCAATAATAATTACTAATTGCCATGAAATATTACTTATTACTTATTAATTATTTAAATAAAGTACTAATTATTTAATTGAATTATTTCTAATTAAAAATATTTATAATCAATTAAAACTAAAGACATTTAATTTAAAATAAATAATCATACTAAAAACTAATTACTAAAAGATACATTAAGCAATTCTAATTAATACAAATTAAGGAAAACTATAATAATAATTAGTAACATAAAAAATAAAATAATTAAAAAAGAAAATCATTAACCAAGTTCTTTAAAAATTAAGTTCATATCGAATGAAAAGAAAAAAAAAATTGCTTCCCTATAAAATTATGACCATTTAAAAGTTTAAGGAGAAATAGAAAAAAGGTGAGGAAGAGAAAAGAGATCAAATGAGGACAGAATAAAAAACAATGTGTGGTAGGGGCTGGTATATATATGTTAAATTAGTAGTGATGAGAGTAATTGTGACTGGACCCATCACAATTAGTACCTATGATTAATAACCCTATCAAGGATAAAATAAGTATTTATTGAAGGGTCTCGTCACAAAATCTCTTTTTCCAAAAGTTTTTTCATGGTGAGAATTTACTCATGTAAAAATTAACAATAATGATGAATGGTATTTGTGAAATAGGCTATATTAACATAACGAATACATTTCACATGGTTGGGCATGCATACGTGCCAATGGTGTCTGTGACATGCCAGTTTTCCAATCAAAAATAGTTTTTTATTAAGAACTATTTGTAATGGTATATTTTCTCAATGTAAATAGTCCCTTGGTAAGGACTATTTTCAATAGGCGACGAGCCTGTCGTAAACACTCCATCACGAGATCTGATTTCTCCTTTAGTGCACATTTTGAAGAACTTTATTGACATTATTTTAGTATGGGTATGGTGGAGGAAAAATTAATGTGGAACCTTAAGAATATTTTCCATGAAATGAAATCATTATATAGTTTATATGATTTATATTATAGGTAAATGGATATAGATCAGATGTGTCCACATTGTATTATATGATTTTTTTATTCATTAGTTATAGACTAATTCTTCTAAAATATAAATCTGAAATTATCCTCAAAGGTAACAGAATGAAATCCTTACTTAATCTATATATTATTTAATTTTTACGGCCTATTCCTTATTATGGGACTTAAAAATTTATTATTTTAATGAATATAAAATACATTTTGAAAATAATATGTTTTTTCAAGATCCACAAAAAAATCAATATTTTCTTAAAAATTCAGAAATTTCACCCTTTTGTTAATTTTTGATATTCTGTTGTAAAAACTTGAAATCATTATGACATAAAAATATCTTTAATTTCGAGATTTTTCAATTAAATAAAACAATACAATTAAATGTTGTAATTGAAACTAGTTCACCATTGAAATAAAAATTACATAATATTTTTATGACTTATATAAATATAAAATTCATACTGATAAATATGAGATTGACTTATTCTATCAATACATAGTTTGTTACATTACTGCCTATTTTAGAAATTTAATACCCATAATTTTATGAACATTTTAAACAAGTGTTGATGTCATTAACACCTATCATTCATTGATTCACATGTTTCCACATCTACATTATGGTTTTCTAGAAAACCTCAACCTTGTGAATCTCCTAATTATTCAATACTTTCTCTCTATATTCAAGATTCTGAATATATTGTTCCTTATAAAAAAGTTTCTCTTTCAACTAAATTATTTCAGATCTAAAAATATGAGAAGAATTGGGTAGATATTTTAATAACATCGAGAAATGGAAAATTTAGTGTAACAAGGATAACCTCTATCATAAGGTCACTCGGTAGGCAATAGGTCCATAATTATCTCGTATTTCATACGGTCCAATGTCTCAGATATATATATTACATATTTTACCAAATTTCAACATTTTTTCATCACGAAACATTAAAAACAATTGATCTCCAAATAATGATATTCTCTCTATTTATCCACATAACTTATTTACTTACTATGTGACTTTATCATATATACCTGAATAAACTAAACATTCATTCCCATTTTCTCAACCAATTGTATTCCCATCATCATCGTTTCTCTTACTTCATCCCAAAAATATGGTGTTAAACACCACTTTCTATATAAATCCCCAAATGGTTCCATAGTTACACTTTATAAAAGAAAATTTTCATAAGAAAACTCATCTAATGATATATAATGATCCAAGCATCCATGATAATTTTATAAACAAGAATGAATCATATTTCAATAGTAATATTTTTCACTAAGACTACCCATAAGATTTTTAATGCAAATCTATACAAAACATTAATTCAGAACCTAATGAATTCTGATGTCTATTACAAAAAATAGATGTGATCATGGGATCACTATTTGAATCAATGGAGAGATAAAATCCATAAAACAATAAAATATACTTTAGATATAGTAAATCAATCTTATACCAATGAAATATTATCACAAATAGGAAGGAAATTAACATATATAATTAATCGAACAACAATAAAAAAATAATTTTTACATTAATGATACTTTGGTGGTCCCATGAAAAAATAAATTTCATATATTTTACCATCATTACATTGGAACTTGATAACGATTTAACATCCCTTTTTGTAATTATCATTCTATATTACCCTTCGTATATGTAAAACACATAACTTTAATGTCCATAATATCTTCTATCATTCTATCCAACTAGAAATACTCCTAAAGGTCTTTGTATGTCATTGTTTTGCATAGATAAATAGTATTTCAAGGACAGTGAGATTCAATAAAAATTATTAATTTATCTAGGAATAAAATGTCACACAAAATCATTTTCAAAATCATCAAACTCTTGCATTATCAATATTAAAATCATCCAACTTACCCATCTCAACATATTCAACTATTTACTTTAAATCATGATCCCCCATATTATGCTAATTTATTCTTTCTAAAAATGTAAATTGCACTGAAACATAATTAAAAATAATGGTTGTTCGTAAATCCAAAATTTATTTGAAATTTTTTATAAAATCAATTATTAAATGGTCACATTATATATAAAACATGGTTAATATATCAATATTTTTTAGTTAAAAAATTGCATATGATATTTAATTTTCCTAGACGGTAATGAATCCTGCAATAATAATCCTTGATATTATCCATCCATATTATCATTATCATGTTAGATTATTTGTGAGTGAATATATAAATCACACATTTTTTATAAGTATATATTTCATTCTTCACTCATTAAAAATGATTGCATAATTTTTTAAAATAAAAAACATTATGAGTAAATTCCAGAGCATGTATAAGGAAATTTTAAACATGATTTTTCAATTAATATGATGATTAAAAAATTAACTTACCATTCTATATTGTGACACAACCATTTATATTGATTAAAGAATCAGTATAAATAATGAATCCACTATTTCTGTAGGTAATGTTCCAACACTATATCATAAAAAATCTTCTTTTTTATTTCTTAGAACCAATCATCACATTATATTTTATATTTTATTTTATCTATTTTTCAAATTAAATTTTCTAGTATGATTTTCATCTAGGAAAAAAATTAAACTAATAATCATTGTTAAACTAATAATCAAATAAAACTATGAATATTTTGGATATTTGTGGGTGCTATCCATCTAAAATAGCTTTTTTTCATAGGGAAAAAATTTATTCGATATTTAGAACCTATGTGGCAAAGGAGTGAAATTTGTTGGAAAACATTTTGTTTAATTTCAAAATTTCCTAGAAATAAAATTATATTATGATTTATTTAAAACAATCCTTAATTGTTTTCTATGTTACTCCTCACATTTAGAATATAAAAAAAGTTCTTTAGTATTCACAACCACAAACATTGCTATTCTATTATGAAAAAATATTTTAATGAGGTATATAAATATTGAACGTGAAGTGGAAAACCAAATGTTCATAACTAAAACTCTAATTTCATATATCATTTTTATAACATATTCCACCAAATCTAATATTCCTTTTCATTCAAACGACGATTAACCAACATGAGATCAACCATTGAAAAATATTTTCCTCTATGGATAAGGTCAAAATATATTCTATATGAGGGAAATGAAACATTTAATTATGAATAACATTTTTGAAACATATATAGGTAATGAAAGTTATCATTGTCCCATCATTTTTTTACAAAAATATATAATACCACCACATGATATGTTCTATATATAATGAAACCATCATATAATGACTTCTATAATTTCATATTTTTAATTGTAAATGTTCTACATGATAAACTAGGTAAAGGGGATTCGAAATAGTCTTATAATTAGGGAATAATTAAATAGTTAACTCATACTCCTAATATAAACTAATACAGGAAAGATCATCAAAAATAAAATAAAGGAATTCATTTACTAATGCAGCATCAATAATTTTATCTGTTTCATTCCTCTTAAAAATATGAGCTCATAAACCATTATGACTATTTGAAATCAATTTATCATTTTCTTGTCATGTTATCAAAGTCATGGAATCATTAAATAAAACATTATTGTATTTTAAATCTATCATATGATAATAAATTCAAATCCAATCCATAATCAATATGATTTAAAAAAATCTAATATGAACAGTTCAACATGTTTTTTAGGAAAGACCATCTCATTGAAAATAATCAGAGTATTCGTATTAATCATGATTTCATTAATACTTCCACCCATTGCTTTTAGAAAAACCATTATATTAATTTAAATAGGTGACATTCTATTTTTATATGAAAATTTCTCATAAATGATTTAATGCATTGTTTGAGAGTGAAGAAAGGTATTTGGATAAATCAATAACAAAATATACATTTTTGTCACCACATCATTTTAAACCCCAACATAACTTATAGTGGTAGAAAAATATTTTCCCATATCCTTTTTCATTAAATATATATTATTTTTAGCCATTGATACAAACATTCAGAACACATTAGTATAGTAATCCAACTTATCAAAACTAAATCAGCTCACCATTGGTAGGATATTGGTTACTCCATACATTGAATCATATATTTTATATTCCATTCAATAATGATCCAAATGTATAAACATTTCAAAATAGTAATATTTCCCTAATATAATAAGAGACTCTTCATGGTTCTTTTTTTCACAGTTATGAGAAGATGTGAAGATTATTTCTACACATCCATATTTTTATCTTGTAAAATTTTATATCAACTACAATCTCGAACAATTCATACCATCATCATCACAAGGCACGTAATTGTCAAAAACTCCATCTAATGCGTTCCATGAATACAAATAACATTTTCATATCTTTTATATTTTAATTATTCTATTACTATTCATTGAATTAGTTTTAATCCTGAGAAAAATTTATTAGTTTTTCTATCAATGTATAGAAAAAATCAGATATGATCCTAGAAAATCATGTAAAATTGGCTTCATAAATGATCTTCTAATCAACATATCATTTCCCTAATTCCAGAAGATTTTTTTTAATCTAAAGTCAAACTACATTACAGAAAACATTCATAGGTAAAACATCCTTAAATATTTTACATTCTGTTAAATCGTGATAATCTTTCTATCTTATATTATAAACCAAATACCACCATCTATCTTATTAAAAATCAATTCAATACATGGAAATAGTTTCCTTTTGACATTTCCAACATCCCATGATGTCAAATATATTCTCCAGTGCATTGATCCATCCTTATGATACAATAGGGTTAAGTTATAAATTGAATTAAGGGGAATGTTTCCACTTATAATTTTCCACTATTTACATGTTCCTTCATTGTAGATTATATTTTTATCTATCATTGATTCCACTAAAAATTAAGGATTGTATAAGATTATACATCAGTCCATCTATCTATTTGGTTCTACATCCAAAAATAACAAAATACTGATTTGGAATGATATTTTACTCTCAGATCCTTCCTGCTACATCACACCTATTTCATATTTGGATAACCAATTTAAGGAAACATATTTTATATAAAGAAACTAGATAATCATAAAATTAATATCATTTCTTCGTAATCATAATGTAATACCATTGAAGGTATTTATATTAACACTAACCTAACCAATAATGTTATATATATTTCCCACTGATGATGAATATATGAAAACATCCCAAAATACTATATATTTTTATGTATGTCATTAATTCATTATATTACATTTGTGGATATTTTCAATTCAAAAGTTTTAGACAAATCGTTATAACACATAAATAATTAAAACCATATAATTTCAATTGGAAATATTAAATTAGTTTGTATCTTCCCACCATATAAAAAATTCATAAAAAAATAAAGATTCATTCCCTAAAAATTTTTCAAGAAAACCATAACAACATTTTTCTTTCCCTTAACCATCATTATATCATGTGAAAATAATTTTAAAATTTTGGGATAAAAAATCTTAGTGTGGGGAATATAAAAAGAAAACTATTAGTCTAGTGAAAAACACAAAAACCAAATAAAACCCATTTCATAATAAATAGATATTTTACCTAGAATGGGAATTATCCTTCTTTTAAGAAGATAATTTATATTTCATTTTGATAATAAAATATTCCCATGAATGTTTGTTTAGAAACCATTGAAATGTCAGGTTTGTACCTTTGGAAATAAATTCATAGAACCCATATTTAACCCTTACATAAATAAAAAAATTGAATAAATATGTATCCAACATCTTATATCATTATCTACAGAACATATCCCCCTCCGAATTCTTTGGAGTGTTATCTGGGTGAAGCTATCATATAATAAATAATGGGATCACTAGATGCTATTTGGGAACACCAATCATACACAATTTCTATGGTCAATATCAAGAATAATAAAATATAATATTATAACTATTCTTCATAAAACATTTTAAAAACTTTTTAAATAATGTAAAAAATTAACTTTCAAATATTAGATACCTATTATTTTTAAAATACCATTTTGAATATCCACAAACCCTTTATTTTATGAATGACATTTTCAAATTTAAAATACAATGAATAATAGATGGAAACTTTTTTAATGAATATAAAATCAGAAATTTTAAATGAATAAATAATTCAAATAATGGTTATAGTGGTAGAATATTAATTGTCTCCAAATATGTTAAAATATAACATTCCATTTGTTTTTTTCTCAAAATTCTCCATATAGACAAAGATAAATAATACATTTTTGTAAACATTATAATATTGTCAAAATATTCATAAAATATCCATTATAAATATTTTATGTTCATATAATTTATTTTAAATACTATGTTTAAAATCATTTAAATATATGATAAATAGTGTTTGAAGGAAAACATTGACATATTATTTTTTGAAGAAAAGTAAGATATCAAATTGGATATATCTTAATCATGACCCCAAAAAGAGAATAAAATTTACCAATAAAATAAATACCATTATAATAGATTAACTCTTGATATAACATGATAATGCGGACGTATATACACCTCAAAATTTTATTTATTTTTGTAACATCAAAATATTCCCCAATGAAATGGAATTGAGATGATGGATCTTACTTTAAGATCAAATTTTCTAATGTGTATTTTTTGTTGAATAATAAACATATATTAATTATTTAATTTCATGATAACCATTTTTGAGTTTTATTATTCATTTTATTTCAATAATTAATATTTTATAAACAATTAGTTAATCATTTATGTTTACGTATTTTATTTAATGATATATGGCTTATGTGTCAAAAATGACATTGGTACGGTGATCAATGGTCAAATAATTCAACATAAAACATCATGAAAATAATACAAATAAAAAAATAATCATATTTAAATATAAATTATACTTTTTATAAATAATAATAAATGATGGGTATAAAAAATTAACTATATTATGATCATGGAGATGGTATGACATATGTTTGCGTTATTAACACTTCTATTTTTCAATTATCATTACTTAATGAGGTATTAATAAAATTATTTATCCAAAATGATCATAATTTTATAAATATAATATTAGTTATTTTAATATATTTATATATGTAATGTACAAGATTTTGTGATGAAAAATGAATGGCATCTCTTCAAGGAGGTTCTCGTCCATATGTCCAAAAACGACATTATTATTTATTAGCACAAAAAAACGATATATAATCCACTATGAATGATATATATTTCTTTAATTTAATTATTATATAATTTATACCACATATTTTCATTAAACTTATAACTTCTGTAAACGTAATTAGGTAAAAACTAATCACATTTCTTTGTGAGGTAGTACTCATCCTTACACACATGCAATGTTATCTTACCCACATGGAATGGAAAGTAAAAAATTATATGTAATATGAAAGTAAATAAGTATAAAAATGATAATAATATAATATATATATTTTAAATATATCAATCAAAAAAATTCATGATCAGAAATGATGTAAAATGAATGAAATTAGATTGTGGTGCGGTACTCTACCATCCAAAGGATTGAAGATTTCATATATAATTTGATGGATTATGATATGGATATAGGTCATCATATTATTAAAACAAAAACATAATATATGTTATATAATATTTTTATTACATAATAATAATTGAATATGATCTGATATATATGGAATATGAAATAAAATAATGACTTATAGTTACACATGATACCTACTCTCTGTTAAATCATAATAGGTAAGCATTAAAATAATTATTAGTATGTTTTTTAATCAATAAATTAGATCTAGGTACTGATGAAAGATTTTAGGAAATTAATTTTTCAGATATTTTACAATAAAAAGGCTTATATGTTTTGAATATTTGAGGAGTTGTGTTAGCTTTTATAAGTCTGTTGAGTTGGACACTTGTTGTTTTCTAAAAGAAAAAGTTCTACCATCATTTCTCATATGACAAAAATTCTAAAAATAAGAAATTATAATAAATAATATATTATTAAAACTATATATATATATATATATATTATTTTTGAAATGTTTTACATAATTTTAACAAATATCATTTTAGTTCTACTCCTTTGAAAGTCGATTTATTCCTTAACCACTATAATAAATTTTTAATATTTTTACTATTAGTTATGCTAAAAAAATTGAACTTACATGATATAAATAATGATTTTTCAAAATACCAAATCCATTTTAAAAAATTATAGTCTTATAGTTTAATAGAAATAACTTTTAAACAAAACACACATATTCAATTTAAAATAGGGGTTTCAATAATTGGAAATCTTTTAGCATAAGTTAAATTTATATTACCACTATAGATAAAAATAACAATTATATTAATTTAAATTAATATTCATTGATATAAAATATATAAAATTCATTTTATAAAATACACTTTTGAATTATGTTTATTAATTTATATTGGTAAATATAATATAATTTGAAACAGTTTTTAGAAAATAAGTAGTTTTTAAATAAAATACATTAATATGATAAAATTTGATATAAATATGATTAATAATCCATTAATTATATTAAATATGAATAAATATTAATTATTTTACATAAAATAATATAAAAAATTTATGGGACATTCTAATTACTTAATTATATTAAGAGAATATAAATATTTATAAAAATATGTGTTTTCTTTATTAAATACAAAATAAATATTTCTTGAGAAATCAAAAAGTTTCACCAAAAGTTATTTTTTATATTATAATTTATAAAAATGAATTATTTCTTCACTATTAAATAAAAATATTTATTAAAATAATCATTTAAATTAAAATTCTCTAAAAGAAGTTTAATTAAACATGTTTCCATTTTTATTTAAAATTTCACAATATTTTTTAAATTATATTACTATCTAATTAATATTAATTAATTGGAAAATTACTTATTCTATCTTTATCTACGTTGTTAGAGAAATAATAATTTATATTATAATTTTTTAAAAAAAAATATAAACTCGATGGTTATTTGAGTTGGTTTTGTTTGAAACCAAAAAATATTCTTCATTAGATAAATCATTAATTTAGAAAGATTAAATAATAAAAATATTATTTATTACTATGTTTATGGATCATAGTTATATTTTTTAATTTACCAATAACACTTGTTCCGATTTTCATGAAAAATAAAATATATTTAAAAAAACTAGACATAAAGTTATTGACATATTACATCTTGATTGATTTTCTATATAAAATTAGAATTGTTTAAAGAAAAAAAATTAAGGATTGTTGGATATTCATTATGAGGCATGGAAATTTATATTGTAAATTCTTTTAAAATATATTTCTTTTTGATATAACTATTTAGTACATTGATGAAAATTGAATATTTGATTCATATAAAATAGGCTAGAAACATATATATTCATCAAAATAAATCAATTAGTTTAATTCATTTATATTTTTATAATATATAAACATAATTTTATTTAATCATTTTAGAACTAAAACACCTCAATGAAAATTTCTTGTTTCTTGGTTCTTTTTTATAACAATTTAAATATGTATTTTGAAATATATTTTTTAAGTTCATAACATTATTTTTTCCCTAGTTAAAGTATTTATTATGTTTTATTTTGTACATGTAAATGAAAATTTCTAATAGATATTTAATTATATTCCAAATTTTATATTCACTATTCTATATTAATTTGAATTTAGTTTTTAAATTAACCCTATTAGATATTATAAAATTTTACAGAATAATTTAATAACAAGAATTTTATAAAATCATTAATTTTTATAGGTTTTTTATTTTGTTTTTATGAAAATTATTGATTGAAATATTTTTTATATTTAATTTAATTAAAAAACTAAATATTTTGATTCTATAAAGAACTGAATAATTTTTTAATTGAAATATAGTTTTTATGTGAAATGATAGAATGAATTATTTATATATATTTTTAATTGATTAATATTGATGGAAATATATGACTTAATAAGGAATAATTAATTCATGTAGATTAAATGTGTTATTAAATTATTTCAAATGTGGGATAATTTTTTGATGCATTTTGGTTATTATTATATGAGATGTGTTCATAGAAACATGAAATTTATAACATGGATATTTAATTCACAAAATTATTTTGAATCCTAAATATGTAATAAAATTTGGATCATTATTACATTAATAATGATTTTTGAAATATCTTTTAAATATTTTTTTATTAATATACATACTATATATGTATTAAAATTTTATGATTGTTTTATTTAATATTTTTTACTTATCTATACATGTAATTTTATCACATATGTCATTCACATCCATATCCATGAATATGATAAAAAATCAAAATGATTTGTTATGTAATGATGGTTCCATTTATTCATGATGAGTTACTTCTTAAAATATTCCAATATTTTAAAATTAATGACTATGTTTGATAGCGTACAAGATACACAACAATAATCTTAAACGAATAGTGATATTTTAATTTTTAAATGTTACCATTATATACTATACAATAAATTGGAGGTTATAAATAATATTAAATTAATCAGGGAAGAACTATAATTTCTTACTCAAAGTAAACATACTGAAAAATTGAATGTAAATAATCTGTCTACTTTTCATAAATTAGATTTAAATTTTGAAAATTTATTTTCCGCAAAAAATTATATTGTTTTCATTCATGATTTAATATTATAATTGTTTTATAGATATTTTAGATAATTTAGATTTCATATTTTAACTCTAATTATTAATTTATCATGTCAATATTTTATTTGAATTTTTTTATAATTTTTAATAATTTTGATTTCGGTTGAAAATGTAATTTATTTTATAGTATTTATTTAAAAAAAATAATCTTTTAGTTGTTTAAAAATACATATAGTTACATTATATTTAGAATAATTAAATTAATGTCTTCAAAATTATTTTTTTATTTAATTTATTATAAAAATATTTCATATTTAAAAAGTATATTTTTTAAAGAAAAAAATTTTATCCCGTTTTTCTTATTAAATTATTAATTATATAACACGTATGTTTTTTAAATTACTAAAATTTATTCCTTATATAAATTCATTGGATCAAAATTCTGTTAAATAGGTTATTTTTATTTTTGGAGAATGTTAATAGAAACTATATAAATTTTATGTCACACGATTAATAGTAAATTGGGTAATTAATTGTGAAAAAATGATAACATACTGACTAAAAATGGCCCTAAAATTTATGTAAATTTCATTTTATTAGTAAACCACCACAACAATCATCTAAACGCTTAATATATGGTATATATTTTCAATTATGATTTTATTTTTCACTTTCTACGATTTTATTTAGAGAAGATTCCAAAATATCACACTCTTGTTTTAATTACTTTAATATTTTTAACATGGTATTGACCAGAAGATATGATAGATTATAAATAGTATATTAAAATCTAATATTCTGATCCTATTAATGGTATTTTTTATATATATGTTTTTAACAAAAAGATATATCAATTACTTTCGAAACACTAAATTTGTAATGTTTTAATTTCTAGAAAAAATAAATGTAATCATATTAAAAATATAAAATACAGCGTAATTTAATATAATTAATTTGATAAAATAATGTTATATATGACCATGATATGTCTGAGATGTGCTACAATAATTATTTTGAATTATATGAATCTTCTTGATCTTATTAGTGTTAATGTAATAAATATTTCTACAAATCATTATTTATTGTTTATAATAAATAATATTTAATTAAAAGATATAATAATAACAAAAATACGATATTCATCCATTTTATCAGTATATATTTTTTATATTTTCCACGATCCATTTATGGGCCATTTTCTCATTTATATTAATAGTCTTGTCCCTCAAATTGTAATTATACATTGTTGTAATGGTACATATAGAAAGGGTTAGCATGGGGTCAAAACGAACAATTAAAATAAAAACATAGTCAAAACATTTCTAATTTTATTAGTATTATATTATTTCAACCAATAATGACATTATATTGTAGTTAAATATTTATGGATGGATTTGGAATTTAATATTAGTTTATATTAATTTAATATTTTGAGGAATTAAAAGAGTGCCACTCCTATCTCTTATAAAAGGGAACCCCTTCTTCTATATAACTCACACTCGAAAACCCATTTATCCTATAATTACAGACAAAAATCCCTTTTTATAATCCCTCCTATAATTACAGAGGCCTTATAAAGGGCCAACCACCACCATATAAATCATAAGTTGTATTGAAAATGTGGTTTTTTGAAAGAGATTCATCAAATTTTATCAAAAAATTATACATTATTTCTTCTTCCACGTCATACAAATATTCATTAATATTGAATAGAAAATATATAATATATATAGTTGTTATTTTGTTAATTTCACAATATATATAATTATCTCTTATTCCATCACATGGGAAACAAAACCACCATTCTTTTGTATGTTAAATTACCACCTCACAAACTAATGTAAATTGCTTTTAATTGTAATCTCTCAAGGATGGATTATAATTATTAAATTAATGATTAAATATGATATTCATGACCAATTTATCATTAATAAATGATATTATGTCACTTAAAATTCTGTATTTCCATTCATGAGAAAATAATAGTGTCATTTTTGTGTAAATGAAGTGTAATGTCCCCTGATTTGACACTCTGACACATCGATGAAATGGGATGGGTACAAGATCTCATCCACAATGCCACATATTCTAAAGGCATCATACTAGAAGTATGGATGGGAAAATTATATTTTGGATACTATATCCAATTTTTATAGAGTTAAAATTTAATAGAAATAAGAAATATAAATAAATGAATAAATATCATAGTTTTGAAAAAATTGATACAATATGATACAATGAAAAACCAACAATAATGTCATATGAAAAATACAACAAATAATAAAGGAATAACGCACATACATGTTTCAATATAATTAAATTTTATATAAGTAGTAAAAACAAACTATTATAAGGAAAAAATCAATCCAATATCAGACCCCATGTCTCTCCAATATTAAAAATATATCCCATCCATCATGAAACAATAACATGAAATGGACAATGAAATTTTCAAATCCTGCAGCCTTGTAATATGATCGGATACCTAACAGTTTCCCAAATAGGGTTTGATTGTAACCTAGTATGTAGAAACCATGTAAATTGTGTGATAACCTGGGTATTAAACAATTGAAAAATGGACTAATTAATTAAACAATTAAATTAATAATACATCAACATGATTCATCTCTAGTAAAAAATATTATTGATCCTATCCATCAAACATTCTAACCATAACCTTAATAGAATTATAGAACATAACCTTTCAAGACATTGTGTTGGAATATGTATGAGAATTTCTCAAATCCATTATAACCATAACCTTATAAACCTGGTAAAACATAACATTCATTGGAACCAATCCTAAATAAATTTAAGCATATATAACTACTATTCCATCCATAACCATATATACATGGTAAAAAAATTAACTTATAACCACGGTAGATATCACACATGTCTTTTTCAAAACATGTTATATAAGAATTTTAGCATTTAATGAAGTCCAAGGTAGTTATATTATAATTTAATAATTTATCAGGTCATATCCCAGAATATAATCTTTTAATCAATTATAAATTTCATGCATGATATATAATCATTTAATCTTGAACCATTGGGCATATCCCACTGCATAAAAATTTGGATATTTAATAGGGACAATCCAAGTATATAGGAATTTTAATATGTATAATTATGTGTATCCAACTATATAATAATTCTTTCCTGAAAGGGGTCCAATGTTCCATATTTTTATTACATCATTTACCACAGTGCATTTTAAAAAAAGAAGGATGTAAAAATATAACATCATCAATGGTTAAAAATATTAATTTCTATTTATCTTTCAATAAGTTATATCATTTATGATTCTATCATAACAAAATAACATGTTAGTTACCTCGACAATATTATCATTCTAAGGTGAGTCTATATCATGAAAACACCTATATATGATTCCATTTTGAGCATAAATTAAACCATCTATCAATTTAATTATAATCAAGAGTTCTCTCCCCATAACAGTAGCCATAAACTAGGTCTATTCCCAATTGTATCCAAAGGAATATGTGAAAAAATATCATTCATAATTTTATTTTATTTAGGTTCATGTTTTGTTGTCCTTATCAAATATATTTAATAATATAAAAATAATTAAATTACAGGGTTATGTTTTAGACACCCTACCTGTAACTGATGGTTAAACAACTATTTTGTGAAAAAAGAGCATGAGGAATAAGGTTTTTATGTAAATAAAGAGGACCCTAGATCAAAACCATTAAAGAACACCTTTTTTAGAAAACAACACTGCGTTTCGAGGTCAACCATGAGAGAATAAAATATGAATCAAAACAAAATACCCTAGATTAAATTAATAAAATAGAAAACATGAATCTCAGGAGGTTCTCTAAAAAATTATAGATTCTTCCCAATGGTTGATAGGAGGAGTATTCATGAAAGACGAAATAAAAATTCAACCACACAAAACACTCTAAAAATCGATGTTTGGGAATTTCATACCATGTAATATTGTTATATGTAATGTTATTATTTTTAGTGTGATTCATGAAAATACCATGACATTTAGTAAATACAAAATTCTCCAACACATTTCACAACATATAATCAATTTATATAACGTTTAAATGTTCGGTAGATTTTTTTCAACCCATATACCTTATAAAATAACCCAAATCCATTATGGATTCTCAACATATTAAGAATCCATTGTAACACTCATTTCATTCATACGTAGAATCCTTTAATTAATAAAAACAAACCTCTCTAGACATTATGTCACATCCCCCAAAAAGGGTAATCCTTCTCCAGAAAAGACACACACAAACAATGGAATAAAAACACAAAAAGATAAAGGTACATGAAAAAATACGGGATCTTCAAACCTCCCCATGATGTAAAAAATCCTATAGGATTCGATCCCGTCATCAATGTGGGTCTTAGAAAAAAAGAAGACCACTTTGAATTCATAGTATACCCCATTCTTTATATATCCTATTATATTTTTCCATGATTTCTCTATAACTAAACCAAATTAATTTTCTTAGCCCCTAAATAGTTATCCTCATGTTCTAAAATCTGTAACATATGCTAATCAAATGAAAGACAATCACTAATCATGATGTTTGTTATGCCTAACACATGAGGTGGTTCTAGAATGTATATTTGAAGTTGGAACCTGCGAAAAAAATCATTAATGGAATTGTAGAACAGTTGAATGGAAAATTTTTACTCTACCTGACTGAACCTATAAACATTCTCAGTTATAGCCTGAAAAAGTCCATTCCATCTTTCCATGTTCCCTGATATAGTGTTCCCCATCAAAGGTGACACCCAAAAGAAAACATGATGCAAACCCCATAATTTGAGAGGTCATCTCTAATGATCTGAATAGGATTTATTCCTCCTCTTTGTTGTCACAATCTACTTACGGATAAGATAAACATTCTTATATGCCTCCATAACGAGACTAGGCCTGTAAATTGATGACTCACCAACCACCATCCATCAAAATGAAAAACAGAATGAAAATCCATACAAAGCCTCAAAAGGTGACATATTTTTATATGCATGTATGTGGTTATTATATAAAAAATCTATGTGTTCTACATGATTCTCCAATAAACATCCCATATCCAAGACACATGGTTAAAACATATCTTACAGAACTTGAATACTCCACATTAATTGAATATATGTTTGGGGATAATAGTCCATTATCAAATGAAAATGTGATACTAGAGCATTCTAAAGACCCTAAGAGAACCAGAATGTTAAAAGAGGATATATATTTAAAATTATACGCATCATAACACTCTATTGCTGAACTACCCTACACATATAATAACTAACCAGGTCATCAAATGTAATGGTCTCTCTAATTCTAATAAAATAGTAATACCTTCATTAGTTTATCCAAAATCAACCATTCTGAATCATTCATTTAGGTTTACCTGATTAATCATATCACAAAATCAATTTTTACATCTTTCCAATTACACACAAGAATGGGAAAATGATGAAAAAGACTAGAAAAACTGTGATGCTCACCTTTCACCCATTGAAAAGAGAAACATCATACCCAAAATCATGTAACCTCCATTGTCATTTATGACCACCAGTATTGGCTACAGATTTCACTATACATCTTCATCAATTTAGGATGTACCTCCCAAATAAAAGAATGAAAATATTTCATTATATCTACATGCAAGACTATATAAACCCATAATCATCCATTGAAAAGAAATTAATTTGGAATACCAATAGATTATCATACTGGTGTATCCACACCATATAATCATCCTCTCAAAAATAGGCCCACTGTATTATAGAACCACATTATCTTCATCTGGAACAAAAACATGAGTATAATAGGATTCATTGTCATAACTACTTGACACTTAGATTGGGGAACATTTAGATTCATGTCTATAATGTGTGAAATAATCTAACACTCATTGCAATACTCCATCATTTCCTACGTTAATGTATTATGGCTCAATTAATTGTCAAAATATATTAATATCATGGTGTATAAGACAACTCTTTTTATAAATAATCTAGATATGAAAACCACCACCTCTGTTGAAGGTTTAGTTATTAGTGAGAAATTATGTAACAGAGGCTTCTTTGATACATGTATATCAGAATCCTCTCACCCATGAGATCATGCCAACATCATGTCAAAATATATACCACTATTTATAACATGATGTGATTATTTGGGTAATTACTAGCATGTAGTGTCAACTGTATGGATACAAAATTAAACAATCAATCCTCTTGCATCAGAACCACTCTATGTTCGACTCTAGATGAGTCACAATTCCTAGTATATTACTTACCCAGTACAAGAATATTTAGGATATTTGATGACATAAAACTTCCATTCATGTCATAAAATGCTCTCTCAGAAGAATCTGACTAATCAAATATTACCACTTTTTTGGTTAGCCCTAACACAGGTGCTTCCACATGAGAGAAGTCATGGATAAAGTCCTTATAATAACCTATAATACCAAGATATATATATAATAGGAATGAGTTATTGGGATTATTCCAAGATAACATGGATTGAAATTTCATTGGATCCATTGACAATCATTACTATGAGATGACATGGCCCATGAAGTACACTTTATCAATCTGGAAAATAAATTTTTTTATATTGGGGTATAATTTATGCTCCTTCAATGCACTCAAGGTGATGTTAATATATAAGGATTGATCGGTAGATTTCATGGAGTACAATATGATCTAATTGAAAACAAATCCAAAAATCAGTTCAGAAAACCCTGAATGATCATATTTATCGATTCAGTGAATACCACATGTTCATTATCCAAACCAAACGTCATCACTATGATCTCATACAATCAATATATGTTCTCAAAATTAGTCTGAGGTGTATCTAATGGTCCCACCATAAACTTATGGTATGTTATTATCGAATCGTGGGGATGATTATAAAAAATATTACATTCTCAAAGAGGTATTTATTGGATGTATGGGGTTACTGATGCTTTTACACCATCTATTTCACTATCTCATAATCCAAAAAAAATATCAATGGCCCATATGCCTTTTTGGAGAAAAGTTCTATAGAAAATTGAGGATATGTACTAGATAATATTAATCATTTAGATTCTAGATCTTCTAAACAAAACAACAACTCTAAAAGCTCTGTATGGTCCATTATATATGGGGGAAGAAACTATCTCTAATCCTAGCACCAAAAAAAATATTAAACATTGTCTATCTGTTTTGTGGAAGGATGTAAATTTCTTAAAGAGAAAATCATAAATTTTTTCTACCACAGTTGGAAATGAATTTTTCTACATTCCATCATCAACTCGTGAAATAGTAGATATCTGAGCCATTAGACAATCCAATGGGTACTAAATTGGTAGGGCATTAATAGACAGATGATCTCACTCACCTGAGTGAAAATAACATCCATGTTCTCGATAAATAATGTAAATTTTAATCTAATAACAGTCAATATGATTCGAGTATATAACTAACCCTTACATTCCATGAATCATGTAAAAACCTATCATTTATAATATGATTGGATCCCCAATGAAATGGTAACCACCAGTATCTATAGTACAAACCTTGTAAGGTTTGATCTTCTCTTTTCTCACTCCCAATAGTGTGTCAAAGGTCAAAACAGAATCCAATATTTCCATATCCAAGTCCAAACCATTCTACAAAAGACTAGATAAAATATAATGTGATGATCATGTATAAAAAAGAAAGTGTATATGATATAATAATCATACCATTTAAAGTCGACATTTTTGCATCCTTAATAGCCAGAGTAGTATGCATCACATGTAGATGACCAACCCCTCTACCCTAGGAATTAACATGACTACCCTAATATATACCATATTTTTTGTACTTCCATTTATTCAAGGGGTAATACATCCCCTTTATCATCTGGAAAATCCTCTAGAACTCCTTATACATGTCTCAGGAGGTGTAGATTAGTGCTTAATAGACTACTTTACATATCATATTAACATGATACTTATATGTTGTTTCATGCCCCTATATGTGGCCCAATCAGTTGTAAGAACAACATTATAAAGTGGGGTATGGATACTAATATTGTTTTATTTCATTCATAGAACACTGATAGGAATGAAATAGAACCTGAACATGAGATATTATTCCACTTCCAAGACATCTCTAATTATTTTATATTTTGAGAAAGAGTTCATAATGATGATTATTTCTTCTAGAGTAAGTGTTTAATATATTCCATAATGAAATAGTTTCATCATTTCTTTAAGTATCTCTTATATTATATTAAATGATGACTTCCCGATTGATTACATTTTAATAATAGTACATATATATCATGTTCAACCTAGAGCTTATAACATATTGAATAACAAACTCAAAACATTTTTCCATGGAGATCTCATCAACTATCAAAGATGGCACAAATCACTATAGGTAGGTGAAATGTTCAATTTTGTTCATCATTGATGTTACCTCATGTGTTTAGTTCCTAAAATCCAGATCGTTATCATCATTCAATGTCATTTGAAGTTCATATCAGTGTCCTTCAAAGGCATCTCATCTTACTACCAATCATTCACATGGATATCCAACCAATGCATTCTCGTTTCAAGAAGCATATATGCAGAAAGATATCCATTTCTATTTTTGGTGTCTCAAGATATTTAAATATCATATGGACTATCATAATCCAAAACTCATCATAAAGTGGTCCTCTATCCCTAGTGATGGTAGGTATATTCTCAATATAAATCTCTCATTTCATCTTAGAAATCGTAGGCACTACACAACGAATCTCTCTTTATAGGGATCATTTGACACTCTTAAAGCTGTCATGATATTTAACATCCATATAATCCACATAAATATATGATTATATGGTCTATGTGTATTAAGAGCATGCTGATTTCCACATTGTAGACACTCAAAATGAGGTTGATGAGGAAAAATTATCTCCAAAATATAAATTCACTATTTAGAACACTGTCTATAACAACCAGGTCAACCTTAAAATGTGAAAAAATAATTAACCACTAACTCTCAGTATTTCTAAATATGACTTTAATGCGTTTTAGCCTAAAATAATATTTTTTTTATTTACCAGATATAACAAGGATATCATCTCAAATTTCAATAAGAAAGTATATTTCACATGACATAAATACATCCCTATAATGAAAAATGCACGTCAGTGTATATATATATCCCTATGTGCCTATTATGATTCATGACTACTTATCTCATTATGTAGTGGGCCTAAATTTTAAACATTAAAAATAAATAACATCTTGAAACAATAACATGGAACATGATATCAATCTCTCTGAGAGGAATATCCTCAACTGAAATGATAAAAAATAATAAAAATGTCAATCCACCCATCAACAATCATATTTTCCCAATACAAGTTTTTGCTACTACAAAGATAAATATCATTATCATTTATCATCACATTAATGTATCCATCATACAATTTTTTAATTTAAATGAAACAAAAATGAAACCCCCCCCCCCTTATTTGATGCCACTTTGTAATGTCCCCCAATTTGGATGTCTCTAATGTGGCTAAAATTGGATTCTTACGAGACCACATGTGTGCCTACCCATATTCTAGTGTCAACCAAAAAGAAGTGGTAGTGTGATATGTATTGTTTAGATAATAGTCTCTTATTTGTATAGTTACAAAACATTATAATTAAGAAATAAAAAAAATTAATATATTTAAAAGTGTTGAAATAATGGAAATATTCTGATTCAACGGAAAACCAAAAATAATGTCAATAGAATAATATAATACATAATAAAGAAATAATGAAATGATATTAGGGAATGTAAAAACAATTCATGAATATATGAGAATAAAAGTCTCGATGACACAAAATATCTCTACCTCAAGTCCCATATCAGTCCCATCACCAACCTTCAGCCATCCAACAAGAATCAATCAACAACATGGTCCTTTTCCATTATCAAATCCTATATCTACTATATTCTGTAATATCTCTCAGAATATCACACAAACATTACATCCATAACTATATTAACATGGTAAAAAATTATATATATATATATTCTATGTTAGAATATCCCTGAGGCTTTATCCAAACCATGCCAACCATAACCATATAAACATGGTAGACCAAAATATTGATTGGTTCTATGCCAAAATAAATTTGAACATATATCACAACCATGAAAACTATAACCATGAAAATATTCTAAAACATAATGTTATATAAATAGTAGAAATCACACAAATCTAGGTAAAAATCCACTATATATTAAATTAATCAGTTAGTCATGGCTGATCTCGGTATATAAGCATTTAAACATTTATCCATGTTCAAGCCCACATATAATCATTTTTTCATTTATCAGGTCAAATATCTATATATTAAAATTTCACCATGTGTCACTAGTTATAGTCTATTATATAATCATTTTATCATTTAGCATGTCCATGCTTAGTATATAATCATTTCAATATGTATCACTAGGCATAGCCCGCTATATAATCATTTCATATTGTCAATTTGGCCAATCCCCATATAAGAAATAAATCATTTATCATAAGACATGTCATAAAAATAATGATATCAATATTTTACATCCTATGTGTTTAATTATTAATATTATCATGATTCATTGAATAACACATTTCAATTATCATTTATAAATAACTAATACAATTCCAGTTATCTCAAAAATTATGTTGTACCAACGTTAGTATATATCAAGAAAACACCCAATGACAATGTCATGATAAATTCACATTAATCCATTAATAAATTCATATATAATATAGAGATAACTCTCATAAATGGTATCCATAAATGAGGTCAATAAAAAAATGGATCTAATGGGACTACAATTAATGATCTTAATCATTATTTTATTTATATTTATATTCACGTTATGTTAGCTCAATAAAAATATCGGATATAATTGGGAATTATCAAAACACATGGTTTTGGTGTACATCGCCTAACCATAAATTCTGATTAGAAAATTGTTCCTAAGGAAATCAACTATGAGGGAGAAGTTGAGGTTGTTTTCATTAAAGTTCATAGATCAAATTCGATAGAGATCAAAACCAACATCAGTCATTGTTAAGTGATTACATCCTAATTGTTAATGATTAAACGGGAGAGGAAGGAAAATTGAATCAAAACCACTTACATGAGATTGAATGCACTAAAATGACATTTGGAATCATGGTAGGCACTACAAAATAACCTGGAAGCTACCCTAGGGTTGAGATTAGTAATTCTCTTACGGCATCAAAAAAAATTAACTGCATGACACACATTAAAACTGGTGGCTAATGAATTACATGATGTGAAATATAGTAAGAGGTCGTGTATTCATTTTTATTTTGATACACAAAAATACTAATCACTATGGATGAATAATAATGTCAAATAATCATTAAATTATGTTTAATACATTTACATGGGGTTAAAATGTTATTATGTTGTGTTTCAATAAATTTTCCTTAAAAAGTAACTCGAACCCTTTTGATGATTCTCAACTTACATATATTTCATGGTAAAAATCAACCCCTTCATTCCCATATTACATTAATTCAAAAAAACATATATTTCCAGCCATTAATTAATTTTCCAAAATATGTATTTTATTATCTGACCAAGACTCACTTCATGGCTAAAATGATAAACTCATATATGGATGTACCGGAAAAAATACTGGATCTTATTTGAAGTCTTCCACCTCTATGAAGTGATGTTATTCAATTTTTGTCACCACATAACATGGATCGTATATATAAGTATATTTAAAGCGGTGATTTAATATTTATGGATTATAATCATTATGGAAAAATAACATAATAATTTCCTTTTTTAAATATTTATTTTTTATAAATTGAAATGTTGCTCTATATATAAGGAATACAGTCAACATTATTGTAACATAGTTATTTTTTCATATCCATATTTATTTGTTTTATTTAAATGTATAATTTATACATAAAAATTTTAATTATGAAATATTTCGTTTTCTATATAATATAGAATAATGTCTACTTTGACCTTAGTCAAGACACTGAAGTTATTTATGATATATGAGTTGAATAAAATTAAAATTATCCATGTGAATTTAATTGATTAATTAATTTTATATAACATGGTAATAAATAATATTATGACATAAGGAACCCATAATGGTTTTACAATAATGTATAAAATTTTGTTATAATTATTATTCAAGATGATGATAATGTATTTTACTTGTCAGACTCATGGTAATGGACCTTCTTTTAGAAATAACCGTTTAATATTTTCCATTAAACCATATTCATATACTATATCAATATTTTAAAAAGTAAAACTATAGATGGATTTTAATATTTTCGTGTGATTTTTCAATGTATTTTTTTTTGAATTTTTGAATTTTATATTAATGTAATATTTTCATTTTCTCATTAATGTATATTTTTATTTTATAATAAATAGTATGTATGAATAATTTTCACTATATATAAAACATTAATATATTTCTTCTAAATAATGAATAATATTTTCTATGAATATTCATTTATAACATAAAAATGTTTTTATTGGGGATAATGTATTTATTTTTATTTTTTATATCTTTCGAATAAGTAATCTCAACATGGAAAATGGTATTTTCCACAAACATATTTTATGATTATAATAATGAAATGGAAGAAATAATGTCATATGGTTCTTATGAATTGTGAGGATGATGGTAAACTCCATTATAAACTAGAGCCATGTGGTTATGTTAATTACCAATGATGGGTCGTTCCATGATAATGCAATGCTGGTTAGGCATATGATATTCATACAATGAATTTTATATGTATGTAGACATTTTGTGTATTCCATATCAATGTTTGATTTAATGATTGATATAAAAACGAATCCCAAATAACCAATAGGTGTTATCAATTAATTATACATTATTTATTGATTGTAATCATATTATTTTATAGGGTATGATAATGAACATTTTATGAAATGAGAGCATATAATACTTTTAATTGGTGAAAATTTTACCCATGTGAAAATTTATTATGAGTGGTCTTGTTTTCATAGAATCCTTTAATTGTTTTATTTTTTTCTTAATATATTTCTTATGAAATTTTTTTATAAATTATTTTTGATGTTAAAGTGAATTAATGGGAATTGAAATGTTTATTTTTTTAAAACGGTTATATTTAAAATGTTTATTTTTATATGTATTACAGACATAAATATCTCATTCATTCCTTTTTTCTCCTTTATTGAATTTTTTCTTCACATCCCATGTTTAAAAATGTTGTTACTAGGTTTTCTCGATGGATAGTGGAATGATATAATTCATGAATAATGACATGAATATGTTTCATGAAAAAACAATTATTTTAAAATATTTATATTGTTAAAATTTGGATATTGAAAATAATTATGCACTTTGTAAATATATGTATTTTTATCTGAGGGTTATGACCACATTCATTAAGTCAATAAACCAAAAACATCATTGTGAAGAAAAATAACATAATTCTAGTCTAAAAATAGTATATTATATAATTTTTTTGATCATGTACTTATATTCGGTATCAGATAATAGTTCTGAAAAAAATTCATATTTTAATGTTTTGATATGAAGTTGTATTAAAAGTTATGGATTCAATGATGGTATTATAAGATCAATGTAGATTATTTGATAAAATTATCAAAATCCCCTTTTGGGTATTAAATTTATATATTTTAAGGTGATTAATGTTATTTTTATATATTTGTTCTATAAGGGTAATCCAATTTGGTATAAAATATTTTACGGATAATGTGTCATTGATTTTTTAATGGAATGAAATTAAAAAAAAACTAATTTCAATTTAATATCAAGTAATTAATTCCTTGTTTTAATGATGTTCTTTTACAATGATTAATTAGATCTCAGTAAGATGAATGTTAATGGATCTCACAAAACATTATTATCCCTACTAGAGGATTTGATCAACACTATCATTGAAACATATTGTAAAAAAAATTTACAAAATGTATTTTTACATCCAGGTAGAAAATTCACAAATATTTTATTTATACAATACATTATAATTTCTAGAAAAATTATATTGATCAAGGATTAACTTTTTATATAATTTCAAAATCTCATTTTATATAACACATTTTACCAATGAAATACCTATACAAACTTCACTATTTGTTTTTTTTTTGTAAAATAGAATTCATGATAGAAGATAAAAGAGATATAATTAGTTCAAACTGAAGTCTAGGTTTTAGGTATTAATTCTTTTCTTACCCTTTAGGTGTGAAATATTTTCTGGGTTGATACAGAAGAATCATATGGATATATTTCATATCATTTATTTATAGGAATAAATTATTAATGAATTATAGAACAAAGCATGGATAAATGTTTAATAATGAATTTGATTAAAGGATTCTTTATAACTGTTAATATGATATATTATAAATTAATGTGATTCATGAATCATTAAGTGATATTACATATTAATTTTTTATTTAAAAATTTGGAAACATATGTTAAATGGATTTGATACATCATAATAGTGGTGTAGTGAAAAAATAAAAAAAATTAGTGACATTTATTTATTGTTGATAATTGATTGAGGTATCTAAACATTATTTTTAATATTAAAAAATATTAATCATTTTTTGATGGAAAAATATTAAAGACACATATAACATTAATGATTAATATTACCTTTGATTTTGAGGTAAATTTTATTTTCATTGGGGTTAAAGATAAAATTTTAGTGATAAAAATTGTTGTTACAACACTCTTTAGTGTTGAATATTTTAATATTTTTTTAGGATTCTTAACAAGTTTTTTGGAACACTTGATTTATCATAGATATAACCAAGATATTAAAATGTACGCTTGTGATTATCTGGTTAATGTTATTGAAAAATAATATTTCTATTTTCTCAATTATATATGATTAATTTAACATATTCATATGGTAATTTATTCTAGAAATAAAGGTTGTGTTACTATTAGAAGAATATATGATGTTAATGAGGATGTTAGAAATTTAGTTTATTTTTCTAAATTGTTATCATATAATAGAGATTATGTTATTATGGAAATTATATCTTTGAATTTAGTAATTAAGAGTGATTTATTTTATTTGGGGATAAATGTTAAAATTTTCATGGATGTCACTATAATCAAATACATCTAATTTACAGTTTACAAAATAGAATGGTTTTTTTAATTTTAATGATAGTTTTTATCAAATAATCAAATTTTAATTTTTTTATTAATGTGGGATTTTGAATATTAATGTAGTATTTGTTTATTTGAAGAATTATTAATATTGGGAATCATCTCATCAAATTATAACCATTTTTGTATGGATAATTTCATTTTTAAGGATGATTTTATTGTCTTCATATTGGGGGATTATGTGCTCTATTATATGTTGATTCTAAAGCCATATGAATAATACTTACAACTTAAATGCTCCTCGTTTGGAAAAAAAGATTATATTGTGGTGGGAGTTGAATAAAAGATTAAATTTTAATTTTTAAATAATAATACATTAATATGATCGTCTTCTAAATAGAAAAAGAATTCTTTAACATTGGAAAATGTATTTTGAAACAAAAAAATGTATACACTTTCTTATCATACTGATAAATCAATTTCCTTTTTACCTATCACTGATTTCTGGTGTTGAGATGGTTATTATTCTCATGACCATGTTCTCAATACCAATCTTTAATTCTATAGGGATTAGTTTTCTATTCCATATCATTATTTTCACATCACAATAATGTTTTCCTATATGGGAACCAAGTATTTCTCTTCCTGTTGATATTTGTAATTACCTTATATATCATTTCATTTGGATGTTTTAATAAACCTATGAATAATGATGGATTTCATGATTTTTATTTCGAAAATAAAAATACCTATTTTTACCCTATGTTAAAAATATGTGGATTTAATTTATTTAAGGTGGATTGTTTAATGCCCCAAAATTTTAATAGGAAATACAATGTCTTATTACAAATAAGTAATGCAACAACGATAATGAAAAAAACAAAATATTATTATTTAAAGGTGACTTTAATAACAAATATATTAAATAGATAGACATAAATACGAATAAAAATAATAATAAAAGAGATATAATGTTACTACTCAATGTAAATGTTCTTATAAATCCATATAAATAATCTCTTACTTTTTAGTAATGTCATTTTATTTTTTAAAAAATATTTTTTTCCAAAAGCTTTTTATTTCTTTTTTAATTTATGTATATTTTTATTAATTTATCAAAATTATTGACAATTACTCTAAAATAAGGGGTATAATTTTGGAATTTGGAATTTGAATGTTATACAAGGATGATTGTTTTAAAAATTTTAGAAAATATTTATTTTCAATGTATATGGGGAAATATTTGTTTTTATTAAAACCCATATTTATGTTAAAGAATTTACGACATAATATATTATTTATGATTATTTGAAAAATTTACATAGATCATTTTTTTTAATTAATATTTTTAAAAGGATTTTATACATTAATTTATCATAAAAATTTTATATTAAATAAGCTAATTTCTGTAAAAAATAATTCATTATGTTTTTCCAATTTGATATTAATTTAAATTATTTCACATATGGGCTATAAATTAATAAAAATATATTTCAAATATGAAATAATCAGGGTCTATATTTGTTAAATAAGACCTTTTTATTTTTATAAAATGTGAATAAGATGATATGTAGTTTTTGTTACACATTCTTGGGAAAATCAAGAAATTAAAGGTATAAAATGATATGATGTGGAGTATAAAATATACCAAACCACTTCCCTAATTTTATTTGATGATAATATGTCCTCTGGGATAATGAATAGGTTTTATATATGATCTTTTTACAATTTCTATATAATTATAATGCACCAATAATTTTTGAAATCTATAAAATATTTATCATGTTTTTATCTAAAAGATATATTCAATTATAAATTTTTTTAACAATAATTTTTTAATTAATAATGTAATTTTTTAAGGAAAAGTTACTTTAAATTACTTCACAATATTAATGTAGTAATTATTGAATTAATGAAAATATATAATAAATGTGTTAAATATTATCAGAATTATTATTATATGAGAAAATTTATGTGATAGAACAAAAATTATAGAATATCATGAATATTTTTTTGATTTTTTATTATAGTTGGTTTAAAACAAAACTATTTTTCTGATATTACTAAAGAAAATGTTTAAATAGATATGTATATTTACATTATGGATATTTTATAGTAAATAAAATTTTATTTAATCATTTAAAAATCCATGGAAATATTATATTCATCCAAGTGATTAAGATATAGTTTATAATATCATAAATTTTCAACTTATGGTCTAATTTTTCATTAATAGTAACTACAATGCCCCTCAATGAGTGAAAAACAATACTTCCATGATATATTGAAAAAAAGTTACCATGTGGTTTAATAATGAATACAATGAAAAAACAGTCAAAACATATAAATCTTTTTTAACACATAGTAATACTATACATGTAATTAATTAGGATAGATCCATTTTCAAATTAATATCAATTTATAATTATTTAAGGTTTTTTCTAATTCCATGAATTCCCCTCCATCGTTTTTAAATGTTTACACATTATTCTAAATTATTCACACATTAAAACCATTTTTCCATGATGATCTCTATCTATGTATCTTATTATAATACCTCTGATAATTATATATTCCTTATGAAAAAACACATACCATAGTATTCATTTGGTATTAAAAAATGATGTTGTCTGAAGAAGAGGTATTGTTTTTAGTCGAGCGTTTCTATTTTATTTATTCTTACACCTCCTACAAATAGTCCATATATTTGAAATTATATTAAAATTGGTATCATAAATATACAGATGTGGTGATATGTTATGAAAAACCTTATATCAATATCCACATCAATCACATGGTAGATAATACCATCATTTATGTGTAGAGTGGGCTATTACCTCATGAACTAACGTAATTTTTTCCAATCAACATCAATAATATATAGATTATAATTTTTTACATATTGTTTTCATATTATAATAAATAATTTTATATAATTATTAAATAATAATATATCATTTATCTTTAGCATTCTATTCACTAAAAAACTATAATGGAATTTGTGCTTACGTGTATACCACTTCTTAAATATAGTGATGGGATTAGTTATTCATCACTACATTACATAGAAAATATATGTATGTATATTTCAATGACTAATTTGAAATTTATTTTATTAACATCAATCTATAGAAATAAAATAATATTTACCTTTGTTACACAATCGCCGTTCAATATGAAAATGTTATTCATTCGTATATAAGGTCTACCATCTTTATGATTGTAATGTAGTTCATTTTAATAAAAAAAATATAATGGCTGAATTTTGAAATATCGTTGATGTATAACAAATATATTTTCATCATGGTTATTATTATAGATATGATGTAATAAGGACCTATTTAACTATATCCATCCAACCGATGTAATTTTTGATAAATGAGTCAAATAGCTTCAAAATGACTATCATGAATTAAATTGATTGAGAGTGTGTATATTACAAGTTATTAAATGAAATAATGGGATAATGAATATTAAATGGTTATTGATGAAGTATAAAATTAACATGAGTGGTTTATTCATGAATATAATTAATAAATGAGATGAGTTGGGCTTGATGTAATGGAAATTATTTTATAATAATCATTTCATGGTTAAAATAAAACACTATTTTCACCCATATTAATATGTTAAATTTTTTTATTTATTTTAGTATATTATTATTATTATATAATTAAATTTTTACCCATGTTTTCATTTATACACAATTTATTTACAGGAATATATGTGTTGTTTCCCGAATGAAGTCCACTATGGATTTTGTGAAAATAGTATGAATTAAATTTTTTAATTGATTATACCGAATAGATAGATTTTACCATTAATATGAATAATATTTCCACTGAATATTACATTATATTATATATTTTTATTTCCAATGATAATTTCATAAATTTTAATTACATTGTTTTTTTATAGTTGCAAAATTATGTTGGTTGTAAAGACCCATGTTTTTGGAGTAGGTTGAAATCCTCCACAAGTATAAATTTTTTAGATTAGTGAGTATTACACATTTTTTTTATCTTTAGAAACAAATTACTAGAGTTTTCTTGAACCTAATAGTTTTTTAGAGAGTTTTTAATTCTAGTAAACACTCTCGTGGGTCATAATGTATTTATGGTGTGTCAACAGTCGAAAAAAAGTCTTGGTGTGTAGTTTGCTGTGAAAATTTTAGATTAATAATGCAGTCTACCAGTAGAACATCGGAGTCCCCCCAGTGGTAATAGATACAATTTTACAAACTTTGATTGTGGTGGTTCCTATTATTATAAGGAATTTATCGGTTTTTAAAAGACTGATTGATCTTTCATGTGCAAGATATTAAAAAATAATACACATTTTATTATGTTTAGTTCCACTTTGGTGATAGGAGTCAATGGGCTATGCATAGATTGGAAAAATATATTGGAAAACTACATGAGGTATCATGCCTATAATGTGTGCTTCATAGGATTTTATCACATTTATACAAACGATGCACTTCACAACGAAGGATAAATTACAAAAATTTCATTCCCTTCTATTTAGGTTTACTCTCTTAATTATCCTACACTTCACACAAAACAAAACAGAGCTCCTAATATTCATCTCCTTCATCTTCTTTGAGTGTTATATTTCATCAAATCTAAAATTCTTCCTGTATTAGTGTCTATATATTCATGTCTGCAATTCCTCCCATACAAAATCCTCTTGTATTATTTTATCCCTCCAAACCGAATGCTAATTTCATGTGAGCTCTTTTCCCATATTATTTGGGATTTCATATAAAGAACCATTTTTATCAATGATTATAATTTTTAAGAAAATATTATATAATAAAGATTCTACATTTATGAGGAAGGTGGTAGCTAATGTTCCCCATTAATTTGAGGTTATTTTAGGTGGACCACTCTGGTTCATAGATTCCTTCATTATTTCTTTCATATGATTGTTTTGACCATCATTGTTCTTGGTGTTTCATATAATAGAAATACACATGGATGGTGATGGACCAACATTTGATGGTTTTATGATTGTTGGTTGGGGTTTGAAACTCTCACATTAAATGAATCCTTTAGGAAACCATATTTGGAGGGAGTATTTCACTATTCTTTAGGACAATGGTTGTTTCACTGAAAGGGGTTATTTTTTGAGGATAGAAACTATTATTCCCCATAAAGTGGAGATACAATCTGAAAATGTGTTTTCTATGATCATGTCCATGGGGATAGGTACATGCTAGGATCAACCTATTGGATTCCAATAATATGCTTTATAAATTTTTTTTTGTGGATTAGAAAGTAGATTTCATGTCTCTTCTATAGGAGTTGCTACGGGCTCTATAGATTCTTACTCATTAAGGGACTACGTGAGATTTCTGATAAGGTATCTTGCCTTTTAAATTATATATATTTAACTATATTGAATGTTTTTGGCCAAATGTATAATTGATGGATGTGGAATATATGAATTAGATCAAGAAGGTGAATACTTACTTATGACAATTAAGAATACATAATAATGTAATTTATATAGTTTTCATGTGTTGATTTAATTATATTCATGTACACCTGAATTTTCATAGATGTATGTATGGATCATAGTGGTGGTGGCATATTGGAATTCATTATCACCCCCTACATGGTATTAATTGGAATTTTGTATAACTTATTATTTTGGGATTACGTATGTTTTTTGGCTTAAGAGATAGTCCTTACTGATCATGTTGGGATATTTAATATGGGACAGATGGAAATAGATATTGTACATTTTTTTATTAACTAGAATGTACTTTTGTTATAAATTATTATTATATGTATTTGATGAGGTCTTCCAAAAAACACTTTTCTTTTTTTCTTTTTTGTAAATAAAATGAATTGATATGAATTCTTAGCTATAAGATTTTTTTTATTCTATAAATAGTAAGATTTATTTTGTTTATTATTAATTATGTTGATTGTTTGTGCTTCTATTATTAAGGATTTTTTCTTCCATTGAGTTATGGTATAATATTTCAATCTCTTATATTTATATATAAAACTATTACTATCACCACCTAAGGGTTTAGTCCCCCCAATATCTCATATATTTAACCTTTATATTTTTTGATAAAATTTTGTATATGGGTAGGTGCACTTAAGTCATAGTGGTCAACCATCCTTGAGCACAATTATAGTGGAAAAGGGTCACGTGATAAAAAATTCTTCAAAGTTTTTTCTTTTACCTATTTTGGGTTTTAAAATTAATCTTATGTTAGAACACATATTAGGTTAAAGTCGTAACTAGGTTTAGATCTTCTCTTTGGGAATCTATAAACCCATTCACTAGGGAATGAAAATGATTTTAGGGTAGGGAAGTTTAGTTTCTGTGGCGCTATTTTAGAGTGGATTTTCAATCCACCACAAGTATATTATTAGGGTTTGATGTTATCATTTATGATATGCTACCCTTGGACTGGTCTAGAAATGGATGACTTTAGACCCTTGGATTTTTATGGAATGAGAGGTTTTGTTATGTATCTTGATAGGATACTGGGATCATATAATAAATTATTATTTTTTATTTTTATTGAGATACTGGATTGCATTATTTGGGATTGGGTTGTTTAATGTGTCAAAAATCGAATCTACTGTTTCTTTCCTTCTTTTAGTGAATTAAGCTGCATTATACTCATCCAACACAGGCTTGAGGTTCCATTGAAACTTGTGTCTAATGCTATGTTCTATGTGATATATATGTTTGGGACTAAATCTAATATGAGTAAGAATAAATTATTATTGGGAGGATTTTTGTGAAATAAATATGTTAAACTTTTTTTTTCAAGTGAGGTTCTTTCGTACCATTCTACATAGAAACCTCATATGATATATGATGCATAGCCAAGTTATGGATATGTGAGGTTCCATGCAGCTTGATGATACATAATTATTGACTATGATATAGGGAGTAAGTGGCCCATGATGCTAGGTTTCATGTTATACCAAACTGTAATATGGGTAGGTATGGGTCTATGATTATGGATGTCGTGATATAGGGTATTGTAACATAGTGTAAGTCATGTTTTGTTTCACATACTGTTATATTATAATTTATATGAAATATTTATTTATATTTTTATGGATATATCACTATGATATTGGTATTCACAAAAAGTAATCAATGATAGATTCAGTGCATCATCAAAATGGAGAAGAGTTTTGCCTCATTATTGTGAATGGGATGAGGCCCCTGACGGTTGGCATGAGGAAATATGAGGTTGGACTGATCATGATCTATATATATATGATAGGGTAGAGGTAGGATACCTAAAATATATGGAATCATTGGGACATTCATTGATGGAAAACTTATGGAAAAATTAGTTTATACCCCTTATGGAATCGATAGGGGAGCCCAGGGCATTGAGTCGTATATAGAATATCTGACACGTGTGTTCCATTCACATCACTGAAAATTATTTCAATGTGAGGGTGGACTAAAGGAATCAATGAACTAGATCGATCCATTCCAAAACATCATTGAAATTTTTGGTACTCCCACATACTGAAGGTTGAAACTGAAAATGTAAATTTTAAGGGGACCAGAAAGCTCAAGAGGGTAGTACATTTATATTACTGAATCTATGAGAGACTATATTGGAAGGAATATGTGGCCATGTTCTTTGAACACCTCTTCCCAGATATGAATAGGGAGTGACGTATTGTTAGTTCTTCATCCTATAATAGGGATACATGTCTATCAAGGAATATGTATCTAATTTCATTTATTTGTCATAATTTTCATCCTATATAGTGGTCGACAACACCTCATGTGTGGGGATTTTAAGGATTCTTTATGGAATACCATCATGGTGAAGGTAAAAATATTCATGTTAACCTCATTCATAGAGGGGTGAATCATGAACTGAAAACCAAGGAAATTTGGCGGACCGATCTTAATTGATCCCAGTGATGACATCATGTGATTACATTGGTGATGTTTTGAATATCTAGTAGTTGGGTTGTATAGAGTCCCAACCGGGATGTATGACTAAGGATTAATGAAATCCACTATGGGGTAGGTCATTGATATAGTTATTATACTTATATAAGATGATATATATGAGGATACAATGTGATATGGCATCGATATTGTTCTAATAATGTGGAATGATCTGGAATCTCAATAGATTTTAGTGGATACCTTCTTGGAGATCTAGGATCCTAGGATTGGGGCATACATAGAGATCTGAGGTCTTTCCAGGAGTGGTACCATGAGAGAGTATATTTGATTGAGGTGCATGTGGAGATCATGGAAAATATACTATGGCTTAGATATGTGGTCAGCGGTCAGTAGTTGCTGAAGATTTTTTGAAGGGATAATATTACATTTTCTGGATTTAGGCCACGAGTTAATGAAGCTGGGATACTCAGAAGAACCCAATGGGTAGAGTATTAAAAATTATTTCATCACTAGAGAGACATATAATTATCTGCACTAATGATCTCATCCTGGTACGATCTATGGAAAGAATGATTTTTAATGAGACAATATGCATAATTTTTTTTACCTCATTCAGATATGATGCGCAGAAATCTTTTACAAGATGTATGTTTCAATTGCTCAAATGATCTAAAGTCGAAGGCCTCATGACCATCCATAGAAGCATCATGAATCTATACATGTTCCATATGTTGGAATATCAGTGCTAGTGTGGAAATCCAATTACTATATTAACGAAATGAAGATCACCATGATCCACCATCTTCGATATGAGATGAATGATATGGAAACATATTGTGATTGATAGGATCTCACTCTAGGAGTTAGGTGGAGATAGATGATTTAACAACCAATGGATAAATTTTAATTATGAGGAGGTCGACCCTCCACTTATATAGTGAAATCATATAATATATGTATTGGGTTCCCAACCTCGGTGTAATAAATATCCTCTATATAAATATTATAAATAATTATTCACGACAAAATTAATATTTTCATCAATATTATTTATATTTTATCACTAAATGTAAAATATATTAAATATATTATGTGATAATATTAGGCCATTAACATGACTCACATATACTTATAATATTAAACAAACCCGATATATTTCATTAATATCTGTACCATTACAATTTATATTCATATTTACATAAGCACTTGTAATTACATGTAATATATAAATTCAACCAAATTATTGATTACATGAATAATAATAAATTTATTTATCTATTGGTGATCCATAGAACATAGTAAATACATAGACCCCTTTGTGGGACCCACCAAGTCCAACAAACTTATTCAATATAAAACAGAGGATTCTCAAGGTTCTATTGTGTGTGACCCTCTAGGAACATGTCATAATATCATTGAATAATATTCACAGACCAAGAGCAGGGTCTAGAAACCCATCATGGGTCCTATGAGATAAGTAAAAGTCAACGAAATGAAAACCATTCTTCAAAAAGGTCTTTGTAATATAATCCAATTGTCCATGATATCTCATAAAGCACAATGCACACTTGTGTCATCATCGTTTTCGTTCTTTGTTAGTTGTTAAACATTCTAGATAGACATGCCTTTTACTACCATGGCCATGGAATTTACGAAGGTATCATCACCATAATAAACCTAGTCTAAGATAGCTCTTCCCCAACTAAGCAGTGACAAATACTATCATGATCATTCAATCGATTTCATGTCACCAATAACATACCCAACACAAACTACCACACCATGACTTCATTACCATGGTTTTCAACATGCATTAAAGTACACAATATAATGAAATACATTGATAATGATATCATGTTAGGATACCATTAAACTTGTATGTAGATAGGAACAACATATGATTGATGAAACATGTGGTGTCCCTATATGTGAGTCTATCCTCAAGATCTCAGATACTATATATCATCATGTGCAGCTATTGTGAGATGAATTCAAAGTACTGATAGCAGAACATCATCGGTGTCATGTTAGAATGATGTAAATTTACCAAAATACATTTCCTTAAGATTACGTACATCGTATCTCTATGTTCTCATTATAGTATGGGATATTCTGTAACCATTTGACATGACTTCAAATCTAATGAAATTAAACTAATCTTATAGGATGCGGAAGTATCTACAACATTATTGAATGAAAAATAAAATTCATATATATATAACATGTACATGATTTCTTAATCAATGTTCAACACATGTTGGATATAGGGAACCCACAATGAACACTACCAATTTAACTTTATCCAACTGAAAACAACTCTTAATCCTCTAGCTCTCACATGAGAATCATGATTTTGATAATATATGGATTTATTCGTGCGGTCTTCCACAATATCCACAATAGATACTCTACTAACAATGAATTCATCATTCTGAATAAAATAACTAAAGAGATAAATCTTCCAATGTATATGCTTTGTCTACTAGTGAGACCTAAGATCCTTGGAATGCACCACTATAACATTATTTTTACATCAACTCGAACAGGGCCTACAATTCTAGGAAATATGACAATGTTTGAGAGGATGCTTGTCACACCCCGACCGCGGATGTCTGTAATTGTTCTCTTTTCTTGATCCCGATTTAGATTTTTCACAGATTATTTGCGTTGGCGGTTTCGCGCCGGTGCGCGGTCACTGCATCGTTAGCGGTGACCGTGCGTTCAGCCCGGGTGACCGTGTGTTCACACGGCATGTTTAAATATTATAATTTTTATGTTGATATTTTATTATTAACGCTATTTAAGTTGTGTTATTAATATAATAGTTAATTTTATTTTATATATGTTTATGTATGTTTTATATATATATATATGTATAATAATGTATATATACATATAGTTCTATATATGTTTATGTATATATCTTTATATGCATAAATGTATATATATGTATTATGTTTAAATTATTTTATTATTTGATCAAAATAATTATTATTAGAATTAACTAATGTATTATTATTATTATTACAAGTTGTATTATTATTATTATAAGTTTTATCATTATTATCATTAATATTATAAAGTTTCATTATTTTTATTATAAGGTTTTTATATCATTATTACTATAATGTCTTATTATTGTTATTAATATATTAAGGTTTTATGATTATTATTATACATATGATTATTATTCTTATAATGTTACTAATATTATTATTAATAATATTATCATTATTTTTATCACATATATATATATATATAAACCTAATCAAAACCCTAATCCACCCTACCCCTAACCTATCGCCGCAACACCCTCCTCTCCCCTCTCTCTCCTTCCCCGTTTCCTTTCCCCTGCTCCTTCACCGCTCGCCGCCCATGCCCGACCTCACCACCGGCGTTTTTTTTTTGTTTTCCAGCTCCGCATACCCCAGCGCGATCCCCCTCCCTCAGCCTGTCCCGGCCTTCCCTGTGCAACCTGAACCCCCGCTGTCCCGGCCATCCCTGCGCAACCTGCACCCCTGCGTCCCGGCTTCTCTGCGCAACCCGCACCCCACCGTTCCGGCAGCTCCCCTCCAGCCGCCGTCCCGGCCTGCCGACCTCGTCCGGTGACCCTCCTCCACCGGCGTCCCGGCCCCTTCGCCCACCACCGCGCCTGCCCCCGTCCCAGCTTCCCGCCTCACCCCGGCCACGCCGTCCGGCCGCCTCCGGCGACTCCACCCCCGACCGGCTTGCCCTCGCGCGACCGCGCCGTGCCCAGCGGCCGTCTCTGCTGCTCCCCGTCCCGAATGCCGCTCCCGCACCACACCCCCTCCGGCACCGCCCTCCCTGCTCCCTCTCCCTGTCCCGAGGCCGCACCCAGTCGCCGCCCCGGGCGCTCCTCTCCCCTGCTCGTCGTCCCGACTCGCCCAGCCCTCCGCGCGACCCCCCTGGCCTCCGCCTTCCCGTTCGGCCTTGCCACCCTCGGCCAGCGCCGACCTCCTCCCGTCCCGGCCCTGCTCCCGCCGGCCTCCTTTCATTTCGGCCTCGCCCGCTGCTCCGCAAAACCCTCCCCCGTACAGTAAGTTCTGTTTTTTTTTATTTTTATTTTTATGTTAATCTTATGTTTATAAAACATTTATTATTTTTATCATATTAATAATATTATTATTATTCTATTATTTTCATGTCATCATTATTTTTTTATAATTTATATTATTATTAACATTATTGTTATTATTGATATATTATTATTATGCTAATTATATTATTATTGTTATTATTAATAATAATAATAAAATTATTATTATTATTATTACTATTATTATTATAATTATTATCATATTATTATTATTATCATTATTAAAATTATTATTATGTTATTATTATTAATATCATATTATTATTATTATTATTATTATTTATTAATTGATTAATTAATTAATTATCTATTTATTTGTTTGTTCATTTAAGCATTTGTTAATTAATCAATTATTTAGTTATTTACTTATTTGTTTATTAATTAATTGTTTAATAAATTATTTATTTATTTATTTATTTGTTCATTTAGGTACTTGTTAAATTAATAAGTTATTTAATTATTTACTTATTCATTCTTTCTTTCATTTATTAATTTATCTATTTAATTATTTGTTTAATTATTTATTTATTAATTCAATTATGTATTATTTTAGTTATTTATCTATTTGCTCATTTTTTTGTTTATTATTTTGTTCTTTTGATTATTTATTTATTATTGTAATTATTGCTTATTGTTTACTTACCTTTCTCTTTATTCAATATCGGTGTTTTTATTTATTTTGGATTATTCCTTTTTCTATTGCGGGTTGAGTAACATGTACCTTTTCACTGTTCAGCGTACGCAGTTAGTCCGAAGGGATTCGTTCTGCTTTCTGCTGGGTTTCCGTCGCGTCCGCTCTATGTTTGAGGTAGGCGAATTCAACTGTTTCCTTTCCGAGGTACTCTGCTGATGCTTGAATTGTTTTAAATAAATTTTATTCCATGATTCGCGTGGTTATGATATCCTTGCATGACTTATTTTGGTGTTTTAAAAATCTATAGTTTTTATTCGAAAGTTAAGTTTGAAGCAAATATATTTTATGCCAAGGTAGTTGTGTACTAGATATTGTTCTGCACTTTTTATTTTTTATATAGTGCACCTGCTTAGGCGTTGCCAGCTAACGTGGAACTAAATGCTTATGTTCTCTTATTTTATCATTGGTTGTCTTGAGCGGTGTTTTCTTTTTTTGTAAAGAAAGAATCATTCTTGGATCTTATTATCCTATGCTGGTTAGTTTTATGAAATTTAGTATCATTTGGAAGTGTTGTCGTGCCCCTTTGCAGGTTTGACGCACCATTGGATGTTGACACATCCATGGGTGCACCAGGTGCACACATGGATGTGCCCTCAAATGAAGATGGTGTTTGAAATTGTTACCATTTAATTTTTATTTGTTTTTATTTTCTCGAAATCTCGACTTTTCTAAATGGTTCTTGGTTTCAAAATGTTTTCGCCTCTTTTGAGAAACATCGAACTTGTTTAAAAAGAAATCTACGAAGATATGCCCGTTTGGCCCATTACATAATACAAAAACAGTTCCTAGAGTTATTTAAAATGATACTGTGAAATATTCGTGTAAAGCTGTTTGTTTTTGTAAAACCAAGTGCTCGCTTGACAACTCCAGGTATTTTATAAAATAGTTTTGATAATCAAATGACGTGAAGGACCGGTTGGCACTTTATTTATTGTGAAGTGATTGTACATATATATATGTGTGTGTACTTGTGAGGGAATCTCTACAGGGGGACTTCCCTTCGAGGGTTGTCGTGTATCGATGTCCGTGTAAGGGGTTGGCTAGTGCGGTGAGATGAGTAACACGTGTGTGGGCCTCCCACTTACACAGTGTTGCTAAAACCACCATGGGTTCCTGGGCGTCTTGTAGATTATCGAGTGACGGTTGCCTGCTAACCCTGATTAGACGGGTTAGTACCCCCTGGAGTTTTGGACAGGCCAGGAGGGATGTGCCACTGGTTGGCTATTAGGGCGGCCAGTTGGTTATTGACTATGGAGTACCACGCTGGTAGGTAGTCTAAACCCGAGTACGTCCAGGGATTTTCTAGGGATGTTTAGGATCACCCATGGTTACATGTTCACCTTGTTTGTTTACATTCAGTTATTCTTTATAGCTTATAGTGTCACTTGTGTCCTTTTTCACTACTATCATCTTGCATTACTTGGTTACTTTCAGTTTCACTGGTTTGCCTTCAGCCTGTACTGTTTAACTGTTTCTTGTTAGCACAGTCGTAGTATTATCTGTATTTGGTTTTGTTAATAAAAACAGGAAATGGTTTTGGAAGTGATTTATAGTGTGCGTTGTGTTTTCAAATGGGGAAAACATTTTGTTTATTTTTTAATGTGAAAAATCTATTTTTATAATTTTATTTTCCAAACCTGTGTCAACGGATTGCTTGATAAAAGAAACATTTGGATTCAGTGGTTTACTTTGGCATACCTACTGGGCATTTTTAATGCTCACGCCTATATTATCATTTCAGTTTCAGGTCTTCCCTTGCTCAGGTATTCTGTTTTGAGTCGCTCAGAGTTGGATCGAGGTTGCTCTCTAGTTGGGTGGTGACCTGAGAGGTCACATGGAGGTTCGTGGTCGTGTGGCTTTTATTTTCTTTTCCGCTGTTAGTGTTTACTCGCTCTGTTCTATTTACTTTTTTTGGGCTAAAATCATTCCCACCTGCTTATTTTCGATGCCCGGCATTAGTTGCCATCCCGGGGGGATCAGGAACGCTCCTCGGGACTTGTCGTGGACCGGATCGGGTGACCGGTTCAGGGTCGACCCGGGCTGGTTCGTGACAAAATGGTATCAGAGGTGGTTCTTGTTATTTGGGTTGTCCGGTAGAAGGAGATTAGGACTGTCGGAACACGAGGGGTAAGTGCGGGAAGAGTGTCGCGAAATCTTGCTCGCACTGATCTTCGAGTTACCAGGGGTTGTTCCGGAATTGTGTCCTTGCCTTTTCTGGTTTGTCTTGGATTGAGAGATGATAATGGAGGCAAGCCGACGTTACATCGTGATTTCACATGATGTAGTGACCCATGTGGAGTCCGAGTACGTGGTTTGAATTCCTCATAGTGGTCGACGCTGACTTGGGACATGGCCCACTACCATGTCGCCAGGTTGACTGTGACTACTAGTCCCTCATTTCAGTGATGATGCAAATTTGGATGTTGTTTTCGTTTTGGTCTGTGTAAGTACGTTGTTGGAAATGAAAAAATGGGGTTTTGAAAAAAAAATTGGACTGATTTCTTTTAAAAGACTTGGAATGTATGAAATGGGTTTTGAAACTGAAATCTCTTGATTTGGAAATCTGTTGTTTTCTTGGAATTGGTTAAGAATGGTTCGGGATGAAACCCCAGGTCCTCTTTATGAACGTTTTCACATGTGTGAGAATGCATGAAAAGTGCATGTTGGTGTGAGTATGAATGGAATGTGTATAAAGACATGTGCAACGGTTCATGAGATTACCTGGGTGTGTATTTGAAATTAAGGGCTTGACCTTGTTTTCTAAATTGGTTTTAAAGAGGAGAAGGTTTTGGAAAGTTTTTGGTTTGAAAGTGGTTTGGTTTTGGAAAGTAGTCTTGAGAAAAAGGGTGGTTTTATAATCCAAGATAAAAAGGGGATTTTAAAAAGGAGATTTTATTTTTGGGTTGTGTTCGCATTTTTTTGGTCTTGTGCCGACAGTTTTTGATGAAGGCGCTTTTATTGATGTTGCTTCAGTTTGATATTGGTTTTTGGCTTTGTGTTTCATATGTCGCTCCAGAAATGCTGCCCAGAAAGGTCTCTAAGGATTCTGATAGGTCATGCCCAATTTTTGGTCCTTCTCAGACATTGCCTATTCTCCGTGGTGATCAGGGTCCGTTAGAGGCAGTGAAATGGCTCGAGGAAGTGGAGCGTGTCTTTAGAATGTTGGGAACACCCGATAATGTTAAGGTTCGTGCAATTATGGAGTTGTTTGAGGGTCCAGCTCTGGACCAATGGAAGAGGGTCACACCATCATCAATGCAAGGTGAAATGAAGTGGGATGTCTTCAGAATCGTATTCATCCAATGGTTTGTACCTGAGGAAGTGAAGCTGGAGAAAAAGGGAGAGCTTGTGCATATTCAACAAGGTCAACGGACGGTGAAGGCATATGTTGACCATTTCAAGGAACTAATTCTCTTTTCTCCAGAGGTAGCATCGCATGAGCTCACGAAGGTCTCTCTTTTCATTGGGGGTCTTCGTCCAGAGATCAAGAAGCGAGTCCTCCCTTATAAAGACCATTGTTTCGAGAAGTTGGTGGAGGAATCTTTCTTGGCTGAGTTGGTTTCCGGTGTGCGGGTGGTTAATACTTCAGCATACACAGTAGTTCGTAAGAGTTCCTCCTCTGGTGTGGAAAATATGCCAGAGATACCTGTTCCTAACGAGTTATCCCCTTTGGTCCCAGCTTCCAGTTCATCAGATCGTTCGATGGTATGCTTTCAGTGTGGTCGTTTCGGGCATTTAAAGCCGTCTTGTCGCAACCCTCCGAAGACGTGTCATCGATACGGTTGTCTAGGTCATCTGGAGAAGTTTTGCAGGAAGCGTCGCTTGAAGAGGACGCTGTGATGGGAGAATGTCAGTACCTGACTGTGAGGCAGAAGATGCTTCAGCCATCAGAGCCACAACCACAGGTCTTGGGGTGAAGCTCGCGCACAGTCAGGAGTTCCCAGGGTTGTGAAGCCTTGGTCCCGGTTCTGTTTTTCGTATTGATGGTGGAACCATTAGAAACCTCTTTGAGACTTGTTTTCCTGCTACTAAAGTTTCAAAGTCGTTGTAAGTACGTTGTTTCTCTATGAAGTAATGATGAACTTGTTCAATTATAGTCCAAGCTTTTTTGTCTGTGTGAATGTGATCTTCTAAATCGGGTGTCCTTCTTAAAAGTGTGTTTGACCCTCATGTGGGTTGACCTCGTTTTAGTTATGTTTAAGATGTGGTTATGTTTCGTGGACTTCGGTGGATCATGTCTCCAATTTGATGTTGGTTAAATGTTTTTCTATGGGTTTTCCCGGGTGTTGAAGGTTGTTGACTCTAGTCGTGGGTTCAACGTCTCGACGGAGGTGTTGTTTTAATAGTGCTATGAATGTTGGTTTGAATTGGTTGGGAGTTCCCGCATCGACCCCCATTTTCCCAGGGTTTTCTATTTTGATGGTCAACTTTTCTGCACTAGTTAAATTCTTGTGGTGGGGAGAACCCCTTCGTGTTCTCCCCTCAATCTCGGACCCCAGTTTTCTCTTGAACCGGTCAGGGTGTGACCTGTGTAGAGTAAGGTCATCCCCGAGATTCTCTGTTCTCTCTGGTTCCCTTAGTTCCATTGGGGCATGGACTTAAATCTTGATCAACTTTTGGCCTGGTGACTTTCTGGGGGCAGAAAGTGTCTGTGGTGGGGAGAATTGTCACACCCCGACCGCAGATGTCTGTAATTGTTCTCTTTTCTTGGTCCCGTTTTAAATTTTTCAGAGATTATTTGCGTTGGCGGTTTCGCGCCGGTGCGCGGTCACTGCATCGTTAGCGGTGACCGTGCGTTCAGCCCGGGTGACCGTGTGTTCACACGGCATGTTTAAATATTATAATTTTTATGTTGATATTTTATTATTAACACTATTTAAGTTGTGTTATTAATATGATAGTTAATTTTATTTTATATATGTTTATGTATGTTTTATATATATATATGTATAATAATGTATATATACATATAGTTCTATATATGTTTATGTATATATCTTTATATGCATAAATGTATATATATGTATTATGTTTAAATTATTTTATTATTTGATCAAAATAATTATTATTAGAATTAACTAATGTATTATTATTATTATTATAAGTTGTATTATTATTATTATATGTTTTATCATTATTATCATTAATATTATAAAGTTTCATTATTTTTATTATAAGGTTTTTATATCATTATTACTATAATGTCTTAGTATTGTTATTAATATATTAAGGTTTTATGATTATTATTATACTTATGATTACTATTCTTATAATGTTACTAATATTATTATTAATAATATTATCATTATTTTTATCACACACGTATATATATAAACCAAATCAAAACCCTAATCCACCCTACCCCTACCCTATCGCCGCAACACCCTCCTCTCCCCTCTCTCTCCTTCCCCGTTTCCTTTCCCCTGCTCCTTCACCGCCCGCCGCCCACGCCCGACCTCACCGCCGGCGTTTTTTTTGTTTTCCAGCTCCGCATACCCCGGCGCGATCCCCCTCCCTCAGCCTGTCCCAGCCTTCCCTGCGCAACCCGCACCCCCGCTGTCCCGGCCATCCCTGCGCAACCCGCACCCCTGCGTCCCGGCTTCTCTGTGCAACCCGCACCCCGCCGTTCTAGCCGCACCCCTCCAGCCGTCGTCCCGGCCTTCCGACCTCGTCCGGCGACCCTCCTCCACCGGCGTCCCGACCCCTTCGCCCACCGTCGCGCCTTCCCCCATCCGAGCTTCTTGCCTCACCCCGGCCACGTCGTCCGCCCGCCTCCGGCGACTCCACCCCCGACCGGCTTGCCCTCGCGCGACCGCGCCGTGCCCAGCGGCCGTCTCTACCGCTCCCCGTCCCGAACGCCGCTCCCGCACCACACCCCCTCCGGCGCTGCCCTCCCTGCTCCCTCTCCCTGTCCCGAGGCCACACCCAGCCGCCGCCTCGGCCGATCCTCTCCCCTGCTCGCCGTCCCGACTCGTCCAACCCTCGGCGTGACCCCCCTGGCCTCCGCCTTCCTGTTCGGCCTTGCCACCCTCGGCCAGCGCCTGCCTCCTCCCGTCCCGGCCCTGCTCCCGCCGGCCTCCTTCCGTTTCGGCCTCGCCCGCTGCTCCGCAAAACCCTCCCCCGTGCTGTAAGTTCTGTTTTTTTTATGTTAATCTTATGTTTATAAAACATTTATTATTTTTATCATATTAATAATATTATTATTATTCTATTATTTTCATGTCATCATTATTTTTTTATGATTTATATTATTATTATCATTATTGTTATTATTGATATATTATTATTATGCTAATTATATTATTATTGTTATTATTAATAATAATAATAATATTATTATTATTATTATTACTGTTATTATTATAATTATTATCATATTATTATTATTATCATTATTAAAATTATTATTATGTTATTATTATTAACATCTTATTATTATTATTATTATTATTATTATTATTTATTAATTGATTAATTAATTAATTATCTATTTATTTATTTATTCATATAAGAATTTGTTAATTAATCAATTATTTAGTTATTTACTTATTTGTTTATTAATTAATTGATTAATAAATTATTTATTTATTTATTTATTTGTTCATTTAGGTACTTGTTAAATTAATAAGTTATTTAATTATTTACTTATTCATTCTTTCTTTCATTTATTAATTTATCTATTTAATTATTTGTTTAATTATTTATTTATTCATTCAATTATGTATTATTTTAGTTATTTATCTATTTGCTTATTCATTTGTTTATTATTTTGTTCTTTTGATTATTTATTAATTATTGTAATTATTTCTTATTGTTTACTTACCTTTCTCTATATTCAATATCGGTGTTTTTATTTATTTTGGATTAATCCTTTTTCTGTCGCGGGTTGAGTAACATGTACCTTTTCACTGTTCAGTGTACGCAGTTAGTCTGCAGGGATTCGTTCTGCTTTCTGCTGGGTTTCTGTCGCGTCCACTCTATGTTTGAGGTAGGCGAATTCAATTGTTTCCTTTCCGAGGTACTCTGCTGATGCTTGAATTGTTTTAAATAAATTTTATTCCATGATTCGCGTGGTTATGATATCCTTGCACGACTTATTTTGGTGTTTTAAAAATCTATAGTTTTTATTCGAAAGTTAAGTTTGAAGCGAATATATTTTATTCCAAGGTAGTTGTGCACTAGATTTTGTTCTGCACTTTTTATTGTTTATATAGTGCACCTGTTTAGGCGTTGCCAGCTAACGTGGAACTAAATGCTTATGTTCTCTTATGTTATCATTGGTTGTCTTGAGAGGTGTTTTCTTTTTTTGTAAAGAAAGAATCATTCTTGGATCTTATTATCCTGTGCTGGTTAGTTTTATGAAATTTAGTATCATTTGGAAGTGTTGTCGTGCCCCTTTGCAGGTTTGACGGACCATTGGATGTTGACACATCCATGGGTGCACCAGGTGCACACATTGATGTTCCCTCAAATGAAGATGGTGTTTGAAATTGTTACCATTTAATTTTTATTTATTTTTATTTTCTCAAAATCTCGACTTTTCTAAATGGTTCTTGGTTTCAAAATGTTTTCACCTCTTTTGAGACACATCGAACTTGTTTAAAAAGAAATCTACAAAGATATGCCCGTTTGGCCCTTTACTTAATACAAAAACAGTGTCTAGAGTTATTTAAAATGATACTGTGAAATATTCGTGTAAAGTTGTTTGTTTTTGTAAAACCAAGTGCTCACTTGACAACTCTAGGTATTTTATAAAATAGTTTTGATAATCAAATGACGTGAAGGCCCGGTTGTCACTTTATTGATTGTGAAGTGATTGTACATATATATATATATATATGCGTACTTGTGAGGGCATCTCTACAAGGGGACTTCCCTTCGAGGGTTGTCGTGTAGCGATGTCCGTGTAAGTGGTTGGCAAGTGCGGTGAGATGAGTCACGCGTGCGTGGGCCTCCCACTTACACAGTGTTGCTAAAACCACCATGGGTTCCTGGGCGTCTTGTAGATTATCGAGTGACGATTGCTTGCTAACCCTGATTAGACGGGTTAGTACCCCCCTAAAGTTTTGGACAGGCCAGGAGGGATGTGCCACTGGTTGGCTATTAGGGCGGCCAGTTGGTTATTGACTATGGAGTACCACGCTGGCAGGTAGTCTGAACCCGAGTACGTCCAGGGGTTTTCTAGGGATGTTTAGGATCACCCATGGTTACTTTTTCACCTTGTTTGTTTACTTTCAGTTATTCTTTATAGCTTATGGTGTCACTTGTGTCCTTTTGCACTACTATCATCTTGAATTACTTGGTTACTTTCTATTTCACTGGTTTGCCTTCAGCCTGTACTGTTTACCTGTTTCTTGTTAGCACAGTCGTAGTATTATCTGTATTTGGTTTTGTTAATAAAAACAGGAAATGGTTTTGGAAGTGATTTATAGTGTGCGTTGTGTTTTCAAATGGGGAAAACATTTTGTTTATTTTTAAATGTGAAAAATCTATTTTTATAATTTTATTTTCCAAACCTGTGTCAACGGATTGCTTGAGAAAGGAAACATTTGGATTCAGTGGTTTACTTTGGCTTACCTACTGGGCATTTTTAATGCTCACGCCTATATTATCATTTCAGTTTCAGGTCTTCCCTTGCTCAGGTCTTCTGTTTTGAGTCGCTCAGAGTTGGAGAGAGTTTGCTCTCTAGTTGGGTGGTGACCTGAGAGGTCACATGGAGGTGCGTGGTCGTGTGGCTTTTATTTTATTTTCCGCTGTTACTATTTACTCGCTCTGTTCTATTTACTTTTGTTTGGGCTAAAATAATTCCCACCTGTTTATTTTCGATGCCCGGCACTAGTTGCCATCCCGGGTGGATCAGGAACGCTCCTCGGGACTTGTTGCGGACCGGCTCGGGTGACCGGTTCAGGGTCGACCCGGGCTGGTTCGTGACAATGCTGCATATTCATCCTTCTTCCATTTTTTAATCAAAAGCCCCTATATAATCGGAATCTAATGTAGAATCAGCCACCATAGACTACATCATACTTCTCGAGGTCACTACCCCATTCTTCGGGTAGAAAAATATAAATTGGCTACAATTTCATATCATCGAGATCTATTTGGAATCATGAATTAGGGTATCCTCTAACTACTGGTTCCTCATGTCCTCCATACACTACGGACATATATATTGTATGGCTCATGAACTTTCGGATTGTTTTAATAGCTACCCAGATAAGCTCTCCTGAATTAGTGTTATATTTTCCCAGCATTCTTATTGTAAAGGAAACATAAAACCCACAACATAGAATGACATTCATGATAGAACCCATTACCAAGGAATAAGATGTTTTATTCATTTTTTTCAATCTCCACATGTGTTTGTGGACAAATTTTCTTGGTGAAATTAATATAATGTGAAATAGGAAGAAACCCTCTATTGGATTGTTCCATATTGATCGGTTTATATACATTTTTAGTGTTTCTACTTTGACTTTTCCCAATTAGCCTTTGTGGTCTATATTTATGGATCATGTTCCCTATAGTATATTCTTCTTATGCTATGTATTCCATGGAGAAGTATCCATTTAATGGTTTCATAACAGAATCTAAGAGTTTCACATTATTTCCAATAATTAATATGTCATCAACATATAATACTTGGAAAATGATGGACTTCTCTTCAACCTTCATAAAGACAGAATGCTCACATTCATTTTTGAAAAAACTAAATTCTATTATGTCCTCATCAAAAAAACATTCCATGATCCTGATACTTTCTTCACCCCATAAATTGATCTCAACTGCTTCCAGACATTATTAGCAATATTTGATCCTATAAACATGTCGGATTGAGTCATGTTGACATATTCTACCAAACACACATTTAGAAAACTAGTTTTGAAATCCATTTTCCAAATATCATTATCATGAAAGGATGTTACTTCATGAAATATTCTAATATATTTTAGCATTGATATGTGTGACATGTTTTTATCATATTCAATGCCATGTTGGTTCTTAAAACCCTTTTCACCATGTATTTTTTATATGTATTAACCTTTAAATCCATGTCCATATTTTTCATGAATACCCATTTTTATCCAATGGGTTTTACATCATTTGGATGGTATACAAAAAATAAAAACTTGATTTTGATACATTGACAACATCTCATAACATGAAACATCCCATCACCTTATTTCAGGTGGTCAAAACCACCTCAATCATTTGGAAAAAAATATTTGGTTGATTGTTTTATTAGTTAATTATTATGATTGAGTTGACCATCAATGAGGATGGTGTTTGATACCATAGAAATGAATTTGGATGGTGATGGACCAAGATTTGGTGGTTTTATGATGGTTGGTTTGGTGTTGAGGCTCACATATTATATGATTCCTCTTGGAAAGAATATTGGTATGGGGGCTCACTATTCCCTGGGACATTTACTATTACACTGAAATTAGCTATATTTATAGGATAGATATTTTTATTCCTTGTAATGGCGAGATACAATCTAAAAGTGTATTTTCTATGATTAGGTACAAGGGACTATGTACATGTTGGGAGTTGCCTGTTGGATTCTAATAATATGATTGATGTCATGATGTGTGGATTAGAAGGAGTTTTCAATAAAACATTACAGGAGGTTCCTAAGGGCTCTCTATATTCTTAATCATCATGGGATTAGTTGATATTTATGATAAGGATCCCCACCATTTCAAATATATATATATATATATAAATGTTTTTTATTCTGTATTTATAATTTCATAATGTGGAATATATGAATTTTATTATGTTGGGGAATATATCCTTATGACTATTGATAATAAGTAATCATGTTATTTATATGATTTTCATGTGTTGTTTTAATTATAATCTTGTTCACATTCATTTTCAGGGATGTAAAGAAGGCGCACATTGGTGGTGGCATACTGTAATTGATTATCACAGCCTACATGGTTCTAACAGGAACTTTTTTACCATTTTATTTTGTGATTATGTTAGCCTCTAGGCTTAAGAGATAGACCTTAGTTATATTGTTGGGTTGTTTGGCATGGGATGGATGGAAATGGACCTTTTATATTACTCAATTATCCAGAGATTAGTTTTGTTCAAAATTATTATTATATATATGCAATGTGGTAAGCCATATAAAATACATTTTTGGATTTCTATTTTTTTATATGATGTGAATTGATATGAATTCTTAGTTATAAACTACTAATTATTTTGTATATATTATGTATGATTTTGATGATGGTTAATGATGTTTCGTGTTTTTCTGATATTGAGGGTTTTTTCTTATATTGAGTTGTGGTCTATTCTTTCACAATGTTACCTTTATATAGATAATTATTATTATCACCACCCACTTTTATAGTCTCCCCACTATAAAAAATTTACACCCAAGCTACTAGTCAATAGACTTTTGTATATGGGGAGGTGCGCTTAAGGCATAGTGGTCCACCAGCCTTGAGAACTATTCTAGTGGAAAAAGGTTAAGGCTATAAAAATTGATTAAAAGATGTTTCTTTTACCTATTTTTGTGTTTTAATATTCATCTTATGGGATAACATAGATAAGTTTATATTCATAACTGGGTTTAGATCTTGTGTTTGGGAATCTTTAAACACATGCACTAAGGACTGACAATGTTTCTAGGGGTGGGAAATCTATTTTTTGTCTTGTGATTTTAGAGTGGATTTTCATTCCACCACAACATTATCAGTTGGGTGTGATGTTGTCATTTATGAGATCTGACCCTTAGACTATTATATAAATGGGGGACTTTAGACCCTTGGACCAGTATAGAACATGAGGTTTTATAATGTATCATTATAGTATGTTCTCCATATATAATATATTCATTTTTTTTAATTTTTTTTGAGAACCTAGATTTATTTATGATATGTTGGGTTGTTTAAGGTGACAAAAAATGGAATCCAAACAATGCTTTCCATCTTTGAGTCTAATTAGATTATTTCTACTTAACCTGCTCAGGAATGAGGTTCCCTCGAAATTTTTGTCTAATGCTATGTGATATGTGATATATATAAGTTGGAAATTATCTTATATGAGTATGAATAAATTATGATAGGGGTGAGTTATATAAAATAAAAATAAATAAGATAAACAATTTATTCCTAGTTCACTTCTATGGTGCCATTATACTTAGCTACCTAAAATGGTATATGATGTATGGCTATTTTATCGATAGGTGAGGGTCAATGAGGAATAATGATAGTCAATGATTGAATATGATTTATTTATTATGTGGCCCATGAGGCTGGGTTTCATGTGATAACTAACCCTAATATGGGTAGGTACGGGTCTGACATTATGGATATTGTGATATTGGGTATTGTTAGGGAGTGTAAGATCAATATGGTTTCACTTCCTATTATATTTTTTCTTATATTGCATATTTATTTAAATTGTTATTGCTATATGGATATGGATTGGTATTCTGAAAAATTATTCAAATATAGATTTGGTGGATCTTAAGGATGGAGATGATTTTGTGCCTCTTTATCGTTCATTGAATGAGGCCCTTGAGGGTTGGGATGAGGACATATAAGGTTGGGCTGATAATGATCACTATGTATAGGCTTTATTATAAGTAGGATAACTAAAAGATATAGAATATTTGGGATATGTATTGATGAGATAATAATAGAAAAATTAGTTCATCCCACCTATAGAATCGATAGGGGTGCCCAGGGAGTTGAGTCGTATATAGAATATCTTAAATGTGGGTTCTAGTCACAGAACCAACAACTGTTTCTCTGTGATGGTTGATTAAAAAAATTAAAGAACTGGATTGATTTAGTCCAAAATATCTTTTAGAATCTTGGGACACCCACATAGTGATGGTTGAAACTAAAAATGTAAAATTTAATAGGACCAAAAAGAGAAATATGAAAGTATATTTATATTCCTAAATTTATGAGGGACCATCTTGGAAGGACTATGTGAACTGGTTCTTTGAACACCACTTCCCATAGATACTGAGGGGAGTGAGATATTGGTATATATTTTTCCTATTATTGGGATACATGTTAATCCTGGAAAATGTATCTAATTTGATTTTTTGTCACATTTCTCATTCTATATAGTGGGCGATGAAACATCATGAGTGTAACAGCCCAAGATTTTATGAAAAATATTCTTTTTAATTTCACTAATGTATTGTGTTGTACGCAACACAAAAAGGATCTTGCACAACATGCATCCTTGACTTGACTTGCATTACACGCAATCGCAACCTTCCTCAATAGCGTGTGTAGTACGCAATACTGAGTTTCACGAAACAACGATATGCTATTAAAATATTATTAAAACTAGTCGTTAAGAATAGTAATAACCACTTTTTAAATTTTAGAAATTTTAGCTCTCAAAATGGACTTCATTTTTTGATTCGGAGTATCGAATTTAGCCTAAGGTGAAATTTTGGTACTTTTCGGATAACTTTCATATTCTGATGAATAGTGAAAATTACTAAATTATAATTAAAAACAACTTTTTTAATCGAAATAATTAATAGTGATAAATCATTAATTTGAGTGGTTTTAAAGTATATTTATAATATATTTTTACAATTTAATACAATGTTGGTCATTGGATGTAATTTTACATTTAAACCAGACATAATCAAGTGTCAATCTTTTGATAGATATTGTTTCTTAAAAACACGCTATTTGTTTTAACAGCAGGATTTAATTATAAAATTAATTAATGTAATTTCTATGTTATGAATTTGGTAAAATAGAATTCATTTTTGAATTTGGAATATGAAATATAGATTAGGATGAAATTTTGGCATTTTTCTGAAAACTTTCAATTTTTGATGAATAGTGAAACCACTAAGTGGTAGGTTAAAAACTGAATTTTGCATAAAACTTAATTTTACCGCTTCTGTGAATGTAATTTCGAAAATCCAAAAGACACGGTTAATATCAAGGACTAAAATGTGGGTCAATGAGATGAAAGTATTTTTTGGTGAATAGTAACTTTTTACTTTTTTTTACCACGATTAATAGTAAATAGGGTAACTAAGGGTAAATATGATATTACTATTACGCTAACACATGTCCTAATTCTATTGGATAAGTGTAATTCGACCAAAAACAACCTTATAAATATAATATGACCATTTAAGTCCACTTGGATTAGATTATGACATTTAATATTATTTTATTTAATGAATAGTTAAAATAGTTAAAATCAAAGTTTAATAACAAAAACATTTTTAATGTGGGGTCATACATAAGATTAATTCGACTATAAATATTCATTAGAAAGATAAAAGGATTTCCTATATAATGATATTTTATTTATAATTTTTAGACTTTATATAATTTAATTTATTTATGACACAACAATGATGCAGTAATTACCCTTTTAAGGAAATATTAACATAATTGATGTTATAAATGCTCAAATGAATGTAATTTGAGACTTTTTATGAATTACACTAATTTTATAGGTTACTATGATATATTAGTGTTTATTTAATCAACTTGGTTCGAACATATAATTCTGTTATGACTTTCACAAAAATCATATATCAAATAGTGTCAAAATTGACACAAAATAGTTTTTAAATCAAATATTATATTATTAATTGTTATTTTACTCCTAAAAATCTACGGTTCAGCCAAATGACATAGATAAAAATATATATATTAATAATAAATAATTTGGGGTTATTTTGGCATGTTATAGTAAGTGTATTAACCATATAGTGAAAGAAAACAAAAAGACACGGTAAAAGTTAAATTATTTAACTTAGAGTTATATCTAATTGATAAGGTTAAAATAATACCCAAAACTTGTCTAAATCCTATTGGATGATAGGATTTCTACCCATCCCCAGTTTAGCTTCGAAATAAGACCCTTTGGAACCATTATAAACCAATTTTGACTTTAATATAAAATAATATTTTCAGATATTCCTAAGGTGCCCCTCTCCTCCCTTATAAAAGGGTACCTCCTCCCCCTCCTCCTCACACCAATTTCAGCACTCAAGCTCGGCCAACCCCTGCCATTTTCTCCTCTCCACTTCCCTAGAATAATCCTAGAGGTCCTGGTCTTCTTCAAATACCAATCTTAGTTCCCTAAGTGGAGGATTCAAAGAGGCGTTCCAAAGAAGAGGTAATATCCATTACCGATCTTTTTCAATTTCTTTTTTCTTCAACTTCTTCTTCTTTAGTTGTTTCATGATAAAGTAATAACATAAGTATTTCTTATATACTGATATGTTATTATAAATATGAAACAACTCTAATTAACCTTCTATCCATCCTACGGAAAAAGGAAATCACTGCGCGTGCGTACGTACGAAATACCGTCTCCACGCCGTGGTGTAATCTATTTTCCGCCACCACATTAATTGGATGGGTATAAAGGTGTAATGAGTAACTATATATGATTATTATAAAGTGATATTGATACTGAAATAGTATACATACACTTCAACACAATTCCACGACCATGAGAACGATATCATCGCTCGTGCGTACGTACGGACTACCGTCTCCACGACGCGATGAGATTCATTCTCAATGATTAACCATTCATTAATTATTATAAAGTATATATAATAAGTAATAATGAAATATATGACCTAATAATACTGGAATTATTTATATTTATATGTATGTTATCTACTTAATTCCATTCAATTCAATAAGGAAACGAAAACAGCGTTCATGCGTACGTACGGACTACCGTCTCCATGAACGGTGAATTTCTTTACATTTACTGATTTATTATATATGTGTATTATGAATATATATATATCATGTTATATATTCTGGAATTAAGTAATCATGATCTAAGTAATCATATAAATAATTACAAGTTAAAAACATGAACGAAAAATGAGACGATTTTACCCAAAACGCTACTTTAACATGAATTTACAAAAGAACGGGTAATATAAAGTCATAAGTCGACCATATATGATATAATAACAATGAATATGATTCTGGAATAAGTCAATAACATGATTTAAATCATATACAGGAGGTTCGGACACTCACAAAGCAAGTCGGACCTAAGGTAAGGGAAATATCACAATCTCATTTTTATCCGAGATTGTTTATACTTTAGTATTTACTGGGGTGTATTTTATCATCCACATACATGTTTCCTGAATATGTAATATTATCCACCTACAAATTTTTAAATCCAATTTTACCCTTCGGCAAGTTTTTAGTAAAAATATGAAAGGAATCTTTTGTCATTTTTCGTACGAGGTACTTTTTGACTTTTCTGACAAAAGTACGAAGAATGTTTTTTTAACTTATACGGAAAGAATGGTTTTTTTAAAACATTATTTCCAAGAATCTTCCTTTATAAGTTTTCATGTTTATTTTTAATCAACTTCTTTTAGTTTATAATTGTATGACATGTTAAGAAAAGAAAAGTGTTTTTTAAGTAGAAAGGATATTTTCCTCAAGAATGGAGTTCAAATGTTTTATCAAAATTATTTTCCATCTAAGATAATATAGGGTTCTGATTTTATCCCTATTATTACATTGATTTGATTATGTTTCGAGGGAATTATTTTTATGTAGTCATTTACATTATATGATTTGTTTTATGATTTCATGATGTTTCAAGAATCCCATTTTTATTACATGTGTTAAGCGATGATGTATGATTTATGATTATGTGGAACACATAAGAAAAGATACATTATAAAATGGGTGGGACCTATATCTCCCTCCAATGCATTGGGTAATGATTTTATATCTCATGATATAGACATGGCTAGAATGGTAGGTTATACCGGTTTAGTGAAACAGGACTGAAACGAGGGTTACTCGATTCAGAAATGGACTCTGTCCACTAAGATAGTCTTGGTAATGAGTATTGACTAACAAGAAATTATTCTCTATGATTATGTGTGAATGCCACAAAGTTTCATGTTTTAAGTTATGATTATTGTGATTACATTTCACTACAATGATTTATCCCATGTTATGAAATTATGCTCTCTTTTGTAGGTTATGATTTCCAAAATGTTATGTTCTTATGAATATGATGTGATTGATATTTCTTTTGTTTACCCTTACTGAGCATTTGAGCTCACCCTTTTATGTTTTCTTTTCCCCAGGATATAAAGAAAGGTTTTAGGTAAAAAAAGGAAGATCTTTATGGGAGATGTTGATGATCTTTCACCACGATTAGAAGATTTTATTTCGAGTTTCCAAAGACTCTAAACTATTACGATCCTTGTGTGTGTGTTTTTGTTATGTACTAAGTATTCCGCAAAAGTAATGTAAAGTCCATGTAAGTCAGGCTTCAGGTCTCTACAGTTGGTATTAGAGGAAAGGTTTAGTCAACCTTTGGAAACAATGATGCGAGAACTTTAGTGAGATCCCTAGAGATATTTCTAAGGTATGTCTAGGGATGTCCCTAAGGTTAAGTATACGTATAGGTTATAGTACTAGAATTACGTTAACGATCATAGAATTAAACCTATGATGTTAGATATTGAAGGTACTCCCCCTTTATTATGTTGTTTTCCCTAGCATGATTTTTGCCTCTCACACTTTTCTTTTTGGGTTTTAGACGATGGATGGAACCCGAAGGAGCCATTTTGATCAATGCAATGGAAAATGCAATGATTGCCCTCCTGAACAAACAAATGTTATGGGAGATGGAGTGAAAAATCTTATTGCTATACTTACACAAGCTATGAATCATTCTGGACTTCCAAATGATCAGAGAAAGGAACAATATTCTATTGAGTCCTTCATGAGGCAACGTCCACCTTCTTTCAGTGGGTCGTCTGATCCACTTGTTGCTGAATAATGGATCAGTACCACTGAAAAGATATTTTCAGTTTTTCAATGTTCGGAGCATGATAAAGTCATCTTAGCAGTATATCGTTTGGAAGGTGAAGCTGATCAATGGTGGAATCTTATCAAGAATACGAGGCAAAGAGATGAAATTGAGTCCATGGAATGGGACAAGTTCAAGAATTTGTTTTTCAGAAAGTACTTCCCTCGTATTCTTCGAACAAAGCTAAAGAAGGAGTTTCTTGAACTAAAGCAAAAGGATGATGAATCTGTTGGTATATACGAAGTGAATTTTACAAGACTTTCAAGGTATGCATCTGGCATTATCATCCAACCTGAGAGTAAAGTTGATCGATTTTTCAGTGGCTTAAAACCAAGACTTCGAAGGGCATTAGATATAAGAGACTTCAATAGCTATGAAGAAATTGTGCGTTGTGCTATCAAGGTAGAAATGGAAGTTAGAGTTACATATCCATCTTATGGTTTTGAAAAGAAACGAAAGATGGAGTTCAAGGAGAAATCTCAGAATAGTGGTGAAAAGAAGATGAATGTTTCCTTATGCACAAATTGTGGAAAGAATCATGGTGGAGATTGTCTTAAAGGGACTAGAAAATGTTTTAAGTGTGGAAAAGAAGGTCATCGAGTAGCTCAGTGTCTAAGTAATGGAAAAAGGGATTCTAATGATGTGAATAAAGCAAACACTGCAGAGAATGCACCACCAACACTTCAATGCTTCAAGTGCAAGGAAATGGGGTATTATGCTAATAAATGCCCTAATCCAAGGGTTGGTGATGATCGACATGAGAAACCGCTTAAGGAAAAGGAAAAAGGAAAGTCACATGCGATCACCATTGGCGATGTTGAATATGATAACGATGTGGTGGAATTATTAAGTGTTTATGTAATGGGATTCCAAAATAATGTTGTATCATGGAATATTGGAATTTTTATGTATTGGTCTAATGTGGTTTTCAAAGTGATTCAAATATTTTTGGAAATATGATGATATGCACATAATAAAGGGAAAACGAGAAAATGAAATGTTTAACAGTATTCATGAGCTCATGATTGATATAAGGACTAAGTGATATCATTGTTTGAGTATATAGAATTTTGAGGATTTTGGTATGTGGAAAGTGTTAAATTTTAACTGCATTCATGTTTTCACTAAGGTTTTCAAGAGAATACATGATTAAGGACTTTGAATGTTTGGAATGTGACCAACAAAACATATCTTATGATATATGGGGATCGACGATGGTGTTAAATCTCTGGTAATCGTTTTCACTATGTTGTGAGAGTGGATTGCAGTATTATGGATAAGTCTAAAGATTGGAATGAATTATGTTGGGCATAGGTTAGTATTGTTTAAGGATAGAAGTTTTCTCGATATTATTGATGGGATGTTATAGTAATGTAGTTTTAGAAAAAGGACAACCTGCAGGACGGGCAACAGCCCATCGCTTCGGACAAGGCTGTGGGAATCCAACCCACAACCGAAGTGCGACTGGCCTTTATCGCCTACTACTGGCCTACAGGAAGTCCCTGTTTAGTAGAAACTAGTTTTATTATATTAAGCAGTATGATATATGAAGTATAAGTCCATTTTAGGAACCATATGTGATTAATCTCACTGTAGATCGACTTATGTATATAATTTTTGCTAACCATTTGTTTGAGACAGATGGAATGACCCGTCATTCTATCACATGATCTGCTAACACTTCACGAATAACAAATTCAACTTCATTTATTTAAGAGATGAAGTGGAAATTCTTCAAGGCATGATCAACAGTGAGATTGTACCAAAATAAAGAAAGTATTTATTCTAATTCAAATTTTCAACTTTAGGGAAATGATCTTGAAAACCAAAAATGTTGTCCTAGTGATCTTATACCTGATGAATCAGATGGTACCTTAGATCGTCACAAATTTATGGATTTGTGATTGTTAGCTTTTCCATAGCCATGTTCTCTACCACTCTCCATCAGAACATGATGGTTAGATTTTTCTTCCATATCCATATCTTCACCTATGTGGAAACCCAGTGATTAGTTTATTTGGGTAACCGTTAAGTTTCATACTTTTGTTTTAAAATATTGGTTTTGGTATTCCATTTTACGATGTGGGATTCTATTAAAGAAACTTTCGAATAGTAATCCATTTATAACCCCGACGAATTTTGAGGGAGAAATTCATTTTAAGGGGGGTAGAATGTAACAGCCCAAGATTTTATGAAAAATATTCGTTTTAATTTCACTAATTTCTTGTGTTGTACGCAACACAAAAAATAAGATTTCACAACAAGAATCCTTGACTTGCCTTGCATTACACGCAATCGCAACCTTCCTCGATAGCGTGTGTAGTACGCAATACTGAGTTTCACGAAACAACGATATGTTATTAAAATATTATTAAAACTAGCCGTTATGAATAGTAATAACCACTTTTTAAATTTTAGAAATTTTAGCTCTCAAAATGGACTTCATTTTTGGATTCGGAGTATCGAATTTAGCCTAAGGTGAAACTTTGGTACTTTTCGGATAACTTTCATATTCTAATGAATAATGAAAATTACTAAATTATAATTAAAAACAACTTTTTTAATCGAAATAATTAATAGTGATAAATCATTAATTTGAGTGGTTTTAAAGTATATTTAGAATATATTTTTACAATTTAATACAATGTTGGTCATTGGATGCAATTTCACATTTAAACCAGACATAATCAAGTGTCAATCTTTTGATAGATATTGTTTCTTAAAAACACGCTATTTGTTCTAACAGCGGGATTTAATTATAAAATTAATTAATGCAATTTTTATGTTATGAATTTGGTAAAATAGACTTCATTTTTGAATTTGGAATACGAAATATAGCTTAGGATGAAATTTTGGCATTTTTCTGAAAACTTTCAATTTTTTGATGAATAGTGAAACCACTAAGTGGTAGGTTAAAAACTGAATTTTGCATAAAACTTAATTTTACCGCTTCGGTGAATGTAATTTCGAAAATCCGACAGACACGGTTAATATCAAGGACTAAAATGTGGTTCAATGAGATGAAAATAATTTTTGGTGAATAGTAACTTTTTACTTTTTCTTACCACGGTTAATAGTAAATAGGGTAACTAAGGGTAAATATGATATTACTATTACCCTAACACATGTCCTAATTCTATTGGATAAGTTTAATTCGACCAAAAACAACCTTATAATTATAATATGACCATTTAAGTCCACTTGGATTAGATTATGACATTTAATATTATTTTATTTAATGAATAGTTAAAATAGTTAAAATCAAAGTTTAATAACTAAAACATTTTTAATATGGGGTTATACATAAGATATATTAGACTATAAATATTCATT